>OY759233.1:9999402-12399402 GCA_963662185.1 Eilema griseolum | reverse complement strand
GAACAAAAATGTTCTCGTACCACAACAACTAATATACGATACAAGTACTGCCAATCCCAATAATGATTAGATTAGCCTCCGGCTTCGCCATCATTGTAGTCAAGGACGCAACATAACAAGTTTAGTCAACCATAGTCATCATCATTATCATCCTCCTGCCCTTATCCCAAGATTATTTGGGGTCGGCGCAACATGTGTTCCTTTTCCATTCATCTCTAGTTGCAGTCATTTCAACATTCACTCCCTTCTTAACCATGTCATCTTTCACACAGTCCATCCACCGCATTTTAGGCCTCCCTCTCCCCTTGCAGCCATCCACTTCCATAGTTAGTACCTTCCTTACGACATTATTTTCATCCCTACGCATTACATACCCGAACCAGGACAAACGATTTCCTCGTAGCTTTTCTATGATTGGTGCTACTCTCAAACTTCCTCTAATATATTCATTCCTAATCTTATCCATTCTTGTCACACCACACATCCATCTTAACATTCGCATCTCGGTTACATGCAACCGTCTTTCATCCGTCACCTTTACTGGCCAACTCTCCGATCCATACAGGACGGCAGGCCGGATTATGCTCTTATAATTTTTTTTTGCCCTTCAACCGAAGGGGCATTCGCGAGTCACATGTAGTTGCTGTAACCTGCCGCCATTTCATCCAACCAACGTTAATCCGGTGCTTTACGGCTCGATCTAATTCTCCATAGCTTTGCAGTAGTGAACCGAGGTACCTAAAATCGGAGCAGATTGGTATAGGAGCACCATCAAGCGCTATGACTGTGGGACTAGAGAGACCGCCGAAATCGCAGAACATGTATTCTGTTTTGGTTCTGCTAATTTTCAGGCCAACATTCTCTAGCCTTTGTTGCCACTTCACCAATCTACTCTGGACATCGGTTCCATCCTCACCAACAAGGACAATGTCGTCGGCAAAAAGCATACACCAGGGTGCCTCATCCTGTATATCCGATGTCCGAGGAAGAGGTACGGGCTTAAAGCCGACCCTTGGTGTAAGCCAACAGCCACACTAAACTCATCGGTGTTACCCGCGGCCGACCGGACATGCGTATGAGATTGCCGGTACATAGCACGGATTAACTCTACATACTTCACTGGCACACCTTTCTCCTTCAGGGCCCACCACAAGACCTTTCGTGGTACTTTATCGTACGCCTTTTCGAAGTCCACAAACACCATGTGCAGGTTTTTATGGGCACGTCTATATTTTTCACATAGTTGGCGTAATGCGAATACGGCATCTGTGGTACCCCGCCCTGGCATAAAACCGAACTGGTTTTGGGTGATCTTACTCGCCTCTCGCAGGCGTTTCTCTATTACTTTCTCCCACACTTTCATACTATGTGACATGAGCTTTATGCCTCGATAGCTATTGCAGTCCTGTACATCACCTTTGTTTTTGAAAATGGGCACTAGTTCACTACTGCACCATTCGCTAGGGATCACCACTTCCTGCAACAACTTATTGAAGAATAAAGTCAGCCACCGACATCCATCTTCTCCCAATAACTTCCATATTTCCACTGGTATCTCATCTGGCCCTACAGCTTTGCCATTTTTCATACTTTTTACCGCTCTTCTTACTTCATCCACACCGATTTCTTTTACCAAACCAATATTCCCAGACTTATCTTCTAGCACTCCATTCCATACATTTTCTTCATTCAATAGTTTCTCAAAATATGTCTTCCATCGTTTTTTTTACATTATCCTCTTGCAACAAAATTTGTCCTCGTTCGTCTTTTATACATTTAAGATGTTTAATATCTTTCGTACTTTCTTCTCTCATCTTTGCCATTCGAAAGAGTTCCTATTGGCCGCCCGGTTCATTAAGCCGAATGTATATTTTATCTTGTGCGCTTGCCTTGGATATTGCTACTGCCTTTTTGCTCTATTTTTACAATTCTTGTAAATCATCTTGTTTCTTCTCTTATACTCACATTTTCAACGGCAACTTTTTGCCACTCTTTGAACGCCTTTTTCTTTTCTTTCAGCATCTTTTGGACCTCATCATTCCACCACCATGTATCCCTTTCTATCACACCCTTGCCTTTTGTTTCACCGAAGATATCTTTTGCTTTTGCCCTTATGCAATGCGCCATTTCTTCCCAACATTCATTTACTGTTTTATCTTCCATACATTTCATATCTATCATCTTATCAACCACTTCTTTCTTAAATCTACTTGCATACTCCTTATTTTCTATCATACGCCATCTGGTCCGAGGTGGGGGCCTTCGCTTGTTCTTACTTGGCTCAATTTTGATTTCAATTTGCATTAGTAGCAATCGGTGTTGGGTCACTAGGTCTTCCCCTGGCACTACTTTACAGTTTTTTACACTGCTAAGATTATCCCTCCTAGTCAAGAAAAAGTCTATTTGAGTCGCGTGGGGGCCACTTTTATAGGTGATGAGATGTTCCTTTTTCTTTTTGAACCACGTGTTCACAATAGCTAAGTCAAAAGCAAAGGCAGCTTTAAGTAAAGCTTCCCCGTCTTTGTTTCGACTCCCGTGTGCCCAACCTCCATGGATCCTTTCATAATTCACTTTTTCTCCGACGTGTCCATTAAAATCACCTCTGACATATACTTCTTCACTATCCGGCATATCCATCATCAATGCATCAAATTCCTCCCAAAACTTCTTTTTTACTTCGTCCTTCTGCCCTATTTGGGGTGCATATACACTAATCACATTCATTATTTGGTTCTCAAGTACAATTTTAACAGCTATTATCCTATCACTTAGTCGTTTTACATCCATTACGCATTTTTTCAATCCATCATCTAGCACAATTCCTACACCATTTGTTTTCCCATCTCCTCCACTATAATATAACTTATAAGTACTTATAACCCTCTCTAATCTCTCTGGCTTTTGCTCCCTTCCACTTAGTTTCCTGTAAACACGCTACTCTAATTCGTCGCCTTTTCAAAACATCAGCTATCTGTCTTCCTCTTCCAGTCATTGAACCAATTTTCCAACTTCCAAACCTAAGACACTCTTTCCTTGCTTCCTGGACTAGCTTCTTACGTTGCACCCGCCCGTGTTGGTGCAACAACCCTTGTCCATTTCTCACAGGGACCAGGTGCTGCCCCTGCGCGTCGCCTTGGGGGTACGCCCTAGTCCTGTTGCACTCACTATTACTCATAACATTCATGTTACTGCAAAAGATTTGGCTATATCTTTTTACTGACCGGCCGCCTGCCTGACGTCAACCCTCCTTGGGAATGCTATTGTTTGTGGTTTAACCGCCACCTACGGTCTGACACAGCAGATGTAAGCTATTTCGGGTGACCCAAAGCATGAGTCGCCTTGGTATGCCTCGTCATCTACTCATCTCCTCGTCTACTACTCGTTCTCGTACTATCTTTCAGTAATCCAACCACAAATCCACCCGTCAGGACCGATGTTACCCGCCAAAAGGATCTCTCTACTGTCCCGACATCAACCAAAGTCTACTAAATATACAAATATGTGCTATATGTTAGAACGTAGTCAGACACAAAAATTATCAGTGTCTGATAGCACTATCGGTTCTTAACACTGAATTTGTAGAAAATCTTACTAGTGAAACTATCGATGATTCAATGCAGAAATACAATTCAAATGACATCGTCAAATCAAATAAAACTCATACAATCTCGAGATTTTTCAAACTAAGCGGAAAGAAGCACAAGTTAGTGACCACCGGAATAATAGTTACTACTTTGTGGATTTTTCCTCAGCTTGTTATCAACATAGAAAGGTATTATCCCGATTGCACCGTTATACGGCGAGATTAAATATCCAAATCATTTCAGAGTCAATGGTCCTAATTAACGCTCACTAGGGAAGCTTAATAATGAACTTAGCATCGCGCCATTATGGCTGGCTGAGCCTTACTAACTAGCTTCAACGAGGGCTTTGGCATCGTCCATTAGGATGACGCTCTAGAGCTAAACGAGGGCTTTTAAAAATACTAAAGCTGTACTAATGAATACTTTACTAATAATTGTATGCTTTATTTTACAGAGTCGTTTTAGTATTACCTAAAGTAGAGGGACCTGACGCACCGAGGATCGGTTTGGTGCGCGCTGGAGGATACGATCCTTACAAATATAAATTCATGGATGTCATGTGTGTAGCCAATACGATCATGAAGGTACTGCGCAAAATGTTTTTTTATATTGACGATTATATTTTGCTCGCAGCGAATTATGCCGCCAATACCCTTACTTTTTAAATTAATTATACAAGTAACGTACATAGAAGTAATTGCTGAAATCATTGCTTTTTACAGATAATGTTTTTGGAAGATGAACATGCGACAGTAGCCGGTGTAACAAATATCATTGATTTAGATGAGATAAATATAGGACATATGTTACAAATGACTCCAGTGGCGATGAAGAAAATGGTTACTATGGGACAGGTTATAATTTTTGTGATGTTAGAACAGTTGATGAAAGACCCTATGAAATAATTAATTTTTTAAATCTTAATTTGAATAATTCTTCGGTACGTATGTTTATCATCTAACTCCTCATAAATAGCTTAACCGATTAGGGTGAAATTTTGTGTTTTCAATAGGTTTCTGAATGGTTTGAAAACCCAATCGGAGCCGGTAGATGACGCTGCTGTCAGTACTACAGTAAATATTTTCGTAGTCAGACTGTCAGGTCACTCCAACTAGGTTGGCAAAAAAATTCCGAAAATGACGACGATTTTAATATTCTTTGGGTTTCAGGAAGCATCGCCCCTTCGGATGAAAGGGCACCACTATTTGAATACACCGTCGGGTTTTGAAACTGTATTTAATTTGATAAAGGGCATGCTTAACGAGAAGAATAGAAGTAGAGTAAGTAGCTATGAGTATCTTAAATTTGTAACTTTCAGAAGACAGCAACGGGTATAGATTCTTCGTCTTCTCAAAGGCTACACTACTCTACAACAGAATCGCCGCAATTTTGTCAATGTCAAGTACATGTTTATTAATTTTTTTTTATTTTTTATACCACTAAGTTGGCAGACAAGCACACGGCCCACCTGATGGGAAGCGGTTACCGTGGCCTATGGACGTATGCAACACCAGGAGTGTCACACTCGTGCTGCCGACCATGAAGAAACCTTCTGATGCCCCTCTTGAAGAACCCCATATTGTAGGCGCTTGGGAAAACCGCAGCAGGGAGGTCATTCCACAGCTTGAGTGTGCGTGGGATGAAGTTTCTTTCATACCGCACAGTGCGCACCGTTAATGGCGTGGTGTGGGTTAAAGTATTTAATAAATTGATTTATTAAATAATCCCCCCTCGAAATCAAGTGGTCGATCAGGACGTATGGTTGGATTTTAGGGGGCGGATATAAACAGCCTTCCTCATAGTATTACGTATTGGGTATATGGTATGGATGTTTCACTAAGGTATTTGGGGCACAAGTCAACCTTACCTGCTTGCGGGTATAGCGGCTAACTAACGGACAAGGCTCTAGCGTAGGCTTTCCTCTGGGGGTTAGGAAGTCGAACGGCAGTTATTCTCAACCAACCCACCTTTAAAATCAACCCACCAAGCAAAAATAATAAGCAGACTCCAAAGTCTAAACTTGGGAAGCCAACATATGTTTTTGAGGAGGTAGGACACGGCGGTATTTCCGCCCAATTCAAGTCAGTGGGATGACCAAAGGCTTGTCTTGCTTTGTCCTCTACAATAACGGCACAAAATCTCTGTTCTTACAGGGTCGGCAGCACGGATGTGACTCCACTGGTGTTACATACGTTCATAGATCATGGTAACCACTTTCCATCAGGTGGGCCGTGTGCTTGTCTGCCACCTAAGTTGTATAAAAAAAAAAGTTATGATGAATATTTTGAGTCACCTGATTAAATTTTAAAATGCCCTTGATGTTATTGTATACCATAATTATTTTTTCTAGGTCGTAGTACACAGCAAGAATATTGAAAGCTTATACCAGTATATTCCTAAAGAAGTTTTACCCAAAGAATACGGCGGCTACGGGGGTACCATAAGTGAATTAACAGGTGAATGAGCTTGAAGTTTATTGAATTAACATAGCATGTGATATTATATATTAGTCTAGAATATTTTGCCAAATGCAATAGTTATAGTCGTAAGTTGATAATGGTCTACTTTTTGAAACTACTAAAGTTGTTATGGTTTTTCATCTGTTTATGTTTCTGAGTATAGCAGATGATATCTAGTGTGTACCAAAAGATATGAAGATAGAAATCATATCTAACTATAGGTATAATATGTATAACATTTCAGAATACTGGAGAAACAAAATTAAACAATACAGTTCGTGGCTAGATGAAGATCAAAAATATGGAAGTGATGAGTCAAAACGTGCCGGGAAACCTAAATCTTCAGAGGATATGTTTGGACTTGAGGGTTCTTTTAGGCGGTTAGATTTAGATTAATGAATAATATAATTATTACCACTTTTCTTAATGAGAAATGTAATATATGAAAATCTGTATGTACTGTTTTATTCCACGTTCTGTGAACGCATGGTTCCCAGCGCTAGACCATCACAGTGCCTAATGCGAGTTATTTTTCATATTTACTGGTGACGAGTAAACGGTGAGGCGCAAAAATGTATCACAAGCTTACCGCTAGGTGGCGCTAATTGTGTACTCTCCTTTGTTCTGTAAAATAAACGCTCACGCAAAACGCTCAATAAAACCGAAGTAAGCCTATCTTAGCTGGACCCTACCTACGGGACACGGTAAAACAATAATAATGTTTCTTATTACCCTGCAGCAAAACATCACAATGAACAAACCATAAAGGAGAATCAAACTTCTGGATTGTTTTATTGTCTTAACGAGATATGATTAGTCATCAATGTCAAATGCATTTTGGCAATTGACGTACTTGTCAATAAAATAGTGGACGTTGACCATCTAGTTAATTAAAATTAAACTACACTGTAGGTTGCGTTTTTGTAAAAGATGTACGATGTGATAGCTGAGCGGTGCGAGGATGCGTATGCAGCGAGGCTGTGGAACGGTATGGTATGAATGTTTTCCTCGCAGATATATTAAATCACTTAGCGTTATGAGGATTCGTAGTAACATGGCGACAATTCATGACACTGAAAAAGTGCGCGGAAGAGGATATGTATAGGGCTTGTTTCTGATGGGAGCTGAGGTATAGTAGGAGAATGGCGATCCCTCCCACGCATCTGTAGTAAACATTCTTCCGTTGTTTTGAATGTTAAAATCTCGCTCCGTAGAGAAGTTTACACTAGAGCTGCTCTGAACGAGGATGATTCTATTGATCTTTAACAAACATATCCCTCGCTACGAGTCCTCGTATAACTATGATAGAAACGCGGCCTTAGCTATTGAGAGTTTTATCAGTTACACTATTGAAACATATCAAATAAGACAGAGGAGGACTAAACATATGTTGACTAAACATATGTTGACTAAAAGTCATAGATACAGGTGAGATAAAAAAACATAACGTTAGCAATAACTATATCAGAAAATAATATTACATAAGATAACACACGTTAATTGCAAGTTGTGCTGTATACGTGGATTATGATTAAAGATACCTAATCAAAGATTATATAAGATATTACTTCAAACCTCATACCTAATAGCATTATAGTGCAAGTAATTGGTGTGGTAGGACGGTTTATTGCGACACAATGTCTATTAGACCGTTACCACCCGCTCTTGCGGAAAAGGCACGCGTGGAATTAAACGAGGATCCCAAGAGGCTGAAAGATGATCTGCAAAGCATTTTGGACTGGCTGAGTAAGCAACCTCATCTCCGAGCCAGAACAGGTTAGTTACATTACTTTTTTATAATATTTTAGTCCATACTGGTAAAGTTGATGAATTTATCTTATTGATTCATTAATTTATTAATTTCTTTTACGTTTATTGGAACTTGGAACTGCATTAATTTTTATCCATTACTTGAAAGCAGCTTACGTTTTGGGTTTTCGAACTGGATTATTGAGATAATAAAGCCTGATGATATTGTATACGATACACGTGAACTAAACATGCCACATTACAAGAGTTTATCGCCGTTAATATCTAACAGAATGATAGATGTTAGACACGCTTGATCGCAATAAGAAACGCATATTATTTATCTGTTTAGTAAGCAATTATAACAACTAAAAGAATATAAATTTCTGATTACAGATGACCAATGGTTGGTGGCGTTTCTCCGTGGTTGCAAGTATAGCTTAGAAAGGACTAAAGAAAAATTAGATTTGTACTATTCCATTCGATCTTTTGCACCTGATTTGCATAATATTAAACACACAGATCCAATTTTTGAAGAAATTCTTAGTCAAGGGTAGGCAATTCATTTTTAGTTTTTTACTTACTAATTATACTTATACTACTAATTATATGTGGTCACGAATAGCACAATGTGCATAGAGAGAGAGAGAGAGAGAGAGAGTTACTCTACTACTATACAGTATTAAATAAAGAATAATATGGTCCTGAGGTGTTGATTTTAGAGTCTTTGTGTCTTCAATGTTTGTAAATAGTTTTTTTATACAGCTTTGGTTACCGTGGCCTATGGACGTGTGTAGTGTAGAAGACAAAGCAGGACAAGCCTTTGGTTTTCCCACTGACAGCACAAAAACTCTTTGCTCTTACAGGATCGGCAGTTCGAGTGTGACTCCTTTGATATTATACACGTCCCTAGGCCACGGTAACCTAAGCTGGCTACCCTACTCACCGCCGAGAAGACAACATAAGTTTATTATGTCCACGGTATTCTTGGACTCAATTGGGCGAAAATACCGTCATGTCTCCATATAGTGTTTCTTTTATTCACGTAAATTGATAACGAATTTATTGCACTCATGTGTGAGCACATTAGTAAATTCTGTTAAAATTCAATAGAGTCAAAGGAATTATCGAAATACGGATCTCATGATCATTTGGATACAATGGTACTACTTTATGCCAGAGAACTAACGAAGCAGTCAATAATTTAAATTAACAGACTATTTTCAAGAAAGAAAATTTATTCCTTAAGCTGTATACTTTACATTAATAATGGTTTTAATTATTACAAGTTAAATAATGAAATTGTAGAATTATTAATAGAATAGAATATGACTATTAATACTGTTGATGGCACTTGGTGGAATTTGTTGTTACACATATTGATAACTCACTTGTACTTTTCCACATTACTTTATTGTAACCGGTCAGGTGTAATAAGCAATAAAGTAATGTGGAAAAGTACAAGTGAGTTATCAATATGTGGAATAGAATATGTTTTGCAATATGTTTTATTGATCTCAGAAAGTACTTACAAATGTCTTATAATCTATGCTGCAGTGGGAATTACAAACAAATGATATTGGACTTAACTAGGCTTGCGCCTGTATTTTGGGATACAGTGTTTGCTAAATATATTCCTTGTGTTTACAGATCTTTCCTCGTGTTGCCTAAAGTAGGCGGTCCTGATGCGCATAGAGTTACCTTGGTGCGACCAGGCAAATATGATCCCAGCAAGTATCACATTTTGCAAGTAATTGCGGTAACCAATATACTCATGAAGGTATATGAACCATTCTATTGTTATTCTATTATTAAATAACTGTTAAATACGTGACCATTGTTAGGGAAAGTTTGGGTTTTGAATTCACGATAACTGAATCGTAATATTATCGTAATCGGATAAGTAATCTTCTTAGTAGTGTACAGTGTGTTCTGTATTATTAGTTACTGTACCAAACAAAATGAGGTGAAAGAGTAAATTGACCCCCGTGGTCCAAGATGGAATCCTCGGATGCAACCAGGAATAATGCTGTATAATAAGATGAATACCAGTGATATTATTTTTAGATCATATTAATGGATGACGATCACGCCACGATTGCCGGCGATGCAACTATTCTAGATCTAGAAGGAGTAACGATGGCACACTTTCTGCAAATGACACCAGTTACTATGAAAAAAATGGTTATCATGGGACAGGTAAGTCAAACACATGACTAGTCACGTAAATTTAATTGCCTCATGCAACAGCTCCATAAAAGTGCCGTTTAAGATTTTTCTCAGTAAGACAATATGGTTCACGAGTCTGATTAGCCAATGTCCCTTCTAGATAATTTTTTTATGTGTCATTAATAACAGTGCTTATATTTTGGAATAATAATGTAATGCTGTGTTTAAAAAAACAGAAACAAAAATATTAATAATAATATACCATGTTAAAAATATGTATTGTTTTGTAGGATGCGTCCCCTATGCGAATGAAGGGTACGCACTACTTGAACACACCAACTGGTTTCGAGACTATCTTTAACGCGATGAAGAGTTTGCTCAATGAGAAGAATCAAAGCAGGGTCAGTATTCCATCATCAAATTCTTTAGTTTGATTGACGTTCTTTCATATGCTTTTATTTATTATATTTTATTACAAAACTAGTTTCCAACAGTATAATCTGTGTATAATCATGAGACTTGGGGTCGTCAAGATTGTTTTGACGCTGATTTAACATGTGATTATGAACTAAATATAATACTTCTCATTCACTGACATTGAAATATATTCTAATTTAGTTAAATATAATAATATAATAATATACCTATATTACTTGCAAAAAACCGCGATAGCCTAATGGAATGGGTAATGGACTGCTGAGACGAGGTCTCGGGTTCGATCCCAAGTTTTACCATGGCACACACCAATGACTTTTCGATGCTTACTTTGCGAAGTTATGTGTGTATTTATCGCAGGTTCATAAGTGCCCAGTTAATGGCAATCGCCACCTATTACATTGGGACCTAAACATAAACTGGCGAAATGTGGGTGCTAGCACCTCTGCCTACCCCTTCGGGGATATAGGCGTGAGTTTATGAGTTTATATGTAATAATATGGAATTGATATATTAACTATTTAAAAATGTAAAATTACTATTTTCGTATGCCTTTAGGCGGAATATGGAAGAACACATTATTTAATGTAATACTTTTGTACCACCTATGTTAAAAGAAATAAATTTGATTATTGATTAAAATAACTTTTTGGTATTTTAATCACTGATACTAATGTAATATACATATTAAAAAAAACATTTCTCTAGAAGATAAAGCCAAGCAAGCTTTGCGAAATATCAATTTCAAATTGCTGTCCCCTAAAGAAGAGGTTTTTTGTAGAGGAGCGTAAAGAAAGAACTATGTTTAGGTACGATGTAATCAATATTAATGCAGTAATTATTGTTCCTTTAGCTCTTTGTACACAACAAGAACTTTGAAGCAATGTACCAGTATATTCCACAAGATATCTTACCTGTCGAATACGGTGGAAACGGAGGTACTATAGAGGAAATTATAGGTAAACAAAATTCAGTTTTAAATAATATAAATACAGTTTTTATTTGTTGGAGAAGCATAAAATCAATATTTTTTTACAGATTATTGGAGAGCCAAAGTTAAGCAGTACAGTTCGTGGTTAGAGGAGGACTTAAAATACGGCACTGATGAATCAAAGCGTCCTGGTAAACCAAAGACATCGGAAAGTATGTTCGGAGTTGAAGGCTCTTTCCGAAAACTGGATTTCGATTAAATACTATCAATGTTTTATTAGCAAATTTTTATATCTGTCACATTTTGAAATAAACATACGAACATTCTGTATTATGAATTTTTCAACGATCTCTTTGAAGTATACCTAACTTTGATGTAATGCAATGCAATGCAATATCAGACACTGAATGCAAATCGTCCTCTTTACTACTACAAAGGTGACGATTAAAATCTGACTCAATTTAATATAAAATTACAGTCTCCCTCTTTTTCTCTATTCCATTTTTGTATATATATATAGTTAGCATAGTTTTATATTAATTTAATATCATAAATATATGTTTATGATATTTATTGATAAAATTTTCTTATTGAATGTAAATACAATCAACCAGTAAAGCCATAACTACCAGTTGTATCGACTATCATAATAGTGAGTTCTTTAGTTACTCTGCGGATTTGTGTCAAAGGTTCTAACGCCATTTCGACTACTATTCCTTTACCATGTAATTGAAATATTGATATAAATTAATGATTTTCGATTGTATTCATTGACGTTAATTATTGTAGTAGGTAGCTACTTGAAATATTTACTGAAAATAATGTTATTTTAGCAGTTGAGAAATCATAACAGTAAATAATCTTATGCAAATATTTAACTAGATATCCAGATAAATATACAAGAGAAGCAGTCAATACTTAGAGTAGGTACTGCAATTATATACTATACAGTAATATACATCATAACAGATAGAAGTTGCAATTGCGTGTACGCATCATCCATTAATCATCTAAGATAATATTAAAATATGATTTGATTAGTATAATTCATTCACAATTGTACACATAGTTTGACTGGTAAGACGTTACGACGATAATATGTCTATCAGACCGTTTTCACCCGCTCTTACGGAAAAAGCACGCTTAGAATTGAACGAGGACCCAAAAAGGTTGCAGGATGATATGTAAAGTATTAAAGACTGGATTGCTAAGCCATCCCACTTGAAGTCAAAAACAGGTTAGTAAAGCAAAGACGCAAAAGGTTTATTTTATACGTTTACAAATAGAAATGCGGGTACTGTTTTAAAAGTAGATAAATGCCAACGTTGTTTATTGTTAATTGAAAACACGGAGAACTTTTTCGTTCTCCGTAATTGAAATAAACCATAATATTTAGACAGTAATTTACAATAATTTATAATATTTTTATAATTTTAAATAGTAATGTTATTACTATTTAAAATCTTTGCTTATTTCGTTTAATAAATTTTAAATTCGATACTTAGATTTCGTTATGGTAGATATAATTTAATGTTTAAAAAATATAGTTTTTCATTGAAAATCCCGAAAACGTCAAATACATTACAGACTTACAATACCATTCTCGATTAAAAATTAATAGTAACTTTACAAAATGAATTCATCATATAATTTTATTTTATCCTGTATTATTATTATTGGCTGTAACATTTTATCAAACTTAATACATTAATGATAAGATTATGTACTTACCAGTTGTATTAAATAGATTAAGAATGTACAGAATGTTTCAGTAATCAAACCTTATAAAATATTTTATGACTCTATGTTTTTGAGTTATAATAATCTTGTGGTCATAAGTAATGATAGTCCTACTATCAAAAATATAATAGAGCCACTACTTTTCAATGTCGACACCGAACGAATTAACACCATACGGCAATGAGATTATTAATAACAACTTAAATCAATGTAATGAGAGTAAATAAAGCGAGAGCAAATGGAGATCTCTGCCTACCCCTATGGGAAACAGTCGTGATTTTATGTATGTATGTATGTACTTAAATCAATGCCATTCAGTGCTTTGGCATCATGTCTATTGCCGGGAGATGTGATTAGCTCATGGAGCGGAGTTCATGCCTGTGTAACCAGCCCATAGCCTGCCAGGCAGGGTAATATCAGTCAAGGTTTAGGGAAAGTAAAACCGACATAAACTCCCCCATCGACCCTGATAGTGGGGGTATGCGTGGGAATTTAGCGTACATAAAAAAAGGGTAGTAAACACTCTTGATTGATTGTTTATTGTTATCACAGGTAGATATACAAATAGGTATATACACTCTTGGGAACGCTCGTGAATGTGACTTGCAGATAAAATTCACTTCTCCGCTCGTTCAATGTAATCTAGAGACTCTACTATATAAAATTATCTATGCTAGAGAAGTTTTTAAGGGCTCCCTTTTTTGTTTGAGCTCTTTAATTTTGATTTCGTTGATGCTAAATGATCAAAATCAATAATCATTTATTCTGTATAGACCATTATATCGGCACTTACAAAACGTCAACAAAAAAGGAACATGAATATCAGTTTAGTAAATGGACCACGAGTTCGAAACGCGGCCCCGACCTGAGAAGTCTCCGGCAAGAAACTCAGCGTGCATTTTTTTTGCTATGATGCGATTGCGATGAGCTACAGAACCCGTTGCCAACAAGTTTTAATAGAGTTCCCATAGATGGTTCTGATGGATGTTTAAGGATAGCGTCTGTCACGTGAATGCATTAATTGCGGTTAACTTTAGGAAATACCTACGTACAACATTTCAAACGTCAGTAATACCAATAAATCATTATATGCAGACGATCAATGGTTGATGGCGTTTCTAAGTATAGCTTGGAGAGAACTAAAGAAAAAATAAATAATTACTACTCCCTTCGGTCCACTGTTCCTGACACGAATCGCATAAAACATACAGATACCCTATTTGATGCAATTTTTAGTCTGGGGTAAGCTTTATAGAGTTTTGAATAGCGAATATACAAAGTACTTACATAATATCTATGAAAATAACAGTTTTGTGCACATTTTAATATATATCAGTCAATTATTTAAATATCAGTTAAATTAACAATCATTTTGTAACGCTATTTTAAATATTTCCGCATGAATGTTATGAAATATTCAGTACCATTCACACGCGCTTTAAATTTGACACATAAATATACAAAGCACTATAATACTATAACAAAAATGGAACAAATCTATCATTTTTAAGTATGTTTGTCGCAAATTAATGATCTTAATAGTATACGATTTCATTAATATGATACTGTGAGAATATGATACTTTGATCTTATAGAAATATGATACATCGCGACGCGACGGACTTAATAAAGCTACAGGCTTTATTGACTCCGTCGCGTCATTGAATCATATTTTCTGGTTTACATTCGTTCCTTTCCACCTTCAATATGTTGGTACGCTAGTCAAATCAGATCTAGCTGAATAGGGTTTATTGGCGGTTATGGTTTGTCGTCACTAAAATGCCATGATGGAACTACTAATGTTTTTCGTAGTCACTAGTTCCATTCTGAATGAATCTGAAAATAAACCATTATCATCATATATATACTGGTGGTAGAGATTTGACGGCACAAATTTGTCACAAATTTCGACCGGGTTGGTACCACCGTGCAATATTGCGAAAAACCCTTCATAGTAATTCAATTTCGGTTGGATTGCGTTCAGGGATCAGCAAATGCATAGCCGGGTAGGGGTGATGGTGGTCGCAGCACTAGTGGGACCAGTGGGTCTTGGCGTAGTCTAGTGAGGATGGTGCGGGGCGACGCGCCGGTCAGGGAGACCCGTAGAAACGGTGGTGCCGCTGGCCGCCCGCGGTATAGTACAGAGGCCCAACTGGGACTAACCACCCTGGAAGGCTGCCTCACCAGACCGCGCATAATCCCGGTATGGCTCGTCGTGCCGGTTGGTGACCGGAAGTGGGGGCCAGGCGACCATATTCGGGGGGGTACGGGGGCCCTTCCGTACGGCGTGTCGGCTCACGCCATGCCTCATAATCATAGACAAAACCAATATCCCGCACTTTGTCACGCGGTGCTGCGACGACAATCACCGCTTTTTTTTCACGCCCTTTTCTCCTTTTCATCATGGCAGCGCATTTAAGAGTATTGGGCAACACAGCGGCTCTGCAAACTCCCACAAGCTCGCTATTTGAGGTGGAGTCCACTAACATCTGTGGACTCCATGCGAACCTCAACGCCGTCCACCAACACTTTGAGACGGCGAAACCAGATATGCTCTTTCTCACGGAGACACAAATAGGCCGCCCTGATGACACGACCTACTTGCTTTACCCCGGCTATGTTATCGAGGAAAATTTCCGTGCAAAAGCCGGGGTGTGCGTGTTTGTTAGGGCGGATGTTTGTTGTCGCCGTTTGCGCTGCCTTGAGGACCCATCCTTTTCAACCCTATGGGTACACGTAAACCATGGCTCTACGAGTCAGATCTATGTGTGCCTCTACCGTTCCCATACAGGAGATGCTGAGACAACTCGACTCTTTGAATATCTGAGTCGGGCGGCAGATGATGCGCAGGAACGGTTTCCGAACGCCGAAGTGGTATTTTTGGGGGACTTTAACGCCCACCACGAAACCTGGTTGGGCTCCTCCAAAACAGACCATGCGGGAAGAGCCGCCCATGCATTTGCTCTGGCGCATGGCCTGACCCAATTGGTACACGAGGTCACATGAATACCAAGAAGGTCGGGCCTAGCACCCTCTCTGCTAGACCTTCTGCTGACGAGTCACCCAGACCTGTACAGTGTTTCGGTACAAGCCGCTTTAGGCAATTCCGACCACTGTCTGGTCTGCTCCAAGGTGCCAATTATAGCGCCTTCACGACCCGTGCAGGGGAAGCGGCGTCTCTGGCACTACTCGTCAGCAGATTGGGATGGACTGCGCAACTATTTTGCGTCCATCCCGTGGGTTGAACGCTGCTTTGAAGGTAAGAAACCCTCAGATTGTGCTACTGCTGTTGCCGGTGAGATCGGTCTGGGTATGGAATACTATATCCCGTACACTGATGTCACCGGTGCCCGAGGAGTGCGCCCTTGGTTCGGGCGCGAGTGTGCGAGGGCTGTTGATCAAAAGCAGTCCGCGTATCGCGCTTGGGTAAGGGCGCGTGCCACGCACGATCCCAATGTGAGCCACTTCAAGGCGGCGTACAACAGAGCCACAAAGGTCTGCAAGAGGGCTTACGTCAGAGCGGATGCCCTGCGCATTGCGCGGCTTGGTCAAGAGCTAGTGGCACATCCCACGGGCAGCCGTGGATACTGGCGACTGGCCAAAGCCGTGCAGGCCAACTTCTGTCAGCCTTCGCTGCCACTGCTGCGCTACCCTGATGGATCCCTGGCCCATGGACCGCAAGAGAAAGCCAATATGCTAGTAAATCTCTTTGCGGCCAATTCCCGAGTCGATGATTGCGGTATACAGCCGCCGACACTACCCATTGGTGACCACGTAATGCCTAAAATACGTATCAGGCAATGCGATGTTCGTGCGGTGCTTCAATCACTCGATGTCCGGAAAGCCAGTGGCCCGGATGGTATTCCAGCGGTGGTCTTACAAAAATGTGCAGCGGAGTTGTCTCCGATGCTTACGCGGCTGTACCGACTGTCCTACAGCTCGGGTACAGTGCCTTCGGCTTGGAAAGAGGCGAATGTACAGCCGATCCCCAAGAAGGGGGATCGCTCAGAGCCAGCCAACTATCGACCCATAGCCGTCACCTCAGTGCTGTGCAAGGTCTTCGAGCACATCATTAACAAACAGCTCATGCGTCACCTAGAGGATCACTCCTTAATTAATGACCGGCAATATGGCTTCAGGCCGAAACGGTCAACGGGTGATCTTCTAGCATACGTTACCCATCTTTGGGGTGAGGCTATGGACAAGCACGGCGAGTCACTGGCAATTAGTCTTGATATCGCCAAAGCTTTCGATAGAGTCTGGCACAAATCGCTTCTCTCCAAGCTACCAGCCTTTGGTCTGCCTCCTAGACTGTGCAACTGGATTGCTAGTTTCCTGCGGGAGCGCCATATCCGCGTCCTCTGTGATGGACGGGCTTCGGCGTTCTTGCAAATAAATGCTGGCGTACCGCAGGGGTCTGTATTATCTCCCACTCTCTTTCTTCTGCATATCAACGACATGCTGTCCACCGGCAGCATACATTGCTATGCAGACGATAGCACCTTACACGGGAGTTATCACGGACAACCTGCGGCCAAACAGTCTGATATCGTGGAAAAAAGACAGCTTCTTGTCACTGAGCTGGACCGGATCTTGAATCACATTTCTCAATGGGGCTCCGAGAACATGGTCGAGTTCAATGCCAAGAAGACGCAGGCTTGTGCGTTCACAGCAAAGGTATCTTCTTTCCTTCCCCTTCCCACTCTTCAGAGCACGCCACTTCCACTGCAGGACAATCTCTATATCCTAGGCATGGATATTCGCTGCAAACTGAATAACAGAAATTACATCGAGAGCATCATCAAAACAGCCTTGCGGAAACTCGGACTCCTAAACAAAGTGAGACGTTTTTTCACGCCGGAGCAGCGGTGTCTTCTCTATAAGACACAAATTCGCTCCTGCGTGGAATACTGCTCGCATCTCTGGGATGGCTCCGCGAAATACCTACTAGATGCTCTCGACAGGTTGCAGCGACGCGCGGTCCGAATTATTGGGAACCCTGAGGTCACGAACACCCTCGAGCCTTTGCAGATGCGTAGAGA
Source organism: Eilema griseolum (assembly GCA_963662185.1). Lineage (NCBI taxonomy): Eukaryota > Metazoa > Arthropoda > Insecta > Lepidoptera > Erebidae > Eilema > Eilema griseolum. The sequence continues at coordinate 12,381,293 of OY759233.1, read as the reverse complement.
TATTGCTTCCTTGGCTGTATTTTACCGTCTCTACCACGGTGAGTGTTCTGACGAGCTCTTCCAACTAATCCCACCATCTCCTTTCCTACATAGGACAACACGTGCAGGCCTTCGATGTCACCCTCACACTGTGCAGAATATACGAGCAAGAACCAAGCGGTTCGGAGACTCTTTTCTTTGCCGCACCACCAAGACCTGGAATTCATTACCAGCACACGTGTTTCCTTCTTCCTACAGTCCCGGGGCCTTTAAGCGGGGCGTGAAAAAGCATCTGATGAGGCCGCCAAGCTGAGTGCCACCATTGTAGCACTTAGTGTCTGTAATATTGACCCTCTTTCCTGAGACTTTGCCTTTAGCTTACCATCAGGCGAGGTGAGGTCAAGTTGGCGTGTCCTATATAAAAAAAAAAAAAAAAAATATCATAGCTGCAGATCAGAATACAGGGTGGCCAGTTAAGAAGTATACAACTTATTTACATATAGACTAACAAACAGACATACGGAATAAGGCAAAATCAGCCTGCTTGTCAAAACGGGGACTCGGACGGAGACTCGGTCAATTAGTGGTCTACATCAAAACTATGTCTGCTGCTAATCCGAAAAAGTTTTCTAAACTCTTTTATGTACATGCTACCGTCTAGAAGTCTTCAGTCCAGTTTTAAAACAAATAAAGTAAATACTATTAACCTGTGACTATCAGCAGGTGGCAAATATGATATGATAAATGTACTAACACGATAAAACATCGGTCCAGCTTGCATTTGTTTGTCTGTAATATCTTTTTTAGACCCAAGTTTTATTAATTCCAGTTCACAGCTATACCCATTAGGTATATCTTCCAACTTTATGTCTTAAAAACAATACAATCAGAGCGATTAATTTTACCACGCAACGTAGCAATTGATCATTTGGAGGTCAAATATTTTCTGGGCGCACCATCTAATTGGTTGCGATGGCAACTATTTATTAGCAAGTATATTAATTTGCAGTGTTTCTGTTATGGTGTCCAAGACATCGGGTTTAGATGCCCGACAAATTAATTTGATGCGACCAGGCAAATATGACTCAAGCAAGTACAATATAATTGACATTATGGGTGTTAGCAGCGTACGTTATAATTCATCATGTCAGCCACATATAGTCCACTGCTGAACATAGGCCTCTCCCATAGACTTCCAGAATGACCGATCTAAAGCAGCCCGGATCCAGTGCTTCCCGTATGTTATAATTACGTCGCACTTTTTTGTACTATTGATGATGAAAAAAGAGTCATAGATTATGTCATAAAAAGTAGGCAAGCCCTTTTACGCCAGCTAATATTGTGTCTAATATCGTAACTGTCATTGAGCAACACTTAGTGACTAGTAATCTTATTAATATCAATTTATTAGATCTTACACTAGATCCTAATTTATACCTATATATTTCAGCGTGCCAGTGTGGATATGCCTTGTCGTTTGCCAAGTAAACGAAATATGTCCTTTCTGAAGCTCTAATTTATCTCTGTACAACATTCAATTATAATTGGTTCGGTATTAAATCGTAAAAGTGTCTGTTGATAGACTGGCAGAATTGCTTTTCCAGTTATATATTTGGTTTGTATTCTTTTAGATTGTTCTAAAAGATGATGAACACGTTACACTTAATAATTGAAGAATTTCAGAATAATAAAGTATCGTAGGATAAGTGATCTTGATACTCCATTCCAACAATCACTTCAATTGCAGATAATTTCTAAGGATAAAAATAAGCACTGTCGAGAAATTTACTTTAAATAATGAGATTTATTGAGTGAAGTTCAACTTTAAACGTTGTGATTGCCGCGAACCATGTGTGACTCCCTTTGTTTTGCATACGTTCATAAATCACGGTAACCACTTTTCATCAGGTGGGTAGTCTTCTTGTCTGCCACCTAAGTGGTATAAAAAAAAGAGACTCCATGCATACAGGGTTGACAACGCGAGTGTGACTTCCTTGATTTTGCACACGTTCATAGGCCATAGTAACCACTTTGTGTGGTTGAGACGGCTGAGATTATGTTTGGAGTTAAAAGCTCTTTTAGGCAACTTGAGTTTGAGTAATTGATGATTTCTTTATGTTTTAACAGCATAATGAATGGTGTTCTAATAGATTCTTTAATATTAGCGTGACAATAAATATAATCATAGCTGTTAAAAACTTGGACATAAATATAATGCAACACTACTCTAATGCCAATCCCTATAGTGATGGCTGTTGTTTGATTAAGTAGATTGAGTGTCTCCATTGTGGAATAATAAAACATAATATCCTAAAAATGAAGTAATACACATTTCAAATAACCTATTTGTAATAATTGTCTCACTTTAACCAGTTTAAGATTTGTGAGCCATGAGTTGTAGATAACTAATCAAAGATAATGCTACCAATGTCAGTATTGTTAATGTAGTTAATACATAGTTGTGTCAATTGTTTGTGCGGCCGGACGTGTCAACGTACCTACAATGTCTATTAGGCCTTTACCTCCAGCTCTTGCAGAGAAGGCACGCGAGGAGTTGAACGAGGATCCAAAAAGGTTGACAAATGATCTACAAAGCATTAAAGATTGGATTACTAAGCAACCTCATCTAAGGGCAAGAACAGGTAGGATAACATCATATTTTCAACATCATCATCAGATCTTTGTGCATACGAGGCATTTCATTTCATCTAAGAGTCTAGGTCCACTTATACCACAATAAATCATACAATTAAATCGAAACAGGCACTTTTTTCTGGAACCGTTTTATTAAGGTTACTAACATGATTTATAATAATAGATTTAATTAGTGAATACAGGCATTTAGGTGTCAAATTAAAATAATAACAAGGTTATAAATAGATATCATAAGATTGTCTTATTTTTACACTAAGGAAGTCTCCCTTATGGTAAGGTAGAAAAAGCCCACACAGAATTTCTACTCTCCGCGTAAAGAATTCTGTCTAGGCATCCGCAATAAAATAATTGGGTTTAAACAAAATATAGAATTTGGAAGTGAAAAGTTAACAGCTAGTTAAGTTGAGAAGCCTTGAGCCCTAAAGAAGAACTGTACTTGAACTAGAGCTCGAGTCGCATTCCTGTAATTCGTATTGGTAGTTGTTGCGAACTCCAAGTCTCCTTGGACAGTTGTTAACCAATCACGATTCAACAATGTAAATTATGCTCCATCATGTGTTCCATCCATTTATATTTAGTATGTGATTTTAATATCGGTACTAGAATTAAAGGTTAACTATTTAGATAATCTAGTAACTATTCAGGTGATCTGCGGTAGCCTAGTGGTATGGGTCATGGACTGCTGAGACGAGGTCTCGGGTTCGATCCCAGGTTGTGTATATTTATCGCAGTGCACGGTTAATGGCAATAGGCCTATTACATTCCTGAGACTTTGCCTTTAGCTTACCATCAGGCGAGGTGAGGTCAAGTTGGTATGTCCTATATATAAAAAAAAACCTAAACATAAACGGGCGAAATGTGGGTGCTAGCACCTCTGCCTACCTCTTCGGGGATATAGGCGTGAGTTTATGTTATGTTATGTTTTTATGCAGGTAATCGGTGGTTCAGGTTAACTTAGGGTATGTTCGGGCATCGGTTTCATTATACACTGTTTTTTGAGTTTTTCGTAAGTTTATTTGGATCCTAGTAAAATTTCAACAAATTTTAATGATGAAGAATTTCGGAGAGGGATAACGGAACTCTTCAATAAATGTTAGCAAATAACTGTTGTTTTCTATATCCATACACTATGTCAACTGTTTACATAGGGTAAACAATACATATAGGTATTTGCGAAAGTTGATCACACAGCATAACATTAAACTTTTGGGTGTTCAATTTCAAAATCAAGTACTTAAGTCTCTTTTTTACGACACCAATATACGTGGAAGTCATTGTTCACAGTTATTTACCTTCACGATCGATGAACGCTTATACAAAGGTTTTGTGCTGTCAGTGGGAAGACCAAAAGCTTGTCCTGCTTCGTCTTTTACGCTGACGGCACAGAAACTCTCTGTGCTTACAGGGTTAGCAGCGCGAGTGTGACTCCCTTCGTTTTGCACACGTCCATAGGCCACGGTAACCACTTTCCATCAGGTGGGTCGTGTGCTTGTCTGCCACATAAGTAGTATAAAATTATGTTACAGATGATCAGTGGCTTGTGTCATTTCTTCGTGGCTGTAAGTACAGCTTGGAAAGAACTAAAGAAAAGTTAGACAACTTCTACTCTCTACGTACTACTGTTCCAGAACTAGGACGCATCAAGCACACAGATCCGCTATTTGATGAAATTCTTGGGCTAGGGTAAGTAAAAAAAAGTATTTTTTTTATACCACATAGGTGGCAGACAAGCACACGGCTCACCTAATGTAAAGTGGTTACCGTGGCCTATGGACGTTTGTAACACCAGAGAAACCACACTCGCGCTGCCGACCCTGTAAGCACAGAGTTTCTGTGCCGTCAGTGTAGAGGACAAAGCAGGACAAACCTTTAGTCATCCCACTGACAGCACAAATTCTGCAGTGAGCTCTGGCTACCCTACTCACCGCTGGGAATACAACACGAAGTTATTATAACCGCGGTATTCTGTAGGGCGGAGGTACTTCCCCAGTCGGACTGCTCAATTGGACGGAAATACCGCCGTGTCCTACCTATGTATCTATGGTAGCTATTTAATGTTGAGTGTATGTGGACTAGTTAATCTCAAACAGTTTCATATTGTACTGCAATAATATAGTGTAATATACTAGAAGCCTACTTAAATTAGGAAAAAAAAATAGTTATTTTAATAAACAAATCAAGAAATAATTTATAAATATTAAATACAATAAAAATAAAATAACTATTATACAACTTATAGCTAAGAACAATTAAAATTCGTCGTAGAATTACTCCGCATCGCTTGCCTCTTGTGGTAGCGTTCCCAGAAGACTGGCAGATTGCCACGTTGTATGGCAATGCTTATTCTCTGACCTAAAAAGAGGCCAGCCTTCTGGTCACGAGAAGCGTCGACCATTCGTTTCGCAATCTCACGGAAGAGGTTGTTTCATATTTGAATAACTAATACTTACTTAATAACCACACATAAATAATAACAAAAAATTACATATTTTAATAACTAAGAACGTTAGGAAACTTTTGAAATAATAAACTTTTTATTTTCAGGGTAATTGTAATGTTGCCCAAAGCACCAGGACTACATTTGCGTCGAATTAATTTGATGAGAATTGGAAAATATGATCCAAATAAATACAACATTTTTGATATAATGAGCGTTAACAACATTTTGATGAACGTTTGTATACCTTATTTTATAGAGTTTATTGAACCAATATTGCTTGATTGCGTGATGATGCTTGAATGTTTGTAATTGAGTCACGCTCTAGTGGCTGAATGGTTCTCACTCTCATTTTGTATAGGAATAGATTATGTTTTTTAATATTTTTTATACCATTTAGGTGGCAGACAAGCACAGGGCCCACCTGATGGGAAGTGGTTACCGTGGCCTATGGACGTATGCAACACCAGGGGTGTTATACTCGTGCTGCCGACCATTAAGAAACCTTCTGATGCCCCTCTTGAAGAACCCCCAATGTATAGAGTCCAGAAGAAAATTTTTTTTATCCTGCATGGATTTTTTTATCCCGCAGGAACGAAATCAAAAGTTCACGTGGGAGAAGCCGCGTGCCTCAAGAACCAGCTAGTTTTACAGCAGTTGTAATTTACTAGATATATAGGGCCCAATAATATGTTTAGGGCCTTTTTTCTACGAGGGGGATGCTGTTACGTACGGAATTAAAGTTTTTTTTTAAGCGTCGTCGGAAGCTTAGTGGCTTAGGAGTCGGCCTCACGATCATGTGGTACCGGGTTCGAATCCTGACCATTACACTACAGATGTGAACCCACTCCTAACACAAGCATTTTAGCTTAGCTAGAAGGGTTAGAGGGAATATTAGTAAATTCGGTTCCAATACTGCCGGCTTCTTTTGAAATCTCGGTTGGATGATGTCCAGTTTCACATTGACGTCGCTTGCCACTGGTGATAATTAACATGGCACCTGTCCAATCCTCTTTCCACATCCCCGCACTCGTCCTGCGAAACCAGTAGCATTTGCTACATTGTGACCGCGGCGCGTTTACTTTCGTTTGAATTTCGTGGTTATGACATTTTTTTTGTGATTTATTATTATTACATTTGTAAAGCCAGGTAGGTGCCATGTTAATGGGCACGAGCTATACTTCGCAGGTGGCTAGATCGGCGAGTGGAGACCATAACCTGTATGTATTCTGTAGTTTTAGGGATGAATCGATTACAATGATTATTGAGGCCTTAGTGCCGTTGTTGTCGACTGTCCTAAAAGTATTCTCGACTCCAGACAAAAGCCATTTGGGGATCTCCTCTACTGTGGTACTTTCTAATCCTCCATTCTTTTTACCTGTTTTTGATATGATTGTTCTAGATTATGCTCATGGATGATGATTACGCCACTGTGTCTGGTATAGAATGGATCTCCGATTTAGAGGGTGTCACCATGGCACATTTCCTTCAAATGACCCCAGTCTCTATGAAGAAGATGGTTGCATTGGGACAGGTGAAATATAATTATTATTTACCATAATCTATGAACCTAAATACAAAAAGCAATTCTATACTGTGACTTAATGTTAATAATAAATAAGTAGTTGTTTATAATATATTATTATATTTAGGTATATACGTAGGTATAAGTTGCAAAGTAAGCTAAATGAATTCATTATTTCAGGACGCAGCGCCTCTGAGGCTAAAAGGAAACCATTACTTGAACACACCACCAGGTTTTGAAACAATTTTCAACGCGTTCAAAGGTCTTCTTAATGAGAAAAACAAAAACAGGGTAAGAGTACCCAGTATTGAGGTGGCCTTGTCTTTGTTACAAACATATACCTACATATTTTCATTGTTTTTGTAGCTTTACGTCCACAACAAGAATTTTGAAGCTATGTACGAGCGTATCCCTAAAGAGATTTTGCCTGCTGAATATGGTGGAAATGGTGGTACAATAGCAGAAATCACTGGTAATCTTTACTTACAGAACTAAAATTTGACAAGAATCTGAAATATGAACTTATTGATAAACAAATTCTACAAATTCTGCTTTTTTTTAGATTATTGGCGAAATAAAGTAAAGGAATACAGTTCGTGGCTAGAAGAGGATTCAAAGTATGGAACAGATGAATCGAAGCGGCCTGGTAAGCCCAGGACTGCTGAGGATATGTTCGGAGTAGAAGGGTCTTTCAGACAACTAGAGTTCGATTGAAATAACAAACGTGCGTTGAAAAGTAGTAATTATTAAACATTCAAAGTATTGGGCGTTTTATTTTAAACATTTATAACTCTGTAAAGTTTTTTTATATAACTTAGATGGCAGACAAGCAGGTGGGCCGTAACCTGATGGAATGGGGTTACTGTGACCTATGAACGTTTTAAATTACAGTACGTTTACGTAGTTATCAATTGTATGGCACCTTAGTAGATCTTAGATGCCATGGTAACCTCTGCTTTTACTTTAACAGATGACGCTCTGGTATAGGCTGGCAGAAATAGGATAAGTGTGTTAAATAATTCAATGTAAAAATTACAACTAACAGTTGTCGTTACAGTCACCAGATACACATTAAATGTACTTATACATTATTATTTTTCAAATTAATTTTATTGAACCCGCGATTTCCGCCGTAGCAGTGGTCTACTGCCGCGCCACAAAGCTTACTTATGAGTTGTTGCCCGCGGTTTCGACCGAGGGAAATTTTGATCTCGTTCTCGCAACACATGGAAACCTCCAGGGACAAAATGTAACCCATGTGTTACTCCAGACTATAATAATCTATTCCTGTACCAAATTTCATCCGTTACGCTGTTTGAGTGTGATTGAGTTACACACATCCGACATCTTCTCAAACTTTAAGACTATTATTACCTTAATCCCCACGGATACCCCCACTATCGACGCCGGTGGGGGAGGTTATGTCGGACTTGAACCGACTAAAGCGCACGCCGTCTGTGTGGGCCGCAGGTTGCCGGAGGAGAGGTTATCTGAGACATATCCCTTGCAACCCATCCGGCCCAGGACCGTCTCTCATGAGACGGCCCTCTTCGGGTGTGGGTACCTCGGAGTCCCCATCCCATCCTCGGGAATGGGGAGGCGCGCTTCGCGTACCGCCGCCTCGACCTGCTTCTGCTAGGGTGACAGGAGGCTCCCAGGCATCACTCCCAGGCCCGCGCTCATGGGGGATTTAGGTCATTTTGTGACCTCTGACGCCCGAGCCGCCTCCGCTCGCGAGCAGCGCAGACTATTATAACCTGCTTTTTCAACGCCTACGTCGAAAAAAATATTGATAATGATATTAATAATGTAATCATTGTTTCATGTAGAACACTGTTTAAGGTTTATGAGATAATTTGAATTACGTTGTAGATAACTAATCAATGATAATGATTTGTGTCCCCACTGTGGAATAATAAAACATAATATCATAAAAGTGTAAAAATACATACACATCGAACAATCCATTTGTAATAATTGTCTCAATTTAAACTGTTTAATTTGTGAGTCCATGAGTTGTAGATAGCTAATCAAAGATAATATAGCTACCAATGGTATTATTGTTAATGTAGTTAATACATAGTTGTGTCAATTGTTTGTGCGGCCGGACGTGTCAACGTACCTACAATGTCTATTAGGCCTTTACCTCCAGCTCTTGCAGAGAAGGCACGCGAGGAGTTGAATGAGGATCCGAAAAGGTTGGCAAATGATTTACAAAGCATCAAGGATTGGATTGCTAAGCAACCTCATCTACGGGCAAGGACAGGTAAGGATATTATAAGGTTTTAAATAAAATTTTGTATAAGGTACTTGCGGGTAACAAGGGCCAGCGTCTAACAAGGGCCATGTTTAAAAAATAGTACCTAAAACCGTTGTATTCGTTCTAACGCACGCTCACATGTAAAGGACCAATAGGAAAGCTAGCTTGCGTAGTGACGTCGTCGCATGACGCGCCATCTCTGCAGTAGGCTTACGATTGTCGCACGTGTCTGTACGTGTCGCTTAGTTACAATTTTGTTTCTTAAGAATTTAGTAAAATTTCCGTTAATTGTTGGTTTAGTAGTGATATTTCAATTGCTATTTGAAGTTGAAGAAATATAGGTTTTATTCAAGGTAAGTAAAAGTGTTATTTTCTTGGGTTTGTGTGTTTTCTCTTTATTGCTTGAAATTAAGTGTAAGAGTCTAATTAGAGCCACACTCTCGCCGGCTAATGAGGGCCGGCTCTTATTAAACTTATCGAATCAATTTTTCCTAGCTTTTAATGCTTGCAAGTTTTATATAATTGGTTTATTGTTTATCGAAAGCAAATAACTATCCTTAAAACGTAATTTTAGGAAGATATATCCTGCGAGAGCGAGATAGTATTCAATTAATTTTAGTACCTAGATATTTTCTTCCATTATTTTATTTTAAAACTAGGTCCGCTGTTTCACCCCCTTAGTCCACGATGTCCAGAGTTTCGGGATAAAAACTAGCCCATGTACCGAATAGTACCAGAATAGTATTCTGATGAATAAGCTATTGCAAAGTTTCATTGAAATCCGTTCAGTAGTTTTCCATACATACATACATAAGTATACATACATAAACTCATATTAATAGGATTATTAGACTAGTTTACAAGCGCTTTTTAGGTCAAAAGGTTTTCTGTTTGTGTGATAGTTATTCAATTCAATCTGAATCGAATAACACATCAATCATAGCTATCGGGCAAAGAGAAAAAGTTTTTACCTAAAAAGCAGTTGTGAACTATATTGTGTTTGTCCATTACGGAAGTGAGCTGTATGTATCTCTGTAATTTTTAGATCTCCAGTGGGTATGGAGCATTCCGTCAGCAGAAAGCGGGGTCTATGGTCACTTCAACAATTAAAAGACGCTATGGAATCTGTCAAAAGCGGATTCATGTCTCAACGTGCAGCTGCTAAACATTACTCCATACCCAGAAGAACATTAGTGAACCATCTGCAATCAGGAAAAGTGGAGAAACAGATCGGACGTCGCACAGTTATGACGAAACAGCAGGAAGGCGATTTAGCTTCAAGGATTAAACGACTGGCATCCATTGGATTTCCTTTAACACCAAAAGTATTACGTCATCAGGCCTTTGTATTTTGTGAATCAAATAATATTCCGAATTGTTTTAATAAATCTTCGAAGCGAGCTGGAAAAGATTGGTTGAAACTATTTTTAAAAAGAAATAATGATATATCAATGCGTAAGGTTCAGATATTAAATCCCGGTAGAGCTCAAAAACTGAACAAACACATTGTGATGCAGCACTTTCAAGAGTACAAAAAAATTTACGAACAACTAGATATTGCGAATAATCCACAGCGTCTGTATAATATGGATGAAAAAGGCTGCAGGCTTACAATTCACCACCAACCTTTGGTTTTAGCTCAAAAGGGAACGAAAAGAGTGCACATGGTCGCACCTGAACACGGAGAAAATGTTACAATAGCAGCTTGCGTGAACGCATTGGGTAATGCCGTTCCCCCGATGATACTATTCAAGGGGAAAAGGATGAAGCCTGAATTCAACGACAACTTACCTTTTGGATCGTTGGTGAAAATGGCCCCAAAGGGTAGCATGACCACGTCGCTATTTGTAGATTTCATCCATCACCTTGGAAAATTTAAGTCAGAGGGTCAATGCTTGCTAGTTTTTGATGGCGCGTCATGTCATTTAGATTACAGCATTGTTGATGCCGCAGACAATGAAAATATTATATTGTATTGCTTGCCATCAAATACTACCCACGAACTTCAACCTCTGGATAAAAGCGTGAACAAATCCTTTGAGCATCATTGGGACGAAGAGGCTTTATCATATACCTATCAATATCCTGACAAAAAAATTACGAAAGCTCGTTTTAATTCAATTTTCAGTAGGGTTTGGTCGAAGTGTATGACACATGATATCATAATAAACGGCTTTAAATCTACTGGTCTTTATCCGTTCAATCCAGAAGCGATCCCACCTGAAGCTTATGCTCCTTCTGTTCTTACTGAAAGACAATACCATCAGGAAAATGTTATTTCCAAATGCAATTCGCCAATTCCAGGACCATCAGGGATTAGTCGTACAATTCCAAGACCTCAGCCTGATAGTTCTGATTCCGATAACACATTTTGTGACGATCAAAGCTCTCCATCCTTACTGCAAACAGATTTGCCTCAGCCCCACACAGGAATTATCAGGGATGAAAAAAGATTAGTGGACTACAGTGCAACGGATTCTGACTCCGAAAATGCAATACCCACAACCAGTAATCTTTACACTAATCCTGAAATAAGAAGACCAGTACTATATAGCTCTGATACAGATTCTTCTATAGTAGCCATGTCAACAAGGCCCCATGAACCCCGACTGAAATCTTATGACATATACTCGTCTAGTTCGACTGACGATGAAAACTCTACACGTAAACAAAATAGTACTCCTATTAAGCATGTGGAAGCCACGAGAAGCCTACAACCTGTCACCAGTGATGATGATTCTGCAGATAACGTACCATTAGGAAGATTGCCAGTGAGTAAAAAATCATTTCAAGAACTTATACCCACACCGAACTATGCCGTGGTCAAACAAACCCCCAGAAGAAAAGCAATAAATTATAAAGCTCAGATAGTTACTAAAGATTTATTTAAAGAAAGGCAAACACAGAAAGAGAAGGCTAAAAAAGGGAGGAAAACAAGTCAGACAAGAAATAAAGTAGAAAGAGATAACAGGAGCAGATTTGAAAACGAAAGACAAAGTAACACTGATACTACGAAAAAACAACGGAAAACGAATCTGAAGAAGAAGGAACATCAGCGACAAGAAGAGATCGACGATCGTTCTAAAGGATGTGGAAAAGGAAAGAAGGTAAAGGAATCTTCAAAGAAAAACAAAGAAAGTGAAAATAACATCAATGATAATACTGATAAATGGTACTGTTATGCATGTAATGAAGAACGTTTTGAGGATATGCGACAATGTCCACTGTGCCAAAAATGGTTTCATGAAGCATGTTTGGGGCTTACTAAAAAGGATTCGGATTTTGAATGTCCGATGTGTAATTAAGAGACTGAGAAATATTTATAATTTGATCGCAAATGACTTGAAAGCCCTCGGTATTTTATTTGATAATAATTATTCAACTTAGGTAATGTATATTATAATTAATATAGTTACTTTCACCAAAGATTACTATTATTAAGATATTTTCTATTAGTGTTATTTAATAGTTCCTTTACTATCTGTGATTTATAAATAGAAGTACAAATTACATGAGTCTAATAAGGGCCACTTTTAAAAATAATAATATCTAACTGATTTTTATGTAGTAAAGTAATTTAAGCAGTGTTCGTAATCTTTCGAATTTTATTATTTTTAGTATAAAAAACGCATTTTCGAAGAAAAAAATGTTTAATAGTTTTAATAAGGTCCAAGTATGTTTTGTATGGTTTTGAAAGTTAATTTAAAGGTGATTTGTTTTCCAAAAGCTAATAATAGTTTATTGTAACTGATTACCATATTTTTATTTTTGTTAATTCATTATAATTAAAGAAATCAGTATGGTCCTTATTAAACTACTAAAGTTTAAATAGGGCCACTGATAGCCTTTTAAAAAAACGTCATTGTACTCTATTTCATTGAAAGTAATGTTGAAGATTGTAGTTTTAAAATTAAAATAAAGTTGATTATTTGTTTGTTCAATAGATTTTTATTTTTTACCCCTAAATATTCTTAATATCTTCAATTTAAATAAGGCGGCCCTTGTTCCCCGCAAGTACCTTAGTTAAAATTTTATATTAGTAATAAATGTCACACCTAAATAAATACAGCAATTAAGTGTTACAATGTAATAAACATATAAATAAATAACAGTTATAACTATATATGATAAGATTGTCTCCTTTTTGACTTTGAGTACCTGATGTAAGTTTTAGATTAGATTTGTTTTGGTCTAGCGTTAGGTGGAGAATTAATAACGCAGAATTTCGACTCTGAGTTCAGAATTCCAGTCCAGGTTAACTTAAATTTCAAAATGATAGCTAAAACTTGATAAAAAATCTTTTATTTATTTTATATAATTCATCATTGCAGGTATATGGATTATTACGATGTTGTTTCATATGACTAAGTATCATCATTAAGATAATTGTTTGTGTTACGAAAGAATATTATAGCTATGCAACTTAAGAAACGAAAGGTGTCAAAATGTCGATCACAGGCATTTATCTCCACTTAGCACCATTAAGGCCTGGAATTCATTATCAGCTCACGTCTTTCCTTCATCCTACAGTCCCGGGTCCTTCAAGAGAGGCGTTAAAAGCATAAGATGAGGCCGTCAAACTCATGTTATATCTCTCTGTTATAACTCAGAGGCGGGCATTTTATTAATAATAATTTAATTGAAGTTGTATTTATATTATTTTATTTTATTTGAATTATGTATTTAATTGTAATTTATATTATTTAAAATTCAATTTATAAGTATATATAATTCTCATTGGACATTTAATTTAATTTAAAAATTTCATTTTTGTAATGCTATATGACGAAAATTAATTTAAATTTATTTTCATGACATTTGTGTACTTTACCTTATATGTATTGTATTATAATAATTATAGTAGATGAAATATGAACTTCAATATGTAATGAGTCTCTGATACTTGAAATAAAATAATGAATATTGATTTATATGTAGGTAATGGTGACACTCTTTTCTGAGACTTTGTCTTCAGCTTACCATCAGACGAAGCGAAGTCTAATTGAAGTGTCCTATATAAAAAGAAAACTATCAAGGAACACAAGTAATACCTACCAATTATATTTGTAGATGATCAATGGCTTGTCGCGTTTCTTCGTGGTTGTAAGTATAGCCTGGAAAGATCTAAAGAGAAATTGGACAATTTCTACTCTCTACGTACCACTATTCCTGAACTCGGTCGCATTAAACACACAGATCCGATATTTGACGAAATTCTCGGATTAGGGTAAGTTGCTTGTTAAAGTCTATCAACTCTGTTCTTACAGGGTCGGCAGCTCGGGTGTGACTCCCCTGGTGTTGCACACGTTCATAGGTCACGCTAACCACTTTTCATTAGGTGGCCCACGTGCTTGTCTGCCAACTAAGTTGTATGAAAGAGTTTAAGTACTTACTTTAAAGGACTTGCATATTTTCTTACAACTTTATTTGAAAAAGTGCAACTGTATCTTCTTTATCGACCGTACTATTAGGTAATATTAGATATTGGTATCAGAATCTTCTAGTACAAAATACTACTGCTTGTTGTACCTATGTACTTACTTGTAAACTAAAATTAAAACAACCCTTTACTTGGTTTTAAATTTTAGAGAACATGCCATAACGTAAGAACAATTTAAATGTATAGTAACAGATTTGCACGTGTGCATTTGTTTCAAATTACTTTCCCGCACTAAATAATCTGGAATCTGATAAACTTCGTTTTATTATATTATATGTTTTTTTTCAGGGTGTTTCTAATACTGCCCAAGGCACCGGGATTGCATTCGCGTCGAATTAATTTAATGCGAGTGGGAAAATATGATCCAAATAAATACAGTATATTTGATATAATGAGCGTTAACAACATCTTGATGAACGTTTGTATACCTACATTATTAATTATTTATATAGTTATTATATAATAATAATATACTGATTGTACGGACGCCTAATAAAAGGTTCAAAGTCCAAGTCAAACTCACCTGTAAGCCATACACCTACATTTCTAGTTATGACTATTGAGCCCGCAAGGCCTCTAGGCCTAAGATAGGAGAATATAGTGAAGTCACCGATAATATAACAATTTCATCGGTGACTTCCCAATGTCCTCCTTTCCTCGATCCATTACGGAAGCTATTTGGGGTACTACTCCATTGAGGTACTTTTCTCTTCCTGATTTTGATATGTTATTTTAGATTTTGCTCATGGATGATGATTACGCCACTATTTCGGGTATAGAGGGAATTGCCGATTTAGAGGGAGCTACCATGGCACATTTCCTACAAATGACTCCAACTACTATGAAGAAAATGGTTGCTTTGGGACAGGTGAAGTATATTTATTTATTATATTTTTTTTATATACCACTTAGGTGGCAGACAAGCACACGGACCACCTGATTGAAAGAGGTTACCGTGAGCTATGGACGTGTGTAACACCAGAGAAGCCACACTCGCGCTGCCGACCCTGTAAGCACAGAGTCTCTGTGCCTTCAGTGTAGAGGACAAAGCAGGACAAGCCTTTAGTCATCCCACTGACAGCACAAATTCTCCAGTGAGCTCTGGCTACCCTACTCACCGCTGGGAACACAACACGAAGTTATTATGACCGCGGTATTCTGTAGGGCGGAGGTACTTCCCGAGTCGGACTGCTCAAATGGCCGGAAATACCGCCGTGTCCTACCTCCTAGATAATTATAATAGTTATAATATTAAATAAATAGGTTTAAAATCTAATGAATTCGTCATTTTAGGATGCAGCACCTTTGAGAATAAAAGGAAACCATTACTTAAACACACCACCAGGCTTTGAAACCATTTTTAACGCGATGAAGGGTTTCCTTAATGAGAAAAACAGAAACAGAGTAAGTAAACCAATAAAATATCAAACAAGCTAGGCCATGTTTTATACTTCGTGCAATAATGGTTTTTAAATTACAGTTACAAAAATAGTTTTGGAATTGAGAAAGATGTTTTGCGTAATGCAGTTCACAGTCACAGCTCATAAAGAGATTGTAATTACCTCAAATAGCGCGATGCACTCTACTCCAAGTTTAGTGTGTGTGTACTAAACAAACCCTGGGCTTACTTTAGTTCTCTAGAGCAAATTTTCTTCTCTAGTAAATTGCACAATTTACTAGAGAAGAAAGATAGGTAGGTACAGTCAGTATCAGATCGATCTTGACTAGCAAAGTACTCAAAATCAAATCAAATCAAATCATTAATTTCAGATAACAAGATCCATATCTGGGTTAGTAACATTGAAAAAATGATTTTAATGCCTTTCCCCACCTCCCACCCTTCCTGTTGACAAATTGTTCTGATATTTGGTATACATACATACATAAAATCACGCCTGTTTCCCATAGGGGTAGGCAGAGATCACGGATCTCCACTTATCGTAGCAACTACTCCTGACATACTACTCTCGCTTCATTCACTCTCATTACATTCTTCATGCATGCTCGTCGGTTTAGAGCACTCCTGACCTGCCCCTTTTGTAAAACTTCCCCGATTTGGTCCAGGTATGTGCGCCTAGGTCTTCCCCTTCCGACGGTACCATCCGCACTCGCCTCATACACCTGTTTCGTTAGTCTTCTTTGATTCATTCTCTCAACATGACCAAACCATCTCAACATTCCTCTCTCAATTCTCATCACTACATCTTCTATCACTCCACATCGTTCTCTTATCACGCTATTTCTGACTCTATCTTTCAAGGTCAAGCCACACATACTTCGCAACGCACGCATTTCTACTGCATTCACTCTACTCTGATCCTTTTTCTGCCACACCCAACTTTCACTACCATACATAAGAGTCGGCACTAATACTCCACCATGTACAGCCAGTCGTGCCTTTTAAAGGTTTATTTGGTATACACCTTTAAAATAACCTTTAACACAATTTAAATCAATAAAACAGTTTGATTTACTCTTAATACATTGGAATTAAGATCATTTAATAGTCACTGAATAGTCTTAATTCAGTCAAAATCGTTCTGACGTAAACTATACGAGGTTCACTAAGTTAATATATTCGTTTATTAGATTTTACTTAGCGCCATTTAGGAATATGCTATTCAGTATGTATTATTATGACCAGTACATCTATTTCCAATTTCTTCTATAAATGTTGACAAAATGTCTATTATGAAATTCAAATACATGTTTTTTGTTTGTTTTGTAGCTTTACGTCCACAATAAGAATTTTGAAGCTTTGTACGAGCGTATCCCAAAAGAGATTTTACCTGCTGAATACGGTGGAAATGGTGGTACTATGGCAGAAATAATTGGTAATCATTGTTTGTAGAATTTTGATTATTATTCGACAATAATCCATAACGATGGCAGCATAGGCGATTAAATATCCATTTTCTATGCCGACCGCGTACGGGCAAACGTAGCGTAGGACGCCCAACGGCCAGGTGGAAGGACGACCTTATCAAGATTGCCGGGAAGAGCTGGATGCGGGCTGCTTTAGATCGGACATTCTGGAAGTCTGTGGGAGAGGCCTATGTACAGCAGTGGACTATGTGTGGCTGACATGATGATGATGATGATGCCATTAGAATAAATAGATACAAAATTATCGGCAATACTAATGAAACTCCTTCCATGACCGACCAGAAAATAAAATTTAGGATTGACGAAATGTGATTTCTTCTTGTTTATTTTTTAGATTACTGGAGAAAGAAAGTGAAGGAATATAGTTCGTGGCTAGAAGAGGATTCAAAGTATGGAACAGATGAATCGAAGCGGCCTGGTAAGCCCAGGACTGCCGAGGCCATGTTCGGAGTAGAAGGCTCCTTCAGACAACTAGATTTTGATTAATGAATCTGAAACGTAAAGTTGATACTATTAAACTATAAAAAATATTCGGTATTTTATTAAACAAAAACATATTTTATATATAGGTACTTCTCGTATGATAGGTTTATTTACATTTATTAGATTTGTGTGGAACTCCACTACATCTTTGGGGCCAATTAAAGATGTTAGAATTTATTTTTATATTAACAAACAGTACGCCCTATATGTCGTACAATATTACATAACATAAACTCACGCCTTTATCCCCGAAGGGGTAGGCAGAGGTGCAAGCACCTACATTTCGCCAGTTTATGTTTAGGTCCCAATGTGCAGGTACAATATGCCTTTGTAAAATCAGTAAGCCCAAAGTATTGTTAAAAAATGTACCAAACTAGTTACGCCAAAGCAGGCAAAGTACACACATCAACAAAGTCTAGGGAACAAGGACATTTCTAGTTTTTATTTAAAAACCCTTTCTTGTAATAGTGAGTGTTTTATATCAATAGAAGGGTATTTTTATACCGTTTTTAATTTTAATTTTAATAAAAACATTTTCATACAATTTTTTTTTTTTTTAAGAAAGAATTGAATAGTGCCAATATTGAGTATTACAACCTTCTATGATTAGGCACAAAAATAACGAGGTAGTAAGAAATACAGTAATTAACCGTACTTTAAACGTTTTTAATAATCTGTAGGAACTCCTAAAGCATTAGCAACAGCTCGACAACGGCGTGGCATACTTAGTATGAGATTGTCAATCATCGTCTGTGGAATATGGCTCCATACACTGCGAAGGTGTAAAAAAAGTTGTTCTTCAGTGTTCAGATTTTCCAAAGAATCACTGAAAGCTCTTCTCCCAAGCAAATCCCAGGCATGCTCTATGGGATTGAGGTCGGCAGACTGAGCAGGCCATTCCAACGTCGTCATATTGTGCTCGCTTAACGCATTGACCACTACCCTCGCGGTGTGTGACCGTGCATTATCTTGCATGAACATAAAATCTTGACCGAACTGCTGTCGATGAGGGATTACCATGGGGTGTATAACCTCCTGAATGTATTGGTTTGCATTCAAATTGCCCCGTATCCAAACGAGGTCGGTCCTTCCACCAAGGCGAATTCCAGCCCATACCATGATTGTTCCACCTTGGTAAGGATGAACTTCTTGCGGATTCTGGAGACGACTCCGACGTCCAGGAACTCGCCATATACGCACTCTTCTCGAATCAGGATGAAAACCGAAGCAAGATTCGTCGGAAAACAGAACCCGTGCCCATTGATGGTCGGTCCACTGTAAATGTGCGTTAGCCCACAATAAGCGACGACCTCGATTTCCACGTCGAAGAGCTGGAACCGTAAGCGGTCTGCGAGCATAAAGATTGGCTTCGTGTAGTCTTCTTCTGACAGTTTGATCGCTAATAACCACTTGATGCTGAGACTGGAGGCCTGCGACCAACTGACGAGCAGTAATCGTTGGTTGCCGCCTTGCGGAATTTTGCAAGAAACGATCTTGTCGCGGGGTAGTAACCCTATTTCGTCCCCTGTGACGTTCGGCAACATCCCCTGTAGACCTGTAGCGTGCCCATAATCTGCAAATTACGCTTGGTTGGGTGTTGACAGCATCCACTACGTCGCGTTGAGTTCGTCCAGCTTGCAGCATACCAACAGCCCTTAACATCTCTTCGCGACTTAAATGACGACGTGACATGATGACTACAGTCACAAAAATGCACAAACCATACGTAAAAGACGTATTATTGATAATAAACGTTATTTACAATCAAAGAAAATAATTTTTATTTTGCCTCAGAGAAACTGCACAATCAAACACTTTTAAAAGTTTTCCCTCCATATTCGAAAATCATTACTTATTTAAATTTATTTTTAAATTTCGAACAACTCTGTAATCTACTTTATTCTATTTTTATTTATTTGCTGCCAGTTATTTGCAAAACAAGATTTACACGAAAAAAAATAATTGGGGTCATCTTGTTCCCTAGACTTTGTTGAGGTGTTTATATTAGGATAAGAAATCTTAAGTAATCAAGGGGAATCCCTTAGGATGCTTTATTTTGATAGCCAGAATAAATATTAAAAGTACTTTTTTTTATACCACTTAGGTGGCAGACAAGCACACGGCCCACTTGACGGAAAGTGGTTACCGTGGCCTATGAACGTGTGTAACACCAGGGAAGCCACACTCGCGCTGCCAGCCCTTTAAGCACAGAGTCTCTGTTCCTTCAACGTAGACGACAAAGCAGGACAAGTCTTTAGTTATCCCACTGACAGCACAAATTCTCCAGTGAGCTCTGGCTACCCTACTCACCGCTGGGAATACAACACGAAGTTTTTATAACCGCGGTATTCTGTAGGGCGGAGGTACTTCCCCAGTCGGACTTCTTAATTGGGCGGAAATATAAAACCTCCTATAAAAATAAAAATATACTTGTATGTACATATACAGTGGACTAATTAAAATGTCGATTAAATAGGTGATACTGGAAATTAATTTTCGTTTTATGACTGTTAGTGCTGTTATCGCTTCCGTCGCAGAAGGAAGCACTGATCCATTGCTACCAGTGCTAGGAATAAGGTATAGAGTGGTTTACAAAAAAACAAAAACGACGGGTTGCACTCCGGGAGTGCCGGCAGAAGTGAAAACTTGAATATTAACGTTGTGCATTTTTGATATTACGGCACGCTGTAACATTAACACACACGAACATTCGCCCAAGCGCCCTGCGCCGCCTGTCCTCTCTCCATCCGTCTTACGAATTTTCGATCAGGTCACGTGTCCTGACGCGAGTTTAGAAATTTTTAACCATTCCAAAAAAAGTACACAGCGCCGCTAAAGAAGTTTTCACTTCAAAAAACAAATTTGAAGCCACGTTTATGTTGATTAAATGTCTTCGATCAACTTCAAAGTTAAACACTACAGGATAGTACACCTTACCTGGCGGTGGGTT
Organism: Eilema griseolum; assembly: GCA_963662185.1. NCBI lineage: Eukaryota > Metazoa > Arthropoda > Insecta > Lepidoptera > Erebidae > Eilema > Eilema griseolum. The sequence goes on along the minus strand of OY759233.1, from coordinate 12,360,678 downwards.
AATTAGATTCTGTTTCTGTTCGAGTATTCATAACTAATGCAAATGTTTTTTTGATCATTAATTTTTGCAGTTCTAACATAATATAACATAAACTCACGCCTAAATCCCCGAAGGGGTAGGCAGAGGTGCTAGCACCCACATTTCTCCAGTTTATGTTTAGGTCCCAATGTAATAGGTGGCGAGCCTATTGCCATTAACCGGGCACTTATAAACCTGCGATAAATACACACATTACTTCGAAAAGCATCGCAAAGTCATTGGTGTGTGCCATGGTAAAACCTTTTGCAGTTCTTCTTAATTATTAATTCTTTATTCTTTATTGCACACAAACAGTACAGAGGTCAAACACAAAATAAATATATAAGAAATATGTACAAAGGCGAGCTTAACTCAGTATGAGTTCTCTACCAGCAAACCTTTGAGTAGCAGAGAAGCAGTTAAAGTAATAAAGGGACGTGAAGTGTACATTAATTTTCAGATAAAAGAAGTGTACCTACCTAAACAGGTACATATATATACACATAAACATACATACACAGCATACATATTACACCTACATACATACAAATATACATACATACATAAACACAATGCATACATGTAGACACATAAATATATTCAAACTACATTACTGTGATAGGAAATGTTCCCTTGTTCTCCCTGGTTCTCCTAAAGACGCCCAGGGTATTACTACCGCGAATTGTGTGAGGTAGTGCGTTCCAAAGACGCACAGCCTGCACCGTGAACGATCCATCGTAGCAGCAAGAAGTGTGTGCAGGTGTGCGAAGCAGAAGAGAGGAAGAAAGACGACAGGGTTTGCCCCTGGGTACAAGATACTCAAAGCGTTCCCGCAAATAAGTTGGAGCATTAGGATTATGAAGTATGTTATAGAGAAGAGTTAGGATGTGAAGGTTACGGCGCTGTCGAATAGGGAGCCAGTTCAGTTCTTCTATTGTCAGAAAGGAAAATATTGAAACAAATAGATCACATATGTAGGGCAATACCCATTAAAATTAAAAAGAAAACAATCAATACCTTGGTTAGTTTTTATTATAGCTATTCATGAATTAACAAGTATTCATTTTCAATCAAAGTCCAACTGCCGAAAAGATCCTTCTACTCCGAACATATCTTCAGCAGTCCGGGGTTTGCCAGGTCGCAACGATTCATCTGTTCCATATTTGTAATCCTCTTCTAGCCATGCACTGTATTCCTTTACTTTATTCCTCGAGTATTCTGAAAAATTATTATAAATATATATATAAGTATTTTTAACTTTCACATTTATTATATTTATATATATATCTAACAATGAGTAAACTTTATAAGTTTCGTGTTAGGAATTTTATAAAGCTATTTTTACAATATCTAGATATAATATATTCCTAGATATTGTAATGTCTCCCTCATAATTCAGAGCAGAATGTCTCTTTCTGCTGCCAGACTGATGGGCACGTGCGGGCGTGGGAACGTTGGTGTGATTTGATCTTCCGGAACAGAAATTTAAATGTATTTATTGTTAAAAGAAAAGATTTGTAAATATCTTTTTAAAATTACAATACATTGCTATAATAGTAAACACCATTTCATACAACTTGTAAACATATCTTCTTTACTGTGTACCTACTTATGTGCAAAAAATGGCTACCTACCTATAAGTTCTTCCACAGTACCGCCATTTCCACCGTATTCAGCGGGTAAAATATCTTTTGGTATATAATCGTACATAGCTTCATAATTCTTGTTATGGACATAGAGCTGAAAAAGTAATACAAAACATGTATGTTTTACAAGTATATTTATTAAAGGAAATCACCTACTAACATTTTTACTATTATTACAGGGTACTTCTATGCTAATATTACAAAGGTGAAGAGTTTGTTTATTTGTTTAGTTGAATGGGAATCTCAGGAAACAGAAAAAATCATTTGTGTCGAATAGTCAATTTATCGAGGAAGATTATAGCCTAAATAGCATCACGCTACTACTCACAGTATCCAGGCAGTAATCCTAAATGTCAACAAATCCGACAGATTTCACTACATTATTTGACAATTAATGACTTATAGGGGTGACACGGGGTTTCGAAGTATACCAAGTAAGAAATGAATTTGATGAGTAATATATCATCATCACGATATACCAACGCGACTTGGTGGGTTCAACCACTTTCATAACTGCTTTGTTAAACAAGTTGCGAAAGAATAATTAGTCTTTTTTAAACGTTATACATTTCTGCGCACAAAATTATACACCCAGCAAGGTATGGAAGAAATCATTTAAAATTGGAGATACCTACAGCTTCCATTTTATACATCAGAGGAAACTGTTCTTCCTCACAGAAGTACACCCTGTTTTGTTATTGGTAACAATTGTTAGAGGTTCTATAGAACTCACTATTATATAGACTGTTATAGTGAACTAGTGGTGGCAAATTGATATTTCTTATCTGTTAGTGCGGACTACTCTCACAGAGCTTAAAACTTATTAATGTTGCAAATATTGGCTGTTGTAAGTCATAAGATGTAGTACATATTCGCTTACCCATAAATCAGTTTTAATTCATGTTTAAGACTTTAGTGGTACACTTACCCTGTTTTTATTTTTCTCATTAAGCAGTCCTTTGAACGCGTTGAAAATTGTTTCAAAACCTGGTGGTGTGTTTAGGTAATGATTTCCTTTAATGCGTAGAGGCGCCGCATCCTAAGTAAAATGTACATAGATTAGATTTCCTAAAATGTCAGAAAAAATATGTACATCTCATCATTCATTGTTTCTGTACATACTTAAAAAAATTAGCTGACTGTGTGTCATCTTTGACTTGTGATATGTCTTAACATATGGACCAAAAATTCAGTCATAGAAGGTACTAGTGACTCGGTTGACTTAATAGTTAACCGTCATGGAAAAAGTCTCTATCCGGGGTGCTGAATATTTAGATTTGGGGGCATGGCAGGGCCCCCCGCAAAGGTGAGCCACGAGACATTCTTCAAAGGAAATATTAGCATTGGTATGAATTGTTTCAAAATTTCATTCACCATTGATCATGCAAAGAATCAATCAATCAATCAATCAATCAATCAATTAGCCCATCGCAGTCTACTGCTGGACTAGACCTCTCCCAATGTTGGGAGGCTTTGGCCTACTGTTTCCACGCTGGTCAGGCGGATTGGTACAGGGTTTTATTTCAAGGTTTCCTTCTCTCGCAGTGATATCGTTTGCGTATTTTGCCGTTAGTTGCCTATTATGACACCCGTCGGATGAGATGGGGTGGTTCTTTCTCCGTCACCGCACGGATAATGCAAACGACGACGATTATTTTTAAAAAATTACCTAATATTTATTAAGTAATATTAAATTATATGTTTTACCTGTCCTACAGCAACCATTTTCTTCATAGTGACTGGTGTCATTTGTAGGAAATGTGACATGGTAGCTTCACTGAAATCGGCCACTCCCTCTATACCGGATATGGTAGCATAATCATCATCCAGGAGCATAATCTAAAACAATGATTTCATAAAGGATCTAGTTGCTTCACATTTATATGTGCATAGATATTTTTCGCACGTGAGCTCCAAGGAATTGGGAATAGGAAGAAAATCGAAAAATGTGGCCACCGGATTCCAAAAAACCTAGCTTTGCGATGCAATCACCCTCTCATTTTGTATACAAAACAACCGTGTAGGACTTAGATGCCACCCGCATACGGTGCAGAATATTCCATCAATCTAGCGGTTCGGCGACTCTTTCCTTTGCCGCACTATTAAGACCTGAAATTCCTTACCAGCTCATGTGTCTTCTTCTTCCTACAGTCCTAATGATTATGCGGGGCATAAAAAAGCATCTGACGAGGCCGTCAAGATGAGATGAGAGTGCTACCACATTTTATATTTTGTTAGTGACTTTGAGCATTGTCTCGCTGATTGTCAGAACTTTCCTTAATGTCAATGCAGATATTAAACGATATGTGAAACGTACCTTCATCATGGTGTTGTTAACACTCATAATATCAAAAATCTTGTATTTGTGAGGATCATATTTCCCTAATCGCATCATATTAACTCGCCGTGAATGCAGTCCTGGTGCCTTGGATAATGGAAGAAATACGCTGAAAATCAAATAAATAGTGAAAGTGGAAGGTTAGTTATCATTATTTTAGTTATACCTACGAAATATACACACATACATATGATGCATACAACAGTCACGACTCTGGCGTGGGAGACGCCGAGACGGGAGCTTGTGGCGGCCCTGGGAGTTAGGGTTCTCACGCTCTCCACCTACAGCTGTGGTCCGCTGCAGGATGAACGACCGCCGCCCCCCATGAGCGCACGCCTGGGGGTGACTGGTGGAGCCGCCTGTCACCCTGGCAGAAGCAGGCCGCGGCGGCGGCGCGCCTGGCACGCCTCCCTGTTTCCGGGGACGAGTTGGGGATTCTGTAGTCCCCATATACCCGAGGAGAGGGCCAGATATGAGAGATGGCCCTGGGTCGGCCGGGGTGCGAGGGATATGCCTGTCAACCTCACCTTCGGCATCCAAAACGACCCACAGGCGGCGTGCGTTTTAGTCGGTTCGAGTCCGACATAACCTCTTCCACCGGCTCCGGTGGGGGGGTTTGCGTGGGGATTTTGCGCACGTAAAAAAAAACAGTCACGACTCTTTTCCATTACAAATACAGTACTTGATTTCACAAATGTAGCGACAATCTTACCCGAGGCTAAGAATTTCGTCAAATATTGGATCGGTATGTTTGATGCGATGCATTTCTGGAATGGTGGTGCGTAGAGAATAGTAGTTGTCCAACTTTTCTTTAGTTCTCTCCAAGCTGTACTTGCAACCGCGCAGAAATGCGACAAGCCACTGATCATCTATAAAACAAATAAATTAGCTTTAGTTAATGATCCAAGCATATAGATATATGCTTCATTAGAGACTGCCGTATTTAGTTTGTAGATGTTTTCTTCATGAAAAATTATTAAAGTCTTTATTCTATTTACCTACATACCTTCCTCCCTGTAAGGTAGGCAGACACAACCGCAATGTGTCATCAATTAGATGACTTTATGAAGGCTTATCACATGCCTTACATACTTAGTGTGAAATTCGAAACTATTCGTTCAAAACCATCTTTGCACACCCTTTTCAGGAATTTACTTAATCCGCTAAACCAGGTTTAATCCAAAGTTTATATCTTAGTGTTCATGTCCCACTCTGTATCCTATTATCCATAATACAGTCAAACAGTGCATGTAGGTAATATAATATTATTTGTTGTAACCGTTAATCTTATCTTCTATTTATTGAATATGATAATGATTATATAAATGACACTAAGTACTGGTAACTACAATGAATCGACAATTTTCATGTTGAACCACTCGGATTAAGTTGAAAAAATATTTCCTACATTATACATATCGGTCAACCAACAGCTTTGGGGTCCAAGTCAAACCTCACCGACGAGACTGGCGAAGGCTTTAGGGTTCGAAGTTCAGACGTTCGCATAAAATATGTTATTGGGAAATTATGGAATTGGGAAATCTCCTCTTTCCGTTGATAGTAAATTAGATCAAGGGGTCAATTAAGTAACGCCAATAATGCAAATATATCTGCTATTCAGTACGATCAATTTATACAAAACCTATACGTTTTGTGAAGATATTAAAACTTCAGAATCAATGATGGTTTGATTGCATTCTCAATGATATATGACTCTTAATCGGTTATAATTCTGTTCCCGTTCCCGTTGCACCTTCTGTTCTGGTTACCCTTCCACCCCAGCTTCTAATTCTAAATTTTCTAAATTTAAGTAGTGTGGTGAGGTATTATTGCCGATGGTAAACTTTTATGATATAAATACCTGTTCGTGCTCTCAAATGAGGTTGCTTAGCAATCCACTCCTTAATGCTTCGTAAATCATTTTCCAGCCTTTTTGGATCCTCATTTAGCTCCTCACGTGCTTTTTCTGCTAGAACTGGAGGCAAAGGTCTGATAGACATGGTGTGCCGTGTGTTAAAGCGCCCGACCTCACTAAGAACTTATACAGCTCTGTAGTAAACGTATTGATAACATTGATATTGCCAAATTTATCATTGATTACTTATCTACAATTAAATTCACATTATAGCATTAGCTGTAAACACCGTTTGAAAATTTTTATTAATATGCTCACGCCTGTATATGCCAGGAGGGACAGTCGGAGGAGGTACCTACTTACATATAAATATATTATATATTATAACCCTATTTATATATTTAAATGCCACTAGCTGAAACTACGACTTCGACCGCGTGGACTGGTTTTTATAATAAATGTCGAATAAGACGGAAAATTTACCAGTTCAACTTAATTATTTTTTACTTCCGCAGATACTTCGTTGGTTTAATTTCTTTTTGATGCAATAGAATGATATTAATTTACTTTAACATTGCTATTATGGTTTCCGGCAGATTAGAAATTGGGCCACTCCATCTCTTTCCATGCGGCGTCGTACAAGGCGACTTAAGGGTAGGGCTGTTTAACATCAGAACGATATATGCATCCTGGACTCAGCTTCAGATGTATGGCTAGAGTCAATAGTGCCTGGAATACGGCAATAGGCTCACCCACTATTACGTGGCACCGAATACAATAGGTGAAATGTGGATGTTAATACACATTTGCCTAAAAAGTCAAAAGTCAAAAATCATTTATTCAACGTAGACCATTAAATCGGTACTTACAAAACGTTAATATAAAAAGAAACATGTGTATGAGGAGGTAGGACACGACAGTATTCCCGTCCGAATTGAGCAGTCTAACTGGGGAAGTACCTCCACTCTACAGAATACCACGGCTATAATAACCTCGTCTTGTGTTCCCGGTGGTGAGTAGGGTAGCCAGAGCTCACTGGAGAGTTTTTATGCTGTCAGTGGGAAGACCAAAGGCTTGTCCTGATTTTGTGTTCTACACTGAGATCACATAAAATCTCTGTTCTTACAGGGTCGGCAGCACGGATGTGACTCCACTGGTGTTACACACGTTCATAGGTCACGGTAACCACTTTCCATCAGGTGGGCCGTGTGCTTGTCTGCCAACTAAGCTGTATAAAAAAAATATATATATGAAAGACTAGTTTAGTAAATGGACCACCGGTACGAAACGCGGCCCCGACCTGAAAAGACGCCGGCAAGAAACTTAGCAGGCATTTTTTTGGTCTATTTACAAACATTTACTAAGTACTTAGTTTAAATACAATAATTTACTTGAGTAGCACAGTTGAGCGAACAGCTCATTTCCAAGTTTGTTTATCATCTAATTATTCTTGGATTTTATAATGGCCTTTCTGGCATAATTTACTCGTTAATACATTTTTAAATTTATTCACAGGTAAATCCCTCATTTCATTAGGCAGCTTGTTAAAAAAACGTATACAGTTGCCCTGGAAAGAATGACCATTTTTTTAAGTCTACTATCACGGACTACAAGATTGTTTTGTTAACATGCGGGAATAAAGGCGTGATTATATGTATGTAGTTGTATGAATGTAACATTGCTAGTGCTCCAAATCTAGGCACTTATGATAGATGTATTTATAAGCCAAATTCATAAATTTGTAGCCAAATCTATAAGTTATCCAGGTTAATCGACGAATTATTGTTTTTATTGATTTGATTCTTTCCATTCCGTTAGTGAACTACTTGTTTTGAGTTCTACTTATTAATTTAATTCCACCATACGCAAGATCTCCCTACCGAAGGTTACTTTCATTCAATAGTTGTACCACCGCCAAGCTAAGTGCCACTATTGTATCATTACTTAGTGTCTGTAATAGTGACCCTTCCTGAGACGTTGCCTTTAGCTTACCATCAGGCGAGGTGAAGTCAATTTGGCGTGTCCTAGATAAAAAAAAACAATTGAAATTCAGAAAAAAAAAATATTTGTAAGTAAATATTATTTGGCTTGGCGCCAAATTCATCTGAAGTCTTTCTATAGGTATTGAATATTTTTGTAATTTGTAAATTTGATTTTTACGTTATTCAGCGCCTGTTTTTGGTGCATCTTGATTTTCTAAGTAGGTTTTATTTTTTTGTTAAGTTTTACTTCTTGTGATTTTTTCAAATGGCTACTACTGCCATCTCTATTCTCATTCAAATAACTTTTGAATGTTAGTCACAGGTCATCAAACATAATATTTTTGGCTACCACTCTGGCCTTGGTAACGCGATGAAAGGTGAGTGATTTTAGTTTTTTTTTAATGTTATTATCTAATCTTGTTGCTATTTCTAGCTATTCTATGACAGTGATTATAAGGTTTATAATGTGAATGTATTTTCACTTTGATTTGATAATTTTACATCGTTTCCCCGTCACAAACGATAGGTATGTGACGGCGAAACGATATCAAATTATGTATTTATTATCTACGATTTATTCGGTACGATACCTACTTATTTGATTCAGTTTTTCGACTACTATTACTAGCTGATAAATGAATGAACACGTTTGTTTCTGTTGTTATGTTTTTAGTTTTGGTTTTATTTTGTTTTATGTTCCTATTCTTTTTCTATTTTTGTAAATTTAATATCTTTTTATATATTCATGTCGCATGTCCTCCATATTGGAGCCAGTTGAAAACCAGCGTCAGGTACTTGGCCTGGCACCATGCTGAACTGGCTACTTTTCTGGTGCAACGCGAAGAACAACCTTACATTGGGACCTAAACATAAACTGGCGAAATGTGGGTGCTAGCACCTCTGCCTACCCCTTCGGGGATATAGGCGTGAGTTTATGTTATTTTTAGGTTAGGTTAGGTTAGGTTGGATGTGTCTGTAATTAACGTGTGTGTGTGTGGGTTTGATATGTAATTATTTGTGTAATCGGTGTTGCACTAAAATAAAAAGATGTCTTTCTTTCTTTCTGTCTGTCTTTCTTTCTTTCTTTCTTATTTATTTGTTTATGATGCTTGCGGCACCACCCGCGTCATACCGCTACCCGGGAACGGGAAACCTATTCAGGGGATAAAAAGTAGCTTTTTCCAGACTATAATCTATAACTAGCGAGCTATATCCGTTCAACCGTTAGGCGATTCTCACACTGCTCAGCGTTACGCGGCGGAGTACAGGGGAGCGTAGTATCACGTTGCCTCTACGGAGCTACACACAGAAAACGTAATCTCTCGCGGTGTGGCATATCACGCGCATAGAAGCAGAAACCCGCGTTCTCGCGCGTGATAGCAGGGAAAACGCGAGGTGTGGCATACTGAAATCTGCCATCACACGCGTGATTTTGGTGGAATTTATGTCCAAGAGCTGCTAGACTTTTCTGCGTAGGCATTTGAGACAAACTGAAAATTAATAATAATGTAATACAATGTGTATAAACGCCAAATTTATTTGTATGGTGTGTCATTCTAGAATGCCGATGTAATTGGGCCCTATCCGTTAAAGTGATATACCTAGGTAAATATAGTTTGGTAAGCCAGGTGCAAAGTTTGAAAATCCTTCGCAAATAGTCTATTTGGATTTTTTAATTTCTTTATTATCCGATATTAAACTTTACTTTTTATAAAATTTTAGTTTACCTGAAACAGCTACTTTAAAATGTCTGACAACTCTAGCACAGCATTAAAACCACATTTCCGCGCGTGATGGCAGAAAAATCAGCGGCCGGAGGCAGATCACGCGCGTGTCAGCGGTATTTGCACCCCGTCGCACCGCTAGTCACGCGGCAGTGTGCTAATCGATCTAAAGTGTAATCATATAACAAAAAACCATTCATTCAAACATCCTTTGAACGAATGGTTTACTTAACATTTATAAGTAGGATGGTTTTATTTTTTATTGTACTTAACTTTGTTGATCAATATAGCCGTGATTGATATTGACCATGAAAACTAATTTTAGTTTCAGTTCAATTCCCAATAGAGGCCTCTGATGACTTCTTTAGTATTAGTAATCAAGTTTCTATTTTGGTTCTGGTACTGCTCGCTAGATAGCACTTATTTATTTATTAATATCCTCAGTTCACGTCAGTATTGGGGATATTTTAATTGAAATTGTAATTATAAAAAAATTAAAATGCCGACTTGCTGTCTAAAAGATCACTACAAGTTTGACAGCAGGCGGTACTCTATTGCCAATCATAAACAGAAAAATATTTTTTGTTAATGGGTACCGCCGCCGCACCGGCTGTCAAATTTGTTTAAATCTTTTAGACGTTAGTCGACTTTATTGTAAGTTTAATTGCATATTAAATATACCCAACACTGGTCAACGCTTAATATTTTTATTTAATTTTGAAAGCGGGTATATTTTAATAATTAAGTTTCGGTTAACACTGTTCGTAAGTTGTACGGGTATCATGCTCATCACTTCTTTGTGGTTTAACTGGCTATGTACCACTACATAATTATTATGTATAACAAATCTGCAATTTTTTCAGTTTCGTTGCATAACATCACCTGCTGTATTTACATCTACCTTCCTAATCCACTTGCATAGAAGTACCTACCTGCGAAGGTGAGAATTATTATGTTATATTCTAAGTATTGAACTAACCGAGTGTGTGTGTGTATCAAAATTAGTGTTTTGTTATTCTGTAGGTATAAAGGACCTTATAGTATTTTTGGTTTTATATCTCGTAATTGTAATCTAATTATATCTGAAGAACGTTTTCTTTTAGTTTTATTACAAAATTTGCAATTTGAATGTGTTTAAATAAGTAGGTACAAAATGTATACCCGCTTAGACATTTTTGAATTTTCTCTCACTAGTTTATCCTACGTGTATATGGATGTGATTTAAGGCAAGCTGGATCGGTGGCAATTTCTTCTAGCTTATACATACAATCATACATACAATCACACCTTAATCCCTGGAGGGTTAGGCAGAGGTCAATTAACACCCACATTTCACCAATAATTGTATTCGGACCGAATAGGGGGTTCGGGTCCGGGCTCTATTGTTGACTCGAGCCATACATCTGAGGCTGAGTCTGGGTTGTATACATATATCTGTCTGATGTTAAACAGTCCTATCTCTTAGTCGCCTTATACGACACCGCATGGGAAGAGATGGGGTGGCCCTAATTCTACTCTGCCGGAAACCACAAAACACATCTTCTAACTTATATCTATACATATCGGGGCGCATGGTGTTTTATTATGTTTGTGGACAATAATCGAAATATTTAAAACGTGGTAGTTACCTTTAATTATGTAAATTAAAATATGTGATTACAGTCATTATCAATTTCGTTGCCAATCTAGAATTTATGTACCTACTGTAACATGTTGTCTTGTCATGACCTCTGATATGTCGATATTGATTGTGTAGCGGATAATCCTAAACTCCCTCTCCGTAATACACGCGGTAGGGCGCCGAGACGTTATTCTCCGTCTACTAATTTACGAACGCGCCCATAGCGCTAGCCAATCACAGGCCCGCGCGACCGGCTCGGGGAGTCGGAGAAACGAACGCCAAGAGTAATACACGATTTACGATAATTGTCTTAATAATTAAGTTTATTTGTTGCTTAATTGTAAAATTCGTTATTAAAAGGAATGTGACAACTACACCTGGCTCCTTATTGGCTCCATCCCGACTACAACTGACGCCCAACGTGTATATAAGGAGCATAAAGTTCGTCCAACAAGATGCCGCGCAAACGACAATCGCTAGATCAAAATAGTTCTGTACAGGAGGGAAATAGCAATAACTCAACAAATAATAACGTTGTGTTTACACAAGAAGCACTTACAACGCTTATTACGAGTATGCAGCAGTCTCAAGCTGAGTTATATTCTCAAATAATGAGAGAGGTACGTTCGTCCACACCAAACGAGGTTAATGTCTCCGCCATTATGAAAAATAATTTTGCGAAATGTGCATCGCGTTTCAACGGAAATACTGGTGAGTCTGTTGACAATTTTATTGATGCCATCTCAGTATACAAGGCGTGCCTAAACATAAGCGACGAGAACGCCATGTTAGGACTTTCTATGTTACTGGGTTCATCGGCGGGAACATGGTGGCAAGGCGTCAAAAACTCAACGAAAACTTGGGAAGAGGCCCTAAACAGATTGCGCAGTGCCTTCGGCGAGCGTCGTCCGCCATTCAGGATTTACTCCGAAATATTTTCAACCACTCAAGGTCAGCAGAATACAGATCTTTTTATTGCGAAAATTCGAGCTTTATTAGCAAAGCTTCCGCATGGTGATCTGTGTGAACGAGTGGAGTTGGACATGGTATATGGGTTATTAGATCGCCGCATTAAGAAAAGATTAGATAGATCAGCTATCAGTACATTCGACGAATTATTAATTAAAGCTCGCGCTATTGAGGACTCGTTAAAGGAAAACCACAAGTCCGAGAGCTGCAACACATCCGTCGCGACGACTTCGGAATCTGCGCGCCCCGCTTCTAACCCTATGCGTGCCACTGCAGTCCCCGCACGTGCCTCTGCAGCACCTGCGTATTCCACTGGCACAGCTGTTGATGGTCAAGATGCAAGACGTGGGAAACCCAGGTTGTTCTGTGTGTATTGCAAGCGTAGTGGTCACACTAAAGACAAGTGTGAAAAGCTTAATATTAATAAATCTAATGATAATAAGTCTAGTGATAGTGATACTTCAAAGTACAAAGATATTAAATGTTATGGTTGCGGTACAGAAAATGTTATAAAATCTAAATGTCCTAATTGTAACCCTAAATTAAGCTCATATGGTGAGCACACTGCATTTTATTCCCTTAGTTCAAAGACTGAGACTTCAACTTGTATTTGTAACAATTGTAATCCCCGCTTTATGTTGTCAAATGGTTTTCAATGTGTTTCTGGTAATTTTGTCGGATCAAAATCTCATGTTAATAATGATTTTAGGCCGCACACCAGTATTGCTGTACCATTATCTGACAAAGTTGGTGGCTCACAATCTTTATTGGAAATGTCAAGTAGCTCTAAACAGTTTCATGGGAAAGTCAGTGGTGCTCAAACATATTTGGTAAATGGTGCTCAAACATGTTTTGCTAATGATTCTCAAACATGTTTTGCTAATGAATCTCAAAGTTTTTTTAAAGTTAATTGTGAAAATAAATCTTCTCTACGTCCAGTAATAAAAATTAATATTTTAGGTGAGAATGGTACAGCAATGATTGATTCAGCAGCCAAATGTTGTGTGGCTGGCTATACATTGTACAATCTTTTTAAAATGAGAAATCATCGTATGTTGTCTTGTGTGAAAAATGTAAGCTTAGCTGATGGTGTTACTAGATTAATGAATGTACTTACTACGGAAGTGTATGTATGTCTTGAAGGTAGAACCAGGCTCATAAGTTTTTTAATTTTTCCAGACGCGGATAGTAATCATACTTTGTTAGGTATAGATTTTTTGATAAATTTTGATATCAGTGTGGATTTTGGTAACGCTAAATGGTACTTTAACGATAATGATAAAAAGTTTGATCTTCTTTTCGAAAAAGATTTATTTTATGAACATGTCTATGTTAACAGCATATTTAGGGATGATGAAGCATCAGGTCTTACCGATCAACAACGCGAGGTTCTTGCTCAAGTTCTCACGGAAAATGAGGACATTTTTAAGTTGACAGGTGAACCAACTAGTTTCGCGGAACATGTAATAGATACCGGTGACCACGCTCCTATCGCGGTACCTCCGTATAGGTTAACGCCCGCGAAAAAGGCTGTTATGCAGACTGAAATAGAAAAGATGTTAGCCGAGGACATCATAGAGGAATGCGAGTCGGCATGGGCCGCTCCGGCGTTATTAGTTCAAAAAAAAAAATGGTCAGGTACGTTTTTGTGTCGACTATCGTAAGCTTAACGCAATTACTAAGTCTGACGCGTATCCAATGCCGCTTATTGACGAACTTGTACAGTCAACAAAACGCAATTGCATCATGACTACGTTAGATATGAGAAGTGGGTTTTGGAATGTAAGCGTACGCGAGTGTGATAGGGATAAAACGGCCTTTCAGACACATTTAGGAACGTTTCGTTTTAAACGCATGCCTTTTGGTCTTAAAAATTCGCCAATGACGTTTGCTAGGCTAATAGACAGGTTGCGCTCCGGTACATCACTGAAAAACATAAACATTTTAGCATACCAAGATGACCTGCTAATTATATCAGATGGATTCGACCAGCATATCGCAGATTTACGTATAGTTTTTGATAGACTACGCCTATTCAATCTTCGCGCCAACCGCGAAAAATGTGTTTTCGCACGCAAAGAGGTTAAATATCTTGGCCACGTCATCACACAGGAAGGGATCCTCCCTGATCCTGGTAAAGTACGCGCTATCGTGGATATGAAAGAACCAAGTTCGGTACGCCATCTCAAAACTTTTCTTCAAACGTGCTCGTGGTTCCGAAAGTTCATTTTGAACTTTTCGAAAGTCGCTGAACCACTAACACGTCTTCTGAAAAAGAATCAACCTTGGAAATGGGGTAATGAGCAGAAACAGTCGTTTCAAGAGCTCAAAAAGAGTTTAACGTCTGCTCCCATTTTAATCCAAGCTGATTACAGCAAACCATTTGTATTACGTACGGATGCTAGCAATTACGCCTTAGGTGCCGTCTTGCTGCAGGGCGAAGGAAACAATGAACGGCCAATTGAGTATGCGAGCCGTCTCCTTAACCCCGCCGAACGCAACTACAGTACTACTGAAAGAGAAGCTCTAGCAGTAGTCTGGTCTGTTGAACGCTTCAGAGGTTACATTGAGGGTCATGAAATTGTTGTTAGTAGTGACCATCAACCTCTTAAGTGGTTATTAAGTTTAAAATCGCCTTCAGGTAGACTCGTGCGATGGGCTTTAAAGTTGCAAGAGTTTAATATTCGCTTTGAATACACTCCTGGTAAAGCCAATGTTGTCGCTGACACTTTGAGTCGTCCTACCTGCGAAGAAGATAGTAAGGATCAGTGCGGGATTTGCTCAGTCATTGTAGACTTACCTTCGAGAAGTCCTGCTGATCTTCGCCAAGCTCAGTTAGATGACTCGGAACTGAGGAAAATTATTAGTAGTCTTGAAAGTAATGATGCTCTTGAAGACAAACGCTGGTCTGAGCGAGGTTACTTCATGCAACAAGGAGTTCTTTATAGGTATAATCCTGACGTCGATGTTGAAGAACCACAGCTCGTACTTCCTGTGAGTTTAAGACTCGATGTCCTGCAGGAATGCCATGACACTCCTATTGCTGGTCATCAAGGCATCGATAGAACGTTACATAGACTTTCACAACGGTTTTTTTTCACTGGTATGAGACGTCTTGTGGCTGATTTTATTAAGTCTTGCCCTACATGCCAGCGGTATAAGTCGTCAAATGTAAAGCCATCAGGCCTCTTGCAAACACCAGTTTTGCAACAAAGAGGTGAGGTTATAGCAGTTGACTTATTTGGCCCGCTCCCATCTGGAGAAAAGGGGGAGAAATACATATTGTTGGTTGAGGACACAGCTACTCGGTGGGTCGAGCTCTTTGCTCTTGTTGACGCCACGGCAGAAGTCTGTGCCCGAACACTGATAGAGGAATATTTCCTCAGGTATGGCCTACCGCGTCGTGTCGTCTCCGATAATGGAGTACAGTTCGTCTCATCTGTTATGCAACAATGCATGTTTATCCTGGGGATTCAACAGGATCTGGTACCCTTATACCACCCGGAAGCAAATCCGGCTGAACGTAAAAATAGAGACCTTAAGGTACAGCTGGCTCAGATAGTTGACACCAAGCATAACTCATGGCCCAAACACCTACCGTCGGTTCGTTTCGCTATGAACTCAGCTATGTGTAATACAACTGGTGTCTCGCCCGCATTTCTCACCTTTGCTAGGGATCTCCGTTCACCTATCGAAGTCAATCTTGACATCAGGACAGTCCTAGAGAAAGATAATTTTGTACCCCAGATTACTCCTTATTTAAAGAGTTTCTTGAATTCTTTAATTTCAATTCGAGATAGAGTAGAGAAGGAACAGGATAGACGTAAAGAATACGCGGATAAAAATCGTAAAATTGAAGAGTTTCATGTCAATGACCAAGTGTTAGTTAAATCGCACGTATTAAGTAACGCTGCAAAAGGGATTTCAGCTAAATTTGTACCAAAAAGAGATGGTCCTTATACAATAATTAAGGTAGCGAGTCCTACTACTTACATTCTTTCTAAACTTGATAATCCTAACGACATCATAGGTAAATTTCACGCGTCACAACTTACGTCATTTGTTAAAAGGAACGAGGTTTCTCTACCGGTCATGCCCAAACGTAACCGAGGCCGCCCTCGTCAGATTAAGCCTGTTTCCATTTCACCTGAACGGGTTCCAGAGCCTGTTTCTAACTCAAACGAACGGGTTCTTGAGCGAGGACGCTTTATCGAACCCGAGGGGGAGTATGTAGCGGATAATCCTAAACTCCCTCTCCGTAATACACGCGGTAGGGCGCCGAGACGTTATTCTCCGTCTACTAATTTACGAACGCGCCCATAGCGCTAGCCAATCACAGGCCCGCGCGACCGGCTCGGGGAGTCGGAGAAACGAACGCCAAGAGTAATACACGATTTACGATAATTGTCTTAATAATTAAGTTTATTTGTTGCTTAATTGTAAAATTCGTTATTAAAAGGAATGTGACAACTACACCTGGCTCCTTATTGGCTCCATCCCGACTACAATTGTCATTTTTATATATGATAATGTTAGAATTCGTACAGTCACTACTGTCAATAACAGCAAACTAAGTGTTGTAGGTTAGTGCTACCATAAACTTTGATTAATGAATTTCTCCTTTATAGTTCAAAAGAAGAAAGAATATTTATTTACAGTTCAAAAGTTTTGTAGTTGAACATCAAGATGTCAGTAAGACCTTTGTCAGTTAAGTTGGCAGAAAAAGCAAAGAATGAGTTGAATGAGACTGAAGAAATACTCAACGAAGGTATACAACATTTGAAGGAATGGATTAGCACACAGCCTCATTTAAGAGCTCGAACAGGTAAGCCGTAAGAAATCGTAGTCTGCGATAGACCACCCGTTGTGCTATTATCATTTTATGAAATAGGTTACCTGCTACTATAGAGTATAATAAAGCGTGTTCAATCCTACCTCCATCATCACGAACTTACTGTTCTTTTCGCTTGCAACCGAGGCTTTCATCGTAGAGTCTGGGTTTCGCTTACTCCTTTTGATTCTGTCTACGGTTGTATTATGGCAGCCATTTGATCTTCAAACTTCGAGGAGAAGACCTGCGCTAGAGTCTCGATCGTCATCCCACTAACTGTACACAGTAGTTACAAGTAACATTGTAACAACACTGTCAACTATGATTTTCCGTGCCACGCAATAGGGGACGACCCTATTACCATCAAGCAGGCACTTTGTCATCGGATAGTCGCCTTTTAGAACACCCACGGTAACAGATTGGGTGATTCTATTATACTACTTAATTGGGATTCAACAGTTCCATCATGGGTAATTTAATGTATGAATAACATAAATGGGTAATAGTAGTAATAGTATGAATAGTTGTGACCAACTTATGACTGTATTATGCAAATAAATGAATGAATAAATGAATAATATCCTATCTGTTATAGATGATCAATGGCTAGCAGCATTTCTAAGGGGTTGTAAACATCGACTAGAAAAAGCCAAGCAAAAATTAGACTTGTATTATTCCCTAAGAAACACCTATCCTGATTTGTTCTCGTTTAGACCTGGTAATCCGCGGTTTCAAGAGTTGCTGCAAACTGGGTAAACCTTTAAACATTTTTTGAAGTGAGCACTTTCTTTCTATGGGCGCGTTGGGCATTTTTGACATTTTCATTTTCTGATAGAAAAAAAACTATTAGCTTTACTGTTACTTTTTTATGCAGTATTCAAAACGGGTACCCCCCTTCCTCCCCGTCAACCAGCTGAAGTGGTTATGTCAAACTCGAATTGACATATGTGGGGACTGTGGCAAATTATGAGGATTTGTTGTAGAAGCCATCAAAAAGAAGAAGAGGACTTATGATGGTGTCCCAATGAGGCAATTCCCGCGCAACCCAGCTGATTTTGAGATGGTCCCCTCAGGCGAAGGAACTATCCATCTTATCCTGGATATTTATTCATTTAGTACCTATTTACGGGAAATATTTTCTTACTTCCTCAGAAATAAATTTTACAATGGCAATTTTTGTTATGTTTCAGATGCGTTTTAATATTACCGAAGTTATCAAGCCCTGTAGACCCCAGGTTCGTTATCGCCAGACCTGCTTTATATGATCCTAAGAGGTTTGGAACTTCAGAATTCTTTTCACTTTCGCACATTATTCAGCAGGTAGGTACGACCAAATTTTAATCTTCATGAATATTAATTCTTAATAATTTAATTAAATATAGTAAATTAAAAAAATGTGCTAAATAGGTAATTAATTCTGGAAAAATGTATTGTACGGTTAACCTCTAAATTTGTGGAGTGAGATGTAAAAGAGTAGGTAATTATGGTGACGAGAGTTGAAAAGAGTATGTTGTGGATATTAATGACTTCTGAGACGAGGTCTGGGGTTCGATCCCAGGTTTTACAATGGCACACAACAATGACTTTTCAATGCTTTTCCAAGTTATGTGTGTATTTATCGCATGTTTATAAGTGCCCAGTTAATGGCAATAGGCTCGCAACCTATTACATTGGGACCTAAACATAAACTGGCAAAATGTGTGTGCTAGCACCTCTGCCTATCCCTTCGAGGATATAGGCGTGAGTTTATGTTAATGTTATGTTATTAATGAATTGCTAAACACCCTTTTTATTAATTCTTAAATTTGAACAATCATTTTACACTTTCCTTTCTATTCTTGCCTTTTATATCAGTTCTATGATTAAATTGTTTCTTTTTTAAAGGGTCAATGTCATTTTGCAGATAATGTACCTAGAGGATGACGCTTTCATGGTAAATGGAACCGTCGGTGTTTTAGACTTAAAAGGTGTAACCTTTGCCCACATACGTCAATTAACACCATTGCAATTGAGGAAGTTGATTATCGCTGGTCAGGTAAATAATAATATATATCAATGGGCCCTTGGTTGGAAGAGGATATAAATAAGTTAGGAACAGACGAGTCGCTACGAACTGTCATATTAAAAGACCGTACTGAAAGATCTTTTAAAAAACTTGAAATAGATTAAATACATAAATGATACATTGAAAAAATATATTCATTGACATTGCGACGAGAGTGGTTTATGTTGTAGTCACAGAAATAGATAATTATATAAGATATCGGGACTTCTCGCGAATTATATCTTGGAACTTACTATTTCTACCAACTTTTCGGATGTTTTCCGATATCTTGTATAATTATGAATTCACACCGCTAAAGTTTAAAAATAATATATATATATATATTTATCAATAGGTAAATGTTATACAAATAAGCGGTCCTTTAGAAAAGCAGCGACATTTTAATGAAATTTTATGACAAATCATCCAGGAACCCATTGAAATATATATCGAGAATATTATCCAAATCGGGCGTTTCTTAGACCTAATTTCTAACACACTTACAGAAGATTAGTATCTAGTTGTAGTAGATCTAGTTGTAGTAGATAGTATGGATTCTCGTCTACGTTATCTCCTAATTAACCAAGAACCTGAAGATATCTTGCTTTGATGGCATCAAATGAATCCCCACGGTATTTTTAATGGATATTTTATTGACTTAATGAAATTAATTATCGTTTAGTTATAAGATAGCCGCTCTAGACAAGTGGCAATACATTTGTAGAATAGAATACATTCATCAATGTGCCTACGGGATTTACATGCGTTGAAGACTTTTATAAACTTCAAAATACTTTTCAGTCCCATACATTTATTTTTCCATTATACAATCAAATCAATCAATCAGCCCACTGCAGTTCACTGCTGGACATATCACTCTCCCAATGTGCGCCATTTTCTCCGATCCTCCGCCTTCCGCATCCAGTCTGTCCCAGCCACCTTTTACAATACAATTATTATATATATATATTTATATTATTTATATATTTATGTATGTATTGCTGTACATTTTTACCTAGTTACCTTTCATAATGAACTTACCTTGTTATTCTCTGCACCACCTATAAATTGAGTGGTAGAGAATGCCTGTGGCATTAAGTCCGCCCGTGTACATGTGTGCATGAAGTTTAAATAAATAAATACGCCGGCCAACTAATTGCCACTTGTCGAAGACGGAGAAGATATTGATCCTACCTTTTTTTTTTTTTTACGTGCGCAAAATCCCCACGGATACCTCCCCACCGGAGCCGGTGGAGGAGGTTATGTCGGACTCGAACCGACTAAAACGCACGCCGCCTGTGGGTCGTTTTGGTTACCGAAGGTGAGGTTGACAGGCATATCCCTCGCACCCCGGCCGACCCAGGGCCATCTCTCACGATCTGGCCCTCTTCTTGGGTGTGGGGACTACAGAGTCCCCAACTCGTCCCCGGAAACGGGGAGGCGCGCCACGCGCGCCACCGCCGCGGCCTGCTTCTGCCAGGGTGACAGGCGGCTTAGATCCTACCTTAATTAGTGAGAGACCAGTTACATTTTCAACCTATTTTATATTCTCTTATCTCTTTTTTAGGATGCTTCGCCGCTAAGACTTAAAAGTTTACATATTATCAACTGTTTGCAAATTTTCCAAAAAATATTCAATATTGCCAAAAAACTACTAAATGAAAAGCATAGAAACAGAGTGAGTAAACTTCTATATATTATCTAATGAATATGTATTCATTGGATATATATAATACTTATTATCAGAAACATTTATTATGAATATGATTTATTACTGTATCTTTTTAGGTATTTGTGCATAGTAGCGATATGATTGCTCTAAATAAACACATCTCCAAAGATATATTACCAACGGAATACGATGGAAACGGTGGCAGTGCACAAGAAATAATAAGTATGTACTTAAAACATTTTTAGCATTAAAACATATTAACGTCATAGTAGTGAACGCGGCGGTACGTTAGGCACGGGTTCGGTTCCGCTCAGTGCAAATATTTGTATGGATGAATATGGGTATTTGCATTGCAGCACGTTAAACTGTTGCCCTCGGTTGACATACGAACACCTAAGGCAGTCGTTGCGGGCACTTGGAGTCATAAAATGGTCACAGCTCAACAGGGCGAAGCAGTACTTCACTGCGGGGCAGCAATTCCTTCTTTATAAAGCACAGGTCTAGCCTCACATTTAGTACTGCTGTCACCTTTTGCTGGAGCACCTGCATACCAGCTTGACCCCTTCGACTCGTTACAAAGACGGGCATTGAGGCTGGTTGACAATCCCATACTCACAGGTAGAGTGGAACCTTTTAGCTTTAGGAGGGATTTTGCCTCACTGTGTGTGTTCTACTGCCTATACAATGGTTTGTGCTCAGATGAATTGTTTGACATGATGCCCGTAGCTACATTCTATCATCGCACCTCTCGCCATAGGCAGGGAATTCATCCTCACACATTGCGACCTGAGACGGTGCGCACTGTGCGATATGAAAGAAACTTCATCCCACACACACTCAAGCTATGGAATGACATCCCTGCTGCGGTTTTCCCAAGCGCCTTCAATATGGGGTTCTTCATGAGGGGCATTAGAAGGTTTCGTCATGGTCGGCAGCGCGAGTGTGACACCCCTGGTGTTGTATACGTCCTTAGGCCACGGTAACCGCTTCCCATCAGGTGGGCCGTGTGCTTGTTTGCCAACTAAGTGGTATAAAAAAAAAACAAATGGTCTAACTGCAATGCTTGGTCTCTCGACATAATCAAAACATATACTTGGTTTATCAAAGTTAAAGGACTAACCAACACAATTTATTTTCAACTTTTTGGAAGTTGTTTTTTTACTGTTTTTTTTCATGACTCTTTACGGTTCTAAAATATACTTAACACATTCGGTTGTTATATTTGTAATTATTGTATTTTTTATTGAATAAGACGCTGACGTTTCTTTGTTTTCAGATTACTGGCTAATGAAATTAGACGAATATGGACCCTGGTTGGAAGAGGATATAAATAAATTCGGAACAGACGAATCGCTACGACCTGTCATATTAAAAGACAGTACTGAAAGATCTTTTAAAAACCTTGAAATAGATTAAATGCATAAATGATACTTTGTTAAAATATATTTATTGACATTGCGACGAGAGTGGTTTATGTTGAGTCACAGAAATAGATAGACAAGTAAAATATAATAAGTACTTAAAAGTTTTTATTTATTTTTAACTCCCTTTATGAACGGAAAATCATTGATACATACGAAAATCTCATTTATTTGAATTGATTTCCGGCAGAGTAGAATTTGGGCCACCTCATCGCTTCCCATGCGGTGTCGTATAAGGCGACTAAGGGACACAGCTGTTTAACATCAGATATATATATATATATATATATACAGCCCAGACTCAGCCTCAGATGCATGGCTTGATTTAACGATAGATAGGTAGATAGACGATATTACACGTATGTCAAGCGCTATATTAAAACCGTAAAAGAAGAAAATACATATCAAGTATAACACAAAGTCAAATAGCCAGCTGCCAGTACGTACAAACATGACAGGACTGTGGCAGGGAAGAAATGAGGACGCAAAATATAATTTTGAAAATAAATTCTGATGTCTTCCCGGCCTGGGGAGATAACAGGACTAAAGAAATCCCAATGCCTTCCCTAGGAGGGGTATCAGGGGAGACACGAGAACGTAACAGAATAAGAATGTATGAATGAAGAATGAATTGATAGAGACAGCAATATTTAATGTTTGTCACACTGACTGAGATAACAATTTAATGTAGTTGCATAATATGCGCTGGGCGATTATTTTGGGTGAAATTGAACTTCCAACGCAGTCGTAGCGTGAGAAGACGGTGAATTACAATTGTTCAACATAGAAGAAAGGACTGGCGTTAAACTAGAGCAACTTAATTGTGTCGGGTTTTACGAACACGTTAGTTACGAAACGATTTATCACTCGGAATAAGGGGCATGTTCGAGTTCAGTATAGTATCTATGTGCATTCATCCTTGACGCGCATCATACGCAATTAGCATTACTTGTTTTGATAATATAGGTTATGTTTACTGTTTTTAGTTGAATATTTCGTGTTATTTGTATTCATTAAATTATTTCTTTCTTCAATTTATTTTTTGTAGTAAGTTAGTAATATTCTGCTTAAGATATAAATGTTTTATAGAGGCAATTGCCGTGCATTTTAAGATTGTGTATACAGTGTGAACAAAAACATGTTGATAAGGCCCTTATCTCCTGAACTGGCTGAGAAAGCGAAGAATGAGCTAAATGAGACTCCAGAGAAACTGAAAGACGGTATTGTACATTTGAGGGAATGGATTGAAAAACAACCCCATTTAAGGGCTAGAACAGGTGATAATGTAATTTTGATTTTTAAACTATCGCGTTCCAGGATATTTAATAATGTTAATGGGGAATTAACGCGATCATGGTACAGGTGCATGCATACCTTAGATTCGCCTAACGTTTCAATCGGTTACACCAGCCATGGTCACGAGTTACTGCCGGTGATCACGGCCGGTGTAACCTGGTTGCTATAGCAGGTATGTATGTACATATACAATGATCATGTTAATTACCGTTAACATTATTCTAGAATAATGTAATTTATTTAATTTTATATCAGCTTACTGCAGAAGGAAAAGAGTGTGTGATATATTTTAATGTATAAATACCTAATGGTGTTTCTTGTTTTAGATGACCAATGGCTAGCAGCGTTTTTGAGGGGCTGTAAGCAACGTATGGAACAGGCTAAGGAGAAGATGGATTTGTTTTATTCTTTGAGAACCATTCATCCAGATCTGTATGCCTTTAAACCTAGCAATCCACAGTTCGCAGATATGCTTAAAACTGGGTAAGTTTCTACACTGGGGCTTGATTTGGTAACGCTTTCGAAATTCAATTACAAACAAAAACTTAAAAAAACAGTGCTACTCCAGTAATGCCAACAGAAGTAGAAACTTGAAAAATGGGATATAGAAATTTCAAAATATGTATGTATATAAAGAGGTGTCGGTAATAGTAACAATGTCGCAAGTACAATGGATTTTACCCGTCTCAAAAAAGACGATGGTCTTATCAATGTTTAATAGGTAGATAGATAAATAACTCTTTATTGTACACCAACAGATTTACAGTAGGACAAGTAAGTTTCATGTATATGGTTCAATGTACAATGGGCGGCCTTATCGCTGAAGTGATTTCTTCCAGGCAGCCTTGGAATGGACAGCAATGTAAATAATAACAAAAGATATGGTGTAGTTATCTGCTAAACTAAATAGAATGTATATTAAAAAGAAGAAAGAGAGAGAGAGAGAGAGCAATATGCCTAGAGCGCCCATAGAAGATTTCACTTCAAAAGTTGGTGAAAACTTACGTACATTTACGTGAGGTTATTAAACCTTCTGTATTAATCTTAATTTATTTCGTTTTTTTATCAAATTAAGGTATATTAATAAGTTTTCATAAGTATGTAATTTATTTTTATCAATTTAGTAGGTATTTTTGTTTATTGAAACTCGTTGGGATTCTGCTACCACTTATTTTTTTTATACCATTTGCAGACAAGCCACCTAATGAGAAGTGGGTAACGGGGCCTATGATCGTGTGCAACATCAGGGGTGTCACACTTGCGCTACCGACCCTGATGAAACCTTCTAATGCCCCTTTAGTAAGACCCTATATTGTAGGTGCATGGGAAAACCGCAGCAGGGAGTTCATTCCACAGCTTGAGTGTGCGTGGGAAGAAGTTTCTTTCGTACCGCAAAGTGCGCACCGTTTCAGGTTGCAATTTGTGAGGATGAATTCCCTAGCTATGGCGAGCGGTGCGATGAATACATGCATTACAAAAAGAAAATGCATAGTTTGTAATTTTTCAGATCTGTTTTAGTATTACCAAAATTATCAAGCTCTGTGGATCCCAGAATTACTATTGTCAGACTTGCTTTGTGTAGTCCTAAAAAGTTTGGGCCCATCGAATTCTATTCGCTAACATATATTCTTCAGCAGGTACGTCTTTTATATCAGAGTGACATCACTATTTTAACAAGATTACACTACGTATGATTACAATACAAAGTATTGTCAATTAAAAAAAAAAAACTATGGACAATAGTCCAACTCTTAACTTATCTCATCTCACCTGTATGCCAACAGTTCATAACATAACATAAATTCACGCCTATATCCCCGAAGGGGTAGGCAGAGGTGCTAGCACCCACATTTCGTCAGTTTATATTTAGGTCCCAATGTAATAGGTGGCGAGCCTATTGCTATTAACCGGGCACTTATAAACCTGCGATAAATACACACAACTTCGAAAAGCATTGAAAAGCCACTGGTGTGTGCCATGGTAAAACCTGGGATCGAACCGGAGACCTCATCTCAGCAGTCCATTACCCATACCACTAGGCTACCGCTGTTCCGGTAGCCAACAGTTCACAAAGATATCCCCATCATATTTTTTCTGATGCTGGTTTTTCTTCTGATTTTTGAAGGACTGATGGTCGGATTTCCTCTTAAATGTCGTAGAAGTGAAATTAAAAGGAATAGGAAGCCGCGGGCTCATAAGCAAACGGTGACATAACTTAACGTGGTTGCTAAGATCATTAAACGTCGGTAGCTTAGTGATTAAGGAGTCGACCGTACGACCGAGAGGTCCCGGGTTCGAAATACGGCCATTAGGTACACTACCGACGTGAACTCACTCCTAACACAAGAATTTTAGCTTAGCTGGAGGGGTAAAAAGGATTATTAGCAATGTCGGTTACTAATCTTCTTTAAAAAAAGGAAAATTGAACCCTTTTTATTAGGTAATCTGTGCCTATACCTCCATTAATTTATTACTTAAAGTAATTAATTAATTAATTTTCACTTTATAGATAATGTTCGTAGAAGATGATGCTTTAGTGATAAATGGAAACACCGCAATTATAGACTTCAAAGGAGCCACTATCTCTCATTTTTTTCAATTAACACCAAGACAACTGAAAAGGTTGCTCGTAGCTGTTCAGGTAAATTAAATGCACTCAAAGAAAATAACACTTAAAACGAATATGGATCTTGTACATAGAAATAAAATTATTTATTAATTAGATCTTTATGCCTATTGTTATAGACGTTTCCCACTATTATCAATATGTATCTAGCAAAAAGCTAAGCTTTGTGAGGGCACGCGTAGTTCAACCTAGCAGAAGATGGATCTGGGGAAAGATGGGCACGTCGTAGTGCTACACTCCAATTGCCTTCTATGGCCCTGGGTCAGATGGGATGCGCAAGGGATATGCAAGTAATGGCGCAAGACGGCGACGGGTATTAGTCGGTTCGAGTCTGACATAACCATCTGTACTGACTGCAGCGGGGTGGAATCCGAAGGGACTTCTGCTGTTTTTAAAAAAAGGGCACAACTACTGGTAGTACCAAGCAGCAGTGCCTAAAATAATAAACGTTTGCTTTGCTTTTTTGGGCCATAGTAGGGGTAGGCATTGAATGGTAATAAATATTTCCTTCTTCCTCCAAGTAATTTTTTATCATAATATTATTTGCATCTTATTTATTTTCAGGATGCTTCTCCACTAAGACTGAAAGGTTTACATATTATAAATTGTTTACCAATTTTCGAAAAAATATTCAACTTTGTGAAAACTATACTCAGTGAAAAGCTTAAGAAGAGAGTGAGTACAAATCTAAATAGAATATAAATAATACAGCAATGACACTTATAATAGAATTTATGGTAATATCTTGTTTTTTTTTCAGATATTTGTGTACAGTAGGGATATGAGCGCTTTGAACATTCATATTCCTACAGATGTATTGCCAGCTGAATACGGTGGAAGCGGCGGCACCGCTCAAGAAATAATAGGTACGTTGGAATTACGAGTACTAGATAGAATCTTAATTACGAGAGTAAATTGTCTCATCAAGTTTAATTACTTAGGTACCTTCTTAGGATTTGAAAGAATGAATATAATCTAGTGACAATGCGTTTTATCACGCTATTATAAGGTAAACAATTTCGGAGGGAATCGCTAATAACTCATGGTTTCAACCACCGCATGCTGTTCAGGGATCCACGGATTACTTGGTTTTTAAAGATGTCAGAGTGATGTTTAATATCCTATAATCTTCAAGATTTTTTACATACGTGTAACGCTGGCTGGGAGCAAACGATATGACCAAATACCACCGGTTTTATTAAATAACCACGCATTACAAAGAGTATTTAAGTTTAAATACTTTGGTCATGTGTTGGCTTCCGACCTCGGAGACAATGATGACATTGAGAGGGAGCGGAGGGCGTTGTCAGTAAGAGCAAACATGCTGGCTCGCCGGTTTGCGCATTGTTCACGAGACGTGAAGATTACACTTTTTAGAGCGTTTTGTACCTCTTTTTATAAGTGTAGCCTGTGGGCTAGATATACTCAAAAGCCTTATAACGAACTTCTGTGCAATATAATAACGCGTTCAGGATACTGTTGGGGCTGCTGCGCTTCTGTAGTGCATCAGGGATATTCGCAGAGGCCCGAGTAGATTGCTTTTACGCAACCATGCGTAAGAGATGCACGTCTCTGGTGCGCATGGTGCGTGGGGGCAACACCAGCATCCAGAACATGATCGCGAGAAGATTGGATAGTCGCCAAGTAAACCATTGCTGTACTATAGCGGGGGGGGGGATGGTGCAGGAGTGGCCTATGTAAATTGTTATTTTTTTATAATATTTACTAACATAGACATAAGTGGAGATACGACTTGGGCGACCAGGCGCAGGGCACGCCGTAGTAACGGCGGTAAGACCCATCATGGGGGAGTGGCTAGAGAGGCCACACGGCAGCCTCTCGTACCGTCTGACACAGATGATCACCGAGCACGGATGCTTCGGAAAGTATCTACGTCGGATGCAGAAAGAGCCAACGTCCGAGTGCCATCACTGCGACGCGAGCGAGGACTCAGGTCCGCACACGCTCACCGAGTGTCCGGCGTGGGAGACGCCGAGGCGGGAGCTTGTGGCGGCCCTGGGAGTGAGAGTTCTCACGCTCTCCACCTTGCTCGCGGCGATGGTTCGCTGCGCGGATGCGTGGGCGGCCGGCGCCTCCTTCTGCGAGCAAGTAATGCTCGTGAAGGAGGAGGCGGGGCGGGAGCGGCAGCGGAAGCGACGAAGGATCGCAAGACAAGCTGCCCGCGTACGAAGGCAACTCGGGCGTCGGAGGTCGATGAACGACCTCCGCCCCCCATGAGCGCCGGCCTGGGGGTGACAGGTGAAGCTGCCTGTCACCCTGGCAGAAGCAGGCCGCGGCGGTGGCGCGCGTGGCGCGCCTCCCCGTTTCCGGGGACGAGTTGGGGACTCTGTAGTCCCCACACCTGAGAAGAGGGCCAGATCGTGAGAGATGGCCCTGGGTCGGCCGGGGTGCGAGGGATATGCATGTCAACCTCACCTTCGGCAACCAAAACGACCCACAGGCGGCGTGCGTTTTAGTCGGTTCGAGTCCGACATAACCTCCTCAACCGGCTCCGGTGGGGAGGTATCCGTGGGGATCTTGCGCACGTAAAAAAAAAAAAAAAACATAGACATAAGTAATACTAACAAATATTGAGCCTTTCTTGCTTATAAATAAAGAAGTTCATACATTCATTCCTTAACTATTAGTTTCAGAGCATAACGGGTTCAAATTGATAAACAAACTCTTTAGTGTTATTATACATTATTAATTCCCATAGATTTAGGGTGTAATTTTGGGCTTGTTACTTTACTATGACATACCGTAAGAAGTTGGTCCTGCAAAAAATGGCATACTGACTTACCGTAAATATTATTTCTTGTTATTAGACTACTGGCTGAAGAAAATAGACGAGTACGGCCCGTGGTTGGAAGAGGATGAGAAATACGGAACAGACGAGTCTCTTAGACCAGCCAAAATCCAGAAAAGGTCATTTGAACAACTTGACATAGATTAAATATATGATAAAGGACATATTGTAATTAATATATTGTAAATATATTTATGTTTGAATTACAAATATAATGGCATTTTGATTTACATACTTATATTAGGAGTTTTTTTTATACCACTTAGGTGGCAGACAAGCGCACGGCCCACCTGATGGAAAGTGGTTACAGTAGCCTATGGACGTGTGTAACACCAGAGAAGCCACACTCGCGCTGTTGACCCTGTAAGCAGAGTTTCTGTGCCGTCAGTGTAGAGGACAAAGCAGGATAAGCCTTTAGTCATCCCACTGACAGCACAAATTCTGCAGTGAGCTCTGGCTACAAAATTCCTCTGAAATGCTTGGACGCAAAACGTTCGCGAATAAATGAAATTAGTACTGTGTTCATAAAGCATGTCTTATCATCAATAAAACTGGCATAGTAACAAATGAGCAAAACAATGACTTCAATATTAGACTGAATACGGAACAAAAACGATCTTGACGGACAAAAAACTCAAAATGATCTCAATGTCTAGATATTCCCCCTTCCCGTTGACTGATTGATCTGCTATTTGGTACTTACCTTTGGTTTGGACAATAATATATTAAAATAAATAAAACTGATTTAATACCTTTTTTTTTTTTTTACGTGCGCAAAATCCCCTCGAATACCTCCCCACCGGAGCCGGTGGAGGAGGTTATGTCGGACTCGAACCGACTAAAACGCACGCCGCCTGTGGGTCGCTTTGGTTGCCGAAGGTGAGGTTGACAGGCATATCCCTCGCACCCCGGCCGACCCAGGGCCATCTCTCACGATCTGGCCCTCTTCTTGGGTGTGGGGACTACAGAGTCCCCAACTCATCCCCGGAAACGGGGAGGCGCGCCACACGCGCCACCGCCGCGGCCTGCTTCTGCCAGGGTGACAGGCGGCTCCACCTGTCACCCCCAGGCCGGCGCTCATGGGGGGCGGAGGTCGTTCATCGACCTCCGACGCCCGAGTTGCCTTCGTACGCGGGCAGCTTGTCTTGCGATCCTTCGTCGCTCCCGCTGCCGCTCCCGCCCCGCCTCCTCCTCTTCACAAGCATTACTTGCTCGCAGAAGGAGGCGTTGGTCGCCCACTGATTTAATACCTTGGCATTAATATCATTTAGAAACTTTGTAGTGTTCAAGGACGTTCTGACGCTGACTTTATGCAAAACAATACTTTCTGTTCACTACCATTTTGTAGCTGCCATACAGATACCTAAACATTTCCACCTCACCCACCGTGATAAAATTTTTGCTCGAAACAGATTATTTTGATAGTTGTACGAAGCACTTAGAAGTCATTGGAACAAAATGTTTTAATTTTGAAGGTGACTTTGCTTTTTTGACAGTATTCAAACAGTACTTAGTTTTTTTTTGTAGAACAGACAAAGAATAAGAAGAAGCAGTTCAAGTTTATGTATGTTTATGTTCATATTCTGACTGTTCAGTGTGCCGGCAACATCGCGACCAGACGTTTCAGTGTTAGATAATATTTAACATAGTTTAAAAATAAACACAAATAACAAAAGGAAAAAAATATTGAAGGGATACTAATAGTATTGTATTTACATATAAATCATGCTGGTAAGACCTTTACTTCCCGAATTGGCAGAGAAAGCGAGATTGGAATTGAACGAGACTCCAAATAATCTCGAAGATGACATACAGCACATTAAGGAATGGATTAAAAAGCGACCTCATTTAATCGCTAGAACAGGTAACCCAATTTTCTTATAAGATTCTACTACTATTTGGATTTATACTTTATGCCCCTTTTTTATACCACTTAGCTAATGATGATACTTTTTGATGCACTTATATTTAAGTATATCAAAGTTTTTAGATTTTTTTTGTTAAATAATTTTAATATTAGGTCGTTACCATAATATGTAATAGCAGGTTTTTTTAAGAAAGTGGAGGATACTCAATTTTCTGTACTAACATTTTTGCATTTATTGGAAATGATTTTTATGATATAGACGACCTCCGTGGCGTAGCGGTAGAGCATTCGACTGCTATGCAGGGGGCGCGGGTTCGATTCCCGCTCAGTGCAAATATTTGTATGCATGAATATGTATATTTGCATTGGTCTGGGTGTTTCTATGTATAATATGTATGTATTTACAAAAAAAAAAAAAAGAAGTATCTAAGTATGTTTATCCGCATTCTAGATCCCATAACACAAGCTAGTTAAGCTATGCTTACCATGGGTCTAGATAGCGTTGTGTAGAATGTCGAGGAATATTTATTATTTATTATTATTATTATTATGTCACTTTTATTATATTTTTTTAAATAGTAACATAACATAATGCACACTCACGCCTTTATCTCCGATGGAGTAGGCAGAGGTGCTAGCACCTACATTTCGCCAGTTTATGTTTAGATTCCAATGTAATAGGTGGCGAGCCTGTTGCCCATTAACCGGTCACTCACAAACCTGTGATAATGCGATGTAAAAAAGTAATAATAAATTTATCATCAAAATGAATAGCATTTAGGAAGTACTGTCTGCAGCCTATGAAAACAATATTTAATACCAATCAACTTTCAAACAAAATGTAAATAATGGAAATAGCTATTAAATTACAGGAATATCGAACTCATAAATCTGTAATAAAATTTCGGCAATTTCAGATGTAATAACCGATTATAATTATGTGATTTTAATCACAAATTTACAACAAAATGATCACGAGGTTATAAAGCGCTCATAATTATTCCATTTGGGTAAATATGGCGTAGTGTGACCTTGCAACCTATAAAAAACGTCTGATATATTCAAACAATTTGCAGAAGATGACGTAACTGTTAGCTTAGCTAGATAGTAATTATAGCAGTCGGTATTTTGTACTATAACAAAATATATAATAATACAACTTTTTGTGTTCTATCATTGTAGACGATCAATGGTTAGCAGCGTTTGTGAGGGGCTGTAAACACAATTTGGAACGAACCAAGGAAAAGTTTGACTTGTATTATTCTTTAAGAGTTATGTATCCAGAGCTGTTCGCTTTTCGCCCCAACAACCCGAAATTTCAAGAATTTCTTCAAACCGGGTATATATAATCTACTAAATATATCTTTATTGATTTTTCCAAGAATGAACATAAGTTTTGTTTATAATAATAATATAATATATCTCTATATTGTATGTACACAAAGAATGGATACAGAAAGACGAAATTTAGTACAGTTTTGTGGCATAACAAATGGCGGCCTTATTGCACAAGGCAATCTCTACCAGGCAACCATGGAATGGAGTGAGTTAAATAAATACATAGATATGGTTTACATCAGAAGTGCAAAATAAGTAAGAAATAATAATCTATTCAGTAAACATGTTGGCCGCCAGATTAAAAAATATTTTCATGCATTGTGAACACTTGCAACACCTAAGGTGCCATTCAAATATTTACCTATACCTGCAGCGAGCAAGGAAACGGACAGGAAGAATAAACTTAAGAGAGAGGGGAATTTACTCAGTTGGTATAGCCCGTTAATGCTGTAAAGCAGATCTCTAATACACTTAGGATCATTTAAAATAAAATAAAAATAAAATAACCCACAGTAGATTAATAAAAAGGTAACAGACATATTGCATAGCTCTAATGAGACCAACTGGAGAACCCACGGCACTTTTTCAATCAATATCACCAGTGTCATATTTTACTATGTCCCTTTTATACCGACAAAGTTTTGGAGAATAATGACAATATTTGCACAATCAAACATCTTCTCATCCCAAATATTGTATATACCATCCCCGTTCCGACGCGGGTAAAATGACATTGCACACAGTGGCTTATGGAGGATAAGCCACGGTAACCACTTTCCATCAGGTGGGTCATGTGCATGTCTGCCACCTAAGTAACATAAAAAAACAAGAAATTCGTAATCCAATTTACTAAAAAAATATATTTTATATTTCAGATCTTCTTTAATATTACCGAAACAGTCTAGATCTATCGATCCTAGAGTAATTATAACTAGACCAGGTTTATATGACCCTGAAAAATTTGGAATCACCGATTTTTTCTCATTTTCACATATTTTTCAACAGGTAAGGTCTTCTGAAGGAAAAAATTAAAATATCATTATGAGATTTTCATTGACTTCACAACCTTTAACAACCTTTATCGTTTACCTAACATCTAACTCTAAAGCATCCATCACTCAATGGCTTATGAGGGTCCACAGTAAGCCAATTGTGTGCCACCAATCGTGGTGTATCAACACGAGTTATTCAATAATCATAATAATTTGAACTTCTGCAGTTGCAGTGTGACGTGGCCATTTTGGCAGTATTTCCCTACCATGTCAAGTGTTCCTAGGTGTTTTTCCAATTAGTCAGATAGAACTTCACAGAATTTTCTAACCTATAAGTACCCAACAACACGTGAAGGGCTGGCGTGTTACCCTTATACAGTGCAAGTAATTCCATTCGCAGCATTCCAAGCGGTTCTGCAACACATTAAATTTCTTTACCGAACCATAAAAAACATGTTTTGTTTTTCTACCAACACACAGTCCGGGGACTTTAAGCAGGGCCGTCTATCTGAAAGCCTGTATTGTAGTATTATTATTTGTATTTGAAATGTTGACCCTAATTTCTGAGACTTCGTAAGTGTGTACGTGCCATTTATAAAAAAAAATATTGGTAAGCAGCTTGCTTTAGTTTGTATAGTAACCTTTTATTACTCTAGTTTTAATTTTTTTACAGATAATGTACTTAGAAGATGATGCTTTCTTAGTGAATGGATGCACTGCAATCTTGGACTTAGAAGGTGTTACTAGAGCTCATATTTTCCAAATGACACCGATGCAAATTAAAAAGTTGATTATTGCTGGTCAAGTAAATATAAAACGAATTATTTACACTAGTTAAACAGTGATTTTTAAAGGTTTTCAACTTTTCTTGTTAAAGCCTGAGACACACGTACCTAGCTATAATACTGTTTTATATAATATACAGTTAATAGCTTTTGAAAAAACCATTGGTAAAATAGAGAAAAATTATTTACGTTAATTAACGCATCGTCCCTTTAGCTACTATTTTTTCAGTATAATAAAGGACTACTTAAACTAAATTGATTTTAGAAGGACAGAAGAAATATCAACAAAGTTATTAATTTACATTCGACTTTATATTATTTCAGGATGCTTCACCACTTCGACTCAAGAGCTTACATCTTATTAATTGCCTGCCAGTTTTCGAGACGATTTTCAATATGGCCCAAAAACTTCTAAACGAAAAACATAGGAATAGGGTGAGTAAAAATCTACGTAATATAACAGTCCACGTAATACAACATATTGTTAATATACGTGTATCTTTTTAGATATTTGTACATAGTGGAGACATCACCGCGGTGCACGAGCATATTTCCAAAGATATATTACCAGCCGAGTATTGTGGAAATGGTGGCACTGCTCAAGAAATAATTGGTGGGTATAATAATAGCTGTGTGTCTTATAGTAAGGTCATAATCGTAATCAACTTGTAACAGTAATCAACGATAACCGCGTGGCTATTGTGTTAAAATTTAATTAACTTTTTATTGATTAATTTTATTGTCTTCTTATATTCTTTTTTAATAGATTATTGGTTGAAGAAATTAGACGAATATGGCCCTTGGTTGGATGAAGATATGAAGTATGGAACAGATGAATCGCTTCGACTTTCCCAAAATAATTTTAATGCTGATGGGACAATAGTACTAAATGGATCTTTTAGAAAACTTGAAGTAGATTAGAAAAAGAGAAATGTTACAGCAGCCACGTATGAAATACTCAAAGAATAAAAACCTTTGCACGTCGCGATAGAACATCTGGATCGACACGTAGAAGACGCGAATGTGGATCTTCCACTCATTAAGTGAATCTTTTCTGTTTCCGGTTTTAAGCAGCGTGATGTGAGAAGTTTAAAGATTTTTGCTGCCCTTTTTCGTTTATTTAAATTAGAAATTTCAATTATTTCGATATCAGTCTTTATAATAACCGTTTACAGTTGCATATTGCGTTTCTACGTGGATTTAGATATAAACGATGGGATGGTAACTAGACTTGAATAAACATAACAAACGTAATAGTCACTTTTATTAATATCTGAAGCTATACCCTCTAGGCTGTGAGGCTGATTATTAGAAGATTAAAATTAGTGCACCTATTTCTTTAGATTTATCCAAAAAGCTCCCGGTTTACGGCAATAGATGTAACAATACTCTCTAATTACATAATTATACGATATAATACTCCTCTGCCTTCTTCACCTTACGATACGTGTGTATAATTGTATAATTTACTACCTATATATCCTACATAGTGCATCAGCAATAAAATAATAGGTATATTATTAACCCCCCTAATAATAACGGTCCGTGCGTATTGTATTCTAGTATTATTATTGTGCGTCTCCGTTTCCAGAAGGTGGCCGGTTTTACTTCTATCCGTATGTTTGTTGTTTGTCAGTTCCGGTCTCTTAACCGATTTCCCTCAAACTTGGCACACGTGTTCCTTGATTTAAAGCACAACTTTTGACGAGATCACAAAAAATGGAAGAGTAAAGGGGAGAAGTGTGCTGTTACGTTATTTATGAACGGATTTTGATGATTTTTGGCTGAAATATCAAGGTTATGATTCCTCATAGATTGTTGTGAAAATAAATTTTAGAAAAAGGTAAAAAAAGAAAAACTTGTAAAGAGGACTTCGTTATAAAACAAACAAGAAAATAGGGGGAAGTTTGCTGTAGTGTTTTTAAGAAAGGATGGTCATTGTCTTTTGTTGAAACACCCATGTTTAAAATAAAAACATATGTATCGCATTTTTTATACTAAACACCTCAACAAAGTCTAGGGAACAAGATGACACCAATTTTTTTTTTTCGTGTAAATCTTGTTTTGCAAATAACTGGCAGCAAATAAATAAAAATAGAATAAAGTAGATTACAGAGTTGATCGAAATTTAAAAATAAATTTAAATAAGTAATGATTTTCGAATATGGAGGGAAAACTTTTAAAAGTGTTTGATTGTGCAGTTTCTCTGAGGCAAAATAAAAATTATTTTTTTTTGATTGTAAATAACGTTTATTATCAATAATACGTCTTTTACGTATGGTTTGTGCATTTTTGTGACTGTAGTCATCATGTCATGTCGTCATTTAAGTCGCGAAGAGATGTTAAGGGCTGTTGGTATGCTGCAAGCTGGACGAACTCAACGCGACGTAGCGGATGCTGTCAACACCCAACCAAGCGTAATTTGCAGATTATGGGCACGCTACAGGTCTACAGGGGATGTTGCCGAACGTCACAGGGGACGAAATAGGGTTACTACCCCGTGACAAGATCGTTTCTTGCAAAATTCCGCAAGGCGGCAACCCACGATTACTGCTCGTCAGTTGGTCGCAGGCCTCCAGTCTCAGCATCAAGTGGTTATTAGCGATCAAACTGTCAGAAGAAGACTACACGAAGCCAATCTTTATGCTCGCAGACCGCTAATCCCTCATCGACAGCAGTTCGGTCAAGATTTTATGTTCATGCAAGATAATGCACGATCACACACCGCGAGGGTAGTGGTCAATGCGTTAAGCGAGCACAATATGACGACGTTGAAATGGCCTGCTCAGTCTGCCGACCTCAATCCCATAGAGCATGCCTGGGATTTGCTTGGGAGAAGAGCTTTCAGTGATTCTTTGGAAAATCTGAACACTGAAGAACAACTTTTTTTACACCTTCGCAGTGTATGGAGCCATATTCCACAGACGATGATTGACAATGTCATACTAAGTATGCCACGCCGTTTTCGAGCTGTTGCTAATGCTTTAGGAGGTCCTACAGATTATTAAAAACGTTTAAAGTACGGTTAATTACTGTATTTCTTACTAACTCGTTATTTTTGTGCCTAATCATAGAAGGTTGTAATACTCAATATTGGCACTATTCAATTCTTTCTTAAAAAAAAAAAAAATTTGGTATGAAAATGTTTTTATTTAAATTAAAATTAAAAACGGTATAAAAATACCCTTCTATTGATATAAAACACTCACTATTACAAGAAAGGGTTTTTAAATAAAAACTAGAAATGTCCTTGTTCCCTAGACTTTGTTGATGTGTGTATTTAAGGGTTAAGGCTACCAGAAATAGTGTCAAGGGAACCTCGTGAGGTCTACTGTTTACAAAACTACTAGTTATAAAGCACAACTATACACAATATAACTGTTTGACTGAACTTTGGGCACCTTTTTTGACTTCGCTGGGTAAATTGGATAAATACGTCTCATTAGAGATTGAGCACCTTGGCAGAGAGCGCGATAAAAAGTGTGCGAATGTAATACGAACTTATCTGTTGATTAATTCTATAATAATGTGAGACGTTGTGGTCATTATTATATTTTTTGTTTATTGTTGAATACGGAACTTCACGTACATAATTGCTGTATCTACATACTTGCGCAGTGCAAGAAATTACACAGCGAACATCACGTGTAGATAATTGCTGTATTTACTTGCGTAGTGCAAGTATATACCGCAATTATCTCCAGCACATGAAATTCACTGTGTATTTTCTGATATATTTACTTTTTTTGGTTTAGAGCATGCAACTTTTATGAGGTTAACGCCCTCTAATCTGACCTCTCAACCCCGAGAGAAGACCGTTATTAAGACTCTTAATTCTGCAGGTGGCTTGCAAGTGAAGTAGGTTTGCCCTGTAGGTCTTGGTGACCTCTAATCTTGCATTACATCGCATTGGGAGAAAATATCAGTTTAAATTTATTTATCAATTTTTGGGTCATTGTGAATATCTGAGATGTTTGCAAATTTTAATATTTTACTCCATAACAACCAGAAATTTTCAGGGTAATAAATATAAAACATTCTGTAGTGTGATTATAAATATTTTCTGATTAATTAACTGTAAATTGTAAGATATGTTATTTTTTATTTCATGATAGCTTCCTACCCTTAGGCTCCTTTTACATTAAGCAAATATAAAAAAACTGAAGTTTCGTCAACTTCAGTTACATTTTATGACTTTTATAGTAGAGTAGTCCCAGAACCTAGAGATTCAGCCGTGCGAATCTCTAGGTTCTGGGAACTAAAGATATTTTCTCAATTTCTTGCACAAATTGAATGTCAAGTTGTTGTTTCACCAATCCACACAATCTACTATCTTGCTGAGACTTGCTGGTTGGTTGTTGAGACGCGCGACACGAGTTGTGGGCAACTAAAGTGGCGTATGTCGGGTTTCGCATTTCGGTTTTAAACTGTAACTCTACCATGAGTTACAGTTTAATACATGACACACGTAAATATTTGCATAACACGTAAACTGCAGGGCCGGATTGGAAATTTCGGAAAAATATTTTTCAGATTCAGATGAATCATCACCAGTAAAAAACTTTTACTTTGATAGTTTTGTGGCCGTTTTACCTTTACCTACAGTTTTTTTGTACAAACGTGATCATATTTATTTTATTTTATTATTTCTTTTCGTATTTCTGGACATGAATAGCATATTAGATCGGATTTGAAAATTCAAGCCAAGAAATTCTAAGGCATGAATTTTTTTTTTTTAGTTTGAAGTAAGTTTGATAGCTACCTATGTATTTAAACACGAAAGTTTGAATTTAGAAGAGCTATCTAAATAAACTAGGTTCTCGATACGAAGATAATAAAAAATATCAGTTATGGTAATGCGGACGCAGGCACTGTGCAGATATTGGGACAAAAATAAATCTTAAATATTTATTCATTTAATATTGAGTTCTCGAAATGTTACTCCGTGTTCAAAGGTCGGTACTCCGTATTACAAACACTACTACTGGCGCCATCTGTGTTGTTATTTATATAACTTTTCAGTATAGCATAGTTCGTTCCTCGTATCTTCGTCTATGTTCTTGTATTGTATAATAGTTAATATTCAAGTTTTGGAGTTATGTCGAGGTCGAGTTTGATCTTTATCGGTAGTATTTCATATTTGTTTAGCTGCGTGAGCTACTATATTATTTGCAAGTTTACTGTTTTAAAGAGTTAATTTTGATTGAGAACCGTTCTATATGTATTTTAGACTATACTATTTCGAGTTCTGTGAGATTCAAATATGTGTTCTGCGCAATCATCATTGTTTAGATAGTCTATAGTTTTATTTGGTAAGTTTGTCATTCTATCACTAAATCATAGATAATTAATATTTTTGTATTTTTGAATTTTTATTTTTATATTTGTAAATTTTTATTTAAGATGAAATTATCATGGTTATTTGTATATTAGGCATAGTTTATATCTCTTTTGAAGTATGATTGACTAGATATGCTGAAAAGTAGGTAGGTACCTACGGAAATGTGGTGTCGAATGATTTTTTCAATTCACTGTTAGGTACTGCAATATTCGTTAATCGTTTACCCAAGTGAATCTTCTACATTCTTATTTTATAGAGAGCTAATGAGAAAAAGAAACATATCATACTCCATTTGAATACACGACACACACGAATAGAACCTTTTTTTTTTTACGTCCGCAAAATCCCCACGGATACCTGTGGGGAGGTGGGAAAGGTTATGTCGGACTCGAATCGACTAAAACGCACGCCGCCTGTGAGTCGTTTTGGTTGCCGAAGGTGAGGTTGACAGGCATATCCCTCGCACCCCGGCCGACCCAGGGGCGAATAGAACCTAATCAAATATAGTATACCATATAAGTATATAAGTGACTATGACTGTGTTAATTTATTACAGTGTAAATTTTCAAATTCATTAACTAGGCATTTATTAAATGTAAAAGACATATTAGTCTACAGTTACCTACCATAGATTTATGGTAGGTACCTATTTACGTAGTTTCGTAGATATAATTTAATGTTGAACATTTGTGCGAATCTGTATATTAATCTACGTATTTTGTTTAATTATATTAGTAGTATATTAGTCACTCTATGGTTATTTCGAATTAATAAACTGTAGTTTACATGTTCAGTGCTCAATCGGATTTTTTTTTGGAATTATCTGCACTGCGCTGAAAGGGTTGTTGTTTGATTATTACTGTATTGTCACATAGGTTAGAGAGGTATTTGAAGTTATGCTACTAAAAATATCATTTAGGGTGAGTGGGGGCAAGAGTGAACGGTTTTTTATGAGATGAGTAGTTTTGAATTTGAATTCTTGTAGAAAAATAAATATTGACTCAAGCTAAAAAAGTAAATGCTGGAAGTGAAGAGCAAAGAGTAGGTATATATTATGTCTATGGTATTAATAAAATCTTGCTAAGACTGACCTAAAATAAAAAAAAATACATGCTAAGATGTTGGTATGACATAAAAAATGTAGGGGAAAGATCAAAAGGTAGGTAACGGGGTAAGATCCACATATATTCAAAAATTGTTCCAATTTTTCTGTTATGTCTTGGAATGTTAAACGGTCATGATGGCCATTACGCCATAGGTTTTAGTATTCTAACTATTTATACCGACTGCAATATCAAAATTCCATCAATTAATGAATTTAGAACCATACAATTTTAATATTTAAATATAACATTTATATATTTTAATCTTGTCCCGGTAGGTGAAGATTGAAGAAAGATTGTCAAACATTTTTACGACTGAATTTCTTACATATAATCTGACCTTTAGTATGAAATTTTTTAATGAAAGTGAAGCTTACTGTACACAACCCCTCCCTCCTACCGACAAACGATGACTTAAGTAAGAGACGTAAGAACATGATGGAGATAGCAATGTCACGTGCACCGCAAAAACCATGCTGAAATAGATATTGTGTGCGATTATTTGTCTGACACCATTTTAGCTCTTGCCCCACTCACCCTATATTATAACTTGCACATACACAATAGAAATCGCCATACCTCATGTCGTCGTATCACTTTCTTTGTTTTCAACTAGGAGAAAGAGGTCAAAATTTGAATTTGTTTTATTGAGTTGTTTTTAGAAGCAGACGCACAACTGTAACTATTGCCTACGCTACCAAGCGTTACGTAGAAAATTTCTAATTAAGTAGGTATTTGGTTGATATTTGTCGTTTTATTCGTATAAAGGACATCGTTCATTTTAGTTCAAAATTGCAAATGTCGACCATAGAAAAAAATACGATAGTCAATTAGAGCTTATTCTTACTAGCAATTTCCAATAAGGAGTCAAAGTCGAGAGACCACTGCCCTCGGTTTAAACATTCATTTTAAATGAAGGTAATTATTGAAAAGAAATCAAAAATTTCGTACTATATTGGAAAAACAGTTAATAATAAAATAAAAACATAATTAACCGTTCAATCAATAGCATAGCCAGCGCCGTTCAACTAGTGGTTTGAATGATATTCAGCCTACGTATAGGAAAAAAGTAAAGTAAAGTAACCGTTATTGGACGTAATAGTCGTAACAGTCATCATCATTATCATCATATAATCAAGCCTTTATCCCTGGAGGGTTAAGCAGAGGTGAATTAACACCCACATTTCACCAATAATTGTATTTGGTCCCACGTAATATGGGGTGAGCCTTTTGCCGTATTTCGGGCACTATTGTTGACTCGAGACATGCATCTGAGGCTGAGCCTGGACTGTATATATCTGTCTGATGTTAAACAGCCCTATCCCTTTGTCGCCTTGTACGACACCGCATGGGAAGAGATGGGGTGGCCCTAATGCTACTCTGCCGGTAACCACGCGGCTCAAAGTCATAATATTATCAATTATTTGTCGACATTAATATTTTATAGGCTATGACCACACTCTGCCCTTTCATCTTCAAACATCTCCGTCGTCTTCATTCAATTTGCCTTTCCTTTTGGCTTATTCAGTTTCTATCAGTTTGTTATACGAACATGAGACTTAGTAGGTATATACTACATACATACAGCTTGCTTGGTGACTTTTTTAAATTAATGGGTAGGTATTTCCCGTTTGACACGTCGTCATGTCGTTAATACTATTAACGACTGGGGAATATTTAATTAGCAGTGTTGTAGACTAGGACTCAATTGAGACCTGAGCCAAACGAACATTATCTGCAAGGCACTACACCTCGAGGAGAGGGCCAGATCGTGAGAGATGGCCCTGTGCCGGCCGGGGTGCGCGTGCGAGGGATATGCCTGTCAACCTCACCTTCGGCAACAAAAACGACCCACAGGCGGCGTGCGTTTCAGTCGGTTCGAGTCCGACATAACCTCTTCCACCGGCTCCGGTGGGGAGGTATCCGTGGGGATTTTGCGTTCGTAAAAAAAAAGGCACTACACCTATTGATTGGCGAACGACACTTTGGTTCAGGCTTTCGTCTTAGGGTTGGGAGGTCAAGAGGAATGCTCTTATAAAAACCAAATTATATAACTGAAATAAAAGGAGGAACAAACGCCTTGAATGCAGCGGGAAATAATTCTAAGTTCTTAGTTTTAATCATTTCAGAGGCTTTAGGTACGAGGATGATGGTTATAATCATCGTAGCTGATACCATATAACAAGATAGACATAGATAGTTGGGTAGATAAATTGATAAAAGCACCTACCAATTACATAGTTCGTATATCTCTTGTTTGATTTGCATTAGAGAATTACATAACATAATCTCACGCCTATATCCCCGAAAGGGTAGGCAGAGGTGCTAGCACCCACATTTCGCCAGATTATAATAGGTGGCGAGCCTATTGCCATTAATCGGGCACTTATAAACCTGCGATAAATACACATATAACTTCGAAAAGTATCGAAAAGTCATTGGTGTGTGCCATGATAATACCTGGGATCGAATCCGCGACCTCGTCTCAGCAGTCCATTACCCATACCCATTAGAGAATTGATACAAATTAATGAAATAACAAACACAAACAGACGTGATATAAGTAGAGGACA
The DNA here is from genome assembly GCA_963662185.1 of Eilema griseolum. Lineage (NCBI taxonomy): Eukaryota > Metazoa > Arthropoda > Insecta > Lepidoptera > Erebidae > Eilema > Eilema griseolum. The sequence goes on along the minus strand of OY759233.1, from coordinate 12,317,827 downwards.
TAAGGATTGATTATGACAACTAGGTCTACCAAAGGAGGTCTTATCGCAGTCTGTGATTTTTACAGACAACCTTTGTATGGACTAAATATAGGCCAGAGTTCGTTACACTGTGATAACAGAAACAAAGGGACAATACAAATCAAGCGGTGAATGCTCGAGCAGTTTGAGTCAATTAAAAATACATATATGTTAGCTCACTCACAACGTATGTAAAAGTAATTTTTTTTTTTCTCCTTCTTGGCAATTAATTGATACATGCCAATGTCAAGTAATATAGTAGCAGTAATATAAGTAGGTATATATATATATATAAATGTCTTTAGAATTATTAATGGCGAGACGCCAAGGTCAAGTTTTTCAAGTTACGGTCCTCAGTAAAGTTGTGGGGACTTTACTAGAGGCTCCCTAGGGAGGTTTGGAATGAACACGAAAAGTCACAATTCACTGCAAATTACAGTGAATTGTGACTTTTCGTGTTGGTTGGTTCGTCGGCAGCGCGAGAGTGTCTTCTCTGGTGTTACACACGTCCATAGGCTACTGTAACCACTTTCCATCAGGTGGGCAGTGCGCTTGTCTGCCACCTAAGTGCTATAAAAAAATATACTTTGTTTTAATTATCGGATTGATTGGGTTACACGTTTTTAATTTATGCAAATAAATATTAGTTTCTGTACGTGTAGTTTTAATTTCAATAGTCTCACGGATCATTTTAGGCAGAGGAGGCAATTACCATATTTAGATTTCTCGTGACCATAGTTACTGAACAGCAGTCAAAACATCGTCGGGATTAGTATAAATAATACTTATACTTATAAGCCGCTAGCCGCGTAGTTCCCCGCAGAGTAGAATTTGGGCCATCTCTTCTCATGCGGTGTCGTTCAAGGCGACTAAGGGATAGAGCTGTTAAACATCTGACAGATCAAGTCAACAGTAGTGCCCGGAAGACGGCAATATTCTCATCCCCGCTCCTCCTCCTGGTGTTACAAACGTCCATAGGCCACGGTAACCACTTTCCATCAGGTGGGCCGTGTGCTTGTCTGCCACCTAAGTGGTATAAAAAAAAAGGTGAAATCTGAGTGTTAATTCATTTCTGCCTAACCTCCGAGGAAAAAAGCGTGATTATATTTTTGTATGTATGTATCTATGTGTAATATAAAATAAATGATGATTGAAAACGGATTCTGTTTTATTTCAATGTGTAACATTCACGCAGACTGATTCTTCGACAAACTGAATAATCAACCACAATATACAAATCAATAACTAACATGGGATAACAAGTGTTTGTAACTATGTTCTTTATCATTTTCTATACCAATCTGTGAGCCGTAAACAGTTGATAGGCATATAAGACTTCTTGTTTTTGATGTGATAAAATGATTGGTTCAGTAATGTTACGATTCTTTTAAGTTCTGTCGCATCGCTGTTCAAAGTCGATGTTTCTGTACTCATATTATTATAGGTACAGACTCAATGGATTCTTTTATAATTTAGTCTAGTGTTAGAAAGTTGGAATTTCCTTATTTGATCCAGAAATATCTTGAAACTAAATTGACCTTTGTTTAATATTGTATTTTATTTTAAAGATTTTAGTAACAACCAGTGAACATTAAGATGTTAATACGGCCCTTATCTCCGGAACTGGCTGAAAAAGCAAAGGATGAATTAAATGAAACTCCAAATAAACTGGAGGATGGTATACAACATTTAAAGGAATGGATTCAGAAACAGCCCCATTTAAAAGCTAGAACAGGTAATTATACTTTTCTATAGTAATTTTTAGGGAAAGGCATACTGTTAACAAGTATTTCATGCCGTCAATGGATAATGGATTCGTGGTTATTAATAACAATGTCACAAACAAGTTAGCGAAGTCTTCTGTGTATATGTAGTAAGGTTTTGAACTTTAACAAGGGTTGAATGAAGTTGAAAGAAATTTTAAAGTATTTAGTATGCTAAATATTCAAATCGATTAAGATATAGAAAAAATAGAAGCGGTTCAGGCGGGATTCGAATCCACGATCTTTCCCTTACATGGGGATAGATCGCGGGTCCGATCTTTCCCTAAGCCACAGAACCTTCGCCTGAAACCATCCAAATTCATCTATACATATATCCAATTGCAGATCGTGCAAAACAGCCCTAAAGAGACGGTGTTAACGTCCTTTTTTTTCTTTGTTTACGTGCGCAAAATCCCCACGGATACCTCCCCACCGGAGCCGGTGGAAGAGGTTATGTCGGACTCGAACCGACTAAAACGCACGCCACCTGTGGGTCATTTTGGTGGGTGAGGTTTGGGTGAGGTTGACAGGCATATCCCTCGCACCCCGGCCGACCCAGGGCCATCTCACACGATCTGGCCCTCTCCTTGGCTTGTGATCCTTCGTCGCTCCCGCTGCCGCTCCCGCCCCGCCTCCTCCTTCACGAGCATTACTTGCTCGCAGAAGGAGGCGCCGGCCGCCCACGCATCCGCGCAGCGGACCATCGCCGCGAGCAAGGTGGAGAGCGTGAGAACCCTCACTCCCAGGGCCGCCACAAGCTCCCGCCTCGGCGTCTCCCACGCCGAAAGGTGTTAACGTCCTTCACTAAACTTATGGGATAAATATCATTTTAAGAAATATTTGTTTCATTTTGTACAAGAAAATATAACGCTCTGATGAGGTTTATGATACGGATAAAAATTTTAAATGGTTGAAAGTTGTTTTAACCAATGGATCTCAGGATCTGGTTCATTGAAAGTACTTGACTTACTGAATCAAGTGTGTTTCGGATAGATTAGAGTCTCTAGGCAAAGTAAAATTCTAATAGTAGAATTGCTTTTATTTCATTTCTATTCGTTATGAATGGATTATGAGACAATTCGATTAATGACTTCGTCTGTGACTCCTCTGGTGTTACAGACGTCCATAGGTCACGGTAACCACTTTCCATCAGGTGGGCCGTGTGCTTGTCTGCCAACTAAGTGGTATAAAAAAAAAAAAAAAAAATTAATCTTATCGCTTAATCTGGTTTCAGATGACCAATGGCTTGCAGCATTTTTAACGAGCCGTTAACCGTTTAGAACGAGCCAAGGAGAAAATAGATTTATATTATTCCTTGAGAAACATTTATCCAGAACTGTATGATTTTAGACCTAATGACCCGCGGTTTAATGAGATGCTTAGAACTGGGTAAGTCTCTAGTAGGTTGAAATGTTTTTCAAATGATAGCAAAAGACTATTATTGGATATTTTGCAGAAACAGATAGTCTATTAATTCTATACGAGCACACATGTCTCTTAACGCTTGTCTACCAGTGTAATCCTTTTGTACTTTTGGCCTCTTAAAATATATGATTTTGCCAATAAGAGTTGTTTGGTTTATGTTTCAGATAAGAGTTGTTTGGTTTATGTTTCAGATGTATCCTAATATTACCAAAATTGTCAAGCCCTGCTGCCCCCAGAATTGGCATAGTCAGAATTGCTTTAAGTGATCCTAAGAAGTATAGTGCCTTTGATTTCTTTTCACTCACATATATTCTTCAGCAGGTACATATATCTTCATACATATTATTTCGGTTAAACTTAATAAAAATAATTTCACGTAAATAGATATAAACTGAGAAATGGTCCTCTTTGAATATATGAAGCAATACTCCATAAGTGCAATACATTTGCAACTGAAAAAGTAGTGTGAATAAAGCATAATATCTAGTTACCAAGACAAAATATTGATTATGTTCGCAATACAATAAAACAAAAAGCAACCATAAACTAATTCAATAAATCGACTGTCATTTTACAGATCATGTTCCTAGAAGATGACGCTTTCATGGTAAATGGAAACATCGGCATAATAGATTTCAAAGGTGCAACTTTATCTCATTTGCTTCAAGTAACACCAAGACAATTGAAGAAGTTGATTGCTGCTGGTCAGGTAAAAATATTAAAATTTGTAGTTCGTTTTTCCCATTGTGTAATAAGAATTATCAATTACAATATCCACAAACCAAGTAAGTAAAGTTGAATTAAAAACTGCACTAGTTTTCTGGTTGATGAGTTTAGGCTGGTAATTCCTATTGGATTTTATTCTAGAACTCAAGCTATACTTTCTGAACTCAGATATAAATTGCAATAGCTTCAATGGAGTTAAAATTTTTGACTTATGGTGATCTAACGTAATTGTTTGCAAAAAAGACATTAGATAGATAAATGCCAGGGTATCTTAATTGGAAGTAGGCATAGGATGAATAAGGTAGATAGTGCAACTCTGCCAACAATAAAGTTCAACGGAAGAATTATTCCTGTCACGCATAGTGTCAAAAATCTGGGATTGAATGTTGACTACCTTGAACTGGCAAGTTCAAGTTACAAAGGTCTGTCAGAGGGTTGCGTAGTCTTTATCGCCTCAAAAATTTTCTACCAACCAAAACTAAGGCAATGCTAATGCAGACGCTAATCTTTCCAATCGTGGACTATGGTGATGTATGCTATCTCGACCTGAATGTAGATCTGCTCAATAAACTCGACCGCCTTCTTAACAATTGCATTCGATTCACCTTTAACCTTAGGAAATATGATCACGTCTCAGCTCATCGTTCGGAGTTAGGATGGTTGCCGATACGTCAGCGACGCAGCTTGAGGGCGGTGATGATGATACATAAAAATTTTAGCCACTTCTAATGTCCCCTCTTATTTATCATCTCATATTCAGCTACTTGGTTCTCACCACAACAGAAATCTGCTGTCAGCTGACAACCGTCTTATCCACTGTCCTACTCATAGTTCCAGCCTAATTCATTCTTCTTTCCTCGTGCAAGCAATTCTCCTCTGGAATGCGCTTCCTCTCGAAATCCGGATGACCACTAACCGTGCAACGTTCAAGTACAAAGTACGTCAGCTCTACTACAGTAGCCCCTAGTCATAGTAATGTGTAAAACCTTAATGTTAGAAATATTTTGTCATTGTGTATAATTATATAAGTATAGGTAACTTTATATTATATAAGTATATATTATAGGAATATATATAAGTACCTAATATATTTAAAAGTATGTGTATGAATTTCTTATGTATAATAGTGTGAATGTATAATGTATGTATTATTATTGTGAACATAGTGCACTGCACCTACCTCAATGTATCTCTGCATCACCCTAAGGTTGACTGTTAGATAATGCCTTTGGCATTAAGTCCGCCTTCATACAAAATTACTGTGTATAAAGTTGAATAAATAAATAAATATAATGATAGTACTGATTTTCGTTACCTGTCTTCATACTATAAATGAAGATATTATTAAATTGTATAATGATCCTTGGAATGTGATAGAATGGAATGAACCAGAAAAGTTCAAGTTAATTTGTAGAAATGTAGACGAAGCAATCTTCTTTATCGTTGTAACCATTAAGATTGGAGAGGATGATATGGATCAAGAGCCATTACCTCTAAGACTTCAGGTTTATTCTTATCTCTTTTACTTATTTATTTTCTAATTTATTTCAGGATGCTTCTCCATTAAGACTTAAAGGCTTACATCTTATCAACTGTTTACCAATTTTCGAAAAAATGTTCAATATTGCGAAAAAATTACTCAATGAGAAGCATAGAAAGAGAGTGAGTGCAAATCTATATGGATAAAATAATAATTTTCTCCTGTAATGGTCAAAGTATATTCAATGTCTAACCTAACCCTTTTCAGGTATTTGTGCATAGCAGTGATTTGAGCGCTTTGAACGTCCATATTCCTAAAGCAATATTACCAGTGGAATACGGTGGTAGTGGTGGCACCGCTCCAGAAATAATTGGTACACAAAATATTTTATATCATTTTATATAATAGGTTTAATTGCAAAGTTCGTTTTTATATAGGACCCGCCAATTTGTCCGTCACCATTACAAACACGTCGCATTTTACAATGGGCACTCAGCTTGACGGCTTCGTCAGATGCATTTTTAAAACCCCGCTTAAAGGAAGAAGGAAAGTCTTGAGCTGGTAAAGAATTCCAAGGATTCTAGAAAGGTCACATTGAGTGTTTTCGCAAAAAGCGAGTAACTTTACGAAATTTCTAGTAGGTCTCGATCAATTTCTATAAAATTCTCACTTGTAAAATGGTCACTCGTCTGGAGCAGAATTAAAACTAATCGTTTACTGAGCAGATTCTAATTTTATGTCAATATTACTCCATGACATAAATTAATGTCGCGTTTTTACCGGTTTTTCTCTGTAATTACGTAAAACGAAGTAGATTGTTTTGTAGAATGTGTGTAACAGACAATAAAACGATGAAATATTAATTACCCGCATAGAATAAGATTATAAGAACGAAATCAAAGAAAAACTATTAAATTACCTGAAGTTTGTCGAGGTCTCCTATCCGTCAACATCTAGGTACTTACCTTTTTTCGCTAGATGGCGGCACCACACTTAATTAATTTGATTGAATTATTATTTTTCGCTAGATGGCGCTGTAGGTAAATACTCTTAAATTAAACTATAAGTTAAGCAGTATACGTCAACATTTAAAAAAAATCAAATGGGTCCAGGAGTCTTTGAGTAATCTGTGAAAATACATAAAAAAATATTCCAATGAATTGAGAAACTCCTTCTTTTTTAAAGCTCGGTTAATTAATGAATAAAACATAATAGAAAAGATTTTTTTTTCTGTCTTTATATTAAAGAGTATCTTTAAAAAAAATAAGCAAAAGGAATTGATTCTTTCGAGTCTACTGATATCAAAACAATTCATTATTTGTGAACCTTTTTACGCATTTCCATACAAAATTGTCAATAAATTGAAGTGCGGCATTTGAATTGAGTGCATTTCATATCAATGAACCTGTGACCTTTTTACGATTTTCAATATAACCCATATTATTATCCTAACACGATCCCATTAAAGTGGCCGTTTTAGACTAGAAGATCTTAAAAGGCATTATTGGAATCGTACGATTCCAATAATGCCTTTTATATATATAATATTTAACTTACCTTTATATATATATATATAATAGTGTAAATATCGTCGCAAGACAAAAGATCATTCTAATACTAGAATGATCTTTTGTCTTTTGATTTACACGAAATTAGAATCTGCTTGGTAACTGAATTGTTTTAATTATGCTCATATGAGTGACCATTTAATTAATTTTACACTTTACGAATTACATAGGAATCTAATGAGATCTACTGGAAATTTAATAAGTTACTAGTTTTTAGCAGAATCACTCTATGTGGCTTTTTAGACCCGCAGTAGGTCTTAACGGAGCGGCAAAGAAACAATCGCCGAACATCGTGGTTCTTGGTCGGAGAGAGTAGCCTAGACAATAAATTATTTCATTACTAATTTACTTTCTCAATTTGTACGCTGACTAACTATATCTATTTTCTGTTGTTAGATTATTGGATAAAAAAAATAGATGACTACGGTCCATGGTTGGAAGAAGATATCCAGAAGTATCGAACAAACGAGTCGCTACGTCCAGTCAAGGTCAAGGAGAAACCTTTTAAACAAATTGAAATAGATTAGATACCTACTTATATTATTAGATTAAGATATTATATTGAAATTACATTATGATTTATTTGTATTTTTATTTGCTTTTTATATAAGTTTAAAAATCATAAAAGTTACAGTAGATACTTAAAATATTGCTGACAATGCGTTTTGCGACCAGCACCAGGGAGAACAATTCAGTAGCAAATTACGTTATTAAAACAAACCGCGATTAAAAAAAACCCACATAAATTATAAAAAACAATCAAACTAGTTTAAAGTTATTTTTCTGATATGAAACCTTCAGAAATTGACTGTCAAAATATAAATTGTCTTGTCTCAGCAGTCAATCTTTCAAAAGACTTTTTCTTTCTATGAGAAAATCAATCGTTCTGAAAACGTTATGTTACTGAATCGGGTCCCAGGTCCAGGGTCATGTGACTACTAAATATTTGGTCACGCCGGGTTCAGGTAGTTTGCCCTAATAAAATGCTAACATGACGTAAAAGGTGACATACCTTCCAACACACCGATGCCAAAATCGTACCAAGTCGAGGAGTAAAAGCCGGAAAGCAGACTCCATGCTTGAAGGTGTAAGTATGGATGCCACCGGGACTTAACGTTGAGGTAAACGGGGACTTAACATTGCCTGTGCCTTTAAGCCTGCCTAAGTACGTAGGTAGACTAGACTATATAATATATATGTATGCATCTATCTATCTATATCTCCATCTAATTTCCTGCATTTTGATACTCATCAATAGATTTATGATTTTTTTCGACAACACTCATTTTAGCATCAAAAATCCATAGCATCAAAAATCCACCGCATGGTTGTTTTTTACATTTTATGTACTCTATGTGAAAGAGATGAATGAACATTTCATGACCCCACACATCGAAATCCGTCCAGCCAATAGGCCGGTAGAGGCGACCAAATAAACTACATACCTACATACATACACGCGAAAAACATTTCCCTCGCTGGCGCAGTCGGGTAAAAAGGCGTAAAAACGTACAGGTGGACAAGTATAAAGTAAGTACATACTTTGCTATCTCAAATAGAAGGTTTATTTCAAAGTCATTACACCCGCTATCGGAAAATATTGTCGATATTGATTTCTCCGCGCCTACTCATTTTGTTACAAGCACTGACGGCTGATGTATATTTATTGCAGAAAATTTAGTAGTTACTGATACAAAGGAGAAACTAGATTCCTATAAAACATAGATTTTTCATTGATACAGCTGAAAATTAGTTGCTTTTTATTACGACATTATTATTTTTCTATTCTCACAACTCCAACCAGTAGTGTAGCGAAGAGCGTGTGACTGGTCAGTCAGTGGTCGTGGCTACAATTCCAGTTCATTAACTCAAATATTTGTATCTATTGTTTAGTTGTTTTTTTGTGGACATTTTTTTATATAATGTATATGTTTCTTAAAAAAAATCAGCTTAGCTTAGACTTGACAAGTGTTATTCGGGACGAGTCCAAGCATTTAAACTGGTACAATATTTTTGATAAAAAGAGTGCGTGTAAACTCATGAAGGGTGTCATAACTATAACATTTTTAGACCATTTTAATTCTATTTAATACACTACACATGTGAACCTATGATCAACTCCTAACACAAAAATATTGTTCAGTTGTGGATGTTCACGAGCTTGTAACGACGTACCCAGTGTTAGTGTGCTTCGAATTAAATTAATCAAAAACAATTCGCAGATTTCAGTAATTTCGTGAATTTACCTTGTATTAATTTATTTTAAATATTCACTACACGTACTTTAACTCAATTACTCTTAGTTACTATTTATTCATATCCCTAAAAGTCCTCAAAAAAGGAAGTTTTACGTGTACCTAGTTACACATGTTACTATAAAATATATATACTTCTAATGACATATTTTTTACTTGTCAATAAATAATAATCAATATCAAATTAAACCGTGGTTCTGTTTAGGTGCGAGCTTCTTTAAAATCCGTGCGCTGATTATAATAGAAGCACTACTTGGTAAGTTTATTTACAGCACAGTCAGATTGATATTAATCAATCATCATCACCCTCACAGCAATTTCCCTGATGTGTCCAAAGTTTACAGTTTGGTGACGGTGGTCTGCTTCATGTTTTTGATTGATATGTTGACTTTTGCGAGAGCGATTGCCATTTGATCCCCTAACGCTGTGAGGAAAGCCTGCGTCACCGACTTGTCCATTGTTCAACAGGTGTACTGATTTAAATGTGAGATTGGTTTGGGCCTTGTGTTGTTAGGGCCTCGTATACCCCCGTTTTAGTACCAATTTAGTCTATTTGATTACCTAATTATACAAATAGGTAGTGAATCATTTCGAAGTCTTTACTATAATTAGCGTTTACCAGCAAACTATGATAACCCTGTGTACTAAATGTATGAAGATACGCCAGAGCATAAAGTCAAGGCAAGGCAATCGGTACTCGATATACGTAGTTCCATTGCATTATTGTTTCACTTCATTAATTTTGGAGTTCTTTAAGAAAATTAGTAACCGAAATTACTCTAATCCCTCGGGTGCACTTTATGTAAGAGGAACTCTCTATCTCTCAACTGCAAGGTCGATTTAGACGGTTTGATTTCAATAAATTAATCAATCAGTCAATCAATTAGCATATTACTGTTCATTGTTGAACATAGGCCTCGTTCAATTTTCGCAACAGCAGGTCCATATCTTGCTGGGTCCCACCTTCGCTCGTTTACTCCACCGACTATTGGTTCTTCGGCGAATATAGCCGGCCAGCCCAGTTACACAGTACTGTGCGATATATATTTTTCTGTGTTAGATGACCTCCTTTCAATTATATATTTTTTCTGTATGAGTTTTAAATTGAGGATGCAAATATTTGTGATCATTTCTAGATAATAACTGCAGTTGTTCACCAGTAACTTGGACTTTGCATATGTGCTAAGAAACTTTGACTTTAGTGTATGATTATAATTTATATGCGAATGCCAATTAATCGCTGGTTATAAAGATATATTGTAGTATACTGTAGTGACTATAATAATTATAATAATATATAGATAAAAATGATACGGTCGTTGCACAAAACCTTGCATCCTGATTAGACACAGACAACAACAATGTTAATCTAATTAGTAAATTATAAATTGGTTGTACGTTTAAATAAACTTTATTTACTGGAGATAAGGCTTAAATTATACCTAATGTGTATTGTTGAAAATTATTTCTGAATGTTTAATTAATTCTACATATTATAGATTTTTTTTCTTCTTTATATATGTCTTCATTCCCTAAGGCTAACCGCTCTTCCTATATTGCTTTCTGTCGACTCTGTCAACAATAGTGCCCGGAAGACGGCAAAAGGCTCACCCCTTATTACGTGGGACCGAGTTCAATGATTGGTGTAATGTGAGTGTTAATTTACCTCTGCCTAACCCCCTGGGGATAAAGGCGTGATTATATGTATATATGTATTTTATTGAAGACTTATGGATTATTAGGAAGAATTACAAGGTAGGATTAACACAAATTTATTTAATATTACGAATTTGGAAAATTTTGGTAGCGTTATTCAAGCAAAAGTATTTAAGGCTAACTTGCAGAAGTCATCATTATGCTCCGAATCTTTTCTCAACTCTGTTGAGGTTGGCTTCACTATTTAACTACGAAACTCCTTCGGTGAAGTTCCACAGATGGTGCTTCGTAGTTAGGTAAAGTCAGATGACAGTAGCTACTGTCATTTGACATCTATCCACAGCCCAATGATTGTCGCACCTTTTAGCATAACGATCGCTATAGATATTTGTATGGCAACCTTCTTCTTCTTCGAGACACGTATCAGTCTACTATTTCAATAGGAGGTAGGACACGGCGGTATTTCCGCCCAATTGAGCAGTCCGACTTTGGAAGTACCTCCGCCCTACAGAATGCCGCGGTTATAATAACTTCGTGTTGTGTTCCCAGAGGTGAGTAGGGTAGCCAGAGCTCACTGGAGAATTTGTGCTGTCAGTGGGATGACTAAAGGCTTGTCCTGCTTTGTCTTCTACACTGACGGCACAGAGACTCTGTGCTTACAGGGTCGGCAGCGCGAGTGTGACTTCTCTAGGTGTTACACACGTACATAGGCCACGATAACCACTTTCCATCAGGTGGGCCGTGTGCTTGTCTGCCACCTATATGAAAACCACCTACCTAAAAAAAATACTATCTTTAAAATGGTCATTTGCGTAGATATATTTTTACATCTTTCACTTTAATTGCACAACCGATTTATGCTGCATATGCCCAAGAAAGCACACGGAAGTCGATAAAATTTTGATATTTCTGCCGGGTACGTCATAGTGTGGCATTGAACGAGTTAATTAGGCCTGCCAATACGAATATCTATGTCACTACAAAAGGTACCCGATCGTTAATGTTGCTATCGTCGATGTTAGCAAGTCAGCGGTGTCATAATGCTATATGATAAGACTAGTACTTATCAGTTGGTGTTAGTCGATATACGCCCGGCGCCCGCGAACGACAGGTATGTACTGCTCTAATTCGTATTATTATTACAGGTATTTTTTATATCGCAAGCTGTTTATAGAGAAAGCTATCAGTCACCAATAATTTATATTTTTCGTACTTCACTGAAACAATCTGCATAGGTTGAAGCTAATTTAAAAGTACATAAATTAATTGCATTATTGCAATAGATATCTACTTTTAGATAAAATTTGCTTCGTTAATCTACTAAAAGTAAGGCTGTAAAATAGAGACATTCGAATCCCCTCCGAGCCAAACCAACAGTTGTAGGTAAATACTATAAATGTTGGCGGTGCGGTTTTTCATTTATTTTGAAGTGTTATCCTCCATTGGTTTTTAGGTTTAGCTCATAATCTATGAAAGATAGGACACAACCTGAAAATTTATCAATAAATTAAATCAGAATTCTCTTTTATCTTAAATACATATTATTATGGCGTGTAGTCTACTGAATCTATCAGCACTGTAGACAGATTCGATGTTTCAACGAGATTATCGGAAGGGGTGACTAACACCTGATAATAATAGCCATGCTTATGGCATGCCCTTTGATTGTATTTTGACATATTATGCTAGCGACCACATATGGTTTTCAGATATCTATTTGAATAATTTTGATAAAGAATATATAGATTTTGTTAGGAATCCTATATCAAAATCATTCACCTCGATAAATGATAAATGTTGTAGCTACTTCAACGTAAGTAATAAGTATTTAGTGAGTTGACTGATTTTACAGCATAAATGAAATCCTATACACGTAGGTAGATTCGGTTATTTTATTATTATATGGGTCTTTTTGGCCAACCCCACCTGCAAGCCGTTGCCGGAACTATACACCTGATTTGGATGAGGCCCTGGTGCAGGCTTTTCTTTCTGCGTTGAGGGTTAGATGACATACCTTTCCATAAAAACTAAAGAAGGTCAATCATCTGTGACATATTAACAAGGAGAAAGAATACAAGTACCAGCACCCCATCGCATTCGACGTGTATCGTAAGAGGCGACTAACGGAAAAAACAGCAGGGTGGAAACAGTAGGCCAAAGACACCCAACATTGGGAGTGGTCTATGTCCGGCAGTGAACTGTGATGGGCTAAATGATTGGAGCCGAAACAAAAAGACGAGAAACAGTAAGCCGACTCTGATGCCAAGGTAAAAACCTGGTGTAACCGGGAACAACGCTAAGATGGTGTTGATATCTACTATTTTTATATCTATAAATACATAGGAACTCACACTTTTCTTCTGGTTAGGCTGAATAGCAGCGAGATTTTTACTTCTTTCTATGCATACCCCACGAGCTTCCTCTGCTGTCATTACACCTTCCATGCCACTACCTTCCACTGGTTTTCGGGACATCTGAACTGCTTTTTTTTTAATACATCTTTCATACATTATGATGTTTTGTCAACAGAATAGAAGTTGATGTAAAATGGTTCGTGAGTTAACACCGGAGTTGGCTGTAATAGCAAAGGATGAATTGAACGAGAATCCTAAAACAATACCTACTGATTTAAAATATTTGAAGGAATGGATATCAAAGCAGCCACACTTGAAAGCAAGGACAGGTATGAGCTTATGATCTTTTTGTTAACTCTAGTCAAAAGAGATCAGGAATATCTTGAGTACCAAGAGCTGCTAAGACAAAACGTTTACCTATAAAGAGTTTAACGGGCTGTTGCGCTCTAGTATCGAAAAAGTCTTAAGTCTCCTGTAGGTAGTAAGTTACTTATTAGAATTTCAGGAGAGTAATTTATATAGTAAATTCTTTTGCTGGGTTGTAAGATTGACGTGAATTCTGCACAATATAAATCAGTTAGCAATAGCAGATACACTCAGAATGAACAGACACACAAATTAACTTGAGTAATGGACCCTTTTATTGAATTAAGCTTTTTAAATTCATCAAAACACGATATTTATTATATTTTAAGTTAAGTTTGGTTCATTACGCCTTAAAAAAGATTGGCAATAAATAACATACTAACCATAGACAAGACAATTTGAGGCAATCTATTTATATATATATAAATAATAATAATAATCTATATAATAACTATTTACGCCTTTTTCTGGGACATTTTCTTTGGCTGGTTAATAATAAAATGGTGATTTACCGACCAAAACAGGACGAATATTGGACTTGATTCTAGTAATTATTCCCTATCTTTAATTTCTTTTATCTGCTTATCTTTTTAGTGAAGTGTGTATTTTTTTCCATGTACTTACCACGATTATGTACCTTATCGTGGTAAAGCACCTTAAAACAAACTAAATTTGGTATTTATTGACCAATCTAGGCATCATATTTATTTTGTACGTTATACTATACGAACGAGAACAGTAGATTGTATAACAAGGGAGCAAAGTAGTAGGTATTATTACGGCGAGGGCGCTACTTTGAATCATGAGCGAAACGAAGGATTCTAGAATTCTAACGTAGAATCCTGAGCGCCATGATGGATTTAAAGTATATAAAGAGGGATAAATAATAAATAATAATCCGCCCGCTAAAATGTCCTTAATATGAAAGAGCTACTTTGCTCCCGCTTATAGAGAAACAAAATTACACTTTTTAAATAGAAGAGATGAATAATGAAATTAATAGGAGAGAGCTACTTTTCTCCCGCTTATAGAGAAACAAAATGACACTTTTCGAATAGAAGGGATGAATAATGAAATGATAATGAAAATGTCTGTTATGGAGGTGCGCATACATTGTGGATTTCGTGAAACTCTATTGGTGGGCAATGAAACAAACAAAATATTGTTTTGCTTTTATTTTTATTTACAGACGATCAATGGCTGATTGCACTTTTGCGAGGTTCTAAGTTCAGTCTTGAAAAGGTCAAGAAGAAGTTAGATTTATATTATACTTTGAGAAGCACAGCTCCTGATATCACTTTGAGGATTAAGCCCACAGATCCGAAGTTTATAGAATTCTTCAGATTAGGGTAAGATTTACTTACATTATTTATCAATGGGATAGAATTTGTATCATAGAATGCGCTGATGTCTTATTTTTTAATTTAATATATCCAGTATTTCTAAATACTTGACAGTGATTAAGTGACCTTTGTACACATGGACTAACACAACCATATTTCTCATAATTCCGCACCAAACATTGAAAGAAAATCTTACTTGACTGCTAGTTTCGTTAACACGAAGAGGATTCGCTGGAGACCAATAGTGGTTATTGCGGCGATTGTACATGCCATTATTGCTGAAGTTGGTTTCATCAATGTTAACTCTTAATTAATAACATAAGTAAACAGTACAAACAGTAAAAGTGCTTTAACTTGACCCATTGAACAATTAATTTCATTTAATTTATGAAGTTTGTTAGAGAGATTTCATCCTTATAAACACAATGACCCTAACGATCGATGCAATAAAAGTACAGGGTGCGACTTTTACAGATTTTAGTCGGTTCGATTACCGGGTGCGGCAAGCGAATTTAAAAAAATCATTGAATGCAGTTTTCTTGCTTTTCAAAAATAAAGGAATGTTTTCTTTGAGTAAAACTTTCTATCTAAAGTATTAAGAGTACTTCGCCTTCAATGGCATTACAAAATTTCATCCTGTTTTAGAGAATAGATTTGTCTACCTTCTGTTTTTGCACTTGTCTGAATAGTGTTAAAATTTTGTGTATCTAAATGGTTTTGGCATTTTATGTAATTGTTATAGTACCCAACCATTCGTTTATTTCGCGTTGTCGGGCACTTTGCGCCGGATAGTTATCGAACGTCAAACAAGTCTATAAAACCTAAGGAGTTTGTATGTTTGTATGCGTTAATTGCAGAGACTACTTAGATTACTCAGATAAAGATCGATTTATCTAATCGACGACGGGTATATCGCAGTAATAATTTCATAATGTACATTTTATTTGATCGAATAGCAATATAGATTACGTAACGAAATTTTATGCAGTATTAATTTTTATACCTTTATCGCACGTACAACATTGCTTATTTTTTATAGAAAGTATCAATAATGAAACCCTAATACTATTTTCTATAATGTGTTAAGGATCTGAGGGTGCGGAACCGTCCTATTCTAATTATATCACTAGTTTACCTTCTATACTAGGTACCTTCTATTAGAAAAATTAATAAAAGTATTATGATAGTTATTAATTTAATCATTAGAAGTAAGTATACAATTATTATCTACGCACTGCATATCATTGATTCCTTTACTGAATAAATTTTCGGAGTGATTATCGATAACACCTTTGAATGGTTTGAATTAGTTTGGAAGCCTTTTTTATACCACTTAGGTGGCAGACAAGCACACGGCCCATCTGATGGAAAGTGGTTACCGTGGCCTATGGACGTTTGTAACACCAGAGGAGTTACAGTCGCGCTGCTAACCCTGTAAGTACAGAGTTTCTGTGCCGTCAGTAGAAGACAAAGCAGGACAGGCCTTTAGTCTTCCACTGACAGTACAAATTCTCCAGTGAGCTCTGGCTACCCTACTCACCGCTGGGAACACAACACGAAGTTATTATAGCCACGGTATTCTGTAGGGCGGAGGTACTTTCCCAGTCGGACTGCTCAATTGAGCGGGAAGCCGTGTCCTACCTCCTAAAATGAAACTACTAATCCTGATCGACCACCTGATCTCGTGGTGCGATTATACTGAAACAAATTTCCTAGTGTGGCTAACGTAGCTCTAGTAGAAATCCTGGATTAACTTCACAATGACGCTTTGCCATTAATCATTTTACATTTACGTGAGATTGAAAAAAAAGCAGAAAGTACAGTCTGCTGCAGAAGTTACTAGGCTACTAGAAGACTGATATAGGAATTGTTAACGTGTATAATGGTGTCTTCATTCTACACTAAGCTCTATATTGCCTACATTATATTGACACTGGATAAGTCTCTGAATAAGTACAAAATATGCGACACAATACGTTTGATCCATGTACTCACGATTCGCCTGATAAAAACAAGTATTTCCGCAATTGTAGTCGAGTAGTTATACCCACTTATCAATTGTACATGATGCATTTATGATGCAGTAAGTGCCTTGCCAGACGTAACAAGAGAATAATCAATTACGTATGTACACATCTCGAACAAAACAAAGCTGTAGCTGGTTGCATAGGAACCTAGTTCTAGAGTGAAAAGTATATTATACCTGATATGTGCTAGAATAGCACATGGTATTATCTTGTCTATACCCATATCTTACAATTAGATCAGTTTAGCCGAATAGCAAACATCTATCATAGGTATATCATAGATAAACAAACTTTCAATATATTATTGCCTGGATTAAGAAAGTCGCAGATACTAATAGGTAGGCGCTTGCTTATATCTTAATAATATTATAATCTTTAGTGATTGATAAGCACAGGTACGCTCGGAGCGACACATCGAAGGCAATTAGCTTGCGTGTAAATTTTTTAGTTGGTTACCTCACGAAGGTATATCAGGTAAATCAACATGATACTTCGTGCAATGGTTAAGGAAGTTGAATTATGAATTTTAGTGTTTGTCAGCTGCCACTTTGTTGATGGGATAAGCAGCAAAATCAGTCATTTCCTCCCGGCTCAAAATCGGTCAAAATACAGTCAAGTTAATATCTTCATTTTTGAGCGGTCACCGCTGCTTACCCCATCAACAGAGTCGCAGCTGACAAACACGAAAATTCTTTTTTTTAACTTAGGACACGCTAATTTGACTTCACCTCGCCTGATGGTAAGCTAAAGGCAAAGTCTCAGGAAAGAGAGTCACCGTTACAGACACTAAGTAATATTACAATGGTAGCACTCAGCTTGGGCGTCTCATCAGATGCTTTTTCACGCCCCGCTTAAAGGACCCAAGACTGTAGAAAGAAGGAAACACGTGAGCTGGTAATGAATTCCAAGTCTTGGTGCTGCGGCAAAGAAAAGAGTCTCCGATCCGCTTGGTTCTTGCTCGTATATTCTGCACAGTGTGAGGGTGACATTTGCCCACAAACAAGGGCACGTGTTGTCCTGTGTAGGAAACGAGAGAGCTTCCTTAGCTATTGTAGGAATTATCACCCGGGAGGAAGTCATTGACCATATTTAAACGTGGCTCGGGGGCTATTACTATTAGGATTTTTGTTACTTTATAACCAATATATTTTTGTCTCCTAAGTAACTTCACCATGCACTTAAAGAAATTCGATTGCGGATCCTTCATATCGGAACGGCAGTATTGAAAAAGTTAAGTAAAGTTAAGTTTAAAACATTCCCCAACACATCAAAAGTACCTATAATGATTTCATTAATCAATTTCCGGTTTAAAGTAAGTGGCTTTAATTCGATGTTATCAATAATATGATAATGAACCAAAAACCATCAAATCAAATGAATATCACACCTAAGAACATTACGCCCCAGTATTATTTATGTTCATGTTATCTATTGAAGCAGTGCCTATTTTTTAACCCAGTGAACGAATCTCAGTGAATAAAATATAAAATTATATATAATATAAAATATAAAAACATTTACTCAAACATATTCTCACTCCTTCTTCCTTCAGGGACAGGCAGATACAGCACTGCAACAGCTTGATATTACTTTCTAACCTTACATACTAAATACTACTACTTTTCTATTCTTATAAACGCATTTAAATCAATTTTAACAATGTAAGCACATTTTACTCACGGAATAGGGTACCCAGCCGCCGGAGTTGGGGAGAGAGATTATGGCGGAATCGAGCCGACTAAAACGCACGTCGCCTGTGGCTCATTCTTGGCTGCCGAAGATGAGGTTGACAGGCATATCCCTCGCACGTAGGCATATCCCTCGCACAACAGGCATGTCCCTCGCACATATCACGGCTAATACGTACATACCTACGCTTTGAATTAAATTAATAATACTTTTTTCAAATATTTTAGAACCGTTTTAATACTACCGAAGCCAAAGGACCAGTTAGTACCACGCGTCATCGTCATCAGAGGTGGCCGTTACAACATGGCTACACACAGCGTGGCTGATCTCCTGTGCATGCTTTATTACTTAGTCCAGGTAAATATCGTAAAATACTTTGTTCCATCTTCATTTTAGTGTTGCTCCCAGTCGCTCCTGAGGCGTTCATTTCAGAGTCAGGGGTTGAGAAGCCAGAGTTGTGCCAGAGCCTCGTCAGTCACTAGATGTACTGGCTAGCAGATAAGGTTTTCTGTTTATTAGTGATCATTTCATTGTGATCACTAAGCTACACAGCTTGTTGTAATATGTGACTAGGACTTAGCTTATCTTACCTGTAGTGTACTTTTCATTGCTATCTGTAGACCTTCCTCCATGGAGGAAATCCCTGGGGATTACCTCTTCACATACGATAATGTCCTTGTTATGTGTCAAGCAGACCATCAACAATGGTTTAGAAGTTCTATTCATTGAACAGTTTCATCCTCAACTGTTGATCCTTTTCCTCTAACTCATTTGTCATCATCTGACCTCCACAAATCACTGAAAATTTAGTTCTGTAGTTAGATCAGGGCTACGACCCGTAACAAATACTACTGATGTTGATGACATCAGGGCCCAATATGTACACGTGCTGTCGAAGGTACAGAGGAATCACAATGTGTTTAGAAAGATTACAATGTGTTAACCTGCTCGGTTGCCATTCAGTCAGCCCCTCTTGAATACCACTCTTTCATGGAATTTTGACAAATGTGTATTTTGTTTTTTTGTGTCTACCATTTGTCCTATGCCTTCTTTACTCACTGAGCTAGCCTTGGTAAACTTACTAACCTTTATTAATTCAATGTTTCAGATACTTGTTGTAGAAGATGACGTCGCTTCAGTATTGGGCTCCAAAGTTGTCGTAGATTATGAAGGAGTAACGATAAACCATTTAGCGCAAGCGACTCCTCTATTGAGAAAAATGACTGCAGTGGCTCAAGTATTCACTTAATTTTCAATATTAATTTATGTTTTTTATTTAAAACAGATTTTCATTTCTGTTGTTTCCAAAGTTAGGTATTTAGTGATAATAACATGCATTTGGTTTTTTACTGCGTTTAATTTAAAATAAACATATAAAGTGTTAATAAATACTAACGTTTTAGGTGATCTCATCTACACATAATACATTATACCACTTAGGTGGCAGACAAGCGCACGGCCTACCTGATGGAAAGTGGTTACCGTGGCCTATGGACGTGTGTAACACCAGAGAAGCCACACTCGCGCTGCCGATCCTGTTTGCACAGAGTCTCTGGCCATCAGTGTAGAGGACAAAGCAGGACAAGCCTTTAGTCATCCCACTGACAGCACAAATTCTCTAGTGAGCTCTGGCTACCCTACTCACCGCTGGGAACACAACACGAAGTTATTATAACCGCGGTATTCTGTAGGGCGGAGGTTTTTCCCCAGTCAGACTGCTCAATTGGGCGGGAATACCTACAATATGAATTTGGTAATAAATGTTTAACAATAATTTTTAGGCTCGCAGATATGTGGACTTGGTGTCCTGATATACACGAATTGATGTTCCTACTACTTATAAAACTGATTGTAGTTTGTCCTTGTCTGTATTAACAGCATTGAATAATAGGAATGTATTGGTATTTAGTAGTATATTTTATTATTTTTTAGGACTCCATGCCTCTCCGGTTGAAAGGTAGCCACCACATGAATTTACCTTCAGGAGTTGATAGAATATTCACTTTGATTTCTGGATTGCTAAATGAAAAAGCTAAACAACGGGTAAATATCTTTTAATTATTTTTAACCCAATTCATGTTTCATAAACATCTCTTTCCCCCTCTAGAGTAGCATATAGCTCTCTAAACTAATAAACTGAACTAATAAAAGAATATTAAACGTGACCGTTTAGGGTCACATTGAATATTAATTTATTAGTTGTGGATGTTGTGGATTCTAAGATGTACGTAAGCTTTGGGAGCAATTATTCTGATTATTACAAACTTAATAAATCATTTTAACGGCATATATCTCAGTGTTTTCAATAAAATGGTTTGACCTACATACCAGTACTTCAATAAGATGAACTTATGCCCACATAAAAAGCCAATGATACAATGGTCTAATAATGGAGTTACCTGTCCCTTTGCATTATCTGTGACGTAATATAACATGTTTAAATGGTTCTTGGTTTTATAAAGATCCATCCATCTCCATCTCCATCACAAAATTTATTATTTGTGTACCAAACTGAAGCAAATATCACTAGTTCCATTAACTGAACATGTGAGAAAAATAATCCAACTAGTGGGAATGAAGGAAATTCTCACCACAACACTTTGTGCACCTATTTATACATATACCTATATATGCCTTTGACTAAATATCTCTACATCACCCGAAGGTTGACTGGCAGAAAATTTCTATGGACACATACACAGTACAAATACCTATGGACTTAGTGCAGTCCATATTTGTACTATCATTGTGTATTTGTGCAAAAAGTTAAAATAAATAAAAACATTAAAGTTATATGGAGCTAGACGGATGATGGTGTTAACCGCTACAAACCCTATGCCAGTCTAATTAAAGCTTCTTCAACTTTCTTGTCAAAAATATCTATTGTGTAAAATTGTATATCGCCTAAACAATTTCATTTTGTGTTTTCAGTTAAAAATTCATAAGACTTGTGATGAGTTAAAGGCGCATATCCCTATTGAAATACTTCCTAAAGAATACGGGGGCAAAGGCAAAACTTTTGCAGAGATTACTGGTAAGTGTGTCAGTTTTTCATTCGGTTTGAATACACGTGAGTTCAACAATCTCATGCAGTATAGGACGGTAGAAGCAAGTTTTACACACTAAGAATACGTTTACTTGATCCGGTGATATTTCTTTGATTCAGGTGGTCAAAGTTGGCCTTTGTAGTCGTAGAATTCTTACATCACGACATCTTGAATGTACGATTTAACCATGCGGGGGCTTGACCTCCTTCTTGATTTACAGTTTATAGAAAAATAGGAAATGAATAATTATTTTGCCTTTTCGTACCTACATCTAGTACAGTTTTTGAAATATATATTTTTTTATAATTAGAACATGTCAATTAGACTTCGCCTTGCCTGATGGTAGGCTGAAGGCAAAGTCTCAGAAAAGAGGGTCACCATTACTTACACATACCATGTGACAATGGTGACACTCAGCTTGACGGCCTCATCATATGCTTTTTCACGCCCCGCTTATAGGACCCGGGACTGTAGGAAGAAGGAAACACGTGAGCTATGTGTATATGTATATGTTAGGAATATGTACTCGAACTTCAATAGTGATCACGAATTTGGTCATAATATTAATTTTGTTGAATAACATAATACATAATTTTTCAATAGGATGGTAGGTAGGTATGATAGTCATAAATGTCATTGTAATATCATAATTGCTCTAAATTCACGCTACGATAAGAACAAATAAATTGATATAGAAGTGATGATTATTACGAAATGGAAACCATCGATTAGTCGTATAATCATACATATAATCATTATAATCACGCCTTTATCCCCGGAGGGTTAGTCAGAGGTCCATTATCACCACATTTCACCAATAATTGTATTCGATCCCACGTAATAGGGGATGAGCCTGTTGCCGTATTTCGGGCACTATTGTTGACTCGAGGCATGTATCTGAGGCTGAGTCTGGGCTGTATATATCTGTCCGATGTTAAACAGCCCTATCCCTTAGCCGCCTTGTACGACACCACATTGGAAGAGATGTGGTGGTCCAAATTCAAAAATTAATAATAATCATCTAGAAATTTAGAGATAATGCGATACAATTTCTATTCAACCTAGGCACAGAATAAATAAATCGGGTTTAAAGCAATCCTTTTTATTGCTCAAAAGATTGCATTCAAAGATTGTACTTTGGAGGCCAGGATTTACTCCTCTTCGCTCTCTCATCTTGATGTAGTAATGTATCTAACTTCGCTATTACGAGTGCTAATATTTGTCTGATACCCACCTCGAGAGGAAAGCCTATAGCTTCTTTCGTTATCAGGTCCACTGGCTCGCAGGTGAGGTTGACTTTTCCAATTCTTTCTTAAATGCTCACTTATGTCATATAGTTATCATATATGTGGTTATTTTGAACCGCAGAGCAAAATCTATTCTGTTTTTCACCGTTTTGACATTTATCTGTCAGGCATGTTGAAGTAGGTATTTTTTTCCGCTGTCTTTTGTAGATTTCTTACATATTTCTAAAACATAGAATAATGTATTGTTTCAGAGTACTGGGTGTCGAAAATAAAGGAATATCAACCGTGGATGAAAGAGGAAGAGCAATTTGGTACCGATGAATCAAAACGTGTTGGACCCCCCGTTACCGATAACCTTATGGCCGAAGGTTCCTTTAGACAACTCGATATAGACTAATTGTTGTAATTTATAATGTAAATTAATAATTAATTATTTTAATAAATTTTGCCTCTGTAATAACGTATTGTGTTCGTAAAACAAAAAGTGTGTTTAATTTTGTTGCGGTTTTATTTATTAAAGCGAGTTATTTTATGGTCTCGGGTTCGATCCCAGGTTTTACCATGGCACACACCAATGATTTTTCGATGCTTTTCGAAGTTATGTGTGTATTTATCGCAGGTTTATAAGTGCCCGGTTAATGGCAATAGGCTCGCCACCTATTACATTGGGACCTAAACATAAACTGTCGAAATGTGGGTGCTAGCACCTCTGCCTACCCCTTCGGGGATATAGGCGTGCGTTTATGTTTATGTTTTATTTTTTTTTTCATTTCAAACTTAGAAAATCTCAACCTCAAATGATCAATGTACCTGAACATACGAACAATTTTGTGATGTTATATTTAACATTTTGATGTAAACAACAAGTACATAATTTCAAAGTAATCAATCATCACAAATACCTACTCGCCTTGGACCTATTTATTGTCCATTATACAGATACTAGAACGGTTTTGTATGAGTGTGATCAGTACATTATCCGTATTTGGTTCAGTGGCGATAAAATACGATAAAACCGCATGCCTTCATCTTTTCCCTTGCTCCCGACTGACCTTGGGTTTCAAGCGATGACCCGGGTGTCCCCCGACAGCAGATTTATTTTGATAAAACAACGCTGCGAAGAAGACCTTTCGATTATATCATTGCTTAATTAAAAATAACCTTGTTATATATAGATAATAATGAATACCTACTGTTCCGAATAGGTAGGTAGGTACACCCTATCGGTTATCGAAGGTTGGCAAACACATTTTAGAGCCCGATTTATCTCATTGGGCCACTAAATCCGACTTGTTTTGATAAATCTTTGCATATTCTGGTAATGCAAAAATGTACTAAGATAATATACATAGGGATAGAGAACTCAAAAAATATACGCTGAAGTTGAATATAATGAAGGAGAAAAAGTTTGATACAGAGTGAATTGCCGCACCGAATATTTCTTTTGAATTTTATTCCATCTTTTTTTAGTTTTTACTGGAATAAAAATAAAAGAAATTCGCTATACCTACCTACCATATTTCCCTGTTTCAAAGCAAACAAAATTTCATTTTCACCTTCAAAGAGTGATTGAGTAATTAACAGGCAACTAATTAAGTGATACTACGATACGAGTAGAACCTATATTGATATGTTCTAATTAAAATTCCTACCATTTTCTCGTTTAAAAACTACTAAGGCTTCTATTGAGATGTAAATAAATTCGCTTCAATAAGGAACCGACATTTTTATAACACAATTTAGACTGGCTTTCTAATTTTTCCTTCATTACAAATTCAGGGTAGAAGATTCTACTTGGGTAAGTATTTTAAATTCAAATTAAAGCGGTCCGTGGCACTAGAAAGTCTTTTTACCAAATTTCTGAAGAATAAGGCATTTAAATAAATCTGTGGATTATCTATTTAGTGCTTGTTATTTTTTTTACTTTAACCAGAGCTACTTTTACTTTCTATTCTTTGTATAATACTTACCTATTTAATGTAATTCAGTATGTAGGTAAGTACTTATTTAAGTATTTACCTACTGAACTACCTTTGTACCATTGTTACATTGATACCTTTTTTTTCGTGCTGAAATTCCCACCAATGTATTAAGATGGCCAAATAAGGCATTTCTCTCGTACCCCGGCTGAACCAGGGTCATCTCTGGGTTTGATATGGGGACCAGAGTGATCAATCATGCTCCGAAGTGGGGGAATGCATAGCTACACCGTCCCGGCATACTTCTGTTAGGGTGACAGATAGAAAGAAAGAAAGAAAGATATTATATTAAGATAGGTAGTAAGTATTCATGCGAATAATATTATTTAATATTTGTAGAGGGTGTGGTTCCTGGCAGAGTAGAATTTGGACCACCCCGTCTCTTCTTATGCGGTTCCTACAAGGCAACTAAGGGATAGGGCTGTTTAAAATCAGACAGATAATAAGACTTTTTAACTGGTGGTAGAAACTTGGTGGCACTTTGTCTCAAGTTTCGACCGGGTAGGTACCACCGTGCACTATTGCGAAAAACCCTCCATAGCAATTCAATCTCGGTTGGATTGTGTTCAGGGGTCAGCAAGTGCATAGCCGGGCAGAGGTGGTGGTTGTCGCAGCACTAGTGGGACCAGTGGGTCTTGGCGTAGTCTAGTGGGGATGGCGCGGGGCGATGCGTCGAACAGGGAGACCTGTAGAAACGGTGGTGCCGCTGGCCGCCCGCGGTATAGTACAGGGGCCCAACTGGGGTTAACCACCTTGGGAGGCTGCCTCACCAGGCCGCGCATAATCCCGATATGGGTCGTCGTGCCGGTTGGTGACCGGAATTGGGAGCCCGGCGACCATACTCGGGGGGGGGGGGGGGGGGGGGGGTACGGGGGTCCTTCCGTTCGGCGCGTCGGCTCTCGCCATGCCTCACATTCATACCAATATCCCGCGCTTTGTCACACGGTGCTGCGGCGGCAATCACCTCTTTTTTCACGCCTTCTCCCACCCAAACTCATGGCAGCGCAATTCAAGGAAATAGGCAACACAGCGGCTCGACACACTCCCAAAAGCTTGCTATTTGAGGTGGAGTCCACTAACATCTGTGGGCTCCATGCAAACCTCAACGCCGTCCACCAACACCTAGAGCGCCCACCACGAGATCTGGTTGGGCTCCTCCAAAACAGACCATGCTGGAAGAGCCGCCCACGCGTTTGCTCTGGCGCACGGCCTGACCCAATTGGTGCACGAGGTCACTAGGATACCAAGAAGGTCGGGCCTAGCACCTTCTCTGCTAGACCTTCTGCTGACGAGTGATCCGGACCGGTACAGTGTATCGGTGCGAGCCGCTTTAGGCAACTCCGACCACTGTCTGGTCTGTTCCACGGTGCCCATTATAGCGCCCCCACGACCCGTGCAGGGGAAGCGGCGTCTCTGGCACTACTCGTCAGCGGACTGGGATGGACTTCGTGACTATTTTGCGTCCATCCCGTGGGTTGAGCGCTGCTTTGAAGGTAAGAACCCATCGGATTGTGCTACTGCTGTCGCCGGTGAGATCGGTCTGGGTATGGAATACTATATCTCATACACCGATGTCACCGGTGACCGCGGGGTGCGCCCTTGGTTCGGGCGCGAGTGTGCGGAAGCTGTTGAACAAAAACAGTCTGCGTACCGCGCTTGGGTAAGGGCGCGCGCCACGCGCCATCCCAATCTGGGCCACTTCAAGGCGGCGTACAACAGAGCCACAAAGGTCTGCAGAAGGGCCTACGTCAGAGCGGATGCCCTGCGCATAGCGCGGCTTGGTCAAGAGCTAGTGATGCATCCCACGGGAAGCCGTGGCTACTGGCGACTGGCTAAAGCCGTGCAAGCCAACTTCTGTCAGCCTTCGCTGCCTCCGCTGCGTAACCCTGATGGATCCCTGGCCCATGAGCCGCAAGAGAAGGCAAATCTGCTGGATAATCTCTTTGCGGCCAACTCCCGAATCGATGATTGTGGTACGCAGCCACCCACACTACCCGACAGTGACCACGCGATGCCTGATATCCATATCAGGCAACGCGATGTCCGTGCAGTGCTGCAATCACTCGATGTCCGGAAAGCCAGTGGTCCGGATGGTATTCCAGCGGTAGTCTTGAAAAAATGTGCAGCGGAGTTGTCTCCAATGCTTACGCGCCTGTACCGGCTATCCTACAGTTCGGGTACAGTGCCTTTGCCTTGGAAAGAGGCGAATGTTCAGCCGATTCCCAAGAAGGGGGATCGCTCGGAGCCAGCCAACTATCGACCCATAGCCGTCACCTCAGTGCTGTGCAAAGTGTTCGAGCACATAATCAACAAACAGCTCATGCGGCACCTAGAGGATCACTCCTTAATTAATGACCGGCAATATGGCTTCAGACCGAAACGGTCAACGGGTGATCTTCTAGCATACGTTACCCATCTTTGGGGTGAGGCTATGGACAAGCACGGCGAGTCACTGGCAATTAGTCTTGACATCGCCAAAGCTTTCGATAGAGTCTGGCACAAATCGCTTCTTTCCAAGCTACCTGCCTTTGGTCTGCCTTCTAGGCTGTGCAACTGGGTTGCTAGCTTCCTGCAGGGGCGCCGTATTCGCGTCCTTTGTGACGGACGAGCTTCGGAGTTTCTGCAGGTTAATGCTGGCGTGCCCCAGTCTTATCACCCACTCTCTTTCTTCTGCATATCAACGACATGCTGTCTACCGGCAATGTTCATTGTTATGCAGACGATAGCACTTTGCATGGGAGTTATCATGGACATCCTGCGGCCAAGCAGTCGGATATCGCGGAGAAAAGGCAGCTTCTTGTCACTGAGCTTGACGGGATCCTGAATCACATTTCTCAATGGGGCTCTGAGAACCTGGTTGAGTTCAATGCCAAGAAGACGCAGGCATGTGCGTTTACAGCAAAAGTATCTTCTTTCCTTCCCCTCCCCACTCTTCAGAGCACGCCACTGCCACTGCAGGACAATCTCAATATCCTAGGTATGGATGTTCGCTGCAACCTGAATAACAAAAACTACATCGAAAGTATCATCAAAACAGCCTCACGAAAACTCGGAGTCCTGAACAGAGTGAGACGGTTTTTCGCGCCGGAGCAGCGGTGTCTTCTATACAAGACACAAATTCGCTCCTGTGTGGAGTACTGCTCGCATCTCTGGGATGGTTCAGCAAAGTACTTACTAGATGCTCTCGACAGGTTGCAGCGACGTGCGGTCCGCATCATTGGGAATCCCGAGATCACGAACACCCTAGAACCTTTACAGCTGCGTAGAGATGTTGCGTCCATGGCTGTATTTTACCGTTTGTACCATGGGGAGTGTTCTGATGAGCTCTTCCAATTAGTCCCACCCTCCCCTTTCCTACACAGGACAACGCGTGCAGGTCTTAGATGTCATCCGCACACGGTGCAAAACATCCGATCAAGAACCAAGCGGTTCGGAGACTCTTTCCTCTGTCGCACCATTAAGGCCTGGAATTCATTACCAGCTCACGTGTTTCCTTCTTCCTACAGTCCCGGGTCCTTTAAGCGGGGCGTGAAAAAGCATATGATGAGGCCGTCAAGCTGAGTGTCACCATTGTCACACGGTATGTGTAAGTAATGGTGACCCTCTTTTCTGGGACTTTGCCTTCAGCTTACCATCAGGCAAGGCGAAGTCCAATTGACGTGTCCTATATATAAAAAAAAAAAAAAAAAAAACTTACCTCAGATGCATGGCTTGAGTCAACAATAATGCCCGGAAGACGGTAATATGCTCACTGCCTATTACGTGGGACCGAATTCAGTGATAGGTGAAATGTGGGTGTTAAATTTACCTCTGCCTAACCCTCCGGGGATAGAGACGTGATTGCATCTATGTTAAACTCCTAAGCCAGGGAGCTCTGCCAACGTTCATAGTTGACCAACGATCAGGAGTACACAATATAACTACATATACTTAAATTCCTATTAAAGTACCTACATAATGTTTATCATATGAGTTTGAAAATAATTACAATTTCACCATAAAATAGTCTCAATAAATATTTTTAGAATAACGCCATCTATCTTGAATATCCAAAATTTGTTACGTAGCAAGTGCACCATCTGCTACAAATTTACGAACACAGTTCATACTTAGTTTGTTACTAGTTCCGAGAGTAATCTATAGATGTCGTCAAGAGCAACGAACTTGCATTCTATAAATAAATTAAAT
Organism: Eilema griseolum; assembly: GCA_963662185.1. Classification (NCBI taxonomy): domain Eukaryota; kingdom Metazoa; phylum Arthropoda; class Insecta; order Lepidoptera; family Erebidae; genus Eilema; species Eilema griseolum. Next base: position 12,288,696 of record OY759233.1, on the reverse strand, counting down.
AGTTAATTATTTAATAATTTTGGGCACCTTCGAGCCAGGTTTGGTCGCACCTATCTTATAGGGACGAGCGATGCGTGTGATTGTTTTTTTTTATTAATAAATTATTTGATAAGTAGCAATGACTAATGTTAATAATTTAAATTATATTGTATATTAAATACGTACTAATAACTAAAAGTAATTAAATATTTCCTGCGTCTTTTCGTGGATTCAAGTCTCTAAACTCTAAGGTGTAAAAAGAAAAGACAATGGTACACGGTGATTTCCTCATACTATCATCCGATTCCTTCAGTTTTGATAAAACCAGTATTTAATAACAAACGCATGGAGCAAAGTTCATAGTCCTTAGTTATCAAGTTCAACACCCACGGGAAGAAATTGGGTAGGGTGGCCCTTGTTCTTCGTTCAATATTCAGGAATGAGTGTCATTCTAGAATACGGCTTTATTTGCTTAAAAATTTAATTCAATTGTGTGAGCGGAGTAATCAACAATCAATGTTCAATTCAAAAATTAAATACCCGAATGCTGTTTAAAAGATTCTAGGAGGAGATGTGGAGACAGTTTTACAAGATTTGGTATTTATTAAAAATGAATTTAGATTAATTGGTTTAGAACTAAATGACAGCAAATGCGAGATTTTTTTAAACGACGTTTCGGACAAAATTTCTACTATTTCTAAATTCAATTCCGTAGCTCCCACCATCAAAATTTTAGAAAAAGACTCTTTACGTCTCCTCGGGTCCCCAATCCTAGAAGATGCCTACACCTCATTTATAGAGGAAAAAGTTCAAAATTTTAGTGACATTTCGGATCGCCTACTCAAAATAAATATACACTCGGCTTTCACTATTCTTCGGTATTGCCTATTCGTTCCAAAATTCACCCATGCCTTACGATCGACGCCATTTTTTAAACATATTACAATTTTGAAAAAAATGGACGAAAATATAGAAAATACCCTCACCAAAATTTTAAATGTGGCCTTGGATGACCGAGCTTTACTACAAGCGACTCTACCGATTCGCTTGGGTGGGCTCGGTATTCGCAAAATTTCAGATGTCAGCTTACCAGCGTTCCTGTCTTCAGTCCACAGTACGGAAGAATTAACTAGGAAAATCCTTGCACCTACACTAGTTAATTCTGAAGTATTGTGTAAGACTGATGCAGTGAACGCTTGGAAAATTGCATGTCCAAACACCGATCTCCCAAGGAACCTTTTCTCACAGCGTCAGTGGGACGGGCCGCTCTGCAGCTTAGTTGGAAAAAAAATACTAAATACATGTTCCAATGCTGCTGAGCGTGCCCGTTTACTGGCGGTTGGAGTGTGGGAATCGGGTCTTTGGCTACAAGCTCTTCCGTCATCTAACGTAGGGACTATGTTAGATGACACTACCTTCCGCATCGCAACTTGTCTCCGTTTAGGTGCGCCGTGTGTTTCTCCGCATCAATGCCGTTGTGGAGAAGCCGTTGACAGACTCGGACACCATGGTCTGTCGTGCTGCAGGAGCGCTGGGCGAATTCCACGGCACGCCAGCCTCAACGACATAGTCCGCCGTGCTCTTGTCACCGCCGGTGTACCAGCTGTACTAGAACCAAACGGTTTGGCGCGTGACGATGGCAAGAGACCGGATGGCATGTCGTTAATGCCATGGAAGATGGGTAGGACTCTGGTGTGGGACGCCACATGCGTTGATACCATGGCTCCTACCCATATAACTAGCACGGCTGGCTGTGCTGGTGCTGCTGCTGCTTCTGCAGAGGCTCTCAAGCGGCGCAAATACTCCAATCTCATCGGAGATTATGAATTTGTGCCGTTTGGAGTCGAGACTTTGGGGTCATGGGGTCCGAGCGCTCGCAACCTCTTCCGTGAGATTGCGAAGCGAATGGTCGACGCTTCTCGTGACCAGAAGGCTGGCCTCTTTTTAGGACAGAGAATAAGTATTGCCATACAACGTGGCAATGCTGCCAGTCTTCTGGGAACGCTACCACAAGAGGCATGCGATGCGGAGGAATTCTACGACGCATTTTAATTGTTCTTAGCTATAAGTTGTATAATAGTTATTTTATTTTTATTGTATTTAATATTTATAAATTATTTCTTGATTTGTTTATTAAACTTAGTACAAAGATTTAAACAAGTTTGATAGCAAGCGGTACCCCATTTGACAATCATAAACCGAAAGAAAATCAGTGGATTAACCATTAATTTAAACTATTCTAAACCCAAGTTTGCTAAAATTCATTTCTTTTTTTATTGTCTTTTCTTTTCGCTACAGAGACGAAAATATTATTGAACGGATTTTGATTACTTTTTGGTCTTGTGTCTCCCCTGATATCCCTCCTAAGGTAGACATCAGGATTTCTTCAGTCCTGTTGTCTCCCCTAGCCCCTAGGTTAGGGAGACATCAGAACTTATACTGTACTGTACTGTACTCATATCTCCCCTATTACATATCTGTCGTATTTGTAATTATATACTGGTTATTTTTTTTATATATACCACTTAGGTGCCAGACAAGCACATGGCCCAATTGATGGAAAGTGGTTACCATGGCCTATGGACGTTAGTAACACCAGAGGAGTCACAGTCGCGCTGCCAAACGTGTAAGTACAGAGTTTCAGTGCCGTCAGTGTAGAAGATAAAGCAGGACAAGCCTTTAGTATTCCCACTGACAGCACAAATTCTCCAGTGAGCTCTGGCTACCCTACTCACCGCTGGAAACACAACACGAAGATATTATAACTGCGATATTCTGTAGGGCTGCTTCTTCTCTCAATTCTTCTGCTCAATTGGGAAATACCACCGTGTCCTACCTCCTTGGGATTCGACTTTTGCGTAATACTTGACAGGTATTTTACGGTTACATTTTAAATGTTACGCTTTATATTTACGAAGGAAGATACGAGTACTCAAAATGTAATTTTATAAATATGTAAGTTTGATGTCTCTCCAGCCTAGGGGGGATATCAGGGTAGACACGAGACAGAAATCATTTTGATGTGTGCTTTTTTGTTAGAAAAGCCGTGGTCAGATTTTTTTTTCTACAACTTAGGTGGCAGACAAGCACACGGCTCACCTGATGGAAAGTGGTTAATGTGACCTATGAACGTGTGTAACACCAGTGGAGTCACATCCGTGCTGCCGACCCTGTAAGAACAGAGATTTTATGTGCCCTTAGTACAGAACACAAAATCAGGACAAGCCTTTGGTCTTCCCACTGACAGCATAAAAACTCTCCAGTGAACTCTGGCTACCCTACTCACCACCGGAAACACGAACATGACCATGATTTAAAATCCTACGGTTGTTTGAGTGCAATCGGTTGAATAAACCGGAGATATGATCCACGCGCGTGGAGCCACGACCATCGGCTAGTAAGAGGTACCTATACCTAATAATAATTTATTAATAACACCGTCTACAAGAGTACTTACGAACTTACGACCGATTCAACAAGTTTCGTTAAAATTTCATAACATTGTTATTTTTGGTGATGTTAGCGTACTTGCTTGCATACTAACAACATTTATTTACTAGAGCATAACATTATCAACTTAAAAAAATAAACTTAAATAAATATAATAATCTATAATATACATTAGGTAGGTACAAATAAATATAATAAATCCATATTATATTAACACTGTCGTAACGTGTGACCGGGATAAGTACTATATAAAATTATATTATCATTATACCTATTGAAGAAGCTAGATTAAGTTCTCAGCATTGTATACATATACCTAGGCGAAGCAGCGAGAAAACATACCGGCACAAGTATTTCTTAACTTACTGGGGTTTGTCTCAATATAATTATGGATGTAATAAGTAAAAAAAAAAAATGAGTTTAGAGATGAGAATAAAAACATTTTGATTTGATATTATACCTACAAAACATTTTGCTTTTTTAAAATCTTTTTGTTTTCATGAATGCTGGCCTGGTACACGTAGTCTCAACTTGGGTTGCTTGGTCGGGAACTTCCATGCGGTATACCCTGGATAAGGAAAACGGTAGGGTTTCTCTCACAAAGGAGACGCAAATCGACCAAGACGTGAGCGGTTCCTGTAGAGGTTTGTTCGAAGGCATAAACGTGTCCTTCTAACTTGCAGAGGGCACAGTGAAGAACAGGCTAGGGGCGAGCTGGTTCTTCGAGGGCAGGCCTGCTGATGGAGACACTGCGCTTCCCACACCCAAGGGAGGGATCTCAAAAGCGTAGATGGCTCACGGTTAAGTGGATGAGAGAAAGGCTTTTTCACTTTTTTGTATACAACTTAGGTGGCAGACAAGCACCCGGCCCACCTGATGGAAAGTGGTTACAGTGACCTATGAACGTGTGCAACACCAGGGGAGTCACACCCGTGTTACCGATCCTGTAAGAAAAGAGAGTTTCTGAGCCGTCCGTGCAGAAAACACAATCAGGACAAGCCTTTAGTCTTCCCACTGACAGCACAAAAACTCTCCAGTGAGCTCTGGCTACCCTACTCACCGCCGGGAACACAACACGAGGTTATTATAGCCGTGGTATTCTGTAGGGTGGAGGCACTTCTCCAGTCGGACTGCTCAATTGGGACGGCAATACTGCCGTGTCCTATCCTTTATATATATGTTTCGTAAATTTACTTTAATTAGACAATTTTTAATATTTTAAATGCAACAATATACTATGCGTACATGGCACATAATATAACTGCACTAATCTAATAACGAATGTTCTAGTATGTACAAACTTCAGTTGCACTCTAAAAAAACGTATAGGTAAACCTGTTACCCGAGTGGCAATGGTGACATGATGGCGGATTGAGAAACTCAGCCATAATGCAATTTTCGCAGATCACTGGAAAGCTGTAGAGAGTTACCGTGACAGGTTCTTGCAACAAGAGGACGCTTGTTCACACGAATCCAAGAAATCTGATGGCACTGTCAAGAGCACATCTTTACTTTTGGATGGTAAAACTAGAAAGAAATTGGAATGTCATTTGTATTATGTGGATTCTTTTGGTATTATAGCATTTTTCTTACTGATCGTGCGATTTTTCCATAGTGTATAAAAGCAGTTTAGAATATCTTAAAATGATTATCTTCTAGGGACGTTTTGCTATTCTCTCCTCTTCCTACCTCGGTCCTTACTGTCCCGTCCCAAATGTGTACCTTTTAATAAAGCAATTGTTATTTTTAATGCACGTAAGTATGTAGATTAGTAGTTAGGTACTATTAAAATATTGTGTAAACTTAATGCTACCTAACAATGAAGTAGCATAAAGGTGAACAATCAACATACAGCCAAAGACATATTTGAGTAGACATAGTGTTTATAAAATAAGTTTTTCTTGTTCCAGTGAGTGAATTTTGTAAATCGTGGGCTTTGGTAAATCAATCAATCAATCAATCAATTAGCCTATTACAGCTTACTGATGGACATATGCCTATCCCAATATGCGCCCTTGCACCTGATCCATCACCTCCCGCATACAGTTTATTTCAGCTACCTTTTTAGGTCGTCAGTCAAAGTGACTAGGAGACAATTAGGACTCATGTACAAGCAAAAGCTCAAATCAAACTCAATATTCTAAACTACCCAAAATATTCTAGATTGTCATTATAAAAATTAAATCAAAGTAAGTGTTACCAAGTTACATAAGTAAATATTGATAGGTCGTGGGTAAAATAACTCGGCAATCTATCTTGTACCTGGACATTATAATCGTGTTTGTCGATACAGAATAAAACGTATGTTATCTTTGCATTTATTATCATGTTATTTCTGTCTCATCAATTTGCCCAATGTAAGTTGAGCTATATACGTTTCGTTTACTCTTACAATCTACGCACAATATCGAATGCTGCTACATCATACAACGATAGCGGAGTGCGGTGTGGCGCGGGCGCCGCCCGTCAGTCGTGTTTTGTTATCACAGGCGCGCGCGTGTCGCTCGGTGCGCACTGTGTACACTTTGATATGAACTCGTCTACCTTGTCTAGTCGTTTGTGTAAGTGTGTGTTTACCGACATTGCGCCATGACACAGGAAGAGTTTTGCACTCGGCTCGACCACGAGCTGCACACGTCTTCGGGCAATGCATCCGATGAAGAAGATATTATTGTAAGGAAGGAGAGACGCAGTGTTAAAGACATGATTTTACGCTTTGAAAAGACTTCTGTTCATAACCTCAGTGATTCTAGAGAGTCGTTATCAAAGTGTAGAGACCCGAACTTAGGAAGTTTGACAAGTGTAGTTAATCCTTTTCAATCGCATTACCAACACCTGTATCCAGTTACAAAATCACAAGATAGAAATTCAACTGTTTCAGTCAATTCTATTTTATCTAATGCTTCGGAACGCAGTTATGAATCTGGTTCATCAGGTTTTATCTCTGACAGAAAGTCTGGAGTGGATATGTTAGTGCCTCATAGGCCTGCTCCACCGCCTCCGATACAGTTTCAGGATAGTATTTCACCAGAGGCTACATCGCCGATTCCAGAGGAGGTGACTCTAAGAGAGAAACGGTTTTCTTTTGCTTCGCCACCGTCATCTCCTGCACTTACAAGGCGATCACGACAACCACCCGTTATGAGGAAAAAATCAACAGCAGGAAGTCAAGTACATGTTGGAGAAAGACATTGGTCTTACGGTGTTACTCAAAAAGATATAGAAAAATTACTAAGACTGAAGCGATCAGATCCATCTGATAATGAAGAAGAAGCTCCGGTTGAAAAACCAGCCTCTGATTCATCAGAAAATGAAAGTAGTGATGATTCCAATAGTGATAATATGAGTGAAGGAAAGGAATATGTCATGAACGTAGATGATAGTGCAGTGGAAACGTTATCAGCTGATCATTCTACAGATACATTGATAAACGAAGAAGATAGTGATGTACAAAGTGACAGAGGAGACCATGAGTCTATCTCTTCAGGTGAATCTGGTGGTCGTGCTAATTATGACAATGTTAGTATTAAATCTATATCATCTTTTGATATGGTTCCCTATCAAAAATATGACAGTATTACTGTGTCCTCGGACGAGTTTGGCTCTGAGGTGTGTCACGCGCCGGACACAGAGTTTCTTACTGTGAGTGCAGTGAACGAATGGTGTATTTCCAAGTCCACGGAACCGGTATTGCTACCGATTGAATCGAAAAAGGAGAAATATCGCAGGTGAGGTCACTTGATTTTATTCAAGATATCGAGAAAAATATTTGCGATATCCGAGCACGACTTTGTCACAAAGCGATAACTCGATAAGTTATCTTTTACCTGAGTGCTACCTACCTATATATTGCCAACATACCTTTGTTTCAGTTTATTCATGATTTAGTATATGAATTATAAAGTGTAGTCGACATAATCATGGTTTCATCAAAATTCTTTATATACAAAAAAATATGGTATGAATAATATTATTGCATACAAACGCGAGAACGTACTTAGTAGCCGTATGAGGTTTCACCTTGATGTTTATTCATATGGTTCGAACAACTTCTTGGCTTGGCCTATACATACAGGTACATCCTAAGACCGTTTGATAAAACATTGTGTCATACGCTTAACCTACAAATGATTTTCTTACATTATTATTTTTGCCATTCTGAATCATTCTAACAGCCGAATATGCCAAATATGTAGTCACATAGTAAGCATAAATTTAATCATAAGTAAACATCTTTCTCCTAAGACCGAAGATATTAAAAAAATATAGAATACCTACATTAAAACTATATTTATATGATATAGCTTATTATATAGATGGTAGAATATCATTGAAGTTGAAGAGAAATGGCTAAGCGAAACGAATTAGGCTATGTATGAAAGTCAATAATGTAGGTACATTAGATACGGCACATCACTTAGAAACAGGTTGTTTTCGTCCGTGATTCATTGATTTTTCTTGCAGTCACATAACAAATATGTATGTAGTATGGTTATATATAAACATTTAAATCACAGTCAGCCTCGTAGGTGGCAAGGACGTTCTGTTGTTACTGTGTGAGGAATCTACTTAAAGCCGATTTTATTGATCGTTTATACTGATATTGCTAATGTAAATCAGTGTGGTGTTATTTTTATAGCCTAGTATCATTTGTTGGTACCGGTCATTTATATAGGCACTATACTTTCTTATGCATTACTCATGTTGTCTCAGTCATGTTTTCTAGCATCAGTACTGTAACTATAGCCATAGTTATCATTATTTTAGCGTTGTTTTCGCCTAGAACCTGGGTTTCACTTACTTACTCCTTCTTTTTCAATTGTTTTACGGGTGCGACTGTTATCAAAATCAAATGGAAATGTTGTGTTTACAAAATTACGATATTCTCAACGTCGTGGCTTAATAATATTTTAGGCACCTATCTAAATTTCTCATGTGGCTGAAATAATTTTTTTTTAATTTTAGAGAGTACTAAAATCTTTTTTAAATTTTAAGATAGCAGCGTTTGGTTCTACGTATGAAGTGAGTTCTCAGCACTATTTTCTAATCTGTCCCTTAGTACATATGCAACCCGATTCTAACTTAAGCCTTCTGCTATTCTCTTATAGATATTCTGTCGTTGTTTAGTTTCTAGTCAGTTTCAATGGCATTAAACTTTTTGCATTTCGATCCTTTCAGATAAGCTGTAATAAAATACGTTAATACAAAGACATATATTAGTAAATCGGTTATCGTTATCGTACCCAGGTTCACGCTATACGGTAGATTGGCATTTGCAAAGTTTCTTAATTAATATCTTGATCTTGGTAATATCATTCATGTCACAGTAACAATATAACGGTAACGGTATACCAAACACAAAACTATTCATTCCATCTTGTTACATAGTCTCTTATCGTTGTGTTTCATTTAATACCAATACAAATAGTTTCGAAATTACGAACTCTCATTACTTCTGTCTGTAGGAACTCCTTAAAAATATGTTTACTAACAAAGGATTGACTAATTAAAATATAAATTTTTGCACCTACTTTATAATATGGTGCTTCCGACCGATTTCAGCCATGGCGACCAATGTGACTCCTAGTCGACTCGGCGCTGATGCTATGTAATATGTATATTGTATATAATATAGTAAACACACAATAGATTCGCGATTATGTCGCGTCGAACAACCCACTCCGCATCGTTCCCAGCGCAAAGGTGCCCATGATGCTCATCAACCTCTTCGTCTCTGACCCCCAACTGCCCATAGTCTCCACCGCAATGGGCACAAAATAATATTGTTTCTATATATTATAGTATACGTTTGCGTAGATTTTAGTAAACATCTGCTAGCCGCAGTTTATTCGCTTAGGATAAATTCATTATAAATCCACAATTTTTTTTGTTTACATTTATTTGTTTGCAATGTATTCATATCAGATCAGAATATTGCCGGTTTATATCATAAATTTTACCTTCTATGAACCTTATTTAATGTAACAATGTTCCTCTTTAAATATTTAATATTTACGAGTAAGAGTCACGTCATTACTGTCTTATCAAAATATACTTTGAACTCTTCATGTACGCATTGACTCATAATGTAAAAGCATGTTGTCAATTTAGTCGGACTAATATGCTCAACAATTTTGCTTTCTGCTGTTTACTACGTGAGTGTTTATAAACACGTTTAGTTAGTAATCGTTCATTGTCGATGTTAAGAGTTCATATTATAGTCAATATACTTTGTTGTTCTCGCTTGACGGCAATAGGCTCGCCCCCTATACGTGGGACCGAAAATTATAATTGGCAAATCGTGTTAATAGACCTCTGGCTATCCTTTCGGGAATTTACAGGCGTGAGTATATGTATGTATGTAATATTTTAGCTAGTATCAAAGACAGAAGAAAGAATTACTTGTGTTAAAGGTAGGGTTCTCTGTTAAATTAAAGTATATTAGGTGTATTTACGGTTGTAACAGACTTCATTAAATCAATATTTCTCGGATTCACCTCTCAATGACCTCTCGAGATTAAATAGAAAACAATCATTTTAGCGCTATCGGGGCCTGGGATCCGCTTTCCAGTGCCTTTTTCTCTACTGCTCCCGGTCTTCGGCATCACACAATCAGACTAATGAAGTGCGTCTTTCATGCCATGATTCCAGTATTCTTTGGGTCTATCTTTTACCGGAGCCCAGCGAAGTGGCATTATAATTTAGTGTTAAATATTTTTCTACTCCAAGTATGGTTGTAATTAAGCCATATGTTTCAGTTTCAATCTGTTTATAACTTGTAACCTCTTGCAATCTTTTGATTGTGGTTGATATTCTGACGTGGCCTATAGACGCTAGCACGATTGCGAATAATCAATTTATTCGTTAAAACAGCAATATATAAAAATAAAAATTGTCTTACTCGTATCGTCCTCTAAGCCTAGAAATTGTACTCGTAAATATTATGCAAGTCTAGAAGTTCTACTATAATTTCTGTATTCCATCTGTATAATAACTGTTTTCAGAAAACTACCAGTGCTTCAATACCTATTAATTATATAATCTGAAAAAATTGAGAATGCAAATAATGATGTGACATTTGTATGTATTCAATATTATTTAAATAAGGCAAAAAAAAAAATACAGGTATTAGTTCAAAGAACAATAAGACATAAAGATATCGACCATAGGAACAGCAATAATTTCAAATAGCCTGATTAGTTTATCACTTTTTATTCAGGGTATCTCATAGAATTAAAAGTGAAGACCCAGTTTAGATTAATATGATCGCAAATAATTTCACTAATGAAATTTGACCTCAATTATCTTTCCGTAAATTGTGAATGGAGCAATGAAGCTTATAACTAGTGGCACATCAAGGTACACGATTTTCTTTAACCTAGGTGCAATGAGGAAAATCCATTCAGAAATTTATACAGGGATAATAGCATCTTATGAATGAGCTAGAGGTTATAATATTCACGACAGTGGCAGTAAATTAATATCTATATCTATGAATCTATCCCTATCTATCGTTCGTAACATATTTTTCACTTTTTAAATTTTGCTATAAATAGACACATAATATAATTGTACAAAAATTTACAAAAGGAAAAATAAAACGTGTATTCGATATTTCTTCTAAATAAAAATAGCATGACAATAATGCGTAATTACACGAAAATCCGCATTCGTAATTATTAGATGTGACGTCATTAAGTAAAGAAAGGAAGATAATATTCAATAATACGAGTAGTTAGCGGTGCAATAATGTCAAATACAAATTAACATATAATTTGAAAATGATTAAAGACTTGATCGACATTAATGATTAAAACCATACGCACTGGTAGTATGAGTCATAGCAGATATATAGTTCACTTAGTATTATGTTTTTCTTATCAAGTGCGTTAAAGATAAATATGGATTGGTTTAAATAGATATTTCTTTTATCTTAAGTATCGATAAAAGAGGTACTTTTTTCTCATTGAAACCCGTTGAAGGCATAATGACGCAGGTATTTATTTACATTCGTTGCCGGAGTTACCCAATTATATCTGCCACTTCTAGTGGACCAGTTTCTCTCTGAGGGCTTCAATTTGAAATATAAACCTTGGTGTGTCAAGTTATTAGTGGCAGAATTATTACTTTGCAATGAAACGCCAATTTTAAGTCATTATCCTTCGTACTCTTATGGCACGATTTCTAGTCAAACTATCAAATTTGAAATTAACAATCTGTATTCTTAATAGTAGATAATTAGTTTATTTTCTGTTTATTTTTGGATCAGGGAAACTCTTCTTCTTCGAAAGCTCAGCCATTACATTATTAAAGTGAATCTACTTCTAAGACAAGCAATTTTGCTTAGTTGGAGAAGTATACGGGATCTCTAATAATTTTGATAACTAACGTACTTAGCATGGGCCCTAGTATCAAGATCATCGGGGCCTAGTCCTACTACCAAATCTCAGATAATCTCACCTTTTTTTTTTTTTTTATACCATTTAGTTGGCAGACAAGCACACGGCCCACCTGATGGAAAGTAGTTACCGTGGCCTATGGACGTCTGTAACACCAGAGGAGTCACAGTCGCGCTGCCAACCCTGTAAGTACAGAGTTTCTGTGCCGTCAGTAGAAGACAAATCAGGACAAGCCTTTAGTCTTCCCACTGACGGCACAAATTCTCCAGTGAGCTCTGGCTACCCTACTCACCGCTGGGAACACAACACGATGTTATTACAACCGCGGTATTCTGTAGGGCGGAGGTACTTCCCCAGTCGGACTGCTCAATCGGGCGGATATACCGCCGTGTCCTACCTCCTTCACCTCCAGCAACCTGGGTCCCGCCGCGGTGGTGAGGGATTTTGCGCACGTTAAAAGTCAAAAGTAAAAGTCCTACCACACCTGCAAGTTGGTCCACCCGCTGATTGAGGTTCTAGAGCAGGTTTACCTCAGGACCTATCCTGAGGTAAGCATGCTCTAGAACCTCAATCAGCCCCTAGGTCAGACGGCAATAACACCAGTAAAACCCAATAACCCTGGGTTCCAAAGTGCAAGTTTTGGATGCAATCAGGGTTGACGTCGGATTTTATTTTCTACCACTTAGGTGACAGACAAGCACACGGCCTACCTGACGGAAAGTGGTTACCGTGACCTATGGACGTGTGTAACACCATTGAAGCCAAACTCGCACTGCCGACCCTGTAAGCACAGAGTCTCTGTGCCGTCAGTGTAGAGGACAAAGCAGGACAAGCATTTAGACCCCACTGACAGCACAAATTCTCCAGTGAGCTCTGGCTCTGGGAACACAACACGAAGTTATTATAACCGCGGTATTCTGTAGGGCGGAGGTACTTCCCCAGTCGGACTGCTCAATTAGTGACTAGAATAATATAAACATTCCAATTGAGAACCTCCCCCTTTCTAAAACTCGGTTAAAAATTATAGATACGTACAATCAATCAATTAGCCCACCGCTATCCACTTCTGGACATATCACTCTCCCAATGTGCGCCATTTTATGCGATCCTCTGCCTTCCGCATCCAGTCTGTTCCAGCCACCTTTTTCAGTTAGTCCGTTCATCTGGCTAGGGGGTTTCCTACCTTCCGTTTGCCTTAGATACGTACAATTTTTTGAAATAACCGACTCCTTATATTTTCCAATGTATCTCGTGATTATATCACTATATAATATATTACTATATTCTATATTCATACGTAATGAACGTAATAAATGGATGACAATGCATAATAAACTATGTTTATTTATGGTCTTGGATACTAAACTTAAATACCACATAAAAATAGCAGTAAGAATTGGAATTTCCCACCTCTTGTGATATTAATGGGGAAGCTATCACATACCTTGGCGAATCACTGGAGGGATTTTGTGTTGTTAGTGGTAAGACCAAAAGCTTGTCTTGTTTTGTATTTTACACTGACGGCACAGAAACTCTCAATCCTTGCATAGTTGGCAGCGCGAGTGTGACTCTTTTGGTTTTGCACACGTTCATAGGCCACGGTGACCACTTGCCATCAGGTGGGTCGTGTGCTTGTCTGCCACCTAATTGGTATAAAAAAAAATGAAAAAAAATCCCGGTGTAGTAGAATAGGGCCAATCGATTGTAAGATGGCAATAGGCTAGCCCCCTATTACGTGTGGGCGAAAATTATAGTTGGCGATAAGTGGGTGTCAATACACCTCTGCTTATTCCTTCATGGATTTACAGGCCTAAGTATATTTATTTAGTTAAAATGAAGTTCTCTAGCTTAGCCTAGTTGATACAGTTCAACCTCTGTTCTCTTCAAGTTCAACTAGTGTCGTTGACCTGCGCTAAAACGAAACCTGTTATCAGTGGTTATAAACTTCGCCTAGTTTACTTCAATTTACCATAACTTGCTATTCTTCCATTATAATTATTCGGTCTCGCTATAATTGTCTAGTCATATATTGACAACGGACTGTTTTAAATGTACCTAATACTTCATATAAATTATAAAAAATTCTAGATTTGGGAAAAGCCGTGTGCTTGTTTACTACCTGACTAGGTCGACTGTCAACTTAAATCAGTTTCTTTTAATTTTTAAACGCCAATTCGATATCTTGGTTCTATATAAATTTGTACGAAATAACGAGGAAAGTCGGCGTATTTTATTAATGTCCAATAAAATTTAGTATTAATGGTTGAGAGAATGTTTTAAAACCTAAGCAATTTTCTTTATTTAATAAGAAAAAAAAACTGTACAGGAAATTAAACGTTACAATAATGACACAAAATTCACTACGTGATTCGCTTATTTTTAAAGTTAATACCTAATTGATCATAATCTAAATAATATTATGATTAGTTAATAGGCAAGTTATAAAATAGGATATAATAATATAGGTACCTTATACAACTCACATTCAACTTTCTAGGTGAAGACTGAAGAGGTTACAAATGTATTTATATTCTGTTTAGTACTTTTAGTGCTTTAGAGCATTGTTACATCATAGATTCATTCAAAATAATTAGTAGTAGCCTAAAAACAAATATTCCATTTAATAATATCATATTTGTATGTACTAAGCTTTCTTAAAGACTTACCTAAATTCGATTTATTTTATTATTAACATCAATGATGTATTATTAATGGACACCTTAAATGAACATGCGGCTTTCAAAAATGAAGCCAACACTAAGTGTAAACAAATTATAGCTACTTGAAGATACGTCATTATTATTACTTTTTTAGAATTTTAAATTAAATTATTACTTTATCAATAATATTATTAGACACTATTACGAATTTATTATTAACACATTGACGGACAGTAACGCCTATGCCCGCCAAGAAAGTCAAAAGTAAAACGACAGTACGCCGGTCGACGTTCAAGTTTCTACCCACATAAAATCAGTACGCCTCTAGACGCACAATTTTCTATACAATTACGTAGTAGAGCATGTTATACTGTCACAAAAGACTTAATTTAGACTTTCTACTGTCACTATAAAATGATCAAAAATCCGATCAAATAAGGTACCTCTACACACACATACACATTTTTATGACACCTTTTACACGCACACTACGCCGGTGAGCGTCATATTTCAATAGAAACTGTGCAGTACCGCGCCACTGCGGGGCGCCGACAGGTCGTAACGTGATTTCGTGCGCAATCAATTTTTCAGTGTAAGTATTGTTTGTTTTCACCGTAAATTAATTGTTTTATGGATACAAACCACTACCAGTAGTATAATTGTTTATCCAAATAACTTATTTTTGTTGCTAACGTCCGTTTTGAATACGATTTAATTGTAATAAACTCTAAACAAATATTTTTACAGATGGCTTCTCGCGACCCATATGATATGGAGCAAAAGCAGCTTCAGGATCTATTTGACGTTGCTTCAACTTCTGGATCGAGTCATGACCCTTTTGAAGATGATGGAGAATATGCATCTGATGTTGATTATCCACCACCTGGTGAATTATCTCCGAGTTCTGAGGATGAAGCTCAGGTATTACGAATAAGATACAAACAACGTAATACAGCTGCAGTATCCTCTGATGAGTCTACATCTTCTTCCTCTAGCGACGCTGATGACCTGGATGAACCTAGTAATGAGGTTATACAAAGTTCTGATATCCCAGTAAACCATGATCAGGCCCCATTGATAACTGGTGCATTTGTAAATGACGAGGAACATCCTAATGTGTCTCCAGCCACCTCTGATCTACCAAATCCTATCATTACGAGTCCTACGGTATCAAACATACCTATTACTGATGAATCATGGACTCATACGATTACTGAAATACCAGATTTCAAATTTGATAGCTCTCAATGTGGTATAACCGTAAATGTAGACGAGATGAATGGAGTTCTCGATTTTTTCCACCTTGTATTTCCGCAAAATTATATAGAATATCTGGTAAACTGTACTAACAGTTATGGTAACGCCTTATGTAATAGTAACAGACCTCATACTAGACATAGTCGTAAAGTGATGTATCGAGAAGTCAAGAGTTTATGAATTTTTTGGGACTTCTTACTGAGCTTACTCAAAGGCCATATAAAATGTCCTAAACAAAGAAACTTATTTTCATTGTCTGATCCACTATATTATCACCCTATATTTAGCTTCATAATGTCAGGACGAAGATATGAGCAAATTTTACGCTGCCTCTATGCATCAGAGTTGGAAGCAAAAGGAGAAAATAAGATTGTGCAATTAATTGATACCATGACACTACAATTTCGTAAAAGTTACAATGCTGGAAAAGAACTCACACTTGATGAGTCGCTTCTCTTGTTTCGATGTCGTTTACACTTTCGCCAATATATCAAATCAAAAAAGGCTTGCTATGAAATCAAATTTTATGAACTTACTACTCCTGATGGCTATGTGCTAAATGTAAAAGTGTACTCGGGTGAAGAAGCACAGCAATATACAGGTGAAAATGGATCTAAAACTGAAAAACTAGTATTGAGATTAATGCGTCCTTATCTGCTACGTGGTCATTACCTTTTTATGACAATTACTATAATTCTGTGAATTTATCACAGAAATTGATCGACTTGAAAACCCACTGTACTGGGACCTTGCGTGTAAATCGTAAAGAGAATCCTGTATACATTGTCAAAAAAGGCTGAAGAGAGGTGAGCACGTATGGGCACGCAAGAATAAAGTCTATGTGTCAAAGTGGAAGGATAAACGTCCAGTACTGATGATTACTACTGGCCAACAACCTTCAATTGTGGAGGTGAGAAGCAGATTTGGGAAGACAGGACTGAAACCTGCAGAAATGGAACTCTATAATAAGTTCATGTCTGGCATAGACAGATCCGATCAAATGATATCTTACTACTCGTGCCCCCGTAAAACAATTAGATGGTACAAAAAGGTATTGTTTCACTTGCTGGATATGGCGGTATGGAATTTAGTTTATAAAAATTGTAAGCCATTGAAATAATTAAGTATACCTATAATTATTTTGATATTGATGTTTAAATAAAACTTAATTTTGACTGATTAAAGGTTCTTTCATTAATTAACTATAACATGGGCATTGACGTCTGAAGGCGTAAGTGCATAACGCTTATTACTTAGGGCATAAAATATGACACTACGGATAAAGGCGTTTACGGCTCAATACGTACTGCCATATCTCATCCTAAATACATCACATACTGTTACAGAACGCCTTATGACGTTCACGTCTATACGCGTTCTGTCGTATCATATGTTATAATAATAATTGTGTTGTGACATTACGCCCATGGGAAATGTATGAAAAAAAGTACTGTCTCGGCAACCACAACCTGAGAGAGGGTACTGTCCATCAACGTGTTAATGACTATTTTTGCGTAGCGCACTGTCGCATAAAATGATGATATTCGTCAACATTTTTTGTGTCATTTTAGAGTACGGACAACATGTCTATAGTTTATAATACATCATTAATTATTTTTGAAGATTTTTTACTTTGCATTGAATTACCACCATATAACTCCCAATTATAGTCAATATCCTTCGTACTCTTATGGCATTGAAAGAATTTTGAAGTTAGTACAGGATGTGAAATATTATATACTCACCTAAAGGCTATCCTGCAATGGACCCACATTGCAGGATAGCCACAAAAAATGCATTTTACTGATCGGTAGTGGTGTTCCGCATTATCATTTTTTGTTGCTCAGCAAAAAGCTATTAGTTTTGGATGAATTGGTTTAAAAATACTGTGCATGTTGTGTGTATAACTTCGTTACTCCTAGCTTTTACGTAAAAGTCTTAGATTATGTTAGCATGCTTGTACAACATTATTACGCCACTGCAAAATGTGAAACTTTTATGTGAAAAGGCTAATCTCACCGTGTACGGTTTAGTAGCGCACATCAGGATCCGTAAACTAAATTGCATAAAGACGTGTTAGTTAAATTATAATAGTTTATAAAAAAAATCCTGTAAGAAAGAAAAACTAGCATTCAAATCAATTTCGAGTGAAATACTGGCAATACCACATCGCGAAGCAGCTATAAGTGAACCTGTTTCAGTTATTTGATTTCCATTAAGCGACACGATTTGTTTTTAATCTATATTATAAAATTATGCGTTTGGTCTACAATGGAATGGAAATAATCGTAATGAATGAAAATTTCCTTATAAAATTCGTTTTACAACAACTTTCAACAGGTAATACAAAGTGTAAATTTACTGAGAAGCTGATAAGATATCACATTTTTGATATGTCGGAAACCCCACAGTCACTAGACTAGATTAGATTATTTAACCACGCGTGTTTTATAACAGCTGGATATTTTTTGCTAGGGGTAAATATATAACATAGGAAGAAAAGTCCCAGAAATCTTGACAAACCTTGGCCATTTGATGAATAACTGGTGGCTGCACCGTGAAGTGTAAGGTGTGCCTCCCTCTAACTAAGGGAGGAGAGGGACAAGCTAAAGACTTTGTGCTTCGTCTTGGGTCTCTTCCATTTGGACGATCTGTAAACTTATGAACTTCATTAAACTAAACGAATAGTATATCTTAGGAGGAGGTAGGACACGACGGTATTTCCGTCCAATTGAGCAGTCCGACTGGAGAAGTATCTCCGCCCTATAGAATACTGCGGCCATAATAACCTCTTGTTGTGTTCCCGGCGGTGAGTAGGGTAGCCAGAGCTCACTGGAGAATGTTTGTGCTGTCAGTGGGAAGACCAAAAGCTTGTCCAGCTTTGTCTTTAGCCGGCCTACCTCTTCAGCATACACCAACGCCAACCTCTTAAAACAAGACGGCTGAAGGTCAGGTATCACCCGGTATGCAGATAACATCATCTTCACTTAAAACAATTGAGGTAGTAGTGTACCTACGTGGTGTAATTTGTGTTTGCTCACAACACAATTCGTGTAATGTCATTATATCACGTGACATATAATAAACAGTTAACATACTAGTATTAAATAGTCTGTGCATTGGATATATTTAACAAACATTAGGGTTATATTAAGTTAATGATTTTGAACCCAAAAATCTTATTTTGTCATTCTTGTTTGTTTATTCGTGATAAATAATATAGCCCATTCACCAGTCCATCCAATTCTCAATCCCATAGCCCATAATTTAGTTTCCATCGCGGCCACAGCACCGCACAGCAATAATCTCTGCACCTGGCGGGGACCATCTCCGGGGATGATATCCGCCATGTGTGTGTATTCCTAGCATATTAAATTCTCATAAAAGGGCCTCTACGTCTTGGCTTCGGCCCGACGCACGCCTTCCAAAGGCCCGGGACTCCATAGTCCCGAGAGTCAAGGTACTGAGAAACAATAATAATAATAAATATTCTCACTGGAGAATTTGTGCTGTCAGTGGGAAGACTAAGGACTTGTCCTGATTGTGTCTTCTACTGACGGCACAGAAACTCTGTACTTATAGGGTTGGCAGCGCGACTGTGACTCCTCTGGTGTTACAGACGTCCATAGGTCACGGTAACCACTTTCCACCAGGTGGGCCGTGTGCTTGTCTGCCAACTAAGTAGTATAAAAAAAAAAAACAAAATAGTGGGTACATTGACTTTCGTAACAAGCTATTCAGCTCATCATGTAATTAGGTAGTTCGACGTCATACTCAGATACCCACGTTCTATGAATTTGTTTGGAAGCGCGCGCGCTGTGGATGCCAAGGTTGTTGTATATTTGTTGCTCGTCATGAGCAATATTTATATATAGGAATATGTCCGCATTATGTAGATCACGCCGTGTTCTCAATCGTAATCATTTTACCTAGATTCGAGGAAAGCACCAAGGTTGCTTGGCCATGTTACAATTACGTCAAAGTATATATAGGTATGTAATCTAATCCATTTATGTGGCTACAGATAATAATGTGTTTGTAATGGTTACTATTTAAGTAGGCATATAATATTTAATCTGTTGTGCACGTCACGCACTTAACCTAAAAATTTCGGGTCAGTGACGTCATAATTACTTGAGGTATTCCCAAACGTACTTTCATTTTATGAGCCATAAGTGGTAGAAATGTGATTCGTAATAGAAAGTATATCGTGTAATAGGTAGGTATTTACTTATAGGAGGAAACTGTATGAACTTGTACGTTTACATTTCATGGTTTCGTGATTTGCTAAGGTTTATATTTCAGAAAATATAAATGGCTATGACTAAATTTTTTCAATTAACATAAACTTGTTAAGTTTAATTTAAATGCGTTAGTTTTTTTTTTATACCACTTAAGTGGCAGACAAGCACACGGTCCACCTGATGGAAAGTGGTTACCGTGGCCTATGGATGTTTGTAACACCAGAGGAGTCACAGTCGCGCTACCAACCATGTAAGTACAGAGTTTCTGTGCCGTCAGTGTAGAAGACAAAGCAGGACAAGCCTTTAGTCTTCCCCGTGACAGCACAAATTCTCCAGTGAGCTCTGGATACCCTTCTCACCGCTGTGAACATAACACAAATTTTATGAAATAAACATGCATACATACATATAAACACACCTTTATCCCTGGAGGGTTAGGCAGAGGTGAATTCACACTTACATTTCAACAATCATTAAATTCGGTTCCACGTAATAGGGGGTGAGCCTATTGCCGTCTTCCAAGCACTATTGTTAACTCAAACCATGCATCTGAGGCTGAATCTAGGCTGTATATACCAGTCTGATGTTAAACAGGCCTATCGCTTAGTCGCCTTACCGCATGGGAAGAGATGGTGTGGTCCAAATTCTACTCTGCCGACAACCACGCGGGTTTGAATTGAATAAAACGTGAAAAATAAGTCCAGCTGACGGACTTTAATATCTTTAAATTGGATTTAGGTCATGGTCACATTGGTTACCAATCCCAAATCTAACGTAACTCCTCATATTTTAGTCTCAGTGAAGACTTTGGAACATGTTTCTTTTTTTCCTTTTTTTTGTACCAGTTAGGTGGCAGACAAGCACACGGCCTACCTGGTGGGAAGTGGTTACCGTGGCCTATGGACTTGTGCAACACCAGGGGGGTCACACACGCGCTGCCGGCTCTAAACTACGAATGTCGGCTAACCTCTCACCCCGACCGGAAAGTCTGCGCTAGAACCTTTTCCATCAATCAGCAGGTGTATGATCTTGCAGGTGTGATTGGTCAAGGAACTTGTCTAGACTGCATACATACATACATATAATCACGCCTTTATCCCCGGAGGGTTAGGCAGAGGTGAAATAACACCCATATTTCACTAATCATTGAATTCAGTCCCACGTAATAGTGGGTGAGCCTATTGCCGTCTTCCGGGCACTATTATTGACTCGAGCAATGCATCTAAAGCTGAGACTGGACTGTATATATCTGTCTGGTGTTAAACAGCCCCATCCCTTAGTCGCCTTGTACGACACCTCATGGGAAGTGATGGGGTGGCCCAAATTCTACTCTGCCGGGAACCACGCGGCTGCGTACACCACACCACAAATTATACCTCATCACATAAGTTTATTATTTTTCCTTAAAAAATACGAGTATCTACTAACACAAAACTATCCTCCAAAAAGTAATAGATGTTTTCTATGCATTTCACATAGATTAGGTGCTAAATATAAAACACTACCTACGTTATTTATAGAGTGACGAACATTTTTGTCGAGCTCTCATTAACGTTGTAAACTACTTTCGTAGTTTGCAAACACATCCTCTTTTTTCTGCAAGGAAGTCTCTACGGGTTCCACTTCACTTGGGCTAACTGTGCAGTAGAAACTACGTTATGATACGTCACGGATGATTAACTCAGGGGATCTATACAAAGAGGTATATATTACATTCTTTCTCAAACAGAAATATCATCATCACAGATCTCACTGCAATAATTTTAGTGTTAATTTAACTCATACAAGAGGTGATTTCACCAGTGAAAAGCAGTATATTATTTTCTCTCGAAACTTCCTTAAGGCTCAGGGTTCACTTTTCAGTTTGTTATCTTCCACTTTTCTCGGTCTTTTGCGTTCCTAGTAGTGATTTCATTGTATTGTATATATTGCAGGTATTGAAGTAAGCCTGTGTGTAAGTAAGTGGTATGAACTGCTGAGACGAGGTCTCGAGTTCGATCCCGGGTTTTACCAGTTTTCGAAGTTATGTGTGTATTTATCGCAGGTTTACAAGTGCCCAGTTAATGGCAATAGGCTCGCCACCTATTACATTGGGATCTAAACATAAACTGTCGAAATGTGGGTGCTAGCACCTCTGCCTACCCCTTCGGGGATATAGGCGTGAGTTTATGTTATGTTATTATGAAAATAATAATATCTTTTACATTATAGATGATGAAACCTCCAGCCTGGGGGTGACAGGTGAAGCCGCCTGTCACCCTGGCAGAAGCAGGCCGCGGCGGTTGCGCGCGTGGCGCGCCTCCCCGTTTCCGGGGACGAGTTGGGGACTCTGTAGTCCCCACACCCGAGAAGAGGGCCAGATCGTGAGAGATGGCCCTGGGTCGGCCGGGGTGCGAGGGATATGTCTGTCAACCTCACCTTCGGCAACCAAAGCGACCCACAGGCGGCGTGCGTTTTAGTCGGTTCGAGTCCGACATAACCTCCTCCACCGGCTCCGGTGGGGAGGTATCCGTGGGGATTTTGCGCACGTAAAAAAAAAAAAAAAAGATGATGAAACCTCGATCTCGACGTTCAGTTTATAAATGCAATTCATAAGAATTTATATATATATATTATTGCATCGGATAGTTGCAGGTACACATTATATGCCGTTAGATGTTGACCAGGAGTGAATGGCGCCTTAGCAAACGTAGGTATTTATTATGTCATAATGGCTTGGTTTATTAATGTTTTCTGATAACATTCATTCACTAGTAATGTTCATTGTGTAGTCTTTGTTGGCCTTTAACTTTTTTAACTGCCTTAAAAAAAGGATAAGGTTACATATTCGACGCATAGAACGTTTATCGTCGACGTATGTCCATTGATTTCACTGTCATTAATGAACCGATTTAAAAAATATTAATTCAAAAAGTATACTTCTGAGGTAGTCCTTTTGACACCAAGGGTCTGATGATGGAATATCTATGAAATCGAGACGCCTGAAATCTGAAGCCTTTAATAGACATGAACTTGTTTCATATATTTTTTACAATATATTAATTAAATTACCTTCTTGTAGACATCTTCTGATGACATTTGCAGCTGATGACAATAGGAGACACTACTCTTTTACATTTAAAAGTTAGAGGGTGCCATTACTTAGTGTCTATAATAGTGACCCTCTTTCCTGTGACTTGGCCTTTAGCTTACCATCAGGCGGAGCGAAGTCAAGTTGGCGGCATCCTAGATTAAAAAAATATATTATAGGGGCGTATATATGTGAACTATCAAATTATGGGAGGTACAATTTCTCAACTTCTAATGGTTAAGAAGTTGTGCCTATTTACTTGCATATGTTATCTTGTATTAATTCTGCTTAATTGACTTTACATAACGCGCAGCTAGTGTCCTTTAATTTAGTGTCATATTAGTTATCATAACTCTTTGTGTTATAGAAATGATTAAGTGCTCCCCGAATTATTTATAGTGATGAGCGAAATTGTTGAAATTATTGGAGGCACAGCTAAATGAATGAGCTTAAAATTATCCCTATTTTCACTAAACTACCTAAAATATTTTCAATAAGCGCGAGCAGGTTTATTTTGGCACACTTTTAACAAAATAATTATATTAGTTAACTTTGAAGGGCAAATTTCAAAAATGATCGTTATAAAACTTGACAAGGAAGTTGGAAAAGAATGATATAGCCACTTTAAATTCACAACTTCGTCCACATCCACGATGAACGTTTTTCCATGCGGAAGAAACCACGGGCAAAAGTTATAGTACCTATCTAATAGTTCTATAATTAAATTAGTCGTTAATTAAAAACCTGTATGGTTGCACTAATAATAAATTTAAAAATATCAACAACACAATAATTAATGTAGCAACTTTTTCCAACAGAAAGCCTCAAGGTTTTGTTAATGAAATCGTGAAACACACTGCAATTATATTTTACTAAATGTAATGCAGGTTTGTATTGTTTCTTTCATAATTTATACGAGTAGGAAATAGCCATGTCGCTTATATTTTTATTTTTGCACGTCATTTATGAAAAAATATTTCTTATTCGGGAACACTACTCACGTATTTGTCATCAAAGGTTAAAATAAAATCATTGAACTTAGAACTAATGTCTACTAATGTGTTTTGTTTTTATGTCATTGTGTTACAGTGACGATATTCGAAATTTAGAATTCAATCGTTATTATTTGCTTTCAATAACAGGAAATGAATTAGCATAAAATAATTCGTATAATGGAGGACGGCACCAATGGAATGGAAATGGAATTCAGTTTAATAATTCCTTTCAAACGCTTAATCCCTTAAACCTATAGATCGAATAGATTTCAGAGTAAACATATTATTTATTTAGGTACCCAATACACTGTAATTATTGGATTTAGTAACTATAACATAAAAAGGCTATTTGAATATTTTTTAATATCGAAAAATGACCACCAAGTGAAATATTCTTACCACAAATAATTTTAAAGTAGTAAACAAAGACAAATAGTTTTAAAGTAATATTTTAAAGATAAAAAAGAAGAAGAAGATAAATAGTTTTGAAAATTCAATGTTTCGCGCTGCCCGAAATTGTGCCGTACAAAGTCGTACTTGTTAGTGACGTCACACGCCAGTGGCGAGTAGTTCAAATGTAAGGAACGCAACAGAATTTCGCATTTATCTCGGTCTAACGTTACCTTTACACATATATAGTTCGTAATAAAAAAAATTATATTTAATGAGGAATCTAAAAATTTATAATTTGGGACTGTATTTGATTGTTTATATTTTGACTTAGGCTTTAGGAATTAAAATAATAAAAAATATAGTTGCAGTTTAGTTAGGCAATATCTTATTTTGTAAAGCATAATTTATGATAATAAACTAACATATTAAGCAGTATTGGGAAGAATTGGACGACCTTGTCAAATAGCCTAACTAATATAATAAGTACAGCGACCTTCGATGAACGACCTCCGCCCTTCCATGAGCGCCGGCCTGAGGGTGACAGGTGGAGCCGCCTGTCACCCTGGCAGAAGCAGGCCGCGGCGGCGGCGCGCATGACGCGCCTCCCCGTTTTCCGGGAACGAGTTGGGGACTCTGTAGTCCCCACACACCCGAAGAGAGGGCCAGATCTTGATAGATGGCCCTGGGTCGGCCGGGGTGCGAGGGATATGCCTATCAACCTCACCTTCGGCAACCAAATTGACCCACAGGCGGCGTGCGTTTTAGTCGGTTCGAGTCCGACATAACCTCCTCCACCGGGATTGATAGGAGTGGGTGCACATCAGTAGAGATGGCCAGGATTCGAACCTGAGACCTCACGATCGTAAGGCCGACTCCTTAACCACTAAGATTCCGACGCATCACATAAATACATTGCTAGCTGACCCACCCCAGCTTCGCCCGGGGTATATTTTGAAGCTTCATATCCCTTTGAGCCCGTATGTTTTAGTCTTCAAAATATGTATGAAAAGTTGCCGGATTTGTTAACATTTATTATCAATGCTCCGCTCCCTTAAGTAGTAGCGTGATGATATATAGCCTAAAACCTTCCTCGATAAATGGACTACCCAACATTGAAAGAATCATTCAAATCGGACCAATTGTTCCAGAGATTAGCGCGTTCAAACAAACAAACAAACAAACTCTGCAGCTTTATAATATTAGTATAGATAATACTAAACTGCTACTATTTAGTAGCAATTTGAAAATAATGCTTTTTTTTTAATTCATTCTGAGCACAAAAGAATATGATTATCTTCATAGTTATTTGGGTGATTTTTTCCTCAACTGACTGTGACTGAAAAGGGTGCGCACTGTGTGATATGAAAGAAACTTCATCCCACGCACTCTCAAGCCGTGGAATCCCAAGTGACTACAATATGGGGTTCTTCAGGAAGGTCATTAAGTTTCTTCAGGGTCGGCAGCATGAGTGTAAAGCCTCTGGTGTTGCATACGTCCATAGGCTACGGTAACCACTTCCCATCAGGTAGGCGGTGAGCCTTATCTGTCACCTAAGTGTTATAAAAATATTTAAGTAAGTATGTTTCGCATTCTAAAACCCATATTACGAGGTAAGCTTAGTTTGCTTTTAGAGGGCATCAATCGCAGATATAGATCAAACAAAGGGTGATTACTACGAGCTACGGTGAGTCAGAGTATATAGTACAGTGACTATTGTAAATATTTTAAAGAGTATATGCACAGAATAGATAATATGGTATAAGTGACTATGATATTATAGATACCTTGGCATATAGTGTTGTATATAACGTTAAAATTGAAGTGTTAGAACAAATATTTGTTATTTGCGATTGACAAACTTGGTTTTTACCATTACATAAAACTATTTTAGTATTACTTCAACCATTATGAAATCTTTTACTTCGAATGACTGTCGCTTTCTTATATCTGCAATGTTGTAGCTACTGTTTTATGTATCCTAATTTAGTAATCTTCTATATTTTTCCGCTCACGCTATTTCAGAGATTCGAGTCGAGTTATTATCAATTTTGTGTTACATATAGTAACACAAAAAGAAGTTTAGATAATTCTAACACGCACTTTATTCATTTAGATATTTTCGCACTTTCGGACAATGAATTTAGAATGCAAGCCATATCTTTACTTCTTTGATTCAATTTGAGGCAAAGAATTAGCACAATTTTAACTCTTTTAACTACTTACTACATTATTTTGCGGACATAAGTGTGGATAACCCACACTTACCAAATTGTAAAATGTCAAATTTCATTTTGTATGATACAATGTATAACTGTTTTGTGTCCCAATATAAGAAAATAAATAAATAAATAAATAAACATAGCAACACTTTAAAAATATTGATTCACAATATCAGATCACACGAACTGATTTCTCGAAATTGGTAATTATAAATATCAATTAAAAGTAATTACCTAACTTAACTTTAACAACAGGCATTCGATTTGATAATGACCTTTCATACAATACGTTTTCCTTTATAATTTATAATGCAACGTCTGCGTCTCTCATGGACAAATACTACGTACAACAAAACGTGTTACAAATATATTCCTTATTCCGGAAGATTGTAATATTATCTTGCTGTATTCGTGTTCATTTATCGACATCTCTGAACATTGAATTTAACTGTACTTTATTTCATAATGATTGATACCTGTGGGCTTACCATGACGTGTGATCCAGAGCTGCAACTTCTTTCGTTATTCTCTGAAATTCTGGCGGAGGATCGGACGTAATGGCACACATTGGGAGAGGCCTATATCCAGTAGTGGACTACGGTAGATTAATTGATTGATTGAATGACGATAACATTTAATGACGCCTTTATCTACGGAGGGTTAGGCAGAGGTGAATTAACACCCACATTTCACGAATCATTAAAATCGTTCCTACGTAATAGGGGGTGACGATAAAGATGATATCAATAATTAGGATGCTGCTCAGATCAATGGAATCGTTTACATGACTTTTCGTTTCTTGTAACCGTAAAAGAATGTAAAAAGGGCTTGAGGTATTTTGGTAATGAAAATATATTGATATGGTAATCAAAGCCTAAGACGAAAGTCTGCACCAGAAGGCTCTCAGGGTAGGCACCCTGTCAATCCACATGTGTACCGGCCTGGGCGGCCTGTAGGTGAGGTTGGTTTCACTCCAAAGGTCTTGGGAGGCTCCTCTCTCTCTGTATCGCGTCATATTGCGCCACAATCTCGGATCTACTTCTGATAAAGACGGTCTGCCTTATCTGTTATTTCAAAGCCATTACTCTCATTCTTTATAGTAGACACAAGGTGACTGCACTTATCTAGGCCACACTGCACACTTCACTAAAGTGTCAAAATTCAATGGGTCTTCTAAACGATATTTGTGTCTAGTGTTTATTTTTTGGATATTATCTTACGTCCTATACAATATTTTACAAGAATGCATACATACTTGATAAATCGAACTATAGTTACATAAGATAGTTATGTTTTTTTTTAAACCACTTAGTTGGCAGACAAGCACACGGTCCACCTGATGGGAAGCGGTTACCGTGGCCTATGGACGTATGCAACACCAGGGTGTCACACTCGCGCTGCCGACCATGAAGAAACCTTCTGATGCCCCTCTTGAAGAACCCCATGTTGTAGGCGCTTGGGAAAACCGCAGCAGGGAGGTCATTAAGTTTTGAGCTGTGTTCCTTTTTTTATGTGAACCCACTCCTAGTACAAACAATTTAGCTTGGAGGGGTTAAATGAAAATATTAGTAATTGCAGTTTCTAATATTGTTGCTTTTTTAAAAAAGCTAGTGTAAGAATGCTTAAATTTTTGCAGAAGATCTATAGAAGATAAAGTTATCTACAGAATACCGCGGTTATAATAACTTCATGTAATGTTCCCAGCGGTGAGTAGGGTAGCCAGAGCTCACTGGAGAATTTGTGCTGTCAGTGGGATGACTAAAGGCTTGTTCTGCTTTGTCCTCTACACTGACGGCACAGAAACCCTGTGCTTACAGAGTCGGTAGCGCGAGTGTGGCTTCTCTGGTGTTACACACGTCTATAGGCCACGGTAACCACTTTCCATCAGGTGGGCCGCCACCTAAGTGGTATAAAAAAAAAGTTACAACAAATTATGAGTAAGATAGACTTCAAATTGTTATCATGTTAAGTAGTTATTTTGCGAAAGTATCCATCGAGATAGCAAAAATATCATCAGCGAATAGCACCTTGATGTCTCTTCAGCCAAATTTCTATAATCATCTTGAAAAAATTACTCCAAAAGTGACTCAATATTTATTTTCTCTTGCAGGCGACTGACTGAACGAGTGAACGAACTTATACATACAGAAAACGTATATGTTGAGCGCCTGAGGCATGTCGTTGAAGACTATATACCCCACATGAGCCAGCCTGACTTGATGCCCACGTTCAGAGCATTGAAACCAGAAATTTTCGGCAATATTGCAAGGATATTCAGGTTTCATTCTGAAGAGTTCCTGCCTGCTTTAAGAGACTGTGAAAATGATCTCAGAAAATTAGGGCAGTGTTTTAGGCGATTTGTAAGTATAGCTTATATTTGCATTTTATAAATCAGCCTAGAACTTTGTAGAAATTAATTATTTTTGAGTAGAAATTATTTGTAGTTTTTTATGTATCGAAGAGGTAGGACACGACGGTATTTCCGTCAGAGCAGTCCGATTGGGGAAGTACCTCCACCCTACAGAATACCACGGCTATAATAACGTCGTGTTGTGTTCCCGGTGGTGAGTAGGGTAGCCAGAGCTCACTGGAGAGTTTTTATGCTTTGCTTTGCGTTTTTATGAAGTGGGAAGACCAAAGGCTTGTCCTGATTTTGTGTTCTGCACTGAGGGCACATAAAATCTTTCAGGTTCGGCAGCACGAATGTGACTCCACTGGCGTAACACACGTTCATAGGTCACGGTAACCACTTTCCATCAGGTGGGCCGTGTACTTGTCTTCCACCTAAGTTGTATAAAAAAATGTATTAGTAGTGCTGTATATATAATACTTATATTATTTATATAATTGTAGAACAGTACTACTAGCATTCTTCTTTTGTTTAATGCATCTCAGCATAAGTTCTTTTACTTATACAGAAATCCCCTTTAAAGTAGTCCAAATGACGAATCAAATACAGAAAGAACATTCTTAGCCTAGTAAAAACCTACTCTGGTTTTTACTAGGTCATATGATTAATTCAACATATATTTTTTTAGATAAATGAATTTATAATCATACTCACTCATCATGGCCATTTATTTATCGCAGCTGATCCAATTTACGATATCTTTAACGAATTTCCTTCAATATAAAAAATATAGAACAATTAATTGACCATGAAACGTTTATCTATTCTAACTAGAGTACCTAAGTAGTCGGCATAATGACCGATTGAAAGCAATCATTACAAAAACATTGGTGTCATGGACCGTGGACTGATTACTTGTACACTGAAATCCTCAATTTCGTCTTTTGATTCATTGAAATGGATAGAACACAGATTTGACTGCTGTATTCGGTTCATTGAACGAGTAATATCAATCGACGTGTTTGTCAATTCTTCATAGTTCATCGACTTATCGCCACATTAACCCTAAAATCATGGGTAGATTCACTACACTCAGTTTTATTCGGTGAAAGTATGGTGAATCAATTTAATTGTATGAAGTAAAATATCCAACATAGTATTTATTGCGTTCAGCTGTTAATGTACGTGACAATTGGCCGTTACTCATTGAATATAATACAAACATCATTTTAAAAGTATGACTCATTAATACATTTTTTTTTTCAGGAGAAAAGGTTTAATCTGTATGTAATGTACTCTAGAAACAATAAAAGAGCGACGAAATTAGTATTTGAACATAAACAATTTTTCCAGGTGAGTACAGATTAAAATTATTATTTTTTAGGACGTACTTAGTTAATGATCTCATCAGGCTCAGGCTCAATCAGGCGAGGTGAAGTCAAGTTGACGTGTCCTAGATAAAAAAAGGGAATGAATGTTATGTTGATTGCTGTCAAACATAATTGATTGAAAAAAACGAAATATTTCATTGACTCCAAATAAAATATGGGATAACTGGACTCTCCTTTGACGGTCATAATGAAATAAAACATGTACTCGTACCGGTATAGCAATCGACTGCTATGTTGATAGCCACGGGTTCGATTCCCGCTAATGCATAAATTGTATGTATAACTCTATGCCTCGAAGCATAACACAAGTTAGCTGATTTAGTTGAGCTATGCTTACTTTTCGGTAATTCTGATAGTCTATGGGAGAGGCCTATGTCCAGCAATGATGATGATATTGCTTACTTTGGGTTTCAAAATCTTGAGACCATTTAATGTAATTCTGCGACATTTTGTACTCTTATACCCTGCCGTAGGTATTAGAGCTTAAAATGTCGCAAACTTACATTTTTATAGCAATATAAGTAAATAATACCATGTATTGTAAAGGCTTCCTTAATACAATACAAAACGAAAGCCCGAATACTGTGTAGTCATTACACTAATCATAGATAATTAGATAAATACAACCTTGACATGAAAGAAGTCACTTTGTTATTCTATTTTTGCATGCGTCAATTTTAAAAGTCCTGACAACCTAGTCGGGACTTTCAAGTTGACGCATGCAAAAATATAACGATAAAGTTAATGATTCAGTTATTCCTGTATGTGTCATACTCCTACACAGTTTTAATTAAATTGTGATAAAAACGTTCCGTTGTTGACATGATAACTTTTGTATTGAGTCCTCATACTCATCACCCTCTAGGCCTTTTTCCCAACTTAGTTGAAGTCGGCTTTCCTTTCTAACTATGACGCTGCTTAACTTCGATATTTTGAAGCGACTGCCAACTTTCGATAATGCCTTCTACAACCAATTGGCAATATCGAAGTTTTGTAGTTAGTCGGAATTTTTAGCGCTCCAACTATCCGTAACGACTGCCATATATGTTCGTGATACTATATATAACTGGGTTTAATAGTAAATAACTATAGCTATCATATTCAGTATCAGAATAAACGGGATATTTACCATGTTTCATTGTTTTGAGTTTCCGATATTTCGGCGCTATTGCAAGCACCATGATCACGGAGACTTCCGTCTGATGTGAGTGACCATGATAGTTTAAATAGCTATCATATTGATATGAATTATATAGCATTAAATGTAACTAGATGATTTAGATTGATATCACGGTATAAAATCAATTGATTGAAACATTATCGGTTGGCCGCATACACGACTCACGATGCGACCATCGTCATTTCCTTATTTCTGTCAGTTTACGGTGGATGGCGAATGCTGTTAAACAACGATCTAACTGTTGCTACTACCGTTATTCTTCACATTCATAAACATTACCCGACCACAGCCACTTAAAAATGATATTCCGTTACGTATAAGCGCACATTAATTACATAAATGAATTTAATGAACCCCTTTAGTTGCCTGCGGTCATTAGACCTAACAAACATATATAAGATCTTTTTCAACTGCCGATTTTGAATTTCGAGTCCTGAAACAACCTTAAAAAGAGGTACGTTGAGCGTTTTTGACAATTTGCATACGTTTTGCCATTTTTCGCTTCTAATCGACTTTTGTAAACACTTATAAACATAATTTTTATGAGCTTAAATTAAGAGAGTCCCTTATACTTTCAATCTCAAATCACGTCAATCACCTCGTCAGATTGCAAGTCATCTTGTTACACTAGTGTACATTAGTACATAAGTGTACGGCGCTTCTTGTATGCAACCAGCAGCCCTATTATACTTTTAAATAGCGGCTTTAGAAATATCAGTCAGTCATTATTAATGTATAAAGTACTGAACATCTGTGAGATACCTTACTCTGTGAGATATCTTACTCTGTATATTTTATCGTGCATTTTTAATATGTTATAAATTACTTTGTATTTGTTTTTCGATCGTTTTAAATAAAACGACATTGTTTGGTAATTATTACCACCTAATATACTAAAACTGCGCCCAAATATAATATGTGAACATGAAACAATTTCACAGATCAAAGCTGGTGAAATGGAAAAAAAAAAGTTAGTGTAACTAAAAAAATCAGAAAAGTAGTGTGTAATCTGTGTAAGCAAGATGTACACCACGCTTTCTTTAAGTATTTGTTTTATTCATTAAAGCGATTTCTTAATTTTACTATCGCATATCTAATATATAAATATAATAATATAATTATAAATTACTGTATTATTTTTGAGCAATATTTTAAGTGATCCGCCTGAATGAGGCTATTCAATAATTGATAGATTACCAACATTATCTATTTTAATTTTAGCATACAATAGTGTTGGATTTGACAGATATTAAGAATGTATTTACAAAGGGTTCAGGGTTAATTGTACTAATATACCCTTATTTATACAGCGACAAAACACGGGGAATCCATGAAACGTAATACCTATTCGAAACGTCAGTCGCGCGCAAACAAAAGACAATATATATAACTCGAATGATTTTATTCCGAATTATTTTCGATATGGTTTAGTTAGGTCGTATGAAATACCAAGTGCTGCTCTCGGGCTAAATCATTTCATAATTTCCTGATTTTGATACCTACCTGTGATCTGTAACTTCAAAACTGGGTAGTTGTTTTAAATTAAATGGTATTATAAGTTGATATACAGGGTTATCTCGTAAGTCGTGCGAACCCCGTTAAGGGGTCGTTGTTCCCACCATTTCTGACAGATTTCCCCTTGGACCCCTGCCCCCCAACCTAACCCTTTTCAAGTTATAAGGATTTAAAGATTTTTTTGAAAAAAGTCCGATTTCTTGTCTATTGGCCTATTTTGTTTGTTTATTATTGTTCAAATATTTATTGTTATACGATTTTTGTGTAGCAGATTAGTTTCTTCATCATTATGAAAAATAAAAATAGAGTTACCTCAACTAAATAGGTTGTAGATAGAAGATTGATAGTTATAGCATCAAACAAAAATCAGTACAAGTCAAACTTCGACCAGCAATAGTAAAAAAAAAATCTATGACACCTAGGCTGCAGACACCTCTAAAAATATCTACGTTTCATTAGCTTTTGATACCTACCTGTGATCTGTAACTTCAAAACTGGGTAGTTGTATTAAATTAAATGGTATTATAAGTTGATATATATAATAATATGAACGTGCGGTGATGGAGAAAGAATACAAGTATCACCACTCCATCTCATCCGAAGGGTGTCGTAAGAGGCGACTAACGGAAAATATGCAGATGGTGATGACTGTGAGAGAAGTAAAACTTAAAATTAAACCCTGTACCAACCCGTCTGGCCAGTGTGGAAACAGTAGACCACCCAACATTGGGAGAGGCCTAGTTCAGCAGTGGACTACGATGGGCTAGTTGATAGATTCATTGATAATATGAAAACGTATATTGGGAAACCATGTATTAATGCATTGAAACATAGTTCTATGTTTATATCATTGTCGCTAACTAATTCTCTCCAATAGGCTTCAGTCTCAGTCTAGTTGCTTAGATTCAATTCTGCTCCAGTTATCCCACGGCTCGATTGCGATCACATATCATACGACCTAAATTACGCATGAAAGCCGGTGAAAGGCAATGTTTACCAATTGTAACCACAAACGATTATTGCAATAGATAAAACTTCAATCGATTTGGCAAACCATTTAAAACGTTGTTTGATTTTTCAGGCAATACAATTAGAATTAGGCGATCGATTAGATCTTTCAAGTTATCTACTCGAACCAGTGCAAAGGATACCGAGGTATAAACTGTTCCTGGCTGATTTAGTGAAAACTTATACGAATTATGAGAACGAGAGATGTGAGTCTGATTCGAGAATATCGAAACTAAGTGTGGATAGTGACGAGACGGGTGGCAGCAATGGCGAATCCTCTGACAACGATGAAACTCCATTGGAAAGTTTGAAGTCGGCTAAAACTATGATTGAAAGTGTTTTAACAGCGGTCGATGGAATAATGGCGTTGGAAAATATTACTGAATGTCCGGTAAGTGAAATTTAATAATCCAGTTTACATTTGCTTGAATAGCCATTATCTGATTTCTTTCTAATTGTGAGGTTAGGAATTCAGGAATCGCATGATTAAACGACTGTAAAGTCACGCTAGATTTTGGTGTTATGAAGAGTATATTCTAGACACCTATAGTATAGAAAGCAATTTATTTGCTTACCATCTTATTGCCTGATATCATAAAATACATTATTGAAACATCCCCGAAAGGCTGGGCAGTGTTGACTAAAACTTTACCTAGTCCTTTGGGAAATTTATTTTCTATTTTTGAAACGACCTGGCCGTTCAAGGTCATTTTCACACATTATTATTAAATTATGATGTCGAGAAGAAAGTTCGTATCAGTGATAGGGTTCCTATATCATCATGAAACAACTCAACATTGAATCCAATCCCGTGACACACAGTGTTATTGGTGTGGTAATTACAGTGGCTAAAAAAAGTACTAGTGTTTGCAATTTGCAAGCATTTCTGTTTGTTCTGTAAAACTGTAATTATATTATGACGTCACGAAATATTTTTGTAAACAATCTAGGTATTATGACACATATAACGCAAATTATTGCCTCTTATTTCTATACAATAACAAACAAACACAAAGAATATTTATGGTCCCGAAGCAAAATAATGTTCGATTTTGTTCAATTTTATTGGCTACATTATATTATTATTTAACACTAAAACGTTATTTAAAACTCAACTGAATACTTTTTTTTCTTTTTAACGTGCGCAAAACCCCCACGGATACGCCCCCACCGGAGCCGGTGGAGGAGGTTATGTCTGACTCGAACCAACTAATACGCACACCGTCTGTGGGTCATTTTTGGTTGAAGAAGGTGTGGTTAACAGGTATATGCCTCGCACCCCGGCCAACTCAGGGCCATCTCTCTTGATCTGGCCCTCTCCTCGGGTGTTGGTATTTCTTTATTTTGATACTATTAATATTGTCAGAGTACCTCATTATCACAATTTTCATTTCTTACTAGAACTAAATGGGATAGTAAATATATACTTCACAATGTATTAGATTAACATAGGTACCTTTATTATCTTTTATAAATTATTGTTATCAGATAAGTTCTAAACATTCCATAATATTTTTATTATTGTACTATGTGTATACGTAGTCACCAGTCAGCGAGAATATTTTGTTATTTTTCAGTTAAAGAAGAATCAAAGAATCAATTTCATTTATTCAGTTTAGGCACACAAAGAGCACATATGAACGTCAAAATTTTACAATTGAGTATGTCAAGAAATAATATTAAAATATTAAATAATGTACAAATAAACCATTGGGAAATGATTCTTTCGCTGGTTCGGTAGGTTAGTTCTACTGAGAAGACACCCGCAAGAAACTCAGCGAACCATACCAGAAGTAGATTATTTTTCAAGTATTATAAACCTTCAAACATTAATACATGGAAGATTTAAATGAAATTACTTACAATTATTTGCCGGTAGCTATAGCTCAGAGTTCCTGCAATTATTTCAAATTTAGGTTTCCGGATCAAAAAATTGAAATCCACATCGAAGTTTACTTGGGTAAAGGGGGATAACTAGTCGGGCATATAATTATTTCTATATCATTGTAATATCATGTTAATAATAAGGTATCTCCCTCCTGTACAAGTGGCACAACCGTTAGTAGAATAGAACAGTCAATTTATATGATAGACACGTATTTTTTCTGTCAAGACGTTTATGACAATAGTAAACATTACCTATGTCCACCCCATGCACTGATTTGACCCTGTAGTCGTAATTATATAACTTGGTTGCAGTTATATCTGAACCTGCTAAATCAAGGCCGACTGCTGCGACAGGATGAGTTCTACGCGATGGACACTGCACGACGACGGCGGCAGCTAATGCGGCTATTTCTTTTCGACAAGCTTGTACTCATCACTATCGTGTACCGAAAGGTTAGTGTGGATATTTTAGACTGTTTTTATATAGGTAGGTCAACGGCAGTCTTATCCATAATTGTCGTATTTTATACGGTGATTATGGATAAGACTGCTGCTGACTAAATTAAATGGTGGAGATGTGGACCAGTGTTGACTAAAACTTTATGCCATCTGGTGTCTTTAGATGTTGAGGTGTAAGGTTGCTCATGAAGCCCAGTTCCATCGCACCCCAGCTAGCCAAATGTCATCTTCGAGATGCAACCTGAATGCGTTAATTTTGAAGTTTGATTTTTGCACAGTTTTAAGACATTACTTGAGTATGTGGTATGAATTTCAGCTTGATACCTCCATACACTCCTGCGAAAAAGGACAGAAAGACAGACAGACAGACAACGAAGTGATTAAGAGTTCCGTTTGTTTCCCTTTTTAAGTACGGAACCCTCAAAA
Source organism: Eilema griseolum (assembly GCA_963662185.1). Taxonomy (NCBI): domain Eukaryota; kingdom Metazoa; phylum Arthropoda; class Insecta; order Lepidoptera; family Erebidae; genus Eilema; species Eilema griseolum. The sequence goes on along the minus strand of OY759233.1, from coordinate 12,251,814 downwards.
AATCTACCGTCAATGGGGTAATCTAATTATGGGAAATCATTCAATATTGTGATAGATATTATACATCTTAACGAATGCTGAATGTCCTGCCTGTAGCGAAATGCAGAGCACGAAGTGGTTTTTCCGATAATTAGTTTTAATTAGCACTGCCTCGTGAAGTACTTACATAGCTACCACGAGCAATTTAATTAAAATATGAAACGTCACGTCTTTAGATAACAAATCACCTGTGATAGTAGATATTAATAGTTTAGATTTGTACCTATATGCTCCGAACTATCTATACCTTTTGAGTAATTCGTATATATGTAACTTTTTGATGCGATCATCTTTGCATCGGTCTTTGTTATTTTCATTTCAAACTCGAGGTCAATTTATTCCTCTCCTTCTTTTGTTTAGACTTACATGACTGTTTAGAGAGCGACTGCCATTTGACCTTCCATCTTCGAGAAGAAAACCTCCACCAGAGTCTCGTCGATGAGCAGATTCATCGGCTAGATAACTAAGCTTTCCAGCGATGGCAGCATATACCTGTTGATTGACGGTCGAGACGCTGAAGCAGGCTATCCATTCGTGGTTCAGAATGTTCGGTAATTACTCTCGTAATGGTCTAAATAAGCTAGGCATAAAATGGAAATCGGACACTGAGTAAGATCTCCAGACCAGTGTGTGATGTGTGTGACCAGTGATGACTACTACTTTAAACCGAAAGTCGATACCGAAAAGATTTTACACGGGCAATTTATTTATTTTCTACCTAATCAACCTTTAGGTCATTCAGAGCTAAGTCCAATTAGGTGCTCCAAAAGTTATGACGAGAATTATAGAATAGTACTATAATATTTTTACAGGGAATTAAATAGCCGCGTGGTTTCCGGCAGAGTAGAATTTGGACCACCCCATCTCTTCCCATGTGGTGTCGTACAAGGTGACTAAGGGATAGGGCTGTTTAACATCAGACAGATATGTACAGCCCAGATTCAGCCTCAAATGCATGGCTTGAGTCAACAATAGTGCCTGGAAGACGGCAATAGGCTCACCCCCAATTATGTGGGACCGAGTTCAATGATTGGTGAAATGTGGGTGTTAATTCACCTCTGCTTAACCCTTCGGGGATAAAGGCGTGAATATATGTATGTATGTACGTACTATAATATTAAAATACCTGTTATACAATAGGCAGAGTTGTTGTACGTGTATACATATTCTGAATTTCTAATATGCCACAAGGAATAATGATGTTGATACAACAGTGTGTTTTAACAACATTCTCTATTCGTATTAGGTTCTGCACTAAATACTGGGTAACATTAGTCACTATAAAATTAAAACATTGACAAATTGTCTGCATGCATAAGTTTCGAGGAACTCGAATCTGCGGCTTGCAACTGTAATGGCATACATTTATTTAAGCTGGAATGCAGTTCGTATGACCTGTTATAAGATAGGTATCGTGCATAGGATTAGGATGGAAGACAGATAGGTTGAGACAAAGTCTTTCTACTCGTTATAATCCTAGTTTCGTGTTTTCTATCTTCATAATTGTTTTCATACATACACGCCGGTTGCGGGTACTCTTGACCCTGGCCTCTTCACGTCTTCAATTCAATTCAATTCTAACGTTTATATGCTTCAAATATGGCTACAAAGATCTTGTCTTAAAATTAATAGGTACAACATATTCTGCTCCATAGAGTGTGTAAACATTAGGTCATTAATTCCTTATTGTAGGTTTAATGTGGGAAATTAAGTAGGTTAGTCAGTGATTACGATTATATATGACAACAGCGGGACAAAATAAAAAAAAAGAACAATGCAAGTCAATATTAATTATATCAATGTCAAAAGTAATATTAATAATGTCAGTATGTTACAATAGATGAAAACAAAATGTCAATGACGTAAATTTATCATTCATATTCTGCCTTATGATGGCGTGCAAATATAGTAGGTACATACATAGTCAATTTTTCGATCCGATTAACATACGCTGTGTAGAGGTATAATAAATTAAATAACAACTAATAAATCTCATTGGCCTTCTTAATGTTGTAGCACAGTAGTAATAAAAAGCCCAATGTAACGCTTATGTAAAGCTACCCTAAAGGAGCCAATTAACAGGAATTAGGTAATAACTTATTTGTAAGTTAAGTAATTAAGCTGGTAATCGATTATTTAACATCGGTTTCAACGCTGTTATGATTAGAAAAGACGGCCGACGTTTGACGGACAATTTTACAGGAGGAAAACTTTGACGTATTTGGAAACATTTCTGACTGTTGATAGACTAAAGATATTAAACAATTTACGATATCGAGTCATAAAGCAACCAAACCTAAAGCTATTGTAATCCAATCAATTTTATCGTAGAGTTATGAATACTGCGCAATGTATTTTGAATAAATACATGCGTTGTATATTGGTATTGGTGCTAAATTATTTTCTGTAATCACCATATCCACTAAAACATAAATTTGAATATACTATAAATATGAATTCTGTTTAAAAAACGAAAACTAACGTAATAAACTAAAATATTTACAAGAATATAAAAGAGGGGTCAAAAAATACAGGCGTCTAAAATTCTTTCCCATCTGTCTTGAAATTTGTTTTATTAAATATTATAGATATAAAAAAGTTAATAGATGATTGATAGACTATGTGAGTTTAAATAATATAGTCAATGGAGATGTTGAGTTTCTATGGGATGGAACTTCGAATGCTAAAATTAAATATGTTTGACTACCACCGATAATAATAGAACATGGCGCCGTCAGTGGCCTGTGATCAAGGTCGTTCGCGGCCGTTCATATGATGGGGGTCACCGTTTTGACGGAGCTAGCGTGCGCATTGGCCGGAACAACCCCGTGAGGCTTAGAGGCGGAAGTGTCCACCGAAGTTTATTGCGGACGGCAGAGTGTGGGACATATGGCAGTAGCTGTTAGCTCCCACTTAAGAGTGACAATTATTTACTCATTTCTGCTGATTTTTGATGCTGTCGTTTTCCCAAGCGACTACAACTTAGGGTTCTTCAAGAAGGGCATTAGAAGTTTTCTTCAGGATCGGTAGCACGATTGTAATACCCCTGCCTGCCACCTAATCCTTCTCTAATGCAAATATTTGAGTTACAATTTAATCATGCACCGTTTCATTTGTTATGCTGGACAGTCGCAACTGTAAATATTTTAATGGTGAGATTACGTACATACATATAGCACTTGCGATTCAATACACATACGGAACAACGTTTTTGGTGTATGTATCAATACTAAAATAGTCACTCCGTCATTAACAAGATTTTATTAAAGGTCCTAAGTGATGTTATCAATCATTAGAAAGTACCATCATTAGAGTACTTGAAATACTACCAATAGATACAGGAAACTACCTGATTGATACTGAGAGATTATTAAATGAGCTATTTCACATGTACTACTCCGTTATCCAAATTATAGTATCTCGTTATGCTGTGGTAGGCACAGCATAACGAGGTTTATGAAAGTTCGTTAGACTTTGATGGTACTTCGAAGAATTAGGTACTTTCATTGCTTTAATACCTAAAGCTGTCAGATTCGGTTTCAATATTGAATGTTATCAACATAACTTACTTGGGAGTTTAATTTAAAATATAGAATTATCTCAAAGGTCACATCAGCACGACATTCATATTGCATATCCGACTTTATTTCGCAAACAAATAATATTACTTAGTAATAACATAAATAAAGTAATGATGAATCACTATTTAGTGACTCACGATTTATCAATGTAACAATAAAATTATTATAATTACGCCAGTCGGTGCCTACTGTCGGCTGATATGATAAGGGACGAGCAGCCATTTTACGACAAAATTAATGGTAATTCTGTATCAGTTGGGACTTTTAGTGCTATCCGAATAAATAATATGAATTTTGGAATAGTGACTGAAATAGTAGTTACAATTATTACTTGTAACTTATATCTGTGGATATTTAATAATCTAGTCTTCTTTCTCATTCTCTTCTTCTTTTCCTGTGCCTTTTCTTCGGTCGGCGCTCCTCATTTCTCGGCGCCAAGATACTCTATCCTGGGTTGTCTGGTTGTCAATATGGAGGATCCTTAAGTCACGGGTCATAGTAGAGAGCTATGTAGCGAGTGGTTGACCTCGGCCGCGCTTTTGTTCAGGTTTCGTTAATGTTTGGTTCACAGAATGATCGGATTCTTTTCACGCCATCTTCTAAACTTTCTCATTCTGATGTAGTTTAACTTTGTGACTACCGTTTAAAACCCCGCAACCCTGAGAGGAAAGCTAGCATCAAAACTTCATACGTTAATTAATACCGGCTTGCAGGTGAGGTCGACTAATATACCCAAGATCTTGTATAAACCCTTGATATACCTTTAACTATTCTCCTATTATAGAGCCAACTTAACCGGTAGGTAGGCTTCATAGGGGGATAGTTAGCGATATCATAAAAAAGATGACGTAAAAACAATAACCTCGAAACGGTTTTGTATCTTTTTAAGTCCTTAATATCATCCTTGAAAACTGATTGTTTAATACTCCAAGTAACAGATCCCTTTGTCGCCAAATCAGCCGAAGGAAATTGAAAGAAAGTTGATTCGCCAAGTTTAAATTCGGTGCGGTTAATTTCAGTTCAACTTCGAGATTTTTACGCTAAGAAGTTTTCACAAGTTGCATTTGTTTCTTTTTCATTTAAAAATGTGCTCTGGCAAGAATTGTATGGCCGAGTTGAAAATAACAGTGAAATAAAAGCGAACTCAATAGCTGTACAATAATTATTAAAGTAATTAAATTGCTTATTGTAAAAACTCGTTCAGCACAAGGTAAATGTAAATTCCTTCAAAGTTTACTCACTTTACGTAATCGCTTTTTATCGAAATGAAACTTCGCTCGAAATGGTGGAACTAAGAAACCAGGTTTCGAAAAAAGTAACTATTGGCAGAGAAGCAAAATGAAGAAATTTGGACTATAATGAATCCACAGCACAGGTTGGGGACAAAATATCAATAGTAGGTGTAAAAGTAGCCAACTGAACGTCTCCTTTTTCCAAGAAGATTTTTATACCAATGTCTTTTGTCGTTAATAGAAAACCTTTAAGTTTTAAATGCTCTGCAACGTTCTTTCTGAACATCAAAAGATTATTTTAAATTTAGAAAAAGAGAGTATATTTTTCTAAATAAACTACTAACTAGTTTCACCTAAACACATATTTCCCTGCACCAATCACGGCCAGCATCTGCTATCTGATCCTTAGAATGTAAAGAGGATTAAAAGAAATATGTTCTATAGGTAGATAGTAATCATAAAAATACCTATCTATAGACTGTTATAACATCAATTATATTATAAGGTCTTTTACTTCATGTTCTTTGGACTATACAAAACTTCACTGATAAGCGTCGGTTCGTGTTCGTCAAGATTCTCTCACATCATGCACGAAATATAACGATAAACTAGAACTTCTACGCAGTAAACCAGTGAATTAGCATAATTTAAATATCGTAAGCATATGTATTTATTACTCTATTCAACGTGCAGAGTGTAGGTGTACTGTTTTGAAAGGGGTTGCTATTCTATGAGTTACAATTTCATTTGTTCGATGCCTCATAACTTGAATAGTAATAAGATAGTGAGCGAAGGAAGTTACGAAGTGTTTATTACATAGACGCGACGTATTGGCGTCGCCTTCACAACACCGTTATCTGTATTCTATCAACCTTATTTCGTGTTGTATATCTATTATAGGTATCTTAAGCTTCGCAAAATAACCACAACCTAAAAACCCTGAAATTCATTATATCTAAAAGAATTAATCAGGTCGGTGATTCAGTAACAATGGTTGCTCAAATCATCCTGAATTAATGTCAAAAAAATAGATCCAAATTTGACTTAACCATGAACCAAATACACTTATTATTGTAATGTTTACGTTTTATATGAGACATAAAAGAAAATTATGAAGATTTTAGAGGCCATAGATAGTTTGTATATAATAGTAGACGTGGCGAGAGTTAAATGACCTTGCCAATGCTTTGGAACGATTAATTCATCACGCATCGTCGACTTCAGCTGTTGGAGGATACAGGAAATGCGTAATATTGTGGGAAGCTATTCTGTTGGACGCAACTATATTTACGCAATTACGAATACCAGCATGAATAATATTTTTTTTAACTGAGAGAATGTGGATGTAATACACCTTTCGGTATTTTATAAGTGAACCAATTGTGATGTCGCTACATGCGTCTTTATTATGAGAATGTCATTAGAAATAATATAACATACTCAGCTTCAGCTTGTTACAGAACATATTCAGATTCAAGAATAGGTAATAGGAGCATTTACCCTATCTTTTTTTCCAAAATAGATATTTTATTTTTTGATGAACCAGAACATGATTTTTTGTGTGGCGATTCATTGATTTAGATGACATTGATATTCTGATCGTGGCAATACATAATCTGTTATATATAATAATAAATTTTTAAATTCAATGAATCTAAAGCTAAGTAGGGAACTATTACAAAATAACTTATCTAAGGAATTATATAGCTGTATATTACTCACTCACATGGACGTAGATCTGGGTTTTATTTTTATGGGAAATCCCTAATAATTCTACTTCTATTCTAACTAAATAATTCTACACTAATCAGTTAAATAAGTGAATTACCCGTCAAATAAACACCCTTATGTTTATTTGGTCTAGTCCTTAGGTACTTACATGCATTTATTAAAAAAACTGTAATTTTCATATATTTAACAAATACTTCAAATAACTTTAGGTATTTAATAACTGTAATTCAGCAGCTATGGTCAAAATATTTTTGCAAGAAATATAAACATAACGTACCTTTCACATGCTCAGAAGAAAAATATTCAAGCTCGCGTGTCGCTACAATATTCACTATTTTTTTTTGTAATTGATGCTAATGCTATTCGTTTTCCTTCCGTTTTTCAATTTATAAATTATTTGGGTAACTGACTTACATAACCAAAACGTATTATTATTTACCTACTTGCTGATGTTTGCATCTGCGCCTACGTGGATATCGGTAATCGTCATCCCTAGTTCTACCTACTCAACCCTTGTAACGAAAGGTACAGCAGATTTAAGTCTAAGACTTTTCTTGTGAAAGAAACCGCATCAAAATCCGTTCAGTAACTTTTTTCATTCGCGAAAAAACAGATAATAATTTAAAATTATATTTAGAATCGTTAAGTTAACAAAACCCAATTAATATTTTTTTAATCTTGAATGTTCAGACACAAGTAATTAAGTAATAATATATAATAGTATAGATTTGTTTCAACATCTAACAGGGATCTCTTCCACATTAGTAGCAGACACGTGGTATAGGGTATTCAACTCAATATTAATCTTGCAGTTTGATATTTTACTTACTTAATTTTTTTTCCGTTGTATAAAATTAATTCGCAAAATTAGATAAGATTAATTTATAATTTAAAATACCGCAATTTGTTTATGTTATGGCGTCATAATGACCAAAATGGTAGACGTTTTGTGATCAAAGAGCATTACATAATCAGAGAGTGCATTTTTTTATTTGTTTTTGAGTGATCTGACTTGTCTGTATTATTTAAGGTTACTCGATATCTCTATCACAAACATTGATTTTAATGAATGTTTAATGAATTCCATAATAGTGTATTCATTCATTAAACTAACACCTATTGAGGTTTTTTGACAGATTTTTTTATTTTTCTATTTTTTGACATATTATTAAACATATTATCCTATGATATAAATTTAAGAGCAAACATTCATTTTTGTATTATTGGTATTTTTCAGCAACCAGTGGAGTTCTTTGTGTACAAAGATCACATAGCAGTAGACGATCTTGGCATTACAGCGAAGGAAGAAGACCATCACAAATTCACAATCTGGTATAAGCAGAGACACCTCAAATCGTACAAGCTAGAGACATCGGAACCAACGATAAGGGATACGTGGGTCGAAGATATCACTTCGCTACTATGGGAACAGGCCATGCAGAAAAAAGGTAAACCATAAATATTCATGCTAAGTTAAATGATTGCATGGACTCCATTAAATGTAAGGGCAATAACTTCTACGGCATAATACTAGCACTGTTAGAAAAAAAATAGTTAAAGATTACTTGATCAGTAAGAATGCATATCTTTTCGTTCCTTTCATTCACATGAAATTACAAAAAGGTGCACTTCTTCGGTGTCAAAATATCTATTTTATTTTATTTTATTTCATTTTTACGGAAAACTTACAGCTAATATAAGTACATATATACAAAAGTAAATAGTACGAGAAGGCCACATATAAACAAGATAATGAGTATTAGATATTAGTAAACAGCAACAGAAAATAAGAACATGTTAAAGCGAAAGATACATAGAATACATTGATAATAATACGAAACAAATAAAGACACAATGACATGTAAAATTAAGTTCCCGTGTAACTGAATACCTCAGTATTAACATTGAAGCATCTCCACAAAATTAAATACATGAGATTTTTTTAAATTTAGAAACTATTATAGTTTTTAATTCATTCCCACCTCACCCAGGAACTGGGGCACAATTTTAGTTTTAAACAGCTTGTACATATAAATAGATATCTTTGCTAGTATATATCGTTTTATCTCTAAATACACACCACTTACAAAAGTGTGTTAGAAATAGATAACGTGCCATTGTTTTGGTCGCATCGATTCTAGTTAAATGCAGATCTTGTTTGATGATTACAGGACATTACTCTATAATCAATACTAGCTTTGTTGATATGTTTAATGCGCAACTCTCTGTGCTCCATATTTAATCAGAACAGTTAATCGCATACGCTTCTACTACAACTTCACATTTATGACTGTTTAAGCATTGAAAGTGCTTAGGTGACATCGATTATTTACGCAGCAAAGATAACACGCTCAAATTAAAAACCCCAGTCCATCAAAGAATACGCAGACAAAAGCACATACATCACAAAGTATTATGTGAAGTGCAACAATAATTGACAGCTATTAACACTTCACTAAATGTACAATTTCATCCTCCTTCAGTAAGAGATAATTTCTCAGATATGGTCATATGTTTACGGTACCTATGTCCGTACTACATATTATTGTACCTCACCATTGTAAATGGCTGAAAAAGATAATGCAACGTGTTCAAATAGTAAACAGTACAAATATGAGTTTGTCTTTCGGTCATTATGCAACGTTGAAGGATGTGACAGACAACGCGTGTATGTCAGTCGCGTGACGGAATTATGTCACCTTACAAACATTACGTAGGTACATGTTCAAGCATCTGTTCCTATTGAGAAAGCAGTTTTATTTAACTGAATACAGCTTGTGCATTAAATCGATGCTGTCGAATCTTATATTTATTAGTTCAGTAACCTTATCGTTGAAAAGTTGTTTGTGTGCATTATTTCTTTAGGTGATATTGATAATGAGTAATGAACGGTTCCATGATGCAGCTCATATGTATCGTTAGATAAACATTGAACATTAAAGATAAATTGAGACCACTCCTCATAAAGAAATTAGTTGAGTTCATCTGGCACGCACGCTGAACCAAACTAATTCCCGCATAGTTAATGCGAACAAACTTTTTAATTGATCGTCATCTGCTCCCGGTGGCTGTCCATACCCGTGCACGCTATACGTGACGACGGAAGGAGCGAGATTCTTTATCATCGGCTGATGCACGATGCGGGGTCGACGACACAATTTTTTTATTGGACAGTAGTCGGCAAGTTGCATGTGCACTGTACGCTGCGTCTCATCTGTGGGAACGCCAGGAACTCGCCGTTTTTCTTCGCCGACACGTCGCCGTTGTTTTGTAAATGCAAACGAATATACAACAACCGCTTTGTTTGTTGTTTTTACGCAAAACAAAATAAGTGTTGAGTCGACATTTATCAATGCGTTTCACACGTTTCTACGATACTTATCTTCGTATTCTTTATTCCTCTTTTAGGGGCAACTGTATTATCTAACTTAAACAACCTTTTCTTATGGATAATTAGATAGAAGTATCACAAGAGAATACTGCGACGATCGTTTTGAACTCTCGCAGTTACAATGCCACATTTCTCGTTGAGATTAAAGCGATAAGCGTAAACTGGTGTTTAAATCTTTCTGGTAACGCGTTTCTTTGTTACAAAGCTATTTAGCTACATCTGCAATTTCCACAAAAATATGCTTTTTGTTATATTGTAAAAGAATCAACCTCTTTAACCTCGCGCCCCAAAGTGCAAATTTTGAATGCAACTATCAAATTGCTATGAGGATGATGATTAACAACTAGGTAGGACTTAGGACGTATCTCTCTGAAGGAATAATTTTACACTCACATTTCTATTCTACATGTTTGATTCTACGTTCCAGCCAGGCATGTTAGTAAACTGACAAATGAAGTATGTAAGGTAGGTATATGCACAAAGAACATTTGTCAGTTGCGTATTACGCTTATACCTTTGCATAGTGTTTGGGTTGAAGTGTATGAATCATGCGTAGCTGGAGACGTTGGTACAGTGGCACTTGATTACGTTTCTGTGCAGTTTGTTTCTAATTATTTAGCTAACTTTAACTAGTTAAATTATCAAAAGTAGTGACCGTACGATTTTGTCACATTTTATTATTCAAAAACAGTTCAGTTTGCTGTACTTTTGTGTAGCGAAGTCGTCTATTATTGATTTTTTAAATATCAACAATTTCTCCGTTCTCACGCTATACGTGATAAAATGTTTATGTAGTTTATTGGTGTAGCATATTTTGTAACATATTAAATAAAAACTTCAGTGTGCGAAGTACTATTTTTTTGTCATTAGCATAATAATTACTATAAGTCATTGTTCTGTAAACGACTGTGGAGAAGATAGCAAATAACGAGATTTTATTCTGAAACATTTAAGAAGTTTACAATGATAAATGTAGATTAAACTATAGATATTAATGTAGAATAATAAGTTCATCTTTATCATAAATTAAATGAGATTATTTCTGCGGTATCAAATCTGGTGCCGAATGAAGAGATTGATTGAAATTTATAGGAAAAATTGGATACTAAGTGTTTCATATTTTCTTTTTTTATCATTGACACTTTGGTTCATGTTCGGCCTCTATCTCACCTACTGGTAAATGATGATGTGGTCTAGATGAAACAAGTTTGAATAGTAGGGACTTATTCATTCGAGACTTGAAGGTACCCAAAAACACTGGGAGTTCAACAACATTCTCATCCTACTAATGTTCCTTGCATTCCTGGTTCTTGCATTATTGGTTGAAATTATTCATATGTTATGAATATAGCTTAGGGGGGCTTAGGGGAGTTTAGGGGGAGGGAATGCTATTTTGGTGCCCTACATTTACGCAGAAAATGTATTTGACATCTCTTGTCAAGAAGTTTTTTTTTGTTAATTTGCAACTTTAGCGTGTGACTTTCGTACCTTATTGGTATGATACGAAGTTAGAAAAGGTACAGATGGATCAAATATCAACTACCACTTGTTGACATGAGGTGACGATACTTTTTTTTTTGCGTGCGCAAAATCCCCACTGATAGCCTCCCACCGGAGCCGGTGGAAGAGGTTATGTCGGACTCGAACCGACTAAAACGCACGCCGCCTGTGGGTCGTTTTGGTTGCTGAAGGTGAGGTTGACAGGCATATCCCTAGCAACCCGGCCGACCCAGGGCCATCTCTCACGATCTGGCCCTCTCCTCGGGTGTATGGGGACTACAGAGTCCCTAACTCGTCCCCGGAAAACGGGGAGGCGCGCCAGGTGCGCCGCCGCCGCGGCCAGCTTCTACCAGGGTGACAGGCGGCTCCACCAGTCACCCCCCGGCCTGGAGGTGACAATACTTGGACCACTAGCCATAATCTATTTAATTGCAGGTTTATTTGATTTATAACCTGAATTCAGATGTTTAACAACATGGAATGTGCGTCACCTTAAAAGATATGTTCTCGTGTATATTGTCTTTAAATTGACAATTGCGGGTTTATAAACCATTAGCATTGTTGTGAATTCTTTTTTTATGTGTTCGTAGAATGTGACGGTTTATCAGGACTGTTATCAGTTTAACGGAGTCAGGTGCGGCGAGAGATAGTAAGGTTACAAAGAGGAAACTTTAATAAGTACCTACATTATTACGCTTTAAATTCACGATTCGTAAAATATCATGTTCATTTGGGAATAAATTTTATCTATATTGTTCTCAAATTGTGGTCCAGTTGTATCTGTAGGTATATTGATAGATATACAATATGTACATAATTGTTTTAAAAAAAACCTAGGTACTTGAGTTTTGTTGCAATTATATTTTAATTTATTGTCTGTTTTATCCTTTTTTAAACTAAATCATTAATGAAGTAATTTTAGATTTGTCTATATGGTTTTTATAGCAGACCAACTGTCGTCTGATTCCTCAAACCCAAGATGAAAGCCTGTGCCGGAGTTTCATCCGCTAATCAGCAGATGTTTGAAGTTTGTGTGGTCCCAAAGATCTTGGTGAGCTCCTATACACCCATTGACCTCTTACTGAATATTGATATTAAATATCTGTACGATGCAATTCACATAACGTATTTCCTCCCCTTCTTCCCTGCAGGTGACAACATGCGAGTGGTAACAGATTACGTTGACAGCTAAAAAAGTATAACTTGTTTTGATTTGTGACGTATGAATTCTTTTTAGATATCAGTAGTTCTATACAGTTTAAAAACGTATCATACTAGACAGATAAGATTATATAATTATAATCGTGTGTTAGCTGGTGGCGCGAGGAATGTTTAAACGATAATCATGACTGTGAAATTTTGAAATGTACCTATAACTCGAGTCGGTGATTAGTTCTTCTCCTTTTTTTCCGATGTCTACAACAGAATTGCTGCAATTTTGTCATTGTTAGGTACAATGTAACTACCACACACACTCACACTAATATTTAGTGTGATCACACTTGTATGACACTTCACCATTTTGTGATTTCCGGTGACCATATGATGTTCTCGCTTCGAAACGACATACGTTCAAAGAGAATTTCAACTATCTTGTTGAATATATGTCGTTTTTCTCTTGTAGTTCCGGGCGGCGAGTTCTGGTAGGGAAGTTAAGTTTTAGTTTTTCTCTTTCTGGAATTGTTTTCTTTCAATTGGAATTTACATTAAGCATAGTAATATGCACTTTATTTAGAAAGGAAATGTTGTTAAATCAATACAATACATTCGAAGTCAATTGGTCAGTATTTAGTAAAGTTATCTGAGAACTGTTTTTATTATAAAAGGTGAGGGACAAGCACTTAGGGGATGATTGTTTTCCTAAGGATGGTTGTACCGAAAATTATTATAATATGCAATGATAACATCAAATATATTGGCTTGAAACATAAAGATATCATTAAATTTTTACTGATAAGCTTATTGATAGACAGCATTGATATAGATAGGTGATAAGATTGTACGTTGAACACTCTTTAGAAATATGTTATTTCAGCAAATTATCTTGACATGTTTGCCCATATCTAACTAAATGTGAGCGGACAAAAGATTAGCGATGTATAACATTAAAATATATCTGTGTTACTCTAACATTCGTTTCGGCCTTCATTTGCTATTTTATCAGCATCTATTTTTAAATGCTAATCAGTTGAAGTATTTTAAAAGCTAAATATCTACTTTTGAGCATAGAAAACTGTTTCAAATCATTATTGGCTATAGCATATGGGATAAACATAGTGATAGTTCAAAAATTTAGAAAATTATTAGGTATGTATATGTAGATAATGTAATTGTAGCAGTAGTGGAGGTAATATGATCATTTATTTATAAAGATAAAAATACAAATGATCATAATCCGACTAATAGTTTTGAAAAAAATTGTGAATAAAATATACAATTGAAGCGATTCCAATTAATTTACATATTATCTAAATATTAAATCTTCTTTTTTTGGAGTCCATTATAAAGAAAAATAATAATTATAAATCTAAACACCTTATTATTGTATTCGTCATATTATTTTCACAGAATATGTAATTATTTCATATATTGCGGTAACAAATGCAGGCGACAGTCATGTAACAAAACTATTTTCTAACGTAGATTGCATGCCCACCTAAAATTGTTGTTGAAATTGTCCGTATATTTGAGTTGATTGTATGAGTGTGTTATGGCTCGAAATTACCCGGTAGTAGAATTGTGTACGAGCGGTTCTACAATTGGATACCTACGTGCGATTCAATGAGCAGAATGAAATTACAAGCACACATTTGATTTAGGCATAGGTAGTTAATATGAATACAGTAATAATTGTATTGCATGATTATAACCCTTCCTGGTTTACTACGTGTTAGGTACCCGTAGCTTCGTCACCATCATCGTTCCACTTTTGCTCATCGTTATACTCTTTTTAGGATTCCGTATCTTAAAAGGGAAACAATGAAGTCCTCTCTGTTAAGACCTTTTTCTCAGGAATGTATGGAGGTATTAAAATAAAATTCATACCGAATACTTAGGTTTGCAATGCCTTTAAGCTGTGAAAAAATGAAACTTCTGAATCAATGTCGTCAAAAGATACAGCTGTTTATGTAGCATATCTTTGTTCCTCAGTCCAGTTTTGTATGAACCCTCAATGCGCGAATACGACTCGCACATGACCGGATTTTTTATCTTGACTTTTGACGGAGTCACTACTGCCTGACCTCCCAATCTCGAAGCGTATTTCGTATTACAGAGTCGTGTTCCACACAGGAACGTACCTGTATCTCGTACAAAAGGCACTGATGTTCCAGCGTGTTAAACTGTCTAATTGTCGCATCTGGTTTATGCGATGTTGTAGAAATATAATCCATTATTAATAATTTGATACTCACATCAAAATTAGGATTTTTATCAATCTAAACGAACGGACTCTTAGCCTTAGTTTTGATCGCATCCTCACTCTGAAGTTCAAAGTCCTAGGGTCCTAGTAATTAGATCTTTATTTCTATAAGTTCATTGAAAATCTTTCTCTATTGCTTGCCATATAAAAACAATATGAATAACAGTTGATCTATTGGATCTTGGATCATGTTATTACTTCCATACATATAATCACGCCTTTATCCCCAGAGGGTTAGGCAGAGGTGAATTAACACCCATATTTCACCACGTAATAGAGGTGAGCCTATTGCCGTCTTCCGGGCACTATTATTGACTCAAACCATGCATCAGAGACTGAGTCTGGGCTGTATTTATCTGTCTGGTGTTAAAAAGCCCTATCCCTAAGTCGCCTTGTGTGACCCCGGATGGGCAGTGATGGGGTGGTCCAAATTCTACTTAACCGGGAACCACGCGGCTTCTATATATCTATCTTCTTAAGCCATAAAATCGAGTATGTCACACTGGTTTACGTCTTCTCATCTTTCCTTCTTCGCTGAATATTGTGGTTTTGATTGCTCAATTGCTGTTTGTGTGATTCATAGACAATTGTTCTAAGCTTTCGTATGTGACTTTGTTTGATACAGTTTCACACTTTGGTGTAAGAAACGTTGAGAATAAATTTTAGTCCAAAAACTAGTGAATGGATTGTCTTGTTGATTTATTTGGGGAAAAAATTGATGAACTTCAAGTATTGAATATCAAAAAAATAAAATATAGGACTTAAACTATTTTTTCGCAACCATAATCACGGACAGATTAGATAGTTAACGTCTTATTATGTACCTTGAAATGTAAATATGGTAGACTATTATCTGCAATTTCTACTAAAAAATTGTATTTTAATTAAGCTATGTTTCATTTTCAGAACTACTCCAGCAGCAGCGTAATAAGAGGATATCTATGGTTTCTATGAATAGCGAGGAGTCCACCGAGTCTGAAAGAAATGACGACAAATGTAAGTAATATAATATTGCCATTATTGTACAATGTGTGAATTATTGTGACTAACATATGAGAAGGAAGTAAGTGTAAGTGTAGGTGTATCTAGATTTCAATCATTAGGTCAAGTCTTTAAACATAATTCACATTTTTCTATTCATCTCTTTATACTCAAACTATTTTCGATTTGATCTTAGATAATATAGTAAAGGTTGAAGCTGCAAAATGTAAAAAAGCAGGATAAAGCGCTCATCATCAGGCTGACCCTGAGCCCTTTGGACACCTTTGAAAGTACAAAAAGAATATTAATATGATTAAATTGATTAAACCGTACAGTGTTTATAAACAAAACAGCTATTTGTAATTTTGTACAACATGGATTAGCAACAACCAACGTGTTATACAAAACACGATTCATTTAAATAAAACATTCTACATGTGCAATGTACGTGTATTTAATGTAACATAAAAGAAAAAAATACTGTAGTTAATGCTTTTATTTGTAAAAATTTGAATATGCAAAGAAGGCTTCTAGTGAGTCCATTGTGTTGTTTTGCGTACTTCATTTTTTACACAAACTATATAAAATTTAGGACTTTAATAAACAGGCTCCTTTGTCTCATTAGTCGCAATTCTGTAAATTATCAGATATTGAACTCCAGTGATTTAGTATTGGCATAGAATTAAGAGATTGCGGGTTCGAGGTTTGAACGATAGTCTGATTCAAACCCGGGATCTTTTGATTATACGGTTGACTCCTTCACCATTAAACTACTCACGCTTCTTTTTATTAGATTTATTTGTACCTTAATTACCTGATCATATATAGTATTATTTAGAAGAGAAACTCAAAACGACCCAAGGCATCTACATCTACATAGTTCCTAGTATGTTCAAATAATTCACGATGCAAAATGTCACTCTGTTCTAATTTTGAATATTTAATATGCCTGAGAGCAGTGAAATAGTCACCACAATGGGCTAAGTCCTGCCCAGTCTCTCAATGCTATTGGCTGGCATTTACTATTCACTTTATACACTGTGATTTTATGGACTTTTGTGCTTGAAAAGAAGTGATGTCATGTAACTTAGAGAGATGAAGGAGGTAGGACACGGCGGTATATCCGCCCGATTGAGCAGTCCGACTGGGGGAGTACCTCCGCCCTACAGAATACCGCGGTTATAATAACTTCGTGTTGTGTTCCCAGCGGTGAGTAGGGTAGCCAGAGCTCACTGGAGAATTTGTGCCGTCAGTGGGAAGACTAAAGGCTTGTCCTGATTTGTCTTCTACTGACGGCACAGAAACTCTGTACTTACAGGGTTGGCAGCGCGACTGTGACTCCTCTGGTGTTACAGACGTCCATAGGCCACGGTAACTACTTTCCATCAGGTGGGCCGTGTGCTTGTCTGCCAACTAAGTGGTATAAAAAAAAAAAAAAAAAAAAAGAGTGTAAATAAAATTACTTCATTGAAATTACCATTAGAATATACCACTGGAGAGTTTTTGTGTTGTCAGTGGGAAGACCAAAGGCTTGTCCTGATTTTGTGTTCTGCACTGAGGGCACATAAAATCTCTGTTCTTACAGGGTCGGCAGTACGGATGTGACTTCACTGGTGTTACACACGTTCATAGGTCACGGTAACCACTTACCATCAGGTGGGCCGTGTGCTTGTCTGCCACTTAAGTTGTATAAAAAAAAATAGAACTTAAATATTTTTCGCTCAAACTATACAAGGGTTAAGTATCGACACTAATGTTTATAAAGAAATATTATGAATCATTTAAAAATTATTATGGAAACCGGTGAACCGATGAATGATGAATTGACATTCTTGTCCTACCATTCTTGACCTATCTATGGCGTGAAACTATAAATTGGATGTTCCAAGCCTTTGTTCATGCAATTGTATGATACGAGCATCTACATAACAGCGTACTTGTTTGTAGCTAAATTCTCTAATATTTAAATAACTGGTCAACCATTATGTTCAGACTGTTGCTTACAATTTAATAAAACAGGTGCATCATTAAACATATCCAGGTTCTTCACTCATACACAGTAACATCTCTGCCACAGGTCCGTTAGGTGGTTTCGTAGTCGTGAAGTTGCACCAATGAATTGCTTTGTAGGTCAGTACTTTCGGCACGCTTCCAACGCTTGCACATAATATTTGTTCAGCTTTCGTTTTCTGTGACTTCGCTTTTCTATTTCCTAAGGTATTGGTTTTGTTATGGAACCCTTCATTACTTTATTGATATAATTTTTGTTTCGTTGTCCGAACAAAATTGTATGCTCACTATTCGTTTCACAATTATTAGAATATATAAAATGAATATACGCCCTGATTTTATAGTTGTTTCGGAGAAAAAATATTTTGGGCACAGTTTGGATAGCAAAATCGTCTGGAATTTATGCAATTTGGCGAAATAAAAATTAAAAAAAAATGCATGGGAATATTGTGCAGGTGAAAGGAATAATGTATGGGGGTAGTTAAACAATTCTTTTTTCGACAAATTAATACTTTTAGACAGACGATTTTTCTATTGAAACTGTGCTTAAAATCTTTCGCTTTGAAACGACTATAATCACCCAGTATAGGGATATATGGATATATTTTTTTTGTTCTGGAATTATATTAATTTAATATACGTAATATATCACATAATATGATTTATTAAAATCTCTGAAACGTTATAATGATTATGTTGATTATAATATGACATTGATTAATTTATTTAGAAATATACAATTACTTACAAATTAATATAAAACTATGCTAACTATACAATATATACAAAAATGGAATAGAGAAAAAGAGGGAGACTGTAATTTTAGGCATCGAAAAATTCCTCCCCATCGATCTCTACTGGTACCGTGCCCAAGAGGCTGGCGGCATTACCACCCTGAATGGCGATGCCAATTCTTTGAGCGAGGTAAAGGCCAGCCTTATGGTCACGGGAAGCGTCGATTAGTCGCTTCGCTATTTCTTTGAATAGTGCGCGCGCGCTTGGACCCCACGGACCCAACGTTTCGACTCCAAACGGCTCAAAAATATAATTACCAGTTAAATTGGTATATTTGCGCCGTTTGAGAGTCTCCGCTGATGCAGCAGCAGCGCATGCGCAGTCCATCGTACTTGGAAGATGGGAAGGCGCCAGGGTGTCGACGCAAGTTGCATCCCACACCAAAGGCCTACCCATCTTCCAAGGTATCAACGACATACCGTCCGGTCTCTTACCATCGTCGCGAGCCAAACCAACAGGTTCAAGTATAGCTGGCACGCCGGCGGTGATAAGAGCTCGACGGATAATATCGTTAATGTTTGCATGTCGGGACATGCGGCCTGCGCTCCTGTTGCAAGACAATCCGTGATGTCCAAGGCTATCGACAGCTTCTCCACAGAGACACCGATGCGGAGAAACACACGGTGCACCCAAACGGAGGCAAGTCGCAATGCGGAAGGTCGTGTCGTCCAACATTACAATAGCTTTGTTTATATATTGATTGTATAACAAAAACAGTGCCCTATTAGAAAATAGAAGGACATATATCTTTTATTTGAATGTCTAGCGTCGGAATTTGGATATTGTAGCTATGAAGAATTAATGTGAATGAGAATTTAACATTAAACTATTATAATATACAGTAAAAATATATGCAATTACTTATAAAATGTATACAAAACTATGCTAACTATACAATATTTACACAAATTAGAATATGAATACATTTTAATGCATGAAAATGT
Source organism: Eilema griseolum (assembly GCA_963662185.1). Classification (NCBI taxonomy): domain Eukaryota; kingdom Metazoa; phylum Arthropoda; class Insecta; order Lepidoptera; family Erebidae; genus Eilema; species Eilema griseolum. The sequence goes on along the minus strand of OY759233.1, from coordinate 12,232,189 downwards.
TAACTTACTCTTCTCATACTAATAACAAAACTGGGATAAACAAAAAACTAAGTTAAAAACATTCCAAAACACCGTATCTATCCTAGTTCTTTTGTAAGTCCACGTTTTGTAATAAGAGGTTCAAATTTTAAGCTAAATTAAGCTAATAGGTTTTGTTTAAAAACAGGTGTTTGGTATTTTCTGTAGAATATCTTAACAATAACCAAGGGATCTAGCTGCTATTTAAACTATTACTACCTGCTTCTTAATTTTTTATCTACATTTTAATAAAAATGGTCACACAGGATCACATCGAGTCCTTTTGCGTGATAGAACAATACATTTTATAACGATCTTACAAAGCATTTGACTGTTACTCCTGCATTCCACAAGTTTCTTTGTTAAATTACTCACATTTGCAATGACTTTGTGGAATACGTTATCAGTAACAATGAAATTTACGTAATTAAGACTAACTATCAAAAGCTTCCAAGAACGTTTTCTCTAATGTTTAATGTACGCCTTAACTGTTATGATAATGTTTTAACTAAGACATTAGCGTAATAGTTAAGGCGTTGGACTAACGAAATATTAGGGATTCGAGACCAGATACGGATTTACCTAACGAGCTATGTGTAGAATAAAGTTTCTATTTTATATTTTTGTCGATCTAAATGTTCATGGAAAATAATCATGTCTCTAGAAGGTAAAAAATAATAGAACAAATTTTGTGAAAGATACAATAATTCAAATCCCTGTCCTGTAAAGAAATGATTGTGCAGATATACTCTTATTTGGTGAATCTAACGCTATTTAGTCTATATTAATATATTATGTTGTTGATGTAAACATCGTTTATTATTATTTTATTATTTGTTTCTAATATACTTTAGAATACAAAAGGCTCAAAGAATATGTTACATAACGGAAACGAACCGTACGTAACCAATTATTTCGAAAAGTAAGCCATCAGTTTCAATAAATTATGCCGAAAGAAATCCAGGTAAGGGTTAGTCACGTACCTATATTTTATGCCTAACCGACGCCGACACATATATAGCGTTTAAATAAAGGTGATTTAATGTTAGTACTTAGTCTTGCTAAGTTTTGACTACCTACAGTAAATTATGTACGTCTTTGTCTAACCTTCTTAACCTTCTTGTAAATGAAGACAAACAAGAATAAACTAGAAAACGACTGCTAAGTTGCTTTAGTTCTAATAATAATAATAAAACAAAGAATAATAAATATTCGACAACATTCTACACAATAGACCCATGGTAAGCGTAGCTTAACTAACTTGTGTTGTGGAGTCGAAGAAACATTTTTTTTTTTTGTAAATACATACATATTATACATAGAAATAAAATGTCTTTGGTATACATTAGAATCATACAAACAACTCAATTCAGTAGTAGATTTTTGTATGTGTCTCCATCGATAGCGTGAATACTACTGAATAAGAAATTAAAAACAGATTTATAATGAGGTTAATGGATTCAGAAATGTACTGAAGTCGATGTTATTACATCGACCATTTTCTTTCAAAGATAATACTATTGATTTCTCCAAATAACTAATCCAATCGTCTATGGCTAAATTATTTGCAGAAATTAATATGACATAGCCTGATTCTCAAGCTCTTTGTTTACACTTCTTGTTAATTGGTGTATTTTTGTAGCACTTTCTTCTATAGGGGTGGCAGTTTCTAGTTGGTTTTCTATTTTCAAGTAATTTACGTGAGTGTCTATGCTGTGGGGTCTCCTGCGAATTTAAAGAGATTTAAAATTATTAATGAACTTTTTTTATTAATTGCAGATAATTCATTGCGAGGAGTGCCGGGCGAAGTCAAAAGGGCACTGGACAAGAAAGTGCGAAGAACTACGTGGTATTGCGAATGAGAATCCAGACTTAAATAACTGTGACCTGGATCGCTTTCCTATTGTGGAATTAAAGTTCCCGATATGACAAAATGCATGAATGCGTGTTTGTATATATGAGGTGTACTCAAATAAATATGAACAAATGTACAGGTTTAAATTGTCAGACTTTTAGATAGGTTTCTGGTCACTGACTGATAAACAAACGATTGTATGGTTTAGGTAATAATGTAGATACATAATTGTTTATAACCAAAAGTATTTTTGTATGAGTTGTTACGCTTTTAACTAATGAAGCCAAAAAAATATGATGAAATTGATTAAAAAAATAATGAATTTTATGCAGTCATAAACATTTATAATAGCATGATGTATTAAAAAAACGCCCGAGTCTATAACGGCGAAATAAAAACCACTTAAGTCAGAAATTGGTAATGTATAGATAGGTATTCAATGTAGATGCCTTTTCTAACCATTCTGCATTTTTTATAATCAAAAGTGTGAAGTGGGTTGCTAAACAAATGTATAGAAGTCGGCCATTTTAATTCAAGCCGTGAAAATGATAGGTAAATAAATGATTGAAGAATGAATATTTCTACGTTCGGAAACATTACATTTTAAATTGAGATTAGAGATTAAATATCATCTGTATAATGGGATGAAACTCGAACAGCAACTACTACGACATAAAACTTAATAATTATAGTGTAGAGCGTACGTCCAAAGACAATTTTATGGTTAGCGAGATAAATGTTCTAAAAATTTGTACTTGAGATTTATTGAAAACAGCAAAATGCAGCCAAAGCATCGCAATAGAAAATTTTACGATATGTATGTACGGGGAATATGTACGGGGAATGTGATAAAATATTATTTGAAAATGTATTATACTTTATGTTATTATGGTAATTTCAGTCATTATTTTATGGGACGTACATTGTTACAGTGTTATTTAGTCTTATCTTTTTATAAATAAGTATTATTGCATCAATAAATAATGTATATCGTCCGATGTAATGTTATTAACGTCTATGTCAATTAAATTAAAAGTATAGAATAAATGTATTATTTTTATGATGATGTGTTGTTTATTTATTGGACTAACTCGCGTGCTAAAAGTATTAGTCCAATAATAAAATGAGTAGTGTAATTTCTTACACAACTCTTAGTTCTTGAATGATGACATTCAAGTTCTTCTTGGTAATCTGCAAAAAGAGTAGGTAGTTACCTAATCGTATTTAAAATAAGCCCTTCTTATGAAATAGAGCCCAACATGCCGCTGTATACTTTTGATTGTTTACTCTAGTTTGCACTGATTTTCTGAGTGATATAGCTACCTACCTATTTTTTATGGCTACTTAAGATAAAATGATACTGTATACTGTAGGCGTATTCATATCTACTAATAAGAGGTTTGTTCTCCACCTACATATTTGTGGCACGAATTAATCCTAATATAGGTATGTATACACATATATCTAACAGCTATCAGAAAATATACCAAATATTAGAAACTAGCTTTCGCCCACGGCTCCGCCCGCGCGAAAGTCGGTTAATCGCGACTAAACATAGTCTAAGTTCTTTCTCAAGATCTAATCTATCCTTATACCAAATTTTATCAAAATCAGTTCAGTGGTTTAGGTATGGAAGCGTAACATACAGACAGACAGAGTTACTTTAGCATTTATAATATTAGTACGGATTTGGATAGTATGACGTTATCAAAAGTAACTTGAAAAATATTTTGGGTCGTTTGTACAACAAACAAGTCATTCTGTGATTCCGGTGGATGTCGAGAACATCGACTATGTCGGTGTAAGATGTGCTTAGATTGAGGAAACTTAACCCAGTGGACCGGAAGTTGACTGGATAAGTTGGAATTTTCACGGTCGACTGGCTTGGGTGCAAGTATTAGTCGAATTTTTCCTCATTTATATAACAATCTTCAGGATAACAATTTGCAGGCAACACAGTTAGTACTTTTAAGATTTTTGAGCATAAGTGAGATGGTTAGTTAGCACTCGGGGTTGGGATATCAGATCAGACGGCAGCCGCTCCCATAATATCCGTGAGTAAAAGTAAAAAGAAGAGAGGAAGTCAATAGGCCACGTTATGGAGCAAAGGCTTCGGATGCAACTGGAAACAACACCAAAATGATAATAGACTAAAAAGAGTCAGTCAATCTCGTGATTCGAGACAAAAAAAATATCAGTGCCATCTAGGTTGAATTAATTGCATCAATATCAGTGCCATCTATGTTGAATTAAATGCATCAATATAATATATTGATGCAATTTTTTTCTTTATTCTTTTCTTTGTTTCTTACATTTTTTTATATTGATGCAATTAATTCAACCATATTATATTTTATTATGATTCACTAATGATACACTGACTTGCTGGTGAGATTAGCTTGGACCTTGTAATGTAAATTATTCCTAAATCCTAGATAGGGTGTAGGATAAATACAACATTAGATAATATGATAATAAATAGATTATTATTTTACCTGCACCTACCTCAATGTATCTCTGCATCACCCTAAGGTTGACTGTTAGATAATGCCTTTGGCATTAAGTCCGCCTTTGTACAATATTACTGTGCATAAAGTTAAATAAAAAAAAAAGAAAATTAAAATAATAATATTATGACTAATATATGCTACAAAAATGATTAAAAAAAACTTAAAATGGCGTTGATGCAACAGAGATAAGCAACCGGCTAAGGCAGCCAGTAGCAGAAGCCGGCAATGTAGCCCGTGGAGAGAGTAAGTAATAAAATATCCACATATCAACCAATTACAACATTAAAATAAAACTTTTCAGGCATCGAACTAAATGCTAATTTCCAAAACATAAAAATATTCAACGAACGATTAAATCAAACCCACTAAAGGATTGGAAAGGAATTACTAACATGTAAGTAACATGATAAATTAAAAAAAAACTACAACTTCAAGGATGTTTGCTAAGCACTGTGTAGTGGGTACAGTCAACATCAGATCAATCTTGACGAACAAAGTAGTCAAGATCGTTTTGACGCCTACTGTACACCATTGCCATAGTATACTATGGCTATTAGTATGAAATATCTTAAATTATAGGCAGATACCATATGAAATTTAATGAATATCTTGAATCCAGATATTTCCGATTAAATCTATTAATCACTCTCAGAAAGAAACCTTCAATTATTTTAATGTGATTTACCAGCCTTTGTAGGATTTATTTGTAAAGTAGCTTATCATTTGTTTGAATTCAATTTAATAGGCTTATTTTTGAGTACCTACATAATATTCAAATATCTTATCGATATTGTATTTCGTTGAAACAAGAGTTGACTGAACACAAAAGGTTTAAATTGAATTACTTTAATACATAACCTTTGAAATATTAGTTTAAAAGGTCATCTTCCTCGGAGCTTTTTCCCAACTTAGTTGTATGTTTTGCTGCTTTCAATTTAAGCTTAACTTCGATATTTTCCGTAAAGCCACCTAACTCCACAGCCCACTGGCGATTAAACCAGATTTTCAAACTTTCTTTTAGAGGTTCAACAACTCGTAGCGTATTCCACTGCTGATGTCTTTATGGCAACCAGGGTCTGGATTCTGTTAAAGCAAAACCACCATCATACCAGGGACACTGCTAAAAAATCCACTTAATTTTCAACTTTAAAGCAATATGCTTAAAGTTCAAAATTAAAAGGCTTGATGCAGAGTGCATGAATAAGTGTTATGAAACTCTTTTCATTTAATTTTGCATACATACATACATATAATCACGACTTTATTAACTTTAACATCAGACAGATATATATAGCCCAGACTCCTATAGATGCCTCAGATGCATAGCTCGAGTCAACAATAGTACCCGGAATACGGCAATAGGCTATTACGTGGGACTGAATACAATTTTATTATTGGTGAAATGTGGGTGTTAATTCACCTCTGCCTAACCCTATTTAATTTTGACTTTACAGTAATAGAAATAAAGTCTTAAATTAAATTCTATAACTGTTCAGTGTATGACAATGGTTTTGATTTTGAAAGAATCGGGCGACAAGAGCAACGGCGTAACATTCTCTTTCAATGTGTTATGAATGTTTACCCATCGTAAGACTGACCTGGCTAGCAACACTTGACCTTCCAATGTACTAACGTTCTCAGTTACCACTTAGCCACGAGATTGATAAGTATATTCACGTCTGTCTACGCTTATATTTTTACTACAGTGCATGTATTTACAACAAAAATATTTTCATGTTCAATTTTAAGCGTATCTTCCCAAATCTCTAAAATAAACTCATTAGTCGTAAAACCGTAAAATGAAGTAATGAAATACGTTTGCCTGAAATCCGCAATGCGAAAAATTATAGCTACGCCTGCGAAGTGGTGCGGAATATTCTACCTGAAGGCTAAATTTTATTGCCTCGCGCTGTTTTCGAACAATTGCATTAATAGTGTATCAACGGAGCGCCTCGCTTGCTTCTTTACGGCTATGGAGTTGGGCGCTGGAATACAATTAAAGTTTTAATATTTTAACACCGTGAAATCACAATTTGAACTGGAGCTGTGAACAAAACTGGGATAATTAAATACATAAAATAAACACATTTTCTACGGACTCCCTGTTCATTGTTTCCTACACTAGTTTATGCTGGATACAACTAGCTCATAACATTTATTTCATTTGATTTTTAATGACGCATTCCATTCCTATCTTATTCAAAATTATGACGAATTCAAATTAGAATACCAAGTGCTCATCAATTCGAAAATTGATAATTGTCCGTTTTCTAGATTGTGGAATTAAGCATATCTATAAGTGCCCTTGCATTTGGTGATAACTATGACGACGTTTATCACTTAAACACAACGTCGAAAATTATGATTGATACCAATAATACCTACTATTATTGTCGATCCAATAACATAAATTGCCAAGAATAACAATTTGGAAACTTTGGCAATGTCGGCTGACGCTGAAAATTGGCTTGTCGGTAGAAATATACTATTCTTATTATTTTTTTGTGTTCCAAACAGCAGTTTCGTACAAAGAGCAAAATGACGTCTCAGCGGATAGGGTGGTTTACGGCGCCATTTCTCTGAGCCCGACTTGTTTCGACAGGAGTTCTTTGGCGGCGTCTTTAACACTCCCTAGAGGGTTCATTTATATATTCGCAACACGGAGTCGGCAATAAAACTGCGTTATCCTGGTCATTATTTAGTCATCGCCCGGCCTCCTCGCCCACTCCACGGAAATAAAATGCATTCAAATGTATATGTACGGTGCAATTTAATGCACAGTGCTAGTCGTAATTATGTTTATGGTACATAGGTTTACTGATAAAAATAGACATTATGTATACTGAAAAAAAATCACGTAAGTCTTTAAGCAAAAATAGTTTTTTACTTGCGCTTTGTTCTTGTAGTAATTTTGTAAATTTAAACGGATGACTCCACAGGTTTAAAATGCACAAATATAAAGTTACTACCGTGACCAACAATATCGAGAACCATTAGTTAGGGTACTGGCCATGGCTGGTTCCGAGCAAGCATTTTATGAGGCGGCTCAGGGCGTCGTTGCTAAATCTCCTTATTTATCCGGGAAAACATAAACTGAGGTCTCAGCAAAAATTAATTGGCTCCCACGCTCCTTCTTGGCACATTAACTATTTGAGGGTTTATTGTTTTACGTGTGTTGTTTCGTGATTGTGGTTCATATTCATTTTAGTGCGGTAACATTATTTGACCTTATCGACCGGATGGGATATGTACGACACTTTTCCATTTTCCTCTAGCGCTGTCAGTCAAATTATTCAAGACCCGCTGTGTACGTGTTGTACGGATGATCTTCAGAGCATGTGTTATCCAGAATACTTTACTTTTTATTTTTATGACAGAAACAAATTTGGCGTGTTGCTGAAACGACGGATCATAACCGTTGGACACAGTAACTGTTTGCAATCCTATCCGTAAACCAGGCATTGTTTTGTTCACAGAGTAAGCAACGTAGAAATAAATTTGAGCTTTGCATAGCCCGCCATAAGGAGTGTTTTTGTATCTGTAGTATCATTGTTGTGGTTGCATCCATTGGGACCTTTCCTTACTCACGCATGGCGATTTTATTTTAGTCGCTATAAAAAGAGCTTGAGTTCACCTGGCACTTCTTAAAGTGCAGCTTGTGGGTATGGGCGGACACACTTCATTAAGACCGCGGTATTTGTTGCGTTATAAAACTTTGTAGTTTTTGAATTTATTTTTCCAGACAGAAAAACGACTCGCTATTTCAGAAGCTTCGACTGTGACGAGAGAAAATAAAGAGAAAACTTTTAAAATAAAAAGTTTAAATATTTGTTTGGTATTGGGAATTATTTGTGCTCACTCGGCATGTTCCGAAACGAAATAGTGAAACAATGAGTATCGAGTAAAAACCACACATGAGGTTACTCGGTGTATTGCCAACAGGACTAGATTAGATTGGAGATACTCCAGAACTAAACACCTGCCTACAAATGCTTGGGTTGTTGTCTATAGCCAAGTCAAGCAAAAGAAAATGTTTTCAAAAAAGATTTCATTTAATATCGCTGTTGCCAAAGTATGAAGGTACCGCTTTTATTTGCTTTGAAAAAAGACCTATCTAGCCAAATTTGTCGCCGGAGCGAGGTTAAGGTCCATATTTTTATGTATTGGGCCATAAACTTGGAGTATAGTTTTATGGATATGTTTTTCAAAGTGGGACGAGTTTTAAGAGGGATTTCTTTTTACGGAACAAGGTGTCATGTTATAAAAATCCTTCAGTATTCACATATGACTCCTTAGAATAGAATTATTGGAATGAATTACTTAGTCGCGTTGTTAGTCAGGTGTCGGTGTTTAGACACCATATCACAGACTGCAGTGATCCATTGCGATGGCCGAGTAATCCCGGCTAGAGGCTTTGTCTCACGTCCAGCTTACTTTTATTACCGTGCCTGCATCGCGAAATAAAACAAAATTGGCGGGAATTTATGGGCCACAGCCCCAGCATGGCTAGTGGGGTGGAAAGTTTTCAATTTGAAACGAATAACTTGTTTGTCTTGTGTAATAAGGAGGGTTTTGTGGCGGGTATTATGGGGCTGCGATGGCTGTCGCGGGCTTTCTTAAAACTACTTTCTTGGTTTTATTACCTAAGTGCTGTGGGTGGGCGTAACTCTCTCAAAGGTGTGTGTTTGTATAGTACTTACAATATTGGCCGTAAATGTTCCGTACTAACAAGTTGATAGATTTTGGATAAGCCATGTAGTATTTTGTTAGATAAGTACATTCCCTCGTTAGATTTTATTTACAAATACTGTTACTATGAATAAAGGTAGGCAAAAGAACTATATGCTTATCGTAAATTTATATATGTACGAAATGAATTATGAAAGTTGAAGAAGCGAAAGATGTATGCTAGGATCGAGGCAAGTGGAAAACTGTAGTCTCTACCTACCTCACTGGGAAAAGAGGTATAGCTGTATGCATGTATGTATTATGTATGTATGTATATTGGGTTATACAATGTCCATACTATTTGTTCTTTTGTTGTCTCTGGAGATTAGCGATAGTTTATAGGCAGAAAAATAGCCAACAAGAAGATATTGTATATTCTGTATTAACGACCAAAAAGTTATTTCTAGTAGATTCACCACCAATTTGCTTTTTTGTTTTAATCAACGCAATTCTTCCCCAACATTTCTTGGTTTTTATTTTATTAACAAATTTTCAAAACAAAAGGATTGTTTGGCAAAGAGAAAGTTTTTAGGAAATCACTCTCGTGGGTGAAGAGTTGTCATTAATAATTTGTAACGCCGCGCGAAGCCACAAGCGATACCTCGAATTTCATAAAATTTGCACTACTACTAACTTGTGCCCGAATTCAAAATTTATTTAAATTAAGAATTTAAAAAAGCATGTGAAGGGTCCAAGAGTTTGTTTCTAAATTTAAATATTTCGCCACCTCTTGTATATCAAAGCAACCCAGACAAGATGCTTTACGAATTCAAAAACTGCAAATACTGTGATCGTTGTCTTCGTTCGCGACGTTTACTGCGACCATAATGTTTCTGCTGTAACAAATTGAATGTTAAAGCGCGTTACCTGCCCCTAACTGAATAAGTTACGAGGTTGGAGCTATTGGTAATGAAACTTGAATGACCCCGGGCGTGTAAACGTCTGCGGGATGGAATTTCCGTGTTTACACGCTTCTACCAGTTTATTCTGTTGCGTTAAGTGCCACTTCCGAACATACTGCTTTTAACAATTTCAAGATATTGTTTTGGTTTGAATATCAAATTTAGAGTATTAACGAAGAAAACATATGCAAGCTTTCCAGATTTTTATATTTATTTTGCAGTGTAACAAGCAGATTGATTAGTATTAAACATAAACATAACATAAACTCACGCCTATATTCCCCGAAGAGGTAAGCAGAGGTGCTAGCACCCACATTTCGCTAGCTTATGTTTAGGTGCAATGTAATAGGTGGGCGAGCCTATTGCCATTAGTATTAATTAAAAGCTTTTTATTTGATTTATATAGGTAGTTATAGATATGGCAGTGTACCTTTTGGATGAAACCGGGGTTAAAGCTGTGATGCCAATGATGATGAGCTCTAATAAACGATTTGATATTCATTAACCTTATTTCAATAATGCGCTTCTGAATATTTGCTCCAATGATTGCTGAATTTACCATTTTTTACAAAAGTAGCTCAACTTAGCTGTCAGGAATAAATTTATATTCCCGTTCATTTCTTTTAGATTTATTGCATAAAGCGCAGGTCTAAATGGAAATTCTAAATTCGGAATGGCAGGATTGATTATTCAGTTGACGGTCTATAAATGTTTTCTATTCCTAGCACGATGAGCGCACTTGGTTGTTTACTGAAAACTCCGATTTTAATGACAAAAAGGCATGATGATTATGTTATTACTTGAGATCTTAGGCTTGATTTGATATTAGCTACTCAAAATTATGTAAAACAGTAAGTAATAACTTAATAAATACAATCAATTACAAAAGTCGATGATCAAAAAAGCTACAATGCTAAAAATATTGCATTTTACAACATTCCACAAAACACTCTCTAGAGCCATGGTAAGCATAACTTAACTAGCTTGTGTTGTGTCATCTAGAATGCGGATAAACATACTTAGATACTTTTTTTTTGTAAATACATACATATTATACATATAAACATCCAGCCAGACAAACGCAAATAATTCATGCATACAAATATTTGCACTGAGCAGGAATGAAAACCGCGCTTCCTGCGTAGCAGTCGAACATTTCTACCGCTACGCCACAGAGGCGGTTTATATACAATATTCTTCCAGTTATCATTTTAATGACTATCTTTGATCACCACGTATAGGAATATTGTAGCACTTGCAACAACAGTAAACAACAAATACTGTTCAGCATTATTTATTGTATTTGTAATACTATTAGATACTTGATGTTAACAATTAACAATAGCATATATGTTAATAAGTTATAATATCTCCTTCTTCAGGGAAATGTAGTTACTTTTTTTATACACCACTTAGGTGGCAGACAAGCACACGGCCCACCTGATGGAAAGTGGTTACCATGTTTGTAACACCAGAGGAGTTACAGTTGCGCTGCCAACCCTGTAAGTACAGAGTTTCTGTGCCATCAGTAGAAGACAAAGCAGGACAGGCCTTTAGTCTTCCACTGACAGCACAAATTGTCCAGTGAGCTCTGGCTACCCTACTCACCGCTGGGAACACAACACGAAGTTATTATAGCCACGGTATTCTGTAAAATACCATGCTCTTTACTATGCTCTTTTCTATCTTTAATAGTTAATATCGATGCAAGTGTCATAGTACTGTAAGTTGGTAGTAGATGACAGCAGTTATAATGACCTTGTGATAAGTTTCTACAGTAAGTTTGTCTCTAGAGATCTCTAATTTGGCATGCATAACATTTTATTAATTGCTTGGTCGAATTTCTATTTAGGTACCACATTATATTCCCCTTAACCGGAGAACGGAACCCTTAACGGAACCCATAACAGGAAACTTAGTTTTTATAATTAGGTCTCCTTAAAAACAATTCGAAGTTCTATTCCAATCTATTTGTACCTAAATGAGACAAGTTTAATCATTTTTGTATAAGATATCATACCAAGTAAAAGAAAAGTTTCTGAAATAAGGTCTTCATTAAATAGTTTTTACTTTGCTAGGATTTACTGTTTTACGTTCTAATCAAAAGTTTGGCAACGGTAGAATTATGATGCAATGTACATTGGGATGGGATGCCTTAGAAAATCGACGGCCGATCTGAAAAAGAGACAGAGTCATGAAAAATCAATGTTTTAAAATGATTGTAATGTCATTCACCAGTGCTAATAGTTCGTACGAGTATCGGTAGATGGCTCTCACCGTCGCCGCAAGACAGATATACATGGCAGATTTGGACGATTGGCTTAGTGGTCAGGGCATTCCCTCTGAGAGGGAAAGGTCACAGAGACGAATCCCGTCTGAACTGATTAATTTTATTTCCTTTCTTAATCGATTTGATATTCATATTTGTGCATGTATAAATATGCATACCTACACATACTCGTATACGTAAATATGCATACCTACACATACTCGTATACGTAAATATGCATACCTACACATACTCGTATACGTAAATATGCATACCTACATATACTCGTATACGTAAATATGCATACCTACACATACTCATATACGTATATATTATTAAAATATTATTCCTTTAATAACATTGGTCTAGAGACAAACCGTGTTATGTTATTTATACTCGTAAGGACATTACTAACACACTTGTTAACCTTAGTGAGTAGAAAGTGTTCGTGTAAGTTTTACCGCAAAGGTCCAACTTGTCGACTTTGAACTGGCGACCTTTTGCCCCTACTTCAGTTAACACGCCTTCTCAACTAGTAAGTAGAAAGTTCATACGTATTGCATATACATACACAATTACTAGCTGAGCAAGATTTTTTATACATATATTTAAATGTAATATAAACAGGATGCCGGTTATAGAACCCGCTAACTTAAAAAAAGCTCCTTGTTCGTAAGGTCTGTTTGTTTGCATATATGTTTAACTATTTTTTTATACCACTCAGGTGGCAGACGAGCACACGGCCCACGTGATGGGAAGTGGTTACCGTGGCCTATGCCACATCAGGGGTGTTACACTCGCGCTGCCCACTATTAAGACCATATAAACTAGGTATATTTTAAGGGTTTAAAGTAGGTAATAAAATAATATATTATAATGCATTGAAATATTATGTTATTCTATAACACTTCTGGAAGATCTCACAAAGAAATAGGAGTATTTTAATACAATATTTAGCACAGAAAAGGCAGAGTCGGAATAAAACTAACATTTTTCAGGGAAAAATAGGATTGAGTAAACAGACCAAAGTGAATAAATTTCTCCAAGAAGCGTCTCTCACCTAAAGTTTGTGAAGAATGCCAGTTACTCAGTTAGAGTCGATCCTAGTCGCTAGAAGAACTTTCTATTTTTCGATTGCTCGTGTTACTAAGTTGGCAAATGTAGTTTAGCCAATAGTTCACACTGTCGCTTCAAAACAGAATTTGATTGTAACTTATTTTGCATTGTGTGGAGGTTATGTGTAGATGGTCGGTATTTTATTATAGTTTCATGTTTAAACTACTCCATAGCTTATAACAACTCGCTATATTTATTCAAGCTTAAACATATAATCATACATACGTATAATAACACGCCTTTATCCCTGAAGGGTTAGGCAGACGTGTATTAACACCTACATTTCACGAATAATTGTATTTGGTCCCACGTAATAGGGGGTGAGCCTCGGCCGGGGTGCGTTCGGCCGGGGTGCGAGGGATATGCCTGTCAACCTCACCTTCGGCAACCGAAACGACCCACAGGCGGCGTGCGTTTTAGTCGGTTCGAGTCCGACATAACCTCCTCCACCGGCTCCGGTGGGGAGGTATCCGTGGGGATTTTGCGCACGTAAAAAAAAAAAAAAAAAAAAAAAAGGGGGTGAGCCTATTGCCGTATTCCGGGCAGTATTGTTGACTCAAGCCATGCATCTGATGGCTGTATATATCTGTCTGATGTTAAACAGTCCTATCCCTTAGTCGTCTTGAACAACACCGCATGGGAAGAGATGGGGTGGCCCTAATTCTACACTGCCGGAAACCACGCGGCAAGTTTAAACTTAACGGTATAGGGGTATTCTGAAGTTACGATTACTGAAAATCGATCTAAGGGGCAACTTATCAATGTTATTCTTCAATTGAAGTATATGAAAAACATTGATCCTGCACTGAGAGGTCCCTGAAATATAGCTGCGATTGGACTTTAGATTTGGCTATAGTAGTACTTATATGTTAGAAGAGTCACATGATGACGATCAGAAACATATACATACACGTTTCTAATCGTACTTACTTCAGAAGGAGCGCTAATATTTATTATTTTACGTAGGAGGTAGGACACGGCGGTATTTCCGCCCAATTGAGCTGTCCGACTGGGGAAGTACCTCCGCCCTACAGAATACCGCGGTTATAATAACTCCGTGTTATGTCCCACGCGGTGAGTAGGGTGGCCAGAGCTCACTGGAGAATTTGTGCTGTCAGTGGGATGACTAAAGGCTTGTCCTGCTTTGTCTTCTACACTGACGGTACAGAGACTCTGTGCTTACAGGGTTGGCAGAGCGAGTGTGGCTTCTCTGGTGTTACACACATCCAAGCTACGGAAACTACTTGTGTGTGTGGTTACCGTGGCCTATGGATGCGTGCAAAACCAAGGAAGTCAACCTGGTAAGCACAGAGTTTCCGTGCCATCAGTGTAAAAGACAAAGCAGGACAATGTTTTGTTCTTCCCACTGACAGTACAAAAACTCTTCAGTGAGCTTGACTACCCTAGTCATTGCTAGGAACACAGTACAAGGTTATTATGGCCGCGGTTTTCTATAGGGCGGAGGTACTTCCCCAGTCGGACTGCTCAATTGGACGTTATTATCCAAACTTACACCAAAAAAAAATCGATAGGTACGTATTACATAGTGTGGTACTTTTCAAGCTTACCACTTTCAAAATGTACGGGTAACCCTATTATTCAAACTTACACCACAAATATTCGATAGGTATGGTATTACATAGTGTAGTACTTTTCTAGCTTAACACTTTCAAAGACCTATTATCCAAACTTACACCACAAATATTCGATAGGTAGGTACGGTATTAATTAGTATGGTAGTTTTCTAGCTTACCACTTTCAAAGGTGAACGGGTAATCCTATTATCCAAACTTATACCACAAATATTCGATAGGTACGGTATTATATAGCGTGGTACTTTTCTAGCTTACCACTTTCAAAGTGTACGGGTAAACCCTATTATCCAAACTTACACCACAAATATTCGATAGGTAGGTACAGTATTACATAGTACGGTACTTTTATAACCTACCACTTTCAAAGGTGAACGGGTAATCCTATAATACAAACTTACACCACAAATATTCGATAGGTACGGTATTACATAGTGTGGTACTTTTCTAGCTTACCACTTTCAAAGGTGAATGGGTAATCCTATTATCCAAACTTACACCAAAAATATTCGATAGGTACGATACCTATTTATAAATTTAACGTTCTCTGCTGCGGTTAGTGTTGATATTCGTTATGCCTTCCAGCCGTGTCCATTGAGGTCACGTTACAGCTGAACCCTTGGCCCGAATTCCCTGGAGGTCAAATTAAACGTTAAAAGAGTGTGGTTTATGGCAGTGAGGAAATAAACTAGTCCCAGTAATAGGATAATTGTTCGATAACTAAATTAATGACGTTTTTGGACTAAATTATTTAATTAAATTGAGTTAATATTTGAGGTGAAGGGGTTTAGTAGGTGTACTATGAAAAATGATGTAGTAAATATTACTTCAATATTATAGGGGATAGGGGATTTTGGTCCCCTACAAGACGTCCGGGTCACCATTGTTAGTGACCATACATAGCGGTAGCATGATTATATTTTTATCCTCGGAGGGTTAGACAAAGCTGAATTAAGATTCACATTTCACCAATCATTAAATTCGGTCCCACGCAATAAGAGGTGAGCCTATTGCCATCTTTCAGGCACTATTGATGACTCAAGCCAAGCCCCTGAGGCTGAGTCTGGGCTGTATATATCTGTCTGATATAAACAACCATATCCCTCAGTCGCCTTGTACGACACCGCATGGGAGGAGATGGGGTGGTCTAAATTCTACTCTGCCGGGAACCATGGCCATGGAGAGTCTTTTTATGTGGGATATCCTTTCTAGGGTACACCATATTCCTAAAGCGTTCAGGCCGAGTTCACGAAACATGCGGATTTAGTCGGTTTACCACCGTATATCCACCTCATCGTTACTTTTGATTAGGTGAGGCTCGACCTGCCGATACGCAAAAAGGATATCTGCACTGAAAATATCAGATTTTTATACACATTATAATGGCATAAACCCGTATTTACCTATTACTTTTAGTATCAATCAATATTCATTGTTACGAGTACCTAAGTACTTATTTCAATAACTAACAATATACCTACTTACATAATAAATTTGGTTTCTATTTACTACCGGAATTGTATCTAATGTTTGTATTTTTGTTTTGTTGAAAGTTTTTTAAAAACATTAGATGAATTAAAAAGGGTAATTCATCAAAGAAACCCTCTTTAATTGATCTAAGGCCGTAATAATATATTTAATAAACTAACAGACGTTGTAAGTGTATTCCAGACAATGTTCTTGCGTCATTAGTGACGTCTCAGGCGGCGATTATCAAAGCAATCCGGCGTTCGCAAACTGTTACCATCCCGACTGTCGATAGAGCAAACCGCCAATATCGATACTTTTTGTGCTCTTTTGGATTCTACACCACAAACTCATGTAATTGAATAGATATTAATGTGTGTTCTGATGACAATATAGAAGTTTTTGACCTTACCACAAATGCTTAGTACCTACTTTACGAAGATTTCTATGAAGTCCTGTTGAGAACAATGGAAAACTAAATTAAAATTATATTGTTTTTATATGATTGATATATATTTTAATCTGTCAATAATGAAAAAAATATTTATCGATAGCTTTTAATCCAGAAATATACATCACTAGGGCAATTGAGGAGTGTTTGCACGAGTTTGAGCGGCGGCGGCGCTGGGCGGAAGTGGTCGAGGGCTGTTCCTAGTTTAACTGTTGCGTCACTTGATTGTCACGCCCCGCCCGTTGCCAAAACCAAGTGCCCTTACTCTATTCTTTGTGTTCGTTATTTTATCATCACAATCTTATAACAAACAAAATTATATACATTTTTTTTTACCATTTACGTGTCAGACAAGCACACGGCCCACCTGATGGAAAGTGGTTACCGTGGCCTATGGACGTGTGTAACACCAGAGGAGTCACACTTGCGCTGCTAACCGTGTAAGCACAGTTTCTTTGCCATCAGTGTAGAAGACAAAGCAGGAAAAGCCTTTAGTCTTCCCACTGACAGCACCAACTCTCCAGTGAGCTCTGGGTATCCTACTCACCGCTGGGAACACAACACGAAGTTATTATGGCCGCAGTATTCTGTAGAGC
This sequence comes from Eilema griseolum, assembly GCA_963662185.1. NCBI lineage: Eukaryota > Metazoa > Arthropoda > Insecta > Lepidoptera > Erebidae > Eilema > Eilema griseolum. Next base: position 12,214,685 of record OY759233.1, on the reverse strand, counting down.
GATATTCTGTACTTCCCCAGTCGGAATTAACCAATAATTTGCACTAGTTCATAGTAGTCCCAATATAAAAAAAGGAGACTTATCTACTCATAAAAAATATTAATAAATAGGCTTAACTGCTAAGTATGTAGTACAATGATAAAATTACATTGTTTCGATAAAAGAAGTCAAGACAAAGTAATTGAGAAGAGTTTTCTTTTGTTTTTCCACTCAATGCAAAGTCGATCAGTCTGTTGATATAAAGACCCAAGATCTTGTAACTTAATACCAATATCGAATTACAGCCAATCGATTTACCATCTCAAATTTACATACTAAATAAAAGAAGGTAGATATTAGAAGATTAGAGAGTTAAGTGGTGAAAATCGGAACACTAAAAGTGATTTACATTTAACTGAGAGCGAGGAATATATACTTCGAATTACCGAAGCAATTCGGTGCTTAATTCGTAGGCCAGCCAAGAAAGATGGGCGGCCAACGCTCCCGGAGCGCCCGGCACCCGGCTTTAATTACAACGCAGGTTTATTCACTCTAATTTCGGGAATTTTGCATTCCCCGCGCGAACCGCGGAAGGGTCAGAGTAAAAGAAAATGACATTCGTTATTCTATTACGTTAGGCAAAGGAGCAAAGAAGAGCTCTGTAGGCAATGGTAATTGCTTTTGTGTTGGCATTATATCAACAGGATCTGTTTTTGTAATAGTAATCTGCGAGCGAGTACCTACAGTTATTGTAGAGTGCCACGAGGATGGAGTCCCGGCTCCATCATGCGTGACGGGAAGATTGCTCCTTTTTGTTGTTACTCATGCCTCTCTGCAATCAGATAAAGGATTTCACGATTTGCGGAGTTATGTGACTTTTGGTATTATGTTGTTGGTTATTTTGCTTGATGTTTTGATATTTTCTAGAGAAATGCTTATTCTTTTAAATGTTCTCGTACGCGTTGTAGAAATGTATAGGTTTTTGTCTAATGTAGATATAAATGTGTTAGTGCCATAATATTACTTTTATACATATTGACCTCTGTCTAACCCTCCAAGGATAAAGGCGTGACTATATGTATGTATGTATGTATAATGACATATCAACGTGCTTTTTGCAACAGGTTCTATATTAAGTATGACAACCAACAATTCGTTTACTCGTAATATAAAAATATAATGCATTTCCCAGGAAAACTATAAGGAACATCCTATCTAAAATTTTCGATTCGTATCAGACTTCAAAACTAGTTTTCACTAACACCAAATTCAGACTCTCTAGATGTTTTCTGTTAGCTAATTAAACAAACTTACGGAAATGGCTAATATATCATTGAGAATTTAATTTATAACGCCACTACGAATTTACTTGCCGCACATAAATATGGTCTCATTAAGCTTTGCCAATAAAAATTAACGAACCGGTAAGTAAGAGAGTTTTGCACATTGGGGTTAAGTAGGATATCGTGTCGTGTGTGAGACGACGCTTGCGCTGGCGATGCGGGGGCGACATGGGCACGGGCGGTGACGGGGCGAGACGCGACTGGCTGCGTAAAGTCGGCCATCGCGCTCCAAACGGGCGAAGTTTTCTCAACTCGGTCGTTACGAGGCGCGAATTACCCGCGTTACAATTACTGTGCGGCCCAGCATATTTATGCCAGCGGTAACCAAATTGCCCGATATTATTCCATCCCATTGAGTGCGAAAAGCGCAAATTAAACCGATTTTATATTGGACGATTTTCCTCGAAAGCGGGGGCGAGATATGTTCGTTGTTAGATAAGAACCCGAGAAGATTGCGTTATGAAATAAGAAAGGAATTGCGCGTTATAAAGAGTTGCTTTCGAATAAATATACCCACGGCTTGGTTGTGTTTTTGATTGCGATTAATTTTTGCTAAGCACCGGGGTTTGTTAATAAGCAACATTTACAACGGTTAATTAAAAGCAAATTGCTCTTACCTATTTAGTCATGAATATGTAAGTATGCGATTGTTTTAGGTTGTTTAGGGAATATTAATAATAAAATAAATTTACCCAGAAACCAGATGTTGGATAGCCAGGACTCAGATGCAATCAGGAAAACACGTCTCCATTAAGATAATGATTAGAATATTAGATGTGAAGAAATATTCCTCAAAACAAGACATACTTAAAGTTAAGGTGAGGTAATTAATCTTTGTGGAACAAACTTCATTTACACGATACGATGTTAAATTTGAAATGGTTCAGCTTTTCCTCGCCAGATGGCGGTAGATACGTGATGTGGATAACAGAGTGCAACAATACATTTGGTAAGGATAATATCTACTTCTTGACAGCAAAATGTAAATATGATGTAATAAAGACAGAGAAAATAGGAATTTATATTCACACTTCACTAATCAAAATAATTTTATTGGAATACGTACAGTTAGCATCAGATCGATTTTGAGGAACAATATTTTTAAAATGTACTTCATTCCTGGGCCCCTTCCTGCTGACTAATTGTTCCGTTATTTTACTTCCGATACGTTTAGTTCGTACGATAATACAATTTAAATCAATAAAACTGATTTGCTCTTAATACCTTGGTACTAAGATCTATTTCAGACTTTGTTAGTCAATATTGTTCTGACACTAACTGTACATCAGTATTGAGTGCTGTGCAACATAAAATGTACCTTCTTATATTTTAATTTAAAGTTCTAAACAAGTAATTACTAATTTGGAAATAATATCATTGCTATACAAGTACCTAAATAACGTAAGGTAATTTCAGTTATGTTATTCAGTTTTAAAAATTAGAATAATAGATACATACAGGTATTCTTTTCAAACTATAGTAGCAATGAATTCACATTTAGTGACGCATTTTAATGGCTGATTTACACCAAACGAGTATTCGCTCATTCTATGCGTAAAATTTTACTAGTATAAGTCGAGACAGAATGCTCTTGTTCTAGCTCTATGTGTGAATTCACTTTAAGACAAAGACATTTGATAACGTCTCAACTAAAAATATTCTTAGCGTGTAAGCACCACTTGGTTGGGGCGTCAAACAAGCCGCGAAACACTACTAAAAATTTACAACTGAGCAGCTCCTCGCCTCTCGCATAAGCGAACTGTTAGAAGAAAATGGAAACGCAACCAAAAGATATATCTCTGAGGGGTCCAGATATTCGGGAAACTATATAGCCTAATGAAAGCGAACGAGGGCGGCCGGGCGCTAACAACTAATTGGCTATTCCGAAAACTCATTTGAACACAAAATGGATTCTGTATTTAAATTTCAGCATTCCGTAAAACAACGGCAAAAGTTAAATGCATAAGGCATTTTGGTTTCCATGGATTTACTTGCCATATATCCTGTTGGATTACGCCGACTTTATCCGTGTACCTCATATACGTAGTACCTATTTATGATCGTGTAGATGCGTTGTAATTTTTTAGACAAACGAGTACAATTTGTGCATGGTTTGAATAAGTGTAAACAATAAGTCTCTAATATTGAAAAAGAAAAAATTATGTGAACTTGAAATTGAGTTTATTTTATGTCATCATTATTCAGCAGGACTAGAGTAGGTACATTCGAGCTGCTTCTGGGAAATCCAACGTCTGGCTCGGCTAATGACGGCTGCGCTCGGAATACTGAGCACCGGACGGTCAGTCTCCTATATGAACTACTATTCACAAACATTCGTCTAACGTCTTGAAATTACTCTGAACTAACTTATGATAAATACTCCCAGTATTTCTGTTTAGCGATAAAACTACGACTAAAGTTATTATAAATCAAATAGTTCACTTTCTCTGTCGGGTTAAATTGTGTTTTGTTTAAGTCGTTTGTTCCGCGTGCGTTTGCTCGGGTGGCTCGCGACATATTGTCTGAGAACTCCGCCGACGCCTCTCCAATAAATAAGCAGGTCACATATTGAAGGGGGTAGAGGGGGAATACAATTGTAACTTTCCTGTACGGGAAGGCAAAAGTTTAAAAAATACAAGTTTTCTTGCCCCTGGCTCGCGGGCACGCATGACAACGTTCGCACGTACGTGCCACAAAACCCTGCGGGACGAAAAGACATCGCACACAATATTTTTTACTTCCCTACTTTTACATAAGAAAATAATTATTGTGAAGAGAGTTACTGAAAAATAAGCTCTAAAATGTATTATACCATTGGTATGCTCTAACCATCCCCAATGGCCATCCTCCGTAACGTTAGTCGGAATAAGAATGAGACTCCATTAAAAGATCCAAAGATTTAGGGCATGACAAGCAGTTACTCTTTCAGCGGTTCTCTCTTAATGTAAAAAATTAAGATTATATTTCTATGTTGAACAAAAACGGCCTCTACCTAATCGAAGCTTATAAAAAGGCCGATGTTAAGTGATCGATCAGGGGTAAAAGTTGTTAATCTTGTCTCGCGCCACCGAAGTTCCGGTCGGTAAGTTCTGAATATTACTTAAAGAGAAGCGTCACAACAAGCAATTAGTATGCAGCGGGGTCGCGTAACATTTTTTCACATTATGCTAAGTCCCAAAGAAAAACTGTAGGAAGTCCGAGGGGTGTAAGGGGGGCACTCCAGCGATTCCCAATAATTCATTAAAGCGACCGTCGTCACGGGGTACGAATTAAAATTAATGATTCGCGAGGACAGCAGCCGCCTTCGAAGGATCTCATTGTATTATCTAGTCACTTTTTATCTGCAGAGATAATTTAAACTTGCCTTCTAACAGGTGTCGCAACGACTTTTCTGTATTAGCGATTTTAAGAGGCTAATAAATTCTGAATTGGAGAGTTATTAGCATTTTAATGTGGCTACGTTCATAGCGTTTTTTATACCCTTGTGAATTTATAACACAGATATGTAAATGTTATATACGTGTTACTTTTTTATACAAAGAAAAGTATTATGTTCCTACTTTTCTTGATGCTACAATATGTTATGAGTATCTCATACTTTTATAAGAATTTACTACATATGAAACGAGTTCTGTTCATGCCAATTTTTATACCCTAAGTCTATCTAAGACGCATTTGTCTACCAAACATGGTTATTAACCGTACGTTTCAGTATTTGTATAAAATATTCATGTCTCGTATGAAATATGTATACCAACAGAGATATGCAATTAGGTATCATCACTGCTTCGGTTCAATTTAGCTCTAATATCTTTTGATCCCGCTCTGGGATTTGCAACGACATTGTCGCGGGATGATTTGATGAGAATTCGGGCGACAAGAGGCGACGGCGACGCGACATACAAGGCAAGTTTCCAGTTTCTTGTCACGCGCGCTCGGCTCAAATAAGGCTTACTACCCCCTGCCGCCAGCCGCCTCGCCTGATGTGCCAGTATAGAGTAGACTGTAGAATACCTAATGCTAGAACGTGTTAAAACTATTCGGTTTTCTTTAACATGTTGCTTGTTTAAGCGCCAGTAAAATTACGAAACTATGTATTTTTTTGCTCACAGGCTAAAATTATTATCTTACATTATACATGATAACCTAAAGTTACCGTTACCATTAGACATTTTTTGTTATATAACATAAACATAACATAAACTCACGCCTATATCCCCGAAGGGGTAGGCAGAGGTGCTAGTACCCACATTTCGCCAGTTTATGTTTAGGTCCCAATGTAATAGGTGGCGAGCCTATTGCCATTATCCGGGCATTTATAAACCTGCGATAAATACACACATAACTTCGAAAAGCATCGAGAAGTCATTGGTTTTGTTATATATCGTAAAATATTCTAGCGATATTAACTAGCCTACAATAAATCGTGTCATTTATTTAATTGTTTTGCTTGTACCTTATTTCTATTTGGATGCCCCAGTATGCTGCTACTTTTATTTAATTATTGAACAGGATTGGTCGCTTTTAAGCGAGTGCGCGTGCGTGTATGCCTGTCTGTCACCTGATGAGTATAAAAACCTTGCTGAAAAGAAACCAATACGTCTCGTCGTCATCAGTATTTATAATATAAAATAGTTTTATTTCAATGTGTAACACTCACATGAACTTTAATATCAAAAATCTATTAAGAAAGACTGTTACCTTTATGTGCCTGTGTGGTTATTCTAGCCTTAAACAATACCAATACTAATCTGTACGTTGTTGTGTAACTATTAGTAAGTTAAATATTTGGAACTTATGTCGTCTTTAATAAAGTTATCTAAATATCAGACAGTGAGCTGGTTAGAGAAAAAATCCGTACGGTATGGTAATTGATAGACAAAAAATATTTTCTTTTAATAAATTCAATTTTTTTACATCTTTTCAATTCATTAAAAAGGGGAAGATCAAACGAATTTGCCAGGAAAGAGGTGAGATGGATAATGGAGCCTGAAGGCGAAGGGTTAAAAATTTATCGCTAATTGCATTCTATTGCACTTCAACTAAATACTTTATTTCTGCTGTAATGAAACTAGTGATTCTTCGTAACGTAGTCCTTGCTGGTACTCTAACATTTTGCTAAATTTCTTGTTTAGAAATTGTGTAACATACATTTTTCCTTTTTTTTAAGTGACTAAGTAACAAAAAGGCTCGACGCATTTCCTTCTCATAGAACACACTTTTTAGGCTCCTTCTTTTTGAGGCTGTTCATCTATGGAACGCACTTTTTCTAGAGATCAGGAGGACGTTGAGCCGCAATGTGTTCAAGTCTATAGTATGGCAATTGATTACCACGGAATTGGCAAAATCATCGTCTCAACGATAATGAAATTCTGATACTCCTACTCATATACACATATATGTGTATATTTTATGTTTATTCGAAGTCTATAAGGTGTGGTGTATAAGTGTATAAGGTATGTAGGTACGTGTACTGTTTATGTACGTATATGTAATTAACCTTTAGTCTAAATCCTGTCGAACTGTCGAATTTAAATTTGAGAACCTTATAGAACCAAATCTACCAAACGTATCTCTCGTTAATATGCGCCTACCTCGTACTAGCTCTGCACCACCCTATGGTAGACTAGCAGAATATGCCTACGGCATTAAGTTTACCAAAGGACATCATGCATAAAGTATAAATAAATAAATGAATACGTTACAAATGTCTACAATTAAAAGAAATGACTGTCTGTATCAATGAAATAGTCCATGTTAATCCACCGTTTTAGTGACGACAATATTGTGAAGAGACGATTTAAACAGCTTTGAAGTCGACGCACAGACGTATGGATAAACAGCGTTGAACAAAATATATTTACTTGAAAGAAAAAAGGGATGATAACGTGACTCACGGCTAATCGTCTGACATCTCAACTTTGTTGTTCTTATTGGTAGTGTGTTCATAAGCTAGGGCGGCTCGGGTCGGGCGTCAGCCGCATCCTAAACAGCGACGACTTGCGAGTAGCCGAAACAAATTGACGACAATATCAGTTGGCAGTTCCTGTCACCCGACGTAGGTTATTAGTGTTGCCACACGCCGCGTTCCAACCCGCTTATATACAACTATTATTATTTATGTTGTGCTCGGTATTACTTTCCTTGAATTCATGTAACTTATATCTCAACTGAGACCGTTCTTATGAAGGCGTATCAAAATTGTAATAAGACACAATTGATTGATTTAGACAATAAAGTACTGTCAATTTAAGGCCATATCATGGGCATTTAACCAGTATCAAGATCAGTCGACCAACTAGTATACACAATGTACTGCGATGTAGCGATGTAACTATTTCGAATTCACCTTTACATTTTATTTTTATAGTACTCATTCTACAGAAAAAGAGTGCCAAAATGTAGTTAAAAGCTAAAGTTTATTGAGATGCTAAAAATCTATATAAGCTATAAAATATCAAACTGAAAACAAACAATAGGTGAAAATATACGTTCCAAATATGGAAATGCGGGAAATACCGCCTGTCCAAACTGCATTTGCGCCAATTCTCACACACACACACATACATGTGCGACGGCTATGTCCGTTTTAATTGTTCGTCAGTCGTTAGGCCTACGTCCCCGTAAGCACGTACAACGGGCCCATATATCACGTTGATTACTCAAAGTGGAAATATCATATTTTTATTTGACCGTCCGAGTAGATTAAGGGTGGGACGAATTAGCTGTCGGTTGCTGTATTGCATCGTAATAAAGAAAATGATTCTGTTTAGATATAAAATAAGTCGTTCTTATTTATATTTAGGTAACATTAAATGTAAAATGAAAGTTTAAGATGCTGTATTACTAAAAAAATGTGATTTCCAATTTACAGAAGCTGTTTGACGCTTTACGGCCTTTTCTCCTCTAATTTTAAGTTTTTTGGGCATCACTGGCAATGAGACCATTACCATGCATGTCATCTATTACAAAATATAGCCAGCTATTTTTGAGTGTACTGCTTCTAGTGGGTTCCATGAGGGCAGTATTAACAGACATTTGCTATCCACGTAGCCTGCCGGTTACCGTAAACCGTGGGTGGCTACAGTGATGTGACCTACGCTGCCCGATGTTCAAAAATGAATCTAAATATATATAACTCAAAGGTGACTGACTGACTGACATAGTGATCTATCAACGCACAGCCCAAACCACTCGACGGATCGGGCTGAAATTTGGCATGCAGGTAGATCTTATGACGTAGGCCTCCGCTAAGAAAGGATTATGAATAATTCTACCCCTAAGGGATAAAATAGGGGATGAAAGTTTGTAATTAGTAAAATTTAAACCGATCGGGCTGAGACTTTGCACATATAAAGCTTCTATGACGTAGGCATCCCCTGAGATAGGATTTTGAGATGCAAGTTATATAAGACTAGCTGTTGCCCGCGACTCAGCCCGCGTGGATGTTAGTTATCGCTTTATGTTGAGTCAACGCTATTGAGCATAAAAAAAATTCTAAAATAAAAGTAGTAGTTACCTGCCAATAAGTCCCGTCAAAAACGGTCCAGCCATTTCAGAGATTAGCCGGAACAAACAGACAGACAGACAGTCTTTATTGGCAGGTAGCTGATGTAATAAAGAGTAACATAGGCTACTTTAGAACTTTTTTATGCTCAATAGTGTTGACTCAACACTAAGCGATAACCGACATCCACGCGGGCGGAGCTGCGGGAAACAGCTAGTTGTAATATAAATATACAAAGTAGCAGTAGTGTAAAGGTTGTTGGATTTGGTACGGCGTAGTCACAGAAATATAGGTTCTTTGCAAAAACAACCGGGAACAAGCTAAAACAAAATCGCGAGTGGATACAGTGAGCATCGTATGTCGTGAACGTGATCGAGATCGGGTTCGAGTTTGTAGTGAGAGTGAAACCAATAGTAGTTCAGATACGCGTAGTAAAAGAACTCGAAAGAGGGTAGATCGATATAATTACTCCTAGGAAAAAACTTCACCGCCACTACTCCAGTTCCTCCGTGATCATGGTGCTTGCAACAGCGCCGAAATATCGGAAACTCAAAATAATGAAACATGGTAAATATCCCGTTTATTCTGATACTGGTAGTCACAGAAACGCGTAAGACGTGCCTAGGAGAGCAAGCCATCGGTCCCAGTTGCCATACCAACATCTATGGCAGTTGTTATGGGTGGCTGGAGCCCTAAAAGTCCAACAACTAGTCTAAATGCAATGTTTCAATATCAACTTTGGGTTGTGGAGTTCTGCCGGCACGCACACATAACAACATTTTTTCACTCATCATTCATTCATTCACTCACATCACAAAACACTTCGCATCCACGAATCGCGATTCAGTTTGACCTGTGACTGCGGTCCTGTTCTACGCAGTAAGCCAGTGTTTGGGGAGCTTGGCACAATTCCTCAACGTCTATGTATCTCTCAACACTCTCGTCTTTCTATATGTGTTCGAAATACCAGAAATGGGTTGTGGAGTTCACATAGCAGTCGCTTCACGCAAAATATTAAAGTTTAACCAAATCCGCAGTTAGACTGGTAAAGTGGACTCTAACCTCCGAGGTGAAAGCTTCTGATACGACTGGGATTAATGCTAAGATGAAAAAAAAATCGCAGAATCGAAGCTCACTAACTTCATTTTGTGGGTATCTTACCGATGTAGTCAGATGAATGAATGAATGAATGAATGAATGAATGAATGAATGAATGAATGAATGATTGAATGAATGAATGATTTATTTAAACAAATAAGAGTACATACAGCATTTTCACATTATCATAATACAGTTCAGAGATAATATTGTTAAGTGAAACATTGGCGCCTGTACTAATGATGTCAAATACATACACTAAGCCTTAGCATATTTGAATAGATAACACTCGAAACTTGTACCTAGTCCTAATTTATAACTACCTAAGTACTCTACTTACAGATGAACAGACTGCCAATATTTCCATAAAATAGAATATTATTTTGATCTCCGACGAACTTAATAGTAGACACAAAAGTGATTAATAACCACTTCCTGTGACTCAGCAAACCCAGTGTCTGCCGAAGCAATGATAGGCAGGAGCAGACAGAAAATTCGTCAGGTTCCATACGTGCAATTTTATGTGTCTACGTTGATTTTAAAATTTAGGTTAAATGATTTAAACGGGCTTTTCTCAAATTATTTTACGAGTACATCTCAACTAAAAAAAATTAGAAGACGTCATTTAGAGTACTTATATAACATTTTCGTGTAGATAATAAATTACTTTACACAAAAAGCAATGAATTTGAAAAATATTCGCTCACATTTGACACTGACTGTACAAATTTTTAGACATGGACACACATCTTGGAATTTAACGCCTCAACTCAGGGCAGTCCGACCCAAACTCTATTAATGCTAGATTTTGAATAGATCTTAGTCCAGAAATATTAGGGGTTACACCTCAGAATGAGAGATAGTCAGCTACAAACTTGTTTAAACCTTTATTTTGGTACCCTAAAACTTGTTTCAAAACCTACTTATTGCAGGGCGTCCGGGACTACAGATATTCCAGGGTTAATGGTCAAAAAAGTCTTGTTTCCTACGGGTTTTATGCTCTTTATATTTCAAGTCTAGACTCAGCCTCAGATGCATGACTCGAGGCCATACATATAACTCGACAATAGTGCCCGGAAGACGGCAATAGGTTCACCCCCTATTACGTGGGACCGAATTCAATGATTGGTGAAACGTGGGTGTTAATTCACCTCTACCTAACCCTATGGGGATAAAGGCGTGATTATATGTATGTATGTATATTTCATTCTCTATAATTTTTGTTTAAACAGTTTTCTTATATCTTGAACCATTTTTGAGATAGAGGGCAGAGTGCGCCAAATAAAGGCCACTATAAAGGTTATACAAGGTTATCGCTGACTATTTCTCATTCCGAGATTCTTGCCTATATTTGACTAAGTTTCCTGGACTATCTCTCCAGAGTCGTATCTAATACTTAAGCATTTTATAGTAGTTTAGGTAGAAGAAAATGGTAATAGAATTTAGGGCTTTGAAAAAATATATACAGTGCGTGACTCGGCAGGCGCCGCGAGGTCGCCCCGCCGTACAATTGTATACTTCTAGATAAGGTGACCAGGTTAACTCGACCTCAAACTACTCCCCAGTCTACCCCTCTGTTATATTATTTACAGGAAGCAGTGCGGGTGGGAAGGGATCTTTTTAAACTGGTGGGTGTATAAAGTGGCTAATATGAGCAGAGCACGCGTATGGAAATTACAGTGGAATCAATCACGAACCGCCCAAACATGCCCTATAGATAGCTCAGACAATGCTTTCTTACCTAATGGTTTCCCATAAAGATTCTTATCTTTTATTCTTCTCAAAGTATAACGATTTGTGACCTTTTTGTCTGTTTGTAGTATTGAAAATTATTTTTATGTCTTCATAAAATTACAAAGTATGTTATTACCTTTCTTTTTTCTTCTACCGGAGTGCTTGATTTTTCTTCAACATGTATAATTTAATCTTTCAATCATATTCACTGGATTCGGATGCTCTTAGAAAATATGGGTATATTTGAATCTGTCCTCGCAATGACATTAGAATTGTACTCTGAGCTGCTGTTGATGCTCCATCCGAGACTTGATTCATATCTAAATTCAGGGGAATTATATTTTAGAACAGTTTCAGAATATAACCAAAGCATACGTAACGGTTTCTAGCTCAAGAATAAATAAATAAACAATAAATAAGTATTCCACAACATTCTACACAACGCTATCTAGGCCCATGGTAAGCATAGTTAAACTAGCTTGTGTTATGGAATCCAGAATGCGGATAAACCTTCTTATATATATTTTTTTTGTAGTAAATACATACATATCATACATAGAAACTGAGTGCATGCATGAATGCAATTATACATATTCATGCATAGAAATATTTGCACTGAGCGGGAATCGGATCCGCGTCTTCTGCGTAGCAGTCGAACATTCTGCCGCTACGCTACAGAGGCCGTCTGAGTGATTTGTGTTTATATCTATACTTGATCGATTTTCTAGAATACGAGCCTTAGATAGTAGGTGGCTTATGCTAACGCAGTAGCAAATTAGCAAGGGACTGCATAATAGAAACTATATAAAATAAGTTCATTTTCATTCATTTTCACCTACTTCAATTTAAATCCTATACCATGTGTAAGTACATATAATATATGCAAGTACACATAATATCTTTGTGCTGCTTATGAAAATAAAACAGCAAAAATGTTTTATAACTTTATTCCGCAGCCGTTGGCTTCACTTTGTTAAAACATAAATACCTATGTAAACAAAACAAATAATATGATTGTTAAACCTTATAGCATTTTATTCCCGCCTAGAGTCCGCTTAAACAGTCGTTAGAGTTTCATGGAGACCACGAAAGCCACGAACAACCTGCTGCGATAACAATTTCTCTATGGATAGATAATGTCCCACCAACTTCTGACTTTCTTCCTGCCCAGGAAAACATATCTCAAAACATATGGAGGTATCTCAATCGTATACGTACAGTCGACTGGTCTAGACTAATTTATGCAGAGAGGGAATGCGAGATTCGGGATTAACCGCATGTGACGTGGTGCCTCAGAGCAGTCCATGGATGAGTCCTCTCAGGACTAGCAGATCAGACTGTAGTCACTCCGGAGAAATCGACATACCACCAAGCGCTCGGGCTCTAAAGCTGAGATACGACGGTGGAGCAGATGATAATATTCTTGTTCTATATTAATGTATCCCTGTTCTACCATTAAACTAGATTTACAAAAATAATATGTGAACAAAATTAGTGAAATGATACAAAAATGTTCCCAGCCGATGTGTATTTGTTTCATTTACATAGAGAGAGCCTTGGGATACGTGACCGTAATGTTTTTCCTATGGTAATATGTAGTCATATTGAGCACATATAAAATCAGATAATAAAATACATATCAGAAAATTCAAAATCACTTACGTTTCAGGACGAAGTCGACAGGCGGTGTCCTAGCATACCAATAAAAATGTAAATGCTCCCAATAAAAATTTTGCTTTTGAAGTAGTCGGGACTGTCGGGAGTGCGTCGATGGCTTTGATGTGGTGGGTATGATATAATGAGGATTGTTTGTCAGTGGCCGCTGTAGCTCGTCCTCTGTCGACGTAGGCCAAATTATAATAAACAGAATTTCCCAGAGGAGACAGCTATATCTGATAGAAATCATTGAATTATTTCTGAGTATCTCTTACGCACCGTATGCCTGTCTGTATATTATTTTTTTATTACATAAATTTGCACGCATCACTTAACTAACAAATAACTTTGGATTTCAAAGCGTTCTATGATTTTATCACTTTCTATTAGAACTTATCGAAGGATAAAAAGTTGTCTACGTATTAATTCACCTGTATTCTATTCCAGTAACCAGACTCATTCAGCGATTTGACACCTCCGTGGCGTAGCGGTAGAGCATTCGACTGCTATGCAGGGGGCGCAGGTTCGATTCCCGCTCAGTGCATGTATACATGAATATGCATGTTTGCATTGGTCTGAGTGTTTCTATGTATTATATGCATGTTTTTACAAAAAAGTATATGAGTATGTTTAGATAGCGTTGTGTAGAATGTCATGGAGTACTTATATTTATTATTTATTTCCTCTTAGGGCTGGGTGTCACTAAAACACAGAGAAGAATAACTAAAAAATTATCAAAATCCAATTAAGTGTCCTGTTGGTAAGTGATGATGTGGCTAGCTCATGGAGACGCTGGAGCGGGACCCATGGGGGCGGCCTTACCTTATGGTAAGAGGAAAGCTGCGCCCCCGGGCCCCGCCGTTGACCCGGGTTCTCCAGCCAGCTCTGCTCGGTGGAGTGGTCGAGTCCCTGTTCCCGGCGCGAGCGGAACACGTTCCGCCGCAGATGACCCCGCCACCTCGGTCGCCTGTGGCGCCCAGTGTGGTAGTTGACGACGAAGTCCCCGAGGTCACTTGGGTAGAACTGGAGCTGGCGGTGCGAAGGCTTAGAGCCAAGAAGAGCACCGCCCCGGGACCCGACGGCATTCCAGGCCGCGCGTGGGTCCTAGCTCTGGGAGAAGACGGTCTCGAACCCCGGCTGAGAGGGTTCCTCAGCGCATGCTTGGAGCGGGGCCAGTTTCCGAAGATGTGGAAGACGGGGAAACTGGTCCTCATCCGAAAGGAGGGTCGCCCGGCGGACGAACCGTCCGGCTACCGGCCCATTGTGTTGCTCGACGAGGTGGGCAAGCTCTTTGAAAGAGTTATTGCAAAGCGCCTCGTCGAGCACCTCTCTGGTAGGGGGCCGGACCTGGCGGATACCCAATATGGCTTCCGCCGGTGGCGGTCCACCGTGGATGCCATCATGCGCGTGAGGACTTTGGCGGAGGAGGCAGTTGCCCAGGGTGAGGTGACGTTGGCGGTGTCCTTGGACATCTCCAACGCGTTCAACACCTTGCCCTGGAGTTGCATCAGGGAGGCACTCGTGTACCACGGTGTGCCTCTCTACCTCCGCCGCATAGTCGGGGCGTACCTGACGGAGAGAGCCGTCATCTACCCAAGTGCGACCGGCGTCGGTCGGCGTGAGATGTCGTGCGGTGTTCCACAGGGATCGGTTCTCGGGCCGCTACTGTGGAACATTGGATACGACTGGGTGCTTCGCGGTGAGCTTGCGGACGGCGCCGCCGTCACGTGCTATGCGGACGACACGCTAGTGACGGCGAGCGGGGCTACACACCGCGAAGCGATCCTGAGGGCCACGACCGCGGTTGCTCAAGTCGTGGAACGGATCCGGCGGCTGGGCCTTGAGGTGGCTTTGCATAAATCCGAGGCCATGTTCTTTCATGGACCTCGGCGCACGCCACCACCAGGTTCCAGTCTCACAGTGGGAGGCACTCTCATCGGCATCAAGCCCCAGATGAAATATCTGGGGCTCGTGCTCGACGGCCGGTGGGACTTCGGGAAGCACTTCCGAAGTCTGGGCCCCAAATTGGCGGGCACAGCCAACGCTCTGGCGCGGCTACTGCCCAACCTGAGGGGCCCGGATGACTCCTGCAGGAGACTCTACGCGGGTGTCGTGCGGTCCATGGCCCTGTACGGGTGTCCCGTGTGGGCGGACACCCTGAGTGATCGGCACATGCTTCTGCTGCAGCGTCCGCAGCGGAAGTTGGCGTGCCGCATCATAAGGGGGTACCGCACGATATCATTCAACGCGGCGAGTCTCCTCGCCGGATCGCCACCATGGATCCTGGAAGCGAGATGCCTTTCGGCGCTATACAGGTTCCGAAGGGCGGCGCGGGAGCGGGGTCACGATCCCGAGCCCGAAGAAATTCGGGCCGTGAGATCCCGGCTCCACAGGGAAATGGTGGCAGAATGGGAGAGACGACTTGGGCAACCAAGCGCAGGGCACGCCGTAGTAACGGCGGTAAGACCCATCATGGGGGAGTGGCTAGAGAGGCCACACGGCAGCCTCTCGTACCGTCTGACGCAGATGATCACCGAGCACGGATGCTTCGGAAAGTATCTGCGTCGGATGCAGAAAGAGCCAACGTCCGAGTGCCATCACTGCGACGCGAGCGAGGACTCAGGTCCGCACACGCTCACCGAGTGTCCGGCGTGGGAGACGCCGAGGCGGGAGCTTGTGGCGGCCCTGGGAGTGAGGGTTCTCACGCTCTCCACCTTGCTCGCGGCGATGGTTCGCTGCGCGGATGCGTGGGCGGCCGGCGCCTCCTTCTGCGAGCAAGTAATGCTCGTGAAGGAGGAGGCGGGGCGAGAGCGGCAGCGGGAGCGACGAAGGATCGCTAGACAAGCTGCCCGCGCACGAAGGCAACTCGGGCGTCGGAGGTCGATGAACGACCTCCGCCCCCCATGAGCGCCGGCCTGGGGGTGACAGGTGAAGCCGCCTGTCACCCTGGCGTGGCGCGCCTCCCCGTTTCCGGGGTCGAGTTGGGGACTCTGTGGTCCCCACACCCGAGAAGAGGGCCAGATCGTGAGAGATGGCCCTGGGTCGGCCGGGGTGCGAGGGATATGCCTGTCAACCTCACCTTCGGCAACCGAAACGACCCACAGGCGGCGTGCGTTTTAGTCGGTTCGAGTCCGACATAACCTCTTCCACCGGCTCCGGTGGGGAGGTATCCGTGGGGATTTTGCGCACGTAAAAAAAAAAAAAAAAAAAAGTGATGATGTGGCTACCAGCAACCAACAACAATCTACTGAAAGCATTGTTCTTGTTATTTAAAATTCCGTACCTCGAAAGGAAGAAAACGGAACCTTTATAGGATCACTTCGTTGTCCGTCCGTCTGTCTGTCTGTCTGTCTGTATATCAAGACCTTTTTCTCATTAATACGTGGCGGTATCAAGTTGAATTTCATACTATAAACTCAGGTCTTTAACATCTTGAATCTGTGCAAAAATCAAACTTCTAAGACAACGTACAAAATATATTACAGTTTATGTAGTTTAAGTTACGGAAATCTCGGTTCGCGAGTCTGAATTTTTTTTTATACCCCTTAGGTGGCAGACAAGCACAAGGCCCACCTGATGGAAAGTAGTTACCGTGGCCTAGGGACGTTTGTAACATCAGAGGAGTCACAGTCGCGCTGCCAACCCTGTAAATACAGAGTTTCTGTGCCGTCAGTGTAGAAGACAAAGCAGGACAAGCCTTTAGTCTTCCCACTGACAGCAAAAAGTCTCCAGTGAGGTCTGGCTATCCTACTCACCGCTGGGAACACAACACGAAGTTATTATAGCCGCGATATTCTGTAGGGCGGAGGTAAGTACTTCCCCAGTCGGACTGCTCAATTGGGTGGAAAAACCGCCGTGTCCTACCTTCTAATTGTAGTTTTGACTTGACCGGCTTTTTTTGTGATAAATTTCAAGCTGTTCATAAAATTTTGACTCCTATTAGTATTTAGCTTCAAACCTTTTATTATTAAACTCGGTATTTCGCACACATCTGCGTACAATAAACTTATTCATAGAATAATACACTGTAGATGTTCCGGGGTAGAAGAATTTCAATATGTATAATATTATGCAGGTTGATTCTTTGAGCGCGGGTCGGACAAGAAGCATTTGAATAAACCGATATCGTGGAAGCTGAGCAAAATATTGTCCGCCAGAGGTCGCTGTGCTTAACCGAACCCCGGAAAATATGTATGTTTTGCCTCTACGAGGAACCCTGTTATTAGATTCGAGAAATAAGAAGATCGCCCTACAAAATATCATGGAAAATAGGTATATTGGCGAATACTGTTATAATATATAATGGTAAAAATTAAAATATGATCCCGAAATTATAAGCAAATCACGTACGTATTTTTTGTAAAAATTATTCATTTACGTTGTATTCACATTATTTTCATACTTTTTCAACGGATAAGAAAATTAAGTATTCATTCAAAAAGCTGACTGAAATCCGAATACTGACTTATGCATAATTTAGATCGAGCGTTTCCATTTCATGTTATAGTCATTTATTAGATTATAAAAACACGACAATAATATTCGAAAATATCCTAAGACGTACGTCAGCTCTTATGAAACCTACAACTATATTCTAGATAGGCAAGTACAATAAAAGTAGTCTGATTATATTATATCATCAGCACTCAGGCTTATTGCAAATAAAACATTTACAAAAGAAAATAAACAAGCATATAATTATCGTTATTGTTTCGTACACTAGAAAAAGTATATGATACATACGATATGTTTTGCTCCAAAAAATGAGGTCTGGTTATATTTATTGAAACATTTAACTCGATTAATCCAGAAGAACCGGGAAAACGTTATAGCTGGACATTGCCCTCAGTGTTATTGGATCCTATGAATAAATAAACAGGGAACAAAGAAAAACAATCGAGATTTATTATATTATTTACGAATATGTATACCTTTTTACATAGGATACAACTTGACTTCACTTGGAAAGTTGAATGTGAAGTCTCAGGAAAGGATGGCACTATTTCCTCACATACACCAACAATATTATAGAGGAGGCTTGTGCCCAATTCTTTTTAAATTCTTGAAGCTAAGCTTGAAGGCTTCGTTAAAATTGTTTCTAACGCACACGGCTCATTTTTTGGTAGGTACGGTATGGCTGGGATTCTAGACTGGAATCGCTCACGCACAGCCCAGAATACGAAAAAGTCAGAAAAGGAGTAGGAGAGCGGCTGGAAATAAAATATCATTATATTTATTGGAATATTCAATTCGATTAGATCGAAGGATCTGGAAAACGCTATTCCTAGACAATGTCTTAAGTATTATTTCATTTCATGAATAAATAAGCAGCAGATCTCTAAGAAGCACAATCATGTATATACCTATTTCATGATCGCGATAATTCCCGTAAACATTATTGTAAATCCTGTGATTAATTATTATCGAAGCAAGGGCAAGTTTACGAGTACCGTTTCACTTAACTTGTCACTGACCTGTTTGGGTTAAATGTCTGCTACCATATTAACTTTGTCTCATTTTATATTTGGAAATATCCTGAAATGGACATGATTTCGTGTATTTGTTTTATTAACAAAATCGTGTTTTATTTTGTTGTTATTTGCATTGTGGCGCTGCATTTCAAGCTTTCGCCGTGACATCCGGGGTCCGCTTACTTCTTCTCCTCCGTTTGGCTTCGCTTAATATTTGTTATTATTGGAGCGACTGCCATTTGACTACCCAATACCAATAATAATAATAATAAACGTCTTTGTTGTACACCAATAACATATTTACATTACAATATGAGATACAAGTTTTGTGGTACGTACAAATGGCGGCCTTATCGCTCTGCGGCAATTTCTTACAGGCAACCATAGGATGGAGACAAAAGAATAGGAGAAGAACCTACTCAAGAACTTTGTCCGTCAATCATTCTAGTTACTTCTTGGGTAGTTTACTAGTATAAATGATGATTCATGTCTTCAGTTCTGCATTATCGAAGGCCGAAGTCATACCAGTCCACACTTAGCATAGATGACCACAGTTAGTGCAAACTATAAATCAGTTTGTTGGGCATTTGTGGACTTGGAGATGGTTTTTTTAACTCAAAGGACTTCGTTTATATTGGTCCAAAATTGAAAGTACAGGCCAAATAAAAAGCGATATTCCATTAGAACTTATTCCCACTAGCATCTTTTATTATGCCGTCAAAGTTGAGGGACCACTGCCCTTGGTTTTATTAGAGTTCAATCTGCAATCGGTCTGGTAATTTTGGATCAAAAATATATGAAGCGTGAATGATGAATCATCACTTTTTATTTTAAAAGTAGAGCCTCATCGTCTTTGTATCATTTGTTTTTACCATTCCTGGGAACAGGTCATCTCAAGGTTTCTTTCAACAAGAATCAATATGTTTTTTGTAGAAGCGACTCCATGTATTCATGTTTTTTACCTTCGATAATTCGCAGAGTCTGCAGTAACTGATGTTTCTCGTCTTACAACTTTTCCTTAGGTTATGTTTACCATTCATCCTCAAAGATTGGGTGACTGTTTGCCAACCTATAGCTACTCAATATGTAACTTGAATAAAATAAGTAACCTCCTTGAAACTTCTTACTGGAACTTCTTACGTAACCACACTTTTAACGGCAGCCATAAAAAGAAATAGAGATCGGAAAAGGGGCCTAAATATTTCGATGTAAAATCTTGACTAAATCTATTGAATACTTAACCGTGGCGTAATCAGCCGTATAATTCACGCAACTGGACCTTAACGCTTCAAACACGGAGTGTGATCGACAATCATGATTACGCGTACTAGCGTAATCAGTGATCTGGCGTGCTCAGCAGATGTATGGGGAGAAGAGTCGCCGCCCTGCCATTACAACGTGTACTCGTACTTACATTAACGCTCTGCCAGATGAAAGATAAACATTTGACGTGAGGATGGGGCGAATCCGTATTCTCGTCACACGGACCGGGTTAATTCAATAGCTGATTGGATTTGGGGCACGCTGATCTAAGATTCTCTTTACACGTCACGATACCTTTCCGATTTATTGATTCGACATTAGAATTTTTATATACCTACGATATTAATCAGTCAATTAAAATACTCTGTAAGTAAATACGGGCGTATTTTAATTTTAATACTTCGTAAGTTTAATCATTTTGTTCATAAGTCTTACATATATTTTCCACTACTCTATAAATAAACTAAGGTAATATGAAAATGATTTGTATTAAAATTATTTTTACAATATATACAGGTCTTGTTTTTTTATATTCAATAGTTCTTAACCAATAACAATTGTACGAGCCTGACCTAAAATGGAGTACGTAGCATTAATTTGAATGAATGAAGTGCAAACTATAAGGTCCGAATTTCAGAACAATGCTCAGTTGTGAATCGCTTCTCACAAAGACATTAGAACGGTCTCGGATTATGTCCTAAAATCTAGGTATAAATTATTATTCATTATCAAGTATAGCTCTGGAAAACAATTAAGATATCGCTGGCTGTAAAAGACGCGCAAGCATGGGTCGTCACTTCGCGCGCTTTTATATTCCATCTTGTGTTGACACTGCATTGTTCCGCTGTATCCTATTTATCGGGCCTTATTTGTTTGCACCACAGCGCCCACGACGCCGTACGTACTGGGGTAACTCCGTAGTAATTGAGATGAGAAATGCGTGACTGTTGAATTGTGTTCATTTCGAGATAAATATGTACCCGGAATGTGTTTGTGAGATACGTACTCAATTGTTAGTGATATCGTATTATTTATGTGTGAATTGCGCTTTTGTTCTCAGATATGTGTAGTTTGATATTTTTCCTCTGGAGTTATCGATATTATTGTTGTGAATTCATCGTGATCAGATAATAATTGATCATAAACAATATTTTCGAATCCTCGGGTAATCATCATTCTCTGAGACTTTTTGCAACACAATCGGGGTCACTTTTCTAATCTAACTAAGGTGTTGCTGAACTTCTATATTTTACATGCAGCGATCTGACCTTCACAACTAATCGATAATATCGAAGTTCTGTAGTTAGACTAGTCGAACCTACCCGTAACGAGTGCCATAGATGACTTGACCAATGCAAATAGCCATATTCATGCATACGAATATTTGCAATGAGCGAGGATTAAACCCGAGCCTCCTGCGTAGAGGTTGCTTTCACTACCACTACGTCACTGAAATGTCCCAAAGTAATATTTTATTCGTATTATCGATTTATCTTTTTTATTTCTGCAAACTTGTACACCCAGCTGGCGGATGAGACTCTAGGACTGCCTGTCCTCTAGGGGTTGGAGTATCAGCCGAGATAACGCAAATAAGGATTAGGAGAGCGGACCCCAGGCTGCAAAGTGCAAGCTTGGAATGCAACCAGGATGGCCGCTGATAATGGCTGAAAGTAGGTTCAAGCGAACACGCGCGAGTTGTACCTTCCAATTTTAAGCAGATTTTGTATTCTGTCTAGAAATCATTTATTTATGTAACTAACAAATTGATTAAATGCCTAATGTGTTAAGAACGTAAATTGATAAATTGACAAAAATGTTCTCCAATTGAGGTCAATACGACCACGGCTATGATATTTTCTTGTTTAATACTTCTTCACTAGTTGGATTTTAGTTTTAAGCTTATTTTATTTTATCTAATCTAACTAACGTGCCATCTGACCTCCACTACCAATTGGCAATATCGAAGTTCGGTAGTTAGACTAATTGGACCTACTCGTATCAACTGCCATATATGTTCGTACGGCAACCGGGACCGATGTCTTCACGTGCTTTCCGAAGCACGACCAGACCAATGCAAATACCCATATTCATGCATGCATATTTAGTGTTCTGTCTAGAAATAATTTATTTGAGTAATAAATTAATCAAATGCATAATGTCACAGTAAAGAATGTAAATTCATAAATTAACTAAATTATTCTATCTCCTCTAGGAGAAATCACATTACAGTGGCTTCTAAAATGTTACCAATTAACTGCATCAGGTTCGATTGGAAATCAATAGCGATGAGCTCCGGCAAAGGAAAGAGAATAATAAAGTTATGGTCCGAAGCAAATCTATCACTGCGTTTGTGCTCTGTGCTCCGATAGGTTTTAGAGACGGAAATATTGCTTTTATTATCGACTTACGGACTTTACCTGCAGTTGTTCTTGATAGTAATCTATTTTCCTGCATTTGATTCGTCGCTTGATTGATGTTGTTTTTTTTTAAATCTTAAGTGCTTTAAGCCAAACCTCGTTGTTTATAATGGTTATGGAATTCGCTTTCCTAGTCCTCCTTTTTAGGTTAATTTTCACTTTTACAGAAGCGACAGCTATCTTTCCGCAAGGGGTTAGATTTCCAAAATGAAAATCTGAGTCAGCAGAGTGAGCCTAAACCGGTGTACTAGTTTACAGGAGAATTTCGTTTGGGCTTCGAAGATCTACATGAAACCCCTTACACCGGATCTTATGAATAACTTAAATGTCCAGCGGGTCTATTTGATAGATTCCTATAAAATTCACTCATATGAGACAAATCACTATAATTCATGTACTAAGTAGATCCTATCCTAATTTATTTATTATCCTAATTTCGTGTAAATATCGCCGCAACACAAAATATTATCCTAATATGATTTCAATAAAGTGGCTTTTTAGACCTACTGGTCCTTGATTACGTCACAATGAATGGCAATCAGTTTTTACTTATTACAACTACTATAGAGTAGTAAGTAAGTAGTATAGACTGGAACTCGCTCTCTGATCTTAGCAATCAAACTATCCAATAGAACCTATACCACACTTTTAAATTCTGTACATCACGAAAATTAATCTGTAACATGAAACTTTAACATGGCATTGCTGAAGCTAGGCGAGTAGCAACCGATTTTAAATACCAAAAAGGCACATAAAAGTAAAAAAATATCCAAATCACATTTTAATTTTTTTTTAACTTTTTAATGTTGGGATCCATATAAATAAAAGAAAGGCGTGTTAGTTCCACTATTTGTAACTCAAAAACAGCTGTACCGATTTGGTTGAAAATAAGTGGGGTTGTAACTTAGAACCTGAAGACAGGCATAGGATACTTTTTATTCTATTCGACTTTTAACCCGTTCGACCGCGTATCTGTGTAACGTGACATAAAACCTCACAGAGAATACAAGTCACTATAAAACGTGGTATAACAAAAACGCATCTGACTTGGAATAACAAAACGGAAATAACAGCTAAACGTAATTTTGTCTATGGTTAAGTATGGTTGAAAAATAATTATAAATTTTGACAGAAATCAATAATAATAACCGACACCCACGCAGACAGAGCCGCGGGCAATAGATTCTAAATTCTAAATCATAAAAAATATTACTATTTTTAATCACCGATGAATACAAATAAACTCAACTCAATATAAACTGCGTTAGCAACTCAGTCCAGTGGACTCCAGTGAAACAGATTAACACAGGGTTTAGCCTTACTTGATCATCGATGAATGATCTCCGCCCACCATGAGCCTGGGGGTGACGGGTGGAGCCGCCTGTCATCCTGGCAGAAGCAGGCCTCCTCATTTCCAGGGACGAGTTGGGGACTCTATGGTCTCCACACCCGAGGAGAGGGCGAGATCGAGAGAGACCCCCGGCCGGGGTATGAGGGATATGCCTGTTAACCTCACCTTCGGCAACTAAAAACGACCCACAGGCGGCGTGCGTTTTGGTCGGTTTGGGTCCGACATAACCTCCTCCACCGACTCCGGTGGAGGGTATCCGTGTAAAAAAAAGCCTTACTCGATCAAGATAAATTAAAGCTAGGTATTTATTTACAAGCTTAAATATCTCAAAGAACTATATCATCAGTCAAACAGTACCAGTATACAGACTGTAGCTATTTGTTGCCACAATCTTACAATGACGTAGTTATATTATGGAAAAGATTCTATCTTGTTATCTTTTATAGACATTCTGAAGACCTGTCCACGTACGGCCAATTAGATTTTTTTTCGCGTGAAATAAAATTGAGGACTGATATTGAGTGACAATATTATTTATCTTTATTGTACTCATAATCATTGGTGCGTCTTTTAGCAATGTTGTAGACTTGGCTAATTGGGATCAAAATCTTGTAATATGGTTATTAATTATTCGAACTAGTATACTAAGTATGGTGAAATTGTAATCAAATTAGTAGGAAATTCTAGTATTATCCATTTAGAGAACTAAAATTAGTGTGTATAAATACTAAAACAATATACTAGGACATTCCACAGTGCTTTCTAGACCCAAAATAAAACTATTTTCACAAACAATCTGCTGATTTAAATAATTATTTTGATTTAACTTAAAAATATAAGGACGTTTCATTAGGTATTTCATATAATACATTTATGTTCAATAAAAAAATGTACAAATGAACTTGCAAAATGATATTCACGCATTATTAAACGTTTACATTTCATCTTTCTTCGTTGAAAAATGAGGTTTTATTGGATTAATTCAGCATTTTTACGCATGGCAAAGGTGAAACGCCAGAAATAAATTGAGATCTAAGAAAATACGCAAGGAAAGAAGTACATGTATTTTTCAATTCCAACAGATACGTACATTCGTGAGTGACCTTGTGTTTGGTACAAATGTGGGGCGGTTTTACGAGCGCCTTTTCTCGTTTGTGCCGAGAAAGGTAAATTTTGGGAGAATCTATTGGACGTTTTGACTTATAGCACCATTGAAGAGTATTTTGTGTTTCTTATATATTTCCAACTTGTTAAGTTAAGTTATTGAGTCTGAATTATTAAGGTCCTACTAGACGATGCCTTAGAACGAATGGTTGAAGCTTACGAATATAAAAAGTGCAGCCCCGTACACACGTCACTAAAGTTATTATAATATAAAAATATGGTAAAGAAGTCGTTAAAAATGGTATAGAGTGAACTGGATGAGTTCAACATATTATGACTAACTTCATGTAACTAATTTGGTAAATATTTTGTTATCATATGCATGGGATTTCGCAACTTTGCTCTTATTTCTGATTCTACTCTAAGAAATCCTTTTAAACAAAAAAGAACTCTTCAAAATCAGTTTAATAGTTTTTACGTTCATCGCGAACCAATAGACGAGAATTCCAAAAAAGTATTTTTGTGTTCAAAATGGATAACCTGATAAAACTCAAATTTATTTTATTTTAAACTTTTTAGTTCTCATTTAATATATTATATATACATTTATTGTAATCTCCTTCTAATTCCTTTCTTTTGATACCCTACTTGATTACAATAAATTAAAAAATATTTTAACAATAGAAACCCACATCTTCTGTGAGTGTCATTGGCTATACAGGATGGAAAAATAAGTCGAGCCCTAAGGAAGCATTTGACGAACTTGTGTCAATGGACATCACTGTAAATAAATAGCAATAATAATTGTAATGTTTTATTTTCTTTTTGTTTTTTATTTTATTTCTTTGACTCGAAACCTGACATTTTTAAATGTGAATGATACATTTTAGATATTAATTAAGTTTATGTAGAATTTTTTTAACCCGATTACTGACAGTTTCTTTCTTTTATGTTTTTTTATTATTTATGACTTAGGCTGTAAGTGTTAATTAATATCATTATTATAAATTGCTGACATTGTAAACTTTCTACTGTTCACCTGACATTTTAATTTTTTGTTGTAGTTTAAATTATGATCGATCCTAATGTAACTATATATCTACTAACGAATTGTATGGATAGTGAAAAGTGCAATAATTCACCAAATATGTGCTGAAATGTATTTATATGACGTGTAATATTCTTGTGAATAAATAAGTTATGAGTTATGAGTTAAAGTATCTGATGGATCCTTGAGTAGAAGTGCTGAGTCTGTTGGTATCGAATTTATAAGTTAAAATTTTATGGGACTTCCTTTCATTTAATTTACCATGTTTGTTAGAGAGATTTGATCTTTATGATTTACCCTATCAATTGATGCTATAAAAATACAGGATGTTATTTTCAGATTTTAGCTGGGTCGAGTACCGGAAGAAATTTTGAATGTAGATTTGTTTCTTTTAAAAAATAAAGGAATGTCTCCTTTAAGTAAAATTAGCCACAATTAGGATTCGAGGTAGTTTCCCTCCAGGGCTCGACTTTATTTTCCATCCTGTATATAATCACACTATTAAAAAGGGTCAGTAGCGGGAACGAGATCAGAAATCTACGTGGGCGGAGCCGTGGGCCGTGGGACAGCTATAAGTTGTAAAGTTGTAAATTAAATAATCAATATATTTTCATGTATTTCTTGAGAGTTTAAAGCTTTATCTTTCTTTAGTTTAATTTCGGGCTCTTAAAGCAGTGTCTTATCTGTTTACTTGTGCATTAATCTCGACTCGTAAAGATGTTAAAACTGCGAAAACATGAAGCATAACCTCCCCGTCCAACAGCCATCACAGCACTACCTATCCTATATATTGTATCATCTATGGCACTACTAGTACTATTAAAGTAGTTATAAGTTTTATTTTCAGTAACTTTTTCTTCTCTTTGGGAACGATTTTTAAATAGTAATTATAAAGTGAGAAAGACAGTAATCGTTCAAAATTTAACCAAGAAACCAACACCAAAGCAAAAGATTTTAAATACATCCACAAATAAAAAGTAGTTTGGCTCTGAATTGAACGCCTACGAAACGAGATTGACGAATACAATAGTATTTAACCTTACCGTCTGTTTGTTTATTCATTGTTACATAATTATTTTTTATTGAAAATTAAAGAAAAATCGCGTAAATCATAGTTAGGTAGGTACCTACAACTCCATGAAGTAATAACTTGCAGGGCGGAAATTCACCAATTTAGACTAAGTGCTTTGTTTTCACGAATCGAATGGTTGAGGATCACACAGTTAACCGAACCCAATCTCTGAGTGTTCCCTCGTTTCAATTCAGTGTTGGTATTAACTGTACCTGCGTGCGTTTGTTTTTTTATATAAATGAAATGACAATGAAGTACATACTTAACATACTTAAACAAAATCGTATTTTCTCAGCTCATTAAATACTATTTCATAAGGGTTCATAAATAGTACATTTTGTGACGTGTTTAGGGTCAAGATATATTTACTGGGAAGCTAAGCTACTTAACTTAGCCTTTTTCTCACCAGCAAAACAACATTACGCAAGTGGTATTAAATTAAATACGTTTTTGTAGGGGTAAGTAGATACCTACCAATATGCCCAGATTTGGTGTTCCCAATTTGCACAGGAAACACCTTTATGCTATGTTACCCCCTACTGTTACTACTAATACACATCTAAACCTCTATTTTACAAGCCAATATGTTACAATTTACGAGGCTAATATTTTACCCCAACACAAATCTAATATCCTAAAATCCGGCCCTATTATTTCAAGACGCGCTATAAAATACGCATATAGAAGTACTATGACACATCTCGACGGGCAGAGGGTGGCGATGGAAGCCCCGTGCGGTGTAAAAAAATCCCCTAATCTAGTAAACAGGGGCTAAATGACTCACTTCACGGCGGGCGCCATGTATTTGGGGAAATTCAGGGGACTTAATCTTTACGAGATAAGTAAAAGGAGACATGACCCAGGTGCGACACAACGCCACGCGCGTAAATTGTGGGCCCTTTGTCTTTTTGTAATGTTACCTACGAGGGCTTGCTGGTTAATTATGAAATTGGGACTCCTTTTAATAATATTGTTGTACTTTGTTTTTATAGGTTTTTGATGATATGGTGCTGTGTACCTGATGATGTAAGACAGCAGACATTATAATCCAAGTGATACAAAGGAGGAATAGGTGCAAATCTTGAATGTGCACCCTTGGAATGACGAATTTTGATTAATGAATCCTTGGAAGGCATTGGGATGAGGAGAGGCCTAAGTAAGTCTCTTTATCTTTCTGAACATAATACAATAATGTCGCAAATAGCAATCTGCAGAGAATAAAGAGGAATCAGAAAGAAAGACCCAGGGCTCTCGGGCCCAAACCATCCACACATGCAAACCAGTACACCTGCTTTTTGAAGTGCGAGACTCGAGGACTTTCTCAGCTTACCAAAGCAGATTTGGCTTGCTAACTAAAATCAATAATAGTAAGCAGAAACCGGGCTCTTAGTTGAAAGCCTCGCATACAACTCTAAGAGGATGAACATATTTATCATCACTTTGTCACACAATTCATATACACTATGATTGCTCGGTGATCGAAATTCGACCACAATATCTATGCGCCCATACATTTTCACCTGCTCGCTTTAACGACACTCGCCTGCGTTCACTGCACGTATCAAGATGAAACGTATATTCGACAAATCTGCATTGTTATACGACAACAGCGATATAATGTTTCATCGCTATACGTGGAGGGATATTCTATTCTATGTGACAGTCTATGTATTACTTTTTGGTCGAAACTGCCCAATCGTGCGGAGACTAGTTTTCTGAAATTTCTTGACAATTTTTTTTATTATTATTATATATATTAATAATATAAATATATATTAATTAGCATCTTGTCATTAATAATTTTATAAACGTTTACAATTAACTTGACATTGGAAAAAGAATCGCAACGATAAGAAGCCGTTAAAAAAGAAAAAGAAAGAAAATCATGTCCATGTTTCTATATAATTTTTTTTTTTTTTTTTTTTTTTTATATAGGACACGTCAATTGGACCTCGCCTTGCCTGATGGTAAGCTGAAGGCAAAATCCCAGAAAAGAGGGTCACCATTACTTACACATACCGTGTGACAATGGTGACACTCAGCTTGACGGCCTTATCATATGCTTTTTCACGCCCCGCTTAAAGGACCCGGGACTGTAGGAAGAAGGAAACACGTGAGCTGGTAATGAATTCCAGGCCTTAATGGTGCGACAGAGGAAAGAGTCTCCGAACCGCTTGGTTCTTGATCGGATGTTTTGCACCGTGTGCGGATGACATCTAAGACCTGCACGCGTTGTCCTGTGTAGGAAAGGGGAGGGTGGGACTAATTGGAAGAGCTCATCAGAACACTCCCCATGGTACAGACGGTAAAATACAGCCATGGACGCAACATCTCTACGCAGCTGTAAAGGTTCTAGGGTGTTCGTGATCTCGGGATTCCCAATGATGCGGATCGCACGTCGCTGCAACCTGTCGAGAGCATCT
The DNA here is from genome assembly GCA_963662185.1 of Eilema griseolum. Taxonomy (NCBI): domain Eukaryota; kingdom Metazoa; phylum Arthropoda; class Insecta; order Lepidoptera; family Erebidae; genus Eilema; species Eilema griseolum. The sequence continues at coordinate 12,185,219 of OY759233.1, read as the reverse complement.
AGTAAGTACTTTGCTGAACCGTCCCAGAGATGCGAGCAGTACTCCACACAGGATCGAATTTGTGTCTTGTATAGAAGACACCGCTGCTCCGGCGTGAAAAATCGTCTCACTCTGTTCAGGACTCCGAGTTTTCGTGAGGCTGTTTTGATGATGCTTTCGATGTAGTTTTTGTTATTCAGGTTGCAGCGAACATCCATACCTAGGATATTGAGATTGTCCTGCAGCGGCAGTGGCGTGCTCTGAAGAGTGGGGAGGGGAAGGAAAGAAGATACTTTTGCTGTAAACGCACATGCCTGCGTCTTCTTGGCATTGAACTCAACCAGGTTCTCAGAGCCCCATTGAGAAATGTGATTCAGGACCCCGTCAAGCTCAGTGACAAGAATCTGCCCTTTCTCCGCGATATCTGACTGCTTGGCCGCTGGATGTCCATGATAACTCCCATGTAAAGTGCTATCGTCTGCATAACAATGAACATTGCCGGTAGACAGCATGTCGTTGATATGCAGAAGAAAGAGAGTGGGTGATAAGACGGACCCCTGGGGCACGCCAGCATTAACCTGCAGAAACTCCGAAGCTCGTCCGTCACAAAGGACGCGAATACGGCGCCCCTGCAGGAAGCTAGCAACCCAGTTGCACAGCCTAGAAGGCAGACCAAAGGCAGGTAGCTTAGAAAGAAGCGATTTGTGCCAGACTCTATCGAAAGCTTTGGCGATGTCAAGACTAATTGCCAGTGACTCGCCGTGCTTGTCCATAGCCTCACCCCAAAGATGGGTAACGTATGCTAGAAGATCACCCGTTGACCGTTTCGGTCTGAAGCCATATTGCCGGTCATTAATTAAGGAGTGATCCTCTAGGTGCCGCATGAGCTGTTTGTTAATTATGTGCTCGAACACTTTGCACAGCACTGAGGTGACGGCTATGGGTCGATAGTTGGCTGGCTCCGAGCGATCCCCCTTCTTGGGAATCGGCTGAACATTCGCCTCTTTCCAAGGCAAAGGCACTGTACCCAAACTGTAGGATAGCCGGTACAGGCGCGTAAGCATTGGAGACAACTCCGCTGCACATTTTTTCAAAACTACCGCTGGAATACCATCCGGACCACTGGCTTTCCGGACATCGAGTGATTGCAGCACTGCACGGACATCGCTTTGCCTGATATGGATATCAGGCATCGCGTGGTCACTGTCGGGTAGTGTTGGTGGCTGGGTACCACAATCATCGATTCGGGAGTTGGCCGCAAAGAGATTAGCCAGCAGATTTGCCTTCTCTTGCGGCTCATGGGCCAGGGATCCATCAGGGTTACGCAGCGGAGGCAGCGAAGGCTGACAGAAGTTGGCTTGCACGGCTTTAGCCAGTCGCCAGTAGCCACGGCTTCCCGTGGGATGCATCACTAGCTCTTGACCAAGCCGCGCTATGCGCAGGGCATCCGCTCTGACATAGGCCCTTCTACAGACCTTTGTGGCTCTGTTATACGCCGCCTTGAAGTGGCCCAGATTGGGATGGCGCGTGGCGCGCGCCCTTACCCAAGCGCGGTACGCAGACTGTTTTTGTTCAACAGCTTCCGCGCACTCGCGCCCGAACCAAGGGCGCACCCCGCGGTCACCGGTGACATCGGTGTATGAGATATAGTATTCCATACCCAGACCGATCTCACCGGCGACAGCAGTAGCACAATCCGATGGGTTCTTACCTTCAAAGCAGCGCTCAACCCACGGGATGGACGCAAAATAGTCACGAAGTCCATCCCAGTCCGCTGACGAGTAGTGCCAGAGACGCCGCTTCCCCCGCACTGGTCGTGGAGGCGCCATAATAGGCACCGTGGAACAGACCAGGCAGTGGTCAGAGTTGCCTAACGCGGCTCGCACCGATACACTGTACCGGTCCGGATCACTCGTCAGCAGAAGGTCTAGCAGAGAAGGTGCTTGGCCCGACCTTCTTGGTATCCTAGTGACCTCGTGCACCAATTGGGTCAGGCCGTGCGCCAGAGCAAATGCGTGGGCGGCTCTTCCCGCATGGTCTGTTTTGGAGGAGCCTAACCAGATCTCGTGGTGGGCGTTAAAATCCCCCAAAAATACCATTTCGGCATTCGGAAATCGCTCCTGCGCATCGTCTGCCGCCTGACTCAGATATTCAAAGAGTCGAGTTGTCTCAGCATCTCCTGTATGGGAACGGTAGAGGCACACATAGATCTGACTCGTAGGGCCATGGTCTACGTGTACCCAAAGGACGGAGAAGGATGGGTCCTCTAGGCAGCGCAAACGGCGACAGCAAACATCCGCCCTAACAAACACGCACACCCCGGCTTTTGCACGAAAACTTTCCTCAAGAACATAGCCAGGGTAGAGCAAGTAGGTCGTGTCGTCAGGGCGGTGTATTTGCGTCTCCGTTAGAAAAAACATGGCAGGTTTCGCCGTCTCTAGGTGTTGGTGGACGGCGTTGAGGTTTGCATGGAGCCCACAGATGTTAGTGGACTCCACCTCAAATAGCAAGCTTTTGGGAGTGTGACGAGCCGCTGTGTTGCCTTTTTCTGTGAATTGCGCTGCCATGAGTTTGGGTGGGAGAAGGCGTGAAAAAAGAAGTGATTGCCGCCGCAGCACCGTGTGACAAAGCGCGGGATATTGGTTTTATCTATGAATGTGAGGCATGGCGAGAGCCGACGCGCCGAACGGAAGGGCCCCCGTACCCCCCCGAGTATGGTCGCCGGGCTCCCAAATCCGGTCACCAACCGGCACGACGAACCATATCGGGATTATGCGCGGCCTGGTGAGGCAGCCTCCCAAGGTGGTTAACCCCAGTTGGGCCCCTGTACTATACCGCGGGCGGCCAGCGGCACCACCGTTTCTACAGGTCTCCCTGTTCGGCGCATCGCCCCGCGCCATCCCCACTAGACTACGCCAAGACCCACTGGTCCCACTAGTGCTGCGACAACCACCACCTCTGCCCGGCTATGCACATGCTGACCCCTGAACACAATCCAACCGAGATTGAATTGCTATGGAGGGTTTTTCGCAATAGTGCACGGTGGTACCTACCCGGTCGAAACTTGAGACAAATTTGTGCCACCAAGTTTCTACCACCATTATATAATTTGATACATGTTTTTATACAATGACCTAATATATTTTCTTAATAAAGTAGTTTAACTTAGGCCTTCTGTAGTTATCTAACCAGACAGCTACATACTTTGGAGATGACTTGGAACAATATAAATTTATCAGCATTGATTAATTAGGTGTTATTTTTATTTTACCAATAGATACTAGACGACCTCCGTGGCGTAGCAGTAGAGCATTCGACTGCTATGCAGGGGGCGCGGGTTCGATTCCCTCTCTGTGCAAATATTTGTGTGTATATGTATATTTGCATTGTTCTGGGTGCTTCTATGTATAATATGTATGTATTTACAAAAAAAAAAAGTATCTAAGTATATTTATCCGCATTCTAGATCCCATAACACAAGCTAGATAAGCTATGCTTACCATGGGTCTAGATAGCGTTGTGTAGAATGTCGTGGAATATTTATTATTTATATAATTATTATACTGCAGTTTATTTTTGGTAAATTAATAGAACTTAGAATACGAAAGTACCTATAGTACTGAACTAAATAAGTAATTACTAAATATATATTGATCATGAATTTAATGATACAATTAATCACACACAACGAATATAGATAATTTTTACTGAATAATTTTAAAGTTTTGATTAACATTCATCTAAATAGATCTTATAAATAAAGGATTTTAGCTTCTTCAGACCACTAGAGCGAAAGTATTCACAGTTTTATTGAACAGTCTCATAAAAGAGACGTGAAATTTGAAAATTAATTTTTTTCTGAACTATCGATATACCCCTCAGGCCTTGTTAACTCAATAAATAAATTTTTAACGAATCATGCTTCATCCGGTAACTGAGTTATCTTTTCTGTTTCTGTGCGCCGCCGACCTCTCTGAACACTGGCGTTTTTCTGTGTGGAAATTAAGGGAAAATTGATCATTATACATTTATAAAAAACTGTGCAACGACCCACGACTCGACAAAACTATTTATTGAGAATCTACCTCTTAAGTTTTATATATTTATTGTATTTTGGGATAAGTTCATTAAGTACAGTCAGCATCAGATCGACCTTGAGGATGACGATAAAACTGAAATGGATATCAATTCGGCGGCGTCGAGGTGTACATTTTCTTTCCTTACTCTTTTCTGTTCTTCTTCATAATCCTCACTCTCCAATTTATCTTCGTGAGCGTTTTGAGTTTCTTGTCCCCAGGGGTAAACCCTGTCGCACTTTATTTTCTCTATTGCTTCGAACTCCCTCCCATAGTTCCTCTTACTATGACAACTTCTTTACAGTTTCTGCAGTGCGGCTGTGGAATTCTCTTCCACATGCCATTTTTTTTTTAAAATCACTTAGGTGGCAGACAAGCACACGGCCCACCTGATTGAAAGTGGTTAACGTGGCCTATGGACTTTTGTAACATCAGAGGAATCACAGTTGCGCTGCCAACCCTGTAAGTACAGAGTTTCTGTGCCAGACAAAGCGGGTCAAGCCTTAAGTCTTCCCACTGACAGCACAAATTCTCCAGTGAGCTCTGGCTACCCTACTCACCGCCGGGAACACAACACGAAGTTATTATAGCTGCGGTATTCTGTAGGGCGGAAGTACTTCCCCAGTCGGACTGCTCAATTGGTCGGAAATACCGCCGTGTCCTACCTCCTTTGCCATACGCGACAGTCATTCTTTAAACATCTTTAAAAAAAGAACAAAAGACTATTTTCTAATAATAAAAATAAACAAAGTACTCAAAATGCCTTCGTGTTTTCCCCTTTTCTGTTGACTAATTGTTCTGATATTTAGTATACGTCTTAAGTTCGGACAATATTAAAAATTAAATCAATAAAACAGTTCGATTTGCTCTTAATACCTTAGTTGGTAGTTAGATCATTTTTGAGACTTTGTAGTCCAAGATCGTTCTGATGCCGACTATACAGTCTGATCAGAGGTAAAGTTATCTAGGACATCAGATAACTTAATTGCTAGCATTTCGACTATCTTACGAGTATTCTTTTTCCAGCCCGTAAACATTTAAGCCAGAAAGATAAGACGCCGTTAAATACAAAGGAGAATAAATCTCAAAGTTAACATTTACAGCATTACCGGAATGGTTTTTCATGTTTAAAACACAGCATTAGGTGCGGGGCCGGTCAGGGCGTAGGGCGTCCAGTGCTACGTGCGGTGTAATCGGTGCGCGGACCTCGGTGAAACACGGAAAACCGTTCAGACAACCCCCTGACCTCCCCGCACCCCACCGTGTACACCCACCACTTTTACGATGAATCTTCGTTTCTCCGCATCAAGAAGTAATTTTAGTGTTCCTTTGCCGATTCAATGATAGCACTCGGCCTGATTGGTTAAACCCCTCTTTGATTTAATTTCGGGTTAAGTTACCCTGTGGTCGGACCCTGTGGGATTTGGATATGTTTAGCCGCTTAAGGATATTTGTATCGGCTCTGATATGCTTTAGAGTTTCGAATACAACGTTTAGTTTATTCAGTCGGGTGTAATGTACTTACGCACACTTAACTATATGAAGTCGATCTGTGGGTTGGGGTTTATTCAGAGTTTTAGAACAAGAATTAATATTAATAAATAAATGAAAGATTAAATTGAAAATAGTTTTAACTTTCTATGAGAACTATTCAATTGAATTTAATTTGTTTTGATTTGGAGTACGTTTTTGTGGAAAAAAATTATTAAATATTGTTTTATAGCAAGGCGTCTAAAAGTTTCTTATTTTCAAATATTTATTATGTAAACTGTCTATGTTTTACAGTTCAAGTAACACGATATTCTTTACTTACTTGGTGTACTATAAAGTGTAAATAAATAAAATACTCTGCAATTATGATACGAACATGAAATAATTTATTAATATTTTTAGTCATTATATTTTTAATTTGATACAAGTGTAGATGTCAGAGATTTACATTTCTAGCAAGAACAAGCTGCAAAGGAATAGTATGCGCCTCTACTACTATAAACCTTTAAGTAGCAGTACTGCTTAAATGCTTTCCATTCAAATTATAACTCTGTATTCAACCTCTGTAGCTTGGATCTCGTCGTATGGGTAGTTGGACATAAAGTTTTTCACCAATTTGCAGACTTTTCAAATTATAGTTTCGAGTACATTTGTGAAATCCTAACGTACATTTATCAAATTTGAGTTCAGTAGACAGGAGCTAGAATGCTTGGCTAATACAAACAAACTCTTCAAGAAGAGGACGGTAGTTGGTACTTAACTTCTTTTGGTTTTGCTTAGAGAGGGCACGGGTACTCCCAAATCTTGTTAAATATTTGCTGCATCATATAAGAGAATTGAAAAAGTTACATTATGTTTAGTGTATGGTCATACACTAAACATAATCAGCCTATTAATATTATTATATTAAGGTTTTGCCAGTTATGACCTGTAGTACCCAAAATTGGGTAGTCACAGCGACACAAAGTAAAATAAGCGCAGCGGGGTTTTGGTTACCGAAGGACCAATGACCAGAACCAAAGATTCTTAGAGTAAAGACTGCAAATTATTAAATGGAAGGTGTGTCCCATATCACAGTATACTGAGCGCCTAGTCAGATGGACTAGAGTCAAGGAAAGGGACGCAAAATGGGAATTGGGAGCTATAGTGCGTATTGAGACAGGTATAGTATAGTATAGTCTAGCTGTAGGCTATTTGACCATTCAACTTTCAAATTTTTGATTGTAATTGTGCTCTCGTAGCCTTGTTGGTCAGTGGTAAAATATTGCTATTATATGTATATTGTAAAAGTGATCGTGGGATCTTGGCAACTATCAATAATATCTGATCAATTTATAATATTTATCTGGATCAATTAATTAGCTAATTGCAATTCACTGCATAGCTCTTTGCGTCATAGCATCGGATCCTCCCCGCCTTCCGCATGCAGTCTATACCATTTTTAGATCATCAATCTGGGCCTTTGGACATATATTTGTATGAGGTATATGTGTATATATTTTGTATATGAGACACATATAATTATGTAATACCTGATGCAGTCGTGTTCGAAACATAAGTACAGATGTCACGATTAAGCTCATACAAAAATATGTTTCATTGTAAGTACTAGAGGATGTTTTGAGCTGAGATCTTTTTTCTTTAATTATTTGTACGAGTCTAACTTTTCAAAACTGTGGTTGTTTCAGTAACTGGCAAACTTGTACTCCCTACTGGGAAGTAATTTGAGCAATTTCCTTAAGGCAGCGTTGAATAAAAATAAAATTGAATTTAAATGTTGGTCTTGTTTAGAAACTTAGACTTTTGCATACGGTTAATGTCTTGCTGAGGCGAAAATGATCCATGTTATAGGCCCTTTTTGTCAAGGGACTCTCTTGGAGTGGTAGATACCGATATTCTTATAGATATAGCGAGGGACGAAAATGAACTCTCTCGAAATAAGCCTTAAAAAATGTTTTTATCACTGCTAATTTCTCGCCACTCAAAGAATCAAACGTAGGAAATAAACCATTTGAAAATGATTCTTTTGTTCGTTCGGTAAGTTGGTTTATCTGCGAAGATAGTAAGTAAGAAACCCAGGTAGTTTGTTATTTTTTCTTTTTTTAAATATAGTTCAGTTTACTGTGCGAGTAAACTAAACTATGTAGTTACAAAAGCAACGTATATGTCAGTCAGGTATGTGAATTCAATTAGATCATAAAAATACTTCGTTGTGATTAATGGATTGACGGAAGGTTTGGAGACAGAGGAAGATTAATATTCATGCTCGCTGCTGTACCCTGTTATGTGCACAGCATACTTTTGTATCTACATCATATAATTGTTCATATTTGAGCAGATTCAACCTCTAACCACAGAACTCACTAGCTTACTTGTTCAAAACAAAGGCTCAAATTGTCTAATTAACTCGTATAAGCAATATTAGCAATAGCAATGAGGGGATGTTAATAAATAATTTGAGAATAAACTTGAAAAGTTGGTCCAAAAAGATTTTCTTACCAGTAATTTCAATCACTTTTAATTCTGATAATATAGGTACTTACTTAGTCTGGCCATAAATACTGTTACAATTAAAATAAGAAAGATATTACATTTGAATTTGGAATCTGTCATTTTTATACGATTGTTCATTGTGTTTTCTAATTTTGGCGCCAATACATTGTACAATAGTTTGCTATATTAAAATGAAGTGGGGTGATAAAGAAAACTGAATCGCTGTGATTGCATTACACAAAGTTGGTATGGAGCCGAATGTAATTTTTAAAACTCTCCATACGCTTGGTATTAGTCAAATGTTTGTGTACCGGGGCTATTAATAGGTACAATGAGACCTCCTCTGTTTGTGACAGAAAAAGATCTGGCCGTCCACGTAGTGTTCGTACGAAAAAGGTGGTCAAAGCAGTAATTGAAAGAATTCGAAGAAATCCTGTCCGAAAGCAAAAGATTTTATCTCGGGAGATGAAGATAGCACCCAGAACCATGTCGCGCATTTTAAAAGACGACTTAGGACTTGCAGCCTAAAAGAGACGCACTGGTCATTTTTTAACTGATAATTTAAAAAAGAATAGGGTGGTAAAATCGAAGCAACTACTGAAGCGGTACGCAAAGGGAGGTCACAGAAAAATTTTGTTTACGGATGAGAAAATCTTTACAATTGAGCAACATTTTAACAAACAAAATGACCGTATTTATGCTCAAAGCTCTAAGGAAGCTTCCCAATTAGTCGACAGAGTGCAATGTGGGCATTATCCGACTACAGTGATGGTTTGGTGGGGTGTTAGCTGTGAAGGAGTGACAGCCATATTTTTGTGAAAAAGGTATCAAAACATCGGCACAAGTGTATCAAGATACCATTCTTGAGAAGGTAGTTAAACCCCTTAACAACATCATGTTCAATAACCAAGTATGGTCCTTCCAACAAGACTCAGCGCCGGGTCATAAAGCTCGATCCACGCAGTCTTGGTTGGAAGTGAACGTTTCGGACTTCATCAGAGCTGAAGACTGGCCGTCGTCTAGTCCCGATCTTAATCCGCTGGATTATGATTTATGGTCAGTTTTAGAGAGTATGGCTTGCTCTAAACGCCATGATAATTTGGAGTCCCTAAAACAATCCATACGATTGGCAGTGAAGAATTTTCCCATGGAAAGAGTGCGTGCTTCTATTGATAACTGGCCTCAACGTTTAAAGGACTGTTGCAGCCAATGGAGACCACTTCGAATAAGCTTTTTATATTTTAAATTGTTTTATATTTATGTATTAAACTAACACACTGTAAAAGTAATAAATATTATTTGCAATAAAAAAAATTTTTTTTCTTCGTAACAATATTTATGGCTAGACTAGGTAGTTAACTGACAATTCTTCATTGTGCATCCTGATTAATATATAGCGTACTGGAGCATACGCTTTTGAAGATAACATCGTCCATAGAAGACGTTATCTTCAAAGGCGTCCCTAGTTCAAGGTATCTTGAAGAGAAGCGCTCATCAGACATTATTTGGTCCTAAATTTAATTCATCCGAGCGTCACTTCCGGTTGCATCCTAAGTTTGCAGTTTGCAGCCTGGGGTCCAGTGTCTATTATTTAATTAATTTAGATTTTTCCGGAAGCGACTGCCATCCAACCCCGAAAGGAAAGTCTGTGTGCCAGAACATCGTCAGTTAATCGGCAGGTGTATATGTGTAGCTGTTGTGGGGTCTTTTTGAATCCCTACATTTATTTACGCATCGGTAGATTGAGCATTATAATCGGGTTACAAGATTTATTGTGAATATAGTCGTGCTCGCGATAGTATTTGTAAAAAAATCAGTGCCCGAGCTCCTATCTATAGAGCGAATATTCTGATGAATGATCGTAAACACAAGATGCCAATGATTATATATTAGAAGAAGTTTTTAAAATACTTGCTCACAAATTCCTCTAGCCTGCTTATAAAGGTTGCCTGGAAAAAATTGTGTAAGGCCGCCCTTTGTACTGCTCTTATCTTCTGAAACAATACAATACAATAAAGAATATAATAAATAAATAATAAATGGAGTTCTTTAAAAAGTTTGCCATTTCACCATAGGTCTCGTAATAGGGAGTTCGTAGCGTGAGACAGCCGTACGCGTGTAGGGATCGTCACGCCGCCGCACAGCATCGCGTCCACGGGGCCAGTCGTCATGAATACGTAATACAAGAGCAGGACGCGAATTCTTTCGTTTATTATTCAATCATTCGTTCGGTGCGAGTCGGCTTTAATTTCATGCCGGGTGGGCACGGCCCCGGGCGAGCGCCGCCCGGCCTCTTAGTATGGAAGCGATCCCGATACTATTGTTAGAATTATCCTATTAATTAGAACATTGTGGCAGATTGTCGGAATTTATAGGGCTGCCTCAAAACCATTGGGTAAGTTGTCTTTCATCTTAGAGGGGCTAATTTTCAGTTCAAAATTTACGTTTTCTTAAATTGACACTTAAGTTTACAATTTTGTAATTGAATCGTTATAAAGTTTAGATAACTTGACTTTGATTGAACTTAATTATAACTATACAAACACACACAATTTAAACATCAATGGTCTTTAGTCAAAGTCATTTCAGAAAGGTACAGTTTGAAAAATAATTTGCATATTAAAATGCTGCAGAAAGGAAGCAGTTTCCTTACTTTTTTGGCCGTCACCGCTGAGTACTGAGAAAAAGACAATTCTTATTCAGAAAGGCGAAGCTGGTGAGGATGTGGAGGAGTGCGTGCCCGTTTTGATTGAAAACACCGCAACCGCCCCCGACGCCATCGCGACCGACACCGAATTGAAAACGCAAATTTAGTGACACATCTATTAACGGAAATGTGAAGAAGCCACCACCAGAAAATAAGATCGAGGGGGGAGAAAATTCCGTACAATTGTGGCAATATTTTATATGGGCAATATTCTTATTTTAATAAACAGGTGTTGCCATTATAGGTGAATACTCAATTTCTGCTTACGTAATTTTCATTATGTACATTTTTGTAGCAGGTAAATTATATTACAAACGAAATTGTTTAAATAAAGAAGCTTTGGAATAACTTTATTATATAAGAGTGCATGCTTGAGGTACATTTGGAGCATGTAGGGATGGTAGCAATCTTGAGAAATCATTTTTACGACTATCAAAGGGAGAATAACATTAAAATTCAGGAGACGGTCACGCGACCTTGTACTGTCATGTTGCTTCATCCTCACTGCGAGGGTTTCTGTAAACATTCATTCTTGTTTAAATAAAACATGACTATGTGAATTGCAAACCTGCTTTAATTTTTTTTTTAGTTTCAACTAGATTTTTCTATTTTTACCTTAAAAGCATGCATAAAGGTTACATAAATATATTTTTTTGTTTCTTATAATACTCGTATTTTAGCAAGTTACGCTTGCGTATCTTTCATTCATTAAGACTTTCAGCAGATAGCTCTAATATTGCCTGTGACATTTTCGTCTATAAAATTTTCACAAACGAAGACCGACTCCTGTAATTTGTTAAGCTAGAGCAATCATTCTACATTAGACTGTTGTGTTATTTATTCAAGACCTGTTCAGAGTTAAGATTTATTTCTATCGATGTATATAAAAACAACATACATAATTTATTCTTTATTTAAGTATAGACATAAAAAAATACTTCACATGGCTCTGAACCAAAAATATTTTCATAATTTATTGAAGGATCTGTCCTGAACGTAGATCGTCTATGTATGTAAGTAATGTGTCGCAAGTACCCGAACGTCTGGGCTCTTGGCCGGCCGCATTCGCGCACGATTCAAATAAAAAAGTCCACCATCACTCAAGTATGCGTCGCCATTCACTGACTTGCCTAGAAATTCGTTCCTTCGACCCATTGTAATAATGTGGACACGCTAGATAGAATAAAATACTTATACATCGTGATCGTCTAGACAGCTTTCATGTTCGCCTTATTCACCGTGACACAGAGGTCGAGCAGATAGAATCTTAAGTGAATTACGTTTTGCATGTGCTTCCTGTCGTATCCACATAAAGTCGTACACATCAGGCGTAACGTTAGCGTGATGTGAGCCCAGCGTCTACACGGCCCTTGCAAATGGACAGGAAAAAGACGCGGGAGGAATGCGTGGGTGCTTTTAATTTAATATCGACTGACACCGAATTGGAATCGAAAGTTTGCGAAGGACGTGCTCTGACGTTTAATCCGTATCGGCTGTTTGCCGCTTTAATATTTATTGCTTACCTACAGTCTGCTTGAGATACTTATTTATAAATATAAGCTATTAAATTTCAAAGAAAAAAACATGCATGATACGACTTTGTGAGTACAAGTTAGAAGAAAACAGCGGAAAATTTCATGTGGAAGATCAATTAGATGTTGTACAAGATTTTTCTTTGACTTTTTATAACATTGTTGATGCACGCCATGTTGCAATGGGATTAATTTCTAAACGTAATACTGTAATAAGAAAATTATTCTTGATTTTCTTATAAATAAAACTTGCTGAAGATCTTACAAGTGTTACAAGGTTATTAACAGTGAGTACAGTACACATATGTTTAATGTTTCAGGTAAACTTCAGTTTTGGGTTGTATTATGAATTTGTAACAGTTTGAATGAATTCTGTCGAACAATCGTTCAATTAACAAACAATGCAAGCATATTACCACTTTTTATCAATGTACTCGCTTTTAAAAATATCTAGATCTTATCCCTAATGAGATTTCACAAATCAAATAAAACTGTCTGTTAAAAACAGTTGAAGATTTAAGGATCAAAAAGCCACTTTAGTTTCTTATTCTCCGTAATTGACCCACGTACACCAAGATAACTTCATACGAAATTTCCTGTTCGAGATGCTCAGTTGTGCTGCGAAAAATAACGTGCGCATTTAAAACAATAAAAACACATTCGCGTCAGTCGGAGGCGTCTTGAGTGAATTTTCGTGGAGGCAGGCCCGCACGGAGCCTTGGGAAAATGCGTATTTACCACGCACTACCCTATTACATTGTGCTAAAGTTTTGGATGCGTTACTTTACTTAAAGTTGTATATAACTACTCCTCAGGTAAAGTTTATTTTCGGGTGAACAATATTAACCTGTGTATACGTATAGGTACGTCTAAAAACCGCGATAGTCTAGTGGTATGGGTAATGGACTGCTGAGACGAGGTCTCGGGTTCGATCCCAGGTTTTACCATGGCACATACCAATGACTTTTCGATGTTTTTCGAAGTTATGTGTGTATTTAGCGCAGGTTTATAAGTGCTCGGTTAATGGCAATAGGCTCGCCACCTATTACATTGGGACCTAAACATAAACTGGCGAAATGTGGGTGCTAGCTCCTCTGCCTACCCCTTCAGGGATATAGGCGTGAGTTTATGTTATGTACAGGTACGAGGCTAATAAAGCTTTTACAACTAAATGCAATTAAAGTAATTTTAAGATTTGGGTGGTCTACTCTTATTTCTCTGCAATGTTTTTTTTTTGAACACTTAGGTAGCAGACAAGCACTCAGCCCACCTGATGGAAAGTAGTCACCGTGACCTATGAACGTGTGTAACACCAGAGGAGTCACACTCGCTCTTCCGACCCTGTAAGCACAGACCTTCTGTGCCGTTAGTATAGAAGACAAAGCAGGGCATGCCTTCCCACTGACAGCACACACTCTCCAGTGAGCTCTGGCTACCCTATTCACCGCTGGGAATACAACACTAAGTTATTATGGCTGCGGTATTCTGTAGGGAGGAGGTACTTCCCCAGTCGGACTGCTCAATAGGACGGAAATACTACCGTGTTCTACCTCGTCAGTAGTGTTACATTATTATTGGGTTCGACTTAAGATTGGCTTAAAAATAGTGTTGTACGTGAGGAAAGTGTCTAGTTATGTCTATATTAATTATATATATTTATATATTTTTATATATATATTAATTCGTTCAATTTACAAATTTTCACATTATCATTTGAACTGTTGCTACTTTTCTAATTAAATAAATAAATAATAAATATTCCACGACATTCTACACAACGCTATCAAGACCCATAGTAAGCATAGCTTAACTAGCTTGTGTTATGGGATCTAGAATGCGGATAAATATACTTATATACTTTTTTTTGTAAATACATACATATTATACATAGAAACACCCAGACCAATGCAAATATACATATTCATGCATACAAATATTTGCACTGAGCGGGCATCGAACCCGCCCCCCCTGCATAGCAGTCGAATGCTCTACTAGGTTGTCGAATTGGAATTAATGAAAATTTTTTATTTCATGTACTCATGAACTAAGCAGAACTTACCTATTATTAACTTCTGCTTAGTTGCTATAATAATATCTATTTATCTACTATATAAGATTTATCAAAAAACCTAACCAACGCGTTCAATAACACAATGTGTTAGAAACATATTTTTTGCAATACTGGTCAGTAAAATGGCTACTATTATAACCAAGGATATTTAAGCAAGAAAGTTGCGCTTAAAACAATAAAGCGCACCTGGCCGGCACTTATATTCTTATCTCCCTAGCCGGCCGGTGTCAGTGGAGCAAATTTCATTTGGGCCGACAGTCCAAAGCAGCCTAGCTCCGCCGTGAACTTCGCCCCAACTCGGAAACACGTGTTAACATGACTCGTCTTTGAAAAACTGGATAAGGAGCTTATTTATATGGGGCAGGCGTACGACGCAATACAAAAGAACATGATGATATTACTGTTAGCTGGGACACGCTAATGTCGTCTACATAATGTTATTTATCAGACACGAATTACTCTGTCTTTTTATGCCCAAAAATGTTTGTAGTATAATAAACGTAAGAAGACTTAGATGTGTAATGAAAATAAGTTGTGAAATGCGCACATAGAAAGTGTAAAGTTATCTTGTTAGTTCATCTCAGTTCTATTCTAATCTTTACATGTGTGTACTATTTAATAAAATAAATGTAGGAATATAATAGAAAATATATATAGGAATTTAAACTATCATGGTCACTGACATCAGTATCAGAATAAACGGGATATTTACAATGTTCCATTATTTTGAGTTTCCGATATTTCGGCGCTGTTGCAAGCACCATGATCATGGAGGAACTGGAGTAGTGGAGGTGAACAAAGAAAAAGTTTTTTCCTAGGAGTAATTATATCGATCTACCCTCTAAAATAATGAAACTCAAAATAATGAAACATGGTAATTTTTTTTTTTTATACCACTTAGTTGGCAGACAAGCACACGGCCCACCTGATGGAAAGTAGTTACCGTGGCCTATGGACGTCTGTAACACCAGAGGAGTCACAGTCACTTTATTCTGATACTGAATATATATAGGAGCCGTTAGACGGATATTTATACATAGATAGGAAGATTTGGATGGCTTCAGGTGAAGTTCGGTGGGTCAGTGGTCAAAGCGTTTCCCCTGTAAGGGAAAGATTACAAGTTCAAATCCCGCCTGAACTGATTCCATTTATATTTTCCTATCTTAATCGATATAAAACCAGCTATACTTGAACCTGTTGGCTTGGCTCGCGACGATGGTAAGAGACCGGACGGTATGTCGTTGATGCCTTGGAAGATGGGTAGGCCTTTGGTGTGGGATGCAACCTGCGTCGACACCCTGGCGCTTTCCCATCTTCCAAGTACGATGGACTGCGCATGCGCTGCTGCTGCATCAGCGGAGACTCTCAAACGGCGCAAATATACCAATTTAACTGGTAACTATATTTTTGAGCCGTTTGGAGTCGAAACGTTGGGTCCGTGCGGTCCAAGCGCACGCGCGCTATTCAAAGAAATAGCGAAGCGACTAAACGACGCTTCCCGTGATCATAAGGCTGACCTTTACCTCACTCAAAGAATTGGCATTGCCATTCAGCGTGGTAATGCCGCCAGCCTCTTGGGCACGGTACCAGTAGAGATCGATGGAGAGGAATTTTTCGATGCCTAAAATTAGTCTCCCTCTTTTTCTCTATCCCATTTTTGTATATATTGTATAGTTAGCATAGTTTTATATAAATTTGTAAGTAATTGTATATTATAATAGCATATTTTATTTAATGTAATCTTAATCGATTAGATTTTTTTATATATTTTATAAAATAGTACAAGACCTTTAAATCGATAAAATAACTATCTAAATACTTAAAATATATACCGTTGTTATTATTATTTTGATAACCTCTGTGGCGTAGCGGTAGAACGTTCGACTGCTACGCAGGGGGCGCGGGTTCCATTCACGCTCAGTGCAAAAATTTGCGTATATAAAATATGTATATTTGTATTGATCTGAATGTTTCTATCTGTAATATGTATGTATTTACAAAAAAAAAGTATCTAAGTATGTTTATCCGCATTCAAGATTACATAACACAAAGTAGTTAAGCTAGCATAGCTTAACTACTTTGTGTGTGTGTACCATGTGTCTATAAATATTTATTTATTATTATTATTTATAACAGAATGGCCTCATACTGAAATTAAACTTAGGTTCAAACCATAATATTTTCTTATTGTTTTAAGATTTAAACCCAATTTTTAACCGACTTCAAAAAAGAAGTTCTCAATTCGTTCGGTATTTTTTTGTACGATTGTTAAGCGAACGATTTTTTAATATTCTTTCACGACTGCTAACATATCAGTAAATCTATAAATTCAATTATTTTTTACCTTTCAGCACATCTTTATTGCTTCTTGAAGTCAAACCCACTTCAAGATACAAATTTATTTCTTGTCACTATAGATTTTTATACTAGATCAAAATAATAAGACGGTCTGCTCATGTTAAATGCAGAAAATTGATAAAATTATGTGCTAAACTATCGATTTTACGGGATAGAACGATTATTCCGAATATTTTGAAAATTTTGTTGAAATTTGCACTATGATGTGCGCGCAAGCCTCTAGTTTTCAACTTTATCGATTAATTATCAATCAATCAATTAGCTCACTCCTGGATATAGATCTCTCCCAACGTTGGGAAGCTTTAGCTTA
The DNA here is from genome assembly GCA_963662185.1 of Eilema griseolum. Taxonomy (NCBI): domain Eukaryota; kingdom Metazoa; phylum Arthropoda; class Insecta; order Lepidoptera; family Erebidae; genus Eilema; species Eilema griseolum. The sequence continues at coordinate 12,168,202 of OY759233.1, read as the reverse complement.
CTGTGTACACGCTGGCCAAACGGAATGGTACAGGGTTTTATTTCGAGTTTGCCTTCTCTCGCAGTGATATCGTCTGGATATTTTTCCCTTAATCGCCTCTTAAGACACCCGTTGGTTGAGATGGGTTAGTGATACTTGTATTCTTTTTCCGTCACCTTACGGATATTAGGATCATATTATAACACAAAATTCTTCAAAACACTGTCAATCATAATGGCAGATGCAAAAAAATGGTTCCAGTATTTCATTAGTTACATGATCACAAGTATCAATAAAGCCTAGTCTGATATCTACCATTAAGGAGCACTTCTCGTATAAGCCGCGTGGTTTCCGGCAGAGTAAAATTTGAACCACCCCATCTCTTACCATGCCGTGTCGAACAAGGCAACTAATGGATAGGGCTGTTTAACATCAAACAGATATAAACAGCCCAGACTCAGCCTCAGATGCATGGCTCGAGTCAACATATTATAATATTAAATATACCGTATTTTATACCGGAATACGGCAACAGGCTCACCCCTCATTACGTGAGACCGAATACTATAATTGGTGAAAAGTGGGTGTTAATTCACCTCTGCTTAACCCTCCGGGGATAAAAGGCGTGATTATATGTATGTGTATGTTCTTGTAAAAATGTTGACGAAGTATTAATCTTGTCCAAGTTTATTCCCATGTCATTCCTAGAAACAATGATCACTCAAAAAAGAAATAGGTATGGTGCATGAAACTCGGCCGTCCAGGTACCTACTAACTAGGAAGAAGATACAAATAATAAGAATCTGGCACTTATTAGAATTGCATTTGTTGGAATAATGTAATTGGTAGATTATTTTAGGCATACGGAACAGTATTTAAATAAATAAAAAAAAATTTTGTTTACATCCTTACTAATTCTCCTATATTACCTATAATGTAAACATTTTTTTTTCACTTTGTGTCACTGAATAGTAAGTGGACGACTCGATCGGGAAAGTAATGCAACTTAACTCTCTCCTCTTCCAATTTCCATTTCCTATTTCCACTTTTTTATTTGTTTTTACTTTTTCAGTATAAGTAAAACGAAATAAATGCACATCATTTTGTTCATATTGTCGTAGTGTAGGGTAAAATAAACATAACATAAACTCTCACGCCTATATTCGCGAAGGGGTAGGCAGAGGTGCTAGCACCCACATTATGTTTATGTTTAGGCCCCAATGTAATAGGTGGCGAGCCAATTGCCATTAACCGGGCACTTATTAACCTGCGATAAATACACACATAACTTCGAAAAGCATCGAAAAGTCATTGGTGTGTGCCATGGTAAAACCTGGGATCCAACCCAAGACCTCGTCACAACAGTCCATTACTCATACACTAGGCTACCGCGGTAAAATAACGGTAAAAAAAGAAAAAGGTACAAATATTTTAATTGTGAAACGCACAACATTAGCAGCATACAATGAATTGAACATACGCGTGTTCGCGTGACGATTTCTTTTTTTAAATAAAATGCTCTTAATTTAGTCTTAGATTATATTAGTGGAGATAAAGGACTATTGTATCATTTAATTGCAAACTTTGAATGTAAAGCGTATCGTACATAAATAAATAACTAAATATTCTACGACATTCTCTAGGATCTCATCTCATCTATAGGAGGTAGGACACGACGGCATTTTCGTCCAATTGAGCAGCCAGACTGGGGAAGTATCTCCGCCCTATAGAATACCACGGCCATACCTTGTGTTGTGTTCCCGGCGGTGAGTAGGGCAGCCAGAGCTCGCTGGAGAGTTTTGGTGCTGTCAGTAGGAAGACCAAAAGCTTGTCCTGCAGGGCACATGCTTGCAGGGTTGGCAGCGCGAGTGTGACTCCCTTGGTTTTGCATAGGCCACGGTAACCACTTTCCATCGGGTGGGCCGTGTGCTTAAGCGCCTAAGTAGTATAAAAAAAAGATTTTGCGCAACGCTATCCAGACCCATGGTAAGCATAGCTTTCTGTTCGTAAAATAAAGTAGTGCAATGGGAATTATTTCAGTTTAGGAACAGACTGTTACTTATATATTTGATTTATTTTATTTACCCAGCGAGTTGGTTTTCTCCTCGCACGTACTAAACGATATTTGGCGATCCCTAAGACGAGCCGTTTGTCACGTACGTGACGCAGCGGACAAAATGGAAACTTCACTATGTTGCCGAAACGGACAAATAAATACGTAACTGTTTTCTGAAAAACTATTATTACCCTTTATGTTTCTCTTAATGTTTCTGAAATAATTCTTCTGGCCTCTTTATTTGTACACCTCCCTGTTTGTATATAGGGGTGGCAAGCTGTCCATATCTTTACCAACTTCGTAGTTTTAATGAACATTCATTAGACACAAATTTCGCCTAACATTTTCACGAATTCTTCAAGTGAATTAGTATTATCATCCTACAAATTTTATGTCTGAAATTGTTCACCAGTTGTTACATTTAGGGAAATTTAAGTGAAAAATTCAGGCTCTACGCTTGATAAAGAAATTTCAAATAAAATAAACGAAAAATTCCATAGAAACTGTATAATTTATTTTTTTACGTTTTCGTTTCTTCAACTCTGGTCAATGGTGCATTGCAAATTTATGTAGCGTTTCCTACAATACAAAGGCTCAGCAATACAAAAAGTAGTGACGTCAATTTAGTTACAACCGCAAAAAAGGAAAACCATTTATCAGTATCGTTATTTTGATACAAACTGGTTGGATAAAGCTTGAATATTAGTCTGAAATTTGTTTTCTTGGAAAGCACGTTTAAAAAGTTTAGAAGGTCTTGGAGTTAGTGTTGTTGTTTTTAATTTTCTCAAGTCACGTTACCGGCAAATTCTTGAGAAGCGAGCGCTTGTGTTTGAGAATGTCTGTTACGTATATTTATGAAGACGTATGAAACATTTTGATGTTCTTTTTAATAAGCATTACGAGTGCACCGCTCGATACTGGCTAGGCGGTGGCGTCGGGCCGGAGTGTTTGCACAGAGATTAATGATGCGATACTGAGCATACTATGGGGCAAAGGCTCTCGACAAAAGAGCCTCTTACTTACTCTGTGGCGCTTATGAAAAGTCTACCGAAGAAAACAGCCAGCTGCACAGTTAAATGTTTTTAACAAATTCTGTGCATATTTACGTGCCGCCATTTTGTATTTTAACTACAGGATGAATTTAAGTTTATGTTATTTTATGAAACAACTTAATAACTTAATCTGATGCTGATACTTCTAGTAGGTATTCATTTTTACCTCTGTGGTTTAAGAGCGTTGTAATGCTGAGTTAGAGAGTGCGGTTTGGTTCTCACTCAGTGCAAATTATACATGGATGCGTGGTAAAATTGTTTTGAATATCTATAGGTATAATAACTACGTATGTTTTAAAAAAATAAAGTAACTATCATTATAAGAAAAAAGAAATAATGTAAAACTCTCTGCTAACTAAGCAGATGTGTTATGTTCGATCACAATTCGATTCGTTCCTGCAATCGATAGGATTCCAGGGATAGAAATCGCCTGTGTTTTAACCTGAATATATTCTATATCTATACGAAATTTCAGCCAAATCCGTTCAGCTCTTTGAGTATGATTAAATAAATACCGAATATCTTTACAAACTTATAAATAAATACCGAATATCTTTACAAACTTATAAATAAATACCGAATATCTTTACAAACTTATAAATAAATACCGAATATCTTTACAAACTTGCACATTTATTACTGAAAATGCATTATTTTTGGATCCGAAAGTCGCGTGGTTCCCGGCAGAGTAGAATTTGGAATACCCCATCTCTTCCCATGCGGAGTCGTACAAGGCGACTAAATGATAGGGCTGTATAACATCAGACAAATATATACAGCTCAGACTAAGCCTCAAAAGCATGGCTTGAGTAAATAATAGTGCCCGGAAGACGCCAATAGGCTCAGCCTCTGTTACGTGGGACCGAATTTAATGATTGGTGAAAAGTGGACGCTAATTCACCTCTGCCTAGCCCTCCGGGGATAAAGGCGTGATTATATATATGTATGTATATGAAATTCCAAATTTGATCAAGAAAAGATTTACCTTCACATAATATGTAGTGGCAACTAATGATACAGGAGAAGTAATGCTCTCTAGAAATAGTAAAACAATCCTACAATGTAGTTTATCACTGTACAGTTTACCTTATGATCTGTGTACAGCAACCAAATGACACTCATAGCATCCCAATGAAGGGGGGAAAACGAAAAAGTCTATTGGAGAATAAATCATAAGTAAATGAGATATTGTGTTTCTACGACGCCCTCGGTAACTGCCTGAAATGAAAATCACAAATGATGACAAAGCATAACAAAACATGAATTAATGTACCCCACGATGTTACCAATAATATAGGCTATTATGTACTTCACAACGAAATATTGAATTACCTTTACCAATTTTAATCACTAAGTATTTAAATTTGTAAAAGAGAATTTCGGATCCTCGAACCAAGCGGTTCAATTAATTTGATTGCTAATTAACTGAGATTAATTAAATGAATAATGTTTGAGATGGCTTTAAGTCTTTGAAAATGATTGAAAGCTAGTGAGTTAATTGATCAATAAAAATATAAATATTTGTGTCATAATTAATAGGAGTATATTAGGATATTTACATAATCTCCCAAAATTTCAAACTTAAGTTCTTTATTTAAATCGACAATAATTTTCATACTTTTTTCCCAAATTTTAATAATGATTAAATATAGAATGTATCCTCTGATTGATGGCTCGCTTATGTAAATCACAAATTAAATATTCTATCACACTTTTGGTGACATAAATTCCGTTTAAATATTACATGTTATCCCCGAAAAGGCTCTTTGAATAATGAACGAGACAATACATCACCAAAATCTTTCGTCCAAAGTAAAAATATTTAAGCGGGTAATTTCGGTAGAACTGAAACACTATTTATAACGAGAGTGACATCATTATTTGTATCGTCGGAACTCCATTTATAGTGTATCCAGTGGTTTTATGAGTGCTCTAGATTTTCAATATTCGCCTGTTGGTCGCATCATAAATCTTGTGCATACAGGCGCTTACTACGGCAACGTGCATTCTCGCGCCACCCGCCTTAATATTTAATGAAAATTGTTGGTTTAGCTTAATTTTCTTCTCTCTATGTATATGGTAGTCGGAGCTTATATCTTATTTATTCAAACTCGTACAGCTTCATTAGATAAATATTGGAATCTTAATTAATTGAAGTATGTAAAGTTTGTGTTGAGATACCTTTGAACTTATGTCAAACAGTTTTTGTTTTAGGGCGCAGATTTCATTTTTAACAACCAATAAGATTTGTACGTTATTGGGATTATAATGTGAATAACTTTTCAAATTTGGAATAGGATTAAGAAGGTTTTGAAAACAAATATGAAATTATTCGGCTCTATAATATCGTTTTTCAACCCCAAGTGAGTTTTAGTAAGGTGAATGAACTTTCTTAGTTGTATTATACTGAATTTTAAACTTGGAAGTTTTATTTATGGAATTAATAACAACAAATGTTGGTAGATATTCTCTGTATACTCATGAATGAAGTCATATCCGTGGCCTGTTGATGATGGCAATACTCTGGTCTGGTGAGCAATTAAAAAAGAGGACGAGGTAAAATGTTTTGGTATTAAGCAGGAAAGAGAGGCAAGGTTTTCAGTACAGTAAAAACAAGAACAATTTGCACCATTATACTACTTAAGAGCCACCCTAACATTTTTGATAATTATATGATAAATGTTAGGATGGCCCTTTCACATTAGATGCATCTCATTCGTGACCAGGAAAAATACGGCTGTATTGTGCCTTAAAATATTTAGATTATTATATTATAATAAAACGTGCTTATCATCGTATAAAATGTGATCTTTATTTATTATTCACTCCAGTGACGTCTGCCGTGAGGTGGGTGAAAACGTAAGTTGATGAAATATGAATGAAAATGACTGAAACTGAATAATAAAATATTGATGATCCGTATAATGCAAGGGTATTTCTCCGTTATAATATTATTTTCATAAATATATCCTTGAAGGGATAACCTGGGTGTCCCGGCGATCGATTGCTATGTGAGAAGTAGCTCGTGGATTTAATACTAAAGCATTCGCAAACCTTTGTTAGTATGAAAAAAGACAAGTAATTTTATTAGAAAATAAATACTAGGAATAAAGTATAAATAAAAAAATTATTAAATGGCTTCAGGTGTAGATATAGGACCAAGAAGATATGGATGGAATGCGTAAATAGGGAAATGGCAATAAAATGAGTAACTGAGGAAATAAAAGCCTGCCCTGGAGGTCGATGATGAATCTTATGTGGGGGTATTAGTCGTTATCTTAACAATATATGTATTACCTTAAGTAAACCAATTTTCATATTTACGGGTTTATCTCGGCACTTAGTCCCTACTCTTCCTGTTGATAATGGATGCATTGAAATCGGAGATACAGGAAGGGAACCCATGCTGTTTGTCGATGATATAGTTTTTGTTAGTGAAGATGCTATCTCTGGTTTCAGCGACCTTCCCCTTAATTTATAAGTACATGGTTAGATTTGACTTTGTAAGCGACAAATGAAATACAACTACATGTAGCGGAGATGCAAATGTTAAGATGGATGTGTGGTGTGACGAGAATAAACTGAATAAGGAATGGGTACATTAGAGGAAGTTTGAAAGTGGCAAAACAAAGAAGTGAGCGATTGATATTGTTTGGACATATTACGAAAAGAGATGATAATAGTGTTGTAAAAAAGGTTAAATGGTAAGTCTAAGAAAAGTCCTATGGATTGCGTGTAAGAGAATATGGCAAAGATAGGAGTGACTGCGCCAATGACTTGTGACAAGAAGGTATGGAGAAGATTGCATGCCGACCCCAAGTAATTGGGACAAGGGCAAGTAGATGGTGACGAATATATCTACATTTTGATTTTATTGCCAGAATTATCCATTGTATACTTGAAGTCGAGAGTTGAAATATTTTTTACCACTTTAGTAGCGAATATGTGACAAATTATGTTCTTTTGAAGTACGGAACCCTAAATAGGGGAAGTGATGAAGGCAAATCAAATGTCCAAAGTGCTAAAGCGCAGTACGTAGATGAAAATGCAACAATAATTGAGCAAGCTACGTCAATGTTTAATCCGGCGGGAGCGCAACGGGCCGTTTATCAATCGGTCCAAAAAACAACATATTTCAATATCCGCTGATTAATATCCGCTGCCAGTTCGCCGGCCGAGGCAAACATGAAATTTATGTACTGCGACCGAGCGGTTTATTTCATTTTGCTTTTTAAATTACGAATGTTGCCGCGACAATTGGCCGACGCGTCGCTCCCATCTGTTGCGGGCGACAATTAACATTTGCATTAGAATTTCATTTCGCTACCTAAATCTGTATTACGCGATAATTAACGTGCAAAGGTATTCTGGTCTTTTATAAATACGAAATATTTTGCTTTGCTACAAGTATTTCAGCCAGAAGCTCGTTTCACGTGACAGTTCATTTGTTTCAAATAGTTTTTCTATGGGAATATGACCACGGTAACCCCGTTTCTTTATGTTTTATTCCGTTCAGGATAATGGCAGGCACATTGAATGATTTACCATATCAATAGTCTTCAGTGCTTATAAAGCTTGCCATCTCAGAGCGAACAATCCACTTCTTCCTACGAAGAAAAATCGTACAGTTGATCATTTTACTTTAGGTACTGTGATTCCCAAATAATCGAATCGGGTTTAGTTAGAATTACTACTTTTAATGTGTTTTTATAACTTTGGAACTAGATGTATGAACGTAAATCATCACACAACAATTCTGTTATCCGAGCGAAACCGCGCGGCATACTTATCTACAGTATATTTTGTCCATATTTTCATCCTGAACCATAATAACGTAAGTTATGGCAGCACTGTAAGAGTTTCACTGTTTTATTAGCAGCAACGTACGTAACAAAATTGAAATTAATTTCGGAAGGCGTGAGTCTCGCCAGCATATTAGCATAAAGACATAATTGATGTGTAAACTAATTTAATGTAACACAGCAATTATGCTAAGACGTTCATGGTTAACAACGCCGTAAAACGTAGTACCGGTCCCTGAAACTGCAATGGAAGTAATAAGCAATGCAATACTGTGAGTCATAAATTAGAATAAGCAGTTTTAAGTGAAGGGGGCGCCAACGGTTGTCTGACGCCTACGTCATAGCTTTGTAAGTATTTCAGTACCTAATTTTTTTGGATGAACTAGTTTATGTGATCACGGCTCTTGTGACAGTTAATTAGAGCTGTGGTCACGGTTAACTATAATTAAGTAGTTAGTATAGTAGGACGCCTATGTTGGGGTACAATCATAAGGTCTTGGTTTCGATTAGCGGATCAGTAAAAGAGTTTTAAAGTTGTTTTATGTTAAGAAATTCTTAATAATCTCAGCTCCTGCTCTTAGAGAAATATACGTTTCTTCCATATTGACATTTCCACTAGGTGTTTCCGATGATACATGCATGTCTATTTAATTGAACATTGGGGTAGGAAAATCATATGGTTATTGACTGGGATCTACGTAATGATAACCAGGTGATACTCAACTAAATTTTTTAAACATGTTATTTCAAACCATGAACAGTCCCACAGCTGCATTCGCGAGCCATAAAAAAAGGACTTAACGAAAAACTTTTATTAAAATAACAACATTAAGCCGTTAATTTGTTTGTAAAACTGCGCAGACGGTAAAAATTACTTATTCAGTGTTGAGACCGCGAAGGCGAGGCGCGTCGACTTCTTGCCAAATATCGCGCCGCTTTTCTATAATTCAAGACTCTGCGCGCCGGAGTCGCGCGGGCGACCCCACGCTTCAATACTGCCAACTTTGCTCGGAATGGGCCAGATCAATTCATGATATTCACAGTTTCTAAGCTAAGGAACAGAAACGACCTTGATGTTCAACCTCATTTTTACCTTGTTATATTTACGATTAGATGATCCATGCGGCTCCGCCCGTATAAAATTTTTATTCCGTTCTCGCTGAAGTAAATATGTGTTATTCCACTAAAATCTTTTCCTCTAAAAACTATTTGAGTCAGATCTGTTTTCTGTCAATTCGTATTTGTATAACAAACATCCAAACATCATCACAAACATTTACATTTAGAAGGATATAATAATTTAGAATTTACACAAATAATAAAAGTTTTTTGCTTAATTGTGTCAGTAAACTTTACATATTAATTTCATATATACCTGGACCTGTGTTATTAAGACTAAATAGAAATTATTACGAGTATTAGTGTTATTAAATCATCTCTATGCATATTTAAAAGTCGCAAAATAAAACCTAAAATGTTATTTGTTATGAAACCATTTACAAGAAGCAACAATGATTTCATCATTGTTTCACTGAATAAAGGTACTGAAATTAGTAGTTTGAAGTTACGAAAATACGATAACTTAATTGAGATTCTCTGGCCACTAATAGGTTTTCCTATGTTATAGAAAATCCACTTTCTCACAAAGTGGAAATGAACGGTCGTGTTCCGGCGCCGATGGGCTAACAAATGAAATTAATGCATTTCTCAGGAGAAATAAAATGTCATTAGTTTCACCCGATGAGCTCGCTTCCAGCGAACCTTCTTATGAAGACGAAGTTTATTGTCTCGGATAGTTTTATTCTACATCCTATAGTGATATTTTCACTTAAATACACTGTAATTAAATTGCTTATTATATTTCAAAGATTATTGCAAATGTACGTGTTCGATTTTATCTTTGTGCACTTAATATGACAAATATAAGTTTTAGAAATAAAGCAAAAATTTGACTAGATATACAGTTGAGGTTAGCTTGAACTTTTTTGATACCACTTAGGTGGCAGACAAGCACACGGCCCACCTGATGAAAGTGATTATCGTGGCATATGGATGTACGTAACACCATAGGAGCCACACTCGCGCTGGCGACCCTGTAAGCACAGAGTTTCGGTGCCGTCAGTGTAGAAGACAAAGCAGGACAAGCATTTAGTCTTCCCACTGACAGCACGAATTCTCCAGTGAGCTCTGGCTACCCTACTCACCGCTGGGAACACAACACGAAGTTATTATGGCCGCGGTAGTCTATCTTGGAAGGTCCCGCTACCTACGTTCACCACCCTCTTTTTAAATTAATAAAATACAAAATCTGTAAAATTCACTATAGGTACGTTGTAAAAATTCAGTAGTGACATTACCATTTCGAAAGGAAATAAAATGAGAATCCAATCTATAACAAAATCCACAATAATAAGAGAAGTAATATCAGAAACGCAGTAATGTGGCATTTTTCCATTACGAAATCGTTGTATATAAAGTAATGAGGGTCAGGTTATTGGTCATGTCGGGTTGAAACACATTGGGTTCAGTACTAAAGAGAATATCGTATTTTAAGTGCCATGTAAATTACGAATTTGAGCCAAAGCACAAGTTTGTTATTGTGTGGCCCAGTAACGTCTTATTTCATCTAAATCCTATTTTGTGTCCCACGCATAAATCGAGCGCTAAGGCGTCTACAGTGGGTGAGCATTTTCTTATTTTCTCGCAAACGTGCCAAGAACTATAAGTACTGATGTGCTCGTCCTTTATATTTATGAACAAAAAGATATTTGTCTAAGACTGAAATTTAAAAAAAGAACTTCTAGGCTTGTATTCAAATTTTGTTTTTTTTGGAGCTAGCCTTTAAGCAATGACCAACTGTGCTGTTGCTACTTGAGTTTAAATCACTGGGCTTATGCTCTTGTTCCAATATGCGTGCAATGACAATAATGATGGAAGGAAAAAATCTGCATTATTCAACAATTGCCGAAGCTTCAATGCAATTCAGGTCTTGTTTTCACATTTAAATGAAAATATGTACATTTTAATACAACTTCATATAAGCTTGTTGATTTATTTGCGATAAATAAAATGTTCAGGATGATAATAGCATTTCGGTCGGTTGATTAATGAATGAACTACGGCGTCGCTGTCAAGAATAACGATACGAATACTCGTACTGGCATTGACTTCAATACGCATAACTATGTGTCTAAATTAACCAAGAGCGTACGTCATGTTTATTATATGGTATTAATTTAATATTTCCTAATATATGCTTAATATATCACTCAGTGTGTTCCTAAGTAGTTCACTACTGTTGATACTGTTGTACCTACCTACTGGAGTTACAATGGTGGGAATGTGACTGGGATTAGGAATATATAAAATGCCTAATTTAATTATATTTATAGTTCCTTCGCTTAGGTGCGCCGTGTGTTTCTCCGCATCAATGCCGTAGTGGAGAAGCAGTTGACCGACTCGGACACAGGAGCGCTGGGCGAATCACACGGCACGCCAGCCTCAACGACATAATCCGCCGTGCTCTTGTCACCGCCGGTGTGCCAGCTGTGCTTGAACCAAACGGTTTGGCTCGCGACGATGGCAAGAGACCGGGTGGTGTGTCATTAATGCCATGGAGAATGGGTACTGGTCCTGCTGCAGCTTCTGAAGAGACTCTTAAGCGGTGCAAGTATTCTAATCTCATTGGTAATTATGAGCTTGTGCCGTTTGGAGTAGAAACGTTTGGGCCGTGGGGTCCGAGCGCCCGCAATCTCTTCAGGGAGATTGCGAAGCGTACGGTCGACGCTTCTCGTGACCAGAGGGCTGGCCTCTTCTAAGGTTCTGACCATACAACGTGGCAATGCTGCCAGTCTTCTGGGAACGCTACCACAAGAGGCTTGCGATGCGGAGGAATTCCACGACGCATTTTAACTTTTTTTTTTTTTTTATTATTTTTTATTAATGTAAATATTAGCATAGATTTAAAATACATTAAATGTAAATAGATAAATAAATAGTTAAACCATGAAAAAAAATTGCACTATTTTGAGAAACCTAGAGAAAACAAGTTCTAAATAAAATTGTGTTTTAAATATTCAAAGGCAAATAAATTTTAAAATACAAATACATAAATTGTATTTACCGATTACGGCGAAGCCAAAGGAAACCCTCCTTTGGCTGCTTAGACAAGCTATGTAGGTATGTATGTTGGTTCATCTGTTCCCTCATAGCTCCTGAATTAATTATTAGAACTGGACAAATGAGGTATCATTAGAAGCCTCTTGGTCGTCCGCTTGTTATAGACTATATGACGTATCTAATGTAGCGCCATCTAGATAAATATACCGTGTTTTGTATCATCTGAAAGGGCTTAATTAGCACAACACAAATATGTACAGATTTTAGCTGTAGCTTGCCCCAAAATAATATAAATAAAAAATTAAGTTTAAAACTAAAACCTGACTACTGAAAAATCACACTTTAAAAGTATTAAACAAGAAAATATCATAAACAAAAAATTCTAGAAAAAAGTCCGTAGTCGGGTTTTGGATTTAAACTTATATAATTTCAACTTCTCAAAGTAGATCATAAATCAATTGCTTCTTACCTACTTCAAGTATTTCCTCTACATCATTACACATGTCAGCCAGACCCCGGCTATTTATGACGTATCTTCTTTTATAAAATATCGCTAATTTGATCAGGCAATGTTGATTTACATCAAAATTGAGCAACGTGCCTAGATATATTATACTCCTATGTACACACGGCCAAGAATTACACACAAAAGTCTACACTTATTTTCTTGACAGTGTTTACTTGATTGTCAAATATTTCTAAATCCATCTCGTTAGTCCTGATGCATAAGCTTGAACTTATGCTTAGGTGCATCTGTATTCCCGAGTTAAGAAGCTTTATTCAATTTTCCTGTTAAGAAATTTTCAATAGCAGCAAGTCGATAAAGTATGCTTCGTAGAATATAATAGAGTTGTCTTTATTACGTAGCGGAAAAAATGTTGGTGGTTGAAATGTAGGGGAGTTTAGAAACATTTAGCAAATATATTATATATTCCATGAGGCGTAGATATAAATGTATTTGCCGCTCAGGAAGGAGGAGGCGGTGTGGGAGCGGCAGCGGGAGCAATGAAGGATCGCAAGCCAAGCTGCCCGCGTACGAAGGCAACTCGGGCGTCAGAGGTCGATGATTGACCTCCGCCCGTTACGAGCGCAGGCCTGAGGGTGACAATTGGAGCTGCCTGTCACGCTAGCAGAAGCAGGCCGCGGATGTGCCTCGCGTTGCGCGTCTTCCCGTTTCCGGGGACGAGTTGGGGACCCTGTGGTCCCCGCACTCGAGGACCAGACCAGACCGAGAGAGATGGCCCTGGGTCACCCAGAATGCGAAGAATATGCCTGTCAACATCACCTTCGGCAACAAACAATAACCTACAGGCGCCGTGCGTTTTAGTTGGTTCGAGTCCGATGTAACCTCTCCCACCAATTCCGGCGGGGAGGTAACCGTGAGGACTTTTTCGCACGAAAAAATGCTACGATGCATGTAAAAAAAGTCCTTTTACCTACGTCTTTTGAAAATACATGTGTTAGTAAGTGAAATTATTGAAGCACCCATTGTAAAAAACTTAAATTTACTCTATGTAAATAAAAACGAATCCCTAAAATGTATGTTCATGCATGACTTCTGAATAACAGCACTAAATTGAATAATTCTCGTATGAAAACATAAGAAACAAAGTTCACGGGTAAGGTGCTGCATACGCAGTCGAGGTGTGCAGTTAGTATTTCATAAAGAGAGTGAATGATGACTGATGACAATAACTCGTTTAAAAAAGTAGCAATAGAAATCTTTATTTGCACGAAACACAGTGTGAAAGATGTTACATTAATGATTTCAGAAAGAACGATATACCTCGCATATTTATCGGCATGTAAACTTTGTCTTGAAATTACACAGTTCTTCACAATATCGAAAAAAAATACATATTTAATTAGACGTCGGGTAATTAATATTATAAATTAAGAATATCAATTTAGAAAATAATACGTTATTCAACTTGAAATAATTTATAAATACAATTTTCTACACTATTTAGTCATTTTTAATTATCTAAACAATAATATATCCGCTTAACTTATATTTTACTTTTTATTTTTTATTATTATTATATCTCCTCAATAACATTTATTATTCATCAATTCATTTTTTTATATATCTAGGACACGCCAACTTTACTTCACTTACTAATGTTAAGCTAAAGGCAAAGTCTCAGGAAAGAGGTTCACCATTACGGACACTAACTTGAGTAAAAACCTCTGTACTTCCAAGGAGCTATGTATTTGAGGTAAAATGAAAGCTAAGAATTTATCTAGGAATTTAGTAAATTCATTCCAGAGCCATTCATTCCTGTACTGACCAAAATATTTAATATAATGCTGCCAAGAGTTATTCCAAACGGAGATAAAAATATATTAATTAAAATATAGGCGAAGTGGTAATGTACTATCAACAAAATCCCAACAAATAAATTACACAATTAAGTGCCTATTGCACCTGCGTTATAATCAAAAACAGCCAATAGGATCGGTTTATGGGATGGTTCGCACCTTGCACTAAATAGAAGAAAAGGTCTACATAATAATATTAGATATTACGTTTTTTTAATCATTTTCTGTGTAATATGTATACATTTATTGTAGACCATTGGTACTTGTGCTTTACGAATAATGTGAATGTAACACAGGGCATAAAAGTGTAATTTAATAAAAATATAATAATTAAACAGATCACGTTAAAGTTGGGATTTCAAACTCCTGTAACAAATTAAAAATTACTGTTATTTTTTCGTTTAGGTGGTAGATACCCAAACATCGTCGTACCAGTGGAAATAACGAGAGCTTGTGACGCGATAGAAAACCTATGCCACGAGGTGCATTTGTATCAATTCCCATCAGAAATTTCCCAATGTAATAAATAGGTGGCGAGTCTATTGCCATTAATCGGGCACTTATAAACCTGCGATAAATACACACATAACTTCGAAAAGCATCGAAAAGTCATCGATGTGTGTGCCATGGTAAAACCTGGGAGGACCTCAGAATCAGAATCAGAATCAGAATCATTTATTTCGCTAAACATGGGTACAAAATATGGTGTTAGTAGGTAATTGTGATGTTCAGGCCATGTTTTACCATTTTGGTGTGCAAAAAGTATTAGTCGACGGTTACTTATATTAAAAAAGATAAAACTTATTCATATTATCATGCGAGACCAATCTGTTATTAAACTTTTATTTCGAACATATTCATAATTATTTAATCACCATCTAAACTTAGTCAATGTAATAAAATCGTGTCAGAATACGAAAAAGTAAATTACCATTAGTCAATATAGAAAATAGAATCAAATGTCAAAATTTAGTTAATTGTTTAGATGTCAATTATAACAATAAATAAATTACCTATGCCAAGACAAGAATCATGCAATATTATTTTATTTTGTATGTTATTAAGAGTTTACTTTTGTATCATCAATATACTCATATTCATATTCATATTCATATTCATTTATTCATTCACAGAATGCAGGTACAACAAATGTTAATTTTACACTTTATCTATTAAAAATTCTCGAAGCCTATTTTTAAAAATAATGTTGGATTCTGCGGTTTTAACAGAATCTGGTATTTTATTGTAAATCTTCGCACTCATTCCAAAGATGCTTTTGCGAAATTGCGTTGTTCTACATTTTTCAATACAAAGAGTGTTTTTATGCCTTGCACTTTTAAGTGTTGTATAACTATTGATATTTTCCCTCACTAATATGGCAGCTTCATATATAAATAGTGCAGGCAAGGTAAGTATTTTTAGTCTTTGGAATGATGGTTTGCGTGATTCTATCTTTTTAAGTCCACATATGCTTCTGATACATTTCTTTTGGGCTCTAAATGCATCTTCTTTGTTCACAGAGTTGCCCCAAAACAGAATACCATATTTGAGAATGGAACCCACATTAGCATGATAGGCTGTTAACAATGTGTCTTCATTCGCTACCTTCCTGAGCATGTAAAGGGCATACGAGAATGAGCTGAGTCTACTACAGATATGATTGACCTGGGTTTTCCAACTTAAATCAGAGTCAATATGTATTCCTAAAAATTTTGTAGTTTTCACTTCTTTAATTGATTCACCTTTGTATTCCAACCTAACTGGGCCATGATTTGAGTTTTTATTTTTAAATACTATATAATTCGTTTTTTCCAAGTTCAATTTTAGGTTATTTTGCATCATCCAATTGATTATGTTTACCAGTGAGTCATTAATATTCCTGATATAGTTTGAGTTTCTGCCATCATCAGCAAAAATAGCAGTGCTGTCGTCAGCAAACAGTATCATATTTTGGTTTATAGACTTTGGCAGATCATTAATATACACCAAAAATAAAAGTGGCCCTAGGATGCTGCCTTGGGGTACACCAAACCTAACCACTCTTGGATCGGAGGTATATTTCGTTTCAATTCGTCTCCCTCCTCCTCGTCTCAGCAGTCCATTACCCATACCACTAGGCTGTAAAAATTACAAAACCAGATTACCTAAATAAAACAAACACTGGGAGAACCCACTGTCAGGGGCCAACGATACATATCTACGCTATATTATAGCTCTAACTATCACTAGACAAAATAAGAAACAAAAGTTGAGTATTATGGAAACAGAGTACCAGTAGTTTCTGAAAAGCATGTTTCGCTTGTAGAGCACGATGGTAGATTGTGCAATTGGACCATTGCCATTGCAGTAAAAGTGGAAATAAATCGACTGGGACGCATTTGCTAGCGAATGACCCGGATAAAAAAATTAAAGTACGATTGCAATATAATTTTCTTTTTTTTTGCATTCATTGTAATAGTGAAATGTATTGAGATTTAAATTTATTCAATCTTACAACTAACCTGTCACTTAGTAAGTACTAGGCTTTCATAATTTCACTACCAATATGTGAAGTGGAGGAGCAAATGTCAGCAGACCCCGCAGGCCCGAACTGCGAGGCACTTCGATGATTAATGTTGAGATGATTACACTGATTTAGATCGCATTGCATATGTGCTTCTCTGTTATTTACTACGAAGCGATTGTGTATTGTGAGGTTGGTTTTACGACCAAAAGATTCCATCTATGAACCACATACAATTTATGGACTGAATGTTATTCGTAAACCACCTTTTAATTTTCGTTTATTCGTATTATGTATGTCGTAAAACGAATTTAAAAATTAGCAATTTAAAATGTTAACAATATTTTACAAACTATGTATGTCTATTTTTTCTTTTTTATATAAACCATCAGGCGAGGTGAAGTCAAGTTGGCGTAACTTGACTTCTTCTCGCCTGATGGTAAGCTAAAGGCAAAGTCTCATGAAAGAGGGTCACCATTACAGACACTAAGTAATTTTACAATGGTGGCACTCAACTTGGCGGCCTCATCAGATGCTTTTTCACACCCTGCTTAAAGGCCCTGGGACTGTATAAATCTTTCGGGTCTATATTAATGAAAGGAATAATTTATATAAAAATATAAGTAGTGTCATTTTTTCAATTGAATACTGATATCACCTGTAAAATTCCACGCGAAATTCTTAAACGGCACCTTATACCTATAACTACTAATAACTTAACCTTAAATAGTCGTATTTATTTATCTTTAAAATGATATAGGTAGGTTAAGTGTAATGTGTTTTAGGTGAACTATGATTAAAACCTATGTACTCAAGCAGAAGTGAACTGTAGACAGGCCAGTTTCACTCTCCAGTTGGCACGCTCTGGTGACACTTGAACTAGTCGAGTCTCACGCATTTGGCGTGTTTATGAACAGTAAAATTTACAATTGTAGTTTTCAAGAATATGCTCCTTTTGATTTCTTTACACATATGCCTATAGAGCACAATGAAGCAGTTAAGTCAGAGTTTCTAGCATCAAAGCAGTAATTGAGAGAAGCGGAGTGAAGTGCCGATACGTTTTCCATAGATTTCAGTTAACATAGACCTTAATTTTGTTCTTTTTATCGAGGAAAACCGATTCCCTCTCACCAATCCTCGGCAAAATGTTAGTTCAGTTAGAAACAGCAATGCAAGAAGGAAAGAGACACTTGTCACTACGTTGTCCCAGGCACACCACCACTATGAGACTTTTCAGTCAACCTATAAAAACCATATTGAATCGAAACAAAAAGTAAATAAAGTAAATAGATTTGCATTATCCGAAAAACATCCTTTGGCCACTTACCAACATTGAAATAAGTTTTAGTACATATGAACTAAGCTCTAAAATTGTACCCAATAGTTTCACAGTGTAAAAGATTATGATAGGGGTGTTGTTTAGGAGTATATTTTTGCAAGAAAATTGATACTTCCAAATAAATAGTTTACCTTATTTATGCTATTGATTATTATATAAATCGTTTTCGGATTATAAATCTGTCAATGTATTCGTCTACGTACATTCTATTCAAGTAAAACGTACCTATGAAAGACTTCTAATGGATGGAACATATGACTCTTCAAAATGTCTAGTCATGAACACTGAATAATTTTCACAGAACAGGCTCGAACGTATTCATATATTACATGTTACTGACAACAATACAGATTACAGTCTTTATTGTTTTTCTAGGCCGTACCAATGTTTAAGGCGGGCTTTACGATTGGAGGCAATTCTTCTAATCCATTAGGCTGTCTGATGTTCAACTTTTATGCGGGTCCTACCACCGAATGTCTCGCGAAAAACGAGTAACATCGCTCAAATTATTTTCAGTAGAGTTTTTACGATAGTCGTATCTTTTTACAAGCACATCGTGTGTAGATATGTGCACATAATGTTTAGGTGTGCTACGATGTTCGGGCTAAGTATCCATAAATCGAATTCGTGCGTCGAATTGCATCACTCTCGACGATTGTTCAAGTGCTTTTAACGAGACTTGAATCTCAATATGTTTAATTAGTACGTTACCTTCATTTAGGTCATGGTTGTATAGCGATATTCCAAAAGCAATCGAGAACATTGGGTAACTTCGACAAATTATGGCGTAATCTCAGGCGGGTCATGACGTCGACTAGCGCCACAATGTCTGGCCTTTGAGAACATTGACTTTCCTACTTGCAAATGAAGTTGGTTTTAGTCGGTTTCGTAAAGAAATTCTTTTAAAATCTAATTATAATTGAGTACTGGAACAACTGATCATAATACCTAGGAAATTTGAATATTATTGTGTATTTTCTAGTCAAGGGAAGTACTCGAAAGCGGATGTAAGTGGGTATTGTGGTTTTTTATTACAATTTTTGCAAATTGTTTTATGAATTATTTACAGTTTATGTGAACTTAATGTTAATGTGAACTTAGAAATATATTAACTTGAAAGAATGATATTTTCAAAATTGTAGAGCGCAAGTAGGTGTTCTGTAAATCAATGAAAGATAATTAACGAAAAACGTCTACAACCTTGTCACCATTTAGACCACTCTAACGACTTTAATGCAAGAGGGAGACTTAAAAAGGGAATCCCTGAGACTCCAAGCGATCCTGGTTGTCAACGATGGCGATCCCAACACTTCCTTGAGAAACTGATCCCTCTCCCTCCTCTGATCGTGACAGTGACAGCTAGCTTTAATCGGTCCTAAGCCATCTGATAATTTGTTATATTGCATAATTTCATATTTTTACACCTCTCCATTTTCAGATTGATGAAAATATAAAAAAGTCATTTCCGATATAAACTATGGTTCTAAAGATACAACAAGAACATATTCACCAACTGAACGAAAATCTGAAAATGTGTTACTTTGCGAATTTTGGCAACTATGTCTAATTTTCATAATTATGAGCCTCTGAGTACAATGACCTCTGACGTGCGTCACAATATCGGATGATGGTTATTATTCGTGCGTCATTGAATTCTACTTCACTGTGTGCTATCACATCCTATTGTTAATACATAATATTGAGTGTGTCTACATGATAAATGTACCTGTATTTTCAATTTTGAGTATCTCCGTCCGGCAACTGAAGAACCAAGACGGTGTACGGGTTTAGTCGGATCGAATCCAACATTACTAGAGAATTTCCGCACTATAACAGAAGGTCTTTTGTGCCATAAATGTGAATGAGTTGAAGAATCACGTCTACCATCAGATTACTGAAGTATGTGGTTATTCTAAACTAAGCATAACCAAAATGAGGCATATATCTCAATAGGTTGGGGAGTCTCCGGATCTTTGTTCACTAATGATTCGGCTGTTTCAAGTGGTTAATTTTAGTACGGCTCATTATCTAGGTACTGGTATCTATTCATACATAGGTAGTTATTAGCCGAATCGGCTTAACGTCTTAACGTACTCCACTGTTGAGTTCATATACGGGAATATTACCAATGTATTTAATTAAATATTTTTAACGTTATCAATCAGGTTTCTTAAGAGTTATTTTTCTAATAAAACTGATCCTGACGTATTTGTGCTTTTCCGGAAACATGTTCACAGTGTAAGTTATTTAAAAAAAACTAGATAAACGAATAGTTTCATTTCAATTCATATACTTCAATGAAAACACCTCTATTGCTATCTTATTTAGGTATCACAAAATACTTTGAAAATACGCCTTTTTATTCGATGCTGCTATTATAAATTGAAAAGAAAAGTTATTATGTTAGATAAAGAATTTTCTTTTATGCCACGTCATGCTCCCAAATACTTACAATAAATTGTTCGTCAAGGGAAAATGCATATTGCGTAAGTGCACATAAAAATATTTGATAGTGGTGTAGAGTCGGCGCGTCGGCGGGGCCCCGGCCCCGGCATCCGGCGCATCCAGGCTCCACAATAAACTCTGGTCTTGCTACGCTTGGCTTACGTCACGTTCCATATTTTACACACTTAAAGCTGTTTGTCGTGTCATACCATTATACGCCATGTAAGGCTCGGACTTACTGCCAGCAAAGAGGAATAATTCAGTTTAAATTGTTTCCTCAGTAAAAACTTTATAACGTTACATTGGAATGCTTTTTATTTTAACCCTGTAACAAAGTCACTATTTAGAGTTATGTGAGTATGAGATAAGTTATGTGGCACTTAATGGCTGCTATTTACGTAGTTCAAATTATTCTCCAATGATATAAAGAAGGGGAGCACTGTGATTTCAAGTTCTGTAGAAATATTTTTGACCTCCAAACGGGTATTTGTTTCGTTCTAAGGTCAATTCGAAGTCACAATTTGTCTTCTGAAGTGCACATACATATTTATATGTACACTGAAATCGAATTGCTGTTATTTATAGTATGGGGGGAATGTATATTGGGACCTAAGTAGCAGCCCTATTAGGTACTTAACATTTTTATATCAAATGTTGCCCCTCCTGACTCATAACACCTGAACAAATTTAATGACGAAAATGACGAACTTTACTAAAACTAATGCTATTTTTAAACTATCGCGGTGTGTATTCATAATTATATAACGGTTTGGGACAAAACTGACATAGTGAGTGAGTCTGGTGTGTCGCTAGCCTAACCGTTCATAATAAAAGAAATGCTAAGTAAGCGTACAAAAAATGTTCCCCGTATACCTCTCGACGCTCGCAAGCTAGCCGTGACTAAGTCGTGACCACGGGTGCTGCAACGCATCCGAAACGTCGGCAGAAATAGTAAGTTTTTTTTTACCACTTAGTTGGCAGATAAGCACACGGCCCACCTGATGGGAAGCGGTTACCGTGGCCTATGGACCTATGCAACACCAGGGGTGTCACACTCGCGCTGCCGACCCTGTAAGCACAGAGTCTCTGTGCCGTCAGTGTAGAGGACAAATCAGGACAAGCCTTTAGTCAACCCACTGACAGCACAAATTCTCCAGTGAGGTCTGGCTACCCTACTCACCGCTGGGAACACAACACGAAGTTATTATAACCGCAGTATTCTGTAGGGTGGAGGTACTTCCCCAGTCGGACTGCTCAATTGGGCGGAAATACCGCCGTGTCTTACCTCCTATAAAAAATCTTGACTACAGTGTCAAAATGATCTTAAAACTAAGGCATTAAGAGAAAATCAAACTGTTTTATTGATTAAAATTATATTACTGTCTGAACTAAATGTGACTACCAAATATTAGATCAATCAGTGAACAGGAAGGGGGGAATCCAAGGAATGAAAATCATTTTGAGTACTCTCAAGATTGATCTGATGCTGATTCTACTACTATATTGGTTAATGGAATAAAAAAACTGGTATCGCGAAAGATCACAACTTGATCAGTGACAATGCGAAACCTTTTGCAGCTATAATAACATGTGTTGATGACTTTATAAATGACAAAAATCATTAACTCATTTAAGTTTCTGTGTCTCGATCAAAAAATTGCGACACTATTTAAATTTTACAAGCTTATCCAGTATGCATGGAAGTCATTGTTGGTTTCACGCAATTTAGTGGTACATACCTACGTCACGCATACACTAGTTTAACAAAGTAAACTGCCGTGTGGTTTCCTGTGAAGTAGAAATACAAGGGCCATCCCATTTCATCCCTAGGGTGTCATACAAGATGGCTAAAGGGTAGGGCTCTTCCACATCCGACAGTAAATACAGCCCAGTCAACGGCAATCTTATGTAAAAAAAAGATCGTTCTGATGCTGACTGTACCATCGAAGTCATTGAAGGTAGGTAGCATCTGGAGATCAGAGACGCCGTGCGGTTCTCGTCTATTTAAGTACAAAATAAAAGCGATATAACAAGGTGGATCCGAGATAATTTCCGCACCATACAATAAGGTATATTGAGTGACCCATAAGCTACGGTACCACTACACTTACGTCTTATAAGGGTAACAATCTAGTAGAATGAGAATTGCCAAATTAGGTCAAACAATATTCGTAACATAATATCCTAATATTAAAGCAAGTTAATAAGGCTTTTGTTTATAATGACTATTGCACTAACAGCGATGTATTGTGTTTCAATTTTAAGACACCATAACCTTACCTTTTTGTTTTATACGATAGCAGCTGCTAAGAACACCGTTTTCCCCGGAAATTTATTCGTAAAAAAATATACTAACCTAATTGCAGCGCCATCTACCGATGCAACCAAAAACAATAAACTGTAAACATCTCAGCGCAATCGATGCAAACTTTTCTTTCGTTTTTGAAGTATAGACAATCACATTGGCAAGAGAAGATTAAAAAAATCACACCAAATAATTCGTGCAGTTTTAAAATTTGGCACAGTTATTCCTTAAGGTTCCCAGATAAACATACGAGTGTGGGACACGAGCCGGTGGCGGTGGGGGAGGGGGTAAAGTCCCTTCTTTCAGTCTTTTGCTTGTATATTGAAAAATATGAATAATATATCTTCACTTACTTCTACAGTACTTATCTATATTAAATTTACTACATTTTTTTTTTCAAGTTTCGGCATTTTTACTGGAGCATCAATACTTTATATATAATTCGTGACAAAATCGATTTAGCCTGGCCACAGAGAGACCGGCACTTGTTTCATTATTTTTTTGATGTGAAGATGTTCCTTCAAGTGTACCAAGCACCCAGTATAGTAGGAGAGCCGTTAGATATTTCTGCATAGGTATTGGAGGTCTCTTCATCGCTTTTCATTCATTCGCCGTTCATAGCCTATTTTACTCCCTTTGTAGTAAAATTTTGAAAAACGCCGATACACGTGTTCATTTGTCGCATGTTTATAAGTGCTCGGTTAATGGCAATAGGCTCGCCACCTATTACATTGGGACCTAAACATAAACTGGAGAAAAGTTGGAGCTAGCACCTCTGCCTACCCCTTCGGGGATACAGGCGTGAGTTTATATCATATATATATTTATTTCTAGCCCGACGTATGTGAGGCAATTTTGTGTTGCGTACTTTAATAATGAAGGACCATTCAAACTTTCTTACACTATTTTACCCCATTAGCAATGACATTTCCAAAAATTCTTTCCAGATTTACATATAAGGTATTTGGGCAATTGCATTTTCCAGTGCTCCTCCTTTACCATTGACCTCTTTAACATTGACAGGACATGGCACTTGACAACACGTCAGAAGCAGGAGGACTTAAAGCAAGAATTCTGCAGTTGATAGAATACTTTGTGAGGGCGATATACCGCTGAACCTCTGGTACAGGAGAAGAGAATAAAGATCCGGAAAAAAAGAAGGGGAATTGGTATTTTTTAATCTTAAACTATGTAGTGGGTAGTCGGTTCTCTATTGTATGCCTTGAGGCGGAGAATGGAGAAACCACATTTTATCACAGCACCACTATGTACCCAGTTTCACAATAAAATTATTTGATTTGATCATATTATAAGCCTTGTTACATTTGACCTCCCGTATTTATTAAAGTATTGATCCTACAATAAAAATGTGTAAACATAATTTACAGGACATTTGATGTATTAATATTGTAGAAGTAACTAGAGATATTTTTAATAGTTTTCAATACATAAGTAAAAAACTAAAAATAGGGACCCTTCTCCTCCTTATTATATTTTTTTTTTATATAGGACACGCCAACTTGACCTCACCTCGCCTGATGGTAAGTTAAAGGCAAAGTCTCAGGAAAGAGGGTCACCATTACAGACACTAAGTGTTACAATGGTGGCACTCAGCTTGGCGGCCTCATCATATGCTTTTTCACGCCCCGCTTAAAGGCCCCGGGACTGAAGGAAGAAGGAAACACGTGTGCTGGTAATGAATTCCAGGTCTTGGTGGTGCGGCAAAGAAACCTAGGGGCGGCTCGTGTCCTATCCTCGGGGACTTTGAGTATATTCATCAAGGTACCTTAGGATTCCCTAAGATACCTAAAATTACTTTAATGTTATTTGACAAAAGCAATGAAGTTTATTTGTGATTGTTGAATCTTAAACTGTTGTTTCCACTTTAACTAATTATTGATACTGAATAATGTCATTACAATAAATAATATCGTTAAGGAAAACATATTGTGTATTGTTAACAAATTAAAATGCAGATACCATAACGAGAAACCAGGTTAATAGAAAAAGCTTCATTTAATATGTAATATGTAAATCAAAAAATATACGGCTGGTGAAAACGTTGGTGTACTTCTGCTTAGCCTTCCAGATAGACAGCGTAAGTACATGTATAAAAAATAAAAGCCCACCAAAGAAAATGTTGTTCCTTCAACCATTATTTATTTAAAACCTTTTTACACTACCTCGGGCTGACAATTTAAGTATTTACCTAGCGAAATCGCTAGAGAGAAGTAATAAAATTCAATTACAAAGTCATACTTTTCGCTTTGCATGTTTACTTTTGTATTAAACAGACACTTTTATAAAATATAAAGTTTACTACGACCTTTGAAAAACAATTTTCACAATCAAATTACTTTTCATATTATTAGATATGTTGAATTAAAACTGAAACATTCTAAATTATTTTTTGCACTACTGAAGATTGTAATTTATAATGAATTACTTTGTATTTTATTTCAAAGGTTTTCTATAATTTTATTAAAAATGAGTTTGAACTTTGTATTTATCCCAGTTAAACCTGCTTTGGTAATATTTATAAAACCGCGGAGTCAGTGATGCATTGCATTTGCTTCAATTTTAGAACCTAGGGCTTACCTTCCCCTCTAAACATGTGGGAATTCTTTTACCAGCGTATTGTGAATGTATGGGAGTGATGTTCCTCCAGGAAGAGAAAAAAGGTATGTTGCATCGAAAATAGGTAAGATCAATAAATGATAAATCAAAGTAGAAAGTGTTCGTTAGACTGTGATAAAATTGTGAATATTTTAATCAATTACAGTAGGTTTAGGACGTGCCCATTTATTAGGTTAGGTAGTTATTAAGTAAGGTAGACTAGAGGAATTCCAAACTGAAAATATTTGTTTATTTCAGTCACGATCTTGAGTAGGATGGAGGTCCTTTGCCAGTTGACTTATGCTAGGCTTAATATTCATTTACCTGAAGATACTGTTGAAAATACACGAATGCGATATATATTGAAATAAAATATTTTTTATCACAATTATATTCACATTGTTCCCAACGATTCGGATGCATTTAGGTAACAAAGATAACGTGGAGAGTAAGAGAGGGATCATTCCTTGGAAGTGTAAACCCTCTTGCATCCACAATAAGAACCTATTATTGAGCAGAATAGAGCCGGTTATATTATCCGTGATCTCTGCCTACCTCTATGCGTGATTTTATGTATGCATGTATGTATAGAGCCGGTTAATAATAACCAATTACCCGATTTAATGTGCATATCCTGTCTATAAGCCACTATCTGCATATCCTGACTATAAGCCACTATATGCATTTTTTCTTCTCAAAAATTTCAGAGTATAATTTTTATTTATTTTTTCAGTTCATACTTTTCTGTTCAGCTTCTGAAGTTTAATCTATGCAATCTCATCAATTTTTGAAGGCTAATGTAGTTCTTATGCTTACAGCTTAGCCCACTTGTGTTTATCAGATACCACAGCCTGTTATCTGCTTCAATCTTTACACAATTTACGAACTTTTACAGTCTATTAACCTTACTTCCCTAGTTTCCTATGCTTCTAACCTGCTATTGTTTTCAATAAATCAGCAGCTTGATGAGTTCATATTCTGCAAGGTTTAATTGAACGTCTCACTGTAAATTAAATTTAATATAGCACGTTCATATCGTAAAGTGTGAAAATATTAATTTCTTCTGTGATTATTAAATTGCTTTATATATTTCCCATCACGTGCCTTCATAATTGAATACGTGAGTCGTAAGTGTCAGCGATTTATAACGATTGCACGATTTTAATGCCCGTTTTACATTTTATTAATGTTTGCTGCACTCAATATTCCGTATTAATAAATTAAGCTGACTGGAGTGTGAACTGAAGTTCGGATTTAAGCACAGACTTACAGAGTAAATCAATGATAGAAGTGATTTTAGAAGACAATGCAGTAATAAGATTTGAGTAGCCATTTGGGGCCCAAGCTGAACTCCTAAATCAACTAACCAAATTCATTGCTATAACAATGAAGGAATATAATATATTATGGTGAAAATTCAAAGCTTATAAAGTATCATCATCCTTCGAACCTTTTCCCAACTCAATTAGGGTCGGCTTTCCAGTTTAACTGAGGTTATTTTTGAATATTTTCCATGAAACGTTTAACATCTGGCCTCCATAACTCTTAGACAAGTTGTTAGACTTTTGAGGGCTTAGGTGTCATAGAACGTTCGTATGACAATCGAGACAGATTACTTATCACGCTCGCCGAGCTAAGGCTTATAAAGTGAGACTATATCTATCTATATCTATATTGATCCCATCATATTGCAATAAAATTAGAAACCTGTTGAGTAGTAATTATTTATAAGCAACAAAGGCTCAATATTTGTTAGTAGGTATTACTTATGTCTATGTTAGTAAAATTAAAAAAAAAATCTAAAAAGCTACAAAGGCCATTCCTGCACCATCCCCCCGCTATGGTACAGCAATGGTTTACGTGGCGACTATCCAATCTCCTCGCGAACATGTTCAGGATGCTGTTGTAAAAGCAATCTACGCAGGCCTCTGCGAACATCCCTGATGCGCTACAGAAGCGCGGCAGCCCCAGCAGCACCCTGAACGCATTATTATATTATTATATTTATATATATGTCATTTATGTTTCGGATTAATATTATTTACTCAAGATTTCCGAAATTGCAGCCGAGTTACGGGCGAACGAGATTTTCTTGAAAACGGTTTCAGTATTTTTGTATCCTAATATTTAACTGGATTTCAATAGGTCTGGTTGTATGAACGTAGCGTTATATACCGTAACTACAAACACAAGGTGTTCAAACGTAATCTAAAACTCTTCTACCCGCGTGACGCTGCCGAAAAGTTAACACAATGCCATTTGACTTCGCTCTGGCGTGTCATTCTCTGGGTGAAAGGGTTTGTTAATGTGTGCTAGGTTTATTTTATTTATTGAGAAATACCTTTCAGTAATGACCAATGTAACTAGCTCTTGCACTAAATATTTTTCAATAAGAGCAATTTAAAATTTATTTAGTAAAAAAATTGAATGAGTGAAAGGGAAAAAAGGAGGTTAAGACTCCCTACTACAAAATTCTGCATACTGCTGCTTAGTTTTTTTTTTAAGTTTTAGGGAGATACTTAACACATTTAAGGGTCAAGTAGGGTGTGTGGGAACCTGTCACCCCGACCACTAAACCCGATGTTCCACAAAACGTATAGTAAAGCGTTCTCTAAGATATTTAAACTATCATGGTCACTCACTTCAGTATCAAAGTAATCGGGATATTTACCACGTTGTATTGGTAAGCCTAGTGGTATGATTAATGGACTGCTGAGACGAGGTCTCGGGTTCGATCCCAGGTTTTACCATCGCACACACTAATGACTTTTCGATGCTTTTCAAAGTTATGTATCTATTTATCGCAGGTTTATAAGTGCGCGGTTAACGGCAATAGGCTCGCCACCTATTCGCCATTGGGACCTAAACATAAACTGGCGAAATGTGGGTGCTAGCACCTCTGCCTACCCCTTCGGGGATATAGGCGTGAGTATATGTTATGGTATGTTATGTTATGTATTGGATTGAGTTTCATACTTATATTATTCATATTACTCATATTAGTGTCATCAAATATACAAGCGCTTCATCTTTTATTAAGAGTACAGATAAATGAAGAATTGATCTCAGTAATATTCATAAGGTGCGATGCGATACCTTTTGTTTACCCGACGTTTTGATGGAATACCAGGGATCGTGGTAACGGTTGGATTATTCATTATTCTATTTAATAATAACTAGCGGTTGCTTGTGGCTTCACCCGTATGAACTACTTAGGTACACTATTTCCGCGACCCACAGGTACGTCTACGTGTCAAGTAAAAAAGATAAAAATCACGAAAATTAGATTTTTTTGTCATTGAACCGTGTGGTTAATTTTATTTACAGTTCATTGACATCGTTCGATGCCGACAGAGTCCCACCAATTTAGAACTTCGGGTTTTTGAACTTGGGTATTTTGTACATTCGGGATTTCAACCTTTGGTGTTTTAACCGTAGGGATTTTGAACTTCAGAATTTTAATACGTAACCACAGAATCATGTATATTTTAGTGAAAAAGAAATTATAAAACAGGTATCCATTCACGTGTGCTAAATATAGATGAACCTTTTTTTATTTTCATCTTAGCTTTAACTAAAACTTACAAAAAGTACTTAGTATGGAATTTTACAACTACCTACATACGATATTAGAGCTAGAGACGCGACAAAGTCCAAGCTGAGCACAGCTTGTCGCGATAACATCAGGATTAACTTTTAAACTTTCACGCTCCATGATATTTTTTTTAATTTTTTTTTTTATACCACTATGTTGGCAGACAAGCACACGGCCCACCTGATGGGAAGCGGTTACCGTGGCTTATGGACGTATGCAACACCAGGGGTGTCACACTCGTGCTGCCGACCATGAAGAAACCGTCTGATGCCCCTCTTGAAGAACCCCATATTGTAGGCGCTTGGGAAAACCGCAGCAGGGAGGTCATTCCACAGCTTGAGTGTGCGTGGGATGAAGTTTCTTTCATACCGCACAGTGCGCACCGGCTCAGGTCGCAATGTGTGGGGATGAATTCCCTGCCTATGGCGAGAGGTGCGATGATAGAATGTAGCTACGGGCATCATGTCAAACAATTCATCTGAGCACAAACCATTGTATAGGCGGTAGAACACACACAGTGAGGCCAAATCCCTCCTAAGGCTAAGAGGTTCCACTCTACCTGCGAGTATGGGATTGTCAACCAGCCTCAATGCCCGTCTTTACAACGAGTCGAAGGGGTCAAGCTGGTATGCGGGTGCTCCAGCAAAAAGGTGACAGCAGTACTCCATGTGAGGCCGGACCTGTGCTTTATAAAGAAGGAGTTGCTGCCCCGCAGTGAAGTACTGCATCGCCCTGTTGAGCACTCCGAGTTTTCTTGATGCCAACTTAACCTTGTCCTGCAAATGACTTCGGTATTGGACGTCGCTGGAGATATCGACACCAAGGATCCCGATACTCGAGGAGATGGTAAGCGGTGTGCCCAGGAATTGCGGCACCACAACGAATGGGGTTTTCTTAGCGGTGAATACACATACTTGTGTCTTAGTGGGGTTGAATTGGACTAGGTTTAGTCGTCCCCAATCGGATACTCCAGAGAGAGTAGTCTCGATTTTAGACACAAGTTGTTCGCGACTCTTTTCCACCTCGGACTGAGGGATATTTGCACGGCCCGTGTAACACGTGTCCCCGGTACTGTCGTCCGCATAACAATGAATGGAGCCATCAGACAGCATGTCATTGATATGCAGCAGAAACAGCGTCGGAGACAACACGGAGCCTTGTGGGACACCAGCGTTTATGTTCATGCGGTCCGAGCAGCTGCCGTCGACGACGGCTTGGATGCTTCTGTTGGACAAAAAGCTGGCGATCCATTCGCAAAGTCCCTCGGGGAGTCCATAGTACGGCAACTTCGCAAGAAGACCTTTGTGCCAGACCCGATCGAAAGCCTTCGCTATATCGAGGCTGACCGCTAGTGCCTCACCCCGACTCTCGATGGCTTGCGACCACCGGTTTGTGAGATACACAAGAAGGTCACCGGTTGAGCGACGGTGGCGAAAGCCGTACTGTCGGTCGCTCAGTAGATCGTTTCCTTCAAGGTATCTCAGGAGCTGTGTATTAATGACACGCTCCATAACCTTCGAGAGTAGGGAGGTTACAGCGATAGGCCTGTAATTGGTCGGATCTGTCCTGTCACCTTTCTTAGGTACAGGGTGCACGAATGCGGTCTTCCACGAGGCTGGGACCTGCCGCGCGGAGTATGAGAGTGCGAAAAGGCGTGTAAGTACAGGGCACAGCTCGGGGGCACAGTCCTTAAGCACCATCGCCGGTATACCGTCCGGCCCACTCGACTTCCGGACATCTAGGGACTGAAGCTCGCGCCGGACCACCCGTTGCGTGATTTTAACTTCGGTCATGGAAGCACCACAGCTGGGGATGATGGGTGGTTCGGCGTTCCCGTCGTTCATAGTCGAGTTTGACGCAAAGAGATTACCCAAAAGATCGGCCTTCTCCTTAGCGCCATGGGCCAGACTACCGTCGGATTTTTGCAGCGGCGGAAGGCAAGACTGGCAGAAGTTTCCCTCGGCAGCTTTGGCGAGCGACCAAAATGCGTGACTGCCAGATGGGTAGCGCGCAAGCCGTTCGCCAATTCTGCCGATGAACTCAAACTTTGCCCTAGACGTTGCCTTTTTACTGGACCTCGAAGCAGCATTCAACTTCCGCTTCACTTCAGCGAAGCGAGAATAATGTTTACGGCAATTAACGCTAGCATGGTAAAAGGTACATACATACCTTTGATTTGCCTGACTTTTCAACCAGGTAACACCGGCCTGACTGGCCGACTGGCTCAGGCAACTAAAAGGTATGTACATAGTGGAGCGCACTATAAGTTTCCGGAATGAATATGAAAAAATACTATTAAAGGTACAAAATTAATTTATTGTTTTTCAAAATCCCTTGGCGTCTATGCACTTTTTCATTCGATCAAACCAGTTTTGAAAACTTTTGTGCCACTCCTCTGTGGTGACCTCTGAAACGTGTTTTTCATACTCCTCGACAGCCTCTTCTGGTGATGAAAATCGTTGGCCGCGTAATTGGTTCTTAATTTTTGGGAACAGATGAAAGTCACAAGGTGCCAGGTCGGGACTGTATGCAGGATGACTCATGAGTTCTACATTTTTCGCCTTCAAAAAGTCGTTTGTCTGTCTGGCCGTGTGAGAACTAGCATTGTCGTGGTGCAGGATGATACGGCGTTTACGGTTATTTTTACGGAGTTCGTCAATAACTTCCGGCAAACAAATGGTCGTGTACCAGTCACTATTCACAGTACGACGATTTTCTAAAGCAACAGTAGCCACGTGTCCAGTTTTATTAAAAAAAGAAGCAATCATCCGCTTAGATGCACTTTTCACGCGCGCCACTTTGGTTGGTTTCGGCTCATCTTGAAAGACCCATACGCTCGATTGCTGCTTTGTTTTGGGATCGTAGCAATAAATCCATGTTTCGTCACCTGTTACTATGTCCCACACCAAATTTGACGCACCTTCGTTGAATCTGGTAAGCATGGCACTGCACCAAGTGACGCGGTCCGTTTTTTGATCCTCGGTCAAGTTATGTGGGATCCACCGCGAGCACAGCTTTCTCACACCCAAATGTTTGTGTAGGATTGATTGTATTTGACTCATGCCTATTTCTAAGGATGCGCGAATTTCATGGTAGGTCACATGCCTGTCTGTTTCAATCATACGGCGCACAGCATCGATGTTTTTGTTGGTCACAGCGGTGGACGGCCGACCATCGCGAGATTCGTCACTGAGATTGATACGACCACGCTTGAATTCTGCAAACCAGCTATAAACAGTCGTCTTGCATGGAGCTTCATCGCCAAAAGCTGTTTCAAGCCGAGCGATGCTCTGTTGAGCCGTCAAATTACACTTAAAATCGTAGAAAATCATACTACGAAAATTTCCCCGAGTTAAATCCATGTTGATGCAGACACACAATTTTTTAAATGGCGCCACAAGGTAAAAACAAAAGACAGTCAGATGAAACAAACTGTATTCTACAGCCAAAGAGTTCTATTTTCAAATGTTGTAATAAATTTTTAAATATTGTTTATGTAAGTGGCCAGTTCCGGAAACCTTTAGTGTAACCTATGTATATACCTATACCATGATCGCGTTAATTCCCGTCATCCACGGCGGTATTTCCGTCCAATTGATTAAGGAGGTAGGACACGGCGGTATTTCCGCCCGATTGAGCAGTCCGACTGGGGAAGTACCTCCGCCCTACAGAATACCGCGGTTATAATAACTTCATGTTGTGTTACCAGCGGTGAGTAGGGTAGCCAGAGCTCAGTGGAGAATTTGTGCTGTCAGTGGGAAGACTAAAGGCTTGTCCTGCTTTGTCTTCTACTGACGGCACAGAAACTCTGTACTTACAGGGTTGGCAGTGCGACTGTGACTCCTCTGGTGTTACAGACGTCCATAGGCCACGGTAACTACTTTCCATCAGGTGGGCCGTGTGCTTGTCTGCCAACTAAATGGTATAAAAAAAAAATCATTATTGAACATCAAGATTGTCTAGCATCGAATGTTCTAGCAAAGATTTTTTATTTATCGATCGATTTTTTATATTTTATTAGATTAAGTATCTTGAATATTAGGTACTTGCCGTGAAATTGAGAGTTAGATTTTACACTTGTCTATCGACTGTAAACTTTCAAGATATTAGTTACTTTCTGTTGTATTCAGAAGAAACTTAGAGAACTGAATAGATAGAGACGAAAGCCTAGTGGTATGGGTAATGGACTGCTGAGACGAGGTCGCGTGTTCGATACCAGGTTTTACCATGGCACACACCAATGACTTTTCGATGCTTTTCGAAGATATGTGTATATTTATCGCAAGGTTTATATGCGCCCGGTTAATGGCAATAGGCTCACCACAACATTGGGACCTAAACATAAACTGGCGAAATGTGGTCGCTAGCACCTCTGCCTATATAGGCGTGAGTTAATGTTATGTTATGAAAAATAGAAATATGACATTTGGTGTACAAATTATATTCGATGTAACAATGATATTCGGTGTATAAATGATATTAACTATTTCTCATTGAACAATCAACATTTGATTGTCACTGAATTGAAGTACAGGGTCGAGTCTTTAGGATAAAGAATTACTAAGAGCTATTTCTTATAACATGTATGTATGTAACATACATATATAATGACGCCTTTATCCCCAGAGGATTAGGCAGAGGTAAATAAACACCCACATTTCAGCAATTATTGAATTTGGGCCCACGTAATACGGGGTGAGCCTATTACCGTATTCCGAGCACTATTGTTGACTTCATGCTTCTGAGGCTGAGTCTGGGCTGTGTATATATATAGTCCGATATGTATAGTTTGAGATTAAACAGCCCTATCCCTTAGTTACCTTGTACGATACCACACTGGAAAAGACGGTGTGACTCAAAGTTTACTCTGCCGGGCATTATTATTGACTTAAGCCATGCATTTGAGGCTGAGTCTGGGTTGTATATATCTGTCTGATGTTAAACAGCTCTATCCCTTAGTCGCCTTGTGCGACACCGCATGGGAAAAGATGGGGTGGCCCAAATTCTACTCAGTCGGGAACCACGCGACTAATTGAACACATATGTCAATAGCGTGTAATGAGACAATGCATAATATGATTTCGAAAAACACATTACAATAGTAATAATGTACGAAGCTACGTATTTACATCACATGAATATCAATATTATTATCTATTGTATGCTTATATCGATGCAGCAGGTGTTTGGTAAATGTCAGACAACATGTGTAATATTCTGAATGTCATTTGATACTTGAATATTAGAAGTTCAAAATTGTGATAAAATTTTAAGTGTATTTAAAATCAAGCTACATAATATCTATAGCTTCGTAGTTTTATTACCCGACCACGGTGAAGGCAAAGGGGAGTTATGATTTTGAAATGCTACGTATGTATGTATGTACGTTGTTTGTATCTGTTCTCTCATAGATCCTTAACTACTTATTAGAACTGGATAAATAAGATATAATTAGAAGCGTCTTTGTCGTCTGCTGGTAATAGGCTACATGACTTGTCCCTGAATCTAATATGGCATCCTCTAGCGGTAGCTGTTACAAAATAAATTTGAGATAAATATGCCGTGTTTTGTATCAAATGAAAGGACATCATTTGCAATTTCCCAATATAACATTTATATAAGTTATAGATGTTGCTTGCGCCAAAATAATATAAATAAAAAAATAAATTTAAAACTAGAACCCGACTTTGTTTAATTATTATTATTGTTTAATACTTTTTAAAACGTGATTTTACAGTAGGTATACTGTAAAATCACGCTTTAAAAAGTATTAAACAAGAAAATATCACGGATAGCCGTGGTCGTATACCACTTAGTCTAACAAAATAAAATATTCTAAGAAAAAGTGGCCACGGCTATCCTTGATATTTTCTTGTTTAATACTTTTTAAAGCGTGATTTTTCAGTAGTCGGATTATAGTTTTAAACTTAAGTTTTTTACAAAAAAATACATCTACAACAAGAACAACATAAACCAAATTCAAGTTCGAATTTTCTAATATCTTTATCACTTTTATTTTAACTTTGTATTTACATCATAGAATTAAAATATCAAATTTTACAAAGGCATAATCTCTCTCACACGAGATATATTGGGACGTGAACAAACAAACCTTTTTAAACATGATGAGATTTTGTGAAAACAATTGATTTGAAACACTGACACCGTTGTATGGTGACACATATAGAGCAAGGGTAAATGGCTACTATGTGTAAGTTTACGTCACAAACTTTAATCAACAAGCGTTAAGTAACTAATTAGACGCAAACGCTGAGACGAAATCGTAAAATGTGGGATCTTGTTACAATGTATCTTGGAGCTACCTGAGAACATTTTTATGTTGTAGCCTCACATGTAAGTCGCCTTCTTCATCCAGTTTCAAGTTAAATTTTGTTTAAGGAACAAATCTTATCACTACATAATAATAAAATCTGTGTGATATTTAAATGTAGTCAACTGGTATTACTACTAAGTCGAGTATTGACTGTTTGACCCCATACAGTAGGTAGGTACTTACATTTCATCATTACTTATGACCACTTCATTCTGTGACCCTTAGTATCGACAAGCTGGATCCATATTCAGGAGGTACCCAAAATAACAGATATCAAGTGATCGCATGATTGAATTAACTTCGATGACGCGAACAGCCAGCCTATGTCAATAGACTTATTGGATAAGTTTAACTTAAATACTTTTGCGGCAGATATGTTTTGTCTGGTAATAGACGCAGTAAAATAAATAATAACTACCAAATATTATATTCTAATTTGAAAAAATAGTAGTCATGAACATGAAAATTATTTTCATTACACCAATTTAATACCAATACTGCTGAGCATGCTCGTTTACTGGCGATTGGAGTGTGGGAATCGGGTCTTTGGATACAAGCTCTTCCGTCATCTAACGAAGGGACTATGTTAGATGACACTACCTTCCGTATCGCAACGTGCCTTCGCTTAGGTGTGCCGAGTATTTCTCCGATCAATGCCGTTGTGGAGAAGCAGATGACCGACTCGGATACCATGGCCTATCGTGCTGCTGGAGCGCTGGGCGAATTCCACGGCACGCCAGACTCAACGACATAATCCACCGTGCTCTCGTCACCGCCGGCTGTGCTTGCACCAAACGGTTTGGCGCGCAACGATGGCAGGAGACCGGATGGTATGTCATTAATGCCATGGAAAATGGGTAGGACACTGGTGTGAGACGCGACATGCGTTGATACCATTGCCCCTACTCATATACCTGGCACTGCTGGCTGTGCCGGTGCTGCTGCAGCTTCTGCAGAGGCTCTTAAGCGGCGCAAATATTCCAATCTCATTGGTGAATATGAATTTGTGCCGTTCGGAGTTGAAATGTTTGGGCCGTGGGGTTCGAGAGGCCGCAATCTCTTCAGGGATATTGCGAAGCGTATGGTCAACGCTTCTCGTGACCAAAAGGCTGGCCTCTTCTTAGGTCAGAGAATAAGCATTACCATACAACGTGGCAATGCTGCTAGTCTTCTGGGAACGCTACCAAAAGAGGCATGCCATGCGGAGGAATTCCGCGACGTATTTTAACTTTTGTTTAATTATTATTTTTTATTAATGTATAATAGATTTAATTAAACATAATATTTCTAAAGTAGTTGGTTACATAATATGGTCAATGAGAATAAATAATTTTTAACTTTGAATAAAAAAAATCCAATACTTGAAAAAGACCGAAATTGTAAGAACTTAAAGTCGATCAAGCTTTAAATGTGAAACCATTACAAATACAACGAGGATTCACAAAATGGCACCGAGTGCGACAAAATACATTTTCCAAGTGAATTCGTTTAAGACGAGGTGGGAGTCAAACATCAAATAACAAAGGGATAATTCGACATTTTTGCTCCAATTTTATACAATGCAAATAAACAAAGAGTTCATAATTGGTACGAGTTTCGAGGCATGGGATTATTCAAATAAACGGTTGTTATCGGTATCCGTATCCGGTTTATGTTCTTTATTTAAATTATTTTTAACTTTTTTTACAGCAACATCACCATTCTCAAAAGTAATGTTCAACCTATTTTGAATACTTTTTTTTTTTTTTTTTTTACGTGCGCAAAATCCCCACGGATACCTCCCCACCGGAGCCGGTGGAGGAGGTTATGTCGGACTCGAACCGACTAAAACGCACGCCGCCTGTGGGTCGTTTCGGTTGCCGAAGGTGAGGTTGACAGGCATATCCCTCGCACCCCGGCCGACCCAGGGCCATCTCTCACGATCTGGCCCTCTTCTCGGGTGTGGGGACCACAGAGTCCCCAACTCGTCCCCGGAAACGGGGAGGCGCGCCACGCGCGCCGCCGCCGTGGCCTGCTTCTGCCAGGGTGACAGGCGGCTTCACCTGTCACCCCCAGGCCGGCGCTCATGGGGGGCGGAGGTCGTTCATCGACCTCCGACGCCCGAGTTGCCTGCGTGCGCGGGCAGCTTGTCTAGCGATCCTTCGTCGCTCCCGCTGCCGCTCCCGCCCCGCCTCCTCCTTCACGAGCATTACTTGCTCGCAGAAGGAGGCGCCGGCCGCCCACGCATCCGCGCAGCGAACCATCGCCGCGAGCAAGGTGGAGAGCGTGAGAACCCTCACTCCCAGGGCCGCTACAAGCTCCCGCCTCGGCGTCTCCCACGCCGGACACTCGGTGAGCGTGTGCGGACCTGAGTCCTCGCTCGCGTCGCAGTGATGGCACTCGGACGTTGGCTCTTTCTGCATCCGACGCAGATACTTTCCGAAGCATCCGTGCTCGGTGATCATCTGCGTCAGACGGTACGAGAGGCTGCCGTGTGGCCTCTCTAGCCACTCCCCCATGATGGGTCTTACCGCCGTTACTACGGCGTGCCCTGCGCTTGGTTGCCCAAGTCGTCTCTCCCATTCTGCCACCATTTCCCTGTGGAGCCGGGATCTCACGGCCCGAATTTCTTCGGGCTCGGGATCGTGACCCCGCTCCCGCGCCGCCCTTCGGAACCTGTATAGCGCCGAAAGGCATCTCGCTTCCAGGATCCATGGTGGCGATCCGGCGAGGAGACTCGCCGCGTTGAATGATATCGTGCGGTACCCCCTTATGATGCGGCACGCCAACTTCCGCTGCGGACGCTGCAGCAGAAGCATGTGCCGATCACTCAGGGTGTCCGCCCACACGGGACACCCGTACAGGGCCATGGACCGCACGACACCCGCGTAGAGTCTCCTGCAGGAGTCATCCGGGCCCCTCAGGTTGGGCAGTAGCCGCGCCAGAGCGTTGGCTGTGCCCGCCAATTTGGGGCCCAGACTTCGGAAGTGCTTCCCGAAGTCCCACCGGCCGTCGAGCACGAGCCCCAGATATTTCATCTGGGGCTTGATGCCGATGAGAGTGCCTCCCACTGTAAGACTGGAACCAGGTGGTGGCGAGCGCCGAGGTCCATGAAAGAACATGGCCTCGGATTTATGCAAAGCCACCTCAAGGCCCAGCCGCCGGATCCGTTCCACGACTTGAGCAACCGCGGTCGTGGCCCTCAGGATCGCTTCGCGGTGTGTAGCTCCGCTCGCCGTCACTAGCGTGTCGTCCGCATAGCACGTGACGGCGGCGCCGTCCGCAAGCTCACCGCGAAGCACCCAGTCGTATCCAATGTTCCACAGTAGCGGCCCGAGAACCGATCCCTGTGGAACACCGCACGACATCTCACGCCGACCGACGCCGGTCGCACTTGGGTAGATGACGGCTCTCTCCGTCAGGTACGCCCCGACTATGCGGCGGAGGTAGAGAGGCACACCGTGGTACACGAGTGCCTCCCTGATGCAACTCCAGGGCAAGGTGTTGAACGCGTTGGAGATGTCCAAGGACACCGCCAACGTCACCTCACCCCGGGCAACTGCCTCCTCCGCCAAAGTCCTCACGCGCATGATGGCATCCACGGTGGACTGCCACCGGCGGAAGCCATATTGGGCATCCGCCAGGTCCGGCCCCCTACCAGAGAGGTGCTCGACGAGGCGCTTCGCAATAACTCTTTCAAAGAGCTTGCCCACCTCGTCGAGCAACACAATGGGCCGGTAGCCGGACGGTTCGTCCGCTGGGCGACCCTCCTTTCGGATGAGGACCAGTTTCCCCGTCTTCCACATCTTCGGAAACTGGCCCCGCTCCAAGCATGCGCTGAGGAACCCTCTCAGCCGGGGTTCGAGACCGTCTTCTCCCAGAGCTAGGACCCACGCGCGGCCTGGAATGCCGTCGGGTCCCGGGGCGGTGCTCTTCTTGGCTCTAAGCCTTCGCACCGCCAGCTCCAGTTCTACCCAAGTGACCTCGGGGACTTCGTCGTCAACTACCACACTGGGCGCCACAGGCGACCGAGGTGGCGGAGTCATCTGCGGCGGAACGTGTTCCGCTCGCGCCGGGAACAGGGACTCGACCACTCCACCGAGCAGAGCTGGCTGGAGAACCCGGGTCAACGGCGGGGCCCGGGGGCGCAGCTTTCCTCTTACCATAAGGTAAGGCCGCCCCCATGGGTCCCGCTCCAGCGTCTCCATGAGCTCTTTATAAGCCGCGGCTTTCGCCCGCTTAATCTCCGCTCGGAGGGCATCTCTGGCCTCCCTGTATCCCACATGAAGCTCCGCCACTCGGGGCTCCGTATCTGCGGTTCGGCTACGCCTCCTACGGAGTCTGGTCCACCGGCGGTGCGCGATCACGCAGGCTTGCCGTAGCCTTGCGATCTCCGCAGACCACCAGTAGACCCGACGCCTCGGACTATAGGGTGGTGCCCTAGGCATACCCGCATCGCAGACACGAGTCATGGCCTCCCGGAACCACACCGCCTCATCGTCGATATCGACAGGCCTGTCCGGCGCAATGGCCCAGGCCTGTACGATGGCGGCCTCCAGGAGGACCTCCCGATTCAGTCTCCCAAGCACCCAGCGTGGCTCGCGTGGGGCCGGTATGACCGGCGCATCACCCGCGGGGGGGGAGACATCAAACCGAACGTATCGGTGATCCGCCAGTGTCTCCACCCCCACAACAACACGCCAGTCCCGCACACGGTGCGACAGCGAAGCGCCTGCGAACGATAGGTCGATAATCGAACTGCGCTCCGCGGTCACGAACGTGGCTTCGGCCCCGCGATTCTGGAGAACTAGACCGTGATTAGCGGCCCAGCTCTCCAGAGCCCTACCTCGTGGGTTCGTGTGCCGGGACCCCCAGGTCACTGACCAGGCGTTGAAGTCCCCGAGCACAAGAACCGGATGAGGATGACAGGCGTTGACGACGTCGGTCAGTCGCTCCAGCGACTGCCGGTACTCCCCTATGCGTCGGTGTAGGCTCGGCGTGAAATAGACGGCCACGACCGCAATCTCCCCCACACGCGCCGCTACGATGCCATGCTCCCTTGCCACGACAACAGGGGGGGGGGGCACCCATAGCGGCGTTGTACACCAGTGCCGCCGACCCGTCCAGGTCGACCACCCAGGCAGGCCCAAGGGGCCAGTGAGTGTACGGATCGGCGACAGCGGCGACGTGTATGGACCACTGTGCCATGCTCTGGAGCAGAAGACCCTGAGCATCGGCACCGTGGCCCACGTTCGCCTGCAGGATGCGGAGCTGGGGATCCATTATGGAACCATCTCCGCATCCCGTCGCGAACTTTGGGTGGAGCCCCCGCCTTGCGGCTTCGGCTCCCCCCCGGTGCAGGCCTTGCTGCCAACCCTATGGTCGGCCGGTTTGCCCCCCGCTGCACACCTGAAACAGTGCAGCGGAGCTTCGCATCCACCGGCCGTATGGCCGGGTTGGCCACAGCGGAAGCAGCGGTCACCGACCGTCACCGCCGCCGTGCACTGCACCCCCACGTGGCCGACCGACAGGCACCTAAAGCACCTGGTCGGTCGAGCCTGCAGGAGCCGGACCTGCACCCGCACCACGCCTCCAACGGCGAGGAACCCCCGGTCGGCAGCCTTTTTGGCTGCTGCAATGGGGCAGCCGACAACTGCCGCCCCCAGTCCACGGCGGCCGAAGCGGATTGCTCCGACCTTCACCGCCTCTAGGGGGCAGCCCCCGGCCTCCGCCACGGTGAGGCGGATTTGCTCCGCCGTGATGGAGTCGTCCAGGTCCGAAATGCGCATTTCTGCGCACTTGTTGGGCCTGGACACCCGGACGTCGGCTGCATCTAGCGTGTCCCGAAGCCTAGCCGCTAGGGCATCGGCCTGGGGACCGCTTGAAGCGCCGGGGATCTCCAGTAGCCGAGCACCCGTCCGAGTGGGTTTCACCCGGATGGGGCCCGGCATATCGAGAGCCCTCATGTCAACGCAGGCTCTCGCCTGCGTGACAATCTGGGCGTACTGCACGCCCCTCTCCGCCGCCTCCGTCGTCATCGTTAGCACGACGGCGGTTGAGCGGGGGACGCGCAGCCTCCCCGGCACTCCCCTCGCAGCAGCCTCGGCCTTCCTGGCCTTTTTGGCTGCCTTCCGGAGCGCCTTTCGCCGCTTTTTAGAGGCTCCGGCAACCTCCCAGCCCACCTCCGGCGAGGAACTCGTGGTGGCAATCCCCGCCGGAGTCCGGGCCAGGGCTGGGGCTGGGGCTAGGGCCGGGGACTTCTTCCCTTTGCCCTTCCCCTTTCCCTTGCCCTTGGCCCGGGTGGCCTGCGCATCCTGGGGGGGGCTCCCAGCCCCCGCAGTAAGAGCAGTCCGAGCGGCCAGAACGGTAGGAGCGGCAGACGCAGCGGACGGGCTGCCAGCCAACCCCTGCGGGGACCTCGCCCCTACCGGACAGGTGGGGCCCCTCTTAACCGCCCCGGCATACCCGGCCGGAGCCGCCAGCGGCGGTCGGCGGCTGGAGTCCATAATGGACTCCAGCCAGCTCCGGGTGCGCTCCTCCTGCGCCACCCGCCACGCCCGCTGCTCCTCCAGCGCCTTCTCCTGGCGCTTCTCCATGGCAGCTATTGCCGCCATGCAGAACGCCAACGGGTCCGCAGGCCGAGCAGGCCGCAGCACCGGCGACTCCTGCCGAGCTTGTCGGGCCGGCGACTTCGGCGGCTCCGGCAGCGGCGACTCCGACGGCGCCAGAGGCTCCGGCCGCAGCGGCGACCTCGACCGCACGGGCAACAGCGGCCGCACCGGCCGTCCCGACGGCGTCGGCTGCAACAGGGGCTCCGGCCGCAGTGGTGACCTCGATCGCACAGGCAACAGCGGATGCGCCGGCGGCGTCGGCTGCGCCACCAGTCGCCGCCGCGCCGACCGCGTAACGCGCTCCGCCGGCAGCCCAGCGACAACCGCTTGGAGGTTCGCCAGTTCGGCCGCCATCCTCCCCATCTCCTTGCGGTAATCGGCCGCCATCCGCTCATTACTCTCCAGGAGCTCCAGATGCCTCCTGCCCAGATGAGCCCTGTCGAGCCGCAACTCGGCCAACTCCGCCCTCAATAGGTCGAAGAACTCGACAAGCCGCATCGTCGCCTGCGTGACCCGGTGCTCCTCCGGCGTCGGAGAATCGGTGCGGGCCCCGGCCCAACCTTCTAGGGCTTCTTTCACCTCCTTTGACATTATGTCGGCGGGAGGCAAGGGTAAGGACGCCGCCGAGGTGGAGGAACTCGGCGGCGCTTCCACATCCTCCGGGGCCCCGAGGCTATCACCCCGCCGCAGCTGCGTGCGGCTGACCGCTAGCAGCTTCGGCGGTGGTGGATGCAGCGTCTCGTCACCGTCGTGACTGCTGCTGGTGGAAGAGGAGTCGGTCAAGGTGAGCTCCAAGTCCGACTCCGTCTTCTGTGGTGGAGGTGAAGGAGGAGGAAGAGATTTCTTCCTAAATCTCCTCTTCCGCCGTACAGATTTCCGGGTCTGTAAGCCCACCGGGCTGTTCGCCCTACTCTTCTCCGTGGCAGTGTCGAATTCCTCCGACACCGCGGCTTGGGACGCGACCTCCGCGTCGTGGTGCTGCGCGACCTCCGCGCAGACTGTTTTGTTTGGTTTTTTGGGATTTTGGTTAAAGGATTCCATATAGTTCCCACGAGTATGACGCGATTTAGATTACACTTCCTGGGTGACGCTCATTCCAGGAAGCGGGGTATATACTGTGGATTTCCCCAGGTGTCCACAGGTTTTAATCGACTTCGCTGTCGGGTTTTAAAGACTTTTCCTTGTCGCGGGCCGGCCAATTAAGGCAAGCCCCGCGGCCTTCAGGATACCGGCTTCCCAAGTGTGGCTAGCACTCAGGTCGTTGTCGATATCCTGGAGGTTACGCGACGCGGGAGAGCAGCCAACTCTCCCAACACCGACGGTGGCACGAATGCCTGCCAGCCCCTGCGCGAGCAGTAGGCCGGCCCGTCCCTGGATCCTATGGATCCTTGTGTCGCCCCCATGTCCCCTCTGAAAGCAGAGGGATACCGGGAGCGACAGGCTAGCCCTAAAAAGGGCTGTTTGGGATGGAAGGGATTCTACGAATCCCTTCCCGCGAGCCTTGCAGGTCCGACATACCACGACCCCCCCAGGGTCAGCTAGCCCTAAAAAGGGCTTGTCGGGTTATTTGTCGACGGCTAGCAGAGCTCCTTCTCCTTGGAGTCAGAGTCTACTAACCGTCGTCCAGGGTGCACCAGCCAACCCGCTTCCGTTCCCCAGGACCGCGGTCCAG
Source organism: Eilema griseolum (assembly GCA_963662185.1). Taxonomy (NCBI): domain Eukaryota; kingdom Metazoa; phylum Arthropoda; class Insecta; order Lepidoptera; family Erebidae; genus Eilema; species Eilema griseolum. Next base: position 12,124,473 of record OY759233.1, on the reverse strand, counting down.
AGGGAAAAGAAACAGGTAAGCCAACGTGGAGGTTACCCAACCCGCACCCCACCTATTTTGAATACTTTGTGATCTGTTATCACTTGACATGAAGGTGATTAAAAATGTAACTGTTGTTTAAACACTGAATCTGAATAGCAAATGAAATGGCGTTATCTATATAATTAACAAATATAATAAAGGAACAAATAACCAGTTACACTGCGCTTTGTAATGTCACTTACGTAATATGAGGAAAAACAGTGAAACAAAAAGCCAAGATCGTGGGTTGCTACTATATAAACCAATATTTTCATGTTTTTATTTTATTATAATATCAATGTTAAACAAGCGCACGGCCCACCTGATGGAAAGTGGTTACCGTGGCCTATGGACGTGTGTAACACCAGAGAAGCAACACTCGCGCTCCCAACCCTGTAAGCACAGAGTCTCTGTGCCATCAGTGTAGAGGACAGAGCAGGACAAGCCTTTAGTTATCCCACTGACAGCACAAATTCCCTGTGACTTGTGCCGGAAAAACCATGGCACACTCACAACATTAATTGAGTCCAGATTTAAGCACAAATATCTTAAAAAAATTATAAATACAATTGACTCAAACATCGATATTAAGGTATTCGCACCCTTATTCATCGTGCAAATATTTCGCAGGCATTCACTCATGTCTGACGATCTTCTTCGCACCTTAATTCAGTGAGATGTAACAACTTTTTACACCTCAAGCTTTATAGGAATATCACGGGCAATATACACAGTTAAATGAGTTTCCTGTGTATCTGATAAACAGGTAAATAAGTTTTATGAGATTTTGAAAGTAAATATGTATGAAATGTTTGTATCTCATTTTCATGATGTGTTGAGCAGGTAAGTAAGTAGTATGATACATAAAGACAATGACACTGTTTTTAGTTTTCTAGTAGATAATATTTAGATTTTACCCGCTTTAGGAATTTTCATCTAACTCCAATATGGGAAGTTGGATATGCCAAGATATTATGGCTACTAAAAACTTCGAAACTACTGCTACATCAATGGTTCTCTTGTAGCATACTGGCAGTCTTAAGTGATAGCCGGCCACCCATATTCCTACTAATACAAAATATTCATGTTTAATCCCAGTTGGAAGATACTTAAAAAAATCATATACATACGAAGTTTAATAAATACTTATACATGTATATTTGTTGCAAGTTAAACAACATTTTTACGAGTGAAGCCGGTCCTCGTTGAGGAACTTTACTACAGCCAGTTTGATGTTATGAACACACAGACGTGTTGAGGGGTGTCTTATTTACGAATAATAAAAACAAGGAAAAGCAATGAATCTCTGGCCACTTCATTTCGTCGCTTTAATATTTTACGTGACCCCTAAAATTTGGGTAACATCTCGTCTGACAGCCGGGCGCACTTTTCATTAAGTTCTGATTACCCTCTGAGAGTTGCTGAGACGTCACGTTGGAAGATCTGCGAGGTTTTTGGCGAAGTGCAAAAGTTTTATGATATTATGATTACTTGCATGAGACGAGCTCGGCGCGAACGTGACGGCAGCATCTAGTTCGTAAAGTGATCACTGTCATGAGAGATGCGATACAAGTTTGTCTAGATGCAAACGCACACATTATGATACAAAGTGTGTGTGTAGTGAGGTAAAAATAGTAAAATGAGATGAACACTCTGAGGGTGCAGAATAAAAGCTTTCTTATTATAAAATAAACCACTTAGCAACTGCTGAAACCTGTGTTTTACAAATCTCATTTATTTTTGTTTAAGGGAAACAGTTATGTACAAGGATGGAAACGCGATCTTGTAGAGTATATTTATGAAAAAACCCATATCAGTACTTATTTTTATATGGCACCATCGACCATCGTCACACCACTTGATATCAGGCTTTGTAACTTCCAATTAATGTTACTGATTTATACTAGAGCCTTTAAATATGTTTTTTCTTGTGCACCAACACGCAACATCTGCTGTAGACTGGCATAGATTCAATGGAGTTTAAACCATGCAGTGAATTTTAAATTTTTTCTCTAATATTTGAAATAGATATGATTCAATTATTTATATTTAATATAACATCAGTATAGTTATTATTCTTGAATTTGAAATTAACTTAGCATAAATCTTAGAACGAAATTTAAATTAGTTTGGAAAGAAGTGTACTTCGCTCGTTAGTTTTTTGTAATTTGTAGACAATTTTGATATTGGCACTCAATTTGTCGTATCTGTTCGCATCCTTTTGGTTAGTCTTTGCCAAGAATACGACTAGACAGACCGCTCACTGAGTGCGATACTCTTTCCTTATTACAGTTGCTACGTGTTAATTACTCAGTACTAGAATTTTACGAGCGCCTCTCTATATCGTACTTCACTACTTCGCTGTTTCCACATGTTTAAGCTGTTTCCTTCTTAAGCAAAGTCGGAGGGAGAAATTTAGTACCACTTATTCGTATCTTTTTATTAGATTATGTCTGTAAATTCATCTAGTTGGTAGTAACGCCAGTGGAATTAGTGTCAGTTCGGGAAAAATAAGGCGGAATTTTCGTGAAGCTTTTAGTGCATTGTTTAAAATTACAGTGTTATTTTTCTGCATTTTGTACGAAATCGTTAACAGAATAAATTTTTTGGAGAGTTGGTAATAATTTTGAGAAAACTCAAATTAAATGATCTGTAGATACTCGTTTAAATAAATCAATACAAAATTATTATACTCCTAGTTAACAGCATTTAGTCCTTGTTGACATTACCAGCGCTCAGAAATCAAGGTACCTAATATAGCTATTATCCTAATCCGAGGAGCTTATTGCTTGATTGATGCGTATTACATTTATATTTTTTACTGGTGGTAGAAACTTGGTGGCACAAATTTGTCTCAAGTTTCGACCGGGTAGGTACCACCGTGCACTATTGCGAAAAACCCTCCATAGCAATTCAATCTCGGTTGGATTGTGTTCAGGGGTCAGCAAGTGCATAGCCGGGCAGAGGTGGTGGTTGTCGCAGCACTAGTGGGACCAGTGGGTCTTGGCGTAGTCTAGTGGGGATGGCGCGGGGCGATGCGCCGAACAGGGAGACCTGTAGAAACGGTGGTGCCGCTGGCCGCCCGCGGTATAGTACAGGGGCCCAACTGGGGTTAACCACCTTGGGAGGCTGCCTCACCAGGCCGCGCATAATCCCGATATGGTTCGTCGTGCCGGTTGGTGACCGGAATTGGGAGCCCGGCGACCATACTCGGGGGGGTACGGGGGCCCTTCCGTTCGGCGCGTCGGCTCTCGCCATGCCTCACATTCATAGATAAAACCAATATCCCGCGCTTTGTCACACGGTGCTGCGGCGGCAATCACCTCTTTTTTCACGCCTTCTCCCACCCAAACTCATGGCAGCGCAATTCAAGGAAATAGGCAACACAGCGGCTCGACACACTCCCAAAAGCTTGCTATTTGAGGTGGAGTCCACTAACATCTGTGGGCTCCATGCAAACCTCAACGCCGTCCACCAACACCTAGAGACGGCGAAACCTGCCATGTTTTTTCTAACGGAGACGCAAATACACCGCCCTGACGACACGACCTACTTGCTCTACCCTGGCTATGTTCTTGAGGAAAGTTTTCGTGCAAAAGCCGGGGTGTGCGTGTTTGTTAGGGCGGATGTTTGCTGTCGCCGTTTGCGCTGCCTAGAGGACCCATCCTTCTCCATCCTTTGGGTACACGTAGACCATGGCCCTACGAGTCAGATCTATGTGTGCCTCTACCGTTCCCATACAGGAGATGCTGAGACAACTCGACTCTTTGAATATCTGAGTCAGGCGGCAGATGATGCGCAGGAGCGATTTCCGAATGCCGAAATGGTGTTTTTGGGGGATTTTAACGCCCACCACGAGGTCTGGTTGGGCTCCTCCAAAACAGACCATGCGGGAAGAGCCGCCCACGCGTTTGCTCTGGCGCACGGCCTGACCCAAATGGTGCACGAGGTCACTAGGATACCAAGAAGGTCGGGCCTAGCACCTTCTCTGCTAGACCTTCTGCTGACGAGTGATCCGGACCGGTACAGTGTATCGGTGCGAGCCGCTTTAGGCAACTCCGACCACTGTCTGGTCTGTTCCACGGTGCCCATTATAGCGCCCCCACGACCCGTGCAGGGGAAGCGGCGTCTCTGGCACTACTCGTCAGCGGACTGGGATGGACTTCGTGACTATTTTGCGTCCATCCCGTGGGTTGAGCGCTGCTTTGAAGGTAAGAACCCATCGGATTGTGCTACTGCTGTCGCCGGTGAGATCGGTCTGGGTATGGAATACTATATCTCATACACCGATGTCACCGGTGACCGCGGGGTGCGCCCTTGGTTCGGGCGCGAGTGTGCGGAAGCTGTTGAACAAAAACAGTCTGCGTACCGCGCTTGGGTAAGGGCGCGCGCCACGCGCCATCCCAATCTGGGCCACTTCGAGGCGGCGTACAACAGAGCCACAAAGGTCTGCAGAAGGGCCTACGTCAGAGCGGATGCCCTGCGCATAGCGCGGCTTGGTCAAGAGCTAGTGATGCATCCCACGGGAAGCCGTGGCTACTGGCGACTGGCTAAAGCCGTGCAAGCCAACTTCTGTCAGCCTTCGCTGCCTCCGCTGCGTAACCCTGATGGATCCCTGGCCCATGAGCCGCAAGAGAAGGCAAATCTGCTGGCTAATCTCTTTGCGGCCAACTCCCGAATCGATGATTGTGGTACGCAGCCACCAACACTACCCGACAGTGACCACGCGATGCCTGATATCCATATCAGGCAACGCGATGTCCGTGCAGTGCTGCAATCACTCGATGTCCGGAAAGCCAGTGGTCCGGATGGTATTCCAGCGGTAGTCTTGAAAAAATGTGCAGCGGAGTTGTCTCCAATGCTTACGCGCCTGTACCGGCTATCCTACAGTTCGGGTACAGTGCCTTTGCCTTGGAAAGAGGCGAATGTTCAGCCGATTCCCAAGAAGGGGGATCGCTCGGAGCCAGCCAACTATCGACCCATAGCCGTCACCTCAGTGCTGTGCAAAGTGTTCGAGCACATAATCAACAAACAGCTCATGCGGCACCTAGAGGATCACTCCTTAATTAATGACTGGCAATATGGCTTCAGACCGAAACGGTCAACGGGTGATCTTCTAGCATACGTTACCCATCTTTGGGGTGAGGCTATGGACAAGCACGGCGAGTCACTGGCAATTAGTCTTGACATCGCCAAAGCTTTCGATAGAGTCTGGCACAAATCGCTTCTTTCCAAGCTACCTGCCTTTGGTCTGCCTTCTAGGCTGTGCAACTGGGTTGCTAGCTTCCTGCAGGGGCGCCGTATTCGCGTCCTTTGTGACGGACGAGCTTCGGAGTTTCTGCAGGTTAATGCTGGCGTGCCCCAGGGGTCCGTCTTATCACCCACTCTCTTTCTTCTGCATATCAACGACATGCTGTCTACCGGCAATGTTCATTGTTATGCAGACGATAGCACTTTGCATGGGAGTTATCATGGACATCCTGCGGCCAAGCAGTCGGATATCGCGGAGAAAAGGCAGCTTCTTGTCACTGAGCTTGACGGGATCCTGAATCACATTTCTCAATGGGGCTCTGAGAACCTGGTTGAGTTCAATGCCAAGAAGACGCAGGCATGTGCGTTTACAGCAAAAGTATCTTCTTTCCTTCCCCTCCCCACTCTTCAGAGCACGCCACTGCCACTGCAGGACAATCTCAATATCCTAGGTATGGATGTTCGCTGCAACCTGAATAACAAAAACTACATCGAAAGTATCATCAAAACAGCCTCACGAAAACTCGGAGTCCTGAACAGAGTGAGACGGTTTTTCACGCCGGAGCAGCGGTGTCTTCTATACAAGACACAAATTCGCTCCTGTGTGGAGTACTGCTCGCATCTCTGGGATGGTTCAGCAAAGTACTTACTAGATGCTCTCGACAGGTTGCAGCGACGTGCGGTCCGCATCATTGGGAATCCCGAGATCACGAACACCCTAGAACCTTTACAGCTGCGTAGAGATGTTGCGTCCATGGCTGTATTTTACCGTTTGTACCATGGGGAGTGTTCTGATGAGCTCTTCCAATTAGTCCCACCCTCCCCTTTCCTACACAGGACAACGCGTGCAGGTCTTAGATGTCATCCGCACACGGTGCAAAACATCCGATCAAGAACCAAGCGGTTCGGAGACTCTTTCCTCTGTCGCACCATTAAGGCCTGGAATTCATTACCAGCTCACGTGTTTCCTTCTTCCTACAGTCCCGGGTCCTTTAAGCGGGGCGTGAAAAAGCATATGATGAGGCCGTCAAGCTGAGTGTCACCATTGTCACACGGTATGTGTAAGTAATGGTGACCCTCTTTTCTGGGACTTTGCCTTCAGCTTACCATCAGGCAAGGCGAAGTCCAATTGACGTGTCCTATATAAAAAAAAAAAAAAAAAAAAAAATGTTTTTTACCAAACTGTCAATCTCTTTTACCAAAACTGGAATTTCGGTAAGACAATGGATAATTATGACAGCATAAATAGCTCAATAATTTGATATTATTAAATTTTCTACAATTAACAGTATGTACTGAAACAAGATATTCAAACCTTTTCAAAGATAGTTTCTTATCTATACTTTTTTTTTTTTTTTTTTTTTTTACGTGCGCAAAATCCCCACGGATACCTCCCCACCGGAGCCGGTGGAGGAGGTTATGTCGGACTCGAACCGACTAAAACGCACGCCGCCTGTGGGTCGTTTCGGTTGCCGAAGGTGAGGTTGACAGGCATATCCCTCGCACCCCGGCCTACCCAGGGCCATCTCTCATGATCTGGCCCTCTTCTCGGGTGTGGGGACCACAGAGTCCCCAACTCGTCCCCGGAAACGGGGAGGCGCGCCACGCGCGCCGCCGCCGCGGCCTGCTTCTGCAAGGGTGACAGGCGGCTTCACCTGTCACCCCCAGGCCGGCGCTCATGGGGGGCGGAGGTCGTTCATCGACCTCCGACGCCCGAGTTGCCTTCGTGCGCGGGCAGCTTGTCTAGCGATCCTTCGTCGCTCCCGCTGCCGCTCCCGCCCCGCCTCCTCCTTCACGAGCATTACTTGCTCGCAGAAGGAGGCGCCGGCCGCCCACGCATCCGCGCAGCGAACCATCGCCGCGAGCAAGGTGGAGAGCGTGAGAACCCTCACTCCCAGGGCCGCCACAAGCTCCCGCCTCGGCGTCTCCCACGCCGGACACTCGGTGAGCGTGTGCGGACCTGAGTCCTCGCTCGCGTCGCAGTGATGGCACTCGGACGTTGGCTCTTTCTGCATCCGACGCAGATACTTTCCGAAGCATCCGTGCTCGGTGATCATCTGCGTCAGACGGTACGAGAGGCTGCCGTGTGGCCTCTCTAGCCACTCCCCCATGATGGGTCTTACCGCCGTTACTACGGCGTGCCCTGCGCTTGGTTGCCCAAGTCGTCTCTCCCATTCTGCCACCATTTCCCTGTGGATCCGGGATCTCACGGCCCGAATTTCTTCGGGCTCGGGATCGTGACCCCGCTCCCGCGCCGCCCTTCGGAACCTGTATAGCGCCGAAAGGCATCTCGCTTCCAAGATCCATGGTGGCGATCCGGCGAGGAGACTCGCCGCGTTGAATGATATCGTGCGGTACCCCCTTATGATGCGGCACGCCAACTTCCGCTGCGGACGCTGCAGCAGAAGCATGTGCCGATCACTCAGGGTGTCCGCCCACACGGGACACCCGTACAGGGCCATGGACCGCACGACACCCGCGTAGAGTCTCCTGCAGGAGTCATCCGGGCCCCTCAGGTTGGGCAGTAGCCGCGCCAGAGCGTTGGCTGTGCCCGCCAATTTGGGGCCCAGACTTCGGAAGTGCTTCCCGAAGTCCCACCGGCCGTCGAGCACGAGCCCCAGATATTTCATCTGGGGCTTGATGCCGATGAGAGTGCCTCCCACTGTGAGACTGGAACCAGGTGGTGGCGTGCGCCGAGGTCCATGAAAGAACATGGCCTCGGATTTATGCAAAGCCACCTCAAGGCCCAGCCGCCGGATCCGTTCCACGACTTGAGCAACCGCGGTCGTGGCCCTCAGGATCGCTTCGCGGTGTGTAGCTCCGCTCGCCGTCACTAGCGTGTCGTCCGCATAGCACGTGACGGCGGCGCCGTCCGCAAGCTCACCGCGAAGCACCCAGTCTTATCTATACTAATATTATAAAACTGAAGAGTTTGTTTGTTTGTTTGAGCACGCTAATCTCAGGAACTACCGGTACGAATTGAAAAAAATCTTATTCTGTTGGATAGTCCATTTATCCACAGAGGTCATAGGTTATATAACATCACGCTACTACAAAAGGAAGCAGAGCAGCGGTTATAAATGTCAACAAATCTGGCAGATTTCCATACATCTATTGAGGAGGAAAGATTGGTATTTTTGTATTCGAATAAACTCAAAAACTACTGAACAGATTTCAAAAATTCTTTTACCATTAGAAAGCTGCATTATCACTGACTAAAATAGGTTATGTTATAATAAGAAAAAAACTCCAATAATGCAATCCAAGGTGTAAGAAATGACCTAAAATGCCTTACATCGCGTGCGTTGTGAAAACTATTGATGATAGATTTTTAAATTAAGCGGAATTTTTAAAGGGGACAGCTTAAGTTTTGTAAGTAAGTTTTGAAAAAATGTGCAGCGGAGTTGTCTCCAATGCTTACGCGCCTGTACCGGCTATCCTACAGTTCGGGTACAGTGCCTTTGCCTTGGAAGGAGGCGAATGTTCAGCCGATTCCCAAGAAGGGGGATCGCTCGGAGCCAGCCAACTATCGACCCATAGCCGTCACCTCAGTGCTGTGCAAAGTGTTCGAGCACATAATTAATAAACAGCTCATGCGGCACCTAGAGGATCACTCCTTAATTAATGACTGGCAATATGGCTTCAGACCGAAACGGTCAACGGGTGATCTTCTAGCATACGTTACCCATCTTTGGGGTGAGGCTATGGACAAGCACGGCGAGTCACTGGCAATTAGTCTTGACATCGCCAAAGCTTTCGATAGAGTCTGGCACAAATCACTTCTTTCCAAGCTACCTGCCTTTGGTCTGCCTTCTAGGCTGTGCAACTGGGTTGCTAGCTTCCTGCAGGGGCGCCGTATTCGCGTCCTTTGTGACGGACGAGCTTCGGAGTTTCTGCAGGTTAATGCTGGCGTGCCCCAGGGGTCCGTCTTATCACCCACTCTCTTTCTTCTGCATATCAACGACATGCTGTCTACCGGCAATGTTCATTGTTATGTAGACGATAGCATGGGAGTTATCATGGACATCCTGCGGCCAAGCAGTCAGATATCGCAGAGAAAAGGCAGCTTCTTGTCACTGAGCTTGACGGGATCCTGAATCACATTTCTCAATGGGGCTCTGAGAACCTGGTTGAGTTCAATGCCAAAAAGACGCAGGCATGTGCGTTTACAGCAAAAGTATCTTCTTTCCTTCCCCTCCCCACTCTTCAGAGCACGCCACTGCCACTGCAGGACAATCTCAATATCCTAGGTATGGATGTTCGCTGCAACCTGAATAACAAAAACTACATCGAAAGCATCATCAAAACAGCCTCACGAAAACTCGGAGTCCTGAACAGAGTGAGACGATTTTTCACGCCGGAGCAGCGGTGTCTTCTATACAAGACACAAATTCGCTCCTGTGTGGAGTACTGCTCGCATCTCTGGGATGGTTCAGCAAAGTACTTACTAGATGCTCTCGACAGGTTGCAGCGACGTGCGGTCCGCATCATTGGGAATCCCGAGATCACGAACACCCTAGAACCTTTACAGCTGCGTAGAGATGTTGCGTCCATGGCTGTATTTTATTGTACCATGGGGAGTGTTCTGATGAGCTCTTCCAATTAGTCCCACCCTCCCCTTTCCTACACAGGACAACACGTGCAGGTCTTAGATGTCATCCGCACACGGTGCAAAACATCCGATCAAGAACCAAGCGGTTCGGAGACTCTTTCCTCTGTCGCACCATTAAGGCTTGGAATTCATTACCAGCTCACGTGTTTCCTTCTTCCTACAGTCCCGGGTCCTTTAAGCGGGGCGTGAAAAAGCATATGATAAGGCCGTCAAGCTGAGTGTCACCATTGTCACACGGTATGTGTAAGTAATGGTGACCCTCTTTTCTGGGACTTTGCCTTCAGCTTACCATCAGGCAAGGCGAAGTCCAATTGACGTGTCCTACATTAAAAAAAAAAAAAAAAAAAAAGAGTCTGCTGAACAGAAGAATATGTGATCCGAATATGTGATCAGGAACTTCCATGCGCTGCAGGGGAGGCGCTGCCGCCTACAGCAAATACCGGTCCCACCGGGGGGAGTGACCCTGTAGAAATCTGTACGAGGAGTTCCCACATGTCTCTCTGACCAGACGGCACGGTGGAGAGTAGGCAAGGGGCGGGCTGGTCACTTCCGGTGAACACCGTGCTAGTCACTTCTGAAGAATTCATCTTAAACAGTAGATGACCCAGGGTCAGCCGGGAAGCAGGGTGCCCTAGAAAATCTTGCACCCAAGATTTAATATGACATTCTTGAGATCCAATACGGCATGCGGTTTTCGTCAGTCCAAGCCAAACATAACCACTTCTGATGGCCGACAAGGTTGGTATCCCAGTGAACTACCGAACAAAAAAAAAAGTTGGAACGGAATCCGATTTCAATGCGGGTAGATACGCGTTCAACAGCGAGTGTTATTATATTCAGGAGCTTAACATAACATAACTTCATTAAACTACTGTTAATAGCAATGCTAAGAAGTTATACGATCAAGATTTAAGATCACAATAATATTAGTCCATTCATAAACATAACTTGTGCCTATATAATGTACCTATATAAGATATCGTATAAAGCGAATAAATATTAACCGACATAAAATATACTTAGATAGCACACAGACATGTTCATAACGGAATAAATAAAATAGGAACATCTGGCTGGACTTGTGGCTGAATAAATAATATGAAATAACAGACAATATAAACAGTAAACCCAACTTATTATTAAACGTAAAAACGATACACCTATGCTACATACTATGTTCGTATACTTATTTTTATTTCTCTTATCTCCAACAACTTCGAAACCTGAACATATGGTTTTTTGAAGACAATACCAATGCACTATTAATATTTACCTTTGCATAGTCCAAACAAAGACTGCATTCTTATTCACCCCACGAAAACAAGTAGATAAAAATGCAAACACGAGCAATTGTGTCTCAAACGAACAGAGGCGCTCGTACTCAGAGCGTTGTGAGCGAAAGTATTCGGGACAAAAATGTTTTCCCGGTCATATGAATTTAGATCGGCCGCTGTATTAGAGGGAGTAAAACCATCGGGAGACAGGTAAATCGAACTGTAGGAGTAAAGGGTAAAGGTGAGGGTGGGTCGCGGACGCGTGGACTACGGACTCATAGCTGGCACGCAGTGACGTTTCATGCGATTAAACTACACTCGAATAAAAGTGCAGACGCTTTTATATTTAAAAATATTCGCTTGTTAAAGAATGTTCGAATATAAATTTTCTCTGCGGGCGGTCGGAGAGTGGCCACGAAGGCGTCTTGATGCGATTTCCGGCCCACTTTTAACGGAGTTTCCTGCAAGATATAAATCCAAGTTAGAACTCGTACCCAAGGACCTACTGTCACTTCAATTGGTTGCGGCGTCCTCATTTTCTAGTTTGAAACGCTTCGTATTTTCTTAATATGTTTACTTAAATTATTGGTGCGTATTATCTACTATTAGAAACACTTTTTATTACATCAGTAACTCTATGGATTTTATTGAAAGGTAATAAGTTTAATGAATTATATATTTAAGTACCAACAGAAAAAGTACTATTTTCAAACCACTTAGGTGGGAGACTAGCACAACACCACGTGTGCAACATCAGGAGCGTCACACTTGCGCTGCCGACCATACTTCTGCTATGAAGTAACCAAACCACAGTAACCAACTCCTCCATTAAAAGGGAAGGAAGAGGGAGGAGGTTAGTTAGGTAACTTGTAACATTATACTCATTGTTTGGAACTATTTAAATTATCCTTTCACCAAGCTACTGAATCAATCCGCTGTAAGATACTCAATCAACTTAATATAAACAACATTTCTTTGAAGTATATTTCTTAAATTCCCAACAAAACGTCGTCTAAGCGAATTAGACTTACATTTTGGGAACACAAGAGTTTATAAAATGAAATTTTCTTAACGTAAAGTGGCTGAGACGATGTAATGTCGGCGGGGCAACTAAACTGTGCGGGCTGCAACCCCTCATGTTTCTAAATAAATTATGAATATTTACCGTCACGTAACGGTTTACTGAGACATAATTATTTTAATCTGGCTCTGAGACGGCAATTTTGGGAAATTGATGTCAAAAGAGAGGTCGTTTTGTTTATTAAGATAGCGTCGGTCACTGTCGCGAAGATCATTGTTTTGCTGTGTAACAATATGGTTATTATATAACCTGAATTGTTGAGTGTGATTAAAAACATCTTCAATGAAAGAAAACGAAGCTTTAAAATGCTCCGAAATGAAACTCAAAAATGCCGTTACATAAAAACATACCGACATCCAAATCAAGTTAATAATAGCTTATTTGCCTTCCAATCGGCGATATAATTTATCATATTATCCACAGTGTAGATTCAATTGAATGGTAGATACAAATCGATAACTGACAGAAAAACATTCAAAGAAGATTGTTTTGTACTTTGACTTGTTTAATGAAAATATCGAAGCGGCTGAAAAATTATTTACTAAACATCATGATATGATTCAATTTAATGTTGCACATCAAGAACATTTATTGAACTGGAATTAGGCAACAAATGAATTCAATAAAATCATTGTGAATTTTGTTAATAAAATAAATAAAAAATAAAATAAAATAAATTTATTTCAGGTAAATTTCACCCATATAAGTAGCGATGTTGGTACATAGTATGTCACATGAAAATTGGGATAAATTTGGTGTTATAAAAATTTTGATCCAGTAATATAATTAATCAAGTAAAATTATAGAATTAAAGTGATACTAGTAAATAATTAATACAATAATGGTAATCAATACACAATAATAAATCAATACATTATGACATGATCAAAAATATAATATGGTGCGAAAAATTAGCAGTCTCGACTACAGCATCTTGTCCTCAATATACGTATAGTACAATGACGTTACAGTACTAATTAAAGCTCGCAACTAATTGACGCTTCCCGTGACCATAAGGCTGGCCGTTACCTCGCTCAAAGAATTGGCATCGCCATTCAGCGTGGTAACGCCGCTAGCCTTTTGGGCATGGTACCAGTAGAGTTTGATGGTGAGGAATTTTTCGATGCCTAAAGTTGCAGCCTCTTTTTCTCTATTTCATTTTTGTATATATTGCATAGTTAGCATAGATTTGTATAATTTTATAAGTGTTTTTACTATTTAAATTAAGTTATTTATTAGTTCAATTGTGTATATATATGTATTAATATAGATAGTGTATTATAGCTCTGTAACGATTAGTTATTTTTGTGATAATGCACGAAGAAATAGTGGTCCACTGAACGTCGACATCGCTCAAGACTAAAGGAGACAAGGATTTCTGGGCCAAATTGTAATGAGTTGAGATATGACTTAAAAAAGCGGTATATTTTTCTATTTCAAAATTTAAAAAAACACCTCAATTGAACGTCAGGAAGACGAGAAATCTTAAAACTAAGTAAGATTCAATATCGATTACTGTAATCGATTCAGACAATATTGTCAATAAAAACACTTTCATCGTAGTATTATTTCAGTCAAAGTGAACAAAACATAATAATAACAATAAAACACATTTAAAAAATACAATAACAGTGTAATTCTGTAAATTGTTAATCGATGTAAATTCTGAATTGATTTTCGTTAATGGATTAAATAATTCTCGTGTTTATCAACTGTATAAGTCGTATTAATCTGTGATGTGACAACTGACAGCTTCCTGACTTTCAGTCAATCAGTTATTACAATTACTATGGAAAAGAAATTTTGTGGTTTTTTTATTATTTTGTTGACACTTGTACTTTCACACGTTATTTCGATCAGTAATCAGTATATAAAAACTGAGTTGTTGGCGGAATCGTTGGGATCGCCATAGAAGAAAAAAAAAATTACTTGATTTTTCAGGGATGGTTTATTAATATATAAGCTCTCACTTGCGGCCACTCTCAACTTTTTACATTTAGGCCCAAGAATGTATGAAAGTGAATCCATCTCCTTTTTGCGGCAGATCTATTATTTACCTGTCGCCAAAATAATAAAGCTTTTATTATTTTGGCGACAGGTAAATCACATTCAAAATATTTTTAACTGATTCAGATTGTCGAGATATACGAAATATGTTACCGCGTAGCCTAGTGGTATGGGTAATGGACTGCTGAGACGAGGTCTCGGACTCGATCCCAGGTTTTACCATGGCACACACCAATGACTTTTCGATGCTTTTCGAAGTTATATGTGTATTTATCGCAGGTTCATAAGTGCCTGGTTAATGGCAATAGGCTCGCCACCTATTACATTCTGACCTAAACATAAACTGGCGAAATGTGGGTGCGCTAGCACCTCTGCCTACATCTTCGGGGATATAGGCGTGAGTTTATGTTATGTTATGTTAAATATGTTACAAAATATTATCATTTATATAAGTCACAAATGATAGCGACATACATTCAACTAAAATATGTGGTAGAATAATAAATATAAGATAGCCAACTAAATACACTTGAGAATAACTGTGGGGAACAGAGACACAATGCTATATTGCCTTTGTGTCCCTAAAAAACAAGTTTTAAATCCTCTCGGGAATACAGGAATGTTCATTAGTGGAACGGAAAGTTTTGTTATTCGGTAGTTACGAAAACACATTCTAATTAATTAGTATACCTAGTAAATGGAAAACTCAATATGGGATAAGCGCAGAACTTATTCATTTCATGCTTAAACTGTGGAATAACTCTCTGCTGTAGTTTTTCTATGCAATAACAATGTCAGGAAAGGCATCTTTCAATCACAAGGTTCCTACAAGATCGGCAGCATAAGTGTGACGCGTCTGGTGTTGCACACGTCCCTAGGCCAAGGTAACCACTTTCCATCAGGTGGGCCATGTTCATTTTTGCTATATAAGTGGTATAAAAAAATGTGAATAAAAATGCGAGTGCATTGATGGAGACTTCCGCACTCAAATAAAAATAAAAACTATTCAGGACAGAGTTAACAAATATTAACTAAACCATACTAAATTACATACATACATACATATAATCACGCCTTTATCCCTGGAGGGTTAGGCAGAGGTGAATAAATACCCACATTAATGTATTCGGTCCCACGTAATATGGGGTGAGCCTATTGCCGTATTCCGGGCACTATTTTTGACTCGAGCCATGCATCTGAGTCTGAGTCTGGACAGTATATATCTGTCTGATGTTAAACGGCCCTATCCCTTAGTCGCCTTGTACTACGCCGCATGGGAAGAGATGGGGTGGCCCTAATTCTACTCTGCCGGAAACCACACGACATACAATACTAAAATATGTATCAAAAAATGTTTATGTTATAAAATACTAACCGAAATATATTTTATATCACGCGTTTTTATTTTCCTTTGAAAATCACTAAAACATAAACGCTAACCGATGACCTAAACAAGTTGTTTGGAAAATATTGGATTCCTATAGAAATCAAGTACCTAATAGAAAATTACGTCAGTAGATTTATGATATCATATACCTGCCTATTCACTGTCAAAAAAACTTAAGTAAAAGAGACTTACAGTGCAATTTTTTTTAGGATTAAGTACATCAAGATGAAAAAGAATACGTTATACGTCTGTCAGTCTGTCTGTCAGTCAAGACTTTTTTCTCAGGTATGCGTGGAGGTATCAAGTTGAAATTCCTATCATATACTTTTTTTTTATACAACTTAGGTGGCAGACAAGCTCACGGCCCACCTGATGGAAAGTGGTTACCATGACCTATGAACGTGTGTAACACTAGTGGAGTCACATCCGTGCTGCCGACCCTGTAAGAACAGAGATTATGTGCCGTCAGTGTAGAGGACAAAGCAGGACAAGTCTTCGGTCGTCCCACTGACAGCACAAAACTCTCCAGTGAGCTCTGGCTACCCTACTCACCGCCGGGAACACTACACGAAATTATTATAACAATGATATTCTGTAGGGCGGAGGTACTTCCCCAGTCGGACTGCTCAATTGGGTGGAAATACCGCCGTTTCCTACCTCCTCGTAAAACGTAAAAGTCTGTCATGTCTTGAAACTGTGCAAAAATTAAACTTCCATGTTAACGCAATCAAAATATATCGCAGTTTATGTAGCATAAATTCGTCCCTGAATACAATTTCGTACGGTACCCTCGGAGTGAATTTTTTTATAAACAATATTAGCAACCGTAATAACTAGTATTCCCATTAACAGATAAGCTAAATGGTTTGCGTTGGAAATGACTTTGTTGGTAGAGTAATGCCCTGGATTCGAATTTAAGACCTCTTGATCGTAAGGCAGCACCCTAACCATTCAATCACCGACGCTTTTGTATGACTTACCGACGATGATGTAGGTACATTTATTGATAAATAAATTAACGGTTCTCTATTTTTATTCCTACGATTTTATGTCATAATTTAACATTGCATAATGTTACTTGTCCTAACATTATTTACGCATAATACTCATTTGCCATAACTTTTTAATCATAATCTTTTTAATCCTACTTACTATAAGCGTAATATTTTATAAGCATACAATCCCAAAGTATAAGTTTACTTAAGCATAACGACGCTTAACCGTAACTATTATAAAATACTGTAGAACAGTTTGAAATTATATTTTTTTAAATTCAGAATGTTCATTTGACTAAATAAAGTTCTACATGGTTATAAAAAAAATATCAAAGTTTTGAATAAAAACATTAAGATATACAATATTTATGCTTAATAACAGAGTATGCTAAAAACCAATTATGGCACACTATTTTTATGACAAAGAAAATTATGCCTAACTTATTATGATAATTTAAATTAAGACAAAAACCATTATGAGAAAAATGGGATCCCTAAATTAACAGTACCGACGTTTTTTCCTGAATTATATGGAATTAACAGTATCAGATGACCAAAAAAATATTCATCAATTTACCCTATTAAATAGACTATAATGAAAAGTGCACAAACGCGTATTTATACAGTTTTTGTTTGCTACATGGATATTTTTTAGTCTCGTCTGGGGGGTGCATTCCCGTAATTTAGAGCTCCCCAGGTGCGGCGGCGGCTTGTGGCTTCTAAGTACGTAGAGATTTTAATTAAGAAGGTCTATCATAATCCACATGAGACACCGGACCAAAAAATAACAGAATATCTTTACTCATTTTCATACAAACCCGTGTAAGATTCAGTTACTTTATAAATGAATTAAAAAAACAGGAGGTTGTTAGGTCAACGCCTTTTTTTATGAACATACCCTTATTTTTTAGAGATTTTTAATTATTTTTTAATTAACGTGTTACACAACTTTACAACGTTTTATTTTTAAACATATATGTTTCTTAAATTTTCCAGAAACTCAGTAGTGATCTAAGTTATACAACTTTACTTCCCTAGATTTACAAACCTTGTGCCTTACTCCTTACCTAATACCCAAATACTCAATACGAAAGATGATTATAGGAGGTAGGACACGGCGCTATTTCCGCCCAATTGAGCAGTCCGATTGGGGAAGTACCTCTGCCCTACAGAATACCGCGGCTATAATAACTTCGTATTGTGTTCCTTGCGGTGAGTAGGGTAGCCAGAACTCACTGGAGAGTTTTTGCTGTCAGTGGGATGACGATGATGTAGAGGACAAAGCAGGACAAGCCTTTAGCTTGTCCTGCTTTGTCCTCTACATCGACGGCACAGAGGCTCTGTGCTTACAGGGTCGGCAGCGCGAGTGTGGCTTCTCTGGTGTTACACACGTCCATAGGCCACGGTAACCACTTTCCATCAGGTGCGCTTGTCTGCCACCTAAGTGGTATATAAAAAAAACGTTACCATCAACCCCAAGAGAAAAGCTTGCGCCAGTCTCAAAAGGTTGGTTTGGCCCCGTAGGTCTTAGAAAAAAAATAACATGAAAATTTTCAAATTATGTTTTTTTTTGTACCATTGTAACATTGCTTAGTGTATTCATGGTGACCCTCATTCCTGAGACTTTGCCTTTAGCTTACCATCAAGCGAGGTGAAATCAAGTTGGTGTGTCCTAGAAAAAAAAATGTAAGTCCTAACATAACGTAAGGTTTTTCGTTAGATGTAGTCAGTGTAGATTCTGTGTAAAGTACACATCAACATTTTCAAGTCTCCTCTATGTTACAAGATGAGTGTAATCCAATAAAGACGACTCGACAAGAAAGCAATATCTTACACGGAGTGAGTACGCGAGTCAACAATTCGTGTAACTCCACAGGAGCTGTTCATAATTAAGTGTGCTTACCTTGCCGGCGCGTGGCGAAAGATTGAGCTCCATCAAATATGTAGCGGGGTCTACCATGAAATCCTTTTTACGTCCGCTGCGGACAGTTTTACGCAGGTCCGGTCTAGCTGTGGCTTAATGGTCTTATAAATTACCTAGTGAAACTCTATTAGCGGGATGTTCGGGCAAACGAATTTGCGTTATCGCCTCTGTCGAGCGTGACGCGCGTCGCATACTAACTACGTCACCGTAAGGTCGTCCAAACTTGCTGCTCGTGTAATTACTTCTTTAAACGAAGCTTCTGTAAGGGGAGGGTACGATCACTTTTGTCCGAGGGTATACCGTCTCGATAATCGAGTTACCCGCTCCTTCGCTACGTCTCGTATTTTTGCACAATTAAGTTCAGTTCGAAATTTATTTAGTAAATAATGTTTTCTGTTTCGGAGCTGTTACGATGAATTATTTAACAGTGTTATTTAATATTTCAACAATTGAATTGGGCATTTTACAACTTTTACAATAAAATATGAAATGTATTGGATATGATAGCTTATATGTAAATAATAATTTTTTTTTTACCGAAATATGAATTGCAAATAATATATTTTTACCTAATAAAGTTGCAAAGTTTTTAGTATTTTACACGAAGTAAAATGCGGGCGAATCAGTTGACAGTTCACGTGACGTCACTCAATTCGCGCATTTCGAGTGCTAAAAACTGTAAATGTAAAATGGGCCCCGTCTCGACTGTCTGTGTTTAGAATTTGCTTGCTTTTTTTTACTAACAAATAATAGTAAGTTATTGCGAAAAGTGTATAATATTTACCAAGAATATTATAAAAATCGACAGTGCAAATCTATCCCAATATAGGTTCAATTATGATAGCTAATTTCTTTGCATCCAATACCTACTCATTGCTCGGTGGACCTAAAATGTGATCTGTAAGCGCAGTACACGTTTCACCAGTGTTTTTTGAAGACAACACGGGATGCTGCAGTGCGGTGGACGACCTCAAATTCACCAAACAAAGATTATAACAAAACAGTCACCTGATTAAAATAAAATTCTGCATCTTTTAAGATAGGTTTCCAAAATTTGTCAAATGCTCAATTAATTGATAATAATCCAGTTTCCTATGAAAAAACTGTATTTATTATCTTCGTTTATTATCCCATAAACTGTAAACATTTAAACAAAGGAAATATTCATACATATTTCATATGAGATCATTTAAAAAATATAGCAAACGTTGCCGTAAAACACATAAGTTTATTTTCTCCATACATTGACTTATCTTTGTACAAAACACATTACAGTGCATGTTTTGTGATTTATGTTTCAAAGTACTTTATTTTTAAATCATACAACAAAACCTCGTAGGGCAAACATCTTGTTTAGACATTACGAAAGTACGAAGCTAGAGCGACGTCAGCATTCCTAGTAATACTAAAAACACATTGCTATAGAAATACTGAAAGAGTCATATCCACTTTTATTTAAATTTCATTGTCAAAGTTTGGGTACACCGATGACGGCGTAGGGGTTTTTATAATGGCTATTAGCCTGACTCACAGTTGTTCCCTCTGAGAATTACACATCCCAACAACACTCTAGAGGAATCATGTGTAGAGGGTATAACTGTCATATATCGTAAAGGGTGGGTTAACTGCATGGATAAGACGAATTCAATCAAATAAAAAAGAAGAAGAACAATAAATTTTAATGGTAACGGCGATGGTTTTTTTACTACTGGTAAGCACTCAGTGTTTCTCTGTCTCTTTCTATTTCTGCAAAGCTGGTCTGCTACCAGCTTTGTCATCCTCATACCAATTTCGCAGTTTGATTCAAAGTTCACACCGAGGTACCCATGGTTGGTTTATTGTTTTTAATTGGTATTTCAGGTTTTCCAGGATCGACTGTTGTTTGAACTACCATCCCTGAGAGGAAAGTCTGCTCCGAAGTCTATCGTTTAGCAGGTGCTTTGACTTTCAGATAAATTTGCTACTGGCTTATGTTCTGGTAAGGTGGGACTACCCCACTTAATTGTGATTATCGTAGAGAACAATAGAGAAATAATGAGGAGAAAGATTACTTTACTTTTTACAGAATGACTTATATTTGACGCTCGACTGAATGCTATTACGTTTTTTTTTACTTGACGCTGGCTGTATGTCATTGTATATCAAGTACAAACATCACAATATGTGGTGTCGGGTCTCATATTAATGTAATACGCCCCTGTACAACCCTGTATATGAACAAGAAGCATTCTTTTCTAGTTGTTCCATAACTCCACGTAAGCACCAGTGGCTGTCGTCGTAAAGCCAAGATACGGGATGCTCGTAAACTTAAAGACGGCTTACTGCATTTGTGGCCTGCTGCCATCCGTTTGACCCTGTCAAGCCTCGGATTACAATAAACGTCAATATTGCTTGTTACTACGCAAGACGCACAATTACTGGACTTAAATATAGCCATGGAGTCTTTATAATTTACTTGTTGACTTTCTCTGCAAATTAAACATAAACTTTGCAAATTTATACGAAAAATTTGATTGATTTATACAGTATTTGCAAGGACATTATAAAAGGTTTTTTATTTTTATGTGCGCAAAATCCCCACGGATACCTCCCCACCGGAGCCGGTGGGAGAGGTTATGTCGGACTCGAACCGACTAAAACGCACGCCGCCTGTGGGTCGCTTTGGTTGCCGAAGGTGAGGTTGACAGGCATATCCCTCGCACCCCGGCCGACCCAGGGCCATCTCTCACGATCTGGCCCTCATTATAAAAGGTTGTAATGCATAATCATAACCACGATTCACTAAGAATATTTATGTAATGTGCGTTTGTGGCAAATATTTGACAATTAATTGAGCACAAAGCAGAAAATCTCTATACAGTCTTTACCTCTCAAGTCAAGTTTCTCTAATTGTAAGTATCTAAAGATCTATCGTGGATAATTCATGTTGAATCACTGATGATAGATATTTAGGAAAAAAAATATTATTTTTACAGATAAGTTACTTTAACAGACTTACAGATTCTATTATTAGTTTAGAGGTAAGTGGCCACACTCCTCGTACTGCTCTTTAACCACTTTTTACGATGCCCCCGGGAAGTAATAGGGTAGACCACTCTATATCACCAATGTAGTCACAGAACTGCGTACTAAAAATATTTAATTTAGTATGTATTTAAAATCCTATTTATTACGGTGTAGGTGTTTTATTTGGAAGCGTATTACGCATTTTTTTCTTTTTTAATACTATTTTATTAACTTCTCTTAGTGTCTTATCTCTAAATAACTGGATATGGAATCGAATCCTGGAATTCAAATTCAAGCTAATTTTTTTTTTAAGTAGTCATGAATTAATCATAAGGGAAGAAACATCAATATAAGGTATTTTATTTATTATGTGACTAATATTGCCTGGCTTGGGATTTTTAAGTTTCTAAATAACATCGAATAATACCAAATAAATCGCGATAATATCCGTTAAAAATCGTTTTATTTCAATCAGCGGCATTCGCGTAAACTTCCGACAGTGTTCTGAATAAAATGTTCGCTTGTCAGTTGCAAAAATGAACTAGACTAGTTCATATTTGTCGAAAAGCTTAAAGTTATGGCAATAGAAGAAACTAAAACTAATGTCCTTACCTAAATAACTCTACAATAAACACATTTCAGCGAAATTACATTTACAATTCACACCACGGTTCATTTAATATCACATTCTTTCAATATTCTTTTATAGTAGTATTATATTGTTTTAATAAAATTGAGTGCATTAGCCGTTATTTGAGTAACAGCATTAGACAATTTCCTGTGCTGAAGTCCCCTGGAGTGATCTGAACGACCTCCCGTGGCCGCAAGTAATCGCACTTTCCTTTTATTACCCTTAATGTCATCATCAAAGTATGGAAGTATATCGTACTAACTGTATTATGGATCGTACTCTTTCTAATTCACTCTACTAAGTATGTGTTTCTTCTTAATAAATTGGTTAGTACGGTTTAGTAGGAGAAGCTCTTTAAGATTTTATTTTCATTCGTACGAAATAGATGGCGTTAGTAGTAGAGTTGGTAAATAATGAAAATGATAATTTCTATTTGCACGAAATATGGTACAATTTGGATGATAAAATATACAGGTATTTAAACTATCATGGTCCCTCACATCAGTATCAAAATAAACGGGATATTTAATGAAATATCGGAAACTGAAAACAATGAAACATGGTAAATATCCCGTTTATTTTAATACTGATATAATATACAGTTCTTAGATGTGTTTTACTGATGTACAATGCGTTATTTAATATTAAACTAGGAATATTTATTACCTAAGTGACGCGATACTTTATGTAGGTAAATGATAACAGTTGCTTTAATTAACTAATGTGCAAATTGTATTATGCGATGAGATAGTCTATTGCAGTCCACTGGTGGACATAGGCCTCTCAATGTTTCTACGCTGGCCAGACGGGTTGGTACAGGGTTTTTATTTCGAGTTTTCCTTTTCTCGCAGTGATATCGTCTACGTATTTTTCCGTAAGTCGCCTTTTACGAGACCTTTCGGATGAGTTGGGGTAGTGATACCTGTAATCTTTCTCCGTCACCACACGGATTTACGAGTACTATCAATCAATCAATCAATCAATCAATCAGCCCACCGTAGTTCACTGCTGGCCATAGGCCTCTCCCAATGTGCGCCATTTTCTCCGATCCTCCGCTTTCCGCATCCAGTCTGTCCCAGCCACCTTTTTCAGGTCGTCCGTCCATCTGGCTAGGGGGCGTTCTACCTTTCGTTTACCTTCTCGCGGTCTCCACTCTAGGACTCGTTTGCTCCAACGGCCATCGGTCCTTCGGCAAACGTGGCCAGCCCAGTGCCACTTTAACTTGCTTATTCTGTGGCCTATAGTAGTACTATATATAACTAGTACTATATATAATTGTATTATGCATACTAAAACTTAAAACTATGAATAATTATGAGGGATTTTTCAGTTTTAAAACTTTTGCCCGTCTGACTGACTTCGTGCAATGTGGGAGGCAAAAGCATCAATGTAATTTAGTCAAAAATCCTTAAAGTTAGCGTGATAGCTTTTTGATGGTGACCTATATAGATCGTTATTTATTACAGTGAATGGTCGGTCTTTGCAGTGTGTGAGTACATGTATTGCCTTGTCCGACAAGCTGTGCAGAAGTTTAGGCTGTGCCCATGCCAATATTATTGGAAGCGGCTACTACATATGTCATGTTTATGTTGAGTAAATACAGTATGCAAACAACTGCTTAAAATTACGTTGTTAATGCTAAGCGAAAGATTTTAGTAGGTATGATACTTCTGGGAACGCTACCACAAAATGCATGCGATGCGGAGGAATTCCACGACGCATTTTAACTTTTGTTTTATTTTAAAAAAAATTATTTATATCAATATTAGTATTAGGTTTTTTTGTATATTTTATGTGTCAGATAATTGATGATAATTCTTTGTAAAACTGACTTAGTAATAATATAAACTAACAATTGTATGAAATGGTATAAAATCAATATTAGGTACCAAACCTTACTAATTTTTCGAAAAGGTACGCTAGTTTTGATGGTTGTATTAGTAGATGTATGTGACTTCATCCAACAATTGAATGGATTTAGATAATATTTGGTACAGAAATAAATTCACCAAGTCTAGGTTCCGAAAGTTTGGAGATTTTGCTAAATTGGATTCCAGTAACGGGTTAACTTATTCCACTCGGTGGAGTCGTGCCCAATATTGACTAGCAATATAATATACATACCTATTACCTTATTCTTCAAGAAAATGTGTCTAATAACAGTTCGCGTTTAACATTTAGGAAAGGTGCCTTAAATATTCAGAACTAATACGAACAAGCGTATTCGCAAACGTTACAGAGGAACATAGAGAATAAGGGTGGTAATAATATTACACCTGATAAGCTTATATGCTTCAGTTATCTTTTCCGAACAATGGTGATGAGATTTAACCTTGGACTCTTCATAAAGTAGATCCACACTTCGGGAGTTTCCAGACATGTTTCAAGTAATGACTAATATTGATTATCAACATTATTATTATTTACATACTTTTTTTTTAATCTAGGACACGCCAACTTGACTACACCTCGCCTGATGGTAAGCTAAAGGTAAAGTCTCAGGAAAGAGGGTCACTATTACGTACACCATACATACTAACATAAATAATGATAAAATTAGTTTTTTTTTTAAATGCCGATTCTAATGTTGTACTCGACCAACAAATTGAGCATGCAGTGGCTGCCTTAAAAGGTTAAACTACCAAAAAGTATCCCTAATAAGAGAGTATATGTATTTAATCAATGACTGTCCTAAATAAAAAAAAAACTTAGAACATCTAGCTTGGATTTCAATCTAAATTGAACTACCTACTAATATTATAAGTCAGCTGCTGCACGCGGTTCCGCTCGTATGAAGTTCTGATCCCGTTACGCAGCCTATGGGAAGGCTCCCAAAGATATAGGCTATATCCCAGGTATAGACATACCTGGGATATATATATTCTTTTCAAGATATTTATTAAATCTTCTTCTATATGGTGGCAAACGCAGCAACGTAAAGGCAAAATGGCATCACGCGCTTTTCAATTCCGATTTTTTCAATCTGCCGGTTTGCATTATGCAGGCGGCTCGCTTGGTTGTCGTTGATGTTGCAAGATTATTGATTGGTTCGCGGACGGCAACGTGGAGCCCTGGGCAAAAACTAGTTTCAGAATAAAAATTTGCGAAGAATATCTGTTTACTCTTACCTACTGTATATTAATCAATAATTCTCGATAAAGTGTTGTTTCATTTTCACATAAAGTTTCACTGTTGTTTTATTTATTTCAAAAGACAGAATTTCAGGATCAGTGATGATTATAATTATAAGATAAAGGGATTAGAAGTAATTACCAAGCTTAGAAGTTTGTGTCTATATTTCTAATATTGATCCAATGTAGGTATTTAGCGTATCTGTTCAAACACTTCAAAATAGTGTAATAGAACTGACGCCTACACCATAGTGTCATTAGGTAAGAATAAGATTATAGTTGTAATTGTATTTTAAAATAACAATATAGCCTTTTTTGTTTTTCTCAGCGTGTATAGTAGGTACGGGCGACAGTAAAACTCGTTGAATACATTTCTGTCACTGTAAAGAGAAAATATTTTGTTTTCAAGGAAAGTGCGGGCACATCATCATTACGCTGCGTAATTTTTTCGTATGTGCCATTCCCGTGCCTGTACTTTTATGCCTTCCCTCCATAAAGACAAAAGGGACTTTGAAGTAAAATCACGTACATTTTTTGCAACTTACTTAGGAGAGATTCAGCCCCTTGCCTTCCATGTTAATATTTTCTGGGAAAACATTGCGGGGACAACTCATGGAAATTACATTTAGATATTTGCTCACAACGCGTACATCTGAGTGTGGGTAGGGATATTATATTTTACGTGCATGGAATGTAATAAAATGTTTAGGACATACGCGAGGAGCGAACGCGAACGGTGCCCTAACGAAAATTTAGGTAATACCGATTGAAATGTAAATGAAGGGCTCGATACCAAGTTCTCAGTTACCTGCCTCGTGTACGGGACACGAAACCGGTGTAATTTCGAGAACCTCTGATTATATTAAGTATCTTGTTACATTATAAAAATAGAGTGAGATTTTAATAGTGTCAAGTTATAATTAATGTAACCAGATATAAAAAGCATTGAAAAGCTGGTATTATTGAGTAAAGTTTAATTATAATAATAACGTCTTTATTGTACACCAATTACACATTACACTAGACTAAGTGATACAAGTGCCGTAGCTCGTACAGATGGCGGCCTTATCGCTCTGGGGCAATTTCTTACAGGCAACCATAGGATGGAGATAAGAAAATAGGAGAAAAATATTTTAGGGCAGTTAGGTGTACATAGAAGTTTCTGTGTGGTGACTAAAGACTAATCTTATGTTACTTATAATATCGAAATCTTTATAGGGCTTCATAAACACACATCAAGTACGTGAATGAAACTGCTTAAATTTTCTGTATCTGTATATCTTATTCTTTATGACACCTATACTATAAAACTAATAACAAAAACT
The DNA here is from genome assembly GCA_963662185.1 of Eilema griseolum. Classification (NCBI taxonomy): domain Eukaryota; kingdom Metazoa; phylum Arthropoda; class Insecta; order Lepidoptera; family Erebidae; genus Eilema; species Eilema griseolum. The sequence continues at coordinate 12,097,829 of OY759233.1, read as the reverse complement.
TAAATTAATATAATCCTAAACCTGCTTTTATGTTAATTAATTCTACATAATTAATTTTTCGTGCATACCTTTGCTTTATGTTCACAAGCAAATAGTGAACATGAATTTTAATTAACTTACTTTCTGAAACACGGCTGCAAATTAATAATAGTCGGTCTGTATTGGACATTTCAATTTTACAGCACACACACTCGTATTTGTTATTCTTCATTGTATAACTTGTTTTTAACGCAATGCCTACTGACATATCCACGTGATTACCTTCTAAGTTGAAGCCTAATTATTGTAGCGTAGTAGTATTACTTAACATGCCTAAACAGATTGATCAGTCGACACGTTTACTTAGATCCTTCATAACATCATACATTCTTAAACGATACAATAGGATTTGGCCTGGTTGAATTATGGTGGTCGGCCAGTCTCCCCCTTTATTGTACACTAAGCTTAAGTTGTCACATATAATTTAAAGTCTATTTGATTACTTTGCGATGGGGAGGGTGTGCAAAATTGTTATGCACTTTTTATAGAGACAATTTTAAATCTGAATTATAACTGTCGACGTAAATCATCAATGCCTACGTAAGCCCTCGTAGGCATTTAATTTAAATCAGATAATTTCTGAGATTTATTGGGTAAAGTAGTGAAATTGTTTATGATAACTACTGAATTGAAATAATCACAACTAAAACAAGTTATGATTATTTTATCGATATAAAATTGCTGATTTTTATGTTACTGTTAATATCTTCTTGTGTACTAGAATATATTTTTATCATTATTGCCAATTTAAGAAATAATAAAGCTGATTCAGGGTCACTGTACGCTCATTTTTTTTTATACCACTTGGGTGACAGACAAGCGCACGGCCCACCTGATGGAAAGTGGTTACTGTGGCCTATGGACGTGTGTAACACCAGAGGAGCCTGTAAGCACAGAGTTTCTGTGCCGTCAGTGTAGATGACAAAGCAGGCCAAGCCATTAGTCATCTCACTGACAGCACAAATTCTCCAGTGACCTCTGGCTACCCTACTCACCGCTGGGAAAACAACACAAAGTTATAATAACCGCGGTATTCTGTAGGGCGGAGGTACTTCCCCAGTGGGACTGCTCAATTGGGCGGAAATACCGCCGTGACCTATTTCCTATAATAACTAAGTACTAACAATACTCGTACACAGAATTAATTAAAAAGACAGAATCTAAATAAACCAAGATGGGTATCGATGTACTTGAACGGGATGAAAATGACATCCTATGTGTTAACTTTTCAGAACTATATTTTTTATTTATAAACCTGGTGTATGAGAGTTAAGTGTGATGTCAAAGCGATCTTAAATATAATATCAGTGAATCTAATCATACTTTGCGGCTGAACCAGCAGAATTTCATCAAATATTAATGAAAGTAAGGCATACAATCTTGAGCTACGTTTCTTAGTGTAGTATGACAATCGTTAGTAATTAAAAATTAAATAATTTCTACCTATTCAAATGAATTTCTGAGGTATACGGCTTACATAGACACATAAAGTAGAGAGGATATATAATAGTATAATATTCACCGAGGGGAAAAGTGAACGATTACCAACAAGGGTGTTGGCGAGTGTTTACCCGAGATCGAGAATCGCAGTTTTTCCAATAAATCCAGTACTCTATACTACATGTTGAGGAAAATAATGTATATTTTATAGTAGGTAAATTTATCTTTAATGTAAATGTTATTGAATAAAAAATTAAGCAACAAATTATCTTACATTTTTTAAGATTTGAAAAATAGAGTGTCCAACATTCAAAACAATCGATTTATATTTTTTTTAGTTTATTAAAATATAAAAAAACAGCTAGTTTTCCTATAACTTTGGGAGATTCGCTGTAAGTAATAGTTTTAAGCATGGTTATTATTATTTTTTAATCATAACGACAGCTCGCTTACTTTTCGACATCACTCGACCGGTTGTTCCATACTATGTGTATATAGCTGCAAAATAACTCAATAAATTCAAGGTTGCCTGGAAGAAATCGCTTCTGCGATAAGGCCCGCCCATTGTACATAACTGTGTTCATGCTACCTACTTGTGCTACTGTAAATCTGTTGGTGTACAATAAATAATTATCTATCTATCTATCTATAATTATTATTCCTACATTATTTTGTTATAAGTGTACTTTTTTAAACTAACCAGTCTAATTAATGTAAGTCATTACTAAGTCATACATTACTAATACATTGTTAATATGCATGGGCTAGAATAAAGGTTTTTCTTTCTTGTTATTTCTTTCTACTACTATTATTTCATGTATCTACTTAAATAACCTTTTGTCTTTTACATTATTTTTATAAGATTTCTATGTATTCATAAAGACGAATATAGTCTGTACTACAATAGTGAATAAGTTGTGTTTACAAAAAGATTAAGATCAATTGCATAAACCATTGTAAACATTTTATAAAATTGTTACAGAACTCAAAAATCAATGGTTTTAATACAACCCCATCCGCACTCTCGTTTACTTCCTATATCGTTAGATTTTTTGATTCATTGCATACTTATGCAAAAGTAAAAGAAGAATTAAAAAACAAGTAACCGTAAAAGATACTTTCTAAGTAAATCTCTAAGTAAGTTTCTAAGTAAGTAAGTAAGTAAGTAAGTAAATTTCTAAGTAAGTCATTACTAAGTCATACATTACTAATACATTGTTAATATGCATGGGCTAGAATAAAGGTTTTTCTTTCTTGTTATTTCTTTCTACTACTATTATTTCATGTATCTACTTAAATAACCTTTTGTCTTTTACATTATTTTTATAAGATTTCTATGTATTCATAAAGACGAATATAGTCTGTACTACAATAGTGAATAAGTTGTGTTTACAAAAAGATTAAGATCAATTGCATAAACCATTGTAAACATTTTATAAAATTGTTACAGAACTCAAAAATCAATGGTTTTAATACAACCCCATCCGCACTCTCGTTTACTTCCTATATCGTTAGATTTTTTGATTCATTGCATACTTATGCAAAAGTAAAAGAAGAATTAAAAAACAAGTAACCGTAAAAGATACTTTCTAAGTAAATATAGTGAAACAAATAAACGCGAGGAAATTATTTGAAAATTCCTACCTAATTTCAAAAGTTGGAGAAAATTCGCAGCGGTATTGTATATTATATTATGCAATATATCTGCGAATTTGCAATTTTTTTTACACTTGTGAAAAAAATTGCAAATTCTAGACAAACGTACTCTGAATATATGTATTTATATTTTTTAAAGAAGGCTTACAGACTAATACAGAAATTGAATACACAAAAATATCATCAAATCGCTAATCGAAAGCCTCCACATTTATATAATCATACAAAAAAAAAGAAAAGAAAACACGATATACAGTTACAAAGCAAAAAAAAAAAATATATGAGAAAACCTTTGTTAATGATAATATTTACAGATCTCTAGACAAGTGGTAACTCACGTAAAAAAAAAAAAAGACAAGTGGTAATTCGTTAGTAGAATAGAATATAATAAAATAAATAATATTTGAGATTGAAATTAATTTTGCGACTTTTATAAACGTCAAAATACGACAGAATATGTAATCAAGTAATGATTGTACCACTTACCTAAAGGGGCAGAAGCCTTAAGATCTCAGAGAATATAAATCAGTATCTATCTAAATATATTTCCCTTCACAACTCGGGTTCGGTGGTCTCCAAGTAATCCGCTAACTGGTCGTTTACGGGACGAACAGATAAACCGACAATTGTAAAGGAGCCACAGAACAACATACATTGTCTACAGATACAGCTATTGTAACTTCGGCAATTAGCAAAGTGGAAGATAAGACGCCTTGCGTTCATCGTAACTTATGTACCCTTTATGGATAATATACGATATCCGAATTGAGTAAACGTTGGTTAACAGTATATTGGTTAAAAATTATATTTACATTCTTGTTTCAATGAAAATAAATATGATAAATCTTAATAGTTTATTATTTTTCTTACACAACTTAGATGGCCTTATAAGAATGAAAATCCACTGCTAACACAAGTAGCTAAGAAAGTTAATAAGAATATTTTTTTTTTTGCAGGTGGTTTTAAATATAATAACGAAAGGTGATATTATAGGTATTTAAACTATCATGGTCACTCACATCAGTATCAAAATAAACGGGATTTTGAGCGCCAAAGTGTCGGAAACTCAAAACAATGAAACATGGTAAATGTTTCATTGTTTTGAGTTTCCGACACTTTGGCGCTCAAACTCAAAACAATGAAACATGGTAAATATCGCGTTTATTTTGATACTGATGAAAGATGATATTGTTCATTCTCACTGTTGCCTGAATTATTTTAAAGTTTGAAGGCTGTGACTTTAAAAAAAATCAGACGTATGTGATTGCTACATGTCAAGTTGTTAAGAAGTTATACGATCGCCAACTTATACACATTGTTAATGCATCTAGCTAGTATGTGTATTTAAAAACAGAATGCCGAGCTTAAATAAATTTATTTTTAATGAAGAAAATTAGCCCGCAGCGCAGTAAAACTTCAGCTTAATCCGAAGGAACGTGGCTGAAGAAATACCTGCATTTTGCAGAAAATCTCAGCCACAAAACTTTATTTGGCATTCCTTCAGCTATCGCTGTTCTAGAGATGTAGCGGAGTGAGTAGTAATAAGCTTATTATTTCTAAAAAAACCGTTGTATTCCGGGACTATTGACAAAAGCGAAAAATTGGTCAATATTTTATGTATATGTATGTATGTGTAAATACCTACTAATAAACAGAGATGACAATCGTAAAATCTCACAGTTTGTCAAAAGAGATGTCGTTACTGACACCTAGTGGTATTATGAGTTTAATGGTTTTGTCCCATCGCAAAAAAAATCTACGAAAAATGTTCACAGCGCCTAAAGAAGTTCTCACATCAAAAACATGAAAAAGAAAATGGTGCATTTGAACATTTAATTTTTTATCCGGCACGGAAATTTTATCTGAGATCCTATGTAAGGCGGTTGCTCTTACAGTTGCACCAAAGCTCATTCAGTTCTTTAAAAATCGTATACTTAGAATAGTAGTAACAAAAATTACCAGTTTTTCCTCTAAGCCCTTCAATTGTTCATCTTGTAGTCATAATGACCAGGATTCGAACCCGAAACCTCTCGTACATAAGGCTGACTCCTTAAACAGTAAGCTATCAGTCGTCAATTGAAGGAGGTAGGACACGACGGTATTTTCGTCCAATTAAGTAGTCGACTGGGGAAGTCCCTACGCCCTACAGAATACCGCTGCCATAATAACCTCGTGTTATGTTCCCGGTGGTGAGTAGGATAGCCAGAGCTCACTGGAGAGTTTTTGTGCCGTCAGTGCAGAAGACAAAGCAGGGCGCTTTGTCTTCTGCACTGACGGCACAAAAACTTTCTGTGCTTACAGGATCGGCAGCGCGAGTGTTACTTCCCTGGTGTTGCATACGTCCATAGGCCATGGTAACCACTTTCTATCAGGTAGGCCGTGTGCTTATCTGCCACCTAAGTGGTATTAAACAAGTCGTCAATGTCATAAACTTCAAATGCCATACATTGGTTTATTACCACTTATCTAGGGGATAGTCTTTCCGTGACCAGATAATCACTAACCATTTTAATAAAAAGAAAGATGGAGTTCAGTAATCCTAAACGGCAAACTATTTAGTACGTTACTTTATTGGCACTTATTGCAAACGGACTTCACTAATTGTATCGTAGAGATGGCCAGCAGCGTTAGATAAGTAATAATGCATTTAAGTGGCACTCCGTAGGCACCTCGACTGTTTGGTATTCGTACGCCCGACAGCCTATCAAAGTGCAATATCATTTTATGGGTTCTCATCATACCATAAAGGAACATTAGCGACTATTTAGCGTCGTGTCTTGTTACTGCAGTAACAGTTAAATTTATATGGGTGTATATCTCTATATGACTAAACCATAAGCGATATAAATTGTATTTTATCAACGATCCCGTTGTGAATTTCACCAATGGAAAATCTCTCTCTAAAATGTTTTAATTTTAATTTTAAATCTTTATTCTATTTATAATCAGATTAAGATAAAACTTAAAAATAAATAATATTATAAATCACAATTTTCGGATATTTTTATGACAGTCGTTCTGACAGTAATTTACAAAAGTTTAGAGACGAAGTAAGTAGGCAATAACAATTTAAATATTTTAGATTATGTTAGAATTTATAATTATCCTTGTTATATTCAAATATACACTTTAAACTTCTTCTTTTGGCTTGTTTTACTTTTCCAGTACACCAGCAAGGGTAAATTATACGTGTTTAATAATAGACCTGTCGGCAATTCTACAGATACCGAGATAAGAATCTCAAAAATGTATATGTTTAGGTATGTTTACACAATCAAAAATTTGTTGTTTCAGTTAGCAACTCGTTTGTTGCGAAATCCATTATTCATAGTTATTGGACATTATAATGATTGCATTTCAAATATGGAAATTTTATACTGCGAAAACATTACAATTTATGAAGCAAAATGTTTGAAAATGGATATGGTAAAGCTTGATTTTATTTATTTATAAAATATAGATTTAGTAATGTTATTAACTAATTGAATGGTAATTTCTCTTCCAATATTAAATTGCATTGACACGATCAAAGTCAACTTGTAGGTACTTGGAAGTTTTATACTAGTTAATTAGAGAAATATTTTGGAATTTTTTACTACTTTCATTAATTAAAACAAAATATGTAAGTATTTATTATGTACATAAATAAAATAGACGAATAATTGTAGGAATTTGTCATTGTATTAAATAATATAAAATTTAACAAAACTTACTTACCGACTACCCGATACCGGTGGAGCACTATTTTTTTTATATTTTTAAATAGATGTTTTTTATATGTGTTTAAAAATATAATTTATAAGTTGAATATTAAAATAAAGTAAATAATAATAATAAAATATATACTCTGAAAAGCGCAAAATAAATGAATTTATGAATTTACAGATCTGTTAGAAGTCGGTGTGTAGCCAGAGAGGCCATATTTCAATTGATTGCATCTTAGTAGTTCAGGCACAGCAAATATAATCAATAAATCAGTAAATTCAGTTACTTTTGGCTTTTTCTGTTTTGTTTCTTGAAGTCGATTTTCTTCAAAATGTAGGCAAAGTCATCCATCTCTCTGGATCCCGTGATTCGATTCTGACTCCCTGGGCTAGGAACTACCCATAACATCATGAAAATCAACAACATTACATGCAACGGTTCATCGCCTATTTTACCCCCTGAATAGTGAAATTTTAAATAATTACCAATTCCGCAAGAAAAATAAAATTCCGTCTATGATTGGCTTTAATTTCCCGTAACAGCGTTTTGAGGGTTTCTCCAGATTTCCCCAGGATCCCAGTGTCAGATACGATATTTCTTAGATATGGGACCACTCTGAAAATAGAGGCTAAGCGCGGACAAGGGAGTCCCTTTCCATTCCATTCCATTCCACTCTGAAAATATACTCTATCGAACACCGCAAGAAAAATAAAACTCCATTCATTATTGGCCTTTTTTTTTTTTTTTTTTTTACGTGCGCAAAATCCCCACGGATACCTCCTCACCGGAGCCGGCGAAGGAGGTTATGTCGGACTCGAACCGACTAAAACGCACGCCGCCTGTGGGTCGCTTTGGTTGCCGAAGGTGAGGTTGACAGGCATATCCCTCGCACCCCGGCCGACCCAGGCCCTCACGATCTGGCCCTCTTCTCGGGTGTGGGGACTATAGAGTCCCCAACTCGTCCCCGGAAACGGGGAGGCGCGCCACGCGCGCCACCGCCGCGGCCTGCTTCTGCCAGGGTGACAGGCGGCTCCACCTGTCACCCCCAGGCCGGCGCTCATGGGGGGCGGAGGTCGTTCATCGACCTCCGACGCCCGAGTTGCCTTCGAGCGCGGGCAGCTTGGCTTGCGATCCTTCGTCGCTCCCGCTGCCGCTCCCGCCCCGCCTCCTCCTTCACGAGCATTACTTGCTCGCAGAAGGAGGCGCCGGCCGCCCACGCATCCGCGCAGCGGACCATCGCCGCGAGCAAGGTGGAGAGCGTGAGAGCTCTCACTCCCAGGGCCGCCACAAGCTCCCGCCTCGGCGTCTCCCACGCCGGACACTCGGTGAGCGTGTGCGGACCTGAGTCCTCGCTCGCGTCGCAGTGATGGCACTCGGACGTTGGCTCTTTCTCCATCCGACGCAGATACTTTCCGAAGCACCCGTGCTCGGTGATCATCTGCGTCAGACGGTACGAGAGGCTGCCGTGTGGCCTCTCTAGCCACTCCCCCATGATGGGTCTTACCGCCGCTACTACGGCGCGCCCTGCGCCTGGTCGCTCAAGTCGTAGCTCCCATTCCGCCACCATTTCCCTGTGGAGCCGGGATCTCACGGCCCGAATTTCTTCGGGCTCGGGATCGTGACCCCGCTCCCGCGCCGCCTTTCGGAACCGGTATAGCGCCGAAAGGGATCTCGCTTCCAGGATCCATGGTGGCGATCCGGCGAGGAGACTCGCCGCGTTGAAGGATATCGTGCGGTACCCCCTTATGATGCGGCACGCCAACTTCTGCTGCGGACGCTGCAGCAGGGGCATGTGCCGATCATTCAGGGTGTCCGCCCACACGGGACACCCGTACAAGGCCATGGACCGCACGACACCCGCGTAGAGTCTCCTGCAGGAGTCCTCCGGGCCCCTCAGGTTAGGCAGTAGCCGCGCCAGAGCGTTGGCTGTGCCCACCAATTTGGGGCCTAGACTTCGGAAGTGCTTCCCGAAGTCCCACCGGCCGTCGAGCACGAGCCCCAGATATTTCATCTGGGGCTTGATGCCGATGAGAGTGCCTCCCACTGTGAGACTGGAACCAGGTGGTGGCGTGCGCCGAGGTCCATGAAAGAACATGGCCTCGGATTTATGCAAAGCCACCTCAAGGCCCAGCCGCCGGATCCGTTCCACGACTCGAGCAACCGCGGTCGTGGCCCTCAGGATCGCTTCGCGGTATGTAGCCCCGCTCGCCGTCACTAGCGTGTCGTCCGCATAGCACGTGACGGCGGCGCCGTCCGCAAGCTCACCGCGAAGCACCCAGTCGTATCCAATGTTCCACAGTAGCGGCCCAAGAACCGATCCCTGTGGAACACCGCACGACATCTCACGCCGACCGACGCCGGTCGCACTTGGGTAGATGACGGCTCTCTCCGTCAGGTACGCCCCGACTATGCGGCGGAGGTAGAGAGGCACACGAGTGCCTCCCTGATGCAACTCCAGGGCAAGGTGTTGAACGCGTTGGAGATGTCCAAGGACACCGCCAACGTCACCTCACCCCGGGCAACTGCCTCCTCCGCCAAAGTCCTCACGCGCATGATGGCATCCACGGTGGACCGCCACCGGCGGAAGCCATATTGGGCATCCGCCAGGTCCGGCCCCCTACCAGAGAGGTGCTCGACGAGGCGCTTCGCAATAACTCTTTCAAAGAGCTTGCCCACCTCGTCGAGCAACACAATGGGCCGGTAGCCGGACGGTTCGTCCGCCGGGCGACCCTCCTTTCGGATGAGGACCAGTTTTCCCGTCTTCCACATCTTCGGAAACTGGCCCCGCTCCAAGCATGCGCTGAGGAACCCTCTCAGCCGGGGTTCAAGACCGTCTTCTCCCAGAGCTAGGACCCACGCGCGGCCCGGAATGCCGTCGGGTCCCGGGGCGGTGCTCTTCTTGGCTCTAAGCCTTCGCACCGCCAGCTCCAGTTCTACCCAAGTGACCTCGGGGACTTCGTCGTCAACTACCACACTGGGCGCCACAGGCGACCGAGGTGGCGGAGTCATCTGCGGCGGAACGTGTTCCGCTCGCGCCGGGAACAGGGACTCGACCACTCCACCGAGCAGAGCTGGCTGGAGAACCCGGGTCAACGGCGGGGCCCGGGGGCGCAGCTTTCCTCTTACCATAAGGTAAGGCCGCCCCCATGGGTCCCGCTCCAGCGTCTCCATGAGCTCCTTATAAGCCGCGGCTTTCGCCCGCTTAATCTCCGCTCGGAGGGCATCTCTGGCCTCCCTGTATCCCACTCATTATTGGCCTTGATAATACGTAACAAAAACACATATAAAGGTACCCATGGAATTGAGAACCTCCTCCTTTTTTGAAGTCGGTTAAAAGTGAGAAATATTTCTAGCGCGCTTAGATGGATGATTGGATGTGGTATGTTTGAAGGTGTGCGCGGACGTAGTAGATATTAATGACGATCTAGGTTTTGGTACTAAAACGTAATGTGCTATTCTTAGCTATGATATAATCTATATCTATACCAATGTTTATATAGATCCGTTCAGCCGTTCTGGTGCTATTAAGTGCAAATATATATTCATGCATTCAAACTTTTACAGTCTTAAATAATATTGACGATATTTTTCAATATTTTCTTCGTCCTTTTCTATAGTGTAGACTGTAGTGTTCTTTAGTGTAGACAAAAAACCGCTGTAGCCTAGTGGTATGGGTAATGGACTGCTGAGACGAGGTCTCGGGTTCGATCCCAGGTTTTACCATGGCACACACCAATGACTTTTCGATGCTTTTCGAAGTTATGTGTGTTTATTGCAGGTTTACAAGTGCCCGGTTAATAACAATATGCTCGCCACCTATTACATTGGGACCTAAACATAAACTGGCGAAATGTGGGTGATAGCACCTCTGTCTACCCCTTCGGGGATATAGGCGTGAGTTTATGTTATGTTATGTTTTCTTTAGTGTCAATAATGTGTATCAGTATTAATATTATAAATATCAGATAACTGTCAGGAAACTGATATTTCTAACTCACATGGATACACGTAGATATTTTTAATATAGTTATCGAAGGTTATGAAGGAAAATTTCAAACACTCAAGGCAGGATATTGCGTTTGAGCGTCAATTGACAAGACGAGTGGTCAATAACTGAAATAGAGGCTTAGAAGGTTTCATATTGCCTCTCTACTTAAGTGTCTTCAACGATCTACAGAACTTTTAAATTTATGTCGAAGGTTGTATTGCAGGAGAATAGTGACTGAAAAATATACTCATGCTATACGAGTATGTGCCCTATTACGCTGAAAAATATTGTAAAATATTGGCATTTAATACACAGTTCCTTAATACAATGTTTGTAAATAAAGATTCATCACTTCTTATGATTCATTACTATCGTCCCAATGTTGATTCTGGCTTTATAAAAAGCTTGCACTTTAGGGCCCAGAGTCCACTGACCTACACCTTCTCCCCTAATTATTGATTTTGCCATTTACAGAAGCGACTTGCGTCTGAATTCGATCTTTCAAAGTATCCATTTCTAGGCTTCACTGTCTTATCGCCTATGCAGTACTGCAACGTATTTTCTCACATGACATTTAAGTATATAAATTACCTATCCACAAGTACCTTTATCCACATTTTAGAACCCATGACACAAATTAGTTATGTGTATCCTTGTTTTGAGTCGCGCTGCGTAGAATGTCGTAGATATTTTATTTAATCGATTAAGATTGAAATTTGTTTTGAATCAGGTCAGGCGGGATTTAAACCCGCGATCTTTTCCTTACAGGGAGAATGCACTGACCACCGAGCCACCGAACCTCGTCTGAAGTCATGCAAATCTTCCTATATTTATCAGTCTTAATTTAAACTGAATTATAAAGCGAAAAACGGTCGGTGACATCAAATTCGTGTGTGACGTCATTATAAAAATGTGATAATACGAGTACAAAAGATATAATAATATCTGACCAAAGAAGAGTATTGCAACTCACGGCGATGGATAAGATAAGTTACAGGACTTGTTTTAAATGGTTAAAGCTTATTCTTTGAATAGGATACCCAAAAATTAATCTCCATCCTAGAAACCACGTTACTACCTACCGGTGGTAGAAACATGGTGGCACAAATTTGTCTCAAGTTTCGACCGGGTGGGTACCACCGTGCACTATTGCGAAAAATCCTCCATAGCAATTCAATCTCGGTTGGATTGTGTTCAGGGGTCAGCAAGTGAGCTTACGGTTGATGAATCTGTTGTTCTTATTTAAAACCATTTTGATGTACCTAGGTAAGTAAGAAATCAATTTAACCTACGACCATGCAGAAATTATAAATTGATCATAACTTCCCATTTCCAACGTGAACCCACTCTTAACACAAGCAATTTAGCTTAGCTGCAGAGGTTAAAGGGAATATTAGTAAAATCGGTTCTAATATTCTTTCAAAAAAAAAATATGTGAAAGAGATAATAATTACCTTTTGTAAGGTCAGCAATAGTATAGCGCTTCCCGTAATCACTATCTTTGGTACCTGCCTAGGCATAAATATTTACTTTATTCAAAGTAACCGATATAAATATACCTCTTACAGCTCCCTAATGATTAGGTACATAAAATATATACATACAGCAAAAAGGGCCATGATAATGGGTTCTATAACTGTAGAAAGTTATCGCAAATATGTAAAAGGAACAGGTAATTTAGAAGGTATTCCCTGAAAACTATTTCAAATCTTTTTATAGTTTAGCTGCATAACTTTGATATATAAAGATACAGTAAAGTTTTGCATTCTATAACTCGGTAGAGCAAAAGTTAGTATATCTTAGGACACGTATTTTGAACCTAAATCACGAGACCCTAGCGCGCACGGATTGTTTTGTAATAATCTTTGTTTTGTGAATTTGAGCTCGTCCACCGCCGTAGAACCCCGTGCTTTTCTCAAGGCACTGAAGAAACGTGTACTGCACGTACAGAGCATATTTTAAAACATTTTAGGACTAAGATGTATGTCCCGAGCAATACCTACAGTATTGGATGCAAATAAAATAATGAACCTACATTTAGATTTGCAATGTCGGTTTTATAATAGGTATCCTTACTAAATACTGTACAATTTTCACAATAAGAGTATTAGTTATTATTATTTAATAGTAAAAATCAAGCAAGTAAATTATAAACCTGCTGCGGCTTTCCCAAGCCCCTACAATATAGCCCAGTCAATTTAAACATTCGAAGTTACCTAAATTCCCACCAAGCTGAAAATCGGTAAGATTGTTTAAAATATCATTAAAAACAAAATGTGAAAGTTCCCCTGTAAGGAAAAAGGTCAAAAAAAATAGTTTTTCGCGATTTTCAGCAAAATGGTAAGTTTTATCATAAAAATATCTTAGACAAAAATGTAGATCATAAAATTATCTACAAAAACTTGATGAATACTTTTTTTCTAAGAGCCACCGTTTTTGAGATATAACGATTCAAAAAGTTGTAAAAGTTGTAATCGTCATAATATGCACACGTTTCCTCGCCACCTATGAGGTAGTGTACTTAGCGCGTTTTTTTAACATGGTTTCCCCAGTAGGCCTATTCCACGGGTCAGTTTATCTACTTTTGCAAAGTGTCACAATCATGTACTATTTTTACACGCAATAACTGGCTGTGATACGACATCTGCATTTTACAGGAAGGGTAAAATAACAGTTTTCGAACTATTTGAGAAACAAAATTTAATTGAGTGTGCTGAAGTTTTTAAAAATAGTAAATCTATTCGACTAGAAATTATTACTAACGGCATTCGCTTTCTTCTTTCTAGCTCCTACAAAAACTACCTGCTTAGATAAGTATAATAATAATAAATAAAATAAAATAGTTTATTTGCATTATACATGGGGTGTTACAATTTTGTGATTGAAGCCTCCTTTTAAGCAAGTAATGCCTGTATTAGGAGACTCCGCTCCTCCATAACAGAACGTACAATATTATGCATTAATGCAAGTAGGTAGGTACTAAATTGAACAATATACATATAGAGGATAGAAATATTCAAAGCTAAATTCTAAATATTACAGTCATGCATGTTTTTGTGATCAGGTGTCTGTATACCTATGTGTATGTGTACCCTGCTTGTGTGAGTATTGTGTGTGTGTGTGTGTGTGTGTGTGTGTGTGTGTGTTATCGAATGTGTTGAAGTAGTTGCTCAATATCATGGTAGGATTGTGTTTTTATCCAATTCGTGAGTATTTTTTTACATTCGTAGTAGTTTTTAGGATAGATGTATATTTCTTTATTGATTTTGTTATATAGGTGTGCAGATCGCTTGCTGTATTGCCTACAAGCGAAAGTAGTTCTTGTCTGAGGAATTCTCGCAATAATATCTTTTCTCCTTTTAGCTCCTATTTTAGCGTCATAGGGGAGGGATTTATGCATTTTTAAAATCAATTGTAAGATATATAATTTCCTGACCGAGAGCAGATCACCAATGCGATACACTTCTTCAGTTGCAAATCTCATAGGTTTAAAATACATGGACTTGATTAGTGATCGTTGTGCTCGTTCCACTTCAATAAACTTTGTCTTAACTGCACCACCCCAGATAGGGATGCAGTAAGATAGCACGGACTGTACCAACGCGACATAAATCTGGTTCAGAAGATTTTTAGTATGGCTACCTGAGCTACTCTCGCCATTTTTGGGAACCAAATGTCTGAGCGTCCTAAACATCCAGCTTAGTTTCCGCACTCTTTTTGAAACTTGCTCAAGGTGAGGGTACCAACATAGTTTCTGGTCTACAACAACGCCTAAGTATTTGGTATGTGATACTTTCATAATGCTTGAACAACCACAATTAACATTAGTAGCATCGCCGCAAATATGAATCATTATCTTAAAGTCCTCGCTAGGCTGTGTGCGACTTTGTAAAGAAAAGCAAAGATAATTTGTCTTTGATATGTTCAAAGTGAGCTGATTTTTCTCCAGCCAACCTGCTATTTTTGCTAGACCAGTTTCCGTTTTGAGCCTCACTTCATTCCAGGTATCTCCAGCGAAAACAATAGCTGTGTCATCGGCATATGAGTAGATTTTCGCCTCATCAACCTCCAAATTACAAAGCTCGTTGACATAAAGAAGGAACAGCGTAGGGCCTAATACGCGGCCCTGAGGAACTCCGAAAGATACTTCTATGCCCCCACTAATATATTCTCCAACCTTAACTCTTTGGAGTCTGTTTGATAGATAATCTTCAAATAATTTGAGTGGTGTTCCGCGTATCCCGATAGATTTCAGTTTATTTATAAGGATGGGGACAGAAACGGTGTCAAACGCCTTTTTTAGATCTATAAATGTAGCTAGACACTTTTTATGACTATCAAGTTGATCAGTAACATGCGTAGTCAAGGCAGTAACTGCGTCCTCGGTAGAAATACCCTGGCGAAAACCAAATTGAGATGTGGATAGTAAATTAAATTCTTGAAGATATTTCATTAATCGTACATTCATTAGCTTCTCTATTATTTTTGAAATGGACGGTAGGACAGATATGGGCCTGTAGTTACCAACGTCGTCTCTGTCCCCATTCTTGTAGACCGGTGTAATAATAGCTTGCTTCAGTGCAGTCGGGAATATACCTTTACTAAAACATAGATTCGCAAGTTGAGTTATGATAGGGACAGCATAACCTCTTATGTGCTTCAGAAAGCTTGTAGGTATATTATCCCACCCTGTTGCACTATCAGATTTGAGACTCATCAGGACATTCTCTACTTCAATCAAATCCGTATCAAAGAGTACGAACGAACTAGATATTTCTAATGATAAACCCTCACCAACGTTATCTCTATATTGAATTGATTGAAATTGTTCTGCAAGATTTTTCCCAATATTTGAGAAGTATTCGTTAATGTAGCACACTGATTCTATAGGAGAGGACTTCACATTTAATAATTGAACATTATGATTCTTGGAGGCAGTAGAACAGGTGATAGTTTTTATATTTTTCCATAGTAATTTATTGTTTGAGACAGATTTATTAATTAATTCCCTTTCATACTTTCTTTTTAATTTTTTGATTAGATTATTGCAGTAGTTCCTGTAGCGAATATACGTTATTTTTATGATATTATTGTGTGGGTCTTTTTTAACATCTTTTTGTAATTTGTTACGGTTTTGAATACAACGTAAGATGCCTGCAGTTATCCAGGGTTTTATAATGCGCTTACTGTTTGGTATCTTCGTAACAGTGGTACTTTTATTAATAGCTTCAGTCAAGTATAGATATGCATGTTTCGGTAAAAATACCAAAAGTAAAAAACAAGTACAATTAGCTTGTTTTCCTCCAACCTCAGTTGCTGCTTATCGACATCTTTTTAGGGTATATTACCAAGTTAAAGTGTGGCTTGGTTATCAGCTAGACCCTACAGACTGGGGTTGGAAGTTGGACAACAATTCATTAGAACCAGTGCACACTTTTCTTCCACCTGCACAGGAAAAACTGCTGAACTCGATTTTATGCAACTGCATAAAGGGATGCAGTGCTAAATGTGGTTGCAAAAAAGTCGGACTGTTTTGTTCTCCGGCATGTACACATTGTCAAGGCCGGTTATGCTCTAATATTGAATCACCAACAGTAGAGGATCCGTTTGATTCCAACGAGGCAACATGTGATACATCGCTATTAACGCAGTTTACAGGCACTCAGGTTGAAGATGAAGAAGAACAAGAAGAACAAGAACAAGACGAACAAGAACAAGAAGATCAAGAAGATGAACCCTTGTTCATCTTCTTGATCTTGTAAAAGATTTTGAAAGTTACAACTCGGACGATTAAATTTCACTACTTTTTTTAAGTTCAATTTCTTTTATCTTTTCAATCTCTGCTAATATCCATTATTTTTCAATAGTTTCAAATTACACAAGATCAAAACTGACCCGTAGAATAGGACTACTGGGGAAACCACGTAAAAAAAGCGCTAAGTACATTACCTCGTAGGTGGCGAAGAAACGTGTGCATATTATGACGATTACAACTTTTACAACTTTTTGAATCGTTATATCTCAAAAACGGTGGCTCGTAGAAAAAAAATATTTATTATTATTTGTAGATAATTTTATGACCTACATTTTTGTCTGAGGTATTTTTATGATAAAACTTACCATTTTGCTGAAAATCGCGAAAACTATTTTTTTTTTACCTTTGACCTTGAATAATTTTTTTTCCTTACAGGGGAAAGATGGGGAACTTTCACATTTTGTTTTTAACGATATTTTAAACAATCTTACCGATTTTCAGCTTGGTGGGAATTTAGGTAATTTTACTCTTATTTTTGGTCTAATTTGACCGGACTAATATGGGGTTCTTCAAGATGGGCATCAGAAGGTTTCTTCGTGGTCGGCAGCGCGAGTGTGACCCCCCTGGTGTTGCATACGTCCATACGTCGTCACGTGAACTGTCAACTGATTCGCCCGTGTTTTGCTTCGTGTAAAATACAGATTAAAAAATCGCAACTTTATTTTGTAAAAATAAATTATTTATTTTTTATTTTTTATTTTATTTATTTATCACCTTAAAAACATCATATATACATAATTATTTACAGTGCATTTAGAAACCACTGAGGTTTGTAGCAAATGCAACGAGTTATTTTTCAATAAGTAATACAGGTTGCAAAAAATAATCACTAGAATCACAAAGTAGAATATAAGAAATAAATGTAGGTAGCTTAATATTATAATGTAGGTGTACCGGCGCAGAATGGCGACACGTACCTAATCACGGCTAAGCAAACATCCTTATTGAAATGGTATATGTTTACAAAAATCCAAAAAAGAATCGCTTCAATACATGTTTAATATTTTTGTCATTTAAATTTTCCTTTACAATATTTGAGGGTAGTTTATTAATTAAGCGCGGTACAATGTATTGCGTTGTTCTCTCACCGAATACGTTAGCAGCGCGTGCGGTTTGTAACCGGTTCTGTGAGACTGCTCTTGTGCATACATGATGTTCCACTTTATCACCCAAATAATATTTAAAGTAGTTTTCTTTTAACAAACTGTATTTTAGTTTTAAATGAATGGGTAATACTTTACAGTGTTTAAAAATACCCAGATCATCATTGCTATATTCTAACTTAATTTGCGGCGATATTATTGTCTTTAATATTTTCAGTTGCAGATTATATATTTTGTTTATGTGTGTTTTATAGGTCCGTCCATAGCTGGTGAGTCCATACAAAATATGAGACTCGGCTAGAGAGTTATAAAGTAGTATTTTCACATGATAGGGGATACGACGATTTAAGATTTTAATATTTGCCAGGAAGCTTCTCAGCTTATCACATACTTTATCGATATGGAGTTTCCAGTTCAATTTATCATCAATCAGAATCAGAGGCCCAGATATGTATGAGAGGTAACACGTTCAATGGTTGGACAGCAACAGCCGTCACTATTAAAATTATGTAGGCATGCGTGATCGTGAGCTATTATCTGATTGTTGGCTGTTGAGGACTTTAAGTATGGTGATCTGATATGTAACAGTTTGGTTTTGTTTGCGTTAAGGACAAGCCCTGCATCATGACACCATTTACAGAGGGTATAAAAATCTGCCTGCAGGTACTCGTACGCTTTATCTAGGTTCCTATTACTAACTAGTAAACACGTATCATCAGCAAATTGGTAACAGGTGCTTTGTTCGATACAATCACTCATATCATTGACGTATGTCAAGAAATGAAGAGGTCCCACCACTGATCCTTGTGCCGTGCCCTTGGACACAGTCACCGTATCACTGAACGCATCATTGACCTTAACAGTATATGTGCGGTCAGAGAGGTAACTTTTAAACCATTTTAGTAAAGGCCCGCGTATTCCACAAGTGTCAAGTTTATGAAGAAGCACCTCGTGATTAAGAGTATCAAAAGCAATTTATATTCGAGTGAAATCAATTTGTATAGTTATTATTTACATATGAACTATCATATTCAATACATTTCATTTTTTATTTTATAAGGCGTCAAATACCCAATTAGAAATACAATGGATTGTGTTGGACAATGTGGACCAATACATGTCTGCCTACTCCTTAAGGGGTTTATATGTACGTATATATAATTTCAAATATCCTCATATACGAGTAACTCCATAATAACGCGTAACTGAACAAAACCAACAACTTTAAAGTATGATAACACCAAAATAATCAACCGATAACCGTGTTTGCCTATATAGCGATGGAGCTGGGTCTCTCAATTTGCCCAATTTGCTCGGCTATCCTCGTTATAGTGGACAGTATCAAGTACGTACATATTATCATGGATTGTTGAACAGTGAATATATCCTATGTATTTAATTTTGTTCTTTTAACGTGTTAATCGCATCAGTCCAATATTTTTTTTCTTAACCAGTTTTATTAGATAATGTATTGATTTACTGTAATGATTGAACTAAATTATGACTTTTTTTTTCTTTAAACCTTGAGCTTCAATCGGGGTGAAATCGAATTGGCATGTCCTATATAAAAGATAAGTAGATAAATGTGCGCCATTTTAGCCGATCCTCTGCCTTCCGCCACCTGTCTGTCCAGGCCACCTTTTTCAGGTCGTCCGTCCATCTGGCTAGGGGCGTCCTACCTTCCGTTTGCCTTCTCATAGTGTTAACATAGATGAAATTAGAGGATGTATAGTGAAGTATAAATAAATAAGGAAATGAAATATCATTTCTTTGTCGCATGGTGAAGAACTGCTTTACTCACATAGGTGATTTCTACTTCCTGTGATCCAGGATTCTTAAAAAGCATTTGGTCGAGGCGGTTAAACAAGAACTTCTAGAATTAGAATAGAAGATTTTCTTTTATATTTATATCTATGTACCAGCTAATAAAGTACAATTCAACTCGCACATTTATAAAACGTTGATTTAATACTCACCTCGCGTATTCTATTGTCTGCCATACCATTGCTATCACTAAAATTATTTGCTTTGCATTATTTCAATATCCATATAATGCTATATCATCGTGTAACTCGCTGTTCGCCATAACTAAACATGGCCTTAAATAACAGAATGAGTTGCAATCGCGCTGTATGTGTGATATTTGACTGATTACATTTGTTGTGTGTAGAACGTGAAAATAAACGAAAATAATATTCATCCAGCACGAAACTCAGCTTTAATCTAATTAAAATGTTTTATTTGAGTAGCATACCTAGCAGAGCGAACAGTACATTTCCATGTTTGTTTTTTGTTTAAATATCTTTACATTTTATGTTAGCTTTTTTTACAAACTTTAGTTTTTGTTAGACTTTTACTTAGCACGTAGTTTACCTAAAATAAGAATTGGAACTACACAATGCTAATATTCAAGAGACTTTATCAAGTAAGCACTAGATTGATACATTAAATGAAATGGATATCTTATCTTAAATATTCGAGACTCTGATAGCAACCCATCGCATTTATATTATCCCATAACGTCACTATCGACGTCATAAACACTTGCGTATTTACAGTTGCCTACGTCTTTGCCTTCATCTTAATATAGACATGGCCTTAAAACCAGAGTCGGATTATCTAATATAATGATATCCTGGACATGAATCATAGCTCTCTGGGGTAGGCCCCGACTCATACTTTCAAAGTTCATGACCATTAAGAGATTTCTCCGTTCTCTTTGGTCGAAGCTTTAAGAGATAAATAAAGCGTTCCGCTCAATAAATTGTACGGCGAATTTTTATCAGATCTCGAAAGTGTGTGTTCCACTTTAGTCTGTATTGTACTTTGGGCTGTATTGCTTTGTTTACAAAACCGATATTTCGTAGAGGTCGGTAACCTGGAAGATGAGGTTTTTTTTATCGTACTAAGCGAGTCATAGTGGTAAGTTATTACCTAGTAATACCTTATAAATTATAATACCTCCTGATTTATTACAAATCTATATGTACGTAGCAAAATACCTCTATTAGGTAGAAGTTTTTAGGATTCTCCACCTTATTTAGTTGGATATGATCTCCATAATTGTAATGCAGTTATTTCTCCGCGTTATCCAGAGATTATACATATTCTGCCATGTGATGGCGTGCAAATTTAGTACATTTGTCAATTTCTTACATCTACATTAAATCTATAATCATTACCATTATGTATTTATTATTATTATTAATTAACATCATTATTTATTTATGTTCAAGTGTCATTCTATTAATTTGTCATATAGGCTTGTCCTATTTTGTCCTATTTTGTCTTCTGCACAGACGGTACAAATACTCTCTGTGCTTACAAGGTTGGCAGCGCGAGTGTCACTCCCCTGGTGTTGCACACGTCCATGGGCCACGGTAGCCACTTTCCATCAGGTGGGCCATGTGCTTGTCTACCACCTAAGTGGTATAAAAAAGGGTTGCTGCCATTATGAAGTCATCCTATAGGCGTACATACTTATTTTTCACCTACGTAATATTAAAATATGTAGGGTAGCGATTTGATAGAAAGACTGTGATAAGTATTGTAATTAACGCGAATCCATGCGGTGTATTTCAGCACGCAGTAAATCGCAACGCAGATATTAATTAGGCGATAAAGCCAAAGTATCATCGGTATATACTAGATACCACAGCGATACAAATATACAAATATAAGTACTATATAGAATACTAGACTTCCTTTTTGAAATTTGAGTTATGGAGCCTATAGCGTAGTCATAAGTATAAACAAACTTAAATATGTATGTATTTACAATTCTCAAAATGACGTACTTACTGACATTACTTACTGACTTACTGAAGTCTGGAACCGGTACTTCCACACGATCCGCAAATTTCAAACTTAGGGAGATCATTGATCACACGACCTATCCGATAGAAGAGTCTTCTGTCTTTGAAATCATTATTCGAATAACTAAACATGGGCATCGGAAATGGTAGCCTGAATCTGAGGTAGGCTAGCGTTGGAGAACTCGTAGGAACATTAGTGGTGCAAACAAGCACACATAACGACCTCAAACTTCATGTTTGAGGTTTATATTTTGCTAAAAATCCTTCTGCATATTGCTGAGTACAAAGGATTAGTAATATATTAAGTTTTGAAGCGAATTGTAGACAATTTTCAAGAGTTGTAAGTCATACTGTCAACCGTTGTAAGCCTTACTTAAGTCAACGTAACGAACGTTCCTATCCCTTCCCTTTGAGCTTGGCAGGTGTTTTGATAATGATATTGAATTTTAGTAATATTAAAGCTTAGGTATGTTAAACATATAACATAACATAAACTCACGCCTATATCCCCGAAGAGGTAGGCAGAGGTGCTAGCACCCACATTTCGCCAGTTTATATGTTTAGATCCCAATGTAATAGGTGGCGAGCCTATTGCCATTAACCGGGCACTTATAAACCTGCGATAAATACACACATAACCTTGAAAAGTATCGAAAAGTCATTGGTGTGTGCCATGGTAAAACCTGGGATCGAACCCGAGACCTCGTCTCAGCAGTCCATTACCCATACCACTAGGCTACCGCGGTAATAATGTTAAGAAATCGCGAAATAGCCAACACAAGCTAAACATATAACGAAATGAGGTCTCCAGCATTTAAGACTTGAGTCCAAGCGGTATCGTCCCTTAGCCTTTTTTTTCATTCCTATTGATGTCAATACAAATAAATATTCAGCCGCGTGGTTATCGCCAGAGTAGAATTTGGACCACCCCATCTCTTCCCATGCGGTGTCGTACAAGGCGACTAAGGCATAAGACTGTTTAACATCAGACAGATATATACAGCCCAGACTCAGCCAGAGATGCATGGCTCGAGGCAACAATACTACCCGGAAATCGGCAATAGGCTCACCCCCTATTACGTGGGACCGAATACAATGATGGTGAAATGTGGGTATTAATTCATCTCTGCCTAACCCTCCGGGTATAAAGGCGTGATTATATGTATATATGTATGTATAAATAAATATTACAATAAATATTTAGGATAGAAATATTTCGCAGAATGTCTTAGAATAATATATTTTTGTTTACCTATCCATAGAAACTGAAGAATAATAGGACCCA
The DNA here is from genome assembly GCA_963662185.1 of Eilema griseolum. Classification (NCBI taxonomy): domain Eukaryota; kingdom Metazoa; phylum Arthropoda; class Insecta; order Lepidoptera; family Erebidae; genus Eilema; species Eilema griseolum. The sequence goes on along the minus strand of OY759233.1, from coordinate 12,074,983 downwards.
CGAACAGATGACTTATGTTAATCAATTTAGGCATCGTCAAAGAGGCTACGACGCTCACTGCCGAGTGTATTATAATATAATGGAGCATGTTATGCCCTTATTCATTACATTCTTTGCACGTAAAAAAATAAAACCTTCTCACAATCTTGACAGCTTTGTATGAGAAAATAACGTACCTAACTTATTTGTTGTAACTTGGAGCCCGTATGCGTCCCAAACAAATTATTAATGTACAAAAAAGATACAAGGACTTGTGCTTAAGCTAAGTAACTTGGCTGAAGTACGTGATTTGAAAGATTTTTATACGTTCCCAAAACGAGAATTCAAATCGGTTTATAATTTTTTTCAAAATTATGTGTATTGTTATGAACATTTGGCAGGGGTTCGGAATCGTCAAAATTAATAATCACATAATCATGTAAAGATTCTCGATGCTTTTCGAAGTTAAGTTTGTATTTATCGCAGGTTTATAAGTGTTCGGTTAATGGCAATAGGCTCGCCACCTATTAGATTGGAACCTAAACATAAACTGGCGAAATGTGGGTGTTAGCACCTCTGCCTACCCCTTCGGGGATATAGGCGTGAGTTTATTTACATTTATGTAAAGATTTGTTTTATTACGGTTATATATAATATTATTTATAATAGTTATATGGTAGTTATAAGAAAATTGTATTGAAATATTGATTCAGATTTTATCTGCAAGCTACTCTAATTGACTATAAAACTAGATAAAACGTACTTTCAAAGTACGAAATAGATGGGTGTACGCTACGAGAAATCGTTACGCTTTACGCCACCGTCGCTCTACCGGTGACCTTCTTGTGTATCTCACAAACCAGTGGGCGCAAGCCATCGAGAGTCGGGGTGAGGCACTAGCGGTCAGCCTCTATATAGCGAAGGCCTTCGATCGGGTCTGGCACAAAGGTCTTCTTACGAAGTTGCCATATTATGGACTCCCCGAGGGATTGTGCGAATGGATCTCCAGCTTTTTGTCCAACAGAAGCATCCAAGCCGTCGTCGACGGCAGCTGCTTGGACCGCATGAACATTAACGCTGGTGTCCCACAAGGCTCCGTATTGTCTCCGACGCTGTTTCTGCTACATATCAATGACATGCTGTCTGATGGCTCCATTCATTGTTATGCGGACGACAGTACCGGGGACACGTGTTACACGGGCCGTGCAAATATCCCTCAGTCCGAGGTGGAGAAGAGTCGCGAACAACTTGTGTCTGAAATCGAGACTACTCTCTCTGAAGTATCCGATTGGGGACGACTTAACCTAGTCCAATTCAACCCCATTAAGACACAAGTATGTGTATTCACCGCTAAGAAAACCCCATTCATTGTAGCGCCGCAATTCCTGGGCACACCGCTTACCATCTCCTCGAGTATCGGGATCCTTGGTGTCGATATCTCCAGCGACGTCCAATACCGAAGTCATTTGCAGGACAAGGTTAAGTTGGCATCAAGAAAACTTGGAGTGCTCAACAGGGCGAAGCCGTACTTCACTGCGGGGCAGCAACTCCTTCTTTATAAAGCACAGGTCCGGCCTCACATGGAGTACTGCTGTCACCTTTTTGCTGGAGCACCTGCATACCAGCTTGACCCCTTCGACTACGTTGCAAAGACGGGCATTGAGGCTGGTTGATAATCCCATACTCACAGGTAGAATGGAACCTCTTAGCCTTAGGAGGGATTTTGCCTCACTGTGTGTGTTCTACCGCCTATACAATGGTTTGTGCTCAGATGAATTGTTTGACATGATGCCCGTAGCTACATTCTATCATCGCACCTCTCGCCATAGGCAGGGAATTCATCCTCACTCATTGCGACCTGAGACGATGCGCACTGTGCGGTATGAAAGAAATTTCATCCCACCCACACTCAAGCTGTGGAATGACCTCCCTGCTGCGGTTTTCCCAAGCGCCTACAATATGGGGTTCCTCAAGAGGAGCATCAGAAGGTTTCTTCATTGTCGGCAGCGCGAGTGTAACACCCCTGGTGTTGCATACGTCCATAGGCCACGGTAACCGCTTCCCATCAGGTGGGCCGTGTGCTTGTCTGCCAACTAAGTGGTATAAAAAAAATCGTTACGATCTAATTTTTTGTGTAATAAACAGGTATCTAGTGCACATAAACATCAATGTATTCATCCTTATTTAATTTCCTTCATCACTATTTCAGTCTCTGAAAATACTTTACCAAAGGTATTTTCATCATTGTCTCCTTCATGAAATACTTTATCTCGAAAACTATCCCTAAAAATAGCATCGATTTCGTTTAATATGCAAATATACAAACCGATATTGATATTCCGGTATACATTAGTGCGTAGTTGGCGATATCTTTCTGCGCAGCGTCGAAGTTATAATATCCTAACTAAATGACAGACAACGAGGGTACTTAGAAAAACCATCAGGTATCTGTTTCTCATAAAGCCTACTCTCATTTTCGTTATGATGTTAATAAAAAGAAATGGAAAAGTTACTCGTGTACGCGTCAAATGAAAAAGTTATGGCACGTGATGATACTGCAAAGACAGTGGAGGCACCTGCCAGTACACCAAACTAATTACAAACTCCCTAACTTCCTCAAACACTAAAATATTCTCCTAAAAACGTCACCTCGCCATGTACCTGAGTAGAATAGTAAATTATTTCTTTTTGTGACACAGGATTACAGAATGATCCATATTTTTCATATCTTTATTACCAGTCATCTGCTACAAAAGTGTCGGCGCAAGAGCGAGAAGTCTATCATTTGATTCCTGGCCACGACCAATGTGTATTCATTAGGAGTTGGGGAATGTTAGGGACATCGGTTACGAATATTTCTTAAAAAATAAAGCTATATATGTAATATCAGAACTACTTTAGGTACATAAAATATTCTATTATAATATACAATAACTTACAAATTAATATGAATCAGAATCTCGGTGATTATCAGCCGGTGTAACAGATCTTCCACATTTTTGGTTGGTCTCTTAGTCATTATCAACATTTTTTCACTATGAGACGGGTAGGTCATTGACATCTCAGTGAGAACACAGTGACATTATAGTGAATTATTGAGAGTAATTATGTTGTCTTATTTTATTAACAAAATGAGATTTGGATTGGATTTTATCTAACCCTCGGATCAACAAATACGAATCATTTTGAGGGTAATTCTCTCTTAATGAAAGAGCAGCGGCCGAATTCAGGATTTTTCACTAGCCAGAAAGCTTGCTCAGCTTTATAATTATTTGCCATTAAATGACTATGATCTTACTGTACTTAAAACACTCTAAATTAAACACCAATCGAGATATGAAAATAATGTAAGTATTTCAATATTATCAAAGTACCCGTGAAAAAGTTATTTTTCTTCATTAAGTACGTCTTCAAAGAAGAGTAATGAAAGCACATGCCCCTAAAAGTCCAAGCTGCATACTCAGTGGAAGATAAGCAGACTCAGCAGGCTACTCTCATACCATAATTTTATACTCGCTGAATATATATCACCGACCTTGCAGAGTGTGCATGTGCATTATCATGCATGAACACGAAGTGAACTGATACAGTTTGCTTCGTTTCCTATACGTTATTGAGTAGAGTACTAGGTTCATCAAGAAGTTTATAGGAAAGGGACAAGTTCTAGGAAAAAAATATATCAACATTTTTTTTTACTAATTGAATAGATTTCGGGATTTGAACAGTTGACTAGTTCCTCACAGCAGTTCTAGTCTCGTGACCTTTAAAGCATCAAACAGAGGCGCATTCTTGTCGGTCGCTAATACCGAATGCGTTATTGCAATAATGCCTCCATATTCCTTCAAACAAATGCGTGCGCTATTATTATCGTAGCAGTGTATCGCGTTCTTACGGACGTGGCTACGAGGATGCCTTTTGTACACTGTGCTACGATGCGTGCTACGACAATACATGCATTTACATAATGCACTAAAAACAGATATCGTAACATGGCGTGTGGTATTATCGATCGGTAATATAATAATGCGCTTGTGTTAAAACCTCAAATACATCGTAGGTTATTATCGGACAAGTTATTACTTAATTAGTTGGCATAATAATTACCTGCTTCAAAATTTCACTCACTTTTAGCTTACTGAAGTGAGCGGTTTTTTCCAATCTAAACTAGAGTCTTCGTCTCTTGGTCAAAATGATGTAATTCATATTAAAACGAACAACGTAATATTGTGTACTTTATTGTGTTACGTTCGGCCATAGCAAGTGCATACAACATAGGTTAAGATAGGAAAAAAATGAATCAGTTCAGGCGGCTCTGACCACTGAGCTACCGAACCTTGCTTGAAATCATTAAAATCTTACTATATGTATACATCTTACGGTGACGGGAAAGATCACGGGTTCGAATCCCACCTGAATTGATTCAATTTTTTTCCTATCCTAATTGATTTGAATAGCATAGTATACATGCAGGCCTGGCAGAAGCAGGCCGCGGCGGCGGCGCACCTGGCGCGCCTCCCCGTTTTCCGGGGACGAGTTGGGGACTCTGTAGTCCCCACACACCCGAGGAGAGGGCCAGATCGTGAGAGATGGCTCTGGGTCGGCCGGGGTGCGAGGGATATGCCTGTCAACCTCACCTTCGGCAACCAAAACGACCCACAGGCGGCGTGCGTTTTAGTCGGTTTGAGTCCGACATAGCCTCTTCCACCGGCTCCGGCGGGGAGGTATCTGTGGGGATTTTGTGCACGTAAAAAAAAACATATATAATCACGCTTTTATCCCTCCGGCGATAACGGCGTGATTATATTTATGTATGTATGTTACCCTCGGAGGGTTGGACAGAGGTGAATTAACACCCACATTTCACCAATCATTGAATTCAGTCCCACGTAATAGGAGGTGCGCCATTGCACTATTCTTCCGGGCACTATTGTTGACTCAAGTAATGCACCTGAGGCTGAATCTGGGCTGTATTTATCTGTCTGATGTTAAACAGACCTACCCCTTAGTCACCTTGTACGACACCGCATGGGAAGAGATGGAGTGGTCCAAATTCTACACTGCCGGGAACGACGCGGCTAAAAATAAATTAAAAATATTAATGTTTTTTTTTTTTCTGTAATGTGCCCTAACGCATGTCCCTACGCAATTTGTAGGTACTTGATTGTATTGGTGTGACTAAGTTAATAACTGAATGCCGATGATAATGATGCCCAGAAAAACTCAAATGAGTTTAGGAGGATAGTATAGGAGGAGGTCTAGGAGGTAGGACACGGCGGTATATCCGCCCGATTGAGCAGTCCGACTGGGGAAGTACCTCCGCCCTACAGAATACCGCGGTTATAATAACATCGTGTTGTATTCCCAGCGGTGAGTAGGGTAGCCAGAGCTCACTGGAGAATTTGTGCCGTCAGTGGGAAGACTAAAGGCTTGTCCTGATTTGTCTTCTACTGACGGCACAGAAACTCTGTACTTACAGGGTTGGCAGCGCGACTATGACTCCTCTGGTGTTACAGACGTCCATAGGCCACGGTAACTACTTTCCATCAGGTGGGCCGTGTGCTTGTCTGCCAACTAAGTGGTATAAAAAAAAAAAAAAAATGTGGCATCATAATAAGTAAACGAAATATGTAACTACTGTAATTATCTTACACCTGACCGGTTTCGCCTTACGGCATCCGGTCGTTTGAGGATGCCGTAAGGCGAAACCGGTCAGGTGTAATAAGCAATAAAGTAATGTGGAAAAGTACAAGTGAGTTATCAATATGTGTAACAACAAATTCCACCAAGTGCCATCAATCAACAGTATTAATACTGTAATTGTTTATAACAATAAATAAAAAAAATGTTTTAAAATTTAATTTAACAAATACTAGTACTAGTAACCGTACTCCGATAAATACAGTAACTATACTCTGATTTGGTTAATATGTTGCAACCAAGTACACCCTATCCACTTAAACAACGATGTCAACATTATGACCGGGAATTGAACACGTCGTAAAAATGAACTCGCCTTTAAAGGCGATATGCACGGGTATATTGAATGTATATTACCAACGATTCGCGTTTATACCCGATCGGACAAGATTTTAATGGCTAAGGACTGTTATTGATTGTGCTTGGACTATTATGAGTTGTAGAGTTGTTGTGGTATATTAATAACCCATAGATGTTATTTTTAAATTATCGCGGTGTGAATTCATAAATATTATTATTATTATTATCATTTATTTCAGAATAGAAATCCATACAATGATTGTTAGTATCACAACTTAATAAACTATGTTAGTACATGTTATCCACTAGTTAACCAAAAAAATAAATAAAAAACAAATCAGATCATATCTTCCTGAATCATCAAGGCCGCCATTATGTATACGGCACCAATGCTCCAGAAAGACACCATCAGCACTATCAGCTATTATTTTCAAGATGCCGTTGGAACTCCTCCGCTCAGTAGCGATGCCGTTCTCTTGCGCATTATTGCCGCAAAGCCATCCGTAGCCGCTTCAGCGAACATTGCCGAGGCACTACAGAACCGCGACAGCCCCAACAGCATCCTGAACGTGTTGTTGTACCGGATCCGAAGAGCATTGTAGGCCTTTTGCACATGTTTGACTCACAGACTATACGTATAGAAGGTCTGGCAGTAAGCCTTAAAAAGAGTTATCTTTACCGACTTCGTGCATCTTGCGAATCTGCGAGCCAGCATACTGCATCGTATTATACAACAGTTCGGGACTTTGTGCGATAAAATCGCAGAAAAATTAAGTTCCATAATTTAATCGCGAAGAGTCCCGAGTCGTTGTATAATTATGAACCCCATTGATGGTACTGTATAATATGGAATATAATAGAAACAGAATAGGTCATTATTGATATGACATGATAACCCCCCCCCCCCCCCCCCCCCGGAGCCAGTGGGAGAGGTTATGTCGGACTCGAACCAAGTTTTTGTTTGCCGAAGGTGTGATTGACAGGCATGGGGACCACATCGGGCATGGGGACCATAGAGTCCCCAACTCGTCCCTGGAAATGCAAGCAAAGCGCACAGCCGCCGCGGCCTGCTTCTGCCAGGGTGACAGGCAGCTCTACCCGTCAGATGGACTCTAAAAGTTGAATTTGTTTACCGCGTGTTATCTTAATCTTCGTGTTATCCTAATTCCGCAAGTGGATGTACTAGTTTCGTAATTTAGTCGTTACCTTTCTTTGCTGCTCGGATATGTCCAATCCCGAAACTACCCCATACCGATCCAAAGCTCTGAATGGAGGGAGATTTTATGCCTAATCCAGCATCTACTGAGACATCTGGACAATGCCGCAATTTAAACCTGAAATCTCAACAATTTTAATGAAAAAAACATCTATCTTACCGCACCCCGTTGAAATGCTCACCTTTCCCTTAAAAGTAATGAATGTCCTGACGGTTCCAATTCAAAGATAGCCCTGGCTGCATATTATTATCTGAGAAAAATGAGAATTACTGTTATTCAAGTGGTTCCAGTTCAGAAGATGAAAGGAATTTATAAAGAGGCCCTTCTACTTAACTTTACAATTTCCTAATTAGTAGTAACTTGACATGTCTCGTATGTCAAAACTCGTCCCGTCTGCTTGTCAAGACCTTTTCTCGGGAACGTGTGAACGGATCAAATTGAAATTTATATCAAATATTCAAGACTGCAACCTGTTTAGCTGTAAAAAATCACTTTTACAACTTCTAAGTCAACACAGTAAAAAGATATTGCCGTTTTTGTAATATATTTTTTTTTATTTTTTTATATAGGACACGTCAATTGGACTTCGCCTTGCCTGATGGTAAGCTGAAGGCAAAGTCCCAGAAAAGAGGGTCACCATTACTTACACACACCGTGTGACAATGGTGACACTCAGCTTGACGGCATTCGTCCTTCAATGCAATTTTGCAACGAAACCATAGCGAGCGAGTCCGAATCACCCTTGACCGGTTTTTTAAACAATTAGTTTTTCAATTTTTATCTATTAAGGTTATAAAATGTGTGATATAAAATGATGGACATACATTTTGAAATTCGGTGATGTGTTATTTTTATACCAATAAGGTGGCACTTGGCAGACAAGCACACGGCCCACCTGATTAAAAGTAGTTACCGTGGCCAATTTTTTTTTTTTTTTTTTTTACGTGCGCAAAATCCCCACGGATACCTCCCCACCGGAGCCGGTGGAGGAGGTTATGTCGGACTCGAACCGACTAAAACGCACGCCGCCTGTGGGTCGTTTCGGTTGCCGAAGGTGAGGTTGACAGGCATATCCCTCGCACCCCGGCCGACCCAGGGCCATCTCTCACGATCTGGCCCTCTTCTCGGGTGTGGGGACCACAGAGTCCCCAACTCGTCCCCGGAAACGGGGAGGCGCGCCACGCGCGCCACCGCCGCGGCCTGCTTCTGCAAGGGTGACAGGCGGCTTCACCTGTCACCCCCAGGCCGGCGCTCATGGGGGGCGGAGGTCGTTCATCGACCTCCGACGCCCGAGTTGCCTTCGTGCGCGGGCAGCTTGTCTAGCGATCCTTCGTCGCTCCCGCTGCCGCTCCCGCCCCGCCTCCTCCTTCACGAGCATTACTTGCTCGCATAAGGAGGCGCCGGCCGCCCACGCATCCGCGCAGCGAACCATCGCCGCGAGCAAGGTGGAGAGCGTGAGAACCCTCACTCCCAGGGCCGCCACAAGCTCCCGCCTCGGCGTCTCCCACGCCGGACACTCGGTGAGCGTGTGCGGACCTGAGTCCTCGCTCGCGTCGCAGTGATGGCACTCGGACGTTGGCTCTTTCTGCATCCGACGCAGATACCTTCCGAAGCATCCGTGCTCGGTGATCATCTGCGTCAGACGGTACGAGAGGCTGCCGTGTGGCCTCTCTAGCCACTCCCCTATGATGGGTCTTACCGCCGTTACTACGGCGTGCCCTGCGCTTGGTTGCCCAAGTCGTCTCTCCCATTCTGCCACCATTTCCCTGTGGAGCCGGGATCTCACGGCCCGAATTTCTTCGGGCTCGGGATCGTGACCCCGCTCCCGCGCCGCCCTTCGGAACCTGTATAGCGCCGAAAGGCATCTCGCTTCCAGGATCCATGGTGGCGATCCGGCGAGGAGACTCGCCGCGTTGAATGATATCGTACGGTACCCCCTTATGATGCGGCACGCCAACTTCCGCTGCGGACGCTGCAGCAGAAGCATGTGCCGATCACTCAGGGTGTCCGCCCACACGGGACACCCGTACAGGGCCATGGACCGCACGACACCCGCGTAGAGTCTCCTGCAGGAGTCATCCGGGCCCCTCAGGTTGGGCAGTAGCCGCGCCAGAGCGTTGGCTGTGCCCGCCAATTTGGGGCCCAGACTTCGGAAGTGCTTCCCGAAGTCCCACCGGCCGTCGAGCACGAGCCCCAGATATTTCATCTGGGGCTTGATGCCGATGAGAGTGCCTCCCACTGTGAGACTGGAACCTGGTGGTGGCGTGCGCCGAGGTCCATGAAAGAACATGGCCTCGGATTTATGCAAAGCCACCTCAAGGCCCAGCCGCCGGATCCGTTCCACGACTTGAGCAACCGCGGTCGTGGCCCTCAGGATCGCTTCGCGGTGTGTAGCCCCGCTCGCCGTCACTAGCGTGTCGTCCGCATAGCACGTGACGGCGGCGCCGTCCGCAAGCTCACCGCGAAGCACCCAGTCGTATCCAATGTTCCACAGTAGCGGCCCGAGAACCGATCCCTGTGGAACACCGCACGACATCTCACGCCGACCGACGCCGGTCGCACTTGGGTAGATGACGGCTCTCTCCGTCAGGTACGCCCCGACTATGCGGCGGAGGTAGAGAGGCACACCGTGGTACACGAGTGCCTCCCTGATGCAACTCCAGGGCAAGGTGTTGAACGCGTTGGAGATGTCCAAGGACACCGCCAACGTCACCTCGCCCCGGGCAACTGCCTCCTCCGCCAAAGTCCTCACGCGCATGATGGCATCCACGGTGGACCGCCACCGGCGGAAGCCATATTGGGCATCCGCCAGGTCCGGCCCCCTACCAGAGAGGTGCTCGACGAGGCGCTTCGCAATAACTCTTTCAAAGAGCTTGCCCACCTCGTCGAGCAACACAATGGGCCGGTAGCCGGACGGTTCGTCCGCCGGGTGACCCTCCTTTCGGATGAGGACCAGTTTCCCCGTCTTCCACATCTTCGGAAACTGGCCCCGCTCCAAGCATGCGCTGAGGAACCCTATAAGTCGGGGTTCGAGACCGTCTTCTCCCAGAGCTAGGACCCACGCGCGGCCTGGAATGCCGTCGGGTCCCGGGGCGGTGTTCTTCTTGGCTCTAAGCCTTCGCACCGCCAGCTCCAGTTCTACCCAAGTGACCTCGGGGACTTCGTCGTCACCGTGGCCTATGGACGTATGCGGCTCTAGGGGAGTCACACTCGCGTGGTTAATTTCGACCACTTACAGCTGCACACCTTCATCAATAAGTTTTACATAACATAACATAAAATCACGCCTATATCCCCAAAGAGGTAGGCAGAGGTGCTAGCACCCACATTTCACCAGTTTATGTTTAGGTCCCAATGTAATAGGTGGCGAGCCTATTGCCATTAACCGGGCACTTATAACAGGTTTAACGTTTCAAGTTATTCAGTAAGTAACTGTACTTAGTTATTTCTTCCACTTATTTACGAGTCTAGCATGAAACTAAAGAGCTCTTTCGTTAAGTACGTACTCCACAAACGTAATTGCTAACACTGGTTAAGTCACGACTAAGCTTCTCTAACTAAATATTTTAACTCATATTTCAGTTCGAATAAATCTGAAAGTTATAGACATAATGGTTATTTCTTTGGAAGTGTAATTCAGTGCTATAAAAAGAAAAGTTCAGAGCACTACATTAGCAAAGTCTTAAAATACTTTTAATGTGTACCTATTCTGGAATTTTAAATATTTGTACCTAAATGAAAATAGTAGTTACAATATTTTTTGAGTATGTAACATAACATAACATAAACTCACGCATATAACCCCGAAGGGGTAGGCAGAGGTGCTAGCACCCACATTTCGCCAGTTTATGTTTTGAGTATGTGTGAACAATAAAGATAAAGATAACTTTTTTATTTGCGGAAACATGTGTAGGTACAGGTGGCATTTTATAATATAATACATTACAAGTTTCAACATGTTCTGTCAATGTAGACGTACAAATTTTTTGAAGCTCGTACGCTGTTGTAGCAGCTCGAAATACTGGTACATTTTTCCCCATTTATTTTACAAAACACAATTACAAAGTAGTGCAAATTATCTGATATCAGTCAAAACAAATAGTTTTAATATATAGGGAAATTATCACTAGTCAGAATTAATTAAATAACAAGTGGTAAGTATAATTATAATGGTTGTAAGAATTTATGTTTTTTTTTTAAATCGATGTCCAAGTCTAAACTTACACGTTATTACAAAATATAAACGATGAAGGAAAAGAAAGATTAGAAAAGGAACGAAGTAAGGTCATTGGGTTGGCCTATACGTGCTCTAAATTTTCTGGCTAGCTGAAGCAGGGCCCACGACAGCAGTAGAGAGGATAAGAACAAGACTCTACACTTTATAACGAGGCAGCAAATGACTGTCGTGGTTCCTGGAGACTTGCTTAGGCTACTGTAATAAATAAATAAATATTCCACGACATTCTACACAACGCTATATAGACCCATGATAAGCATAGCTTAAGCCATTCCAGATGCCTTAACACAAGCTAGAGAGTAAGATTTAATTGGTTCAGGATCACAAGAAGAAAGACGTTTAAAAAAGGATCTTCTGCTTAACTTTACGATTTCTTAATTATGAAATAACTAGACATGTCTCGTATGTCAAAATTATTCTTATTAACTAGCTTGTGTTATGGGATCTAGAATGCATATAAACATACATAGATACATTTTTTTTGTAAATATATGCATATTATACATAGAAACACCCAGACCAATGCAAATATACATATTCATTCATGCATACAAATATTTGCACTGAGCGGGAATCGAACCCGTGCCCCCTGCATAGCAGTCGAATGCTATACCGCTACGCCACGGTGGTCAGTGGACACTGTGTGGTTTTTCACCCTTAGCGCCATTGAGACAACACCCTAAGGAAATCTCACATGATTATAATAGAGCTCACTGGAGAATTTGTACTGTCAGTGGGATGACTAAAGGCTTGTCCTGCTTTGTCCTCAACATTGACGGCGCAGAGACTCTGTGCTAACAGGGTCGGCAGCGCGAGTGTGGCTTCTCTGGTGTTACACACGTCCATAGGCCACAGTAACCACTATCCATCATGTGGGCCATGTGCTTGTCTGCCACATAAGTGGTATATAAAAAAACATGCCTAGTACAGTACCATATAACGTTAACCTGCAATATATACTGAAATTAGTTGCATGTATGCAGAAACCAACAAAAATCCTATTTCTGGACAGTAGTCGATAAAAATAGAACACCGTACAGTATCTTATCTTTCCTTTTCGTTGAAAGCTTTGTACAAAAATCTTGGGATTTGCGTTGCAAAATGCACAGCTTTACCCATACGTTGAAATATTAAACAACATTTATAACGACCGTGGGAGAAGAAACAGGTGACTTGCAAAGCCTTTTTCTTTGATCTGTTACAGTGTACGAATCGACGTATAAAGTTCTATGTTATACGTTCCATTTATGTTACATGTAACAATCAGAGGTCCATTATCGCATCCTAAGCTAACAAACGATTAGGATGCATTCCTTCGCTTACCGTCACTATTCTGCCCTAATAAACAGTTCTTAGGTGGAATGTTTTTACATTTTCCTCTTACGAAATCTACTTTTGGTCAGTTAGATAATACGATTGGCTACTTGATTTTGTTACAATTTATATGTTACTGTATTAAAGCACTTTTTTATGAATACAGTATGTTTATAGTTTCAACGTAATTCACTTGTGATAATCGTGTTATGGTAACCAAAGAGGTAGATAATAAGGTGACATAATTTTTAATACATACATACAGTCACGCCTTTTCCCAGTGGGGTAGGCAAAGACTACAGTTTTCTACTTCCTACGATCCTGGCATACATCTTTAGCTTCTTCGACTTTCATAATTTTTAATAATGTTGCAAATAATAGTAATATAATCATAAAGATTCAATACTTCTATAATTTGTTTTCAGAAGCAGGCCGCGGCGGCGGCGTGCCTGGCGCGTCTCCCCATTTACCGGGGACCAGTTGGGGATTCTGTAGTCCCCACACACCCGAGAAGAGGGCCAGATCGTGAGAGATGGCCCTGGGTCGGCCGGGGTGCGAGGGATATGCCTGTCAACCTCACCTTCGGCAACCAAAACGACTCACAGGCGGCGTGCGTTTTAGTCGGTTCGTGTCCGACATAACCTCTTCCACCGGCTCCAGTGGGGAGGAATCCGTGGGGATTTTGCACACGTAAAAAAAAATTGTTTTCAGTAATAATCTCATAGACCCTAAAAATGTCATATCTCCTTAATCTTAATTGGTAAAATGTGGGTGTTAGTTCTTCTCTGCCTATCCCTTTGGGGATGGAGGCGTGATTATATGTATGTATGCATGTTAATTGTCTTCAATAATAAAATAAGTACTTACAATCATAGTTGCTTTTCAATGATATACGAGTATGATAGTCCTTACATACTATGTATGCAGCAGAAACAACAAGCAATACAGAGTTTTGTAAATGTTATTGCATAATAATACCGCCATTTGGTACAAATTATGCAAGAAGGTATTTTTGAAACTAAACTAAACTCTAACAACATAATTATAGAATGCATAGCTCTTAATAAAGAAGAACAAGAAGGCATGGAAGGCTTCGAGGCAACGAATTGAGTGGCCTGCCGCAGTGCGTCGTGCAATGGCGTTGACATCGGCGCCATGACGCCGGCACGCGAACAATTTACTTAAGGCAGTATACACAACAGCCTGCCATCAACACACTTAAATCACTGTTAACTGGCGGCTAGATAAGCAGGTGAAACGAAATTGTGTAGCTTCTAGTTTTTAAAATAGACAGTTTAGGAAATATGTGTACTGCTTTATTTAGTTAGTAATGAAAGTAAATATATGTATCCAAAATTAAAATTAAACTAACATACAATAATGTTAATAGGAATTAATGCGACCATGGTAAACGTAGATAATTTCCCGTTTACATTAAAAATTAATCCCGTTAACATTATTGTATGTCATGGAACACGATAGTTTAAAAGTTATTAAGATAACTAACAACAAACGTCTAATTAACATATTAGATGTTTAAAATTATTTGTTGCGGATTGTACTTGTTCCATTCAGTAATAAATAATTCTAAACATTCAGTTCGTTTTCAGTACAAATTTTGTTCTAAATTTAAAAAATACACCTATGTGTTTCTGCCCTATGGTATTAACGACTGTTTCACATATTTTACTATAAACTACACGAAGTTTACCCATGTAAAATAGGCAGTTTTTGAATTGAAGACTTTTTTAAATATTTGATGAAGGAAAATTTCACCGTGCATGGCGTGGCAGAAACCAATATGGTTTTGTAGTCAAATATAAAAACATTAGAATGTCTAATTATATTATTATGCCCTAGTTTGAAATAGTTTTAATCTAGGGCATGGGATGTGGTACATTATAGCATTATGTATTATTCTTTTAAAGATTATTTAATAACTGCATAAAAAGAGAAAGAATGATTTCAAAATAAAAACAGTAATAATAGTGAAATATTTACCATGTTTATTATATTTGTTGAGTAACTGATATATCGGTGCTATTACAAGTGCCATGATCACGGTATACCGACCGTTGAGCTAGTTGTTACCGGGCAGACCGTATCGGTCTACCCTCAACCGCAGTCAGTAACAGAGAGGGAGAAATATCTCCATAATACCTACTTGTCGTATTGAGAAGAACAGTTTCTACATCAAGCTATAAAAGTTATATAAGTTATTCAGTTTAGGGCACACAAAGAGCACATAATATGAACGTCAAAAATTTACAATAATGTCAAGAAATAATATAAAAATATTATTAATGTAAAAAAAAACCATTTCAAAATGATTCTATCGCTGATTCGGTAGGTTAGTTCTACTGAGAAGATACCAGCAAGAAACTCATAGAACTATATTACAACTAGATTATATTTCTTTTTTAAATTTTTCCATTTATTTTGTGCGAGCAAGCAAGAGACTATGTTGATCACGCATTTACATCATCAAGATATTCATCTACTTATTATTACTTATTCGTAACATTACTATTCTAGGCTCTTGATAATCAGATCATTGACTATCGGAACAATTTTCCCCAAATATCAACTATCCCAATAGTCAACGCGACAATTCAAAATAATTGTAAACTTTATGACTTAACTGTACACATGCCTAACTGGTGTGCAGTCTTTTTGACAAGACATAAAAATTATACTAGGTATCGGGACTTCTCGCGAATTATATCGTGGAACTTACTATTTCTGCCGACGTTTCGGATGCGTTGCAGCACCCGTGCTCACGACTTGACTACGACGCTCTCGACGCTCGAAGACTAGTCAAGTCGTGACCGCGGGTGCTGCAACGCATCCGAAACGTCGGCAGAAATAGTAAGTTCCAAGATATAATTCGCGAGAAGTCCCGATACCTAGTATAATTATGAATTCACACCGCGAAAATTTAAAAATACCACAAGACATAAAAAAGCTACAAAAAAGTCACCATGGGGTGATGCAAACCCAAAACATATATGATAACCATTCTTTTCTTCAGCAGTTTAACATTAACAGGTTGCTTTCCCATAATGACCCACAAATACCATAGCAATCCACTTCTCTCAATTGATTCCAACTATTCGTAAGGGCAATGTGTTTTCCCTCACTTCCTTGATTCGATTACAAAATGTTTTCTTCTACATTAAGCGCACAAAAAGGAAAACCAATAAGAAAAAAATACGCTTCCATTACATGTATATTTAACTAGCTCCTACCTTATAGTTTTGCTATGTAGAGATTTTATTGCATTGCATTTTATTTTCAATCTTTTTTTTTTTTTTTTTTAGTAGTAAGAATAAGAATAAGTAAGAAAGAGAGAGTAGAAAAAGCAAAAAAGAGAACTACGGCCTTCAATATCCAATTCTCACATGTCATGAAATCTCAATATCCTAGGTATGGATGTTCGCTGCAACCTGAAAAACAAAAATTACATCGAAAGTATCATCAAAACAGCCTCACGAAAACTCGGAGTCCTGAACAGAGTGAGACGATTTTTCACGCCGGAGCAGCGGTGTCTTCTATACAAGACACAAATTCGCTCCTGTGTGGAATACTGCTCGCATCTCTGGGATGGTTCAGCAAAGTACTTACTAGATGCTCTCGACAGGTTGCAGCGACGTGCAGTCCGCATCATTGGGAATCCCGAGATCACAAACACCCTAGAACCTTTACAGCTGCGTAGAGATGTTGCGTCCATGGCTGTATTTTACCGTCTGTACCATGGGGAGTGTTCTGATGAGCTCTTCCAATTAGTCCCACCCTCCCCTTTCCTACACAGGACAACACGTGCAGGTCTTAGATGTCATCCGCACACGGTGCAAAACATCCGATCAAGAACCAAGCGGTTCGGAGACTCTTTCCTCTTTCGCACCATTAAGGCCTGGAATTCACTACCAGCTCACGTGTTTCCATCTTCCTTCAGTCCCGGGTCCTTTAAGCGGGGCGTGAAAAAGCATATGATGAGGCCGTCAAGCTGAGTGTCACCATTGTCACACGGGATGTGTAAGTAATGGTGACCCTCTTTTCTGGGACTTTGCCTTCAGCTTACCATCAGGCAAGGCGAAGTCCAATTGACGTGTCCGATATAAAAAAAAAAAAAATCCAAATAAAACTCTAACCGACTTCAAAAAAGGAAATGAAGGAAAAGTTCCAAGTTCGTCGACTTTTTTCCATGTATTAATTAACAGGAAGCTATAGAAACGATATAGATTTAATTGCCCACGAATGAAGTGGTAGGTGAATGTAGATTTCGTAACATAAATACGACACATAACATGTTTGCTTGTTTTGTTGTGTTCTAGATACCCGTAGTGGCTTTTCCGTGTCTCGAATATACGCATGAGTAACATTTTTTCTGTAGGATACAAATAAAAAATTTATCACGCTGCATATACGAGTTAGTACTCTAACTAGATAAATATACCATTTATTAAGTAATAAGTATATTTCTGAGAGGTATTTCTACTTGAAAATAATATGTAAGTTTTGTTAACAGGTGTGCATGCTTTTACTAAAAGTAACTAAGATAAACAGTTAAAAAGTATTGGAAAAAGATTACATCTAAATAATATCACCCCAGTGATCACTTACGCAAGCGCGTGAATGGCAATTGGCTTCATGAAATCTGGCCTCCTGGGCGCTTAGTAATCAACCCAAGGAATGTTCGATTCCAACAAAGATTTCCTTTTGCAAGGACTAAAAAGATTCTTATCATGAAATAAACTGCTGTTATAAGGGTAAGAGAAAATTACAATTTGCGATGGGACTCAGGCACAGAATTAGCAGTGGCCTAGATTCGTTTTTTTATTTGTTGCTCTGTAAGTACTTGTCTGCATACTAAACTAGAAGATTAGATTTCTAACTCATTCATTTTATGTTTTGGGTCAAAAAACATTACCTACCTATGTATTAACATAAAAAATAATAGTCTATATCCGAATCTATTTAACCCTTTTTGGAATTTAGTAGAACAAACTCGAAGAAATACTTTCATATCATTATAGTACACGTATGTTATACCAATAGGTAGCTTATTTTATACTTCTAAGATTATAAACTCAATCAATCAATTAGCCAATTACCGTAAACTGCTGAACATAGCCTTTTCCCAATATGTGCCATTGTTATAGGTAGCCTATCTGATGGTAAATGGTTGCCAATATGTCGCCCAATATGTGCCATTGTTATAGGTAGCCTATCTGATGGTCCTATGAGCATTTGTACCGCTCTCACACTGTAATTTTTACATCGAGAAATATGCATTACAAATTCACCAACTTATAAACTCTATAAGTTTTTCAAAAAACATAAAACATAAATTACATAATACTTACATTAGTATGCAAACATCTTAAACAATCTCAACAGTCGTGTGGTTTGAATTAAATCAGACGAGTTAAGTGTGACTGTACGAAGCAAATCTCGGCAAGTGGCCGGCTTCATAATTTCATAATCTTAATGGCCACCTCGCAACGTAAAGTGGAGGAATTTAGTGAGGTACCCTCCCCCGAGGGCAAACACTTTGCTGACCATATCTTACATCTCCTGTAATAACCTCGGATAATGGACTGGCCGGTTTTTGAGTACGTCTTATATATTTTTCTCGTACTGTTCGTTTTTATCTTCTTATTATTTTTATTAGACGTAGGTATACTCCTAATTGAACTTAATATTGTCGTGAGGTCAGCTTTTATGTCAAGTTGTGAATGATCTAGCGGTTTCTTCTCTAAATCAGAAGTTGTAAATATTTTATTGCGTCGTGTGGAAACAATTTCTAACGTTCCGTATCGGAATCGCAATAGCAAAGATATGAAGTTACTTTGTTGTTTGTACGACATTGTTTTAGTGTTTCATAAAATATAGTTCATATTGATTTTGAAAGATTAAAAACATTGGAGGAGATGGTAACGGATTAAATTATAATTTATATTGCGTTAATTTTCCAATTTACAATATTGGTACAATATTCATCGGTTGCCAGCTTGCAATGAATACCATCGTGCAAAACATACACATTTTTGCACAAAATTCGTACAATATTATATGCACGAAACAGGCCCCCCGCATGCGTATACACGCATGAGGCAGTGGACGCAATCCGAACATAATGGACGCCATAGACTCAGTCCAGACGGGAGAGTCTTGTTCCTTCCTGTATATATTGCGTCAGTGTTGTATTTTTGTTTAGCTTTTGTGTTATCCTTTAACTTACCCATAACCATGGCAGCTACCGAATCTCAAGCATAGTGAAATAATAAAATTATTATAATAATACATAATAAATCGCAATTGTATATTATATTGTTCTGGACATAACTTGATGGTTAAGAAGTCGATTGTATGGTTGAGATATTAATGCCACTTTAACTCATCAATTCACAAAAAATATGATAGTAGTAGATATATACTACTGAAAAAAACTTTAATGAGTAAAGGTTACTATAAAGTGGATGAGTACCTTAATGATGTTAATGCGTGGTCAACATAAGTCTCTTGCTTGCTCGCACAAAATAAATTGTAAACAAAACAAATTTATTAAAGAAAAATAAACTAGTTCTAATGTAGTTCGCTGAGTTTCTTGCTGGTATCTTCTCAGTAGAACTAATCTACCGAACCAGCGAAAGAATCATTTTCCAATGGTTTATTTTTAATTATTTAATATTTTTATATTATTTCTTGACATACATATTTGTAAAATTTTGACGTTCATATGTGCTCTTTATGTGCCTAAACTGAATAAATGAAATTGATTCTTTGATTCTTGATTGATACTGACAATTGGACGGTGTTAATGTAAGCATCTGACCATCCCTATGACTCTTGGGACCCATTTGACGCGAACTAGCTAATTCAGCTCGTATCGCCAAACTGTTATATCAATGTCATCTCTTTCTCGCTGTATTGATCCGTTTCTTGTATAGAATGAATGCTAACTACTCAAAATCGATTAAGATAGAAAAAAATGAAACGGTCCAGGCTTGATTCATAAGGATCTTTCCCTGTAAGGCAAAGATCGCGGGTTCGAATCCCGCCTGGACCGTTTAAATTTTTTCTACCTTAATTGGTTTCTTGTATAATCTAATCTTGATATACATATATTTAAAAGGGATCATATCATCCTTTCAGTTAGACCAATTGGTTTGAATATAATGTTTTCCCTGAAGAAACTAAAATAAGCTTATCAGATTATTTGAAGGTTCCCCTTGCTAGAAGAGGACACAGTTAGTGTTGCTTTACTTAACCTTGCAAAATGAGAACTTACACAATTACCTACCCCTTAGCCAGCAGCCCTCTTAAACTAAAATTAATTTGTATCATTAAAATTTTGTTTGTTTATCCAATAATAAAATACTACTATAAATATTATTATATTTAAAATGTATAATAGATACTATTAATAATAAAAAGCACCAACAATACCGACAGAAGTGAAAACTTGAAAAAGGCCTACTAGAAATTGATAAAACCGCCTTCTCCCGGATAATACACAGTACAGTACTCTACTAAGTGGCATTATACTATGAAGTTTTAACGCCACCTAGAAGAGCGTTTAAGAACTACGGTGGTGTCAATAATAGCAGCGGTAACAGAGTCGTAATGGTATTTTCCCATCTCTCAAAATTCCCCGGACACCGCACACTTAGTTTTTAATATCCAACGCGTTAATCCAATCCAAGTTTTCATTTATAAAAAAACAAAAGAATAACCACAGTGATCCCACAACCGTTTATAAACTAAAGAGGGGTTCAAGTGCACCGTCATTAATTCGATTTACATACAACGCCGGGCTGATGTGCTCCGCGAGACAGATAATCGCACAAATGACTTTTCGAACTCTGAACGGGATGATGTTATCCACGATTGAAACATACACGCAGTATTATTTTTCATTCCATGTTTAAAGTTGATTATTTTACTTTTAAAATATTGCAAGAAATTCGTCAGGAAAATGAACGATTGATTCTTTAATTTTATAATTTTGAATTCATCATCACAATTACTTACTACAGTCGATTAAAACAGGAAAAGTTTGAATCAGTTCAGTCAGGATTCGAACCTTCTTTCCCTCACAGGGGGAATACTCTGACCACTGAGCCATCAAACCTCGCTTGAACATATCCAAATTTTCTTATATATATCCGTTTTACGGCGACGGTGGAACGATAGTTTGTACGAGTAGCGGTAAATAGCTATTTGAATATTTGGATATTTAACATACGAAATGCTTTAAAATTTCATACAATACTTATTTAAATTTAAAAAATCGCTACAATCTTTATTAATAGATAAATGCTATTATACACTACATGAATTCCTAAATGATAACTCAACATAACTTGTGTTTTATTTTTTAATTTTTACTATTGTTTTTTATTTTTATTTATACCATATATTTCAATTTATAAGACATTGTCTCAATTCAATTTCATTTTTATTTTAATATTGTTGCATGTTTGTTTTATGGATTATTCTATTACATTCTTGTGACATTTATAATATTATGACATTGTGGCAATTGACTAAAAAAGTAGCTACCAAATAAATTTGTATGCCCAAGTGGCAAAACATAGTGAGCCTAATACTTTTAAGATCTCTGTGTACGTATGTTTTACAAATAAAGACATTCATTCATTCGATCTAGTGACATAAAATTCTTAAGAATAAAATTGAACATAGAATCAAAACACTCTTTATAAACCTACAAGAAAGATTGGTACCATACTTCTAGTAATAAATAAATGAACAGAAAAATATCTCTGCAAGATAATTCAGTGACTTATTATTATATATATTTTGTGACTTATTGCTTATGTCATCGTTACTCGATAAATAATAGAATGTTATAAATACGTGGACGTATTAATGGCTCGGCTTTGTTCTATAAATATTATGTTCATTTAATATGATTATTTGTAACTACAACTAAACCTGTGAATCAGTTTCAAGCTTAGAATAACGTGGTTTATCATTGTTATAGTGTAAAAGCTAGTTGGAGCAAACGAGTCCTAGAGTGAAGACCAAGAGAAGGTAAACGGAAGGTAGGACGCCCCCTTGCCAGATGTAAAGACGACCTTTAAAAGGTGGCTGGGACAGGACAGGGACTGGATGCGGAAGGCAAAGGATCGGAAAAAATGGCGCACATTGGGAGAGGCCTATTTCTGGCAGTGGACTGTAGTGGACTAATTGATAATCAATTGATTGATAGTGCAAAATCTAGTAAATAACCAAAATTGATCAATACTGTGTGTGTCAAGTATAAATCTGTGCTGTCAGTGGGATGTCTTGTCCTGCTTTGTCCTCTACACTGCACAGAAGCTCTGTGCCTACAGGGTCGGCAGCGCGAGTGTGACTCCTCTGGTGTTACACACGTCCATAGGCACGGTAACTAATTTCCATCAGGTGGGCCGTGCGCTTGTCTGCCAGCTAAGTGGTATAAAAAAAGAGTCTATTTTTACCTACGTAATTAAAAAGACATTGTTTTTATTACCCAAATTCGCACCTCCCGGGAGCCCTTCACCTTCGCAGGGAGAAACTCTTAAGAAAATAATAAGTACAATTAGTGGTTAGAGTAAAATCTCCTTAGTAGTAGCTGATAGTGGAATTCGAGTGCGATAGTGGTAAGATAATTATTGACTGTCTTAGGATAAAAAGTCTACTGCAACTAGATATGTACAGAAGGAAAGAAGCGTCTTTACATAGGAAAATTTTGTTGCCACAGCGATTGGAGCGACTAATTCGTTTTATCAAAAACACAGATGATGAATGAGGTCAACCTTTATTTGTTTCGGTTTTTGGGTCACGTCTTCCTATACACATTTATGGCAAAGTATGTTTCTCACTTCAGCAAATTAACTACCATTTTAAATGCTTACGCAAAATGTTACCGAAACCTCGAAAAATTAAAACGTTAAACCAACCTTTTTTCGGATGTCTCATTTGAAATATTGTAATACAGTTTGCATATGACCGTGCGCTCAAACGAGAGAGGGGAGTGTAGAAACTGTAAATGGAATGAAAACATTCGAGTTTCGTTTTCATTCATTTAATTAGCCGGAGTTTTAAATGCGGCGCCGCTGTGTCGCTTCATAGCGTAATCGACATTGCGTTCCAATGTTTCACTATTTTCTTTGTTTAACTGTCGTTTTGTTTCTGATTTCTTTTGTTAAATCAGATTTGGGAAATGGGGTTTTTGTAAGGTTGGTTAAACTAAGAGGATTATACTGTAATACGGACTAAATTGTGGTAGGTACACTTGCAAAACCGAGGTACAGTCGGCAAATAAAATAAGTGTACACCTTTATATACAGCTTTTTTTTTACTTGAGCAAAATCCCCACGGATACCTCCTCAGCGGAGCCGGTGGAGGAGGTTATGTCGGACTCGAACCGACTAAAACGCACGCCGCCTGTGGGTCGCTTTGGTTGCCGAAGGTGAGGTTGACAGGCATATTCCTCGCACCCCGGCCGACCCAGGGCCATCTCTCACGATCTGGCCCTCTTCTCGGGTGTGGGGACTAGAGTCCCCAACTCGTCCCCGGTAACGGGGAGGCGCTCCAAGCGCGCCACCGCCGCGGCAGGCTGGCGCTCATGGGGGACCTTTAAGTACAGCTTGATGTTTGATGAAGAATTTTTGGTCTAATGCTGTCTACAGGGCACATAATCAATCTACTTATACCTGCTGATATAAAACTCTAATACTTTTTTAAAGAGCATTAGTAATCGTAATTACTATTATTCCTTCTAACCCTTCCAGCTAAGACAAATTGCTTTTGTTAGGTGTGGATCCACGTCGATGGTGTAATGACCAGAATTCGAACCCGGGACCTCTCAATCATAAAGCCGACTCCTTAACCGCTAAGCTAACGACGCTTCTCTTACGCGTCGATCGACTTCAGTATTAAACTTAGGAGTTTAATCTCTATGCAACTGAAGCAAATCCTTCACATCTGACAAGTGAAGTTAACCTATATTCTAATGTAATAAAATTTTAATAATAAAATTAAAATAATTTTATTTTAATGCAAAGTAACCAAGAATAGGTAAAACTTTGAATAAATTTCAAAAAGCAAAGGCAAGGCAAGGCAAAGCAAAATCAAGAGGATTTTGAATTGACACACCCTTTGAATGCAATCCGTTGAGGATAATCCTTGAGTGTTTTAACTGTCGGGTTTGAACCCCACGACAACGGGGTTATATTGTTAGTACCCACCTTACTATTCAAAAATATTATCGACTTATGCTTACACCATATTACGTCAGATTCAATTTGGTACGTACGTTTGTATTTAAAATGTTTTATTTTATATTTATAATGATATCAAACAATCTGTCTATTATAGCTCAGTAATTTATTTGTGTCACCAGGTCGGACTACTGCATTGCAATAAACTGATTGATTAATATCAAACATAAATACAATTAGCCTATTGTTGTCCACTACTGCATAATAAATACAATAAGTTGTAAATACAAATGTCAGTAGATACATAACGCTTACGAAAGTCAAGATTTACTGCTTCTACGTACATTTTTCTCTAACTCATCTACACTGTAGTTAGATTCCCTGTTTAGTAAATAAAACTGGTAAAAAAGGAATCTGGTAAATACAGTTTTATTTACCTGTGTTTTTCCCTGTTCAGTTTTCACTATTGTATTCAATGAAAAGTTTGCTCTATGTTCAACCGTTAAAAAAGAACAAAATATCCTGAACCTTAAAAATTAACAACAAATATTCGTACAGAATATTAAACTCAAACGTTTGCCATAATGATTAGCAAAAAATTAATACAGCAACATTTTCTATTACGAAAACAAAATCCCACAAGCAATCATAGAATGGTGAAACAGAAAAGCTCTTCTTATTTTCGCAACAGTTTCAGATGCAAACTGAAAGTGCACTGTTCGACTTTTGTTTTTAACTATTTCCGAATTTATGACTTGGATCCCACATGAGTTCAAGTGTGAAAAACTTTTCACATAGTTAAAACATTTTTCACAGGTAACTTATTCTCGGTAGATTTTAAATTAAATTTTCGCTTCGATAATAAAGTTAATATGTGTTGTCGTTAGAACTTAATGTCTGGAAAGCCAATAAATTACCAATTCAAATCTAGAGTAATAAGGTAAGTGATGCTACCGTAAAGAAGGCTAATATCTTGGGGTAGAGCAATTCACCTTCAATTAGCACAGGCGTCGGTTCTCTTTATTTATTCAGAGGGACTGAGTAAAATAAAAAGGTAGAAAAATATCTCTGAGATAAACATTCATATGCTGGGACGGCAGGCGAAGGTTCCGAGTTAGAATACGCACAAGGTATGTTTGGAAGATATTTTGATTTACTACCATCTGCTTGCGCTCGGAGATTGATAGAAAATTAAATTTTGAACTCAATATTAGTGCCTCAGTCTTGGTTGTTAGTAAAAGTATACTGTATTCATTGATAACTGATTTATGGACGCACAGTTAGTATAATAGAACCAAATTAAACTTAGCAATTCAAGTTAAACCCAGTTTATTGCCAATCATAAATTTACCCCGGCTACGTAGAGTATATTTCTAATAAAGTAATTTATACCATCATATCTTTTTACTCTCGAAACAAAATACGTGAAATTTAATTTTTTTATTTATTGGTGAAAAAAAAAATTTTCTTAGTAAAAATCGTGAGCATGAAAAAATTATATCACAAAAATTCTTGCGTTGCACGTTGCTCGAAATATACTATACTCATCTGAAAGTCTGACGGACCGTGACAATGCTGTTAAAATTTTGTATGTTGTGGGTTGAATATGATCAGTGGCAATGTGTTCCGGTTCAGGTAAAGTTGGCAACGTGTCTGCGATGGCATCCGCTGTGGCTTTACGACCAGATTTGACCATTTATTATTAGAAGCACCGGAAAGGCTATTAATATACCTTTGATATAGGTACGGATCGAATCGCGCAACAATAAACCTTGCTGGTTAGCTGTTATTTTTTTATATTTTTAATACACCTTTATTCTCACTAAATATTTCGTGGAATTCCATTACAAAACATGTTGTTATATAGATATTTTTATGACATTCAAAAACAAAGTCCATTACTACACTCATATTTCTCCTATAAAAGTTTGGTTCTGCGAAATTTCAATTTACTTGTTTATCTGTTAGTTTATATGTTCAGTATTTTGTAATCCATTTCAAATACCTTAATTGAAACCTTAAAATAGTTTACAATTGGACTACAATATATTAATTATTTAATTTCATCATTCAATTTCGTACTCTCATTTTGAAATAATTTATGTCATGTCTGTTTTTAATTAATTTTAAGAGAAACATACTCGTATCTATGCACACAGTTGTCTCCACCGTAAATTGCTAGTATTAATTTTTTTCATACTTACTACCATTGAAGCAAACTGTTCATACCAATAAAAATACGTAAAACTTTCATTTTTACAATTCAAGTCCAGATGATTCAGCTGATACCGTATCGCTTATTTGTAGCTAATAGGTTTTCATACATCTTACTAAAAGCATTCTAAGGAACCAATGTACCTACACCATCGAGTGGGTCATGTACTTTTTTACTATTTTAGTTAAATAAAAATAGCATAACATAACATAAACTCACGCCTATATCCCCGAAGGGGTAGGCAGAGGTGCTAGCACCCACATTTCGTCAGTTTACGTTTAGGTCCCAATGTAATAGGTGGCGAGCCGGTTGCCATTAACCGGGCACTTATAAACCTGTGATAAATACACACATAACTTCGAAAAGCATCGA
Source organism: Eilema griseolum (assembly GCA_963662185.1). Lineage (NCBI taxonomy): Eukaryota > Metazoa > Arthropoda > Insecta > Lepidoptera > Erebidae > Eilema > Eilema griseolum. Next base: position 12,048,439 of record OY759233.1, on the reverse strand, counting down.
AAAATCATTGGTGTGTGCCATGGTAAAACCTGGGATCGAACCCGAGACCTCGTCTCAGCACCCCATTACCCATACCACTAGGCTACCGCGGTTCTTTAAGTTAAACAAAGTTTAATAATGCGCATAGGTGATGTATTAACTGTATATTTTAAAATACGTACCTCCTAAACTTTTTCATACGAGTGTTTTCAATTTCATACAAAAATTTCGACATACCTTTTACTAAAATAAGGGAAAACGATAACTTAGTAACGATATTTTTATATGTGATTATAGCCCTAGAAAACCCGTTACTTATCCTCTTAAAAGTACGTCGATACGTCGGACCTTTTTGCGTAAAGGTGTTTCGGTTCCCGGATTAACATAATAAGATATTCTTTATCCCTGTAAGTTGTAGGGCTCCCGTGGGAAACCTAAAGCTCCCTTCAAACTCCGTAGGGTGAAGGACTGGTGCGTCATAAAAATCTATTGATTTACGTCATAACGGAGCACTAAGCCTTCAATTATGGAGACGTGGGACGTTCAGCGCCACTATCAGTAGTATATTACACGATATTCTGATGATGTTCTGTTAGAAAAGTCGCAATACCCTTGTAGAATATGTATAATAGATAGATCATTGAATTGACATATTTTGACGACATCGCATACATTCAACATTCTATTCTACAATAAAATGAATTGCCACTTTGTCTAGAGATTCTGTTCATGAAGAGACAGCGTAAAATGAAGTTATGGCCTAAATACAAAGATATAGTAATATGTTGTCTCATTTATGAAGATGCAATTGACGTGTGGCTCGAAACATCGCGTGCATGGGCTAAGCTGCATCAAAAGTTATACGTCAATAAATCCAAAAAAATTCTTCGTATATTTTGTATTACGCAAACCTTGACTAGATGAAGTTTGATATTCTGTTGGAAACAGTTGAGCCGAATTTTAATAAAAATAACTGCTGTGCTATTTTTTATATATTTTTTTATTTTGATTGTGTATGCTTCAAAATCTCAATACATATTTTCTTTAATGATTTCTTAAATGGTTGTTACCGTTTTGTAGAAATACTTATGTAGGATGTAGGACACGACGGTATTCCCGTCCGAATTGAGCAGTCCGACTGGGGAAGTACCTCCACCCTACAGAATACCACGGCTATAATAACCTCGTGTTGTGTTCCCGGTGGTGAGTAGGGTAGTCAGAGCTCACTGGAGAGTTTTTGTGCTGTCAGTGGGAAGACCAAAGGTTTGTCCTGATTTTGTGTTCTACACTGAGGGCACATAAAATCTCTGTTCTTACAGTGTCGGCAGCACGGATGTGACTCCACTGTTGTCACACACGTTCATAGGTCACAGTAACCACTATCCATCAGGTGGGCCGTGTGCTTGTCTGTCACCTAAGTTGTATAAAAAAAAATCACTACACAATTATTTCACTACGCATATTTAAGAGGAAATGATCTGAGAGGAATAATCTGCGACAGAACCTCGTACGTTTATAAGCAGATGTTCCTATTGGCTAACAGATGAGGTAGACTAGGGTTAGACGAGACTTTTTTAATGCGCTAAAAATACCCACCCCGACATAACCTCCCCCACCAACAGCGGGGCCTGTGGGGGAGGTTATGTCAGACTTGAACCGACTAAAACGCACGCCGACTGTGTAGGCCGCAGGTTGCCGGAGGTGAAATTATCTTTCGGCAACCAAAGCGACCCACAGGCGGCGTGCGTTTTAGTCGGTTCGGGTCCAACATAACCTCTTCCACCGGCTCCGGTGGGGGGGTATCCGTGGGGATTTTGCGCACGTAAAAAAAAAAAGGTGCAATTATCTCAGATATATCCCTCGCGCCCCGGCCGGTGACTAGACTTGGACCCGGAAAGTTATTATATCTAAATATAACGTCTGAATACCATAAATATTGCACTGCAACCAATATAAACAAATCATTTCATATTATTTCATCTCATCTAAAATAAATCTCTTCTCTTTTGCACAATAGTGCGCGAAATACCAAATAATCAATCAATATAGTCTCGGGTGTAATACGTCTTAGGAAGGTAACACCGTCAATAAGTTTATGTTCTCCCGAGACTTACATACCTGATATGCATATTAAGCCACGAACACTTTCCTAATAATGTCAAAGATATCTTACTATTAACATATTTTGGTCTAGAAAATCGTAGAGACGGCGAAGTCGATAAAAGGTTTACTGTTAATTATTGAACAGATTATATTATTTATCTTATATAAAAAGGAGGTAGAACTATTGCATTAGATGTGCTTAATTGCATTGCAGTTTTTGCAATCAATACACGAACAAAGCTAAAACTGCATTGGTCAAATTATTCGTGGAATAATGATACTTCGGCAAGATCTCTGCTTTATAAGACAATGCTCTTTTAGAGTGTCAGTTACTTTAAAGTGTCTCCTACGCAAAATTTGCTATATTTTTTTTATCTTTTCGAGAAAAGACTTTTTTTGTTGAATATTTTAAAAGTGTTATTAAACACCAGCAGTATTAGCCAAAAAGTGATTGCAGTTCATAATCACATGTAACTTTTCAAAGTCGAGATACGTAGATGTACCTCGTGCAGGTCGATTCCATAGTAATTGACGTGTGTTGATGAAGTGATCTCATAAAACACCAGCAGTGCAATCAATTTCAATTTGAATTGGACATGACAAGTGGCAGAAACACTGACATGCCTGTCGCTCAGAGCCGGTAGAATCAGATTATGTAGGTACGGCTTTATCTTACAGGTTTTATGTAATTTTGTAGTACAGTGTTCTTAGAAGATGCTCGTATATATATGATAGTTGACAATATCGTTCACAGAGGTGCTTACATAAACGTATCTTTTTCAGTTTGAGAGATTGAATTACAATCTCTTTCACAGTGCACCTATTATAATTGATATCTCACCTCCGGCAACCGGCAAAGACCCATAGACAGAGTGCGTATTAGTCGGTTAAAATCCGACATAACCTCCCCCACTGGAGTAGGGGTTTGTATCCGCGGGGTTTTATCGCACAACAAACATCGCTAAGATGACGATGAGTGATGTTGAATACATTATTAACCAAGTACTTTTGGTTCATTTAATTGGCAATCGGGTTCTAGTTGCGCACTTTTTCCTGGTTCCGAGCTCCGAAATCCTTTTGACCGACTTAAGAATCGAATCCAAACCTCTAATACACCCAAGTTACACTGACTTCGCTGTATTATTAGCAACATGAGGGTGTACTATGTATTTTAACAAATCCTAATACTATTAAACAGTAGTTAAACAGCATTTTATAAATTCCTTGCTCAAAGATTATTTTTTAAGTACGAAATGCACATCTACTTTCGACGCTGATTATATTGTCCGTGACAGAGGTTGAAAAAATTTACGGATGTATTTGTCTATATATATTCATTTTTCCAAATACTACTTTTAAAGCATTTCACAAGTCAACAAATCCATGTGCCATATAATAAACATGATTGTATTTAGAAAAATGAACGCTCTTCATCAGAAAAATATGTAAATAATTCAACATGCTATTACATAGACAGTGACAGTTATAGATATCAATATAGTATAGAAGTGATAGGGTACAGTCAGGTAGACAAGTTGTCGTGTATTGCCCTTGTACATTGACATTTAGTGCAGACCGAACGATGGTTTACGGCCACGTCGGGCCCCTCGGCGCGCCACCGCGCCACCGCTCCACCGCTCCACCACGCTGAGCGACCGTACACCCGCACTTTTACAATGATTACAATTTAAAAAATATTATTGCTCTGCTCGAAATTTGATACGAGAAAGAGTACTTTTTATCAACACTAACTTTAATTTACGACTGTAATTTAAATATTATTTTTATTTTTTTAAACTTTTGAACAGAATGATACATGTGCCTTAGAATACACTAGCAATACAACTATGGCTCATGACTTCAGATGTGTGATCTTATACTATGGTAGATCTTCGGAATTAGTTAAATTTGTCCAGTCATTCTGGTGTGATTAAGACCAAATATGTATTCATTCATTCAAACACTCGCATTTATAAAGTACATACATACATACAATCACTCCTTTATCCCCGGGGGGTTAGGCAGAGGTGAATAACACCTACATTTAACCAATCATTGAATTCAGTACCTCGTAATAGGGGGTGAGCCTATTGCCGTCTTCCGAGCACTATTGTTGACTCGAGCAATGCATCTAAAGCTGAGTCTGGACTGTATTTATCTGTCTGGTGTTAAACAGCCCTATCCCTTAGTCGCCTTGTACGACACCGCATAAAGTAGCACTAAGATATTATCTATATTTATTGACGTATTTTATTATACATCCCAATTCCAATTTTATTCAGGATCAGACTAATCAGTAACTATTAAAAAAACTAAACTAGTAACATACTTGTGTAATTTGATTGCAAAAAAATCGTTTCGCAAAAAATTCCAGACAGTTTTCGTAAGTAGGTTATTATGGTACAACAAAGTAATAAACACATTTCATTTCAATTTTATAGTGAAATTCGTAACGTTATGCTAAATTTATGTACGCCGTCTGCCGCGACGTGCCTTAACGCAGAACAATTGATATACACCATGAAAGCAGCCCTCCTAGCTACATAAAATTTTATGACCGCGAATATTTATTATTTATAGTTTTATAGACCTGCCTACCATTGATTTCCTAGTCTCCCAGTTAGTATTATTATTTTTTACTATCAATAAAGTGAAGTTATTGTATCAATATTCGTGGAACAATTATTTCTCTTAGTAAAGAGCGTATTTCACCATTGAAAAAGTGTACAACTAAACAGAGTTCTTACATTTTTTTGGTAAACGTGATATCGTAGTTTGGTTATTCTCTTCCCCTTGTTTGATCTCAATTTAAATGATTGTTGAAATTCATTTAAGTTGAAAGGATAATAATATTAGTAATATTTGCGGCACATGTAAATACTAGTAACAAATTTTAAAAGTCGTTTCCATTTAAGGGACAATAAGTACAGCCCCAGAATCACAGCATTGCTGCCATAATTGAAAACACGAAATTGATACTCGACAAAGGGTTTAACCGTCAGTAAAAATGGTGTTTTAATCCTTCCATCGATACCTGCCGGCGACAGTCGGATTACCGTCCCACCTCACCGTCCACTGACTTGTTATTTTTATATTTACTCAACTGTATTTTACTTTTTTGACATTTGAATTTTAGATTCAGCACTACCGATGCACTATATTACGTCCCATTGTGTATAAACGAGTCTCATTAAACTTTTTACTTTGACACAGCGTTTAATGTAGAACACATCTAGGTGCTCAGGTAAGGACTGGAAGCCAGCCAACTACCTGTAGACGATGTACTCTTCAGGAAATTCGCAGCTGGGTAAGGTGGCTTTATTGCTTTTTGTGAGTTATTGGAAACGTTAAATGCAAAAATACATATATGAGATATATACTAGGTGATATTTTTTCAGTTGGCTCCTGCACTGTCGCACGTTTCCTTCCCCTTTATTAAATTTATTAGAGCTGTATTCGGTAAATAAGTGGAGCGATAGGTATCGTCGTATTCCCACGTTTAAGGTGGCGCGTCACCGGGAATCCTGCGCCCTCCCCGAGGCGGCCCGGCCCGCGAAATTTTAAGCGGATTCACGTTATTGTTGGAGCTATTTTGTGAAGTTATACGGCAAAGCCGAATGTTTCCAGATAAATTCACGACAAAGAGATAGCACTTTGAGAAATGCACGCATTTCTTACGGTTCTATTCAGCAACCTTGCCGTATTCATTTACTCTCCTGTAGGCAAATAACTATAGCTTCTTCAAAATTGTATTTCGAAACAGATTAAGTAAACAAGTATTGATGAACATGAGCATAGTTCGATGATATTATCGATGCCACGAAAAGGTTTGCATTCAACTTTACGATCTTGTTCGTATTTAATAAATATGTCGGTCTTTTCCGACCCAAAATTTTACGATTGTACAATAAAACATGTCTCGACATCCAAATTTATATGCGTACATAAAGTTTTATATCCGCGCGACTTGCACCGGCGGAGGTTTTCCTAATTGTTACCGGTCATGGACGGAATCGAAGTAGGTTCATGAAAATTCAAAATAGTGACGAATAAACGAAGAGCTTCGTGAAATCTGATACTGCGAAGGGCATTGTACGCAGGCGATCGATCGCCAAGCTCACTACTCACTTACTGCTAACTAGGCATTGGTTGTTTCTATAGAAAGTACCTAACTGCATAGGCAGTAGTTTATGTGTTTACGTAGCTATTGCTGAGTTTAGAAATGTTTAATACTAGTTCAAATGCTTCATGAACACAAAAATAGTAATGAGTTTACTGCCTAACTTCGGATCTGTAAAGCAATATAAATATTCTAAATACTCCTACAACATTCTGCATAACGCTCTCTAGACCCATACAAAGCATAGCTTAACTAACTTGTGTTATGGAATCTAGAATACGGATAAACATACTTGGATACTTTTTAACAGACCAATGCAAATAGATATATTCTGGAATACAAATATTTGCATTCTGCGGTAATCGAACCCGTACCCTCTGCGTAGGAGTCGCACGATCTACCGCTACACCAGAGGCCCTCAAAGTAATAATATAATCATAAAGTATCAATAATTTTATCTCTCTAGATTAATTAAAGCTGGAACCATTTTTTTAAAATTTATTAAACACAAACGGTTTTAACTGCTCTTTAGATGTATCAAAGTGTTGGTCTGATAATGATATGAAGTCGATCTTCGCTGAACTCGCACTCTTCTTTCCAACATTCTAAGTAAAAGACCGGGTGCTTCGTAGTAGTATATTTAAGAAAGAAGAAACCTTAAAACGAAGAGAAAGAACTTCTTTTTTTGTTATCTTTCTTTTGCTGTACAATTAACAAATAATTTCTTTTTACTTCTTATTAATGATTTCGATGTAAAGAAAGCAAGCAGGAGGACAAATAAAACACACCATCCTAACTTACAGAACGGCACATTGTATGGACGTCCGTATAAAATCGTGATTTCTAATGATGTAATTTGCGCCGTATAATTTCCGCGTTACCACCCCGTGTTGACACAGACCGGGCTTCGGCATCATGTTTGTTTTAGTACCTCTGTCGGCTTACATTCTAAATGTTCAATTTGTGTGATTTTTCCGTATCGTTAAACAATTTGACAATCAAAGTGACGTGTCCACGAATCGGTCTGACTGAATATGAATCATGTTTACAGGCCTTTGGTAGGTTTAATTAATCATCGGAGTCAAAAGTTGATGTCGCGTGTAAATTATGAATTTCATTTTGCCGCTGACTGTACTCTAATTGCGTATGCAGCAATTATCTGCCGGACGTGTTCAAGCGTGCAGTTATCGGTCGTAATGAGAGGAGCTCGGAATTAGCGTGCAGTCTCAGGTGTCCTACGTTCTAACATTGCAAAGATAATGATGTACTTACTTATTAAACTAAATGGAGCTAGTACTAATTTATATAAGTAAAATATAGTATATAGACATATATGTCAATATTAAATAGACATTCTTATGAAAAACAAATCTCCATTTAGTTCTACCTATTTAATTTTAGAAAATGTTATATAAGTAGATTTTCTCATTACTTCATTCTAATATTGTAATCAGTTATATCGGTGCATTGATTGCAGCTCCAATTTGCTTTATTTGTTTAAAACCAATTTACATTGGGTACCAGATATTAAATTCATCGTAAGCGTCACAATTAGTGACTAATATAAATTTGTTAATAACTACTTTACATTTCGTAGCAATGCTAGTCGTTAGCCAGATGGCGCTTTGAAATATGTCCCAAAATATTACTATTATTATAACTGTGAATATCATTTCATACAATAAATACACTCTCATTCGGTTACGGTACAATTCCACGTGAAATTTTCTGTTTGCTTATAAAAATATCTGGTTTGCTATTTTTGTTATAATATTATCGGCTACGAAAATGTGTTGACAGTATACGTAGCAAAACAATGTCTACTACTAGCTACTACGAGCTACGAGCGCGCGCTCGTAGCTCGTAGTACCTTTGTGGTCCATCAGAAATATTGATACATCACAATAAAAATTATAGGTAATTATATGTCTCACGTAATTAACTTATGTTAAGGCACCGATGAAGGTTATTTCACTTCGCTCTTCTAGACTGTAACACTTTTTTTGGATAAAAAAAAATTGATTTTATTAGCTGATAAAAAAATATATAATCTGATTATATAGACGTTCTATACCGAAAGATTGCATTGCAAAAAAATATGATTCCAGTTGCAAGTTTAGTCCCAACTTGAAAGTAGAACAAATTACGAAACAAAATTGAAAATTGTATAATTTTTATGTTGCTGCATAAACAAAAATACTGTTAGTCATAATCAAGATACCTCATCTAATCAATTTGTAAATCGAAAAATCCACGATTTCAAAGAGTCATTGTACAATAATTGCCTGTTATTTTCTACTGCCGCCAGGGAAAACGTTTTCCAAGAATTTCGTCGGCATGGGTTATGGGGGTTACGCTCATGGGGGAGGCGCCAGACATTGAGTCATGTTCTAAATTAAGGCTTTAGACAGACTACTACTTATGACTAGCCCCATGTGAATGACAAACTCGTTATTCATAGAAAGTTTTAGTATATTGCTTTATATTTGATATTGATATTTGAAGTTTACAGGTTGAAATAAACTTCCATCTAGGATGATCATAATAATTGAACAGTTATCATAAAATGCTCATCAAACTGACTATTCCTCATCCATCATGTTTTGATAAAATCATGACCTGTTACAGGACTTCAATATTTTTCCCGTCTCGTCTGAAAAATCTCATCGCACCGTCTTGAGAACCGCGTTAAAATAATTTATTTAGGTTGTTTAATTAAAGGTAAATCTTGGTAGACCTTTATTTTTTATGGTTTTCGGACCTCTCCCGGGAAAGTGTGAAAGGAAACAGCTACTCTTATTTTGACAGGAATCAAATAAAACAGTGTAAAAGGCGGGAAAATCTTTTTTATTCCCCTATTTCTTATCTGAGTGCTTTGGGAAGATTTTTCGTGGATGTCATTTAGTGTTAATGCCTGTTGCGGGACGAGTTGCCTACGAATTGCCGCATTTATTCTTGCTGTTGGAGTCTCGAACCAACGTTAAATCCTGTCTTTGGAATGAGCCAATGCATCTTAAGCAAGGGAATGCCTTTAAATTGCTCTCTGACAAAACTGTGCAATATTTGACGCATTTTGTCCTTAACAGGCTTTTCTTCAAATTTTAGCCAATTATTTTAAAGCCACCAGTCTGTATAACGCCCAAAGACTCTTCTGAAATGATCGAATCATAAATTGAGGTTAATTTTTGAGTACAAAGATTCCATCCATCATTTAGATGGAAGGCACTTGTCAGAGTAAATATTCATCAATTTTTTAAGCAAAAATGACCTATATTTATCTATTTATCATTTACCAGTGTAAACGTAAAACCTGAAAGCAGTTCCTTCAGAATTGGTTTCATCATTATTCACCCATAGTTATAACTAGTAAATTATTTACAACAGATTTATAACATGAACAGAATATTAAAAAACGCTGATAGTATCTATTGAACAACTTTATCAAAGGAATTGCGAATCATTTGCCAACGAACAAAACCGGAGATCACCGAGAATGGCAAAAGGCGTCGGTTCATCGCGTTACTTGAAATAACTGATTTCTTAAAGAACTTCAATCCAGCAGACTGGCGAGAGTAGGTCGTGGAGTACAAGAACAGGAACAGTTTTATATTTAATTTCGAACTTTTACATTATTAAAAAAAAAAATTAAAATGGTTTATGACTAATTAGTTGATCATTTCGTAATATTTATAATAACAAAGAACACAAGATGTTAAATTGAAAATAAAGCTAATTAAAACAGACATTAACAAAGTATCACACAATTTAAGAGCTCTACAGCCTGTAGGCAGTACAGTGACGTCACTGCACGTATTAGTTTGCTTGTGCTATATTCTCATAATTGTTAATTAAACAGACGACATTCGAATATGACAATAATCCTGCGGCTACGTTTATCAAATAGAATAACTCAATTCTTGGTTAATTTAAACTTGGTGTGTTTGTATTATAGTAAATTGCGATGTACCTGCGTTGGTGGTGGTAATAATTTGTTTACTTTGGTACTGAAGTAAACAAATTATCATTAACATGAAATTCATCCTACAATATTATACAAGATGAATAATAATTGAAATTTCTCCTCGAAATACTAGTGAATGAAAATATGAAATTGAATTATTATTATTTTTTAATAAATTTACGCTCGAGTCCATTCAAGGAAGAAATATTATAAATAAAATATTTAAATAGAATATATTTTTTAAATTAAATGGAAATAGTCATCGAATAGAGGAAGCTTCACCGTTACCATTGATTTTTCAAGCAAATGATAAACATATTTTAATGAATATTAATTAGTGACCTTTTATATCAATAGCAGTTCAAAAAAAATACTTTAATTAAAAAAGGTTTAACCCCAAGTAAACTGCGTTCTTAAATCTGGCCTCACGAATCAAATTATTAAAAGTTTGAGTGTATAGGTGGTATGGAGCCCCATCGAAATCTCACCTGCAAGCCGATACACCTGCAAGCCGTTACACTTGCAATCCGATACACCTGCAAGCCGGTACACCTGCAAGCCGTACACCTGTAAGCCGGTACACCTTCTGATTGGCGAATGGTCAGACGGCAGTCACTCCCATAAAAGATGCAGACTTTTATGACACGTTTATATGTCATAAACAGCGTCCAGTTATATACCAACGTAGAATCAGTCTAAATATTCAATGAGGTAAGCAGACTATCGAATATCAATACAAAGTCTCTTTACGATTATAATGTCTCCTTCTGGATCTTTTATGACTGTGATGAATTTTATTCTATTAATCTGATTTTATAGGACATTCGAAAGCATTTACTATTAAGTACAAGACAATATTTCGAAGAATACCATGCATCTTCGCCTTAACGGTAATTTTATGCGACAGTAAAGTTTTCGGTCATTGCTTATAGCTTAACAACTGTAGTTTCGCATTATTTTGTACTGGAAATAAAATTGAAAAAGTGTGCAAGACTATAATGTTACACGTATTACAAAATAATGTTAGTAGATACGCTTTTCTGAATGTAGCAATCAATCAATAATTAAGCCTATTGCAATCCGCTGCTGAGCATAGACCTCTCCCAATGTTGGGAGGCTTTGGCCACTGTTACACGCTGGCAAGACGGGCTGTTACAGGGTTTTATTTCGAGTTTTCTTTCTTTTCATAATTTTATTAAGAGGCAGATTTACTGAATATCATATTGCATATGCATGATTATAACATATGGCCTCTGTGGCGAAGCGGTAGAACGCTCGACTGCTACGCAGGAGGCGCGGGTTTGATTCCCGCTCAGTGCAAATATTTGTATGCATGAATATGTATATTTGCATTGGTCTGGGTGTTTCTATGTATGATATGATTAACAAAAAACAAGTACTTTTTTTTCTTACGTGCGATAAATCCCCACGGATACCATCGGAGCCGATGGATGAGGTTATGTTGGACTCGAACCGACTAAAACGCACGATGCCTGTGGGTCGTTTTTGGTTGCCTAAGGTGAGGTTAACAGGCATATCCCTCGCACAATGGCCGACCCAGGGCTATCTATCTCGATCTGGCTCTCTCCTCGGGTGTGGGGACCACAGACTCCCCAACTCGTTGCCAGGTTGACAGGCGGCTCCACCCCCAGGTCACCCCCAGGCCTGTGCTCATGGGGGGCGGAGCTCATTCATCGACCTTTCATAAAGAGGCTCTGTGGTGTAGCGGTAGAACGTTCAACTGCTAAACAGGGCCGCGGCGGTGGCGCGCGTGGCGCGCCTCCCCGTTTCCGGGGACGAGTTGGGGACTCTGTAGTCCCCACACCCGAGAAGAGGGCCAGATCGTGAGAGATGGCCCTGGGTCGGCCGGGGTGCGAGGGATATGCCTGTCAACCTCACCTTCGGCAACTAAAACGACCCACAGGCGGCGTGCGTTTTAGTCGGTTCGTGTCCGACATAACCTCCTCCACCGGCTCCGGTGGGGAGGTATCCGTGGGGATTTTGCGCACGTAAAAAAAAAAAAAAAACTGCTAAACAGGAGGCGCGGGTTCGATTCCCGCTCAGTGCAAATATTTGTATGCATGAATATGTTTATTTGCATTGGTCTGGGTGTTTATATCTAGAATATGTATGCATTTACAAAAATATATTAAGTATGTTTATCCGCATTCTAGATAACATAACACAAGTAAGTTAAGCTATAGTTACCATGGGTCTAGATAGCGTTGTGTGGTTATAGTTACTTAGCGATGCATAACTTAAGATTTACTTGAGAGAGCTTTAATATCCACGCAATTTGATAATTACTCTAGTAAGTGTACTACATATATTATCGGTACTATGTAAATTAGGCTTAGGATTACAGCATGTATGTTTCTATTAGTAATTATCTAAATTAATATTTACTATTAAAATTTGAATGTAATCCTATACGCTTATTCCCACTTAGTTACTTACTTACTTACTATTTAGTCAGATAGATTCTTGCTGGTATTTGGCTGGTATTGGCTTCTCAGTAGAACTAACATACCGAGCCCGCGAAAAACTCCTTTTCCAATGGTATATTTACGTTATAGTTGAGGCACGATATGATGGCCGTTTTGACACGACTGGTTTTTGCTCGTTTTATATTTATTAATGTGTGAAGTTTATTTTCTTCTGTGCCAGTCTCGCCATATTATTCTTTAGTTATACGTCAAAAAGTTCGTTGTCTAATATTAAGCTCACCAAAAAGCAGAGCAGAGCAAAATCAGTCATTGCAAAACGACCATCATAGTGTGCCGCAACTATAGGCATTTAATATTTTTATAATATTTATTGGCATATTTGTAATTTGATGTTCATTGTAGCGGCGTCGCGTCGCAGACGCAACGTCAGCGAATTCCTCGCCCGGCAGCGGCGGAGCGCCCGCGCTCCGTGAAGCCAGTTCGTACGTAAGGCTTGCCACAGTCAGCCGCATATGAACTCGCTCACTTATAGATGTTCTAAGTTAATGTCAAGTGTTCTAGCTACTCGATTATAAGTCCTACATATTGTGAGACATTCTGTGTGATCGGTAATAAACGTTATAAGTGTATGCCACCTTTTATTGAAGTACTCCCACGTGACCCATAGGCATAGCCTCCAAAGTGGTGACCCCGAACGTGAACGTGGGAGTTTGTAGGTTATATAACCTATAACCTCGTGAATTATTTTTTGTGAACTTTTCAATGTTAGGCACTCGTGTGTAAACATTAGCGTAACGAAATGGCAAACGACGGCAGTGCGGCCATAGTGAAATCCGAAGAGCAGGTGATCACGAGCATCGCGGATACGACGCGTATTCCAGACTTCTGGTGCGACGAGCCCGAGCTGTGGTTTATCCAGGCTGAAGCAGTATTGAACCCGCAAACAGACAAGTACTCTACGCTAAAAAAGCGATTGTGCGAAATCTATGCGAGGACCAAGGAGCAACAGGTACACAGACTCATGAACGAGATGGAATTAGGAGACCAGAGGCCATCGCAATTACTGAGGAAAATGCGTGATATTGCACGTGGCAAGATTGAGGACGAAACCCTCCTCATACTGTGGCTAAATCAGTTGCCAAGCACAGTAAGAGGGATTTTGGCAGCTACGGAGACGAAGGACCTTAGTACCTTAGGAAACATAGCGGACAAGGTCATAGAATCCGTATCACATAAAGAGACAGTCAGCCAAATAGATGTAGCTTCAGGAAGCGAAGCCACAAAATTAATAGCAGAAATCAAGAACCTGACAGAGCGGATAAGAAGACTAGAAAGCTGGCAGCCCAGTCAGTTTTCCAACACTGGATCACACGCTTTGTTTGTCCCTCAAGGTTAACGAGGACCAGGGTAGGCAGTTGAAAGTGAAATATTTAAGCACCTCGCGCAGCGGTCGTGCCATCAGGCGGCCAGTAAGGTTTAACAGATAACATGTGCGCAAATGTAATTCAACTTAGCTGTTACGAAACAATATTGTAATCACCTAGGATATATATGTAAGTTTAAATCACAGGAATGCTAGCGGGAGGTATGATGAGTAGTGATGAATGGATGGAGTTGCAGGCGCTGTCGTGATGAACGCTGAGGATCCCTCAGGGATGTAATTAAATATAGCAGAGCGGGTCATCACGGCAGCTACAAATAAATAGGCATGAATGTGTATAGAATAAGTATATAATAAGGTAGCATAGGAGGTCTCTGCTGACCCACATTGGCATGCACGGTATGATAATATGTAATAATTGTTACAACAGGGCGCAGTAATGCGACACCGGACGCGCTATGTAAACACAGGTGCGGCGTCCGAGCGTGCGAGTCAGCAAAAATCGCATGGAGACCGTATGCGATGTATAGTTTAAGAACTTTGTAATGATATACTATTTTGATGAAACTTTTGTTAGTTATAGACAACTTTTCCTTAAAAAATCTTTTATGTAAAAATTTTTTTTTCAAATAAGGGGGGAATACTGTAGCGGCGTCGCGTCGCAGACGCAACGTCAGCGAATTCCTCGCCCGGCAGCGGCGGAGCGCCCGCGCTCCGTGAAGCCAGTTCGTACGTAAGGCTTGCCACAGTCAGCCGCATATGAACTCACTCACTTATAGATGTTCTAAGTTAATGTCAAGTGTTCTAGCTACTCGATTATAAGTCCTACATATTGTGAGACATTCTGTGTGATCGGTAATAAACGTTATAAGTGTATGCCACCTTTTATTGAAGTACTCCCACGTGACCCATAGGCATAGCCTCCAAATTCATTATGTGCCTAAATTGAATAAATGAAATTGATTCTTCGATTCTTCTAACAAACTCCTTGGAAATTTTTGTTATTAATTAAATGAAATAAAATGAAATTTTATTTTCAGTTCCTAGTTTTGATACTTTAAAGATACTAATTTGGTTATTTTAGAAGTTGTATCAGTACAGCCACACACTACTACAATTCTACTATCGGTTTTTACAACCCATTAAGTCTCGAACACATTAGCTCTAATTAGAACGCTATGTCAAAGCTTTTAAATAAATGCAGAAAGCAGAACAGCTCGTGTGCAATGAGGTTTACGATCGACAGTTTACAAGCTTGCATGAGCATTTTATTCGTTTATACAGACTTTTAATGGGTCGTATGTATCAGATATATTGCTTATAAATGTTCCATAGTAACTTGAGAGATAAATGTCCCTGTTGCTGCACAAATTGATCGGTAAATGTTGCTGCCTGAACGAGTCAATCGAAAACTCTATTAAGTTTTAAGACGTAATATACGATAAAAAATACAGAAATATGAGAACGCCAAGCGGTTTCTTTGTTTAAAAAACTATCGTTTCACATTATTTTACAAGTTTATATACTCTCTTATATGTTATTAAAACGCAAGTATTTAAGATAAAGTTTAGTTTTTACTGAAATTCAAAAAGTATTCAATTCTCCCTTATTTCGAAATTGGTATATATTTCATAAGTAATATTTTGTACCATAGGGTGCATAGTATGTATAGCTCAATGGATAAACTATATCTTAAGCCAGTATTTCATGATTACGTACCCACTTTAAAATCTAAGATAATATAGTGAACTAAATAATTTGGAATTTTCGAGAATATTGATATGCATAAACAAAAGGCATCAAACACTTTGTAGCATGTGAAAAGCGTGTGAATCAAAAGTCATGATACAGAAAGCGCCTATCGTCAAATTGTACACAATTAACCCTTTTACAAACAATACCTTATAATCATTCGAGTAATTTTCGCCAGGCAGTGGCGCCATCTACGTCTAACGACCCTTAATTGCAATGTAGACAACACTTTAATACGAACAAATTTGACGCGTGCTATTATTACTTATATACATCGTTTACCTGGCGACCAATTCAATTCACCAAACTTACCCCACGCGACTCGTATGTTGACACAATTGGATTTTCCCAATTTCATATGACAATATAGGCTCACGTATCTGTTATAAATTTTGGTTGGTATCGCACTATACCGTAATGTTTGCAGGCTTATACAGGTTGAATATCAACAAATGACTAGTTGATTGGCTAGGGGGACATTATATAGACTTATACGGAATTGAAATGACATGACAAAGACATTATATAGAATGTCGAGTTTAACTAACTAGTGTAACTAGTGTGTAACCTTTTCTTTTGAATATAATTCATTAATAATTTATCCTTATTGAGATAATGTTTTTGTTAAGAGTCGTGATACTTTTTTATAAATACATCACTACAAAATATAGCGAATTGACCTATACATTGATTACGAATTTTTTTTAGACAGGCAAAATGATACAAATGCCGTGCGGTTTTAGGGGGTTCAAGTCTGATATACCCATATACTTTTCGTTGCCTCCGGTGACGTGAGGCAAAAAGGTCTTTTTAGAATATATATTTATATATATATATAAGACACGTCAATTAGACTTCGCCTCGCCTGATGGTAAGCTGAAGCCGAAGTCTCAGAAAAGAGGATCACCATCAGCTTGACGGCCTCATTATATACTTTTTCATGCCCCGCTTAAAGGACTTTTTACATACAAATAATCACGGCTTTATCCCCGGAGGGTTAGACAGAGGTTTTGTAATTGTAATCAACATAAAATAGAGCAGTTATTGTTAGCACATCGTTTCGATTGTCCTCAATTTCACACGGTGTCCTTACAAAAACAGATATATTATCAACCACAGTTACAAGCTTTTTAACCAACTCCTTCAAACTGAAGTGGCGAGTTGACAACATGAATACGAGTTCCTAGTCCTCAATTCACACTATAGATAAAGGACGTCAGTTGAGTCCCTAAGTGGAGGATTAACTTGCATAGTGCATATTCAATAGTCTAGCACGACATGTTCCAGAGTCGCTGCAGTGGGACCACTAGCTACGAAGATAGTTGTCTCCTATGAGTCATTAATATGAAACTTAGCTCAATGAAACATGAACGAAGAAGTACCCCATTGGGTCCTGGTGAAGTATGTAACAGAAATGTCGGTAACTTGATGGTTATGAGGTTGGCCTTACTAAACGAAAGACCAGGCATAGCAGTATCAGAATAAACGGGATATTTACCATGTTTCATTATATTGAGTTTCCGATATTTCGGCGCTGTTCCAAGCACCATGATCACGGAGGAACTGGAGTAGTGGCGGTGAACAAAGAAAAAGTTTTTTTCCTAGGAGTAATTATATCGATCTACCCTCTTTCGAGTTCTTTTACTACGCGTATCTGCACTACTATTGGTTTCACTCTCACCACAAACTCGAACCCGATCTCGATCACGTTCACGACATACGATGCTCACTGTATCCACTCGCGATTTTGTTTTAGCTTGATCCCGGTTGTTTTTGCAAAGACGGACCACTGGATGCCAGACGTTCGGCAGTTGAAACCCATCCTCACGATTGAAATTTTAATACTTTTTTATTTCAATTGCTTCCCTAACCAGTCTTGGTATAAAGTGGCGTTCTGTCCAGAGCATCTGAGGGTTATGTAGCTCGATCCAGTGGTTCGTACCGGACTCCAATAAATGTTGAGCGATTGCAGATTTATGCGGTTCATTGTTTTTGACTGCCCTGATGTGTTCCTTGATTCGGCATGTAACCGTTCTTTTTGTTTGTCCTATATAAGAACTGCCACAGCTACAGTCAATACCTATATTAGACCAGGCATAGCATCACTGTTGGTTTCCTAACTCAAGCAGTCAAGATCAATTGAAGCGGTTAGCTGGAATAATAGTATTTTCTTACTAAATAAGTAGTCGTAAGTAAACTCATATAAACTCACGCCTATATCCCCTAAGGGGTAGGCAGAGGTGTTAGCAACCACATTTTGCCAGTTTATGTTTAGGTCCCAATGTAATAGGTGGCGAGCCTATAACCATTAACCGGGCACTAATAAACCTGCGATAAATACACACATAACTTCGAAAAGCATCGAGAAGTCATCGATGTGTGCCATGGTAAAACATGGTAAAACCATCGAACCCGAGACCTCGTATCAGCAGTCCATTACCCATATCACTAGGCTACCGTGGTCATCGTAAGTAATTTTTTTATTAACTGTTTATGAACAAAAATCCAATAGCAGCACGCGCAACACACATTGGGCATAAAAATTTATGAGAGAAAATTATTAGTGCGATTGCAGATAGTGAGAATATTAATGTAATGTTTAAAAATGATTGCAACATCATTAATTGGTTCCGATAGTTCGAACGAATATCGGTAGATGGTTCACACTGTCATCGTAAGACGGATATATGTATAGAGGAATTTAGATGGTTTCGGACTAAGATTATGTGGGTTAGGGGTCAGAGCATGCCCCCTGTAAGTGAAAGATCGTGGGTTCGAATCCCACCTGAACCGATTCATTTTTTTCTATATTTTAATCGATACTGAATATTTATAACAGGTTGTGTCAATTAATCCTATATTTGTAAATTACTTAATTGAAGTGTAGCATGTACACTATAATATACTTTGCCTCTGTGGCGTAGCGGTAGAACGTTTGTCTGCTACGTAGAAGGTGCGGGTTCGATTTCCGCTCAGTGCAAATATTTGTATAATAATAATAATAAATAAATATTCCACGACATTCTACACAGCGCTATCTAGACCCATGGTAAGCATAGCTTAACTAGCTTGTGTTATGGGATCTAGAATGCGGATAAACATTTTTTTTGTAAATACATACATATTATACATAGAAACACCCAGACCAATGCAAATATACATATTCATGCATACAAATATATGCACTGAGCGGGAATCGAACCCGCGCCCCCTGCATAGCAGTCGAATGCTCTACCGCTACGCCACGGAGGTTGTATGCATAAATATATATATTTACATTGGTCTGGGTGTTTCTATGTATAACATATATGAATTTTTAAAAAAAGGATGTAAGTATGTTTTTTCGCATTCTAGATTCCATAACACAAGTTATGCTTATCATTGGTCTAGATAGTGTTGTGTAGTATGTTGTACAATATTTATAAAAAATAACTAGGTAGTCACGTTCCTGGTGCCTCTATAGCCTGGTACTAGAATCTATCCATACGTTATCTTTACTTATTACAAAATAAAGCTAGTATTACGAGAAGCGTATAAGTGGTAGCGACGCCAGAGCCCACTTACCCGATGCAGACAGTGCACGCCAATGCGGTACCACTTCTCAGAACAGTGTCGATAAACCTGCAGTGGGAAATACCCATTTTGTCCTTATTGGAACGGATGAAATATTGATATATGTGGACTGGAATCATTATTGCTAGGGTAGACGTAATCTACTCAGGTTTAAATATTATGGGTAGGTACCCTGTATTTATTCAAAATTTTCTTCATCATCACGCAATAATTTGTGAAATTTTAGGAAAGAGAGAAAGAGAATGAGAGAGGTAGGGGGAGAAGAAGCGACGACCTCTAGGCGCAGAGAGTTCGATTGCTACGTCAGGTGTCGTACAGGTCTATAAATAACATAAAAAGAAGGTAAAAAAATACAGTGAAACATTATCAATAATAGCCTTTATAACTCAAGTGAAAAAGAAAATTCTATTAGGTTTTACAGGTAGGTACAATTGCAGTCCCAAGCCATGAATGATAAAATTTTACAATTGAAAAAGTTTACCTTGAGCGGCATAGAAAGTAACAAACTGTTAGATCTTCTACAACTTATTTGAATGTCTGCTGTCTCCAGTCAATAAACCTCGCTACAATTGTAAGTGCGAAACTTTGTATGGATGTATGGATGGATGATTGTTCGTTCCTCCATTACGTCAGAAAAGATGAACAGCAGGTCAAAAAGGCCACTTTATGGGAGTCGTATTAGGATAATATTTTGAAATTAGAACTGCTGTGATCCTGCACGTATATGCGACCATTTTACGAATTTTATAGGAGTGTTTTAAGATTGTGCAATGTGACCTTTTTAAACCTATAGTATAGTACAGTGTACATAATATAGTGAAAGATAATGGTCTCGAATAACGCATTGGTTATTTTTTGCTTCGGGAATAGATTCCTGTGAGATAGTATTTTTACGTGTGGACTCGCGTAGGAAAGCTAGTTGCTTAGATGGTTGAAAATATTGTTTTTGTTTACATATTTTATTACCAAACCATAAATAACAAAATAAATCAATTTAATAAAAATAATGGGGTGAATCAACCTTACCACTTAGGACTATAAAATAGTTTAGGACCTATTCTCAAACCTATTAACTATACATAGTAAGAATAGGTGAAGCTATTTCGTAATTCTCTAAATTCTTCTACATTCTCGTGTTACAGTGTTTGTACACTGTAACACGAGAATTTTATATATATAGAGAGATTAAGAATACTGTTTTTTAAAGTATCACGATTTAATTCATAATTATACAACGATTCAGGACTTTTCGCGGTTAAATCATGGAACTTACTATTTCTGCCGACGTTTCGGATGCGTTGCAGCACCCGTCGTCTTGACTTGACTGTTCGACTGACTACGGGTGGTGCAACGCATCCGAAACGTCGGCAGAAATAGTAAGTTCCATGATTTTAATCGCGAAAAGCGCCGACCCGTTGTATAATTAAGAATACTTTTAATCAATTAAGGTCTTTGAAAATCTAAAAAACGTTAAGCTTCTCTAGACAATTAGTAATTCTACCAAAACGTTCGTAGCCACAACTCATCGAAAAATTATTAGTAGTACAACAAATAAACATAAAGTACAATAAGTATGTATGTGAAGTACATTGGGAAGTAATAAGGTTCTCGCAAGAAAAGCTGAGCAGCATTACACAAAGACAAATGTCTCCGAAACTGCATTAACATAATCCAAGAGCGGCGGGAAAACAAAGGAAGTGACGTCACGGGGAAGATGCGGTACCGACTTCCGGCCCATGCATGAACACAGAGTACATAATAAAATAAATTGATGTGGTCCATCAACGTGTGGAATTTCATTACCTTTGATAAAAAACCTCTTTCTTTTTTTCGCCTTTTTCGACGAAGAGGTTTTGTAATAATAAAGTCGTGTGTTAAACACATTTATCTTTAGAAACGTATAAAAGAAAAGCCAGACAAGGGTGAGTTGCGCACTCAGAGGGTATTATGTATTAAATAATTAAATATAAGAGATATACAGCCCAGACTCAGCCTCAGATGCATGGCTTGAGTCAACAATAGTGCCCGGAAGACCTTAATAGGCTCGCCGCCCCTATTACGTGGGACCGAATTCAATGATTGGTGAAATGTGGGTGTTAATTCACCTCTGCCTAACCCTCCGGGGATCAAGGCGTGTATATATGTATGTATATATAAGATTACCAGTCAGGTAGGAACTTTATATCATATAATAGGTAGGTACTTTCTTGGGGCCCATTAATATCTACACTTACCCGCTAGTCCATACTGCTGATTAATTAAAAGGCTTTCCTCGCGGCGTTGGGAGGTCAGAAAGTAATCTCTTCCTCTAAAGTCAATGTAAGTCAAATCGAGTGAAAAAACAGGTGAGCAGATGTCGAACTCTAAAGGCAAACATTGAATAAACTATTCACGTAACAATATATTATGTACGTAATAACTTTTAAACTATGACGTTCCATGATATACAATAATGTTAACGGGAAATAACGTGATCATGGTATAGGTACCTTTGGATTGCCTGACGTTTCGACCAGGTTACACCGGCCGTGGGCACAGTCCTGTGAACACGGTCAAGGTAATCGATCGCGTTAATTCCCGTTAACATAACTTTATATTATTTACGTAGCCCTAGACCTTCTATTTTGGATATTAAAGTAAAACTGTTTTTAAATCTATTTTATAACAAAAAAATTCCATCGGAAATAGTGTAAATAAAAATTTATATAATGTATACGGCGTAAACTTCCGATTATATTTTATTTAATGATTTCAAATGTTTTGTTTCATTATTGTTTCAACAACCTATTTAGTGTGTATTCTATGTCAATATATTTCTTTGACATTTTACTGACGTTTTGCGTCCAAACATACGAAACCCTGTCAATCGTAAACTATTGATGATCGAAAGGAACTCATTTATTTAACTGTATCCTAATCAAACATTTTCTAAACCTCAATGAAACAACGATCTAAAATCTAATCCGCTGAAAGTATCAACATTTCACCACTCTTAACTTTAAAGCCCAAAATTATATTTGCAAATCCTATAATCTACGTAGAAATTAATTGGCCGTAAAGCAACTGAGATGGTCCCGAATTATCAGCTTGTAAATCTTACTTAATCGGTTTTATACAACCGGCGTTCTGTCGTTTGGTATTCTATACAAAAGCTAACAAGTGCACGTAGTTTATCTGAGTGAACACGAGACACTATCTCACAAATGCATCAATCTTGCTCAGAAGTCGCGGGGGACTTCGTCCGGTCTATCCAATGCTGCATTGCTACGTGAGCGGACGTTGCCTACCGATGGAATTCCAATGCTAATGCAATAATGGAAATATAAACCCTATATACTTATGTATAGCAAAAGAACGTTGAAAATAAAACTTGTTTTCCTTTTAGTACGTTATCTCTTATAGCAAGTTTTAACAATAAATGTTGTACGTAATTAATAAAGTCCACCTACTTACTAATTTACATAGATTGAAAGTAGATTCATTTTATTTAAATCAAATGGTTTCATTAACAGAAGTTCCCTTCACCCCTTTGTGACTAGATTTTAAATGACCTCATTTGGTATCTACATATTTAATGAGATAAAACAGTAATTACCATTTCAAAAAATGACCGACATGCGGAGAAATCATTTAATTAACCCGGCATTATCTATTCAAAAACATTCACGTTCAACAAGTAGCACTCGGATTCGAAAATCTCAATACGTTTACGTAGGTCCGTCGTACAAAGTAATGAAGTAGGGTTTTCCTGGGAAAAAGAGATTACTTTTTTGCATTGGACGTCAAAGAGTGGCGATCCACTCGAAGATTTTCTTTCCGCCAATGGTCTCTGAATACTGCACCACAATGCTCGGGGTTCAAAAGAGCTTGATGAATTCCCGGCTCTTTGTTTCCGCTCGCTCTGTCTCGACAAGGCATTGCTTTTTAATTTAGACCATTTTGCCTCCCATTTTTTTATATTAGTAATAAATCTGGCTAACTTTCTCTTGATATTTTTGTACCGGAATTTTTTTAGCTTAGCCTTTTGAGTGATTTGTAAAATGACTTAATATTCTAGTTAAATCGTTTTTATTGGTATAACTTGTACTGTATATTTTTAAAAGACGTATAAGATATTACTTTCTCTCTCAACAATAGCAAACATACATAATATGTATTTGTATGTATGTGTTTATTGAAGTATGCATGTATTTATGTGTGTATGTATGTAGGTATGTATGTATGTATATATATATATATGTACGTGAGTATGTATATGTGTATGTATGTATATGTGTAAGTGTATATTTGTGCCTATTGTCGTGGGGTATACACATTGTATATCTTCTTATATTAATTTTACACTTGTGCACTAGACTTAGCCTCTCGTATTGCAATTCCTCTGTGCACTCCTGGGTTCGCTGGAAGAGAACTCAACTTTGAGTTAAGCTCGCCTTTGTACATTACATCTCATCTTTTTATATAAATGTAATTTATGTGGACAAAAAAGTATAAATAAAGTATAAATAAACTTGCTTTTATAAATCAAGGTTTAGAAAGAAATAATTGAGAGGATAAGGTTACTAATTGTAGACGTTACAGTGTTTGTTTCATTTAGAATGAACAAGCTTCATACGATAATGCCACACAATTTATATCACGAAATAGATGTATGAATACCAACTCACCAACCGATACAACTTCATTTGAGAATATCTTGAGGATCTACCACTTAGGTGGGTATACAAGCACACGGCCCACCTGAAGTTATATGTTCGCGGCCTAAGCTAACCTCACCTGCAAGACGCTAACATTTGATTGACGTGCGAGGTTCAGGCGCAGGTTTTCCTCCCGGGAATGAAGAGAAATCTAAAGACTATAAACTTTGAAATCATCCTAAGAAATCTTAAAAATTGGAATTACATAACTCATATATGTAAGTAGTACGTAAAAGTGGTATGTGTACTTACACATACCGCTTTTTAATCTGCAGGAATCGTCGCTAGACCTTACAAGATTAAATAAAAACACATCTAGAGAGATAGGAGCTGTATGCACTATAGGTACATCTGAGATAGTTCCTATAAATAGAACTGCAAGAGAATAATGTAATTCCCCGAGTGAGAGAAGTGGAATAATAAGTTTTTTTCGAGTAACAGAGCAAATAAAAGTGTTAATGCGGCTGCATCGAGATTTTCCAACTGGGAAAAAAATTGCTCTTTTGTGTTAGGGTGTTGTAAAGAAGGTTTTAATGAAAATTCTACTCTGTACCGGATAGACAAAAGTTTTGCCTTCCAACAAAGTGAGGTCACGCTTGTATTATAACATGTGCGAGTTGTTCACATGTTTTGTTAGCAGCCCACGTTGTTATGAAACATAATAATATGATGTATGATAATTTGTTCTGTGTTAATAACTTTTATCTCTATGTCAACGCTATTTTTTAGACCTTTCTGTATGAGTTCTGAACTTCTGAAGGCTTAATTAATTGATCAGATTATTATACCTAGAGTGAATTAAGAGTTGATTTATTGCGTAGTAACTTTTCTAATGTTAGTTTTTCACAAAGTTTCTAGTAATGAGGTGAAATGAGACATTCATACAGCACTCAATTCATTCGTAATTAATTTAGTGATTTGGAATTATCGGGATTACTACGCCACGTAGAGATGAAATCAAAACCAAGACACGTGTCTCACATTGATGTAATAATTCAATATTTTTAACTTTATTTTAGGGTATGAAGATTAGTTACTTTAAGAAATACGGATAAAATAGGTACTTTAGACCAACACATTTACAGCTGAGAGATACAGCAGTGACGGTGTATTCTTCTGTATCCTGGCTTCTAAATTTTTTCATTCATCATTGTTCTAGCTTTGATTCCAGGTTTTATCCAAAACTTATACTTAGGACGGTCTGCTCTGCTGGTGCTTGCTCCTGCTAATGGTTTTTGCGTTAGAGACTGCCGTCTGACACCACAGTGGAATGTGCACATAGTCTTATTCAATAGTCAGTACGTGTATCGCAGCGAAAAAATATCCCAAATATTGTCAAGAAGGCATTTTAATTTTATTCGTTACTTTTTTTAAACAAAAATAAATTACAAGGCTGGCTTGCGATAAGTTTAAAGCTTTCTATACATTACGTGAAGCTATAAATTTCTTTACGTTTACTCGTTTCTAAGGAATTTCGAGATGATATTTCAGAGACAAGAAAAGAAACATACAAAATTATTAGCTATTTCTACGTAAATATTGCGAGAACGAAATATGACGCCAGATTATGTAGAACACGTACAGACGTACATATATGTACACGAACAAAATGTAATATAATATGTGTTGTATTACTGTTGTATTACATTTTTTAAAATTGTTATTTGTTTTTAATTTGTTCACAGTATCTATCTGTATTTTATAGTGTCACTACAAGCGAAGACTTGTAACTGGCTCTCTGTCACATATTTTTTAATATATTTGCATATTTACCTGCTCTGTATTATTAGCTGTAAGTCTTCCATACAATAAATAAATAAAAAATAAATAAATAAAATACTGTGTCTCTTATAAAATTGTACGGGCAGATGAAAAGTAACACTTTAATGAAGCCGTGCTGAAATTCTAAACGTGAAGTTCCACCAGTGTGCTGAACTGTGCAGGACTACAATGCACAGTGTGCAACACAAATGTTTATTCTAGTCGACTCACTCAAGCAAATAATAACAAATTGTGCGCGATCATTCTAGAGATGTTCGCGCACATCTGTATACTGTTGTACGCGTACGCGTACAGGCAATGTACGGCACACTATTTTCTTTCTGATTTTAACTTACTTTTTACGCGAGTCACAGAGCCCTCCCCCGAACCTCGAGAACACATCTGTTCAAATCTGTTTAATAGTTTTCGCGTCAATCGAAACATATCAAAAATCCAAAATATTTTTTTTTTACTTTCATTTAACTTAACAGTTACGGTGCACATAGGTAAAATAAGTAACTTAGTTACTTTACTTTACTTAGTAACTTACTTAGTGCAAATGTAAAATTGTATTAGGTGACTCATTAGTTGAATCTCTGCCATCCAAGCTAAGCTTTACCTTGTGATATGGATGACAGGACGTTCCTCCTAAAAGCACAAGCTAATTTCATATTACGCACGTTAATGTTGACTGTTAATAATAAAGAAAAGTTACACCCCATGATTACTATGATCTGAATTTACTATTTTTTTAAATAAATCGATCGTATCTCCAGAGTACAGGCACAACTAATTTGTAACTTCATGATAGTAGCTACCTATGTATGGAATAGATTATTAGCACTTAATGTGCTAAAAAAGAATATAATGGACGCGAGCACTCCTAGACAGTCACATAACGAACTGTATATATCAGAAACACTTTCAGAGGGCAGCGCAGAGTTCAATGCAATATTAACTCGATCTGTGCCGATACATGTTGAGCTCCGTACAACAATGTATTGGATTTAAAGATCGCAATAGAACTAGCGCGTCGTTTGTCTACACGGAATCGTATTTTGTCCGCTTGTAGATTACAATTTAAGGGATATAAAGGCCATAGCTACCCAAATCTAGCTTTGAGTACTAATAAAGAGTCATTTAGCTGTGAGTAGGCTGATTTTTATACGGAAAACCCGTATTAAGTACTATAATTACTCAAATGTTAACCTTTCTTCCTTCCTTTTTTTCTTTCTCTCTTTTTTCTTTCTCTCTTTTTTTCTTTCTTTCTATCTTTCTTTCTTTCATCTTCCACCGCGGTAGCCTAGTGGTATAGGTAATGGACTATTGAGACGA
Organism: Eilema griseolum; assembly: GCA_963662185.1. Classification (NCBI taxonomy): domain Eukaryota; kingdom Metazoa; phylum Arthropoda; class Insecta; order Lepidoptera; family Erebidae; genus Eilema; species Eilema griseolum. The sequence goes on along the minus strand of OY759233.1, from coordinate 12,021,330 downwards.
GGTCTCGGGTTCGATCCCAGGTTTCACCATGGCACACACCAATGACTTTTCGAAGTTATATGTGTATTTATCGCAGGTTTATAAGTGCCGATTAATGGCAATAGGCTCGTCACCTATTACATTAGGACTTAAACATACACACCCACAACTGGCAAAATGTGGGTGCTAGCACCTCTACCCACCCCTTCGGGGATATAGGCGTGAGTTTATGTTACGGTATGTTATGTTTCTTTCATATCAAAATAAGTAGTCCGCAAAAGAAGTTAATAATAACAGTTTGGCTAGGAATATTTTATCCAACCCATCCACATTATATTATTTATCATATTAAATTAGATATAAAATACTTTTCATCCAATAAACAGATGGGTGAAGATAATTCTTAGTTCGGATCTTAGACTACTAGTGATAATATAATAGATAATATTGACTGCACCGGATACATTTTTTTTTTATTTCGAAACACTTCGATATTGTTCATCTCAAAGACGTCAATCAAATTAGTTTGAGTAGGGTAGTGACTGTGGGTAGGTATGAGGTTCTCGGTCCAATTTCCGTGTCGGGTTAAGTTATATTAGGTTTCTACTAACTAGGATATTACAGGGGAATCTAGAACACAGAATCTACGAAATCTAAAAATAAAACACCCGATTGAAAACACCGCCATACTATAACATAAAAAACCTTGAAACATATTTCCATGGGTAATGGAAATGAGGTAGTGGAATTGCAGGTGGTATGACGGCAACAGCAATATACTAATTCTATAAGAACAGATTCTGTATTTTGATTTTTACATTGTGAGTTTTTGTTATACAATTATTTAATTGAATTACAAAAAACTCACAATGTACAAAGGCACACCGTTACATTTAATTTTTACACCTTGCCATTCACAGCCGTTCACACCTACCATTCGCACCCTTAAAATTACGTTAATTTTGTAATTCATAAACATAATATATTTAGGGCAAACTGCCAGCAATAAAATCATTAGGCAACTTTGTTAAAGGGCTCATATGAAGCCCTTCATATGAGCGGTCTATGGACAGTGAATTGCTAAAGTAAACCTACATATGGTGTTAGAGCTAAATTTTAACTTCCCTATAATTAGTTAAAGCTCGCTAAACGAGAGGACTGTCCACTCGATTATATTAGATAAAAGACGCGTTTGCATATTTAGTAATGATTTCAAATAGTAAAGTAAGATTTCAGTTGATACGAACCGGAAACTAAAGTGAAAAAAGCTACTAGGATTTATTTATTACCTAGTCATAAAAAATAAGGTTGAAGGCTCATTTTTGCTGCAGAAATTGTAGATTGTATGACAAGGAGTAAAGTAGTATTTTTACGGCGAGGACGCTGATTTAAATCACGAGCGTAGCAAAGGATCCTAACTGAGAATCCTGAGTACAGCGAGTCATATACTCTACTTTCCATACCCTTTCTATGATTATTATAAAGAGGTTAAGACTATTACAAGAACAGATACATAATTATCGTCGTATCGTTTCTAGTTTTCTAGGAGTTAGGACACGACGGTATTTCCGTCCAATTGAGCAATCCGGCTGGGGAAGTACCTCCGCCCTACAGAATACTCAGGCCATAATAATCTCGTGTTGTGTTGCCGGCGTTGAGTAGAGTAGCCAGAGTTCATTGAAGACTTTTTGTGCTGTCAGTGGCAGGATCAAAAGCTTGTCCTGCTTTATCTCTTACACTGACGACACAGAAACTCTGTGTTTACAGGTTTTCATCCCCAGAATAACAGACAGAGACTTATGTAATGCTCGCGTTTTTGTGTTTTTTTGGTTAGCACGGGTCCCCGCGCCGTGCGGCCAAACACGTAGGTACCAGCCAGTAATTCATACATTTGCGTTCCATTTCTCTGAATGACTAACTTATGCTCCGAACTCAAATCATTTATCCGTCCGCTAAAAAGTTTTTAACATAAAAGAACTATTTTCCTCCCGCTTATAGAGGAACAAATTAACACTTCTCAAATAAAAGGGATGAAATATATATTGCTAATGTTTTATAAGTAAAGTAAAAATAACTATATATGCTGCGCATGATGGCAAGTTTAAAATATAGCGTCCTTATTTGCCCGTTAACCCTCCTAAATAGTTAAATTGCTGTCATGAGTGGGATCACATCGGTAGTGTAATGGCCAGGATTAAAATCCGAACCTCTCAATACTCATTAAACTCTCAATAAACTTCGGAGACGGTTTCCAAATAAAATAATTTATTTGCCGCGTGGTTCCCGACAGAGTAGAATTAGGGTCACCCCATCTCTTACCATGCGGTGTCGTACAAGGCGACTAAGGGATAGGGGTGTTTAACATCAAGCAGATATATACAGCCCAGACTCAGCCTCAGATGCATGGCTTAAGTCAACAATAGTGCCCGGAATACGGCAATAGGCTCACCCCCGTGGGAGCGAATACAATTATTCGTGAAATTTGGGTATTAATTCACCTCTGCCTAACCCTCTAGGGATAAAGGCGAGATTATTATGTATGGGTGTAATTTTCAAGAGCCTGCAGCCAAAGTATTTGTTACATACGCGCCACAAAAAAAAAAATGTGCTACGAATAAAATATACAAAAAGCAGGTGTCGATAAGTGTATCAATAAAAGTTCTGTGAATTATCGAGAACATCTCGTCACGTAGAAGCCTATGATGCAGTTCAATATGAAATATCCAGATAATACGTTCTGACACTGACAAGGGTTGACTGGTGCCCATCCACCCATAAAAATATCTCGCTGCAAGTTAATTCGTTATTTTAATATCAAGAGTAAAACTATTTGAGGAGGTATAGTCCATTGAAATGTTTTTTTTTTGCTTTAGCAGGCATTTATCAGTGGATGCAATTTTATTTTTTAGATGTCAAAGGGAGGTCAGTATAAAGTTAAATCCCACAAAATAAAAATAAAATTGTGTCCTCTGACAAATGCAACCCCACGTAAATATGTAACTTTTCAATGGACTAGTATAAACATTTTAGAGTTGTGCCCGTAAAAAATGTAGTGAGCGGATTAATTACTGGAATCAAGTGCTGAATAAACATTATGTTTTTGTTTGTGTACAGTTTAATTATCGAGAAGTTAGTTGTTGTTTTTGTAGAAATAAGCCGCTATTAATCTTGTGCCACGCCTACGCTAAGAATTGAACTGTTCTATTCTTAACTTAATGCCTCCGTCTATTTTCGAAATAAGCTCGACGGATATTTATAGCTATTTATATCTCTGGATAATAAAAGTTAAGGTACTTTTGATTAATGAGAGTTTTTGAACTGAACAATAACTCTATACACAATGGATATTCTACATATTATTGTACAACTAGGCACTTATCCCGACCGGCTGACTGACTGACTGATTCATGACGCAAATGCTAAACCGCTGGGGTTACAAACTTGAAATTTTGGCAGTTGATACCTTTTCTGTTGTAAGTTTTCATTAGGCCAGGACTTTTTTAAATAATACTGTTAAAGTGGGAAAATAAAAATATGTGTGAAATTCCGTCATTTTTAAAGAAACGCCTAGTATATCTTGAGTGTTCTTATAAAACTCCGTTTAGTTTTTTATGCTATAGATAGCTCACTTCATAATAAATTGTTTGCAGCCTGTATTTGTGCCTTCAGCTTACTAACTTGATGTTCGGTGAAGTCAAATTAACGAGTACTTATAAAAAAATCGACCTGCACGGTATTAATAATATAAAAAGTTTTAAAGCCGTCGCTGTTTTGGACCGTCAAAGTACCTATAGGTGGACGGGTATCTAAATTAATTACAGGGATCGTGTTGCCGTGAGGCATATAAATAAACATTTAGTGACATCGATAGTATTTTTAGTTTTGTTTGTGCGTATGGATAATAACAACAAAATCATTAAACTAGATATTAACTAGTAAACTTTTTTGTAAGGGCGTAATATAAAATAGTTTTTAACACACTTGCTCGTAAAGTGGCTCTAATTTCACCGCAATTAAGCACATAATGGCACCTATAATAATACTGTGATTTTTCCGTGCTATAATTCACAAAGTGCGTTATAGCTTTCTGAAATTTTATTGGATGAGTTGCTAGTACAAACACATTAATATACCTACTACTTACTCATTTTATAAGACTTCGTATTTGAATAGATATTTTCAACTTGTACGTGTTTAATAAACAAAACTATGCCTTCAAATCGTAATTTCACCAACTGCAGATTTAGTAATTGTTTCTCTAAATAAACGTTTAATCTAAGTAAGTACTATATAATAGTAGTTAATGAAGTGAAGTTACATAATAAGGTTTTTTAATCAAAATTATGTGCAGTTTCATAGACTATTTTATCTAATCTCATTTATTAGTTAACACAATTTGCGGAAAATAACAAAGTTATTTTTAGCGTAATAATTCATTTGCTGATCGCGCATACATGTTGCGCCGCATCTACCACAGACTATGTAGAAAAAGTGTCTATATTTTTTTTATTTTTTTTGATCTCTGTGCGTGAACAATGTGATTAAAATTATTTTTATTTTTAATGTTTACATTTCAGTATAAGAGTAGAAAAAAATACTTTTTAGTATTATTTTTTTAGCAAGTGTGTTGAAAAACGTGGTACGATATACGTGTGTATTGATAATTACCGTCTTCGGATCTCTTAAGACCATCGCCTGTCAGCTCGGGTCTCAGTGGCGCCTCAGTAGTAACCACCAACTTTACAAACTCGCAATATATACCTAATGAAATTATTCACTGATTGCCATACTATTTAATGACTGACAATTTATCACAATCATACTCTGGCGCAGCCAGGTGGTTCTCTCAGAGGTCGGCAGGTGACACACCTCAATCAAAATTGTGCTCAGAGGTGAAAATCCTCGAAAACATCTAGGAACAAGACTCCAAGACTGAAGCATTTGTCTCGTATTCATTATTAATAAGAATTAGGATAGCATTGTGAAAAAAACAGAAACAGAAAACTATACTATAGAGAGACTAAACTGCGTCTCTATATATTTTCCAGACAGATTTTTTATAACGAAATTCATTATAGTTGCTCTTTCTGGGGTTCGAACTAATGAGTTGGTAGACGAGCTTCTCGACTACATGTGTCGTATTTATCCGCCTTGCGCTTTTCCTTAAGGATAAAAGTTAAGATTAGTTTAAGGGTAAAGTTGTTCAATACAGATGTGGGCGCAAAAGGAAATCATGGAAGTATCAGCTGCTACTTCAACGTTAGCCGTAGAAGTTGACTAGGTAGGGATTACTGTTGTCGAATTTGCGCAATGTTGAATTGATATTTGATAACTTTTTACATTTATTTGTTTCACCTCACCTGATGATAAGCTAAATGCAAAGTCTCAGGAAAGAGGGTCACCATTATAGACAAGTAACATGTTACAATGGTGGCACTCAGCTTGGCGGTCTCATAAGATGCTATTTCACGCTCCGCTTAAAGGATTCGGGACTGACTGGAAGAAGGAAATAGTGAGCTGATAAAGAATTTCATGTGCTAGAGGTGCGACAAAGGGAAGAGTCTCTGAACAGCTTAAAACCTTACCCTCACTATAGTTAAATTACGTGTATGCATAACTTACACATGTATTATAAATATCGTATTATATCTAAAACATTCAAATTTACGAAGAGCTAGGCATAGGTGTTTATTAATACCCATACTTCGCCAGCTATAATTTTCGGTACCACATCATAGAAGACAAGCCTATTGCTTTGGGCTGTGGCTGTGGGCTATGTGTTTTCTATCGGATGGAGAACAGCTCATAGTCACCTTTTACGATACGCACGGGAAGAGCGAAGAATTATTTCTAGAAGTTGTATGTATATATCTGGTTCAGGTCGCCTTTATACATATTTAACCCTTAACTACAGTGGTGAAAAATAATCACGTTTGTATAGTTGTGGGGTCCATTGGACCCATGTATTTTTAAAAGGTAATAAAAATGAAAGTATCCCGAATTTTTAAGAAAATGTTTATTAACTTTATTATATATTTATATAACAAACATTATGTTCTAAAAAATCAACTATAGGAACATACATTTCTAACATTAATTTGTACTTTAAATAATCACTTCAAATTTCCTTAATCTAAAAACAAGGTTTTGAAAAAAAAAAAAGATAATATGAAACTGGTCGCCAAGTAAAAACAAAAAATATTTTCTATAATAAAAATATATGGTTTACAAAAATATACCAAAAACAAAGAAATAAATTTTAAAACAAAAATTTTGACACCAGTTTCATTTAGCCTACTTGCAAACATGTACTGCAAACAACTTTTGCACATGTCATGCAAATAGGCTGCTGGCACTTAGTACATAAGTGAACAGTCTTAGCTCTCTTAGCAGGCTTGCAGAATGAGCACCTCTTCCTTTTGTTCCTGTCCAATTTCTGGCTTTCACCTGGTTCACTTGATGGAAGATGAATCTGTAGGGCCGTGGCAATGTTCGTTCTTAGTTGTGTAGGCAGTCTTTGATTGTAGCATCGTTCTTTCATATATGGTTCACATAAAGATTTGGCCAGCCCCTTCAAAAACATCATACGTGTCATCTTGGATGCTCTTTCATGACTTTGCTGAATGATATAGGCATTCAAAGCGCTCATGTCCAGTAATCTGTACAAAATAGGCATAGGCCAACGTCGCGTTCTGCGGCTACTTGAATAAACTGAGCACATCTGATCAACAGCATCGACGCCGGCTTTGGTGTTGTTATACTGAAGGATTATTTCTGGCTTGTTAGTTGATTCGTCCACAGAATTATCGTGATGCATAGAGGACACAAGTATCACAGATTTGTTCTTTTTAGGAACATAGCTCGCAATGGTAAAGTCTTTTGTGAACCCGAACAGAGAAGATTGAATTTCGCGATCTTTATGAGGTAAGAACTCCTTAGGAATCTCCCTTTTATTTTTTTTCAGGGTCCCAACGACAGTGAGGCCTTTGGATAGCATGATAGTGAGAAGTTCCATTGATGTGTACCAGTTGTCTGTAGTTATGTTACGGTTAGTATTCAGGATTGGTTGGCATAATCGAAGACAAGCTTGTACTGGAATCGGTTGTTTTTTTTCTTCATCTGTCAGCGTAAGTCCATCAGAATTTTTTCCACAATATAAATAGGTATTATACACATAGTGTGTCTTAGCATCTGCAAGACATTGCATTTTCAAACCATACTTGTTTGGCTTGCTGGGAATGTACATCTTGAAGGCACAACGTCCGCGAAATCCTACCAGCATTTCGTCAATCGTTGCATATGCACCAATGGAATAATTTGCTTGAGCATTCTTATTGAATATATTTATGATCTCAGTAGTTATACAACCAGGGTCCATTTTTTTACGTTCTTCTCTATCATCCGGGTTATCGAAGCGGAGACACAGCAAAAGAACATAAAATCGCAAAGAAGACATGCATAATCTAAAAATTTCTCTTCCAGTTCCATCAGTTGCAAACAAGGATACCACAGCTTCATGATTCGACTTGAATACAGCGGAATAGAGCAATAAACCGATAAAACAGTTTAACTCCTGGTGAGTGCATTCTCTTAGTTCAGTGCGATCTGGAGATTTATATTTCAGTCTGAATGCTGCCAGTTTCTTGTTTGTCCAAAAGAGTATTTTGTTTTTCAGATCCTCATCGAACAGTATATTGAATGCCTCATTTGGAAGGAATGGGTCTGTAGGTCTTGCTCTTGAGGTAGTACATGGCAATCTTAGGATGTTATGGTTTCGAACACGAGAATTTCTTGATGGCGGTGTTTTAGCCCATTTGAACCTATTTTTTCCATAATAGTAATCAGACGAATTATTTGTTTCATTCTCTTCGCATTCATCTTCATTTTCAGATATTTCAGAGTTCGTGTCATGATCACTTTCCACTACAAAATCTTCATCATTATCAGAAAACTCATTGTCAGAGTTAGAATTTAGTGCATTCCTCACAGAAACTGAATTTTCTTCTTCATCACTGCCTAAATCAGCATTCAGCCATTGCTCTATTATGTCTTCCCGATTGGTTGATATATTTTTATTATTTTCCATGATGAAAAACTGAAATTTAACACAAAAACAACTAGAATGCAAGAATTGTAAAAAATACGTATCTATAGTCGTGGGTCCAATGGACCCATGCATATTCATTTACGTACCTTTGGAGTAGCGCGCGAAATACGTCCGTCTCCCTGCGTATGCGCCGGCTTACTGTCGGAAGGTACTGAGGTGCGCGGGGAGCTCCACCACCCGCAGCGCTTTTAGTGCTTGTTTAAAAAATCACCATGGGTCCAGTGGACCCACGACTACAGTTAAGGGTTAAAATAGATGAAAGCACAAGACAAGAAAATATTGAAATCATATAATGTACACACTTTTGCTCAGTCACTATCTCTTTTCCATAGCTTTAGTACAGTAAAAGAAAGCAAAGTCTATGAAATATAGTGACGTCTATAAAATATATCTTAAAAGTTGCAATATAGAATAGTGGGGTTAAACCAGCGCTGTAAAAGGTGTTCCACCAAAAGTTGACGAAAACATGACATACCTATATAAATAGCAAGCCCTTCGAAAAGTCTTATTACCTACATCTATTTGGTATTTTATTTACAAAGGATTGCTCGCATGACTTGAATATGCCTTCACTGCAAAGATTGGATATATAAGTTATGGGAGACCATTACAAAGAGCGCTTTCGATAAACAATAACGCTTAACTGATTTATGAAAGGTTATTGTTAATTACTTGCAGTTGGGCCTGATGGAAACAGCTTTTGGGACCGATGGTGATAATTAAAGCTGTATAATAAGCTTCCTGATAGGAGCAGGTTAACACTCAGGATTGGAAGTGAGGTTGAAATCCACCTAAGATTTTCTTTGCAAATTTTCACATCATAGAGAGATCATTGAGCCAGAATACCTACTTCGGGGTTAGTAGTGAAGTAGATATTACTGAATTCAACAAACTAAAATCATACCATACGCCCCAGGAAAGCGAGATCTCAGGAACTGTTAGATATTGACCACCTGTCTTAAAACAGGTCATCTTGCCGTGGAGTGCAAGGACATTTAGACAGGTATGGCCTGCCGCGTGGTTCCTGGCAAAGTAGAATTTGGGCCACCCCATCTCTTCCCAAGCGGTGTCGTACAAGGCGACCAAGGGATAGGGCTGTTTAACATCAGACAGATTTATACTGTAAACTCAGCCTCAGATGAATGGCTTGAGTCAACAATAGTGCCCGGAAGACGGCTATAGAGTCACTCTCTATTACGTGGGACCGAATTGAATTTAGTAAATTCACCTCTGCCTAACCCACCGGGGATAAAGGTGTGATTATATGTATGTATGTAAGTGTGTTTGGCCTGCCTCAGAATTAAACAAAAATACCTTAAAATATGTACTATTGTTAATATTGTCTTTACATGCATTTTCAAAGAACAATGAATATCACCTCTCAATGTTATCGCTTGACAGAATCTTGGTTTGAACTTGGAACACCATATTCTAGTACGTACATGTTAAAGTTCAATGACTCTCATTTACTTGGTTTACTATAAACAATAATGACATCTAGTGTGGAAATATTTTAGGGATTACCTTACAGACGTATAACCTTACAAAAATAATAATTTCCTCAAGTTACCGAATATGGTAAAATGAAAATAACCTGCACAAAAAATTCACATCAAAGATATAGTACGTTAATACGTTATGCATACACATCACCAATAAGGTCACTTCTTGACAGCATCAAAAGAGTTCGAAGATTCATATAAAATAAATTGCTTCACAGTTGATAGTCGGAAGGGGTCAATGAGGCATGACTTTGACGAGGGTACAAGTTTGCTTGCGTACAACGCAGCCAATATGCAAGGATACCGCCTTGAACCGTGTTTGACACGGCTCGCTTCAGGTGAATGCTGCGATTACATGAATGCTTTCAGCTTACACGTATGATTGTTTAATAGTTCGATGATTTTGTAAGGTTTTCTTCTGAAGACATTCCGGTAGAACCGGCTTTGACATAAGAATAATATTGTTTACCGATATTGTATCCGGTGATGGGTATAAAATATTATACTATAATATTGAGTAGAATTGATCTTTTCCCACTTGTTTTGTATTCTGCACTGAGGGCACATAAAATCTCTGTTCTCACAGGGTCGTCAGCACGGATGTGACTCCACTGGTGTTACACACGTTCATAGGTCACGGTAACCACTTTCCATCAGGTGGGCCGTGTGCATGTCTGCCACCTAAGTTGTATAAAAAAATACTTTGAGTTAATTTAAGTAATCTCTTCAATGGCCATAATCATAACCATGGTGTTAATAGTTTTGAATTAGATTTTCATCTGAAAACGAACGAACTTGTATAGTTCTTAATATCGTTATATAATCGTTAATAGAATCTGCCATTCAGCGCCGCATACAAGAACAGGTGCAAGGGCTAATATCGGACGCACAGCACGGATTTCGTCCAGGTCGGAGCACTTCCTCCAACCTTCTAAACTTTATGGCTCAAGTGGTGCCCGCTGTTGATTCTGGTGTGCAGGTGGACGCGGCCTACTTTGATATAAAAAAAAGCCTTCGATACGGTCGATAATGTCGTATTACTAGCGAAGCTTGCTGCTGTCGGATGCACGCAACACTTGCTAGAGTTCTTTGCAAGTTATTTCAAAGATAGGCAGCAGTACGTTGACTACAATGGGTGGGTTTCTGAGCCGTATTTCACTAGATCTGGCGTAAGTCAAGGAAGTAATTTGGGACCACTTGAGTTTCTTATAATGATAAACGATTTACCGGAAGTAGTCAAACATGCAACGTGTCTACTCTTTGCCGATGATCTGAAGTTACTACTCGAAATAAAAAATGACTCTGACTGCGAAAATTTGCAGCGCGATATAGATAGAGTAGTGAGGTGGGTATAGCAAAACAAATTAACTTTTAATGTCTCCAAAAGTTCCACTATAACTTTCAGTCGGGCGCGAAAACCGATAATGCATACATATAGAATAGATACGGAACCTATGCAAAGAGTAACGGAAGTTCGAGACCTAGGAGTTCTAATGAAAGTTGAATTATCATTTTCGAGCCATATTACCAATATTTGTAAAAAGGCGTACAGAAACTTAGGATTCGTACTAAGGCAGTCACGGGATTTTACTAATATCAGCGCGGTAAAGGCGTTGTATGATGCACTGGTCAGGAGTCATCTTGAGCATGATGGCATGATATGGTCTCCACATGAAGCGAAGTATACACTCATGATAGATAAAATTCAGAACAAGTTTATTATTTATATATTTATTATTATTATATTAGGTACTTGTATATGAAATTATACGGAGTGTACCCATTTTACTCTCTAATGTACCCCACATTGTTCGTACTGGGTATGGTGGGGTATAATCAGTTGAGAGTGCGGCGTGAATTTTTTCTTACGGCTTACCTAATTAATCTCTTGAGAGGGAAGGTATGCAATCCAGGTATACTTAAACAACTAAGTATCTGCGTTCCGGATCGTTACGTATGGAGGCGGAGACGTCCACCATTACTGGTTGTGCCTGCAGCCAGGACCAACTTGCTTCAAAAAACACCTCTTAGCCGATCCATAAGAGTCATAAATGACATAGGTGACAAGGTGGATATATTTTCGAGTAACTGGAGTGAGCTTGCAAGGATTTTGTTAAATGACATAGCTTACAATAATCCATAGTTTGTATTTTTTATTTTATTTTTTTGTTTAAATTTTATCTTATTATTTAGTGTTTTTATATACTCGTACCTAGTTGATTTGTTGTTGTATGTGTGATTTTTGTGTTTGTTTTAATTACTTAGTAAGATAATAGTTGTATATTTTGTTATGTAAGTCCATTTCTGTTTTGGGGTTGTCCCTGTCAAGGTGGTGGATAATATTATATTTATAATAATAAATAAATAGTTTATATTCTGATTTTGCTTTCAAAATTATTTTCATAGATGCTTCTTCTACCTAATGCTGCGCGGAAGCGCGAATGTGACTTTCCTGATGTTGTACACGTCCATAGGCCACGGTAACCACGTACCATCAGATGGGCTGTCATCACTTAAGTGGTATAAACAAACGGTCGTTAAGCTACTCACACAGTCTTATTAATGTGAAATACCATATCAATATTATAGACCGGTGCAGATAGGCCACGGTAACCACTTTCCATCAGGTAGGCCGTGTGCTTGTCTGCCACCTAAGTGGCATAAAAAAGATAGAAATATTAGGGAATTAATTGATAAGCATGAGACCAGTTGCAAATGAAAGAAAATATGGTCAAAACAACGGGAAAAACAACTTAAACTCGTTATGAAGTATGGGATTGTAATGGGCTGCATTTTAAGGGAGAAAATCATTTGCCACGATTTACAGCGAAACTTAACCTTTTATCGAAAAAATGTAAATACAAAAGTTATAGATTTTTAACAAGGCCTAAGTTTAACTTTATATCAACCGTTTTTAATTTTTTTTTAAAGAATTACATTTTAACAGTTGCTTCTTAGTAAATTTACGATAATATCTTTTATATGTAAAGCAAAGCTCCGACCCATGGTTCCCAGGTGAAGACCCCGGGTAGCAACGGGTGATCCTCTGTTATTATGACGATAATGACAGAGCATCACCCGTTACATAGGTGTAGGTCTCATTCACAAAGGCGTATTATTATCATTAGATAATTGCGCACACGTGAAGAACAGATATCGCAATATGGCACATGTAGTTCCAGAGATTAGCACTCAAACAAACAACTCTTCAGCTTCATTATTAGCATAGGCATCAAATATCAGCGATCAATCAATATTTCTTTATTTTTTATATTCTTCTTTCTTGGGCTTCATCAAATAAAACCTCACGCTATTTTGAAGTTAATTTATAAAAACAATTCACCATCAGTTTAATTCTAGTACCTACTAAAGTAGAATAGCTATCATAAGACATCACAGTAAGTTATTAATTTACCATCGCCTACCCTCGGCGGTCTACTAAACATGAAAACGCGCTCCCGAGGCACTAAAAAGGTGCGGGATCCACTTAGTAATATTGAAATCCTTAGAGATCACTCCTAGTTGGACTAAACTCCCAACTCCTTACCACTATTATTATCTTAACCCAGTACTTACTTATTAAATTTCCCTTTGAGTGAAGTTGGTGCTAGAACAGATACAAGTTAAATAGACCAAGGAAGCTTGTGCAAACGTTCATCGCAAGATTAATAGTATATAGTTACTAAAAGTAAATATTTAAAAAAAATGTTTTTTTTTTTATAGGACACGTCAATTCGTCTTGCCTCGCCTAATGCAACGCTGAAGGCAAAATCTCAGAAAAGAAGGTCATCATTATGTACATATACCATGTTACAACGGTGACACACAGTTTGAGAGCCTCATCATATACTTTTTCACGCCCCGTTTAAAGGACTCGGAACTGTAGGAAGAAGGAAACACGTTTGTTGGTAATAAATTTCAAGCCTTAATGGTGCTACAAAGGAAATTGTCTGCGAATCGCTTGGTTCTTGATGGAATATTCTGCACCGTATACGGATGACATCTAAACCCTGCACGTGTTGTCCTATGTAGGAAAAGGGAGGTGGGACTAATTGGAAGAGCTCTTCACAACGTTCACAATGGTGCAGACGGTAAAATACTGCCAAGGACGCAACATCTGTATGCATCTGCAAAGGCTCTAGAATGTTCATATCCTCAGGATTCCCAATAATGCAAACCGCACTTCACTGCAACCTTTCGAGGGTATCAACTAAGTACTTTGCGGAGCCATGCTAGAGATGCGAACAGTATTCCACGCAGGAGGTTGTTATCCATACCTTTTTTTTTTTTACGTGCGCAATATATTGAGATTGTCCTGTAGTGGCTCTCCACTCACAAAATTTTATCCTTTGTGGGTGGTAAGTGGTATGACCTACAAACTTTCACCTTTGTAATATTAGTAGTATCTATCAACTTACTTTATCCCATAACGTATACATATATAAAGCACAAGTTGCAAGGAGTACCTACCATTCATTGTGTTGCAGTTTAGTATACTCGTATAGTATACTCGTATAGTATATAATAGTATAGTATACTCTTTCAGCAACTGATAAAAGTAATTGAATAACGTCAGTTGTCTCAAATGTACCACTCACTACAGTTGTTTTAATTATCCTTCAGAAAGTAAATTAAATAGAAGTCTTGCTTATTCAAGATGGAAAGTTGGGTATTATAAGTCATAATGAAAAAGGACAGCTGAACACGAAGTTCGTATTACAGCGGTTGCACATAATATTCAAGACTTTGAACATTTTTTAGTTTGGTGCTATATTATTTTTTGAAGTACCTGCAGCCCGGCAATTGATTATATCCTGCTAGGTAAATGGTAAGATGCTAGGGTGAAGATGCTCAGATGATCACCGAGCACGGATGCTTCGGCAAGTATCTGCGTCGGATGGAGAAAGAGCCAACGTCCGAGTGCCATCACTGCGACGCGAGCGAGGACTCAGGTCCGCACACGCTCACCGAGTGTCCGGCGTGGGAGACGCCGAGGCGGGAGCTTGTGGCGGCCCTGGGAGTGAGAGTTCTCACGCTCTCCACCTTGCTCGCGGCGATGGTCCGCTGCGCGGATGCGTGGGCGGCCGGCGCCTCCTTCTGCGAGCAAGTAATGCTCGTGAAGGAGGAGGCGGGGCGGGAGCGGCAGCGGGAGCGACGAAGGATCGCAAGCCAAGCTGCCCGCGTACGAAGGCAACTCGGGCGTCGGAGGTCGATGAACGACCTCCGCCCCCCATGAGCGCCGGCCTGGGGGTGACAGGTGGAGCCGCCTGTTACCCTGGCAGAAGCAGGCCGCGGCGGTGGCGCGCCTAGCGCGCCTCCCCGTTTCCGGGGTCGAGTTGGGGACTCTGTAGTCCCCACACCCGAGACGAGGGCCAGATCGTGAGAGATGGCCCTGGGTCGGCCGGGGTGCGAGGGATATGCCTGTCAACCTCACCTTCGGCAACCAAAACGACCCACAGGCGGCGTGCGTTTTAGTCGGTTCGAGTCCGACATAACCTCCTCCACCGGCTCCGGTGGGGAGGTATCCGTGGGGATTTTGCGCACGTAAAAAAAAAAAAAAAAAGGGTGAAGATGCTAATAATAATATAATAATAATATGCGAATGCTGCTGGTAGGGAACAGTGATGTCCTTGTTAGATACTTTTTCACGCTCTGGTAGATAAACTTGGGATTGTAAGAATAGTCAAATTTAGAAGAACAGTGGATATGGCAGAGTCGAATTTACACCCACATGTCATCAATCAAAAAATGCGGTATCACGTAATAGGGGGTGAGGCTATATAATATTGTTGATTCAAACCATGTATCTGAGGCAGAGTCTGGGCTGTATATATCTGTCTGATGTTAAACAGCCCTATCCCTTAATCGCGTTGTACGACACCGCATGTGAAAAGATGGGATGGTCCAAATTCTACTCTGCCGAGAACCACGCGACGTATAAATACTATTCTAAAACTATACTTGAATATTATAAAATAGTTAATGTTTCTTGCTTTATCAGATCTAAACTAATCTAATTCCATTATTAATACTCCTGTTGTTGGAAGTGAAAGTTCAAAGAGAAGACCTCAAGAAAGATATTGGTTATTCCTAACCCACAGTTAGCTACATCCGCATTATCAAGAACTATTTCAACGAACAATCACGTACAGTGCGCGAAAGTATGAGTCGTGGGTTAGTATCTTGAGTTTAAAGGAACTGGTGAATTTATTCAATCAATTTCACTTATATTTCGTTAATATTATTAAATACGTACCCAATTACGTTAACATAACATAATAACAAGATATTATAATTCAAATGGTAGTACATTGATGAATTGGATTACCTCATTCCGATACTTAAAATATTGCAAACGCAAATAAAAATATTACAATAGTGTAAACGCAAATACAAATATTGCAATTTATAATGATTATGACAATAAACATTAGCAGCAACAAATTATAGTAACTAATAATCACCTAGACCAATGCAAATAAACATACTGTTGATTATGTACGGGGCGGGCATCGAATAATGATCTTGAGTTGGCAATGAAATGCTCGAACCTAAAGGTCATTTATTTACGCAATAATAATATTAAAACAGAAAATAAAGTACTTCACCGACGCGGTCATTGCCTTCAGATGTACCAACAATCTTTTTGTTGGTATTCACGCGTCGCACAAACGAGTAAAAGAAAATGTTATTGTTATTACAAAATGTAGAAATACTCGTAGTTCTCAATAAATATATATGGTTATTGTTTGTCTTTATTTTCTATACAGGGTGATTTTGATTCGCGTTAGGGCAAAATCACATTAGTGCGGTGGAGCTACGTGGGGGAACTGCAATGAAGGAAAGCCTGCACCATCGCACACTGCACCGTCGACGACGCACGATTTTCGTACAACGAATAGTATCTTTTTACTGTCTTATTTTTATATGTAAACATTGGTGACTTTAGTTATGTTTAGGTTGTAATGTGGGTTATACTCCACTAACTGTTGTCCATGACCCCGTCAGCATAGTGTTGTGATCTTGATCCCGGAACCCATAGGAACCTAATCCAGAGATTCCTGTAACGAATTTTAAATAGATTTTTTCACGTGTTTGCGCACGATTGTCAATCAATCAATTAGTCCATAGCTGACCACTGCTAGACATAGGCCTCTCCCAATGTTGGGAGGTCTTTGGCATACTGTAACGAAGCTGGCCAAACGGGTCAGTACAGGGTTTTATTACGGTTTACCTCGCAGTGGTATCATTAGCGTATTTTTCAGTTACGCCTCTTAAGACACCCGTCGGATGAGATGGGGGGGTGATATTTGTACTCTTTCTCTGTCACCACATGGAAATTGCATGTGCGCGTGATTGAGTAACGAACATCTAAACATCTTGATAAACTTTTACATTTATAATATTAAGTCTTAAGGCAGATAGTACCCCAGCACCTACTTACATTTTATTCATAAAGCGAATAGTCTTACTTCATATACTATATTGTTATGTTATTAGAAATACTAATACCTAATTCAGTATGCATTAACATCTTTTATATTTCCATATTAAAGATAATATTTAAATAAACTATTATAACCTCAAATATGTATCTTTTATTATTGGAAATTATCGTGAATTTTTATTAGTTTCACCAGTGTGGCTTTCATGAACTTAGCAATAACGGTCACAGTAGCACAGGCGTCTTGTTAGGATTATTTTAAAAATCTTCCAAAGCCTTATGAAGCTACAAGTACTAGCTGATAATATAAATATTCTAAAACGTATCAAGGATACTTTTTAGAATATTTATATTATCAGCTAGTGTCATCGGAGCCCCTTCTTGAAGAGGTAAAATTCACGCAAGGGAATACGGTCACTACAATATTAAACACCGGAACGGAAGTAACGGCCTAAATAATGTATGAACCAACTAAAATATTTAAAAAAAACTGTATAAAATATAATGCCCACGGTACACAAATTTAAGCATAACATTAATAAAACGAGTACAATCACGATATTACGAGTACCAACTCCAATATATTGTTGACATGAACCCACTTCTAAAACAAAATACTGACCTAGAGTTCTGTACTAAAATTAAAGATACTGTTAACACTACATTTCAAAAAACAATAAATGAAGTCCGCAAAATATCAGAATTTTATCATCGCTTTTAGAACAAGAAGCTCAAACAAGTTAATAGCCCTTTCATCCCAGAGCTGCTATTACGTATGGAATCCTATTAATACCAGCTGATGCCCGCGGCTCTGCGTGAATATCGGTCATCGTAGTCGTACATATGTGGTAATATCTCTGGTCATATATCATTGAACAATCGCAATCAAAGATATGGTAGATTTTAAGTATAACAAAGACCTTTCTAATAAAAAAACTGCATCAAAATCCGTTTAATAGTTGTTGTTTAGATCGTGACTAAACAGACAAGCAGTTCAAAAATATATTTTTCATTTAAAATCTTTAATTTAACATATCTAACCAATTATTTTTAAACCTTTTTTAACCGCGGTACACTAGTGGTATGGGTAATGGACTGCTGAGACGAAATCTCGGGTTCGATCCTAGGTTTTACCATGGGACACACCAATGACTTTTCGATGCTTTTCGTGTTTGTGTGTGTATTTATCGCAGGTTTATAAGTGTCCGGTTAATGGCAATAGGCTCGCCACCTATTACATTGGGACCTAAACATAAACTGGCACCTCTGCCTACCCCTTCGGGGATACAGGAGTGAGTTTATGTTTATATGATGTTATGTTATTTTTTAAAACATCCGCAACCTAAACATATTATTGCACAGAAAAATGCATATTATTAAACTATATTTCCATGTTATAAAATCATTGCCGTTGCCATTATCGTAGCCCAACCAAAGATTGTTTTACTTGGAACTATGCCATAACGGCGTAAGGAAGTACAAAGTATAAATACATTTTGCATGCCACTTAACAGTCTGTATAATATATCATAGCTCGAGACAGTCTACTTGCAGAGTTATGCGCTGTATGCTGTATAGCTAGTAAAAGAATACGACTAAAATGGTTGTATTTTAAGAAGTTAGAAATGCCAGGTGTTTTTAGAATTAAATTTTGAGAATTGATTGCAGTTAAAAATGTATTGCGTGAAATTTTTATAGCTGATATTATAAATGTTAGATATTTTGATTGCAGAGTATGTTTTGTAATCAATGTTTCAAATAAGTATCTGCATTTCGTTAAACATATTCTTTAAAGAAGATTTTTATGATGCAAACCGTAGTTATGCGACAATTTGATGTAAATTGTGTTTTCTTCTTGTTGAATTTTCAACGGTAAATAGAGTTGCCAGAACTTCAATTATAGTCGGTATATAGTATGTTAATGGCACCTCTAATAGTCAGGCCTCATAAATTTTATACGTACGTCTTCAATGACTTAGTGTACGAGTGAATTTGAGGGTATTGCTCGAGACATATATATTGGACTTAAAACGTGCTCTATACGAGAATTACATGTTTCGTAGGTGTGTTTTATTGATAGTACGGGATGCTATGGTGGTGGACGAGCACAAATTCACCAATCATTAGAAAACTATCCCTGCACGGCAGGGATTTGTTTGTCTCGCGATCGAGGTCCAAGATACGTGTTCTGAGGTATATACGACTTAGTATACGTGAACCCACAGCCTTGAGGGTCAAGCCACCCTCACCTGCTAGTCGGTATACCTGCTAAACAACGGACAAAGTTCTACAGACTCTCCTCTCGAGGTTGAGAGGACAGATGGCAGTTGCTTGAAAACCTGTCATACCAATCAAAAACTGTAAGAGGACCTCAAGACGCAATTGGGATATCATAATGAGGATGATAATAACTATGCATATGAAAATTAATCTTCATTAATATTTTTTTCTCTTCCTGAGATGCTATTCTTAGAGACGATTGGCGATCAATAAAGTTATTTGGATCTTAGACACAGCCGCTCTGAAGAGAGAATGGGCGCTCTTGTTCTACCACTGGCGCACAGATTTTTCAGCCATTATTCCCCTACCGACAATTCTGCGTTTACCATATATTTTTCCATGAGTGAGATGTAAAAACTGGTATTTTATACAGAATGAAAAAAATACATAACACAGGAAATAGCCTTAAAAGTAAATAATACAATACATTTTGTAACAGATTATCACACTTTCCAATTCACAAGAAAACACCGCAAAGCTAATCCACAGTTCAATAACGCATACAACTGGATTTCTCAAAACTCCTCAAACATTAAAACCACAATCGCACCTCAATCGAAACCGATCGCTCGACTTAATGAAGAAATGGTAGAGTGTTGACATTATCTCGGGGTGACAATATCAGTTGAGTTCAGACATAATAAACCAAGGGAATAATGCGGAGCCGCCGACGTCACGGCGCGACGTGATTGCACCGTGCCGTGCCGCGCTGGATTGAGCAAACGTGCACTCCATTAGTAAGGGAGCTTGGTGAAACTTCAACTTGGAAAAGACATTTTTGATGACAGAAAATATTTATTTAGTCTTTTTCTGACACATCATAAATTCAATGTGTTTCATATTATGAAATTATATTGTTTTTTTTAAGAACGTTGAAACGTTGATTTGAACGTTGGTTTATTTACAGCCAAGTGATTTATTTGAAATTGGAAAATTACGAAATCATGAAAATTATCTACGATAACCAAACATACATATAAACACGCCTTTATCTTCGGAGGGTTAGGCAGAGGTGAATTAACACCCACATTTCACTAATCATTAGGGGATGGGTCTTCCGGGCAGTATTGTTAACTCAAGCCATCTGAGGCTGAGTCTGGGCTGTATAAATCTGTCTGATGTTAAACAGCCCTATCTCTTGGTCGCATTGTACGACACCGCATGGGAAGAGATGGGGTGTTCGAAATTCTACTCCGCCGGGAACCACGCATCTACGACCCCTACGATATAGGCACGATAAAATGTCACAATTTGAAAGTGCAAACAGATACGAATAAAAGTTGACAATTGTTTATCATATTGGAATATTCATTCAATTTGACCGATTTGGACCAAATAAATTCCTTTTATTCCTTATCTTCAGGAAGTAATACGCAAGTGATACGTCTTGGGTTGCAAGCACTCATAGTTTACGATATCTGCATATCATTAGGTCTTATACTTACTTTTTACCTAAGTAAAATGCCACAGGTTCCGATCTTGGTGTTTGTTTCTCTAGGTGTTTTTATGCTCGAATTGGTAGTAACCGGATACGGGTTAGAAGCTTTATACGTTATAATATTCATAAATTTAAAAGGGTTCCCTTAAAATTCGGAACGGCCTGACTGGGAAATAAAATTGCGGTGACTGAAATAGTCAATAGAGTATCTCTGCTCGTACTTATAAGTAAGATCGCTAGAGCTCCTTTGTTTTTCTTCATCGACTTCCAAAAAGAAGTAAGGAGTTCTCAGTAATTATGCTGTTTTCATTGTTTGTATTTGAGTTGTTATTCAAACAAAACTTCACCCGCACTATTGATCCTATGAGAAAATATGAAACCCGAAACCGTAAGAAATTTAACAGTGAACAACACAAGTAAGGAAATTACCATTTTTGGTGTAAGTAAAATTTAAACCGCTTACACAGTGATTAAAATTCACCCTTTAATTCAAGATGGCGAATAACACAAAGAACTGAATACCACGCAAAACGAAATTTACTCTTTTTCTAGGATAAATACCAATCCCAACTTAATACTATTATGATGAAAACTATGGAGTACTGCTGTCATTTTTTATCAGAGTGCTTGCATACCAGCTTGAGCCCTTTGACTCAGTGCAAAGAAGGGCGAGACTCGTCTAGAATACCATCTCTCAGCCTTAGCAGCGACTTTACCTCGCTGTGTGTATTCTACCGTCCATACAATGGTTTGTGCTCAGATGAATTGTTTGACATGATGCCCACATTGTATGATCGCACCGCTCGCCATAGGCAGGGAATTCATTCTCACACAACTGTGCGGTATAAATAGAACTTCATCACTAGTTGTCAACCGCTGGTACTAAAGATACAAAATCTGATGTTTAATAATATTAGTTTTCATATTAGTATTTAGTACCCTATTAAAATATTACTAATCAACATAAACTTGTATTAAAAAAACTAGTATTGAAAACGTATTGTGCCTGCTTTTAGTTTTATCTTCAATACCAGTTTTTTTTTATACCACTTGGGTGGCAGACAAGCACACAGCCCACCTGATGGAAAGTGGTTACCGTGGCTCATGGACGTGTGTAACACCAGAGGAGACATACTCGCACTGCTGACCCTGTAAGCACAAAATTTCTGTGAGTTCTAGTTCATTCTAGAATAATGGCTCTAATTCTATAAGGAGATTCATTTTGCTTACGTAGGAAATAAGTAGGTAAAATATGTGGTCGATGGTAGTAAAACTTTACTGAGCTCAGTCTGTTTTGCTGTCAAACATTTATATTAGACCATAACATTGAGCTATTGCGACGACATCCTTATTTGACAACTATTCTGAAATTGTAGCCTACTTTTGAATACAATAATGTTCATATTTTTATGAAAACCAACATATACATTATTACACCTACTATGCTACGTGTAGTCCATTTTCCATTATCCAGAAATCCATTGTCATGGGTTCGATAAACATTTAGTTCTTTATATGTCAATAAATCAAGTAAAATCATCTCATTGCAGTCCACTGCTGGACATATGCCTCTCCTAAAGTTGGAAGGCTCTGGCCTACTGTTTCCATACTGGCCAGACGGGTTGGTGCATGGTCTTATTTCGAGTTTTCCTTCTCTCGCAGTGATATCACGACTCCCGGCCGATGAGATGGGGTAGTGATACTTCCACTACACTGATAATATATGTATTAACTAACTTTACTAATGCAAGATAGTAGGTAATACTGTGCCTAATGTATGATATATCTCTACAAAATCACTATGTAATTATGTATGTAGAGATCGTAACAAATGAAAACATTTAGTCTCTGCCTACCCTAATGGGAAAGAGGCGTTGCCTACTGCCTACTATATGTATGTAAAATAAATTCCACTTAAAATGTCTTATACGTATTGATACTGAAAACACATTCATAAAAGAAATAATAGACTTAAATTATAGGGTTGGCAACGCGACTGTGACTCCTCTGGTGTTACAAACGTCCATAGGCCACGGTAACCACTTTCCATCAGGTGGGCCGTGTGCTTGTCTGCCAACTAAGTGGTAAAAAACATTAGTTATTTATATTAACAATTACATACACTTCCAATTAATTAATTGAGCGTGAATTGATAATTTGAATGAAAATAACTAAAAATAAATGAATTATTATATTTAAACATTCAACGTTGGTCACTCGACGTTCTTAATTTGTTCGACGAAAACTCTCATACCCGACAATCTATTACCGCGATCCTGAGGACTTTTATTCATTATTCTTTTAATAATTATCGTTGATTTTTTTTCTAAGTGTTGCCATCTTTCATCTTCCGTTACAGCCAGACGTCGTTTCCTTATTCGAGAAGTATTTAGTAGGTTTACCCATCACTTAAAATTTTGAAATAAAGCAGCAACTTTTGAAAAGAAAACAATTAAAAAAATTACAAAAGCAAAAAATAAATGTTTTCTACGACACTTTTAATATTTACTTATGATTCCGTTTGATGTTGTTTTATGTAATTTTGATTTTTAAGTTACTTTGTAGGTGCTTGCCAAAAAACCTAAACATATTAATGGGTCAGAGATCACGGCCCCGGATATGGTTTGCATGAAACTGAACAGAGCATAATTTAGTGTTTAGTGCGACAGATCTTGCTCGACTGATCAGCGGTATCTCTAATGACGAGAAAACTTTTTGTTCTTATTTAAGGCTGGAGGTAGTTTCTGTGGCCAGCTAGTGGGTAATTGTAATAAGTGCCCACGGGAAGAGATATCTAATCTCTATTCTATTCCACTGGGAACAAACGCTGGATATTATTATCTGTGTAAAAATACCCTGTTTACTATATATTTGTGAGTACACATATTCAAGTAATCGAATTAATGTATTCTATTCCCAGTCTACCTTCAAAAATAAAATGTTCGCAGAAATATTGTTCTTTTAAAAATAGACCTAACATTTTATACAAAATTACATCGATTTGGGCGCACTGCGGGTACATCACAATGACCCCAACTTACAGACTTCAGCGAATGCTCTAACACAGTACAGATATAAACCAGTAGTACCAAAAGAAATAGTTTGTTAAAGTTGGTTCATGGTGAGATTTGCCTGAATGCCAGTATTGGGTTTCAACTTTCGCACTGGGCAAGTATCAATTGTTGCTAAGTACAGGTTAGCTTTGAGCCCCGAAATGATGACTTGGGAATTTTTTGTTCTCATCTGAATGCCATTTGAACATAGGCTCCTAATATTCGTGGGCGGCCGGCGCCTCCTTCTGCGAGTAAGTAATGCTCGTGAAGGAGGAGGCGGGGCGGGAGCGGCAGCGGGAGCGACAAAGGATCGCAAGCCAAACTGCCCGCGTACGAAGGCAACTCGGGCGTCATCTATTTTGTATTCATTTATGTACGGTACCAAATTTTATTTATTTATTTATAGCTTTATTTGTCTACAAAATAGTACAAGTATAATAGTAAAAAAATGAAAAGTTCTTTTTGTTTGTTTGCAGTTACTGTAGTGTAGCCATCTTGGGTAAAAGCCACCTCCATCTGTTTCCACCTTTCCCTATCCTTAGCAGTCTGCATCCAATCCGTTCCTGGTTTGCTTGCTATATCATCAGCCCATCTTTTTTTTTGCCTCCCAACATTACTTTTTCCTTCTGGGCCTATCCAATTTGTTGTTTGGTGAGTCCATCGCTGGTCTTACTTCACTTCTGTTTTAGAATAAAAATGGAGAGCATCTGTTAATTTCAGATTCAAGATGCTTATTTTCATTGCATGTTGATAGGACAGAATTTTGCTCTAAACTTCGCAATCTAAGCTGTATAACATTTTTTCTAAGTTTGTAACAGATTCCTATTAGGTATCCATATGCCTTTAAATTCCAATGAACGTTCTTGAAAATATCTTCAAGTGCAGCTATGAACAGTTTTAGAGAGAGCGGATCTCCCTGCCTTACTCCTCATCCGAGTTAGCACTTCGCATAGTCTTTCCAGTTTTACTCTGCTTACATTTTTGATTTTATATGTTTTATTATCTATACATATGTTTGGTTTATATTAATTTTTCTTAGAGCAGTCCATATGGATGACTATACTAGGCTGTTAAATGCCTTGGAATAGTCAACAAATGCTAGATATAATTATTTTCTCTAATGCATGTGAGTACCGTGGCCAGGAAGCCCGTTTGTTCTCTTGGTTGATTCTTTACAATTTCCACTGCTATTCTGTTTTAAATTATAGATAAAAAGACTCTGTATGTTGTGGATAATAGACTGATAGGCCTGTAACTGCATCGATTGCAGGTAGTAGTTTATGAAGTTTCGGAAACGGAAGCTGATCATCCTCGCTCGACATAGTTTAACATATTGGGTCTAGTTTTAACTGATGATGGAATCGGGTTATCTTTTATGTTAACTCTCTTCTGTATGGAGTTTGGCGAACTAGTTTCCACCCTTTTCCTTTTTCACGGGATACGTCTGTTTGCTTTTTTCACAACTAGTCGTCGTATTTTAAATAAGTTATATTTTCTTTTTTTGACTTCCTCATCGACTTTCGTCTGTAGCTGCTTCCTCCTTTCTAGCACTTCTCTAGGATAGTCTTCTTTGACATTTATACCGGGCGGCAAATTTGACTTGTTTTTCAAAATGTAATGTTTTTTCCATGTAGACGTTATGGTGACAACCATGGGGTGGTTTTTGTTACCGGTATGTTGTCCTATTCTGTATATATGTTGCTGTTTTCTTGGCTATCTAGGTTGCTGACTATCTCCTTTCCTCGATTCTTGCGTTTTTTTTTTTCGAATTATTTGATCTTGAGTTCCAGTGTAGCTATATTTGTTTTATTTATTTTTTTTACATATAGGACACGTCAATTGGACTTCGCCTTGCCTGATGGTAAGCTGAAGGCAAAAGTTGTAATTTCTTCCATTAATATTTTAATTTTCTCATCAAGTGTTTCCATTACGTTTTTGGTCACTGAATTTGTTATAATAGCTGTTTGATTGTTTAGTTTCTCATCTAGCTTTAACAGAAGAAGCTCCATGCATGGATTCACTCTTCACTTTGTTGTATATTGTTTGTGTTCTTGAACTTTTGCTGTGACTTCTTGTATTTCGCATTTTTAACAGTTTTAATTTTCATTTCGCGGTTGACTTTGACGTACGTCTATACGATACGATTGCTGGAACCGGAAAAACAGTACCAAATCGACCAGTACAACATCTTTTTATATTTACAAAAACTAATTGTATAGCTACATCTCTTTATATTTACATACAGTTAACCTTATTATTCAAATTTTCACATTCATGATAATACCATATGTGTGTCGTCGAATCATTAAGGAAAACTAAACAAATAACTGGTTACGAAAAGTGACTGTCAGAAAGTAATTTCCGCTTTTGTGAGCATTGAAAAAACAAATGGTATTCAAGCATTAACAGTCTACACTTTCAGCATTATTACTAATATGTTGTTGTCAACTGAAGTTCACGTGACTGTTCCGCAGACAGGTATAATAAAATCCACAATAAATTGCCCAAATATAACGAAAACAAAAAAGTATAATAAATTCCGTACACTAAAAACTATTTAGATTAACTTATGTGACTCGTGGCTAGTAAGTTTTACTGTCGTCCTTGAGAGATGAACTTTTTTTTTTTTTTTTTTTATACCACTAAGTTGGCAGACACTCCAACCAAATCTTGTTATAACCATTTAAAACAGTTATAATTAACATTCAAGGCTTATTGGTAGCTGTGTTTGAGCTGTTTGAGGTCATGGAGTTCGATTGCCAATATTGTATGTACTTTTCTAATGATGTACGGACGGTCAATTGAATATTTTCCTAGTAATTAGGAAAATACTCCTCTGCAATATATTGCGTACTTGAAGGGAGTCTAGAGTCTAGTAAAATGTAACACAAAACTTGACTGATATTTTAGATCGTTTAGTTAAAATTAGTGTTCATCGCCTTTCTGCAAACTTGTTATCTTTGCGCCCTTAAATTTGTCCATGTACTTTTAAATCACAGCTGGAAATATTTAATACGTACTTTTAGGAACTACCCTTAAAATTACGAACTTAAACCATCGAGTTAAACCTTAAACCTTCAAGCATTGTCGATTCATTTGATCTCTTACTTACAAATTTTCAAGTATTAAGCTCAAATGGGCCAATAAATGCTTAGGAGATAAGTTGCTCTACATAATGCTGACTTGTGATTGTCTAACACAGTCCATTAGAAAAATGAAATAACAAATTGAATTTACATTTAATAGTACCTGACACCTGTGATAAGCAAATTACTAACAGATCGCGTTGGATTTGCCATTCCTTTTTATTGTAATTCGCTTCAGATCTACTCAAGTAGATATCGTCATTGGAATTGACAAGCCGAGAGTGAATGGTAGCGTTCTTACTTATACTATATATTTTTTGGAAAACACAGGAACAAATTATGTCTCTGCTCGAATATAAAATCGAGATCTTCAGGAAACTGTAGAAAAAGAGCTTGCTATCGGTACATTTAAAAGAGTACATAAAAGTCACACATATCATGGGAACTTGGCAGTACAATAAGTGGACAGCCGCTTTTGATAAGTGGCAATTCGTTGGCCAGGGTACTGTGGAATAGAATGACGAATGTATATGATTTGACATTTATGACATACGTTGACGACTGTCATATACTTCAAATCCACTACATTTGTCATTCTATTTTACAATACGCTGGCCAACGAATTACCACTTGTCTAAGAGAGGGGAGGGGGGCCAGATATGTTTAGTTCGTTTTTGTTCTCACTTAACCTACGGGCTGTCACTCCACAATACCAGCATGTACCTATCTGACTGCACGTGAGGTGCATACTTATAACCTTCGTGCTCGTTTGAATTTCTTCACCGTTTCAACCTCTATTAATAGCTCTTTGTCGAACGCTACGTACAAAATTTTGATAGTCTAAACCATATTAAAATCAAGATTATAAACTTTTTATCAAAACTCCTTGTTCAAAATAGCTATTTACCCGACTGCGCCAGTGAGGATAATGTGTTACGCGTGTGTGCTTGTTTGTATGTAGTTTTCTTTAAATCCCTCTACCTAACGACTGCACGAATTTCGATAAATGTGATCTCAAATGAAAGGTATTCATCTCCTGAGTGTGGATATTTAATGCTAAAATTCAAGTTATCATTCAAATTTATCGAGTAGGGAATCAAAATGAAGGTAATTAGACATTCCAGTAAACAGACATACGAGTAAACTATAAAGTTTCAAAATTTTTTTTTTTATTTATAACTGACGGCTGACGAATAGATCAAAAAAAGTTTGATTTTCTTTCTGTTTATGATTGTCAAATGAGTACCACCTGCTATCAAACTTGTTTCGATCTTTTTTAGACAGCAATCGGGATTTTTTATTATTGAATAATTTATTTTATTTCTTAATATACTAATCACGTTTTACCCCCGAAGGTATGGATAGAAGTATATAAAATACCCAAGTTTATTCAGTAGCTTTCGTCCCCTTAATATACTATAGAGATTGCAATGAATATAAAAGATCGTGCTTTAAGAAATTTAAAAAAAACTGACAACTCAAAAATTCATCACTATAAGTTCAAGCTTTAGCATTCCAGAATTAAGAGCGAAAACAACGCCGATTATGTACACAATCACCGTTTGCTATATCTATGTACATCAATCAGATGTGCTAATAGACCTGCTTACCCTTTCGGGATATATAGCCTTCAATCAATCAATTACCCCACTGCAGTCCACTGCTAGACATGGCCTCTCCCAATGTGTGCCATTTCATCCTTGAGTGTATGTAATTAATGACCATAAATCAATATACATAATAGTTGATGCATTTACAGCAAAATTAGTTCTTGACATTCAATATGCACATATAACATAAATAATTCATTTCATAAGTTACTCTTGATGGAAAAACGAATTATTAATTTAACGGTCCACTTAAAACTACACGATTTATGAGGAACGATAAAAATTATACATACGTACATATAATGGCTCTCATCCCAGGAAGTGAATTAACACCCACATTTCACCCATCACTGCATTCGGACCCAGGTAGTAAAGGGTGAGCCTATTGCCGTTTTCCGGGTACTATTGTTGATTTGAGCCATGCATCTGAGGCAGAGTCTGGGCTGTATATACCTATCTGATGTTAAACAGCTCTATCCCTAAGTCACCTTGTACAACACCGCATGGGAAGAGATCGGGCGGTAGAATTCTACTCTGCCGGTACCCACGCTGCTTTAAAAATTATAATGTGACTATATACTCGTAGGTAAGCACGCCTTGAAAATATAAATAGCCTAAAGCTATATTAACGCATAAAGTCATGATTACACTTAAAAAAATGAGCGACACAATAATACAAAAGCAAACTTAGAACTAATTCACTATCTTTGTGAAGTTTTGAGGAGGTAGGACACGGCGGTATTTCCGCCCAATTGAGCAGTCCGACTGGGGAAGTACCTCCGCCCTAAAGAATACCTCGGTTATAATAACTTCGTATTGTGTTCCCGGCGGTGAGTAGGGTAGCCAGAGCTCACTGGAGAGTTTTTGTGCTGTCAGTGGGATGACCAAAGGCTTGTCCTGCTTTGTCCTCTACGCTGACGGCACAAAATCTCTGTTCTTACAGGGTCGGCAGCACGGATGTGACTCCACTGGTGTTACACACGTTCATAGGTCATGGTAACCACTTTCCATCAGGTGGGCCGTGTGCTTGTCTGCCACCTAAGTTGTATAAAAAAAAATCTTTAATTAATGTTTTGACATTTCTACTCTTTGTATGAAAAAAAAACAAGATCAAAGCAGTACAGTACACCTAAGTAAAGGGTATGCCTCAGAGATCACGTTAGACCGTTAGGTCCGGTTGCTATACAAACATCTATGGCAGTGTTTCATCTGTAAGCTGGTAAACTGCTAGCAAACTTTCCTTTAGGAGTTAGGAGGTTAGACAGCAGTCCCTTCCATAAAAGCGTATAAGTAAAACCGTATAAATAAATTCAAATGATGATACCGACATTAAACTTATAATTAAAATATATTTTAAAAAGGTTTAAATAACTGAGTCCTTTTGGCATTCCCGCACTGAATTGTTATATAAAGACTCTGTTATCAGAAATTAATAAACAAAACTTTAAAAAAAATACACTCAACATTTTTCAATGACAACATTTTCTAGTGGGTTTGACAACCCTGTATTAAATTTGTATTCAGTGTCGAAGAGTAGGCATTAGCGTGGCGTGTGTGAAACTTATAATTGAGTTAATTAATTAATATAAAACACGCGAAAAGTACGTGACTGTGAGCGTGGATACGCTTTTATTAATAGTAATGTCTACATTACGTATAATAATAATATAACTAACTAAAATACTGAACTGATATGTTTCACCTTGGGATTTTATCACTGTATCACGGTTAGCATCGATATATTGTTTGAGAGATAGATCAAATTACACCTTTAAAAATATTATATTTGCAAGTGTGTTACTCGTTTTACACACATACATATAATCACGTTTGTTCCTCGGAAGGATAGGCAGAGGTGAATTAGTACCCACTTTCACCAATTATGTATTCTGTCCCACGTAATAGGGGGTGAGTCTATTGCCGTTTCACACTATCGTTGACTAGAGCCATGTATCTGAAGCTGAGTCTAGTTAGTATAAATAGTTACTCGTTTTATTTTGAATATTTAAAACATCGATGCAAATGTCATGATGATATTTCTGCGAAACGTACTTATCGCGTTTAATGTTAATGGCTATGTATAGCATAAGGTATAAAGGATTTGTATGTAACCCACAGTGCACGAGTTTGATTCGCTCTTGACCAATTTTATTTATACTAGCTATTGCATCCACTCTCGTGCAAAACTCATCTCTTGTATGCTACCTGAGGCACCTATTTTTGTTAATAAAAAAGGCTACGTGCAATTCTACATTATAATTGATCTGTGTCAAATTTCATGCAGATATTTTTAGCAATTCTAAATCCATCCATTCAAACTTATACATTCATACTAAGGATATGTAACTATATTTTAAATATTTCATTGAAATAATTTGGTGAATAATGTAATAAACTCAGAACAATAATTAAGTTAAATTCGGGACACCTTTCAGAAATACAGTTAAAATTAAATTATTGTGTTGTTCGCTAAAATTAGGAACTTATCAACGATATAATATTTATTTTGTTGTTCTGAAGCTAAATTCGCTAGAACATTGTATTGTTTATATTTCACAAAGAGATTTTAGGGACCGTATATATCAACAATAGCAGGTTTCAGGAACCGGGACCTGGCTGCAATTTGCCATTGAAAATCTGTTCAATTAAAATGGGTTCACGCGTTTGTTCAGTGATATTCATGGAATAAAAATTATTGCTTTGTCCTAGTTAGGACATATAATGCATAGGGATGAATCAGGAAACTAATGTAGAAGTGATGAAGGAAGAATCACTAAAGTGGTGGTCGGCTGCAAATAGAGAAGAAGGAAGAGAAGATGGATGGACTGTGTAAGATGATATGGCTAAGAAGGAAGTGAATGTTGGGAGGACTGCAACTAGAGATGAATGGAAAAGCATACATGTTGCATCGACCACAAATAAATTTGAGATAAGGGTAGGAGAATGAAGGTATTCCTCGGGGACCATGTCCAATTGTACATATCGTAAAAGTGCCTTTCCATGGTTACTTTAATGAGGAAGGACACGACGGTATTCCCCTCCCCATTGAGCAGTCCGACTGGGGAGGTACCTCCGCCCTACAAAATACTGCAACGATTATAACCTTGTGTAGTACACAAAGTTATAATTAATACCGAAAGGAATCTCGGTATGTAGGCTAGCCAGAGCTTACAGGAAAGTTCTTGTGCCTGTCAGTGGGAAGACCAAAGGTGCTTTGTCTTCTGCACTGGCGGCATATAAACACTCTGTTCTTCTAGGGCCGGCAGCATGAGTGTGACTACACTGAGGTTGCACAAATTCATAGGCCACTTTAACCACTTTTATTGTGACTGTGAGCTATGTGCTTGTCTGTCACCTAAGTTGTATGAAATACAAAGAATAGGGGAAGAGCTCCGACCACTTGACGTTTACCAAGGAGGTGCCCTTGGCCTCAAAGATCTTAGAAGAAACCCCTACAAATATCAGCGATATCAATACGAGAACATTATATGTACAGAATATACATGTAGAAGTTGATACACTTTTCCAAAAATAGAAATACGTTTTTGGCATGTGTGGCTAAATTTATGAGATAGTAAATATTGTTCCGCAGTAGCACTTAAAGTTTACACTTGAATGGTAAGTTACTTAATAATATTTATTGTTTTTCTTTTCTTTCCTTCCTCGGTGCAATATTATCTCGAAGACATCTTATCTTGTGAGGCTATCAGTCCATTGACTGGCGGCCGTTTCTTCTTAACTGATTAGATCAGATCTTTAGTCGTTTTCCTTTTAAGTCTCACGAATCCAGTATCTACCTGCATTAAGTTTGAGGCGAGGTTCTTTGGATGTTTTTCCTAATGTTTCACATAAGATCCTGTTGACGTTTTTATTTGGTTTGCAACCGTATAAACTTTGGGGTCTGTGTGTAGCTGGTCATTTGCAATATACCATGTTGACTCAGTTATAATACGTAGCGTCTTAGTATTTTTATATTTGAGTTTGCGACGGTCCCAATAGGTTTTAGGATACATTTATATAGCAATATTTATTATTATTATTTTCTAAGGATAGTTGAGATCTTCTGCCTATTAACCAGTATATTTAGTAAAAACGGATTCCTACGGCCTTTCTTTTGTTGATTACGACATGACAGGCAATCCATGTGTAGTCCCAAGTATCTAACCCAAGTAGCTACTTGGGGTATTGTGATGCCGTTTAGAGCAACAGCTCCGTTTGGTTTATCTGCCATGTATTTAGCCACACTGTGATTTTATCGAAACATTTTTGTAGCTTAGTAACTGCACTGTCATATAATCACATCATAGTACTTATGGGCATGGGTAAATCAGCTATATACACTAGACACAGTGTTGGTCCCAAGACACTTCCCTGGGGAACAACAGCATGTATGTTATGTAATTTAGTTGTATCTTCTCCTTGTCTAATTTAAAAATGTCTGTCTGACAGATAGGATTGAAGGAGAATAAAGTTATTGGTGGACAGGTTCTTTGTGATCTTGTATAATAATCCATCATGCCAAACACGGTTAAAAGCCTGGGATATGTAAAAGAACGCCGTCGAAGGATATAATTTATTTTCAAGAGTTTTATGAATGCATTCTACCAGTCTGTGAACCTGTTCTATGGTACTGTGTTTATCACTGAATCCAAACTGGTGGTCTGGTATGATCTTAGCCTCATTGATTACTGAGCTAATTACAAATATTATGTCGTCATTTGTTATCAGAGAAGAATTAGAATTAATAGGTTGAGCAACTGTCAGTCGAATTTTTTTTCCAGTAGTTTTGTTACTGTGTAGTCTGAACTCGCTATACACTACTGCAATAACTGCAGTATAGTCAGAAGATATGTCTAGACAGGGTCTACATGCAAGGTATCCCGATGGCAACCCCTTAGTCACATAAAAGTCGACGAGGACAGGTATCCTTTTCGGATCTGTATGATCAGTAGAAAACTAAATTAGTATTTAGGACCTGGGTTGCAAGTAGGAATTGCCTTCTTGTTGGTGATGTTATACATGAAGTTATCATCTTCCCCGGCTATAAATCTCGGGTCAAGGGCTTGAAATGTGAAACGTCTACTATAAAAAAAATGTGCTTGGGTGTGAGTGTACAGAGGCAATTTTCAGGTGGTAGATAGATAAATAATAATACTTAATTGTACACTAATACATTTACAGCAGAGACAAGTAGGTAGCATGTATATATAGTTTAATGTAACAAGAGTATGTCAAATTTGTTGACTGTCATTTGTTCATTATATCTAAATCTCTCTCTATGTGGAAAGTCACAGATCTAATTACGGCTCAGGAAATATGTCTGATTATCTTGGTTTGAATGGTCTTATTGTCAAAAAAAGAAAGATATTTATCCACATTCTAAAATGTACAACACAATCTTTTTTTTCTTTTTTTTTATACCACTTAGTTGGCAGACAAGCACACGGCCCATCTGATGGAAAGTGGTTACCGTGACCTATGGACGTCTGTAACATATTCATATTCATATTCATTTATTACTTGCAAATATGGGTTACATAAAATGTTGGAACACCTGAGGAGTCACAGTCGCGCTGCCAACCCTGTAAGTTTCTGTGCCGTCAGTAGAAGACAAAGCAGGACAAGCCTATAGTCTTCCCACTGACAGCACATATTCTCCAGTGAGCTCTGGCTACCCTACTCACCGCTGGGAACACAACACGAAGTTATTATAGCCACGGTATTCTGTAGGGCGGAGGTACTTCCCCAGTCGGACTGCTCAATCGGGCGGAAATACCGCCTCTCCTACCTCCTTAACTAAGCTATGCTTTTAGAGCCCCCCTAATAGGTGTGAGAAAACATCTAATGAGGCCGTCAAGCTGAGGGCCATTATAGCATATATAGACTTACCAGTAGCTTACCATCAGGCGATGAGATGTGATATATTGACGTGATCGTTATAAACATAATAAAATCGCTTTTATAAATTTATTAAATAAATTATCAGACTTAACTGATGTTCACGGTGCCTCTTAACTATAAATGAAAACGAACTATTATAGTTCGCATGCTTATGGTCCCGTGATTAAGTTGATTAATTGTCAAATGAAAAAGTACTCAGTGACATTCCTGTTCATAAGATATAATATATCATGTGATTATTCATTCCAACAAGTTGTAGCATAATAAGTACCTAAAAATACGGCATAATGTAAGTACCTACATTATGCTGTATGATATGTGTAAGTAATGGTGACCCTCTTTTCTGCGACTTCAGCTTCAGCTTACCATCAGGTAAGGCGAAGTCTAATTGACTTGTCCTATATATAAAAAATAACTATCCTGTTAACATTCCCAGTGTTGCTATACAGTCCTTTGAAAAAAATAGAATATGATATATATGAAATCATTTGCCATATCATTTATGAAAAGAGAACTACTGATGGTTCCTGAAATAGAAACTAATCTTTGGTGGAACTTTTCCCACGTGCTGCAGTGCTATTCTGAAAGTTCCAAGAAAGGTTAAAGTGTAAGTGAAGATAGTTGAAGTAATGGATTGTTTGTAGGGTATGGTCTGTGGCGCGTTGCCGGTGGGTCGCGACGTCGGCGGAGGCGACGCGGCGGCGGCGGCGTCACCAGCGACGTCGGAGGCGTGCCCTGGCGGGCCAATGGCGCGGCCCCGCCACCCGCCGCCCCCGACCGCTCTGCCGATACACCCAGCGAGCCAGTAGGTTTGTGTCCTTTTGGCTGACCGCATGACTCCGTATCTCGCTTCGTCGCTGTACTCGTTGTAACCTGTGTACGTGCAGCACGCGCTTCACCTTCTCCCCACGGCAGACAACGCTAGCTTCCGCCAGAACGCTTCGTACTCGGTCACTGAACTCGCCCAAGTTTGTGAAAAGTAGTTGAAAAACTTTAGAAAGTAAAAGTGGGGGAACAGTGAAGAGACGGAGTGCAGGTGGCGTGCAGCGCGGCGACAGTGCCAGGTACTGTGTCCACTGTCATCGCCGAGTGGCCGCCTCCCCGCGCGCCCGCTCGCCCGAGCGGCTCCCCACGCGCGGGTCAGCACGCGACGCTGTTTGCCAATGGCTGTCTTGTATGACCCCTCTAGCGGACAGCTCCGTGTTGTTATGCTCTACGTTAACTTGACCGTTTTGTAGAGAAATATGAACATGTACATTTATTCAAAATAATATTATCTAGGAATATAATTAATATCTGACCAACTAAGTGGCCTATAGATGGTGCCCGTTGTTATCCGACGACTGAGAGTATTTGTAGAAAATATTTTGACATAATGTAGGCAGCTAGTGAGACGCTTTGTTATCAAAACAACTTTATTTGGAAGACGGAATATTTTCCTTAACAGTAGGAATTTTCTGAAGGGATTTGTACTTACTATAATATTAAGCCATAAAAGTTTTATATGTGTCTAGTTGTCAAGTAAAGTTATTCGAAGTCATATAGTCACGGCAGAGTACATATTTAGGAGTTAGTCTTGACCTCAAAAGTACGTAATAAAAGTAGAAAAAAATAAAAAAGTTACTCAAAAATGAGATTCGTGGAATAAACAACAATTTCCGCTTCATCGCCTCCAAACGCAACAGACAAATTAAAGAACATTTTTCTGTGCAAGCGAGGGCGCCGCAACCTTCGCTGGCTCCATAAAACTTAACTACGCGCCGTAACCGCCACTAATTATTAGGGTGGGTTTACATAACGTATTTATGGGCATGAGATTTAACAGCAACGGCCGGTCTCGGGTGGTCTGTTATCGCCCCATTAAAAAGTTGTCCTCTGCGGACGCGTAAATAACATAATATGATGCTCCGGTCGGCGAGGTAACCCTCCGACTACCGTCTGTGGCGCGAACCGGCACTGACTTCATGCATGTCCTTGTCAATGCCTTATAATAATATATTTTGTGAAAAGTTTTACTATTTGAAAGGCGGTCAATTCACCATCTACCGCTTTGTTAAGTGTTATGAATCTGATTTCCTCGTGAAACGGGTACCTGTATGATTTTTGAAAATGATGATGATATGATTATGAAAATTTAAATGCTAATTAGGATGTACTTTGCAAAATAACTAGATGCAATTAACTATGCCTATATCAATGAAGTCCTCGCGAAACTGGTTATATGTCTTACTGTGGTACGTTAGTTACTTTTTAAATCTAACAAAATTGCACACGTCGCTTCGTTTAAATACTACCCATTTTACATATATCTCTGAAATGGTTGGCAGAAGTGTATTTTATTTTTCACTATAGACATTTACCAGGTAAGCTTCCAGACACCGTGTTTCTTCTGAAAATGTACCGACAGAAGATCTCTAAACCCATTCTTCCGAACGACTTAAGAATTAAATATTGTTAGCTAATTTATGTCGTAAGACCAGAAATGTTTGTTTAACCAATTCTTTTTCGGCCTCTTTTGGCTTTCCAGGATACCTGGTATTCAGAATATTTTGTAAGTAAAAGTTTGTACTTAAATGAATGATTTTAGCTACGAAGGACTAGGCAGCGCGACTGTGATTCCCCTGGTGTTACAGACGTCCATAGGCCACGATACTATCAGGTGGGCCGTGTGCTTGTCTGCCACCTAAGTGGTATAAAAAAAACAATCATTACTTTTTATTTTCATAACTAATATGACGAAATTTTTATACCGTTCCCGAAACCCATGGAAACTTATTCTTGGCATAGCATATATGCTATAATCTTTACAGCCTCTGTGGCGTAGCGGTAGAACGGTCGATTGCTACGCAGGGGGAACGGATTCGAGTCCCTCTCAGGGCAAACATTAGTATGCGTAAATATGTATATTTGCATTGGTTTGAGTATTTCCATATATATTATTTATGTATTTACAAAAAAAAGTATGTAGATATGTTTATCCGCATTCTAGATTCCATAACACAAGCTAGTTAAGCTATGCCTACAATGGGTCTAGACAGCGTTGTGTGGAATGTAGTATCATTTCAATCTGTTCAGCCGCTAGGGTATGATTTGATTGAATAAAAAACATCCAAACATCTTCACAAACTTTCGCAGGCATAAAACTACACGTAAATAACGATCTATTTCACGTTATATAAGCAAAAGTTACTTTTTGTTACTGATATTAATATGAATTCAGTTTTACATGGCTTAGTAACCGTCGTAATGACTCAATTAGAAACTATAATTAAAAAAACTAAAGTGAAAAAGTTAATAATACTGCTGTTATTTTAAACTTTCTGCTCTAGAACATATAGTCCAATATCCATTAATCAAAGAATGACTGCAGTACAGCGTGACCGCTGCAGTTAATAAGGACGCCTAACGCCACAGTTCATCGCTACACGTTTATATGCAGTGAAGCTTTCGGTTTAATTGTATATAGTTAGCTGAGTAATAAGAAAATATACTCAGAAAAGCTAGCGAGATTAGAGGTATAATTTAACCGAGCCAGTATAAAACTTGTAACAAAACTAATAGCAGGAGTTGATACGATAAGCTAATAAGACGGCAAGTTGCACGGTGGGGAGGAGATTGGTCGGCGCCCCCGACGCGGCGTTGCGCCGATGTCGTGCTGATTCGTGCGTCATCGCCGACACCACGCCGCCGCGACGCCGACGACGCCTCGCGCCACTTTCAAACTTTTGATGTTTACACAACGCTTTGACGACGATGATACTTGCGCTAATTTTCGTATTTACGACAGTTCCCTTGATACTTAATAAGAAAGACTTGCTTATCTCTTTGATAAACTCCCAAGTTTGAATTAGTCTAGAGATACTTAAAAAAGTATTTTTATTTTATGGAGTAGAAATTAATTGGTGTGGGGATTTTTAGAGAAGTTTGTGATTTAGATGGCACATTTTGCGAGCTCGTTTCCACAGCCCATTACATCTGTGAACTTGTGCGGGGCGGGAACATTAGACACCGTCAGATAAATTGTGGAGCAATTCACAATTGAACTTATGTCTTCGGTATTTTCATACGACAGTCCGTTGTAGTATTCTTTATAATATATGGAATTCGTTTTTTATTACGTATTTCTAAAGGATATTTATTTTTTAAATGATTTTTACGATGCGTCTAGTCTTCGTTTTCATTTATTTTTATTAAACATATTTCGTAAAAAGCAATAAAAAGAGGGCACAAATTACGAGATAATTGAAGACCGAAAAGAAAAAAATCAAAGTGAGGGTAGTTGTTCAATGTAAAATATTATCGGTGACCAATTTTCTGTAATAAAATATCATGTACATAAATAAAAAACTTTACATAGTATAGCCACAAGTGATCACATTGCTAGTTTATTAGGTATTTTAAATATTTAAACTTAAATTATCTTAAAAAAATTCATAATCTCAAATATCTTTTAATAGGAAATTCCGTAAAATGTGTTCCTAATTACGTATTAAAAATTATGTGCTTCAATATCTTAGAAGCGACTTTTGAAGTATGAGTATTTTCTGCTTAGTTACATTCAATTTACATGCTATAGAAATTATTTGTTTTAATTTTCACAAAGAAGTGCTACGCCGTAGCACCTACGTTGCAATAAACCCGATTATTCGTAGCCGTAGGCGTCGCACGTTACCTAGCTATGTGACCTGTCACATGAATTGACAAGGTAATTTGACAAGTATTTAGATATTATCAGGCAGGTGTGAGTTCCGCATGGAATCCTCAGTAATTCGCACGGGGCTATGGTACCGCAGTGTCTCCCTTATATAACTACTGAAGTAAATTTCCAATACTAAGATACCAGCTATAGTTTTGGTATCATATGATATCATATCTGAATAATTTAAACATAGATAATCTGCTCGTGTGACGTGTGTAAAAAGTAATTATGACAGTATAAAAATAATGAAATTGCATCAAATATTTTTTATCTCCTATTTTCTGAGACTTGGTGACATTTGCGTGACAAGATATAATATTGCCTTTAAAATTCTAGAGCATTAGCAATTTTACTGCCTAAAATACCTCGAAGTAGGGACCATAATTATGTATTAAAAGCATTTTATCAAATATATTTCAAAACTAAGCGATACAGTAAGTAACTGTTATTTATAAATATGGTTAAAATAGCTTTACCTCAACTAACATCTGCTGTATTTCTTGACTTGTAAATGAACAGCTTTTCGTACGACTAATTTGAACAATACATTAATAACTAAAATACCCTATGTAATATATTCACTACTTTTGTTACACCGTCTTTTTACACGATTATGTATGTAATATGTATACAAAAGGAGAATAACAGGCCTTCAAGGTCCGAAATGGCAGTCAGCGTCTTAAGAAAGTCAATTCGAATAATATAATAGCTTTGATCTGTCAATTACTCGTGATGTAATCTATCCTAAACAAACAAAAACGGTCGAGTAGAATTATAACAATGCCTTATGGTTTCGTCGACGACTTGGTATCGTGATAAACGTTATTTTGTTGAAGTTTAAGGTAAAATATTAT
Organism: Eilema griseolum; assembly: GCA_963662185.1. Lineage (NCBI taxonomy): Eukaryota > Metazoa > Arthropoda > Insecta > Lepidoptera > Erebidae > Eilema > Eilema griseolum. The sequence goes on along the minus strand of OY759233.1, from coordinate 11,981,377 downwards.
TTCAAGTGCTCGCCTAGAGCGAACTAACACGTCACGTGGCGTTTTTGAAATAAGTTTTGTCGTAAATCGCATAGATTTAGTTGTTTGAATTTGGAAGTTGGAAGAAAAACTTCGATTAACTTTTTTCTTGTGAAATATGTAAAGCTTAGAGGTTTTATTGAGTAAACTGGGACCCTTCTAGACTTGAGAAGTATTTTTTTAAGGTTTCTTTATGTCATTGAGTTTTGTTTGTACGTACAATATGTTTAAAGGTCGTGTTAGTTCAGATTCACTTTTCTTCAAAATTATGAAAGCAGTTTAGTAAAAAACATATTGCAACCATATTTACCTTCACTATGTATGGAAATTACACAAAGCAAACCTGAGAGTGGAACACATAATTAAACCAATAAGGTAGCATCCAAGTTAGAAATGCACTATCTGTATTGACAGTACAAAACCTATTGCCAACGAATACATGATTTCAAAAACAATAACACATCAATCATCGCCAGATTTATCACTTTTGTTTTCTTGTGTATATGCCAGAAGTTCAAAGGATATTACGTCTCGCCAAATCACATTTTCAATTTCAAAGTAACTGGAGATCTTTTATGTTACACATATAATTAACCAAGCCCTCAAAAATTTAAAGGTTGGTGTGAAATTTATTTCACAAATTTCGAGCATCGAATGCTCAGAATCTCCAGTGCCACATTATTTTGTAAAGGGTAATTTTTCCTCTTCTTAAACTACACTCTAGCATAGAAGTCTATGAACATTTTTGACCCAACTTGCAACGTTTCCAGGTTTTAATAGTTAGACCCTTGTTGCTGCTTAGCTATTACCTATGGCATTTTTGCTGATGAATCAACAACAAATGTGTTTTGACTGATTTTTGGGTTCGAAACCTAAAAATAAAAAACCAAACCTTTGTACTAGCTCTAGCGCATGCATTTCTACATTTCATTTTCTTTTCACCTAAACCCTATCTTTAGTGCATGTAGTTGGCCCTCTCCAGTTTTCATGTACAAGTTTTTCTTTTCTAAACCATATCTTATAACGTACATCCAACCATATCCTACACATAAAGAATTAAAGGAAATATAAAAGATACCGAAAAATTCACAGCACTATACCATAAAGCAAGTTAACTAATACTTTGCAATCCCAGCTAGACACACTTATTCGAAGTGCGTATCCCTCAATACCTTCTTAGACTCAATGATGTGAAAACTTACCTATGAATACAATAACAAAGGCCACTCAAGATCGAGCCGTGAGCCTGTGCCGTCATTTAGGCGAGGAATGGTGCTCCACAGAACAGTTTATCGGGATGTCTATAAATCAGCACTTAAGCGTGGAGAACACGGTTCTTATATCCGAAAATGTCACGTCATGAAGTCCAATTGAGCGCACTGAGGCTTTACTTGGTATATTACAGATACTGGCCTAAAATGTTATAAAACTACTATGGAATTCTACTTGGCCGTTCATAGATTGAAGATTTTTTTACGTAATCTTTTAACTGAGTAAAAATTTTTATAGCCTCTGTGGTGTGGCGGTAGAGAACGCAGCCGCTACGGAAGAGGTGCGAGTTTGATCCCCGCTCAGTGCAAATATTTGTTTTCCTTGAGATTCTTTGAGATTCCTTAAGACTTGATTCCTTGGAGAAAGAAAGGCAAAGAAAGAAATGTATATTTTGAAGGAAAAAATTACTGTATCCAGTTTTATAAATATAAAAACTTTATGATTTGCGTGGTTATAATTAAAGACTAAATTAATATAATCACCACCTATTTCAAGTGCCTGAGATGAGGTTGCTAGCCGTCAACCACTGCACACGCGTGACTCTAAAGACAGTACCACATTTCACATGTGTTATTTCCCCTTTTCGGTAAAATGTAGAAGATTCGTTCGTTTATTTTTGCTTTCGTCTAAACTCATCTATAATCGTCCATTTATTTTCTTTTATTTTTTACCTTTTTATCTTTGCCTTTCAAAGAACTTAGTTGACAGAATAAGTCGCTAGTACTATTATCTATTCTGTACCACCAGTACCATACAATACGACAGCAATAACATTCATATTACAAATATTTGGGCAAATACAGCCTAGCCGTATAACAAATAAAGTTGACAAATAAGGTTGAAGTGTACTTTAGCCTGAAGTAGGGGTGCATTCGCGATGCAGTCGCTAATCTTCGATCTACCTGTATTTTCTTTATCTGTTTCTGTGTAAAAGATCATTATAACTTATATCACTCGTCGCAATCGTAATAAACGCGAGTATGCGTCGGTGCAACATTGCACTCACATTGATATAACTGCAAGATTTCACTTTATTCATAGGAGTGAATTGGATAATATAAAATCATATTCACTGAACTGAAATAACAGATTCCAATCCTAAACATTTTGAAATTTTATAACACGTCTGTATCTTTCGTTTAGGGCTATCAAACAATTTTTTTATAAATAATAAGAAACTGAAAAAAACTATAGAAACTATTAAGGTCGTAATACACTTTCCAATAACTGTTAACCAAGGATTTTCGCAAACGCGTGAAATATTAGTAGAAATAATTAAATACATTGAGTTTCAGTAATTCGTTTTAATAACATCAGAACGTCAATAACATCAAAACAGTTTTAACTTCATGTATAAATGATTAAACGAATGAAAAGAAAAAAATGTTCTCCAAGATTTTAATTTATTTCCCTCTCGAACGCTGGCAACCCTGCTGACCACTAGATACAAAACATTAAGCAAGTAGTGTTATATAACCGTGATTTACTATCCTGAGTCAGGCGGTTCCAAAGTCGAATGGAAAATTTTGTCATGCTCTACCTGTTTTGTAAACATATAACCAGTACTGGATAAAAAATAAAATCACAGAGTTATGAAACTTACAATAATTAAAATTTAACTGAAAACTACCTTCCGTAACGATGAATCAGGTAACGAAACGGTAATTTACTTAATTTACTAATAAAATCTTTCACAAATATTAAAATGGAATTAAAAACATCAAAAAGGAATAATTCCACTGTCCCGGTTCCTGACTATCCTACTGATCCAGGCGTACCATATAATCAATTTATAAGGCTGTATAAAAATAGGCTACGCCGTGTTCTATTCCAATCGTTCCGCTTTAATAGAATTTTAATTTCAATTTCACACATAGCGGGACACGCGGATTACGACACCGGGTCCGAGTCGGGGCGAGTGGGCCGAGTTGGGTCGAGTCGAGTGAATTTTTCCGATCGGCTCGACAACTCTACCGTAGAAATTTTGATGTGCCGTTATTACACAGTCCGTTTCAAACGTATTGTGTGCAAATGCATGCTACAAAAATAGCAATATTTTGTATTGAGTGTGGCCATCGTGCTGCTTGCATTGCTGCGTTTTAAGCACCAGTGCTTTGATGAAGCCGTTTTATTTGTTAGAAAATTGGAAAGTACATAGTATGAATTTTCTGAACAATGATCGAAAATAACAAAAGTAAACTCATAAGTCTGACTCACAGACTCCGTGGAGATTTATCTAAATAAACTTTTATACTAATCCAATAACTCATGTAACTTTACTTTATTTTTAACTCGACAAACTGAAACATTGTTTCAAACTAAGCACTATGCACGAGCGTTTTGTACAACGCCGTGAATAAATTTGCCACCAAATTATTGCGAAATACAAGCGCATCTTGTCTCTGGGACGAGATAGACGGCTTGACATTTTCGGCTCATCAACTGTCACTTCAACAAAATTCCCGCAAACCCGGTAACTCCGTTAAGCACGACGCTACGGTACCATAACGAGACGCGACACGATACGTCGGCGTCGTCTGCATCCTGGATAATAGGGCCGCACTCACCTGAAAACGTGTTCAGACTGTTTTATATTTCACAGCGATGGGTTGGTGTGGTCTGCGCATCCAATTAACTTCAGTTGTCCGCCACATCGTTTGTAATGTACGGTAAAATATCGAGAGCTTGATGAGTGCGCCTGCCAGTGCCGCCTGTCGTTATGAGCTACATGCTTATGCACAGTGCAGTGAAATGAGCTCATTTATACAAGATGGACGTACGGTGACTGTGAGAAGGCAAGAATGTAATATTAACTTTGTAATGAAGAAACTTGGTACCAAATAAAGACTAACATTATAAACTTACAAACATGTTTCAATAAACTATATATAAAATATAGCTTTGATTAACTGCCAGATGTTAGGAACTGAACTTTTGACAGTTCACAATACCGTCGCTATGCTCTGGTAATCGGGTCTAAATTAGTCGATTTTTTATATCGTTGTAATGCTCAGCCGCCGTATAAAACTGAAAAAAAAAGTATGATTCATCTCATTTGGACCGTAACTTTTACTTGTCGAGAGCATAAAGCAAGATCCCGTTCTATTTTATGATCCATTGCAACAAAAACTAAATAAAACTGAACTAGATGTGGAAGCAAGATAACAGTATTTGATTTGAATTTCGAAAATATTGTTATATTTACAATTCTGAAATATTCTGAATCAAATATGTCCGATGCGACTGTTTACTGACGCATAAAGCAGATATATCTTCGAGATTCTATTGTAAAAGTTGAACAGAATGGTTTGGTGATTTGTAGCTTATAGAGAAGTATATCGCGTTGCATTGCCATCGATCCGTAAGTGAATCTAGAACCGAGCACGTCGCAGCTGCAACTGATATCACCTGACGATGTCGTTTGTGCCCGTTGGGCTGGGATTAGGCACGAGCCATACGCGCGTAAAACGACAGATTGAATTACGCTTACGGATATTACGCTAGTGAATAAGGTTCCGTAGTGAAATTATTTAGATGTCACTAATTATATTGAAGTGACATATTATTAATTATATATCTATTTAATGGTTCATGAATTCATGATTGCATGCGAGCTATTTATAATTTGGGCCCAAGAGTCTCCCTCCAAAGATTAAAGAAATAGACATTCCAACCGTAGTGTCAAAATATATTTTCGAGAACCTAATGAATGTAAGGAAAAATATAACATCAGACAAAAAAACAATCTCGTAGTCTCTGTTAGTAGACTTCGAAAAATTAGTAATTCTTTCCATTGAGAAATTAGGGATTTACCTTGTATAAATTTAAAATTGCGGTTAAGAATAAACTGTGTCGAGAAGTCTATTACAAAATTCAATAATATTTTAGTTAGAATAAATGAATTTTGACATTGACTTTGCCGAAACAATACATTTAATATACCTCCGTTTAAGAATAATAAATAATAGATTTCAAACCATTAGCGCTGCTTACTTCCACTTAACCCCCTCCCCCCTCTCTTAAGGCCCCAACAGGGAAACCTTCGCGTTATTCAGTAGGTGCACCGGCTAGTAGACGAATTTGCCTTGAATTTCGAAATTCTTCGTGAGACACACACAAGTTAGAAAATATGAAAAGTTATTTAGCCGATTATTGATAGGTTTTAAAGCCTAAATTGAGCAAAGCTAGTTTGATGTTCCAATTTCATCGAAGTTTCTCTTTGTCTCTGAATCTAAGCGGATTTGGAGTCGTGTGGCTCTCAAACTGACGTGTAGTGGCTCTATTGCCTATGGTGCCCCGCGTCTAAAGTCCACTACTATCGAATCGGATTATGGCTGAGTAAAACGAGAACTTTGTTATATTTGTATTTTTTTAAGTATATAACTTCAATATACTTGGTAAAAATATAACGATTCTTGTATTTCATTAATATTTTAAAATTGAAGAAAAAGAGATCGGCTAAGTGCGAGTTAGACTCGCGTTTTAGGTTTCCGTACACAACGGAATTAAGGTTGCCTGACTTATTAGAACAGTTCTATAGTACTCAGTTGTTCCACTACCAGAACGTTGAGTAGTAAATCTTGTAAAACAGATTTTAAAACTTAAAAATATTTCCTATTCAACGTGCAAGTACCGGTACATAAGACGCTGTCTCCATAAATTACATATCAAGTATGTGTAGGACCTATGAAAAATGTTTTCGTAACGCGGTTTCCCGGCGGATACTTGCGGAAACTCCGCCGTCCCGTGCGGCCGTGCATGCCTTTATGCAAACAAAATATATTGGTCCTTTGACGTGCTAGCTCGTAACTTCACTATTAGTTCCACGCGGAGTTATTAAACTGGCTGCATGATATCGTTTTTTTTTTTCATAGATCAGTGTTATAATTATCTTGTACAAGAAATACAGATACATACATAAATACAAAAGGTCATAGAATACTTAATAACTAAATATTCTTTGACCTTTTTTCATTTAGACAGAAATGAAACTACGTTTATCCATATAAAGAGGAAAACACAAAAATGTGTACGTAATATTCCTTTCTTTGCAAAAGCTAGATTGGCGCAGTCGCATAAGTTAATTTACGGAAACAGGTCATAGCAGTCACTTGTTTGTTTATCCTTGATTACAACGAGCCGGGCGTGGACTCAACCATTCATAAGCCATATAATCAGACATCAGTATCAGTATTACAGGAATATTGTTCATATACGATATCCATTAGATGTTAAGTATTTTGAAATTACTTTCGTATTGATTTTTCTATCTATTGTATTTTTCATTCGATGAAAGGTATAATGACAGATTATGAACTATAAAATATAGTATAACAAAGTAAGTTTTAGATCGGATAGATTAATGTGGGAACAATGATCACACCTTTCTCCCTTAGTGGTAGATAGGGAAAACATCCCGCTTTCTGTTTCATTCTGCTTTACGTACTAAACCTTGCTGTTATACTAGTAACGTACTAGTTTTCATTGTATTGTTGAGTAGGGTAGCCTGAGCTCACTGGAGAGTTTTTGTGCTGTCAGTGGGATGACCAAAGGCTTGTCCTGCTTTGTCCTCTACACTGACGGCACATAATCTCTGTTCTTACAGGGTCGGCAGCACGGATGTGACTCCACTGGTGTTACACACGTTCATAGGTCATGGTAACCACTTTCCATCAGGTGGGCCGTGTGCTTGTCTGCCACCTAAATTGTATAAAAAAAACAGTACTTGTAATACTGATTCTTTGTGTTCCTTCTTTGATTTTTTCCTATCCTCTTTTTCTTTTCCACTATACCTTTGTAGGGAAATAGCAACGCGTATGGTAGACACCTTATTTGTATAGAAAAGAGCATACTAAAACAGATTTTTTGTGTAGGTTGTAAGTACCAAAGTGTACTTACAACCTACACAAAAAATCTGTTTTTTTTTTAAGTTTAAAAGTACAGAATGCAGAATTAATATTAAAAGACAATATCAATAATTTATTTCAATCCTTTTTTAACACGGCATTCTCTCACTATAACAACATTATATTTCTACCGTCTGCGTAGAAAAGCTTAAATCTCATCTGTAACTACAATTTGTTTGTGAAACTAAAACAAGCACGAATTATTATTCATAAGTACTAACTAATTAATTAATACATACAAAGTCCTTTACAAAACTTAATTACTCGTATAAAATTTTCTTTTCAATGATTTTTTTCTTTGATAGATTCTTAAGAGTATTTACCTAAGATACTCAGATGCTTCATTAATTAGGTATATTATATTGCAATTTCCAAGAACTGTAATTTACTTCTAAGTCGAGTAGAGTATTACATTTTTCCAGGAAATAGTTAAGTTTTATGATCTTATCTGTTTTCCCTGAAAAAATGGGGACTTTGAGGTCCCCACACCCGAGGAGAGGGCCAGATCAAGAGAGATGGCTTTGGGTCGGCCGGGGTGCGAGGGATATGCCTGTCAACCTCACCTTCGGCAACCAAAGCGACCCACAGGCGTCTTGCGTTTTGATCAGTTCCAGTCCGACATAACCTCTCTCATCAGCCACGGTGGGGATTTTCCGCACCTAAAAATAATAAAAAAAAACGTAATGTGCGCAATTGCACGCGATCCTGTGTATTGCACATCCAGTTTGTCGCAGTTACCTTTTTCATGAAAAACTCATCTCTGTTAAACAATTAAATCTAAATACGAAATAATAGAAATCGCTTTCCTCATTTCAATATTACTACAATAAAGAAACAAAACGAAGGTAGGAAATAATCAAAGCTCTCATTATTGTGATCTCCGAAAAGAATCTTTTTTTAATAAGAAATTTGTCGTAACTCAGCCGCGATGACTTTGTTCACCCAACGTCCCAAGTAATGTTAATTAGATAATTTAATTTCGTCGTTCCTGATGAAATGTTTAGGGGAATTTTCTTTTATCTTATCATTGGCAAATGTACTTGCTTGCTTAATTGTAATAAATTTACAGGAACATTCTGTCACTGTGATATACATTGTATAGCTTCCTTTTTCTGTAATAAATTTAATAGCGAGAACAATAGAATGCCACTGCAAAAACTTTTCAGTCCTATTCGTTTATTTATTAAGTGCATATTATCATAAATTTGGAAATAGATTAACATTCTGATTTATTCATAGAAAGTAACTACCGATGCAAAAAAACTGGCTCAAGGATTTGTATATTGTGTCAAAAATATTTGAGCTCCATCGATGCAGTATTTTTATAGTTTGTGAAGCATACACAGACCAACATAACACGTTTATATAATTGTATAGTATACAAATAGAAGTCGGAGGTCAGTATACTATTAGATAAGTTGTTTAGATCAAAAATTGTATCACGATTCTAGAGTGGAACGGAGTGTAAAGACTAGATAAATTAGTCAATAGATTTTATAGATGATTTCAGGTTACTAGAAAAACCTATATGTAAACTAGTAACTATAAAAAAGCACAGTTTTATTTATTGAAATTGTATTTTTATTCAAAATAAAGGTGTGTACTAAATATCAGATCAATCAGTCAACACAAAAGAGGTAAAATTTCAATTATTAAATTAAACTCAACAAATAGAACATCATCATCCTCATCCTCCTACCCTTATCCCAAGATTATTTGGGGTCGGCGCAACATGTGTTCCTTTTCCATTCATCTCTAGTTGCAGTCATTTCAACATTCACTCCCTTCTTAACCATGTCATCTTTCACACAGTCCATCCACCGCATTTTAGGCCTCCCTCTCCCCTTGTAGTCATCCACTTCCATAGTTAGTACCTTCCTTACGACATTACTTTCATCCCTACGCCCGAGACATGCCCGAACCAGGACAAACGATTTCCTCGTAGCTTTTCTATGATTGGTGCTACTCTCAAACTTCCTCTAATATATTATTTCTTAATCTTATCCATTCTTGTCACACCACACATCCATCTTAACATTCGCATCTCGGCTACATGCAACCGTCTTTCATCCGTCACCTTTACTGGCCAACTCTCCGAGACAACAAGTAGAACAAACAAAGAAAAATTATTTAAAAATAATAATGTGATCATAAACCTATTACAGATCCCCCCAGATAAAAGTATCATTATTTGCAGATGAATTCAAGTAATTTAAATACCCCACATTTAGTATCCACCAGTCTTATTTTTTACCCAATTTACATAAACAAGGGAAAACCACTATATACTGAACAATTTTAAGTAAGGGATAGGAAATTATATTTCGTTATCAGGCCACTCCAGCCAAGATTGTGGATATAATTTATTCGTAAAATATTATATTCGAGTCTGTGGTCCTATTATAATATTAAAAGTACCCACGATTTTGTTAACCATGATTAACAAAATCGTGGGTACGTCTCTATCTTTAAGTGTGGCTTATTTATTTTACAACCAGCACAGTTACGATAAAAGTTAAGGTCTGAAACACAAAGCAGTGACATGAACTTAATATTGATGTTTTTTATTTATAAAATATGTAAAGGTAACATACAACAGTATATACTGTTACATTATAAACATTTGGGACAAAATATAGTACAGGAGAATCTAGGCAATACTAAATTCACATCATACTTTACTATTTTCTCCTACGAGTGCAATTATGGGATCATCGTCTTAAAAGCCGCGGTAGCCTAGTGGTATGGGTACTGGACTGCTGAGATGCTTCTTAAATATCCTACCATGAGTTTTTGGGACCCAAAAAAAACTTACCAACTTAAACTACACAGGAGACTGGCGCAGGCTTTCCCCTCGGTATTAGGCGGCAGTAGCTCCTTGAAAGCCGCGTGGTTCCTGGTAGAGCAGAATTTGGACCACCCCATCAGATTTAATTATTGTTATTAACCAGACAGATTTAAACAGCCCAGACTCAGCCTCCGATGCATGGCTTGAGCCAACAATAGTGCCCGGAAGACGGCAATAGGGTCACCTCATATTACGTGGGACTGAATTCAATGATAGGTGAAATTCGGGTGTTTATTCACCTCTGCCTATCCCTACAGGGATAAAGGCGTGATTATATGTATGTATGTAGCTCCTTGAAAAGTCGACATAGATTTAGGTTTAATCTTTAGATGCAACTGTGTAATCATTATGAAGATGATGATGATGATAAATTTGTTTCTACCTTGACCGCTATTACAGGTACAACATATAACGTTTTAAAAACTATTATTTCTGCTGGATGTTCTCACTATTTCTGAGGCCGTGTCCAACTGGTGGCAAAAAGGTCTGTAAAATAGATGTACCAACATTTATTTTATAGGACCCAGGGGTACAACATACAGATAATGTATCCTATGACGCATTCTGTCAACAGGCTAACAAAAATGGCTTATATTCATCAAACCAACATAATAATCGGCATTAACATAACCTAGAATTAATTGCCAAAATAAACCAAATACATTTGGAAATACGTTCTGTGTGCTATTTGCAGTTAGTATTTAGAGTAAATTCTCATCGTCGTAGATACACAAGTTCGTGGTTACTCTGCTGTAATAAACATAGTTTCTGTGCAGGTAACGATTGAGACTCACGGTTAAATAAGATAGCATACGAATTGTCTAAAACTAAACGATTTACCTATTTTGAGTTAAGCTCACCTTTGTACGAATGTCATTTATGCGTACAAAAAAAAAGACTGCAATGTGTAATGAACGACATTGTAATACGGAAGACTACAAATGTGTTTCAAACCAAATCAAATCAAATCAAATAATTTATTTGCATAACACAGGTTACAGAAAGCTTTGTGAATATATATATAGTTACATGGTTTATTCTTGACTATCCTTACTTGCGTCCTTGAGGTTATGTCCGTTAAGTATGAGATTTTAAATTATTTTGTAAACAATAGTAATAATATTCTACAACATTCTACACAACGCTATCTAGACCCATGGTAAGCATAGTTTAACCAGCTTGTGTTGTGGAATCTAGAATACGAATAAACATACTTAAATCCTTTTTTTGTAAATACATGCATATTATACATAGAAACACCCAGACCAATGCAAATACCCATATTCGTGCATACAAATATTTGCACTAAGCGGGGATTGTACCCGCGCCTCCTGGTCCGCGTCCGCGTCCCTAGCAGTCGCGTTCACTACCACCACGCCACAGAGGCTGTCAGGTGCTAGTGTGGTAATTAAGCGTAAATATAATTATGAACACACTTGCTCATAAAGTGGCTCTAATTTCACATAAAGATACCTGAAATCAGACTGTGACTTTTTCATTGCTATAACTCACAAGTGAGTTATAATTTTTTTTTAATGTTATTGGTTGAGTTGATTTGTTCTTAAAAAAATTCGATACTAAAAAATCGTGTTCAATAGAAAAAAACAATGAATATATCTATTACTTAATCACTTCATGCAACATTGTAAATAATTTCGACTTGTATCTTTTTAAACAAAACGCTGAAATGAAAAACAGTTATGATAACTTTTCTAATTATTTGAATTTTCTAGGTGTTAGACAGCATAAGTCGAAATATGGTTCTGCCAACAAATTTTCCATATAATTTGTCATGTTCGAAACCAGTCACTCAACAAAAGTGTATTTCCTGACGCTTTTTTTTTTTTTTACGTGCGCAAAATCCCCACGGATACCTCCCCACCGGAGCCGGTGGAGGAGGTTATGTCGGACTCGAACCGACTAAAACGCACGCCGCCTGTGGGTCGCTTTGGTTGCCGAAGGTGAGGTTGACAGGCATATCCCTCGCACCCTGGCCGACCCAAGGCCATCTCTCACGATCTGGCCCTCTTCTCGGGTGTGGGGACTACAGAGTCCCCAACTAGTCCCCGGAAACGGGGAGGCGCGCCACGCGCGCCACCGCCGCGGCCTGCTTCTGCCAGGGTGACAGGCGGCTCCACCTGTCACCCCCAGGCCGGTATTTCCTGACGCTTGGAAGCAGGCACAAATTATTCCATTACCCAAAAAATCCAATCCGTCATCCCCCTCCGTATAGTCCTATTTCCATATTACTTTTTTATCCAAGGTACTAGAAAGGCTCGTACATCGTCAACTAAGCAAGTACCTCATACAAAACAGCCTTCTAAATTCCCCTCAGTCAGATTTCCGACCAGGGCACCGCACTGGCGTTGCACTGATAAAAGGTTTGGTACCTATGGAGAACGGAAATCTTACAGTACTCTCTCTCCTTGATTTCAGCAACGCGTTCATTACTGTAGATTTCCACATCCTGCTCGGCATTTTCCCTTTATTATGGTGGTTTCATAGTTACCTGTTTGGGCGCCGACAGCGTGTACGTGTTGAAGATTCCTTCTCTTCTTGCTGTAGTACAACAGTCGGCGTGCTATCTCCTTTACTTTTCTAATTTTTTTAAACTCCATCTTTAAGATATTACGCTATTCCTATCGCAGATGATCTTCAAACCTACACACAAGCCTCCTTGCAAGAATTGCAGACAACCATCTCTACTATAAATGCAGATCTGACGCAATTATGCGAGAGGAGTTAACAATATGAACTTGAAGTAAACTCTTCTAAGACTCAGGTTATTATTGTGGGCAGCTCCGGGATGATAAACTGAATAGACTGGTCACAATTGCCAAACGTAGTTTTTAACGGTGTAGCTATTGAAATAGGTAACGAGGTCAAAAATCTTGATATAAAGATAGATAGGACACTATCCTGGGGTCCCCAAATACGTGAAGTAAGCCGCAAGCTATTTGCGTCAACAGGTTCCATGCGTAGACTGCGTAACTTCCTACCAACAGCCACTAAACTTGCACTTGCAGAATCGCTTCTTCCTCTACTACTGCACTATGCCTATATCAGCTACCTTGATTGGACTAAACATCAACTTGATAAGTTCGAGCGCCTTCAAAATTTCGGAAAAAAGGAGTCGCACTCGCGCTGCCAACCCTGTAAGCACAGAGTTTCTGTGCCGTCTGTGTAAAAGACAAAGCGGGACAAGCTTTTGGTCTTCCCATTAACAGCACAAAAACTCTCCAGTGAGCTCTGGCTACCCTACTCACCATCGGGAACACAACTCGAGCTTGTTATGGCCACAGTATTCTGTAGGGCGGAGGTGCTTCCCTAGTCGGACTGCTTAATTGCTTAATCGTCGTGTCCTACCTCCTCCAAATATATAATTTATTTGTATAAAGTTTAACTTTATGACTACACTAATATCTACACATAAGTTATTATTGTTAAGACAATCATAACATGTCCATCGAAAGGGTGCGTCCAAGAGATCGCTTGTAGCGATAAGGCTGCCATTTGTACGTTTTTTTACAGTGTTATCCGTACATGTACTATAATTTTATTGGTGTACAGTAAAGATTTACCTCTTATATATTATTATCTTTCTCTAAATAATTTAGAGAAGGGTTTCTTAAAATACTAGTGTCAGTTAAAAGAAACCAGCTGTAGGCGACATTATATAGTATCATACGAGTACTAAACTATATTACAGTTTCATGCATTAATTTACTTAGCTACGAGTACTCTCATTATTATGATATTCTGAGCATAAAGTCATTTCAGTGGAAGAGTAGATAGAATATTTTTTAGTATTATTTTACTCACAAGAATGTTGAAAACCGTATAATACACGTGCGTATTGTTAATTGAAACTCTCACCTAACGGCTCGGGTTTAAATAGCACCTCAGCGGTAATCACCAACTTTACACACTTGTACCATATGTACTAATATGCATGAAAGTATATATTATATTTACCATCGTCAAAATAAATTATATTATTATGGTAATAGTAGTAAAATTTCTAACAATATGATTATCTTAAAACCACGCAAATCTAAGAAAAACTATGAATAACAATTAAGATATGATAATCGAACGTATAGATAATCTTTAAGTATCATCTGAATTATAAATCTCATATATTTAGATTTCAAAGTTGGCAGATTTTTTGGTCCGTGTGTAACGGGCTATGTCCCAGCATCTAGGTGGAGGTGGAATCTCATAGATATCTCGCTGCGGATTCCATACACCAGCGCGTTACCATTTATTCACAACATTTGCTTGTTTAGAAAACCCCAGGATTTTGTAGGAACATTTTGTGTTGTATTTCAAGCATTTTTCTTTAATTACGAACTTGAAAAACAGTGAAAAATTTAATTGATGTATGTGTACTGTGTCATTTGATAAAGATGACGCTATGGTTTAAGAGTCAAAATTTTATCTCATACATACTAGTATTATAATGTGAAAGTAACTCTGTTTGTCTGTCTGTTACGCTTTCATGCCTAAATCGATGAACTTATTTTGGTAAAATTGGTACCCGGGTAGATTAGACCCTGAGAAAGGTATGTTCGGCTGTCTTCAGTCGCGAAAATCATCCAGGACCGGCGTTTGATGAGTATTTATGTATTTATGAGTAGTTATAACCAATGCAATTGCTCCCAAAGCTCTTTTGTAAGACAAAGCGTCAAGTTCTGTTAACTCGCTCCTACCACAGAGCCACAGACAGCCCTCCTGAAAGCTGGCTTGATGTCGGTGAGAACTGTATCCCTTCACCTTAGCAAGACTTATCCCTCCCGCAGCTCTCTAAACTAGAAGGAAGCGGACGGATTTAGAATTTTCTGCGTCTTGGTAACCTAATGGTAAATAGTTCTGCTTTACTTCTCTATGCTATTGTACTTTCAAATACAAAACGCGTCACGATAAAGTGTAGTTTTAAACAACTCTAAACTGGTTCTTCTGTACAAACATTTGATACCTATCTATTTTAGAACAAAGATTGGTGACAAAATTAAACTATTTGTAAATTAATTCATCTAGTTTCTGCTCTGCTGTTCCAAGTTCGAAATGCCTATCACTCACACCAAAAACTATACATAATAATTAAACTATGTCATGGTTATAACCATATTAGGGGTGGTTAGTTAAAAAATATCTATCTACTACCAACAATAAATTTTAGTATAGACTTAAAGCATGAGTATTCAAAATAATCAATTTTTTTTTTATTTAGGTCATAAAATAATAATTATGATCGTAAAAAGAAAAGAATAATGCAACGAAAATTACATTAGACTCCTTTTCAACCACCAATAATTACAATGACTAGGTATATGCCAAGAAGTATAAATCTTGCTTTTCTTACAGAATTTCTTTTTAATTCGTTAGTATCGAGTTAACAATAATAAAACAGTGTAACTCTACTAGCACTATCCCTTACCCGCAATGTTAGCCTCCACTTGATTTACATCTACGACTACTACACAAATTAAGCGGGAAATTAATTATTACTGCAAGCGGAGAGCCCACAAAGCCTCCTTAATTTCTGTTGTACATCATAGTTAAAACCACCGCTGTGAAACATCACCCAATTAAAAACATTGATAGAGCTGTTCTCGACATATTAATTTTGTTTTAACTTACTAAGCTAGCAAAATAGTATATGGCACAACTGATAATATATAATTATCTATCCGCCTGAAATACATATTTCCAGAATGTAAATTATATTATATGCTGATGACGTCTAGATCGATCCAGCTATTTTTGCTTGAAAGAATAACAGCGATCAATTTATACTTTGGCATTTATAACAGTAGATAACAATAGTATAAAACTAGAGGTGTCACTCACAAATTGTTACCTACAAGGAAATGCAGGCAAGTTTATAACCCGGCTTTGATGCCATAGATATAATGATAATTTTAACATAACATAAACTCACGCCTATATCCCCGAAGCGGTAGGCAGAGGTGCTAGCACCCACATTTCACCAGTTTATGTTTAGGTCCCAATGTAATAGGTGGCGAGCCTATTGCCATTAACTGGGCACTTATAAACCTGCGATAAATACACACCTTACTTCGAAAAGCATCGAAAGTCATTGACGTGTGCCATGGTAAAACCTGGGATTGAACCAGAGACCTCATATCAGCAGTCCATTACCCATACCACTAGGCTACCGCGATTTACTATGGTTTACGCGATTTGATAATTTTAACTGAAAAAATAAATGATAGGAAAACAAAAATAACGTATTTTGTTATTGCTTGTGCTTATCCACAACATGAGTAAGTAAAGGTCTTGAAAAGAAGAAAAAGTATGACGATTGACCAAACTATGGTCATCACGTATTCACTTATCACACTCGCCCTAATAATTGCTTACCTCATAGAACCCACGTACTTCTAGGTCACCTTATTTTAATAAAACATAAATTAAAATATTGATAACAGAACAAACATTGCCATAACACCAATTAAAAGCATTGATATCAGTGAAGTCATAACCAAACCGCCGACTATCTCTTTAATTCAATGAACACCCCAAGTGTTGAACATACTAACAGATTAAGTCTCTCACTGGAATATAATTGTACGACATCATTGTCTCTGAATTTAGGTGTAGTGTCGCTTTATTATCGCTCTTAATACAGCAATAAACTGAAGCCATTGATTAGAAGGTAAGATGGTTTATCAACTAAACAGATTGATTTGCGAATCATAGGCTCAATTCACCATGAACGTTATAATAGAGATAACACTTCATCTGAAAAAAACAAATATATTTTGTTGGGGTAAATATTTTCATCCGAATGGCATCGCGGTCAATGCATCCAATTACTGCAGGCGTTGGGCAAAGTCGTATCGTTCGTAAAAAAATCTCTATAATACCTACGGGCCTGAATGAAAACACATTGAGCGACCGTGGTTCGCCCCGGGCGGCCGTCCCGCCATAATTATGACATAAAACCTGATAGTGTTACGTTCACAAAAGATATTATTTGCCATAATCATTATGAATAGAGGTTACATAGGTACGAGTAAGTGCGTACACGTGTCGGTTTCAGGACGACTTATATAGACTTAATTCTGAAATTATTTTAGAGTAACCGTATTATCTTTTTTGTACATGTATTGTGGTGTACGTAGTTCTTTGATGAAATTTCGTTTTACAAATTAAACTTTTGAAGAGTAACATAATATAAGTATTATGTTACTCTTCAAAAGTTTAATTTTCTACTTTTTGTGGTGATTTGTCTTAACAAAACACCACAAAAAGTAGAATATTTAATTAGTAAAATTCATAATAATACTTTTTAAAGGCTCGTCAAGGGATCCCAATTTCCATTGAAACGAATTACCTACTTATTTTGTTGTTTACGTGATGAAGTGATCGTACCGAAAAAAAACACAAATTTTTTTTTGGCTTTTATGGGAGTCACTACCGCTTAACCTCCCAAACCTGAGAAGAAAGCCTGCGCCAGAACCTCAGCCTTAAATCAGCAGATATGTCGGTTTGCAAATGAGGTTGGTTTGGCCCCGAAAGCCTTAATGAGATTCCTAAACGGCCTACACCCAAATAATAAGCACCATCATGTTGTTTAAATTTCAACACTTGACACTTACCTGTATATTTTAATTACTATATAATTAGATTTTAACATTTACCTTTCCAATTACGCGTGATTGGCACCTATCAAAAATGTTCTCCCATTGACTGTCCGAAACTTGCGGGTTTATAACAATATTTGTCAATGGTGTGGAGTTCGACGCTTGTTTGAGTAGGCCGACGATATTTGCTTTTGGCGTCGCCGGCGCCGACCGCGGCCCCCACATAACCACTAATCATATTTTATCGTGCCCGCTTAACTCAAATATTCGATTTGGATTAAACTAGACGTACAGAAAAACGGAATGTTATTTTCCATGTTTTATGAGTGATTGTAATTTGAAGAGCCAAATTTTTTTGCGTTATAATTGTTAGGTTAACTACTCTGAACCTTTAAGCATTTTTTTTGGTTTTCTTATCGGTTTGTCTATTAGTTTCTCATAGAGGCAAAAACTACTGAAAGGATTGTGATGCGGGTTTTTTTTTTAAATGTTGACTGAGGTAACAATAAATTTTAAAATTAAAGTCCACCCGTAGATGCAGACGTAACGTTAAGTAGATCAACTAATGACTTCCATATTGTACGCAATGATTGTAGAAAGTTTCATGATTCGAAATGATAAAAAAATTTATGAGAAATGATAGTAGGTACAGAAATTCGTTATTTTCAAGAAAGAAGCATACACCATATTCACGTTAGAAATTATAATATAAAGACATTTTCCAAATTTTCATGTCTCAATGTATTAATTAGACGTGTTTAAAAGTTTTACGGAGTTTGGATGTGAATATGGAAGTTGACAACCTCCGTGGCGTAGCGGTAGAACATTTGACTGCCATGACGGCACGGGTTCGATTTCCGCTCAGTACAAATATTTGTATGCATGAATATGTATATTGGCATTGATCTGGATGTTTCTTTGTATAATATGTATACATTTACAAAAAAATAGTGTCTAAGCATTCTAGATCCCATAACATAAGCTAGTTAAGCTATGCTTACTATGGGTCTAAATAGCGTTGTGTAGAATGTCGTGGAATATTTATTTATTTATTTGATTTAAAATGGCGACAGTGTTTGTAATAAAGAGAAGTCCCTGCAATCGGGTTGTAAAATTTTTTTCATCACATTTTCCCGTGAGAAGCTCTGGCGGGTCTATAATTCTACTTACTACATGAATTTTAAAATCTGATGGTATCTTCATAAATACAATATCATCGTTGTTTTCCCTGATGTTATGTTTTTATGGAATGTAGGTACTTATTTATAATGGAGGGCACCATGTTAGATACTGATTAATTTTAAAGCACTTAAAAATGTTATAATGCTAGAATGCTAGAATGCTAATCATATTTATTTATATAGGAGACAGTGAATGCCCAAGCGCAGCTGGCTCCGCCATCGCCACAAGATGATTTTATAAGAGAATTTTGAATACTCAATGTGTGGCTCAAGTAGTTCAGAGGTCAAAGCATTTCCCCTGTAAGGAACTGGTCGCCGGTTCAACTCCCGTCTTAGGTATTCACTTTTCCAATCTAAATCGACACTAATTCATTACTCGTAAGTATCATTTTCGTAAAATAGCAATCCAAATATATATTACAATTGCCACGACACCGGCCCACAATTTATGTTTCAAATGAGAATGTTCTGTGTGACGTCACGCGTCATGCATCACGTGACTGATAGCTTTAATATAGTCCCGTCGATTATCCAGCCGGGCGGAAACGCCAAACGGTAATCTAGATTTAATACCACGGCTCATCGCGGCTCGGTCTGCCTCCGCATTGTCCTTGTACCCACTACTGACGTGTGGGTACCCTGTACAAGGTATACACGCATGTTCAATTCACTCCAGACATTCCTTATGTGTGTGTGTATATTTATTAACGTGACGGTACGTCAATATAAGTTCATCTATAGTTCTCAAATCGTAGATTGCGCTTACGACTGTTTCAAATAGATAGATTATCTATCCTATCTTCAGGTGTATACAGTATTGACTCATCGGAGTCCCGTCCTGAATGTTTATTTTTCCGATTTTAATTTGTGGGTACCTACATCAGTTAGATACATGTATAAAAGTGGTTTATGTTTACACACTCAATAATTTTCACATAAATCACTCTCAAAAAGTAATTTAAAACCATTTTCGTATGCCGACGAAAACATTGTGTCAGACGTAATAAAGCTGGGAATAGCATTCTAATGAATGATATTGGTCCTCCTGTGGGATTACAAGTTAATCCTCTTGAAACGTAACCAGAGGTGGGGGGAGCGCGGTTTGTGGGACGCTTCGGGTAGGTAATAAAATTCTTACGTCATCACTGGACGACGGACTGCGAGCTCAAGGTATTACAGCCTCATCTGTTTTGCTTTTTTTCATTTAATTCATGGAACATTTGCTCGGAATTACCGAGGTCAAATTCTGATTTCCAAAGCAGTTACACAATTCAAATTAGGAATTGCAAATTGGGATACCCAGCTTGACAGTAACTATAAATAGGTACACATCTATATGTCTCTATAGGTTTAAATCGATTCATCCAATGAATAATGTAGTAATATTATCATTTATAACGCAAAAGGATATTCAAATTTCTGAATAATAATAAAAACTAAGTGTGAGATAAAATGATTATAAACATTATTCACGAGGTGAATCGTGACATTTCTCGTTCACGATATTCAGTCGTTAGGCGAGATTTTTCTCTCAGATGCTTTGAGTAAACTCTTCTATTTACGAAGTATGCCGCCGATGTTAGACTCCTTTGTTCCTTCGTCTATACAATAGCATTACTTCAAACCATAAAGCAAGCGTTATAGTTGACACTAGTAAAAGCTTTCGAGGTCGTGAAAATAAAAAGAAAACAATATTACTGTTGTGGTTCGGGTACCACATTAATATACATTTGGCCAGGGGGAGATTCGGTGGGTGTAGCGGGGGAGAGTCACATTTTCGTCACAAATTGAACAACAAAATATAATTAGCTAGGCTTATTTATACCAGTTCGGATGGACAATACAGGTGAATTAACTTCACGTCACTGTTCACTTTCAGTGATAATTATCGCGTCTGTTCTTTAATATCCGAAACAGCTACCAAACCTACCCAATTTCAATACAAGTGAAAGCATTATGTTCTTAATAAAAGGCTTGTAGAGGAAGATTAATTATTTGTCATTTTCTCCCTATCACATCACAATACTCAGCTAATTAGTTTAAATAACAGTGTTTCGCCAGACGCGCAAACAGAGACTCTTAATGAGGGCAACCAATTCTCGGGGCTGAACCAAAATGGTCTTTCATTTTAGCCTTAAAGGCGCAGGGCGTCGCAATACGCCAGCGAGTTTGCCAAAACAAGCCCAATAACGGTCTGGCAAACAGTACAAACGATGCGTTAGTGACAAAACGACGTTCGCTCGTCCCTCTCGTGCGCCGCGCCAAGGAACAGAGACAGACGCTTGACGAGCACGACGGGAAACAAGACAGGTTATTATCTCCCAACGAGCCGAAACATGTCAGGAAACCTTCTGATATTTTCCACACGTCCGCGGCTATTCACAGGAGACTTGAAACGAAAATTAGTTACTGAAGATTTCTTGTTTTTGTCTGAATGCGTAACGTGATTTTCATTGTTAAGAAATATCAAACGCCACCTTTGAAATTGAACTACGTGTACTGAATACAAAGGAGGTACACATACGTCCCTCGCCACACAGGAGACACTCTTGTTTAAGGGCCGATAACTCTACTGTCCCACGATTCTGCTACTATCAAATTGAATTATTTCTTTTGCGGTTTCTATACTGAGCACCAATGTAGCTTGATGATCTAGTAAAGGAAAAGAATAATACGAATCACTAGAACGTAATGATTTAGTATTTTTTGAGGAGCCCCTGTTCCTATACCTCCTCTTTGTTATCTTTTGGTTATTTTTTTTTTTCAGATATATAATGTCTACGTATTCAAATAACAAATAAAGGAAAGACACGTTTGAACAAGTTTCGAGAAATTAAAATTGAAATTGCTAATAATCAGAAGTTTAGATTGGTATTCACTTTACAAAAATGTGGTTGCTGGAAAATCTGTGGTATATTACGTCGGTTACAATATGATAACGCGACTCGACACAAAGCAACGCTCCGAGGTTGATAGAGGGTGACACTTTCTTAAGTTACGGCATTCTCTTACCGATTCAATATCCTTTTTCTATTTTGTTCGTGTGAAGCATATCGCGACATCCTTTACTCTATATTCACGTCTACATTTTCCCAATATGCGAACAAAAAATACAAACATTGAAACTCTTCACTTTCCGCACAAAGCTTGTCGTCTTTATCTTGCTACGATACCTACTACATTCCACAATCAACAATTTTGTTTAATTTTTCTTCTTTGTGCGTTTACATAAAAGGATAAGAATCTTGTAATACACATTTTCTAAATTCCATTCGATGTTAAGCACGGGCAATAACCGCAGGCGGTTATTTTTGAATATCGATATAACGGATCTCCGGATTGTCCGCCATTATTCTTTGAAATTGCCCATCTTTCAAACCTAAATATGTAGGTTCTACAACCCGAAGTAAATTATTGGAACACGTGAAAGGGTCTCACACAAAGATTAATTTGGCTACCCATGCACATATTATACATTTAGATTAGGAATTTTGTAATCTACAAAATACTAAATAAATAAATGAAAACCTTTTAAATTCTCTTACAACAAAATGAGTACTTATATGAGAATAAGTACAATATTGTAACAATCAGTAAAGTATTACAAGGACTATTTTCAATTCGACGATGCTCGAACAAGACAGGAGGAAGCACGGTCCCACCCTGTATTTTTCCTGTACATTTTTTCCCCTCTCTATGAAGAAGTCATAAATCACGTGGATGTAAATCTGTAGCATCCAGTTGCGGATGAGTGACGCGCCATTATCGTGAGTCGTCGGGACCGCCGCCGCCATACCGGCCTAAAACTTGACGCCGAGCAAAACTTTTAACACTGACAATCCATTTTATCCTGTGTACCGCAGTACCATAACATTAAATAATTTATATTTTCATAGGCCATGGTAACCACTTTCTATCAGGTGGGCCGCTTGTCTGCTACTTAAGTTTTATTAAAAAACATATATTTTTCTTCTTCCTACAGTCCCAAGTCCTTTAAGCGGGGCCGTGAAAATCCCTGTGTTACTGTGCTGAAAAGAATTTTTCACTTCAGCAGCTCAATCATGTAAGTTTTTCGGAGTAAAATAGTATGCAAAATGCGATTTTGCCCACTGCGTGAGACAAGTGAACGTCTTAATTATTTTTTAATTTTTTTTCATAAAGAGTACAACCATAAATTTTGAAATCATTGTTCCGCGAAGAACTTTCGAATTACACTACACCCAGTCTCTTGCTCGTCCTTAAAAAAGAGTGAGCGACAAACACAAGAAAATAGAAGTTTCAATTTCTGAATTCTTAATTTGAAAGATATTTGTGAAATGAATAACCATACTTTAACATAATTTATTTAATATTTAATGTATTATTGTATACAAAATCTGATATTTTGCCCACTGCGTGAGACGAAGTAACTTCTTAATTCTTTTTTAATAAAGAGTGCCAGCCATACTTATATCCATACCACATATTTAGAAAGAATTGTTCGAACTATACTGTATCCTGTCTCTTGCTCGTCCTTAAAAAAGAGTGAGCGACAAACACAAGAATATAGAAGTTTCAATTTCTGAATTCTTAATTTGAAAGATATTTGTGAAATGAATAACCATACTTTAATATAATTTATTTAATATTTAATGTATTATTGTATACAAAATCTGATATTTTGCCCACTGCGTGAGACGAAGTAACTTCTTAATTCTTTTTTAATAAAGAGTGCCAGCCATACTTATATCCATACCACATATTTAGAAGGAATTGTTCGAACTATACTGTATCCTGTCTCTTTTCCGTCCTTAAAAAAGAGCGAGTGACAAACACAAATAATTTGAAGGTCCAATATCGAAATTTTATTCTAAATTTGAAAGATATTTGTAAAATGTATTTTGTGTTTATATTTATTATTAATCGGTGCAATTATTGCAGTTCTGCAAATTTAGGTTATAGCTTTATTTGACATCGTTATAGTTATTTTGACTTGAGATTTATGTAAACTTAATTCTGCATAAGTAACTTGCTGGTCTTTTGGTCTTAAAATACTGTCTTCGTCGCTAGTATTCCTCATCTCTTATGATTATTTCAATATTTTTAATCCTATTTAATATGGTTAACAGTAAAATTTTATTCCCGCTATTTTTAAGGTGCGTTCCAGAAACAGCGTCCATGACATTTTATTTTAGAAATGTTGAAATTGAATAGAATTATAAATACTTATGCATTACTTATTTTCGTGTATAAAAAGTATGGTTATTCATTTTAGAAATATTTTTCTAATTTAGAATTTCAAAATTGGGATTTCACATTACTTCTACTGGACGGGCAAGAGACTGAGAGCAGTGTAGTTCGAAAGTTCTTCGCGGAACAAATATTTCTAAATCTATGGTTGGTACTCTTTATTGAAAAAAATAATTAACAAGTAACTTTGTTTAATGCATTGAGCAAAATCGCCTTTTGTACACTGTTTTTACGCAGCAAAACTTACATTTTTGAGCTGCTGAAATGAAAATAACTATTTAGGTTTGTCAAAATAATGAATTATGAGTAATTCAGTTCAAGATTTTGCAACGATGTAGGATTTATTTTCAAATTTTGATCGAAATGTGTATAACATGATTTTGGTTATAAATGAATTATTATTATATAACTGGATCAAAAAATAGAATTCGTAAAATCATATGCAAAGAGTGTGCATAAAATAATAATACAGAGACAGAAATTCCATTACAAAAACTATAAAGCTCCAATGTCTACTGAATCAACATTCAACATTAATCTAATATAATAAAGGAACGTCACACACGGAGATTTGTTGGGGAGAAATGTTATTGTTCGTAATAAGCCAACTCGGCTTTGGCACCCCACATCCATCATGCTACCGAAGTCATGGCTTCGTCTATCCGTCACTTCTCTGATGATCTCACGTGAAAATCACTCGGCCCAATATTTACCCGTGCTAATACAAAGATTACATCGACGTACCTAACCTAAAAATATCGCCAAGAAATAAGCGTCCTTCCTAGGTAGCATTTTTTGCAACCCGTTCATTAATAGAGTTTCTCAAACCCTTTTCTTTTTAAAACATCTGAGACATTCACTTCTTAATTCTGCTGAATTCTTAGTCTTAAGATCGTCCCTATTATGTGGAACCAAATTAGAAAAAATATAGTTGACGATATATGACTTAACTGTCTTAATAGTCTATACCCCTAAATACAGGTTGTTCTCGCAAAGAATATCAAAGTAGATTAATAGTTATTAAGTACTAGCACAGTGGAACGAACTTCAGGAATTGTGCAAAATGCTCATAAATGATTAGAATGCTTAATATAATCACACTCCGTAGATATAAAATAGTTTAAATTTCAAATTGATATTGAGAGTGATATGAGTTAATATTATAAATAATATAATAACGATGATGGTGTTTCAAATACTGTAAAAAGTACTAAAATACTACCAAAAATAATATGTGATTTTTATACTTAAATTTATCTTTTTTTTACAGGTAAAGCTGACTACATATCTACATAATATATATCAGATTCACCACTGCATTAAGGTTAGTACCCTATCTAAGGCAGACGTATTTTGGGATAGTTCTATGTTCAGTAATCAGCAATGAGTCACATGTAACCAAAACCCAACATATTCAAAACACTATTTCATCTAATATTTTTCATGTTAAGTTTCAACGTTTACAAAATAAATACAAATTGTAGCTTTCCGTTTTATAAGCCTCACTTGTTATGGTCACGCATAAAAGCATAAAGGCAACTAGGGCTCGAGAAAAGTTATTCACAAACTATTTACTTGTGTACTTGTCCAGTCATGATGACGATCGAACCCCAAGGAAAACCGATACAATATTAGACTAAGTAACTGTGACTGTGAGTCAATAACCTCTTCATCTTTGGGAAGATTGTGGAGTGATTTAGCGCATATGCTAGTTGCCTATCATTAACAATAAATAATGTGAACATATTATGAGCTAAGATCAAAACTAGGACATAATATGTGTATATTTAACTGTGCGATTACAAAACTAAGTATCTTTTTCTTTTTATTTATTTCAATAATATTACATTAGTTCATCTCATAGAAGCACCCATAAAAGACGCATAGGTTTATCTTGGGTATGAGTGTACATTAAATTTAATTTATATAATCAACAATAATTATAATTATCTAAATTAGTAACAGAATGAAAACAATTACGTGATGTATCTAACTAATTATATGCCTAATAACTGAATTACTAACACAGATATGAATTGTTAAATTCATATTTGTGTTAGTAATTAACTGAAATTATTGCATAAAGTAACTAGTTTTTACTGATGAATAGGCTATTTGACTATTTTTTTATTATTATTGAAATTTTAGTATTATATAATTTTAGATTTTGAAAATTGAATTCTTGCACCGCCCGAAAACTCTCTATACAAAATCACACTTGCGAGTGACGTCACACGCCAGTCGCAAATAGTGTATGGAGTGCAAGGGAATTTAGCACTTATCATGGTCTAATGTTGCGTTTACACTTATATAGTTCGTAATAAAAGTAATTTGTAATTTAATAAGGAATCAAAAAGTTATAATTTGGGACTGTTTAATTATTTATATTTTGACTTACTTTGGGAATTAAAAATAATTAAAGTCATAGGTACTTGTAGTTTAGTTAGGGAATATCTTATTTTGCAAGGTATATTTATATGATAACAAACTAACATATTAAACAATATGGGAAGTATTGGCCAAGCTTGTCATATAGCCTATTGTCCGCGTGGATATTAGTTAAACGAGTACAGATAATCAATTAACCTATTAGATAATCCACCGGATAATCCGGATAATCCATCGTAATAAATATTTTTATGTAGCTAGTACATAAAATTTTTGTTACGATCGAAGTAGAGGTTCGAACTGACACTAAACAGAGAGGAGTTGTAATTTCATGTAACATAGATACATAATGTAAAAAATATAATCAAAATTTATGTAAGAACTTGGCAATAGTTAAAAAGTATGTTGCAAATCTAATTTAGTAAATTACTTAAGCCATTCTGTTGCCGGTGTATAAATCTAATTAGTTGAAATTTAAAAATTTGCAATTGTTCTTCTTAACAAGTACAGTTCAAAAGTTGAACAAAATTAACTTAATCAAATTGTCCGTGGTCGCCGTTCAACCTATTTTGTGAACAGACTTCACCTCAGTTAAATGAGTTACTTTAAACATCACTTTAGCGAAGAAATGTCAAGTTTTATATTTGCATTTATTATTGCCATCTGTTAGTATAATATAGAAGAAGCTATACGTGCAGGCAGGTGATTAGAGGAGGTAGGACACGGCGGCATTTCCGCCCAACTGAGCAGTCCGACTGGGGAAGTACCTCCGCTCTCTTAGAATACCGCGGTTATAATAACTTCGTGTTGTGTGTCAGTGGGATGACCAAAGACTTGTCCTGCTTTGTCCTCTACACTGACGGCACAGAAACTCTGTGCTTACAGGGTCAGCAGCGCGAGTGTAGCTTCTCTAGTGTTACACACGTCCATAGGTCACGGTAACCACTTTCCATCGGGTGGGCCGTGTGCTTGTCTGCCACCTAAGTGGTATAAAAAAGGCATTTATAATTTTTGAGTACCCAAACTTTCACAACTGATTAAATAATATTACCTTAGTCCTTTATAGTAAGCGAAAAATACATATTGCGGTCGGATAACACAAACAATTCCTAGGAGCATAATTAATTTTTTTACAACAAAGAACTTAGTTAAAAATATTTATATCTTCGCTGATTTGTGCTGTGTCAGCTAGCGAACCACTCTTGCTTTGCAGCAATGTGTCATTAATTATAACAATATAAAATATATTTCTTTGTTATTTGCACACAATATCTATAACAGGTAGATATTTATAAATGCAGCTATTAGCAAGTAGGGCTACGCTGCATTGCATGTCATGGGGTATGCGATAGCGTGCAATAATAACCCAATGAGTTCGCCCTAAGCTACATCCATGGCGTGACGCAACCTACTTAAATTCAGCTATATTACTTGTTAAACTTCTGATTTAATGAACTGCTTAAGAGTACTTTACTTATACATAGTATATTTACGTTGCGACCTGGGTACCAAAAAAATGGCTACAATTACAGAAGTACACTTGACCTTGTAAAGGATGTAGAAAATTCTACAACAGTCAATATCCAGTAAATGATGATACATTTCATGAATGTATGAAACATCATTCGTACATTACATGCAATCCCAATATGAAAGAATACATAGAATATTAACGAAGAAAGTTTTACATAACATAGTTAATTTATTTCATAATTTTAACCTACACAAATTCAATTGTTAAACGCTATAATAAAATAAAGACAAATTATGATGTTTCCCTAACTTTGTTTAGTTTCACCTATCCCTTAGTTCGTAAGTCTGTAATCATTCCTGAAAAAGATTTATTTAATCATTCAAACGTCGTAGAATTTTCGTCTTGGAGTTTTTTCATGTTGCTTTTGTTGAAAACTTCGACAAAAGTGGCAACAATCCACTATTCAAAGCTTGAGCTCAATCGGAAGAACGATGTATGTAAGCAAAGAAGAGGAACGTAGACTTTATCTTACGACAAATAGTTTGTGTTTTTTAATACAGGTACCTAACAGAATATTGCAGTAGGCAAGCCTATTGCTATCAAGAGGGCCAGATCGTAAGAGATGGCCCTGGGTCAACCGGGGTGCGAGGGATATGCCTGTCAACCTCACCTTCGACAACCAAAGCGTCCCACAGGCGGCGTGCGTTTTAGTCGGTTCGAGTCTGACATAATCTCTTTCACCGGCTCCGGTGGGGCGGTATCCGTGAGGATTTTGCGCACGTAAAAGAAAAATAAAGCCTTTGCTGTCAACCTTTTAATTTTCATTATCATTATCAGATGTATCACCACGATCTTCAAACACCTCGTACGGGAACAGATAGGGTGGAACACGATAATGTACTCTGTAACAAATTTTAATATAGTTTGATAAAAAGCATATAACTAATCATTTTAGATAAAAAAAGGAGGTTATTGGTATGTTTTTTGTAGTTCTCAGCTTCATTGCCATATAACAATGACTGCAGCAGAAAGAGTACAAAAGTACAACTGAATTTTCTTCAAAACAATGCCATTAAAGTAAGAAAATATAGGTGTATTACAGAAGATCACAGTAACATTCCATAAAACGAGCAGCGTGAAAATTTCATTTTTTGTCGGACCTGGTAATATGGACGAAATAGATTATAATTTTCATTATTACCTAAGTGCCGTTTTAAATCCTGAATCAAAACTCTGACTTAGGACAAAATATTCATAATATATATTTTTTAACAATCCAGTCAACAAAACAAACCTAAGCACACGATCCTTTTACCATTTTTATGTCGTAAAATCTTAATTTTTGGGAAAGTTAAAAAGAAAAGAAAATATAAGTATGCGCGAAGTATTAAACATCGCTTACGTAAGCAAGATACTCTCGGAATGGACGAAGATTTGCATGTTAACTCAGTTTTCATAAGTAATAGTTTAGTTTAGTTGAAATAACCCCGCCAAATTTGTTCGAAACGAGCCAACTCGACGATTACCCAGAAATATTTAGAATTTGTAACGAATAGTTGGAAAAGTTATATTAGTTTTAGGGGTAGATGTTACTATTGTAATTTATACTAATGTCCCGAAATGTTGTGTGTGTAGATAGTCAAAATACGACCCGATAAAAGCACCCCCTTTTGAAGTTTAATAAATACCTGTGCTAAACAAAAGTTCAGTTTAAAGCTGTTAAATTTAAAAGGGTTAATAATATTTCTTGCCAGCAATAAATAACTTACAAATTGTTAAAGGTGTCCCGGGGGCACAGACTCTGCTCCCGCACACTCAGAATTTGCGCTGGAATAAGTTTTTCTACTCAAACTTTATTCGCACCTCAACTTGCGCCATCTGCCTGCTGCTTG
The DNA here is from genome assembly GCA_963662185.1 of Eilema griseolum. Lineage (NCBI taxonomy): Eukaryota > Metazoa > Arthropoda > Insecta > Lepidoptera > Erebidae > Eilema > Eilema griseolum. The sequence continues at coordinate 11,951,556 of OY759233.1, read as the reverse complement.
CAACTTATATTCTTGCTTCAAATGATTTAGTTTGGGAGTACTCTTTCAGAAAATATTTCCTTTTGTGGCTCTTCAGACGTATGAATGTACAATAGCGGGCTCAGAGTCGGTACCTTTTTATACTGACAATAAGTTTATAGGAATCGTTTTCATAACTTTGTTGTATTCTGTTGTAACCACTGAAACCACGTGTTTAGTGGTTACAACACTTATTTTACTTATTAATATTGACTTCGAGTAGCTGTATGCTACATTTATTTATTGGAAGTGTGCTTATGTGAGAGAAAAATGAAGGGAAACCCAGAGGCTTTCTCTTCATTTCTTCCACTCTGCGGCAAGAGAAAACGCTCGAGTGATACTCTGATGTCGCAACCATTCGAGGACTGCGGTAATCTCAGCCATCGAGTGAGTCAAATGTTTATATTCTCCAGCGAGAGAAGATCCGATCAATTGAAGATTTAAGATTATTGTGAATAATTAAAAAAAGCTATTCCATCTTCATTATAAAAACTAATTAGATGGAAATCGATTTGTAGTTGAAATTTAACTATTTCTAAAATAATTAATCCTCAGGGAAGCAATATTTTAACGTTAACAAGCTATTTATGTGAAAACTGGAGCTGGAGCTCATAACTTTACGAACCTACTGTTTCGGTATACAGATTATTATAACTGTACACTTATTTAAGGGGCTACCAGTTCCTCTTAACCACCCCCCACTCGTGTGATCCTCCTGACAAAATATCTATCTTGCAAAAAAATCCTCAACATAACATTTCCACTTATAAATCTATTTCCATACATTTTATCACCCAACACACCAACCAATACCCAACATACATTTATGTGCGCATGGTTACAAAAACAACTCTCTTATTCTCTCGTAAGTGAAAACAACAAAATGAGTCCCTTAAACTTGATACAAAAACCAATAAATCTAGCGTCGAGATAAGACTCAATAAAGTTGCCGGTAGCTCGAGCCTGTCATAATTTTAAGAGCGTTCATAAATCCATCAATATTTAAGCTCTGAGACCACAATATTTTTCTTCGTGGCGAACAACCGAGGTGCGTCACACACGAGCTACATAAATTCCGATAATCCCTGCCCTGTGTACATCGTACCATACTTTACTGTATTCGTGGGTATTATTAATGTGTTTGCTTTGCGAACGAACGCCTGCCAAAACTTCATAATTTGAGAGCAACTTTGGTGTATTCACCTAATAAATAAAGACGTTACAGGTATATTAATATGTATTTCTGCCAGAAAAAACTTCTTAAATTTATATAATTTCTGATCACGTCAAATCATAAATTAATTCTCCTCAAGTTTTTTCATAACTTACCTTTTTCCTTATCTTTTCTTAAATTTTGTTGTTAAAATTGCGATATCAAATTAAGAAAATTCTGACACCGTTCCGTTATAACTGCCATTATAAAGTACAATAAGCTACGTTGTAGAATTATAAAGCTATACCTTGTGTAGTAACAATAGCGGGTGGATGCCACAATCTAATACAATTATACAATTAATAATTCAAAAGAGAAGAGAGAACGATCGTAACAAGGTTGCCTGGAAGAGATCGCTTCTAGGGATAAGAGCACCCATTGCATTGCATATGCATGCTATTTACTTGCCTCTACTGTAAAACTATTGGCATACAATAAAGAAATATCTATCCATCTATGTCTAAACTATATGTTTAATGTTTGCTTGGCTAACCTCTACTTGATGACTTATGCCATACCACTGTATGGCATAAGTCTTCAAGTTATTTGTTACTTACAATGTTACTGCGTTATATGCCCGATTGGTACTTGCCCGTATTCCAGAAACAGTCTGACTAAGCTAAGTCTACTTCCATCTAATTGCGTTCCTTAGTTTATCAGTGTCCTGTAGGTACGTACGAGGTAGCATCTGTTGGATTCGATACAACTGTCTAATAAATTACCATACGAAGATAAAAACTAATATTACTGTCTAATATATTTAAAATACATAAATACTTTCTATTTCTTCCATGTCGCAGCAACAAATTGCGAATAATCGTCATGTGTTATGAAGTGTCGCGGGCATCTTTGCATTCCGCGGGCGACGCGCGTCTCTGAACAAATTGTATTAGACGATGCCAATACGTGACCCTAAGAGAAATTCACGCAACAACATGTGTACAACGACGCCATTTTGGTTTTTCGATATGAAAATTAGGAGCCCTCCTGCGTGTTTGTCAGTTTTAGCACGAATTCTCGAAGGGGGTTCTTTTTCGCATACGTATATTACTTACGTACTTACGGCCGTACGCGTCTTCGTCAAAATGATTTTATTATGAGTTTATTATTTCATACCGATGGTGCATATTTATTAAATAGTTCTTCACTTACAAACTCGTAAAAGGCAACTCATTCAAGTAGAACATACTAATATGTACAATCATTAATATAAAATTGATATTTCAGAAAGTCAAAAGAATCTTCAAGTTGATCTACAATAAGTGGTATAAAAAAACATGATTAGGGAAAAAATATCACATGCTTCTACAATCATTAACTTCACAAAAAATCCTTACTACAATATGTACCTATATATTTTGTAACTCGAAACGAATAGAATGAGAAGTAGTAATGGATGCTTTATGTGGTAGCATCCAATGTGAACGTAAAATGTTATGTATAACAAAAACAAGCTTATAATATTATTGCACTCGTATTATTCCAAGAAAAACAAATATCTTAAGAAAGCCAGTAAAGCTGACTAGGATAGCATAAATATGTTGAGCGTGGCGGCGGTAGATAGGAGAATATTTATCGCTCACGGTGCCCGCCGTTATTGGACTTGTCTTTTCGTCGTTTAAAGAGAACGGTGATGTGTTTATTCAATTTGCTATCGTGAGAAATATTGTTACCTGCCCCCGTGCTCCCGCTAACTGCTGCGGACTGCACCAGTCTCACTATACTTCACCTGTGTAAACGCTTTGGTGAAATCATAATAAGATGAGATGATAACTGACTGATAACTGAAAAACTGAGAAAATGATAAAGTTCTGCTTGGAATATTGAATCTGCGAGCACGTAGGAAATAATATTCGACAATCAGTAATCTTCATATTCATTCATATTCTTTCTCAACTGAACAAAATACCGATGTAAACTCAATACATTGAAGGCACAGACTGCCGAAAAAGTTATTATTTCAAATGTTATCACTTTTCAACAACAGGAATATTGAAATTGTGATGAAATATTGAAAGGTAGCAATACATCAGTTCGGTGGCATCAGCTAAACGTTATCGTTATTGATGTGATGCATTTGTAAACAATATTCATCGAGTTTCGTTACGCGTATGGACGATTGGACGAATCGTTGTCGCCCAGGGCTGTCTTTAATTTTATATAAACGGTTGTTTATACACGGGAAATGTTCATTTTCAACATTGTGAATGAATAATTTGGTACACATTCGATGACAAATATTATCTGACTTTAAAACAACGAAATTCACTTTGAATCATTTGATATATTGACCCGTTGGGTACCTACTGCCAATTATGATTAATAAGTGACAGGCGAGAACTCATTTTTTTATTTCGACAGAGACATTAAATAATATAATAAACTGTAAATTAATATCAGCATTTCGATTATAAGCTTCTAGCGATAAAATCTGTAACTTATGTGATAATATTACTAAGTCGGGTGAAAATATAATCTAAACTTTGCCCACTACACGAAAAAGTGTCTTGTCAATTCCGTTTTAAGCGCAAAAGTCTGCAATACAATTGGAAAACTCCTCACATAATAGGGCTTTTAACGAGACCTTTTTCGTAATGTAACTAAAAACAACCCCCACAATGATCCATTATCTTCTCACGAGGACAAGTTAGCGATCTCCTTCCGTCTATTTTCACAAGTAATAACTAAATTTATCGTCAGACTTTCGGTCGTCGCCGTTGAGTCTTCCAATATCAGTGTTAGTTGAGAAGTCAGGTCACGCGCGCGGGCGGGTGTGGGCGTTCCGCCGCACCGCGCGGGTGACTCTGGTCGGCGACGCGTCATTAAAATTAAGCATCATTACTCTTGTAAAGCGACTCGCGGTGTCCTGGAAGGCGGTGGCTTATTGGAAAGTTTGTCGCCTCCTGACGGCTGCTAATCCTTCGCTTTATTGCTGTTCTAACAAATGATTCCCCGCTGGCGGGTCGACGTGATGTGACGCCTCCGTGATGTGTCGCACGGCTCATCGCCCCACACCTAAATACTAACGTACAACATGCGTCAGTAAATTACCCATACGTTTTTTTTCTTACTTAAAGGGAAACTTAAACATTCTTATCATATTGAACATAATAAAAATCATCTAACTGAAACCAACACATCAGTGAAACGTATTCAGTTTTCAAATATCAAGAAAAGTTAAAGAAAGATCCTGCCATAAAAGTATACCGTAAAAACTTTAACCGGCGCGATGTTAGCTTTGAGGTGAATAAAGTGAAGAGAAAAAGTATAAATATTCATTCAAAGAAAGAAGCCACGCACAGTAAATATAAACTTTTATTTCAGTTCGCCATTAGTAAACAGGCTAGGAGACGCATTGAAAATTCGACTCGCGACTTCTAATTAGAGAGGACACAGCGTCCTTTCTTCCTGAGTTCCTTTATTAATGGAAAAGTCCGTTCCAATTGATTTCATATTTAACATCCTTTTCGGTCTAAGCTTCTTAAATGCACAATGGAAAATTCAAAACTGGTTATTGTGTATCTCAACTCGACTAAATACACAGACTTGTTAATTAAATAGAATTTCTTGGAATCGAAAAACCTTCTCATTGGCTAGTTTTTCTGTTAAATTACATTTGAAATGCGCCGAGCACATGAATTACGCATGCAATCGGCCAATGTGCGCAATGTACTGTAATATCAACAAACTTCTCGCGACAACCTCTGTGGTACGGTAAAGCATACAATTGCTAGGACGGAGGTTAGGGGTTTGATACCGCTTAGCGTCATTATTTATATACCTGAATAACCTGAATATGTCAATTGCAATTGATATTTCTATGTACGAGTGCTAGGTTATTTGATAAAAATCTGAGTATGTTTATTCGCATTTTAAAACCTATATTGCATATTTAGCTTAGGCCTAGATAGAGCTGTATAGTGCTCGTAGCTCCCAGTGTGAATACAAAACAACTAAGAGGTCTTTACAACCACAAACGATGCTTTTAAAAAACAACCATACTTCAATATCATTTCTGGGCGGTGATGGTCTGACAGGTACACAATAGTGATGTGGTATTGTTCCAATTTCACAACGTGAATCGATACTACGTTATTTTTTTGGTCATAAAAGTATGAAGTATTAATTGGAATTTCTCACAAAAGGGTAAATCGAGACAAAGAGGGCACCATACTGCGCCGCTGTGACCATCATGTCAAGCTTTGACGGGCGGTATGAGGTATGGTCGCTACGATATGTGAGTTTTATTTCGTTCGGAGTTTCTAGGCATCGTTTTGGTGAAATTTACTGTCTACAGTACATTTTTTTGGAATAATTATAATTATAGTAGAACCGCCGTTACATTACGCGTTTGATTGAAACTGAAGATGGTTCTTATATCAACACAAATAAAATCTTAGGAATTCTAGTAAAAGGATTTTCTGAAAACTTGAAAATGACTTATACCTTTTCCATCATCAGTAGCACATCGAAGGACGTGATAAACTCCAAATAATGTTTTATTCCCTATTATGAATATAAATAAAACTTTTTTAAATTTCATTTACATTCTTGGTGCCGAGAATTACACCAGAAGTTAACATCTAATAAATCTACAACACTCTTGACTCTCAATATCTTTAAAGTTTATGTAATTTTCTCATGTATGGCGTTGATTCTGCTGCGCAAATAGGCTAAAAAAACAACGCAGGGCCCGAATGCTTAGAGAGCGGACGTCGGGAATATCCAAAATGTTTCCTTGTATAAAAGCAACAATATCGGTTATGAAGGTCAACTGTCTGGTATAAAGCAAATTTATTCTGTTCGGTGTATTGGCTCATATAACTGGTGATCTCCGCGGCGACAGCGGTGGAATGATAACGGTCTAATTTTGGAGGCTGCCGGCTCTATTCCTTATACGACCTAAATTACATTGCGGCTTCGTAACCGCCCTGAAAGGTTTTATTCATAAATCTACTGAAACGTTTTCATAAAGTCGTGGAAAAATGTACGCTTTTTACGTTACTTTTTTAAAGTTTCACCGTTTGCGTTCGCTGTTGAAGTTAAGTTATGATTTAGTAACTTATTTGTTTTCGATGAATTGACTTGACTAATAGCTACCTACGTTTTCCTAGTAATTCTCCGACAGTACCAATCTGGTGTCAATTAGTACGTATAAAAGAAATCATCAGTTACATTTACCCACTAAGTTAATTAAAGTTCCAAACTGGTCACCACGTTGTAAAATGTCCTTCAAATTCCGTCAATTTAATAAAATTTCTTGGTGAAATTAAAGTCAAAGATCAATCAACATGTAAAAGATAATTGAAAGATGGTTTATCGAGAGCGATCTGCAAGTGACGAGAGGAGCCAAGCGGAATCAACGAGCTGATAGGATCGCCAAACATTGACTGTGCTAATAGGATGAGCTAACGCCATCCGATTTGCCTAATGAGGACCGATTTCACTCGCTGCCTAACTCCGAGCAAGAACATTATGCAAAGTTGTATTTAACTTCTATATCAGCTCTCGACTTGATCACAATACAACAATTTGTTGAAGATATGATGACTAGCACGTTCTACTGAAGTTACTTACTTACTTCCTGAAATGTGCTGGATAGCTTGTAGTGCTAATTTAATACTTATTGTGTCTTTAAAATGCATATTTTGCAACTTGAATTGTATCATTTAATAAAATTAATGATACAGTTTTACTGTAAACATTTTTAAATCTTCGAACAGATCCGTTCAACCGTTAAAACGTGATTGAGTAACAAATATTCAAATATATTCAGTAAAATTCACATTTATCACATTAGTAGGCCTTTTTCTCCTTTGGAGTAGCTAAGATTTTAGTAAATTAGAATAACTTAATAAAGTAAGCAAATACAAACCATTTTATAAAGTAAGCAAATATCCGTCTTCAAAGCAAAACTTTGCTAGACAAATTTTATTACCATAAACAAAAATGAACTCTTCAAAGTTATGGACCTAATGAAAAAAGATTAAAGTAATCTACCGTCATTGGCGACCACGGCGCGGCGGCACGGCATATATTGGCACTAGACTTTCACTCAATACTTTTCAAGCTAATGAATTCCAAAGGCGCTTCGGTTCGTTAAAAATAATACAAAACTCTGTTCCTACTTAGTTCCGAAGTTTCAGGGTAGTTCCAGTCACCGAGCATTAATCTAGTTATAATTCCGAAAGCTCGCTTTTTACTTTACTAACTTCCAAAAAGTGTTCCTCTTAACTGTCACTTTTTCAACTTTTCTTATTTATTGTACATTTCTTTTTTAAAGTTTCGGTGTTAGTTAACGTTACATTATTGCTCTGAACACTAACTTTAGTAAAAAAAAAGTAATATTCAGAACTAAAATTTCAGAATCATAAAATTGGTATTCTGACACAGTCGCTCGTCTACTTATGTGGAAGAAATTGTGAGGTGCACGAAAGGAAACTTTCGTAATAAATTATTTACCTACCAAATAGGTCGAGGTGATTATTAAAATACGAGTTGTATAATAGCACAATGATAAACAAGCCTTCACTTATTTTTAAACTATCGCGGTGTGAATTCATAATTATAGAAAGGTACTTTTCGCGATTAAATCATAGAACATACTATTTCTGCCGACGTTTCGGATGGCGCGGCGTTACAAACAGCTGTATTAAACAAAAATAGGTGAATATTTACAGATTTCACAACTGTAATTCTACTAAAAAGGTATATTTATTTATTTATAGATACTTAAATGAAATTTAAAGCTAAAAACTATTATTATGTACCTACCAAAATACACTAAAATAAAACTAAAAATAATAATTACAACTTAGTTTTTGAGCAAAATATTTGACATTTCATAATAAACATGCAGGTTTCCTACTTATAGATTTTATTTATATAAGTATTAAAATATTATGCCATGTACTAATATTAATTTAGATTGTTTTTTGAAATCTACGCAATTATCAGTTTTGGCGCTGACTGTACATTACCAACAGTATTATCTGGCTTAGGTAACTCATAATCGTGGAACGAAACTAATGTGTTACCATTATTTAGTACAAACATAAACAAACGAACAAAAACAGAAAGCAATATAAAAATGTCACTAAATCGCTAAATCGAATCAAAGTAATTTGGTTGGCACGCAAGTCATTAGACGCAGCCAAAACAAAACTAATGACGACCATTAATTTATTTCACGAATATAAATATTTCGCAAGTAGAAATTCAACGTGGCGACTGACTCCTTAAAACATTTACGCTGTATCATCATCGAATACAAATATAATTGATACAATTTCTTCCATTGCAATTGTTCTTCGAATTGTCAACTTAATTACAATGATAAATATTTTAGGTCACGGACACCCTAGAGCCTTTGCAGATGCGTAGAGATGTTGCGTCCTTGGCAGTATTTTACCGTCTGTACCATGGTGAATGTTCTGATGAGCTCTTCCAATTAGTCCCACCCTCCCCTTTTCTACACAGGATAACACGTGCAAGGCTTAGATGTCATCCGCACACAGTGCAGAGTATCCGATCAAGAACCAAGCAGTTCGGAGACTCTTTCCTTTGTCGCACCATTAAGACCTGGAACTCATTACCAGCATCAGAACTCATTACTCATTGTTTCCTTCTTCCTACAGTCCTGGATCCTTTAAGCGGGGCGTGAAAAAGCATATGATGAGTATCGCCTTTGCCTTCCGCTTACCATCAAGGCGAAGTCCAATTAACGTGTCCTATTTAATAAAATAATATTATATTATGGGGTAGGACACGGTGGTATTTCCGCCCAATTGAGCAATTCCAACTGGGGAAGTACCTCCGCCCTACAGAATACCGCGGTTATAATAACTTCGTATTGTTTTCCCAGCTTTGAGTAGGGTAGCCAGAACTCACTGGAGAATTTGTGCTGTCAGTGGGATGACTAAAGGCTTGTCCTGCTTTGTCCTCTACACTGACGGCACAGAGACTGTGCTTACAGGGTCGGCAGCGCGAGTTTGGCTTCTCTAGTGTTACACACGTCCATATGCCACGGTAACCACTTTCCATCAGGTGGGCCGTGTGCTGTCTGCCACCTAAGTGGTATAAAAAAATATATATTTTGTACATTTCTTTCATTAAGTTGTAATATGTGAATGTAAAAGGAATACCTCATTAAAACTATACATTAGCTAAAATTTAGATGGATAGTACCTAATTTCAACACTGATAACATCGCACATAATGATACGAAACTCAAGTCAAAATTTACTGCGGAGCAAACTAGGTTCCGACTGTTACGCATTATTAGTTACACAAAGTCATTTCATACATTGTTTTGCTTGAAATTACTAACCATTCTACATTTTTGTTACGTGTATTATACAATAAATGCAACCGCATAACACGCTGGCATCAACTGCTTCTACCATCCAGAACTGAATGACTTGAAAAAATTGATAAGAACTGCTATATTTGTCTAAATTATCGTTGAATCAGTGGCAGCTGTTTGTGTCTGGTATGACTATAAACTGCTCAAGCATGCATGCAGCATGGAATATTATCCTTATTTAGATTTCTATTTGCACAAATTCGTATTACTAGCAACAATTCCCTATCGTGCATCTGACATTCAATTTATTGCAGTGTTTGAAGGGAAATCGGTTCAGAACCGATTGCGCCTTTCCTAGAACAAATTACGTAAAAGTGGAACATTGTAGTAAGTCAAACGGGGGTAGAGGCCCCAGGCGGTACAATGCTTACAAGGTTTTGTAAGTGTAAAGTACAAAGGTCCACATGGTAGGTCCGCCGGTCGCACCGTCAGTCACGTTTCGTCTTATCATACTTTCCGAAAACACTCACTCGTAACACTGAATCAATATGACAAGCGTTCACTTAGAGGATTGTTGAAGCTTAATAACAATCGAGATTCGGAAAACTTTTTGAAATTTAATAACTTCTATTTAAAAGATATATTTCTAGACCATTGCTTACTAAATAGGCCGATTAATTTTTTGTTTTAAATAAGGTTTTACTCACTTACTTTAAAGGAAGTATTCCAAATATGAATCGCATAATTGAATCAAATTTTAATTACCAGTAATGCTTAAAGTATAGCAGGTAATTATCACATTAAAACAGCTATTTAAGAGTCTTAGCGTCACGGATGAGCCGCCTACCTTATTCACCTAAATCGAATGAACACAAAATTAGCATTTTATCTAAAGTTATTAGTAACCACCTTAAATAGCATTGGTGTTACCTCTCCGTTCCCCTTCCCAGCCCCTCTGTCCCCTGTCCAGAGAGTTCTCGGGATCGCTGATTGAATCGCTCCGATTATGACGTTAATCTGTTCAATGCAAATTGGACGAGCTAGTCATTTACATCCCTTTATCAGAATTTGGCGCTAAAATATTCAAATATTTATTGTTTTGCTAGACAGCTGTACGGTGCTCCTTGGCTTTGTCGCTCAATTCAATTCTCAGATCTGGGTCGGTGACTTTACCTAGAGCTTGTTCAAATAAACTTGGAATATGATTTTCGGCTGTTTACCTGCCCGTCGGTTTTTCGTATAATAGACATAATTTGATTTTCTCTTCTATCAACTTGGAATTATCGGTTGAATAAAGCCCTCCTTTGAAATATAACTTGATTTTAACCTAATCAGAGAAGATATTAAGACAAGTTATTGTTTGATTAATAATAAACGTATTTAGTTTTTATTTAACTTTATTGTACAAAGGTGGACTTAATGCCAAAGGCATTATCTAACAGTCTACCTTAGGGTGATGCAGAGATGTGATGAGGTAGGTGCAGACAAAATAATGAACTATTAACCATAAGGATAATGATATACGAGTACACATTATACATACACATTTACAAACACTACTCATATATTCATATTAAACATACCTACTTAATATATACACATAATCAAGTACAGATACACAATCTTATATATAAAATTCTCGTGTCACAATGTTCGTTCCCGTACTCCTCCGAAACGGCTTGACCGAATCTCATGAAATTTTGTGAGCATATTGAGTAGGTCTGAGAATCGGCCAACATCTATTTTTCATACCCCTTAGTGATAACGGTTGTCCACCCTGGGAACCGAGTCATGAAATATAATATTCCATTCTTTCCATTTTTATCCATTATGACAACTAGGGGTCACTGTAGAGCTGACGTACTTTGTACTTGAACGTAGCACGGCTGGTGGTCATCCTGATTTTGAGAGGACGCGCATTCCAGAGGAGAATAGCTTGCACGAGGAAAGAAGAATGAACTAGACCAGAACTATGAGTGGGACAGAGCAGAAGACGGTTGTTAGCAAATTAGAACCTTTGATACTAACTTACATACAAAGAAATCATTAATTCATATTTGTATTTAAACTATCATGGTCACTCACATCAGTATCAGAATAAACGGGATATTTACCAAGTTTCATTATTTTGAGTTTCCGATATTTTGGCGCTCAAAATAATGAAACATGGTAAATATCCCGTTTATTCTGATACTGATATTCATATTTGACTTCTGAATCGGTTTTCATAATCATGTATTTTACACTCACATTAGCACTTACAAGCAGCAGCATGCTAGCATTAACAAAATGTAAGGCTTATCTCAAAGAAAAGAAGTCTACAATACAAATCAGATGATTAAAATTATAAATACGTCATATACTTATTTTTTATTGATTATATGCACTGTTAGTAGGTAACCATCAGTGCAATCGACAAAACTAAGAGCAATTGAATTTTAATCAACGTAGGTAAGAAGGCATAAATTAAGGGTTGAAAAAACAAATCTCCAACAGATAAGGCGGGGATTACGTCATGCTTAATTACTATAAAGTAAAGCAGAAGCAGTACCACATTAACTATGTCCTTTTTTGACAACAGACATTTTGAAATCCTCGCGAGAGAGACGCCTGGTTAAAGCACTTTAATTAGTCAGACACTAATATATGAAAACGAGGTCTTAACATAAATATTTTTGGCTAAAGTTATTATTAGTCTTAATTTAATAATTAAGGTTAATTTTGTATCCGTATAAATGTGACACTTTGTAGGATTGCATTCAAACTTTATCATTTACAACTTATTGAACTCATAATATTAATCCAATAAATATGTAAAATTTTGCCAAAAATGTTTGCTGAAAATTCAAGAACTGGAGGGATGCCAAAACTCCATTTAAGTAATAATCATAATATACGATTACTCAGGAAAAAAAGGTTCAAAACCTTGTTGTTGTTTCAGCTAAAATCTGTTCAGGGTTTAATTTAAGTAAAATTTAAGAACGATATTTATGTCCTTAAACCCGATTGATGGACCAACTGGTTCGTAAACCCAATTACATTCAGCTATTGTTAGATTTGTGAGCAAGGTACTATTGTATGCCAATTTCTAACCTTTAGTCAGTCGTGGGTCAAATCTGATGGTGCAGCTTCACTAGTTGGCCTTCGTTAAGCCATGTCACCGTGTCGATGACGTAAATCATCACACTGTGCTCGATAAACATTCCATGTCTGGTTCTACCTGCATTTGATCTAAGTTGGTGCAATGAGATAATAAGTGTTTCACTATGTAGGGACCGTATACAATTATTGGTGAAATGTGGTTGTTAATTCTCCCCTGCCTAACCGTCCGGAGATAAAGGCCTCCGGAGATATAGATATATATGTATGTACATTGTAGGTTTATTAGGCTACCACACTAGGAACGCTCTTTTTCTCATTCGTACTTACATTTTACTTGTTATTTTTAGAGAAAATACCTCAGCACATGTACATTCAACTGCTAAAAGTTCGCAAATTCTATTCTCACTTAGTGTAAACACCTTGAGCTTAGGTTGTTAATTTGTTGTGTCCAATATCATTATTAGGGGTTGGCGGTTTTCCAAAAACATATTGAATCGCTTATACACTTACTATTTGTAAAATTAAAATTAAAGCTTACTACCATTTGAAGGATGGCTATAATAACAACAAGCGAAACACAACAAAAAAAACGTAACCTAGAAGAAAAATTCTAGCTGCGTATTTCTGTTGGGAAACTTTCCTGACAAGAAACACGCAGCAAGAAAAGAAAAAAGAAAGAAAAAAGAATGTACCTATAATCCGTTAAAATCTTCGTACCTTAAAGAAAAGGAGGCGAACTTTAAATCCTCGGTATTCTTTCATTGAATAGCCACATTTGAAGTAACAAATCGGCAATGTCTGAAGTGGGTACACAAGTTAATGAGCGGATATTTGAGAATGTCTGAAAAGATGAAAGACACGCCTTTATTCAAGCAGGTATACCAAACGATTGCTACCAATCAGACGTATTAGATAGCTGACTACAGATATTTGAATAGCTACGGCTCTCACTGCAGATTTAAAATACGTGTTTAATAATGAATCCTTTACTTGAAATAAAACAGAGTTATCAATAAGTTACGTATATGTTTTGTAAAAATAAAGTGCAATCGTCTTTCGTTACTCAATCCTCTCTTAATAAAATTAAGGTACTGAATATCTATGGTGGAGTTTTATGTTTAGGAGTGCACTGTGGTATATTAACATTGATGTTTTTAACACTAGTGTAACTTAAATGACATAGACAAGTAATTCGTATATTACCTACATTATGATGACTTGATTAAATAAAATAAAAGCAGGTATGTACAAAGTTTCTTCTGCATAATCTTGTTAATAAAACCTATCAATATCCATAGAACGGAGACAGATTCGAAGAACAGAGCCATTTGTCTTTCAGTCTCAAGACCCAAGGACTAGAGATTTGATATTTACTTGGATCTTATAACTAAAGAAATCTTTCCGTTTACAGAATTTTCATATTATTATTCATATTGCGAGTAAAAGTACTATGACAAATCCTATCAAAACAACATTCCTCTGTGCACTCCTGGGTTTACTGAAAGAGAACTCAACTTTGAGTTAAGCTCGCCTTTGTACATTACATCTCATCTTTTTATATAAATGTCATTTATGTGTACATAAAAATAAAAAATAAAATATAAAATAAAAGTGCAGTTACAAGTTAAAACTACTATGTCAGACTTTTTCAATAAACATTCTATGTTAATAACTTGAACAGGCAAATTTTTCTCGTTTACCTTTTTTTTTTAAAATAGCTGTTTTCTTTAAACAAGTTTTGTAAAGTAGTAATTTAGCTATATATACTTTCAAATTTATACACGAGTTATTGTGTTTCAGAACCTGCAGTACACAGAATCTGTAACACGACGGTCTTCCCGTCTCAATTGAGCGCTCCGACTGGAGAAGTACCTCCACCCTACAGAATACCACGGCCATAATAACCTCGTGTTATGCTCCCAGGTCTGAGTAAGCTCACTGGGGAGTTTTTGTGCTGTCTTCTGCACTGACGGCACAGAAATTCTCTGTTCTTCAGGGTCGGTAGCACGAGAGTGACTCCCCTGGTGTTGCATACGTCTATAGGTCGCAGTAACCACTTTCCATCAGGTGGGCTGTGTGCTAGTCTGCCACCTAAATTGTATAAAAAAACTTACTTTATTTAGTATTTGAAACAAAACTCCTATCGCTTACGAATAGTATCTGATTTGTCTGTGCGGAATCTGTGAATCACACAAACGTCCTATATGTGATTCACATAATACAAATCTATAATATTCGATGAAGTGATTAGTTTACGGGTTTATTACGGGTAATCAAGTTCCTAAGCCTTACATTGTCCTACATATCTATATCTATACCTAATGTGAGTACAATTACCTACACACCTTATGTAAATAAAGTATTACATACTCTCATTTCTTAATAGCAAAAGTGCGATTCCCTTAATGAGCACGCCTAATGGTCGTAAATATTCATTGACTTAAACTAATCCGATGAAATTGATTACAATAAATTGCTCAAGAACAACTTTCTTTAAAGTAAGTGCCGAACAAAGGACAATGAACATGAACCCAATTATAGAATCGAGAACTATTCAATAACTTACTAAGTCGATTCATAGCAGACGGCTTTAAATTATTTAAAGAAATTTCTGAATTTAAAACTTCCTCTTCCTAGTGAAGTGATTTGCGCAGTGGGGAGTTAGGCTAAGTGAGTAAAAGAGTAAAAGTCTAGAGTCAATGTTTGCTGTCGTGATTTCTGTTCCCCTCGGCCGACGGTGACGCACACTTTACTCTCTCCCACTCACTAACTTTGCGAAAATGTGCATCACCATTTTTAGTGACATCAAATAAAGAGCTATTGGATTTCTAGAAATCTACCTATTTGTAACGTTCAAAGTGCATAGCGATTTCTGTGGGTGGGTTCTAGTAAAACATTTAATAAATAATGAATTGTCGAGCGTCTCTCGCAATCTATACTTCTATACTAATATTATAAAGAGGAAAGATTTGTATTTTTGTATGTAACGAATAAACTCAAAAAGTACTGGACCGATTTTAATAATTCGTTCACTATTAGAAAGCTACATTCTTCGTAAGTAACATAGTCTACTTTTTATCCCGATATTCTCATGGGATCAGGATTTACGCGGGTGAAGCCGCGGCGCGGTGCTAGTACTGTATATAAACCCCTCACTATCAAGAACTTTGCGTAAAAATATAAAGACTAAAGCCTGATGCTTTTAAATCAAAACAGTTATCTTCGTATACTTTTACAAAACTGTAAATTTCTGTAATATTTCTGCAGTTTATATCTTTTTGTGCTCAAAAGCTTTGGAGTTGACGTTAAAACTTGTACCTATATATTTTATCTTGCTGTGATAACGAACACCAAACATAATGAAGACAAAGATATAAGCCTCGTATTTTAAACATTCTCAGTCTGTTTTCAACTTCAACAATCGCGTGAAACATTCCAGTGAAGATATAGTACCGTGAGTCACCGTTCATAACATTCGCTTGTCTTTCAGTACTTTCTTTAAATCTCTAATTGCTTAATATGTCCAGAATTAAATGCGTGAAAGTGTATAAACTTTTTAGTACGAGCAGTAGTGCTGTACAGTAATGAGAGAGTAATGAGGTACAGTCAGCGTGGTTTCCGGCAGAGTAGAATTAGGGCCGCCACATCTGTTCCCATGAGGTGTCGTACAAGGCGACTAAGGGATAGGGCTGTTTAAAATCAGACAGATATATACAGTCCAGACTCAAATACATGGCTCGAGTCAACAATAGTGCCCGGAAAACGGCAATAGTACACTATTACGTGGGACCGAATACAATTATTGGTAAAATGTGGGTGTTAATTCACCTCTGCCTAACTCTCCAGGGATAAAGGTATGATTAAATGTATGTATGTACAGTCAGCGGTAGAACGATCTTGACGAACAAAGTATTCAAAATGATCCTAATGTCTTGGATAGGAAACCCCATCCTGTTGACTGATTATTCTGATATATGATTTGCTCCTAATACCTTAGTACTAAGATCAATTTGAAACTTTGTAGTCAAGATCGCTGACTGTACCTAATAATTTCAAATCTTCTTTTGCCTCGATTTAGTTTTTAATTGGAGTACGTAACGAAGGAATAAACATACTGAAATTTAAGGTAGTTTAAGGAACTTTCTCAAAGTCTGATCGTAAATCTGACTAAATTGTGGTGCAAGCAGTAGACACAAATTCATCATTCATATACATTATTAGGAGACAGATCATCATGATATTTTACCGTTCTGTATAACTCGTTCATAGTCAAAGTTTAGGCTTTAAATCATTACGTTATACCTAAAAGGTAGTACTTAAACTATAAATAAAAGAAGAAAAAGAAAACCATGCTAGATTCGAAACCAGCCACGCGAAAAGATTCTTTATAATATCAATATCGAATAGTATTAAGAATAATCAAAAATGTTGTATGATGAAAATAATTAATACGAGTTGGGTCTGAAGCTATAGACGTAACTTATTTCATAAGCGTAAGCCTCCCAACGTTGGGAGAGGCATATGTCCTGCTGTGTACTGCAATAGGCTTATTAGTTGATTGAATAAAACTATTTCATTCCATGAGTAACAACTAATGTTATGTTAGGCATTAAACAAATATAAGGAGGTAGGTATCTAGTATTATCTTAAACATAGTTGCTGTTGTACCTACCTAATGTTAAGGAGCAGACTCACGTCAGAATGATACTGGCTTGAACTCGAAGGACCAATCTCCCAATTTTATGTCCGATAAAATAAACATTACTCTACCAGCCATCCACATCCACCTTTATTATTTTGATTAATAAATTAAGGCTCATTTTAATTAAAGTGGAAACCTCAAGAGGATTACCACCAAAGTTAGGTGTATGTCTGTAAATATGACACGGCGGTATTTCCGCCCAACTGAGCAGTCCGACTGGGGAAGTACCTCCGCCCTACAGAATACTACCCTACTAATAACTTCGTGTTGTGTTCCCAGCTGTGAGTAAGGTAGCCAGAGCAAGCCAGAGCTCACCGGAGAATTTGTGCTGTCTGTGGGAAGACTAAAGGCTTGTCCTGCTTTGTCTTATACTAACGGCACAGAAACTCTGTACTTACAGGGTTGGCAGCGCGACTGTGACTCCTCTGGTGTTACAAACGTCCATAGGCCACGGTAACCACTTTCCATCAGGTGGGCCATGTGCTTGTCTGCCAATTATGTGGTATAAAAAAAATATATATAGTGGTGAGTATTAAGAAAATAAGTTATATATTCCAAGCTAATAAGAAATCAGTACGACTTAAATCGATGCATCTTTACTAGCCCTCCTATTTTTTTTTATTGTGCGCAATACCCCCACCACAGACGCTGGTGAGGGAGGTTATGTCGGACTTGAACCGACTAAAACGCACGTGGTCTGTGAGGGCCGCAGGTTGTCGGAGGTAAGATTATCTGAGACATAACCCTCGCACCCCGGCCATCTTTACTAGCCCTCAACAAAACCTGTTTGCAACTAAAATATATATAATAATACATACACATGATTTTATTTATAATTATTGGAAAACCAAATATATAGATTACTGCAGTTCCCTAATTCAACAAAGATCTCGCTTAGTGTGTTTCATAAGATTAGGTTCCTGCCTTCTGAAGTTGTTGATACGCTGTTTTTCATTTAGATAATAAGATATATTATTATCAAAATGAAAAACACCGTCATCGAACGTCGATGTTTCTTTGCAAATTTCGCGTGCAATTGCATCTCAGAGCTGTAAAAAGAACAAGAATAGAGGGGAGCATGTCATTTTCCCGGCCGGCCTCGGGGGTAAAATCTCATGAGTAAATGTTGACATCCGGCTTCACTAGGATCAGAGTGTAGACGCACTATTCAACCGCCATACTTTCTCCATTCATTGAATAGAAGGCTATAAAAAGGCAAATATATAGACTAATATACTGTAGCTCGTTCGTTTAAGGATGGGTTGTAAAAGAGCAATGTATTTCACGGCTTTTTTGTTAGGTATGTAAAATTTAGATTAATTATTTATACAGTTTACTTTTATGTGTATTTTATTGATTATTTTATATGTCAATAAGATTCAGAATGTTGCCATAAAACATGTATGGAAAATACAGGTTGCTTAATAGGTAGAGTGAAGAACAGTTGGTTCGTATTCCACTCTGATTCAACATTTATGTAATTTATGGTGACTAGATAGAATTAATGTTGCTTTGAAAGTCATGCATTTTACCCACAACAGATTTTCGAGCACCGATCCATGCAGTGTACGTGGGGTAAACAACTACGTTTGAAGCACAAAGGATTCTCACGAACGTCCATAAAACTTAAATGTATATATTTGATAACAGGATGCAGAATTTCGAGCAAGTAGGATCATTACACAAAATTGTACACTTACGTAAAATTTAATATTAACTACCAAAATACGTTAACGAAGTATAACGAGTAAATAAATTACCTCGAAATTTAATTACGTGATGATTAAAAAAGTAATTGATTCTGCCGTATAATTTGTTATGTATACAATATGCAATAAAATTATAACTAACTTATGATATCAGTATAGCCGAGAAAAGCTCATAATCAAATTATGATCTAAATTGAATTAATACCTTGAATAAGTGGAAAGAATACATGAACTTTGATTTAATCGTCCCTACTGCACAAAGCATTACCCGGGTAACAGAAAAATGTCGAACCAAGGATAATATATATAGCCGAAATGTCTTTATTATCAAGGATAATAAAGACATTTCGGCTTCAAAAAGGTTTCCATAGTATTCTATTTCTATTCATTATCCAATGATCAGAAATAGTAATGAATTTATTACACACCCTTATGAAATAAGTTCAAATTAAGTATAGCTTAGGTGTACCACTATTAGTTTTTACGTTAGTGCTGGATAAATAAGTTGTAAGGTGGTAGGCACACTGTACCACAACGCGCAGCGTAGTACAAGGGGGTACGTTCTCTTACGGCGCTTCTAAGTATCTATCTTTGAATTAAGGCACCCGTATGCCACAGACAGAAAATGCATTCACACGCAGTTTAATTTTATTTATACTAAAACATGGACTACTGCGCTACGCTGCGTGATACGAGGCAGTGTGCCAACCGCCTAAATAACTCAACTCTTGACAAAAAGTGTATACCTGAAAATGAGACCACTTAATATTAAGCACTTAACATAATGTAAACTACACTTAACAACTTATCAATGCAAGAAACTGAAACAATTTAACAGTATGATAAAGTTAACATCAAATTGAATCAAAATACTTTTTACAGAAACTGCCTACTTTAGTATCAAACTTGAACCTCACTGAAATTTACATTGCGCTCAATAGCTCGTCTCTTATTATAATAGAGAATCAATTGTGAATACAATTTTGCGATATATAACTTTTAACCTTATAAAGGTCCCTTTTACGTCTGATATGACGTTCTGTTTAGTCTGATTTGTTTGCTAATATTTGACAGGTTAAGAGCCTTCGATTTTGTCTTTACCTCATTCTGATAGATACTGATAGGCTACTAATTAGGTGTATAGTATTATTAAATTCCTCAGAGACCAAACCACCTTGCTAATTAACTGAGATTCTGATTGAGATATTTTTATTTGAGATTCTGATATAGGCTTCCCCGTCAAGGTTAGGGATTTCGATCAGTCTCTCCTGAAAAAGCTAAGATAAGCCGCATACTCTAGTATCCGCTATCATGATGGATGTCTACCGTCTACGACCATGACTGCTGAAAAACTACCGAAACGTCGGCGCTGCGTCGTCAGCATCAGTGTAAATTATAAAATAACACCAAATAAATTGCGATAGAATCACACAGTAACCAATATATCAAAATTATATTTCAAAATAAATAATCTGAATATGTCATGTTCCTTCCTAAATAGCACTTGATCACTGTAACTAACATGTGTGATAATCTAAACTATATGAACATCAAATCACTCATTAGTACCTATTAAAGTTTTCGGGATACCATGTTGTATTGTTCTAAGTTTATCGATATATTTACTCCTAAAAAACATTTTCTATTCACTCTATTCACCGCAGCACCAGTTCCTCCGTGATCATGGTGCTCGAACAGAGCCGAAATATCGGGAACTCAGAACAATACAAAATGGTAAATATTCCGATAACTTTAATACTAATGTGAGTGACCATTATAGTTTAAATACCTATATCAAGTAACTCACTTTTAAACAAATAGACCGAACGTGACGCTAAACCATATCTTTTTTCCTTAATATATAATTTCAAAATGGAAACACAAAACAATTCTAACAACGACGATGGCAAAAAATTTACTAGTCTCATTCAAATGTATTTATAAACCTTAAGCCAACAATGTAGTCATTGCAGTAGGTGATAATTTACCATCAATTTGTACGCGGCCAAACGATTCCAGCAAGATTGCATTATCGGAATTTAATTACAAAATTACTTGAAAATATAGCCTTATTTCGCTTTGAAATTTAAACATTACAGGTAGAGTGTATCGTGAAGGGAATAATTTTGATCGCAGCCATTTTATGAGTGCGGTGATCGGAACGATCAATTTGCATCGTAATTAGGAGTTGGCTCTCTGTTTTAACACAAATTAGTTTTAACCGAATAGCCAGCTATTTTCTGAAAGCAAACACGTTCGTTGCTTTGTACTCCATTGTGTTATTGAATTATGTGTTAAATAAATACTTATGTTGAAGCAATATTGTTTTTGCTCACAACTTGAAACTGTAATAGTTTCAGTCTGCTACATTAAAGAGCATTTAACATATTTCTGTACAAATCATTTTGTTGTTACTTACCATTATTGTTTTAATTATTGCCAATAACACTTTGGAATCAGACAAAGTGTTTCCAACTATATTTATGCTGTTCTCATTTAAGAATCTCATCTAAGGGCTACTTCTAAAATTTAATTAACACAAACATGCCTATATCCCCGAAGGGGTAGGCAGAGGTGTTAGCACCCACATTTCGTCAGTTTATGTTTAGGTCCCAATGTATTATATATACTATACTATTGCCATTAACCGGGCACTTATAAACCTGCGATAAATACGCGCATAACTTCGAAAAGCATCGAAAAGTCATTGGTGTGTGCCGTGGTAAACCTGGGATCAAATCCGAGACCTCGTCTCAGCAGTCCATTACCCATACCACTAGGCTACGGTGGATTTCTTTTTTTTTTTTAATTTAACTATGTATTTAGAAAAGTATCATATGAGTCAGGTATATAAATATATTCACGCATTAATTATCTAAAATAGGCAGAGACAAAACCCCGCCACCTGCTTCTGTCCTTAAACAAATCCAGATCATTTATTGACTACTCAGTGTAGATATTTATATGCATCTTTCAGTATTTATGATTTAGTGTCCTGGCAATATTGAGGTCATGGGTGATATTATTACCTACCAAATAGTTGTAGCTGTTCCATCAACAACAGAAAACCTATATAATCTACAAAGAAAATAACAGTGAAAATAATATATTTATTTATTTAAACTTCATGCACAAATGTACACAGGCGGACTTAATGCCACAGGCATTCTCTACCAGTCAACCCAATAGATGGTGCAGAGAATAACAAGGTAGATCCTACAACGTTTTATTGTTAAACTCAAGAATACAATAGAGAAGAAAATGAACATAATATAAATATAGACTATTCAATTTGGTCACCGCGCATTGCTACTAAGCGCCAAAAACTCCGCAATAAGGCTGCAAGTCGGTGAACGTCTCCTAATATTAGGTTTCTTATTAGCATTTATAGTAACAACTATAGAACGCATACAATCTTTGAATATAATACAAAAGACTAGTATTGTTGCGAGTATTTCTGTGCAAAACCGGGTCAAGAAAGATAGTGACATCTTGGGTTAATCTCGAGTGAAAATCAGAGCAGAAATTGATTATGGTATAAGTTTTGCTTCAGACATGTTCAAACAAAAACGGATACCCTAAATAAAGCAGCTATTGTAATTATTCCAAGTAGACTCCAAGATAATACACAAAGTTTCTTCGCTGAAGTTGTTAATAAGAATGTAATTTGTTTAGTATCAGTATTTTCCAACTAATATTATAAATTTTATCCTATCGCCGCATAGTTCCCGGCAGTGTAGAATTTGGACTACCCCATCTCTTCCCATGTGGTGTCGTACAAGGCAACTAAGGGATAGGGTTGTTTAACATCGGACAGATATATACAGCCCAGACTCAGCCTCAGATGCATGGCTCGAGTCAACAATAGTGCCCGAAATACGGCAATAGGCTCACCCCCTATTACGTGGGACCGAATACAAATATTGGTGAAATGTGGGTGATAATTCACCTCTGCCTAACCCTCCGGGGATAAAGGCGTGATTATATGTATGATTATATGTATGGTATCCTATCAATATTCAATCACGCTTTAATGGATGAACGGATCTGGCTAAAATATTTTTGTTTCTAAAATAATCAGTTAATATATTGTACAAAGTTAATTGTATTAAACTCTAATATGTCAAATGTCAAATTACTAAATGTCAAATAAAAATTAAATTAAATTAAAATTATTGTCAAAATACTTTTTACAGTAACTGTCTACTTTAGTTGAAACTCAAACTTGAACCTCACTGAAATTTACATTGCGCTCAATAGTTCGTCTCTTATTATAACTGTTGTTACTGTATGATAACTATTACTGTATGATAACTATTGGTTTATTATATTATTTCTATCAGCATTTACTAGTCTATTTATTTCCTGGGCTTCCAGGGGTTCATTTTTCTGCCGTTCTCACATAGTCGCAGAACTTTAAACTAGTCAGGTGAAAAATAAAATATAATAGAAAAGTACAAAGTGTCTTATTCAATATGTGTAGCAGATTCCACCAAGCACTATCAATCAACAGTATTAACAGCAAAAAAAATTAAAAAAGTTTCATCCTAAACTTACAGCTTATCTATCATCAGCACAATTGCATTTTTTCTTTTAAATCTGAAAACAAAACCATATATTCAGAAAATAAATAAATATTCGGAGTGTACTGTAATTAAACTTCTTGAAGTAACATAAAATAAATGTAGGTACAATGGACGCAGAGGCAAGTGAGTGGTCACTGCAAAATACAGGTCTATGCTCTCATTGCGAATTCATATTCATAGATGCCAACTGCAGATTCTCAACTAAATTCAATCTCGTATACCTACCATGTTTATCTTGGATTTGATGTGTTGGTCTACTAGGGTATCATGAAATAATAAAAAAATTGATCTTAATACTAAAAATGTGTCTATTTCCAAAATACGGGATCCCTAAAACAAACGAAATAAACCTCAATTTGATTTTGTAAAGTGTCACTAACGAAATTCTGGCTCCCCCATCAAATCAACGTCCAACACTATTTTTTTATGCACTTAAATACACTAATAAAAGATTTGAATTAATTTCTAGAAGATTTTAAATAAGGAAATAAAGGAAATATTGTATTAAAATGTTTATGAAACACATTGCCATTATAATATTTGACATATTTTAATATTAGAGTAAATTACCAACAGACAACGAGTACACAGTATTAGTAGTTTGTTAAAAATTAGTAAGAAACCATCTTAACCTTAATTTTTATTATGGTTATTGCGTTTTATAGCCTCTACTTTTTATTACTTTGTAAATATACTTTCGATTTTCGTAAGAATGTGTTGTTTGTTGATATCACACGGATTTCTGTATTTAAAACAAAAAAAGAACACGCACGTGAAAAAACAATGGTTTTTATTATTATTTCAGCGCATCCACACCTGGTACCGAATTGTGAACACGTATATAAAACATAGTTCAATATATGTACCACTCAAAGAAATTGTCTAGTTTTCTACATAAAGCTATATATAAATCTCATTTCGGTAATAATGTGTTCAATCCCACGCAAACTCACGAGTGCCTTTTACCGTTAAAAGATGTTTTTTTCACTCTCAGAGTTGTTACTTGGATTTTCATAATAAATCTTATAACAGTCGACACTATCAGACTCATCGATAATACGTCACTTTATCTATAAAGTAATGAATTCTCGTTACTAACTAACATGCCTCAAATGTCCCTCGATATCAGTATTCAGAATCCTCAATTGACTGTTTCCAGATCCGGTAATGTCATAATCAACCCACTTTGGCATACAGATTAGTGCGTTCAGTCTGATATTGATTGCTCTAAATACTAATGCAGAGTGGCTGATGCAAAGAGAGGGTTAAATGGTGGCATTTAGAGTTGGGAAAATGTATTATTGAGTTTTTCTCGGTTATGTACTTTTCAGTAGCGTTTGGAGAAGTCCGATTATAATTTGATATCAAACACAGCTGTCGAAATACACACAGATGTTTATCGTCGTGGATATATTATAAAAACATGAACATTTATGCTAAAAATTGTGATTTTAAATTTAATAATTCATCACAAGGAATCTTCGTAAAAACATTGTAGATGCTTTTACATGTAGGTAGCCAAACAACTTTGTGACAATGTATTCTGTAGTCAGTGTAATCTTTGCATTAAAGTAGCAAAGCCTTGCCCAGTCACTCAGTCTTTGCACAGCCGACAAAAGCTCGATATGAATGTTTACATTCGTTCCGTCCACTTTTCTCCAAAGAAACTCGTAGCGACGCTATTAGATACGAAAGTCGTCAACACGTACACTAGGGGACAGTGTAACACGACAGCGAACGAGGGTTTCGAATACCAGTAAAGAATAAAACATTCATTTGAAACAAATTCTACTTCCACAAAGGTAATTCAACAAGTAAGTATTACGAGTGTGTGCGTGTACAGTCGGCACGCGATTTGCAAATAAACCTAGGAAGATATCAAACAACGTTTGCCCCAACATGCGATAAAACCTGAGCTGTTTCAAATGGAAATAACAAATGGATGTACTTTTTTTTGCTGAGCCGCTAAACCTCTGGTTTAAATATGTTTATTTTAAAAATACCACATTGTCATATTCGTAACAGTTCTTACTCAAACTCCATGTTTCATCCATGTTTTAGCTGCAGTTGAAAAAGACATAGCAATATATTTCATCTTTTCTACCTTTTATAAGGCTACTGTTGTGTAATTACCGTAAAATGGTAACTTAATTAAAAAATCAACAATATTAGCTTACATAAAGTAGTATCAATCCAAATTCATTATGCTTTTTGAAATACGTATCACTATTTATAATATCTACAAATTATAAATTCAATTAATCAGTTCCAATCACCATAGTTCAATGTTTATGAAAGTATTATGATCTCGGGGACTCAGGAGTAGACCTTGACCGCTCCGTGTTACACTCCTACTAATAATTTCCTTTAAAACAGAAAACGCGCTCAGAAAACACTTAGTAAAATTGATTTAAGCGTCACTTTATTCAAAGATTCCACTGGGGATTAAACAAATACAAATTCGAGAACTGTATACATAATGTATTTCAGGATAATGGGCATTTGTATCTGAAACTAATAAAATGTCTGCGAACAATACTTTTAGTTTAGGCGAGTGTCACTTTGTGTAATCAATAACTACCACGGAAAGAGCGAAAACTGTATTATTCTTTTTGGCATAAAATAAAACCAAAGTAATGAAGATTATGTATATTGCAGCCTTATTTTCTGAAAAATCATATACAAATTACAGTAAAGGTGAAACCTCACTTGCGTGACTTGCGGCATAGAGGCGCGTCGCGTCAAGAAAAATATTCTGGCCCGTTTCTTATGAAGGAAAACGCACTACTCGTATAGCGGCACTGCAGCGCTACAAGTCGCGGCATAGTTCACTCGTGCCGCACCGCGCCGCTGCAGTGTCACGCTAGTGCGATTTCACCTTTACTCGTACTTACTAGTACAAACTAGAGAATACAAAACCTACCATCGTACCTATACAAATAGCGGCCAGTGCATACAGCATTCATTATTAGTACAACACAAACACAATCCTTCAATTACACAAACACTATTTGACGTCACGTTACAGTAAAACATTGACTTTACTTGGTCGAAGCAGTAAACTGTACATTGCCAATTTAATACTTTTTATTTACACACTAAACCGAACAACACTTCTCCTAAACCTTACGGATACATTAGGCGCACCCATAACCCAAAATTCACTTCCAATGTCTCACATTTGATAACAAAGGAAAAACACCAAACGACCGACAAGATGTTCTAAAAATACCCTCGCAATCTAGCTACCTGTTCACCTGGGCTGGCCATTCCGGCCTTCCCATAAAGAAGAGTAGACGGGAAGCGCCGGGAAGGGTTTATCGTTCCTCAGGGAACGGCCGCATGCCCGACACTATATCATTGCCGCCTCTATCTCGGTGTACACTCCGAGTTCTTTGTACTCGGGGAAGCATAAAACTTTCTGAAAACACTGTTAATATGTAACGTACTCTTACCTGTTACCATCGAACTTTTGCGGTTCATGTGCTGCTAGGGTTTTATAAAAAAATGTCATTAATAGTGCGGATGTAACAAATATGACGTAGAAGAATTTTAATATACACAATAAAAAAGGGTTTATTTTCCATGGGATTTGAAAGCCTGTATATAACAGATACATATAGATGCCATTTTTTAACAATATTTTCATACTACACGATACCTATGAATATTTTTATTCTTGTCAGTACTAGTTATACGCTTTTTCACTAACACTAATGCAATGATATCACTTCGGGATGGTACCTACATATTCGCCGAGGTAATAACACATGTATACAGTCTACAATCTGTGTGTACCTACATAACGCATGTTTCATTTTTGGTCACACCTCGTTCAAAAGATGTGAGCACTCTACCATCCACCAAACACATTTCAAACTGCTACCACAGTGGATATGTTAATATTCGTTAGACTGTACTGCTATTTCTCAGCAGTGCAAATTAATAACTGATTGAGCCGGGAATCTAACAAAATCTTTGCGATTCCACAGTAACAATACTGCAAATGAATGCCACGGGAGCAGCAAGATAATCGCCACGAGTATTCACCGAAACCAACGCTTCCGTTAGAATACTTCATTATGTAAATATGAAAAATAATTCAATTAGCATAATTAAAACAGACACACGTAGTTAATAATTTCATAATTTGTTAAATAACGGCCTTTGTACATTATTGTGAAATATTAATCGTTAATGCGCCGCTTGTCAATGTATTCGTAATAAAATGACTGTACACAGTGTGGTTGGGCCAACGACACGCCCGACAAACAAAATATGAAATAATGTTCAAGTTATTTGCATAATGTGTACCATAAATGGTAGCCTATACAGAGAGCGATCATATCACCGTGACGTCATAAAGGCTCATACGAGGACCGACGGATAAACGCAGTTGACGTGCATAAAGCTTTGTCCGGGATGTCACTATGCTAGAAGAATACCTATTGATACTCATCGCAATATTTCCTCGGGATAAAAGGTTCACAAAATAACTAATATACTACCTTTCACTTGTGTTACTTTCAGGCTTGCTTCCATAAAAAAGAGTATGTTATGAAAGTGTAAACGCTTCCACTCTTTGAAGAGTTTAAGGGACAGAATACTTACGCTTAAATCGTGTACATGTTTTTAATACTCGGGTGTATTTACTTTTAGCTTTCGCTATTTTTATAGATTCATAGGTTGATCGAGAAAAACAATTTAATTGATAAACTGTTTTACTCTACATTTGAAATTGTAAACGTTTGGTCCGCCATTTTGTAGAAATTTGTTCGTATTTGTTCAAAACGCGAATAGTGTTATGGTGATTTCATTATTTATGTAGTAGGTCAGGTACCTAATCAGTTTACGTACATACATAAGAGTCCCTTTAAAGTCAGCATAGCATACAATAAACTAGAGGGAGATAGTACCAGTCGTTTTACTGTGTGCGGAACCGCAAGGCAAGCCGGGGAGACTTTACTGTACCCAAGAGACAGCCGGAACACCTGAACAGTATACATTGATTTTACATGAACGTCCGAGTTCCTCGACATCGTTGTTCGCACATATATACATACAAATGGTACGCATCTATTGATACCCATATATATAGTATATGTTGGCAAGTACGTACAATGATTTGTGCTTGGCCATGTATGCCTGGGCATGTACGTGTATCAAGCAGATTCGGCCCTTTATTCAGTAATGCGGACGGTTAGGTACACTTACCTGTCTTTAAAAGATTGTGCTATTGCTTGTCATGAAGTATCGAGGATTTATTACTGAATTCGTTTTTTTTTATTCAAAGTCAGTAAGTATATCATAGAGTTGCTTTTTAAAGAAAGAGAGAGGCAATTTTTTAATCTTCGACGCAAAACAACGAGGTGTTATAAGTTTGTCGTGTGTGTGTGTGTGTGTGTGTGTGTGTGTGTCTGTGGCATTATATCTCTTGAAAGCTTGAACCGATTTGGATTTAGTTTTTTTATTAGAATGTGTAGTGAAATACACTAGCTATTCTTAAAAAAAGTCGGTCCAAGATGGCCACCGCCACAAAATGGTATTTGAATTTTTTTTTCACAACTCCTTCAATATGGGTATCAAATGAAAGGGCTTGTCTAGTAAAATACCAAACACTGTGATAAATTCAAAATCCAAGATGGCTGCCACCAGAAAATGGCGTATTACATTTTTTCAACAAATCCCTCAATATGGGTATCAAATCAATGATCTTGACTAGTAGATTAATTTAAAAAGTGTAAAATTAAATTAAATTAAAAAATTAAAACCCCCGTCGCAAAAAATAACCGCTAAATGTTGAAAATAAATTAACTTTGATAAGCTAGTAATATTTTTATTTTTATTCAATCTCGGGGGGATCTTGAATCGTTCCGATAATATGACGGAGTGCTTTACCATTTAGGGTATATATAGCGCTTAAAGGATTTTTTCATTTCAAAATCTATGTTAAACATAATTCATTAATTAAGTTTCTTAGTTCGGACATCATCATCATCATATCAGCCACACAAAGTCCACTGCTGAACATAGGCTTTAGGTAATTTATGTACTTATCTAATTTTAGACTATCATTTTTTGAGATTTTTTTCATAAAACTTTCATTCTTACTGTGGTTACTCTGCAGTCAATTATATTATAATATCTTTAGACTCAAATTTGCAAAATATAGATAACTTTAAGATTTTAAGAAATATGATACCATTACACAATTCAATTAAAAAATAATTGCATTACCAGAGCACTGGATTCCAACTGTCAAAGAGAAAACCACAACTAATTATAAACCTGCCTATATATCTTCATAATGAATAAATAACGTCGGTTGCACAATGCATAATTTTTCCATTTAATGATACCATTATAGTTATTCATTAAATCTCTCTGCATGCATACCTATACTGTATTCAGTTTAAACTACCATTATTATTATAGTTAGTAGTATAATGACATAATTTATGCCATGCTAACATTGAACAAATGATAGAATTAATATTCTTCTTTATTCATTAAAAAATCCTATAGAAATATATTAATTTAAAAATATAAAAAATAGTACTCGTACCCCACCGGCATGGGGTACTGGGATCAATCTATCAGTGGTTATTAATATTATTATTATGTTTATAGGTGTAAATACCTAATTGTCATATAAAAAAATATACCTAAAAAAAAATTTCACATTAATCCAAATAATTAAATATCTGCTAGTATGCTATAGGAATACCTCACTGACATCTTCAATGTTATGAAAGTATTACAGGCTATGAAAACCGCTTACCATCACTTTTTAAAATTTCAACTTTTCTCTACATATAATAAATTCAAAAGTATTATAATTAAATACAGTATCAAACACCTTTAAGCCACCTCAAAAACTCAACCCAAATTAAAGTAATAAACTAAATTAGCACACACGCAGCTAATAAGATAAAATTTCCAAATCGTATTCACCCCAGCAAGTTACCGACATAATGCGAGTACGGAGCCCTGCTAAATAATTATAGCGTTTTCCAGTTACGTATGAGTTTCTAGCGGTTTCTTCAGAGGGCTGGAGGGAGAGAGGGCCTGAGAAAACTTTTGGGTCTTTATTTATTGTTATTGCCTCATTAAGGTACCTACGTAGCAGGCGATATCCTACAAATTGCAAATAAATAAGCCACCACTTCAGACACGTGGGGAATGTATAAGCGAACCTACTTATCTAATTACCTAGATGCTATCTATATATATGCGTTGATTATACATTGAAATATAGATAGATAGATAAATAGATAGATAGATAATACTTTATTATACACCTATACATTTACAGCTGAGACAAGTAGGTAGCATGCATATACAGTTTAATGTACAATGGACGGCCTTATCGCTGAAGCGATTTCTTCCAGGCAACCAGGATATATTTCCTTTAATTTTGTGTTGCTCTGTTATATGGCCTATCCATCCAGTCAGCCTGACTTTTGGATTTAAATATTAGCGATAAACAATTCTTTCAGTTTTATATTAAACTTTTTTGATAACACTGCGTGTCTCAAAATAAGGCTTCCAAATTGAAAATCATTAAAATTTAATAATATTTCTTTTTAATCACTTCTTATTATAATATATCTATTCATGTTGCCTAAGATACAGGCCCTGAGCCTAGTTTAGGTAACAGATTTTATCGTTACTCGCTACATTTCGTTATTGTAATATTTTATCATTTATTCACTTGTGTCATACATAAACTATGTTTTTCTTGTTCTTGTATACCAATTTGTATCTATCTACTGTGAAATAAAAAAAACTTATTATTATTATTATATTATGTTTTCATACAGGAAAGGGTTCAAAAGCATTTTCCAGTATATACAGGAAAGTATTCATACTGTAAAAGATATTAATTAAAGTTGGAGTAACCTGATACTGGGTGAGCCTGTAGTAATTTGTCGATCGATCAATTAGTCCATCGCAGTCCAGTGCTGGACATAGGCCTCTCCCAATGTTGGGAGGCTTTGGCCTACTGTTTCCACGCTGTCCAGTTGGTGCAGGGTTTTATTTTGAATTTTCTCTCGCAGTGATATCGTCTGCGAATTTTATATAACATTTTAAATCATAAAAGGGTAAATATATTAAAAAAAACTTAATTTTTATGGCACAGAACATCATACGGCCCAGTCTGTAACTGTACCTGGGTATGGACAGCGGTTAAGGCGGTTATACTGATGAGGGTTCTACAACGCTGTAAAAGTTGGAACTTTCGTACAAACTGCAAAGTTATCTGACAGAGGTGGGTATTGTCAAAAGGCTAAATTATCGAATAAGAGAACGCAACGCCCCAGTATCACATGCATTTCTTAAGGGGGTAATAGTACGCCGGCCGGGGTGCGAGGGATATGTCTCAGATAATCTTACACAGACGGCGTGCGTTTTAGTCGGTTTGTGTCCGACATAACCTCCCCCACAGACGTCAGTGGTGGGGCTATCCGTGGGGATATTGCGCACATTAAAAAAAAGGGGGTAATAGTACATTATGTTACAAGTCTGTAATGTTGGTGATTACCGCTGAGGAACCATTGTCTTAAGAGGACAGTAATAATCAATACGCACGTGTATTGTACGACGTTTATCAACACTTTAGCGATTATAATAATACTATAAAATCATTATCGAATCTCATACTGAAATGTAAACATTATAAATTAAAAACAAATATAATGACATTGTTAAGGCACAGTGTTTAAATTTCGATACAACTTCAACGGGACTCAATGAGATATCAATTCATTTTTCTACATAGTCTGTGACTGCAGCAAAACATTTGTGTGCGATCAGTAAATGGATTTTGGTGCTGAAACTCACTTTGTAATTTTATATTAATTATGTTAACTATTTCATAGTGTATGAAACTGCACATTATTTGGATTAAGAACCCTTATTACACAACAGCTTCATTAATTGTATTATATAGTACCTACATAGTTATTACCTACATAGTAATATGATAGAGTTTATTTAAAGAAACAATTTGGAAATTTTCATTTAGTAAAATTATTATAAACTGTTTTTGAAGGCATAGTTTTGTTTGTTAAACACGTACAAGTTGAAATTATCTATTTAAATACAAAGTTGCATAAAATGAGTAAACGGTATATATATTACATTTGATTTGTACTATTGAACATGATCATTTTTATATCGAAACTTAAAAGCAACTTAACCAGTTAAATTAAAAAAAGCTATAACTCACTTGTAAATTATGACCACAAAAAGTCACAATTTGATTATAGGTGCCAAATGCAGTTCACCGCAATTCCATACAATTTTTAGATTCAGTTTATGAGCAAGTGTGTTGAAAAAGATATTTAAGACGTTAGATATTATGCTACACTTTAGGAAAAATACCCTACCGAGTATTGGCACAGGTATTAGAATGAATCCGTATATCCGTATACTATAAGCCGGATTTCAGAGACATCGTGTGATATTAATCTGTTTGACCCAACTCAAGTGCTTTTGCAAATAAAAGGATCAGTGGAATTGTAATTTTTTTTTTCATATTCATAAAGGATATCCTTTAAAAGTATTTTAGAACATTCGTCAGTTATTGTTGTGACAATTGAAGAAATATACTGATAAGCACAATAAGTGATCCTATATTTTTTCAATAGATGTTTAGAAACTAAATAGGACTCCTATGTAAGGACTATAAGTGATATATTTTTATCTGTAATTGTAATGTTATTTTATTATATTGCTCATTATGTCCTCAATTTTTCAGGACATCTAACAGCTCCATAGGGTGCCGTTATATGTCTACCTTTTAAAATAGCTTCACAGCGCTCAATATTTTTAGTATTTTTTGTATAAAGCGTAACGTGAATCGGACTAACGTTATCGTCTACGTCTACGTTCACTTCGATGATTTACCTACCCACTGAGTGATGGTCCTATCCTCACCTACATGACAGCAACTCCCATCCCCATGTCTAGATTTTACACTATTTTTATACCATTTAGGGGGGCAGCAATCATAGTCCAATAGATTGAAAGCGGTGTAATACCATAATCAAATGATAGAGACTACGCCAACCATGTACGCGCATAGTAATTAGTTTAAAAAACCTAATGAGCATCTGAAATTCACTGTAAGAGTATCGGTCTTCGTTACTTCAAAGTACAAATTGTATTGTTGGAGTTTAAAGAATTACCCGCAATTATTTTATTATGGTTCAAATTCAACGAAAAGCCTTATTCAATAAGTTTCCTTAACTAAGTCAATATTGATACCACGAAACACGTGAAAGAAGCTTTGATTGATCGAAAGCGAATTGAATGACTTATCAATTTAATTTTCGGATTTTGGTCCAAAGTAAATTAAATTTATTGGAAATATTTAACCTAAAATTTACTTTAAATTAAGAAATTACTTTTGCAGATTCGTTGGTTGATATCCTTGGCTTGGATGATTACATCAAATAACGTAAAATGTAATTATTAGATTTAAATAACAGTAAAAAGAATCTGCTTTCAATCAAATTAAATTAAGCTGTTCTACGTGAAGTAGATGTTTTATGGGTCTTATGTATGAACTTGAAGCTCATCAAGTATTCTATAACCAATAAATAAAATAAAAAAAGTAACTAATACTACATGCTTAGATTGATAGACAAAGTTCTGACAGGAAGTGGGTGTAACAGCAATATAAGTAGCATGGTCGTACTGGCATCGTAGCACCAGTAACCAACAGGCGTTCCACGCGCGGGGCGGGAGCGGCAGCGGGAGCGACGAAGGATCACAAGCCAAGCTGCCCGCGTACGGAGGCAACTCGGGCATCAGAGGTCGATGAACGACCTCCGCCCCCCATGAGCGCAGGCCTGGGAGTGACTGGTGGAGCCACCTGTCACCCTGGCAGAAGCAGGCCGCGGTGGCGGCGCGCCTCCCTGTTTCCGGGGACAAGTTGGGGACTCTGTAGTCCCCACACACCCGAGGAGAGGGCCAGATCGTGAGAGATGGCCCTGGTTTCGCCGGGGTGCGAGGTATATGCCTGTCAACCTCACCTTCATCAACCAAAACGACCCACAGGCGGCGTGCGTTTTAGTCGGTTCGAGTCCGACATAACCTCTCCACTGGCTCCGGTGGGGAGGTATACGTGGGGATTTTGCGCACGTAAAAATAAAAAGCAGGCGTTCCATGTACTCCTTTATTATCCTAATGTAAAAATATTCTATAGGTACCTAGTATGGAATTAACCTCGACCATTAATGCATGCAATCACAACCAGCATGGGGATGTAGTACGGTTATTTGGAAAATGACGAATAACAACTCCATGTAAATAACCAAACGGTGAATTTTAGTAAATAGACTTTTATTTCTGATGTAGTACACGTCTATTAGACTTCGCCTCACCTGATGGTAAGCTGAAGGCAAAGCCTCAGAAAAAAGGGTCACCATTACATACATATACTATGTTGCAATGGTGGCAGTTAGCTTGACGGCCTCATCATATGGTTTTTTATGTTCTTTTCACGCCTTGTTTACCACGCATTGTTTAGATTGTCACGAATACGGTTAAAATCGACTCTTAACCTTATTTTAAAGTGGGTATTATATAAATGATAACTATTATACATAAATAGTTCAAACAATCAAAACAAAACAGTTCGCATTAACTGAGCTTACAATATGCTCTAACGAGCAACGTTTGCAACCGCATTTTCACCAGTTTCGAATGATTCGTGATTAAAATATTACTATCGATGAACACAAAACCAATATTTACGATAAAACATCGCATCGGGAATCTATACGACGCAAATTGCGCGTTAACTCAAAGGTGGAGCTCAGGTATTTTGGACTTATTGAGCGCAAATTTTGAAGACCGCAACCCTTTGAATAGTCAATGTCGCGTACCCTTATCTCGCCACAGAAAGGCGACACCACATTACCGGCATTATGCCACTACTCCGCGTTCTCTATAGCTCGGGTGAAACACGCCCTCGCTTAGGGTATTAAAGTATCGAATCGTATGCACACACTTTGAAGTACAGGGCATTTTCAAAGTGCAATTTATATTGTATTGGAAGTTAGAGCGGCGCGTTTACCCGGCTCCATAATATTTTGTGCCGGGCCAATGTGCCGCGTGGCTGAACCGTGTCGCTGTGAATACTGGTTTTCCATTTTCTTGTCTATGGAGAAAATTTTATAAGCATAGTGAAGTACTAGCCTTTTATTACAGAAGAGGACCATTAGAAACGTTTTTGTCTCAAACTCTTTTTTTCTGAAAGATTTGTGTGGTAGTGTACGTAACAAATTTACTATGAATAAATCACAATTTAATGCCTTTTGGATAGTGCTTATTCGTGAGGCTTTTAATATTATTTTAGGGTACTCGTAGTAAAGTCGTTTATCATATTTCAATACTAAGAATATGCTATAATATGTACCTATATAATGTAGGTAAAGTGCACAGTACGTTCGGCTCTAACACATAAACTCAAATGGACCAAGCTTGTTACATGACACAGGTGTACCGTACCTACTCTCGACGCGATCCGATATCGCAATTCACAAACTGAGCCAGTCACTTTACTGCACCCGTGGGATCCTGGCTTCTATATCATGCTCATGTGCACAAGCCACCTAGTAACATATTATTTTAACTTACAATCATTATGATGTACATATTATACAGAGGACATATTAGCTACCATTTCCTTTACGCAGAAATATGACAATTTATTTCGTTTTCCTTCCTTACAGTTTCCCATTATCACCAGAGTCTAAGTAACTTTCATCACTATACCGAGAATACCGAGTGTATTCCCTCTCTCTATCAAACCTGCCGTTGTCATAGTGAACCTTAATATTATTTATATATAAATATATACATACATACACACTCATATAATCACGCTTTTGTTTCCCCTTGTGGGTTAGGTAGAGGTGAATTAACACCCATATTTCACCAATCATTATATTCGGTCCCATGTAATAGGGAGTGTGTATGCCTATTGCCGTATTCCGACTTGACCCATGCATCTGAGGCTGAGTCTGGACTGTATATATCTGTCTGATGTTAAAATGGCCTATCCACACCGCATACAAGAGTTGGGACCCAAATTCTACTCTGCCGAGAACCACGTGGCTATTTCTAAGGTTAATGATCAGCTAGTTACGTGCTCTAGGTAATAAATCTCTACCTTCATTAATGCAGATAGTTGAGTGCACAATTGCACACGTGTCACCTCTCACCGATTGTAATATATGTTATCAACTGCCTCGTTAATCTTGTTATAATATTTGCTTATGATTGTAAAGTACTGAGTTTGATTATTGGATTTAGTAAACTTTCAGTAATGTACTTTTATAAGTGCATCTTCTGAAAACAAAACTCGATTATCCAAATACTTCAGTTAGTATTTATAACGACATAAAAGATGTATACTTAACAAAAGTGTACTCAAAATTATCCATAACAATTTAAAGCCACGATCGTCAATACCTTCTCGTGCGTAAGATCAATCGACACGAACAAATTATGCGGATAGGGTGGACGGGATCAGATCAAGCTTTCGGCGTGTATTTATTTACATGTAATTAGGTTGGTGTCAGTGATAGACGGCGGCGGCGGACGTCCATGCCGAGGTAAACAATCCATTACAACACTGTCAGAACGGCGTGGCCAGCCCGCCCCATGGCTATGCATATAACAGCTTCGCCGATAGCGCTCCAATATCGGTACAAACACCCCAATTTAGACGACAGTCAACTGACCATGTCAATATTGACCGCTATCCACTTTTTGACATAAATACTTTACCTGAGTCAGTACGTCGACTACTCGTCGTGTCTGCTGGACTCTAATGAACCCTCGCCCCTAATGAACTGCCTACCTTTGTTATACAAAACGATTTACATCTACTAATTTGACTCCTGCAGTTTTGTTAAGTTTGTAAAGTGCCAATGCGCTTAGCATGAAAGTGAACTATGTTTTTTACTTATTGGAAACAAAAATATATATTTTTTATAGCTTGTATTTCTTATGTTTTTTAATAACCAACATTCACATACTTCATCATATATAATCATTTTTCTTTAGTCCTATACCAGGTAGCCAATGTTAAGTTATAAATATAAACATATCTCTAGAGAGCGCTCACAAAGCCATGGCTATTTTTCCCCAAAATAATAACATTATACGTGTCCCTTGAAGCACACAAAGCAAACCCCAATGCAGTAATCCATTCAATGTATCACTATGCAACTCGAACTCTTATCTTACCACGTATAGCCACGCCAATCCGTTACCGATATTTAGGCAAAATACAAATTCTTTACAGTGCCCCGCGAAACTCGACCCTACCTGACCGCAACTAGGTTGTAAGTCATACATATAACAACAAACTTTATAACGTTTTTCGATGAATAATCCGCCTGATATTGGAAGGCTCGCCGATGCATTCACTGGGATGCACAAAATTTTCTATAAGGATAAAAGCAAACAAGATAGCAATCGAACCTATGTCTCTGTATCTAGTATAGGTATGTAAGTAATGCAAATAACCCACAGCAACTGGGCTACCAAGCGATGGACAAATGGAAGTTTAAAAGCAATAAAACATTTTTATTTGCCCACGTCAAGTACCGGCAGATGAAGCCGAAATTTTACAACCATTGAGGTTTTCATCGCAAATATTTGTTAGAAACGTTTTGTTCGATTAAATTATTTTTGTGTTGACTATGGCGGGCATTTCCTACCGCGTACATAATAACAGTACAACTTTTTTGGCGTATAATAGGAACAACAGTGACAATACGGCAACGTGGCGTCGGCTAACGTTAAAATGTTTCCGTTTTTGGCGCACTCTCAAGTTAGTTAATGTTTCCAAAACAACGCTCAGAACACTAGTGTAGGGGCCTATTTGTGATAATAAAGTTTAAATAGGGCATGTTCTGTTGTTATGCTACACATTTGCCTATAATTTTAATAACTTCTTATCTACTGCATTAAATTACTGAACTAATTAATTATTGCAAATTGAAGACAAGTAAGGCAGTTGTAAAAAGATTTGAATCAAGATACTTGGTCGGAAGCCATCACAATATTACGAGGCTGTCATTGAGAGCGCCCCTTGACAGGTTAATATTCATTCATCTAAATACATTGTTAAAACTTAAGTCATTTAGACGCAGACAGATTGAGCCTCTCCTAGTACGAAATTGCGGTGTCCCGTAATATTTGGATATTGTGCACGCTATTAAATTGTTTGATAACATAACTTCAGAACTCAAAATTATTACCGAGTAACTATATATAACTACAGTATTTATTTAGTAAGGAAATACAATATCTGTATAATTTCTAGATATAGATTTTATAATATTGTAATCATAAAACCAATGTAGGTACAATAGAAAAGTGAAAACTTTATTTTTATCTGATGCTTTAAGGAATTAAAACTCCTGAATGGAACACTAGAAACATACAATTATCGAACTTGACTTGCTCTTCGACTAGAGCAAGTATCTGTGAATCACATGCATAATAGTTGGCCATTGTGGAGATCAGAGCACTTAAACTACTGCATTATTCATGTAGTAATTTAACCCAGACTTAAGGCAGATGCCCAGGACTAAAAACCCACTCGAGGTGAAACCTGGGTAACGGAAGTGGCAATGTCAGTGGAGAAATAGTGCAGAGGGCTGATTCACAGACTCTGGATTAATTCGAAGTAGCAATATGGCCTGAACTGGTTTCTTGCAGCCTCGAATAGCTAAAGTTACTAACTGTAGCTTTTCGGGGCTACAAGAAAACACCTTGATTTGCCAGGAGCCCCATTACTGCACTAGGGGAAACGATTCTCGTACCGGTATGTTTCTTGGCGGAGTCACAAACAATTATTGTTAGGAAGTGCCAAGTAGGTAATAATCCGCACTTAGGTCACCGGCCAAACTGCCTTTCTTCCATGAGAAAACCGGCTACGAATGCAATATGTTTCGCATCTAAAAGACTCAACATACAGTACAAAACAGCCATTAATTAAAACAAAAATTTAAAAATCACTTTAAATCTATAATTACATTTGAGTAAAATGTAAGGCTTATCTAGAAGTTGAAATATTTTTAAGAAAAATCAGTGAGAATAGGTTAGACCAACAAGTCGGTGCAACAAGGCGACGACGGCGTCAAGTCGTAGGAGTTAGCGCAAATTAAAACGATTTGTTACCTCCCGACGCACCGGACAACGCCTCCTCTTTAAGCTGTGACAATTCAACACAAACCTTGTGAAATATCACCTTCTAAATAAAAACTGATTCGTATTTACTGGTACTTTTAGTGCACACCCACAAGATTCAGTAACAAAATACGTTTTTGCGACTACTTTGGCGCAGTGCCTGTTTGTCGCGGTTTCTGGTTTTAAATCCATAAGCGGATGTTGTACCAGACAAATATATTTATAGCTTTTCGAAAAGACTTAGAGAGATAATGGATTTAAGTTTAGAACGTGTTGATATATGTGCGTTATGTGTGTGTTGAAAGATTTGTGGCCGCTGTCTCAAGCTAAATGTATTTATATAATTAGTATGAACAGAATAAGCTCAATTTATATTTATACAAGCTTGAAATAAGTACTACGCCATTCATGTAGCTTGAAAAATCCTTGAAGTAAAATCCGAATTTTCAGTAAGACAACGGTATTGGTGGCTCATTTGCGACAGTCCTTATTTATTAGTTCTTGCAATGACTTGCGATCAACAACGTAAGTAAAGTTATTGATCGCAACCCGTTGCTGTCCGCCGTTTTAATTTTATAAACAGAAAATTATACTGAAAATATTCAGGAATTCAGTTGTCTTTTTACACTAGGATATGATATGTTAAGATGATTTAATCTCATAAGCTATCATAATTTTATGTGAAAATGGAGATCAATGCAATTAACAGGATAAAGTGGAGAGGCCCAAAAGGGTAGGGAACCACATCTTATGTCATTTTATTTAAGACTTTCAAAGGAATTCTAATTTCAAAATATATACCGTGAGTGTATCAACTCTTTTTTTTTCTTCAGTTTGTCACATTTATGTGTCATGTAGGGCAAAGCCCAGTAGGCGAGACAGCTAGGCAGCGGGTCGCCTCGTCAGCAACAATTAACGCGGACCACGGCCATAATTCACTCCCACCGACACTCGCTATCGCACACCACTCGTATCCACAACCCAACATGGAAAATTCTACTTTTAACTACCACCTACGGTCGCAATGCTACACGACCGTCCCCGACACTGTCGCATTGGTGTTTGTAATTTAAATTTACAATGTACATAGTTTATTGCAGTTTAAGAACGCAATTTGTTAATACTCAAGTCGACATACTAGGATTTATATCTATTTGGTATTCACCATGCAACATGAATCGTGCATAACTTTACGGAACTTTGCTTTCTTCCGCAATTTGTTAAGGGTTGTAGCGGAGTAGAAGGTTAGGGGTAGGTTGCCCTCTTCAAATTATTATTTTAGTTTAATAAGTTTTATTTAACAGCTTGTTGCGAATGATAATAAAAGTTTACTCTACTTTTGCCAGAGCTAGTCTTCCGAGCGCCGGGAAATTACGATAAAATTTATGTTACTACGTAGAAAACTTCTATGAAAGTCAGTGTTCAATTATTGTTACACGATAGCTCTTATCTAAGAAACAATACAGTGTGTGGTATAATAAAGCAAACCCATTTATTTAAAAAGTTCTATTTGCTTACTCGACATTCCGACAACCATTTACGAATAGAGTAATTTAAAACACTGTTGACTTAAGGGTCAATTTCCACTGATAGAGCAGCGGCCGGCAGCTGATTTTTTAAGAAAAATATAACAAAACATTTTAAATTATATTTACCGATGGGTGAAAAGGTCATTTAAAGGCAAAGGTGTGCAGCACGGCACCATGCTGCACCACGAGCCTGCACGAGCCTTCCAGTAACCATTTGTAGTAACATATTTTGGCCGCCGCACTGGTATACTGCTGTTACAGTGGGAATTGGCACTAAACATTTATGAAACTTGCTAATAATAACCGTGAGAGAATTACATTAATGACGATTAATACATTTTTTAAAGTTTTGCAGTTATTATTTTAATAGGCATTAACTAAATAGCTAAAAAATTAAATATAATAAATAATCATATTTGCGCACAAGCACAATAGATAATGGCTTAAGTAATTTAACTGATGAACAGTAATCTACAGAAGTGAAAAAATTATTATTTACAATAAATCGCAATTATTAATACTCATTTTACACAGTAGCGAAGGGAGAATATTTTCAAAAAGGAAGCCAGTGGAAAAAATACTTCCCTCAATCTAGTTTGTTATGCTCCATAGAACGAAATATTGAAAAGCCGACAGGAATAGGGTTAAAGTCGCCACTCATCTGTCAATTTCTAATATTCAAGTTGCCAATTATTCATAGATAGATTCTTATGAACTGCTGTTCGAATATATTCTGCTCCAATCTCCAATATATGCTGTTCTTTACAATATGTTCAATAAAAACAATCCCCGTCAGAAAAATAACTTTTTTTTTATCGTATTGAAAGAAATAAAGGTTTACCAGAATCTGAATTTTTTTGCACCATCAGCATTAAACGAAAAAGTTTATAATTAATGAGCTCAATATCTCTTTATTTAAACATGAAAGTAAATAGGACGTTTTGTCATGTAATCAATCACACAATGCCTTTGTACGTATCTATTGATATCTTATCGGTATGGAACCAATTTGGACATTCAATCGACCACTACTCAAAGCGGACAAAAAACATAATTTAATCAATATTATTTGTTTTTGTCTTTAGTTGAGCAACATGACCGCTTTATGTACCCTCTTCTTACCTGAATAGTTTCATGAAAGGGAGCAATTAATTTTCTCGGTCTAGTCACGAAAATTTTTCATTTTAATTAAAGCTCCGGCCGGAGCATCGTCGGCTAATTAACCCATTAAAACACAGACTCCCCTTTCATTTTGTCTTTTTTCCTTAAGCGTTCACTTTCTTGTGATTTTCGTAATGAAAATGAAAATATGAATGCAGAATTTTGAAGAGATACTTATAGTCCAACCTCACTAGTGTTAGTGTAGACTTTAGTTATATATTGTAAAAGAATGTTCTTCGTAAACATTGTTCAAGGTCT
The DNA here is from genome assembly GCA_963662185.1 of Eilema griseolum. Classification (NCBI taxonomy): domain Eukaryota; kingdom Metazoa; phylum Arthropoda; class Insecta; order Lepidoptera; family Erebidae; genus Eilema; species Eilema griseolum. The sequence continues at coordinate 11,908,752 of OY759233.1, read as the reverse complement.
AACAGGCAATAATATCAACGAACGTCTTTAATATCAGACAATTGAACAGATTACCAGCAGGTCCAAAAATCATGAAGTGCATGCGGGTTAATCGGGTAACCAAACAGGCAACCTGCATCCCACATATATTACAGTCGTGCTGTAAGGGAATCTGAGCCAGAAATCTTTACAATGTCTACAGTAGTCTCTGCACGAACCTCACTAACTTACTTTTTCTTTTCTTTTTTTAAAATATTACTAACTGAAATTAATAATATTCTCGCTAACCCCGCCAGCGTAGCTAAATTATTTGTAGAGTTTGGTTTTGGTCGGTTCACCTTAGTAGTGTAATGACGAGGATTTGAGTCTCACAATTTTGGGACCTCTCAATATTGTCTGGCTGACTCTTAATCACAAAGCTAGCAATGACGACTTTTAAGTATTTGATTAAGATTGGACAGAAAATTATCTGTTTAATCTTATTTGTTCTTACTACATCTGTTTGTATCTGGTTTGCGGTCTATTACTACCATTTTAGTGGTACTGTACTAATGTACCTACAGTCACAATCAACATTGTGTAACTGTACAACATAATAATTGTTTGTTCACACCTCAACCCAGCGGCGGGCGGCGCGCCGCGGTCAGTTATTTTGAAAGTGTCGGTTTCTAATTAACGAATTGGGAACTCAATGTTAAATAAAATAAAATTACCACGAGCACGGATAATATAATTCTAACTATTTCAAACTCTAATTGAATAACTGAAAATTCTTAACGAACAAAATGGGCGTAGATCTCATCAAATAAAAATTCAGCTCGACGTCCACAGTTAATTAATCCATTAACATTTTTTCGTCACTTTAAATTAGTTATTTGAGCAGCAAACGTGACGAAAACTTTTCACAATATTTATTTTTTTTGTAAATAGGTACCTTGTGTAGCAAATAAATAAATAATGTTGATCTGCTATGTATGAGTATGATATGAAAACTGTGCCAAATTATTGCGAAATATTAAAAATAATAAAAATGGTGACATTAAACGCACATGACGATATTCAATTATAATTAAAGGGTAGTGTTCACAATGTAAACTGAAACTTGTTGCCGTTGTCATAAAAGCAGGCGGCGAAACTGTACGAGACAATGGCACATGTCAGCCGAGGTAAGGCTGCGTGCACAAAGCGAGTGCCTACAAGTACAGTCAACAAGACAAGCCGGTAAAGCTGCGATCATCTGAATGACGAAGCAATTACGCGCATTCAGCTCGGGGCGCAGTCAGTCGAGGCAAGTGGTGAGATTGGTTTCAATAAAAGCGCAATTCCTCCCCCATGTTTTTCTTTCATCACCCAACTTTGAATGGTGTTATTCAGTACTGTAATTATTTCTCTACCTTGTTACTTTCTACTCAATTAAACGATCATTATGTATTGTTTCAGGTAATTTTTCGGCTTCTCAACTTGAAATCGCAACAGGTATTTAAAACTGAAATGAATAAACTAAACCTTTATTTACTTTATTTACCGTAGCCAAGCCGTTCTACGGCCAACTTATAAATCTTAAACAACTTAAATTACATCTTCAGTTACCACTAATTGGTAATAAAGACTGAGGTATTAAAATTACTTTTAACTAATGATCGAGTAACAAAGTAATTCACACCGCTTATTAGAGTGTTCAATAAATTGAAAATCTTTATAGGTTTTAAGTAAAACACGATAAAAATTCACTATTTGTATGTAGCTGTATTGTTATTGGATATTCGAATATAATATTAGTATTACTCATTTCAAAAATGTATGACAAAATTCGGTGCCTTGAATGAATTATGAAAGGTTCTTTGACGGTAGAGGAAACTAGTGAGGTGTGTATATGAGAAAATAAGTAGAGATATTTTTTTTAATACAACTTGGTTGACAGACAAGCACAGGGCTCACCTGATGGAAAGTGGTTACCGTGACCTATGGGCGTGTGCAACGCCAGAGTCACACTCGCGCTACCAACCCTGTAAACACAAGAGTTTCTGTGCCGTCAGTGTAAAAGCAGGACAAGCTTTTGGTCTTCCCACTGACAGTACAAAATGAGATATCGTGGATACAGAAAGGATTAAGTCGTTATTCATTATCACTCTCAAACCATCCAAAGAAGAAAGTATGTTATGGTTGTTTGTTAAAGAAAAATAGTAAAATATTGACAGAAAATACAGCAGAGTGGCATAAACCGATCCGCGGCACGTGGCAGGGAAACGGAGAAGTACAAAAGTCCGACAAATGGATCATTAAAGCGCTGTTTTAAATGTGCCCGCGGCTGTACTGATTAATCATCGCTCTGTGATTAATTAGTGGTGGAAAAACCCGATGAAGAGCCCATCGATCCTTCCCAGTCTACACTCACCCTTACACCAGATTAAAAATAAAAAAATGTTTTAAAGAGATAGTATCTGTTACGGACTGCCCCTTCACTCGGTATTTACATTAGCATGATAATCCAACGTACGTATGCAATGTTTACAATGGCATTCTTTTTAGGATTCCGTATCCATATATTATAAAGATTGGCAGTGTTGAAATTGTCAGAAAGTCTTTATGCTTTTATATATTTAAATTTTTATATCGTAGCATTATTTCAGCCATTCCGTACTTTATTATAAATGCGAAAGCAACCATGTCTGTCTGTCCATGTGTTACGCTTTCATGCCTAAACTACTGAATGGATTCCCATGAAATTTGGTACAGGTGTAGATTAGACCTTCGGAAAGGACATAGACAATGTTTGGTCTACGATATCCGAAATGCATGCGGGTAGAACTTCAGATAACAGCTAGTAATTAATAAATATAAAAAAACAGTGACACCTTGGGAGTACCGTTAGAAGTGGAAACTTGCCCATAAATTAAACATAAACTCGTTCTATGTCAAAAGAGGTGTCGGTCAATGGGATTTTCCGTATTTAAAAAAATGTTCTACGAAAAATTTCCAACACCCCAAAGAAGCTTTTCTCTTAAAAAATTAATTACTGTTTAGAAATATGTTGGGATTTGAGCTACAAATCTATCGTAATTTCACCTTAACTACAACAGTTTTTTTTAAATGTATTAAGGGGTTAAAACTTCTATTAATTCCTTTTACTACCCCTTTAATTGCCGTACAGCGTACACACTACGCAACATTCTGCACGCTACGCCAATCAACATGAAGTAGCTAGGTGGCTTCAGTAAAGCGTAACATTTATCCTGCTATATTTAGTATATTATACTATTTTAAGTACCAATAACTGAAAGGGGCCTAAATTCTCTCATAATATTAATCCAAAAAATTATTAACTTATTTATTCTTAAAATAATATATGATTCTTTAGTTAACCCACTTAATCCATCTTCCTTAAAAACCCTTAAGTTGCAGTAAAAAGTAAAACTTAACTAAACCACGAAGAAGTGTACGGCGTACAATGAATTCTGCCAGTACGGAACCCTAAGTGGAAGCGCTCGATACTGATTTGACCAATGATATACGATTCTCTCTCACCTATTTACGTTCTAATGTTATTTGCTTACAAATTTCTTTCATACATTAATAATCCGGATAGTTCTCACATGTGTAAACTTCAAAACAAATATATTTAAAGATTTGCAATAATTGATAATTGTTCCCGGCAGTGTAGAATTTGAACTACCCCATCTCTTCCCATACGGTGTCATACAAGGCGATTAAGGGATAGGGCTGTTTTAACATCAGATAGATATATACAGCCCAGACTCAGTCTCAGATGCATGGCTTGAGTCACAATAGTTCCCGGAATACGGCAATAGGCCCTTTACCTGGGACCGAATTCACTGATTGGTAAAATGGGTATTAATTCACCTCTCCGGGGATAAAGGCGTGATTATATGTATGTTTGTATAATATGTATGTATGTTTGTATATAATATTAATTTATAAGTTGTTTTAGGACATTAACAAGGTTTCAGAGCCCAAGTCATTCTCGCTGCAAGGTAAATAAGTTTGAGTTTAATAATACCGAAACGCGTTATTTTTATTTAAATAAAGAGCTAAGCAAAGAAGACCGCTAACTAAGACAGCGCCACAAATTGTAAGTTCTTTTTTATTATTTTATATTCGGTGGTTTAACTAGTTTCAAAAGCCAGTCAGTCATGATACGCAAAGTATTCCCCCTAAACTAGGATTGGTACAACAATAATCTTTACACGTAGCTGTGTGTGCAAACCATACTAGGAAACTAAGAGAGTTATTAAGTAGAAAACATTGGTAGTACTCTAACTGATTACCTCACTCTTTCAAGTCGTTTGATGAAACTGTCCGCCTACAATTTACTCCCAAATACGTCGTAACTCATATCACTAGGGGAGATTTAAATGTCGCTTTTTTAAGGTGAATATTTTACAGTTTATGCGACCACCCGCCCGTTATTCATTGTCAGCGAATTTAATACGTTAAGTGCATTCATTTATGAGCAAAGTTTTAATGCGTACGAGATTGATCGACCGGATTGGATGACTAATACGTTTATACACCCACACATTGGTATCACTGTAATATGTATAGATAGGTCGCTATTAGTCAGATGACATTTCATTATTGATACTTTGTAAACGTATCTATCAATTGTGACTACTTACTAATTTTGATCAATCATTGTATGAGATAATGTAGAAATACGGAATAGTGACTTTGAAGTTATAAGAAGCCCTTTTATGTGAAAATCCCCTCGAATACCAGGGAGACGAACGCATTGCCTTCTATGGAACAGAGTCGCTTCTATTGCTTAAAATTGGAACTTATGTTTGTAATATCTTTTTTAGCAAAAACAGAACAATTATATTACCAATTTGTTGAAATTTGCGTAGATTTACATTTGAACTTATGCATCACTTCCCGAAACATCTTACTTGCATCAGAGAATGTTATAAACCAGATTTCATTCAGCATCCTTTATATTGTTTCATATCTTCTCTTTAAACCTCACATTGTAAAATATTTAAAAAATTATGCCTCAGAAACAAGAGTTCATTATGAAATAACGTTATTGTTGTTTTAAATCTATCCAGAGCTCGAATACTTAAATGTTTGTACATACTGTCTCTATCCTCACGAGACCCTTTTGACAGAATTAAGTTCAACGCCAACGAAATCTCCGGTTGAGGTAGAGGCAAATATAATTTAACATAAACCTTTACGTGAACTATTGTAAATAAATCAATGAAAACGAACAAATTCATGAGCCCGTAGGGGAAAGTTAATTGGAATTATCACTGCAATATAATAGGTCTTTAAATTAATTTAATTAAATTTGTTAAATAAGTTTTAATTACGCAGACATACGTATGGCAGTAACTAAAGTTTAAACCGCATAATGGTATGAGAAATGCAGAGCTGAAGATAATAAATTGATTTATTTATAATAATGTCGGCAACTCCGTGCGATTAAGTAGGAAATATGGCGGCATCACGGCGCTGGATGCTTCTCGGTCGACTCATAATTACAATAATTGCAAAACTTTCTCACTACAGTCTTAACCGCGATGCTTTAGGGCCATTCATTTGTATTTATGCATACCGCGTAAACAACTCTTAATGGCGTTTCGCCTTATATTTTCTTTGTTACTCAGATACAAGTCATCAAGAAAACAGACACCTTAGCGCTACGGGAAAAATCCTAGTTCAAGTTTACGAGTGTTTCATAATCATTGTCGAAACACGTAAAATTTTCTCGAGTTTTATGCAGACACAGCATCGTTCGGTTGGATGGGTCGTCCGGTCCGCGTTGTAAAAATATTCCCGGGAATCGCGTGGAAACACACCAAGTGCTACATAAAAGAAACATATTTCAGACTACCCGCGTTTACACTGGATGACCGTTATTCACTACCTTTGTTCAGGTTAGGACTCACGAGAGGTGAACTAGTTTTTGGTTAATACTAATTTGTTTCTGCAAAATATTACTTAAGTATATTGTTTTCTTTACGTTCATTTAGGTTAACGTCTCGTGGACTAGTTTTGAGTGTACTAGTAAAATAATGCTGGTCCTAAGTGTATATTGAACCAGGTCTTCAAACTGGTAAAACCATTCTTTTTCTAACACTAATATATCGCATTGACCAGGGAAGTACTGCCTACTAAAAATATTTACTTTAAGTGTATTAAATTTTTTTTCTACTTGCCAGATTCCCTCCTTCCCAACACCATAAGTGTTACCAGTATAGACTATGGTAATTGTTTACTTTATGCTTGTTCGAAAGCCAAGGCATCCCCACTTACCACCAAGAAGATAGATAATACTAGGCAACTAGTATTACTTCAATATATTATACTGGTAGTGTTTCTCTGCTCAGGCTACTACAAATTCAAATAAAAAAGCCCACTATATCGGAACATATCCAAAAAAATGATTATTCAACAAAATACTGGCAAAGTAAATAATAAATTGACTGGCCATTTCACATTATTGGTATAATTGTTAAGTTTATAAGTTTTATAACAATAACTAGTAGAGTAGCGCCGTCTATGATTGTTCTATGTACAACGTAATTACCTATGATGTGAATAGATTCAGTCTGTAGTTGTCAAGCCAAGCTGCGTATCATTTATAATAATAAAGAATATCTAAAACCTTGATTTTCTGCTTATTGCAATAAGTTGAACATATGTTGAACATATGTTCAACTTATCCCAATAAGCGGAAAATCAAGGTTTTATTAAATTTTATTTCCTTATTTTCTTGGTCACAGAAAAAGTAGACAAATAAAAGATAATTGGTTGCTTGGAAGACATCGCTTCGAGCGAGAAGGTCGCCTATTGTACTTTTTCCGTAGCTTTTAAATGTCCCGTAGGCATCTATTGATCAAATACACAACGTATAATAAGCAATGAAAATGAAGAGAAATAATAAAATACATCAAAAAGGAATTTAATTTGGATCTAGATAACGCTGTGTAATATTGAAGTTTAATAGTATTAAGAATAAAGGCGTGATTATGTATATTATATTTAGGCATTTACACTCTTTGTGTTCAGTTTCAGCGCCAGTTCAATAGCAGTTCCGACGGCCCACTTTTCTTAAAAGATATTGCCGAAATTTTAGTTGAGTATAAAGAACTATTTTTACTTGCATGGATGACATTTTTGCTAAAACTTACTTTTCTACGGACAGCAAAAATATTTTACATATAGGTGTAAGTATTTTGAAACTTTGTTTACGCATATTATCTTGTGAGAACAGCTTACAAAAATATTACCTAGATCTATTTAGGTAAATTCAACACAAAAACTTGTATGTATAACATATCATTTTAACATGCAATATTCGTATGAAAAAAAGTTCACATCCAAGCATAAAAAGTATGACGTGTGAGGTTTATCTTACGACGAATCAGTGTTTCCATTTAAGTTTCTTGGGTTGTGTAAGTAACACCGGAGATCAGTCCGCGGTAACGGAGCCGCAGCGAGCTCTCAGCCGTAATACGACTACATGTTGACATCAGATCCGCCAAATTAACTAGAAAATATAATGCGGTGTGAGTTTCTTAGCTACAAAATGTACATAATTAGAAAAGTTTTTACGAGGCGTGCCCCGCCAAGTCTACGCTTGTCACGGGCTGACACCGCGCCCCATGTCCGGACAAGGATTATAAATTTACTGAACAAATTATTTACAAATTGTGGTTCTTGTTTACGCTGTTTCTCTCTCGTTTTATTATTCAAATTCTTTAATTTATGCAGATTTTTTTATGTTATCGACTTTAACTACCTATACATATGTACATCAAGACAAAAGTACCAAGTTGCAAATAATTAAGTATAGTTCAGAACTTTAATAACAGCAATGAATTCTTTATTTTTCTCCAGCATCTTTTGATCCAACCGTTTATCATAGTAATAGTGCTGGTTGTACGGAATTGTAATACATCAGTTTATTAGAGGTCCAATTCAAATTACTAAAATATATATTATATACCTACCACTAAATTACTACCATCTATTTTATTCCGTCTGCCAATGAGTACATTTTATTCTTATTTTAAATCTCCATTTAACTGTAATATCATATTTAGTTCTCTAAATTTATAATAATTTATGGAATAAGTTTACAGACGTGCATCAAGTATGACTAATTATATTTATTTAATTACGACCGTATAAAAAATATAGACGTCATTTCACAGTTTCACATGACGCATTTGTATATAAATAGCCATAATTATTTAAGATGGTATAAAATACTTTAAAATATGTACAATATTATGAGGTGGCGTGAAAACTATCATAGTTAACAAACGGGAGCATAGGAAGCAATAGGTACAACAAAACATGAAATGTGTGTGTCACCGGTCACGAAAGAATCAGACAACTTGGCTGGGGTGGTATTATAAAAATAAGCGCCATTTTTGGCACGACACCGCGTCAACGACGGTTTCCTTGCCCTAAATGAGTGTAATTACAAAAGTTTTTATTACTAAGTGCGCGCCAAAACCTCTTTCCACGATCGTATTATAACGTCAGTGACGTGAACTACACCCGGCTTTATTTCAAATTACATAAAACGTTATCTATATATCTTTAAAGTAACGTCAAAGTACAGCTTAACTGGGTATTTTCCTGTAGTTTAAATAAATTATTTGACGGAGCTTGATAAATTAAGAATGGTAAAAGAGCGATAGAAGTTACGTCAGTTCTTAAATCATCGTTTTTATTTATTTTTAATCATCCACCCAACCTATAATAGTAAATGATTTGACAATGAAATACTATGACGTCACAATAATTTATTTCATGCAAGTAACTAATTTGACTAGTCTCTCAAATACCTAATTCTAAACAGAAATACTCAGTGAATTATGAATATAACTTTACGAATTGTTTCATGCAGGGATCGAATCTACAATTGACGTAGCGATGCACTGAAGATTACTAGTCTGTCAGAATACTAGTAGCATTATACTCTGCTTTCGTAAAATGTGCAAGATTTATCTTTAAGCTAAAATTGCATTAACATTAACAATAGACAATACCACACTATTATCTTATCTTTCACAGAACATATTCTATCTAAAAAGTGATTAGATAATTTATAAAGTAAATCAGTTCTCTGCACTGAAAGTAAAAACTGTCTTCAAAAATTCACTTTCAAAATGTCTACTTACTTACTTACTTACTTTATTATTATTTAAATAGTATGAAAATGTATTTAACACATGTTTAGGACATATACATTATAGCATATACATTATATATACATTATATATACATTATACATTATAGGAAATACACAGATAGCGTATAAAAAAATATGTGCTTAATTATTAAATTTATGACGTAACAAGCATGACTTAACATATAATGTAATAAGAATTTAGAAAGACGTGTATAAAACGTCACATAACTCACTTACTTAAAGATTAATGTGCTTATTTAGTTATTAGCCAAGCATGCTGTAGCAAAAGTAAGTAGATTAAAATGTTAAAATTATATTAGCAACTGGATTTTCTCACATTCTACTTCTACAGGGGCAGTAAGAAAAATCTGACCACCTCTACAGTAACATGTGCACATACTAGTATCATAGCAATGGTTAATATTAACGCTAGGATTAAGAATTAAATTTTCGCTTCAAATTCTATCTTTTATCGGTGTAGATCGAACGAGGTCAGAGTGCAGCTCTTGCACAATGAACCGATTAGTTCCTTAACGAAGCCGAGACTGAATTCGGTCGGAGGAAACGCGGTGCAAGAAATAAAGGGAATGTACGTGAAGTTAGAAAATCCCAAGATACTAAAATCGCATTCGTTAAGCATGACTTTTCACATTTTTGTATGTAAATGGCCCTGAACTAGGAATACCAATTTTTACGTTCGAAAGGCAAATAAGTTTTCAAAGACGTTGGTATTTATCGCATATATCCTTCGTTTTATAAGTGCCATCCAAAGAAAATTGACCTGAAAATTTACTTCTCCGTAAGTAGGAGTAGAACAAACGAACTTAAGTTACACTAATGTTTCTATGTGATAAACTTGTAATATTTCCTTGTTTGTTTATTGAATGGTTTTTGTTTTAAGAATTGGTCTGCATAGTTTTAATCGAAAACTCGAAAAACGGATCGTTGACAGCTATAACTAAATCTAGCTCGGTAAATGTTATAAGGAACGAGTATATTCAAAGGAAATCTTACACCTAAACGTATTTTATTTACCTATCAATAATGATAAAACGAGGCACGTGTATGTCGGATACGACACCGCACCGATTGAAGCGAGTGCGGAAGCGGGAGCGGGTAACAGCATGTTATATGCTGCTACGATATGCCACGTCCCGCGTGATGTATGTGCTACGCACGACTCCTTCTTCTTGCTCAACACAGTGAACACTCTCACGGTATAAATTTCAAGTTAAACCTACAACTTTGCTCCAAAAACGTGTTGTACTCCTCTCAGAATGAAGTTTTTATAACTTCAATTGAGTTTACTATGACTTTTCACATTCTTAGAAAAGATTTAAGAATTATTAAAGAATAATAAATGGATTTGCAAAAATCGAAAGAAGATATATAAGGTCTTTAAGCATGTTTAAGTAAGTACCTAGCTATTCTAGTAGTATCTTAGGTATATGATTTTCAATTATAAGTAACTATACATTCTTGTTCCAATAGTTGAAGTCGGTAAAATAACATCGAGCACAATTTTTAATAAATTCTCGAGGGAGCGATTAAAAGTATAGATAGTCAAGGTGAGGAAGTGTGATGAGGTGTAAGGCCCCCCTCGTGTGGAGGGAGCGCGGGAGACGCAATATCGCGTTTGGTGGAGCGTGGCCGGCGGCGGCGCGACATTTGCATCTTTCTAAATGAAACCATATTACCGATGTTGTGGCGCACTTATTGAACGAGTTATTGTGATGATGGAGTCGCTCCGATAAAGACCCTTCTGCCACGACTGCAAATGGTTCCTTCGCTATTTAAATACGTTCAGAAATCTAAAGTGGTGGCGAGCAAACTTATTTCAGTTAAATGTGGACCAAGATTTATGGTTTTCGATTAACATTTTTTTTACCAAATTATTTTTAATGGTAACTGTTTTTGAACGAGTAACGGAATCGCTGTATGAAAAGTTATTTTTTAAATTGCCTTGACACAGATGCCTACTATTTTCTTAATTTAGTTATGATATTAATGAAAATACAGTTTAGCGACAAACTCATTGCACACGACAGTAGGTGGCTTTCATTAATATTGTACCTACATTGCCATTCATTACTATAATCCCAATTGGTATCTGTGACTTAATTACTCGTAACATAATAATCTGATTGATTCATAATCAACGAGTTGTTAGTTAATTAATTAATTATTTAATAATAATAACAAATATTTTTGAATACAGTACATAGGGCCATCTAAACCTAAATTATGCAGAACTTGTATTGTGAGTTTCAGAAAATGGATAAACATATTTATGTATTATTAAGTAGGTATATAGGTGTCTACAGTCCCGGGTCCTTTAAGCGGGGCGTGAAAAAGCATATGATGAGGCCATCAAGCTGAGTGTCACCATTGTCAAAAGGTATGTGTAAGTAATGGTGACCCTCTTTTCTGGGACTTTGCCTTCAGCTTACCATCAGGCAAGGCGAAGTCTAATTGACGTGTCCTATATAATAAAAAAAAAAACAAAAAAAGGTGTTATCGCTTCGGTTGCTTCTCTGCAGCTATAGTCGAGGAGACGGGAAAAAGCGTAAACTTCAAACAATAACATGTAGACTTGTTTTATAATGATAGGGTCACCCTAATTATTTTCATACTAGATTATACATTTCATGTGAACATAGGGCAAATTTAGCGTAATTTGATCACGTCGGTTTACACCGCGGATATTCGGATAGTTCAATAGTTAAAGCGATTATATCTTAATATCCCGTATAACCTGCTCTCTAGATTTAAGTTTCGCACTAGTGTGTAAACTTTCGCATTCATGTGGTGGGTTCTTTAATTTCATAGATATTAAATATCTAGTAAATATCTCTTTTGATAAGCTACCCCTTCGTATGTATGTATGTTATGTAAGTATGTTAACTTCAAGTGCACCTCTTTTACTGAACTACCAATGTCAGCTTTTGCTTCAATTCATCCTTACCTGCTAGCTGTTGCACCTTCTGTTTTACGACAAAGGGCTCTGGTGCAGGCTTTCGTCTCATGGTTCATAGATTTGTTTTGTTATACTCCACCTATTGAATGAAATTTTAAAGCATTTACTGTGCTAACTATTCAAGTCGTTTAAGATATAGAAGTCGCTGTAAGATGTATATATGTTTAGAAGAATTTGGAAGGTTTCGGGTGAAGGTTCAGTAGCTTAGTAGTCAGAGCGTTCCAGAAGATCGCGGGTTTAAATTCCGCCTGATCCGACTCAATTTTTTCTATATCTTAATTCATACTCCACTTAATAGAATACATTAAAGATTGATGTAATAGTTTTGAACACATTCATCAAAACTAAAGTGTTTTTTTATACAACTTAGGTGGCAGACAAGCACACGGCCCACCTGATGGAAAGTGGTTACCATGACCTATGAACGTGTGTAACACCAGTGGAGTCACATCCGTGCTGCCGACCCTGTAATAACAGAGATTTTGTGCCGTCAGTGTAGAGGACAAAGCAGGACAAGCCTTTGGTCATCCCACTGACAGCACAAAAACTCTCCAGTGAGCTCTGGCTACCCTACTCACCGCCGGGAACACAACACGAAGTTATTATAGCCGCGGTATTCTGTAGGGCGGAGGTACTACCCCAGTCGGACTGCTCAATTGGGCGGAAATACCGCCGTGTCCTATCTCCTCCTACGTAGTTTAAAATAATTGCATAGCATAGTTATAAAATGTACATGAAGGTCAATTTGAAATGTTCCCATTTAAAATATTTTTGCTATCAACATAACTAAGAGACTCCGCTAGATACGTACACGGAATTCTCCACACGTATTCGATGCCTGATTCCCCACAGAAAGAAAGGTGCCTTTACAGCGAGATTCGGTGCCCGTTCCCAGCCGCAATATGTATGATAAATAAATTGCTATCCAATATCAAATGGAAGCAATACCGGTGAAATGTACAAAGCGTTTACTCATATTACATGTATGCGTACGAATGACTCCAACGAATATAGGGCCAAAGGGAGTCGGCTTGCTTGCGTATGCGACCCGCCAGATGGTCGTTCATGATTGTATATACCAAATAAGATTCTTAATACTGTGTGGGTTTCACCTGCGTCTAAAAAGTTTAACATTTTGTAATCTGTACGGCGACACAGAAACTTTCGCTCTTAGAAATTCCACGTACGGTGTCGTATAAATTATAATTATCATCACTGTTTACGCTTTCGGAGTAAGTAACATTGGTTTTATTACGCATAAATTAATGGATGAATACGAACACAAACTCCGATAGAATAAAGAATTTGCTATTTGCGTTGGGAGACATGTTAATTATCTTGATGAGCCAAGGAAGTTACTGGTCCAGTTTATATAGAGGATTCTCATCAGAGGTTTTTACTGGATACACTTGGGGAGTGCTTAGTATAAGTAAACATTTTTACCTAGACCATGTTTAACTTTGTCAATTTACGTGGTAAATGGAGCCACGCATGATATTTGGTATTAAATAAACCGATTTTTTTTTACTGAAATAGAAGAATTATTAAAACGCAATAAAATCAAAAATAGATAGAAAATAGAATAATGTTAACGGGAATTAACGCGATTGTGGTATAGGTTTTGGTTTGCCTGATGTTGGTTTTGCTTGTATGTAGCTATACCATAATCGCGTTAATTCACGTTATCATTATTGTATATCATGCAACGCGATAGTTTAAAAGTTATTATTAGATAGAAAGTAGGTTCTAAAAAGAATATCTACCCTGTGCTATGTATGCTGTATTAGAGACACCTCAATAAGTTTAGTGAGCTGAATTCAGAAGTGACTCCATCCGTTATAGGCAGTGTGATTGAATAATATACCTATATAACGAAATCTTAAGTAAAAAATCTTAATCTAAGAAATCGGAAGAAAAAACACTCAGATACAAGACTTGATGTCATTCTGAGTCGAGGACAAATGAGACAAAGGAAATAAGAAATATTAAACGTGACGCGAATGTCAAGACGCTTTCCATACAATGATAGGGGTTGGAGCCATCATACGTTGGATATTACATATATTGTACTCCATGCTGTTATTATAACAGAGAAACGAGTCACCGTTACCTTACGAGATTTGTTACAAAAACGTTGAAACTGCTTTGTTTTTCTTTTCAGTACTACAATAAACTCCGATTAATTGTCACTATTATTCTTTTTTATCTTTTAAACAGTATTTTCACAGTGTCTCTCACAATAACAAAGATGTAAATATATGAAGGAAGAGGATCAATTCTCCATTAAAATGAGATGGTGTCATCAGCTGCTTGTCATCCACCTAAATAGCTGTTTAAAACAAGCATAAAGAAGGCAAAAATTTCACCACCATTCACCATTTATTTTCCATTCCAAGGAAAAAAAACTATAACTCATTTAATTCATTTGTTTTTTGTAAGTATCTTATCAATTCGGACATTATTTTATGAGAAAGTAATTAAAGAACATTTTGAAATAGTTGATAATGTGTGCAGTAGTAGCAAGAATATTAATTGTTTCTAATTTTTTAAACAAGGAACACCTACTTATAAAATATTGCGGAGTGTCGACGAGAATTTCAATTAAATTGTTTTCGCAAATATTATTCATGTGGATTATGAATGTACATTTTATTCAATGGTGGTTTTATTTCACAACTTTGTGGCTTAAATAATATGTACAATGTTGTTAAGTTTTTGAACTATAGCTCGTAATGAATGTATTAGACGGGGATGTCAAGAAGCACTAATTAATGTGTAGTACCTAGGTAGGTATTAAAAATGTATGACGCTCGGCTATCAGGTTCCATGTAAAACAACAATCTGCTAGGAGCTCGTGCTCGTAACCAGATAATGCGAGTAATGAAATAATGAGCTAAACTTAAACGAGCTGTAAAATTTATGTTTCGTGCAGCTTAAAAACAGCTCCCCGGAGATTCTCAGCTACGGAACTGAGTTAACGTTTTGCTTTCAGTTTTAGCTGTTTTTCTCTACAACTTGAATTTAGCTTGTGGCTGTCTGTGTTTTTCCGAGTCGAAAGTTTATTTTCGGCTAGTTCGTGCTACATTTGAGAGCGAAATTATAGCTTATAACAAGCTCTAATGTTAATTAAAACAAAGCTTTCAGTATGATAGATTGCAGCATGGGAATGAAGATATGAAGGAGAAAATTGTTGATCTTTATACTAAAAGGATAGTCCAGCAGAAAAACATTTAAATCCAGCAAAATACCCAATGTGATAAGAGTAAATACCCAAGTGTGAGAAGTAACTGAAAGTCGTTTTTTATTAGGTGTTAACAAATATCATAAATTAAATTAGGTCTGCCTAAGAAAAGAAAGTGTTTAAAAGTAATAATCAACAAAAAAGTAATTACCATACAAAAACATATTTTATCCTTTCTTAAAATCATTTTATTTATGAACATGATACAATTATAACATTTTGTCTACATTTTTATAAAGTCAAAATGACAGTCCAATCAAGTCTAATCTATTAACCTGCCCCTCATCGTACCTGGTGCAGAGGTGCCCATGACGCAAATTTAAATTTACAAAATTATCCTTTTTACAAATACCTATCTAATCGTCATCAAAACATATTGTATCGTCTTCGTCACCAATTCTTCAACCCTCACCAAGGCATGGGACCCGACAACAGATAAGACGAGGGTTAAGGAAGAGTTTATAGTTCATACAGAAATTCAATTTTATGTAGAACTTAAATTTATTTTTAAATCAACTCAAATACAATTACTGTAAAACATAAATAGAAACAGGATTCAAAAAGTAAATTGAAAACTAATAGAAAACAAGTGAACGTTTTATATTTTCTTCTCAATAAAATCCTGGAGGAAACAGTTAATAAAAATAGTTTCAGAGCAAATCTAATAACAACCACGGGCACTTGAAGTAGGATTGTACCCACGTTGACCTCGGCTTCAGAAAAATAAAAGTAGTGCACTATCTAGACAGACATAATCTAAGTAACTGAAGAGGAAGCTGATTAACGTCAGCCGGGGCGTGCACTAACCGCCGGGGAGGAGCTACTGCAATGGAATTTATTGTTAATGGCCCATACACAGACATTTAACGCCAATTACTTGTACTAACATTCTCACATTTTTACCTACACTAATAGATTTACATGGCTAACGATGGCATGCACCAAATAAGTCTACAAATCTGACACGCATTTACGATTATTTTGTTTAACTAATTATTATGTTAATCCAAGTAGCAGAAACTTTCCTTTCCCTTTCCTTTTTTTTATACCACTTGGTTGACAGACAAGCACACGGCCCACCTGATGGAAAGTGGTTACCGTGGCCTATGGACGTGTGCAACGCAAAGGGAGTCACACTCGCGCTGCCAACCCTGTAAACACAAGAGTTTCTGTGCCGTCAGTGTAAAAGATAAAGCACACACATAAAAACTTGTCCGTTTTTGGTCTTCTACAAAATCTCTCCAGTGAGCTCGGGCTACCCTACTCACCGCCGGAAACACAACACGGGGTTATTATGGCCGTGGTATTCTGTAGGGCGGAGGTACTTCCCCAGTCGGACGATTAAGAGACTACGCCGCAACACAACAATGAAAACTCACCTGCTAACAAGACTTAAGAACTTGCTCAAGTGTGTCGTTCTAACTTTCTAGACTCGGCGTCAACACAGCCCTACTATGTGGAGAAGAGACATAAAAATCTGATGCAACCATTACAATCGTCTGAGTATCGATGAGAATGGAAGCATTTTTTTATGAATTAAGGTCGAGTTTCTGTCTGTTCATCTCGTACTTTATGGTCCGTAAAATTGTCCGTAGAAAGAAGTGACTGTGTAGTACCGGAACAAGATGTAGTTTTGGAAGCGAAACGTTGTGAAAATATTGTGTCGGGTATAATTATTCGTTCAGATAGCACCTTCATTGTTTACTCCTTAGTAAGTGATGGTATTGTGAGAATAAAAAGCCTAAAGGAACGGTCATTAAGAAATGTTTTATTCAAAAGTTCCCACAGCAAAATCGGTCAATTTGAACACAAATCATATATATTTATAAAACGCTGTATGTGTAATATTTCGATTACAAACGCCCGCGATATGATAAGGGATGCGTTTTATCATTTCATGAGGGGTTATACGGGAACAACGTGAGTAATTTGATTCGAACGCTGAACATTAAAAATGTAAAAGTGGCATCTCTTTCCCCTTTCAATTCTACTCTCCGAAGATTAGAAAACACGTCTGAGAGAGCACTCGAACAATTTTCCGTTTACGTAGCGGTAATTGTCTTAGAGCAGGCACGAATAGCGATCTCGCGGGCGGTGGCTGGCGGCGAGAGCGCACTGCGGTAGCCGACGCCGCAGACCCCGGCTTCCTCCGCCGAAACCTCCGATATGCTACGTGCACTGAATCCAAATGCCACCTGTACTGATTTTTTTTATTCCCTGCCTCATTTTTGATTCAACTATCTAACAGTTATCTTCAAAGACCATTACATTATATAGTATACATAGGAAAAAAATATCATTTTGTATTTTATAAACATTATTTTCCCATTGTTATGACAATAGGATAATTAGGTTTACGCCGCACATGAAGTTATGCCTTTATGTGGTTGGCGGCTTAACGCCGTTTTTATGTTTCGGTTCTAGCATTTCCTTTCGCGTAAATTATGCAGAAATCAATTCGGGCCAGTAAGCTGGGCACTGGTAAATAATTCAGTGCTGATTGTAACGAGGGTCCAAGTCCGCTCTAAATGTTCCGAGGAAACCACACGGTCGACAAACAATCCTTGTTTTCCTTATCTCTTTATAAGAATCTGCACTTACGACGCGTCTCAACCTACTCGAATGTCTTTGTCTCGACAATTCATGTATTGCCTTTCGATTAATCCAATTTGAGGATAGATGAGACAAGATTTTATGTGTTAGATAATTACTTCAGTGTTCCACACGTCGTAAAGGGGAAGATATTTTGGTAGCTAAATGAAATCAAAACGGTGTACAGACCGGCTCCCCTGCTCTACATTCTGTCAGCGTCCACTGTCCACTACACTCGCAGTTATTCAATTATTTCATTAAAATTATCTTCTCCAAGGACGGCGAGGTCTGCACTTGCACTACATTTGATAATATCATCACCAGTATTAAGCAAGTTATAAGATTAACTTCATACATTTGCACGATTCTAGTCAATTAACCAAGTTGTCAGGAAGAGAATTTAATCTAAATAGTATGAGTAAAATAAATTGTATTAGACATTCTGTTCTCAGTAGGTAACGCTTAAAACAGTACAAATAGCCTTAAAATTTAATCGTTTTGTACAAAGATTTTTCCATGAAAAGTTTTCCACTTCAAACTTCGCCACTTCGCCGTAGCCAAGTCGCGTTTAACAAAGATTTTTCATACTTACATTTTTATATCAGGAATGGAACGTCACGCTCGGTTTCATCGGCACTCGTCCGCCCGACCGCGAAAAGAACGCATAGACCGGTAATAGGTGACGCCTTATACTGTATTCTGGTCACGTTTACAATTCCTTATATTTCATCTTTTCCTACGGCCCCGAAAAATGTCATCGAATACACATTTTCTCGTAATCCTCATAAGTCTCATGGCCTCGACAACGCTCGGGACGCCGCAGCTCCCCATCACGTGACACCTACCCCTGCCTCTCCCCGCCCCGGTCGCATACACCCCCGCGACAACAAGTTCACGCCGTGTCGTGACTCGCATTTGCAATAACACTTTGGCTGTGGTACCAAGACGAGCCAGCCTTCAATTAGGTAATGGTCTGCCATATAAGTCGTCTCAAGACATTGAATAAAACAACGTTTCTGCGCGTGACGGCTTCACTAATTCACGTAATAATAAATGTAAGATTATGGCCCCTGACATTCGTGAACGGCGTCAAATTACTTAGATGAAACTGGTACAGAAGTATTCTACAGTGGAAGTTTTAATTGAGCAGAATGTAGGTATTTTGTTAAGTTAGACAGGTGGAGGCGCGTGTTAGGATTTAGGGTCGAATCCACCTCCTTATCGGAACAGGTTGGAACATGCACCTTGCACCGAGTATTGTCGGAAGTTTCCGACAACAGCCCAACTAGTTTGGAAGCTTGGAAACTCCATCAGATACGTGAGCTGGAGCGATTACCTCGAGCCAACTACATAGTAGGACGCGGTGACATGCATATGCAATATATTTTATATTAACAACGTAAATAAACAGCTGAATACTGAGATAATATCACAAACGTGAACAAAGAACAAGGCGAACGCATTTGTTAGATTCCTTTTATATAACATGTCCAGTAATAGGTAGTTATTTACAACCGTTTGTTTGTTTTTTTATCCGACAAAGACGAAGCAAAAGGAGGGTTATGATCTAATTACCGTTGGATGAAAGCAAAGACAAAAAGTAAAATAATATGAAACCAAATAATAGAAACCTAAACACATAAAAAAATTGCCGTGCAACATAAAAAATATATCGAGGTTAATATTTTTCATTTATGTCCTGTTAACTTGATTCAATTTATCTAATAATACACACTAAAAACACAAATAAATACATAAATATAATCCAAGCGTTCTGATATTTTGCCATTCTTCGCACAATGTTCGCCACAGTTTCACTTAACTCCTACTTTTGCTATTGTCGGGTGTGTGATAAAATTTATTTGTCTGATATTATGGACTTTGGAAACTCGTAAACAACTAGATGTTTGTTTTTACTATTCGGCTTTTTTATTTCAACTTGTCTCAACAAACCCCATAAAATAACAGTAACTGCATTAAAATGACGATAGTTTAAACTTCATGATGTTTTTTTAAAAATGAAGTGAAATAATCAAATTAAATGCGATCACCACATGTTACTATGATCCTTTAATAAAAGACCTTTTTCCACTTAGGTAAGCAGAGGTAAAGCTGGTGTATCAATAAAAGTTTCATGCAGTCCATTGGGTTACGGCTGCTTTTACCTAGTATTTCTTTTCTGAAAACATCTCTATACCTAATACTGTCTAAAAATATTTATGTGTTATATGTACTTGTTTAATAATTTGGAGAAAAGACAATTCTGGGATGGAATTTAAACTTTTCAAATTCTTTTTGAACTCCTTGAGGCATGGTTTAGAAATTGAGGTATCCAATCCCAGCATGCCCAGTCCAGACCAAAGGAACATCGTCTGCCACTTAAGTTGTAATATTGATTCTTTGAAATATTGACTGTGCTGCATTTAGTGCTATTTGGGCATATGCAAGAAGCCTCACATCCTTTCCTTACTAGGTTTAGGTTTAAAGATAATTATTTTCAAAAAGACAATTACATTGCCACTTACATGGAAGCATAATTTACAATAAATATGCTATTTGTCTTTGAAAGTAGCCTGTAAACTAGACAAAAAAGAACACCTAGTAGTGAGATTAACAAATTAATAATGATAAGTTATGTACAACGGTAATCGTGACTTAAAGATATTGAGAGAGTCACTTTTTCTGATGTTTAGTGGTAACTTATTATAAAGCTTACAAAAGTAATGCTTTTTTTTCCGTAGTCGGTTCGTACTTTTGGTAATACCAGCAAGCTGGGTCGGCGAAGACTGCGTTTACAGATCTGTGATTTTTTTATTAAGGTTAAGTTGGTATGAATGGTTTTGTCCAAAATTTTCCTCATTACTATACAGGTATTATAGATATAAAGTTGCTTTATGTTCATTAGTTTGGTCTCCTTATATATTTTATCGGTTGGTGTTAGGCGTGGGTATCGGAAAAGAATTTTCATAAGTTTATTCTGTAGTCTTTGTAATTTGTGCTCTTTTACTCCGTTTCTTGAATAATGACACCCATTTGCCGATACCATAATACCACCTCTATGCTATCAGATTTTTGGTGTTATCTACAAAGTGTAACTTCCAAATTTTAGGGGTTAGGAAAGATCCCAACCCTTAACATAACCCCAAAGATTTGACCACATACCAACAAGGAAACTCAAATAAAAGCTTGTAATAAAATAGAACGTTCCCGTTTGGACCATTTATTGCATTGAAAATATAAATTATAATAAAAGGTAACGCGTCTTAAATACGAAGGCAGCTAAACGTATTGGGTGTTTTCTTAACGTATTGTATATTTAACTTTCATTTACAATTAGACTAGTTGAAAATTTTGGTAATTTTCACTTTAAAAGTGCTTTTTACTACTTACTTATACCATAGTTATGTAATTATTGATTTATTCGGGAACTTTCAAACAGTTTTATCTGGCATTATGGAAAAAAATGTAATAAAAAACCAATAAAGTATGATTATTACAATATTTATACTTTTGATTAATGGCACTTGGTGGAATTTGTTGTTACACATATTTAGAACTCACTTATACTTTTCCACATTATTTTTAATATTTATTAGACCTTACCGGTTTGGCCTTACGGCATCCTCAAAGGTTTACAACGACATTCAGGTTTACAATGGTTTGGATGAAGGTCTAATAAATATAAATATTTAAAATAATATGGAAAAGTACAAGTGAGTTCTCAAAATGTGTATTTTATTGGAAGTTCATTGATTCATCTGGCATAAAGCATCGGAAAGAAATCTCACGATAGGTTACTTATTCTGATAAAGTTAATGTGTGTGTTTAAATATATAACATAACATAAACTCACGCATATATCCCCGAAGGGGTAGGCAGAGGTGCTAGCACCCACATTTCGCCAGTTTATGTTTAGGTCCCAATGTAATAGGTGGCGAGCTTATTGCCATTAACCGGGCACTTATAAAACCTGCGATAAATACACACATAACTTCGAAAAGCATCGAAAAGTCATTGGTGTGTGCCATGGTAAAACCTGGGATCGAACCCGAGACCTCGTCTCAGCATCCATTACCCATACTACTAAACTACCGCTGTGTATAATATAAACCTATATATATATAACAGTTATTTAAATAGGTATTAGATCCGATGAATACAACAGATGCGGTCGAGATTCCAGTTGTAACTCCAACAGTATTCGAACGGTTTATCGTGATAACATGAGTGAATAAACAATATTGTTATTACTTATCTGAGCCCAAATGACCACCTCTCTTTCACACACAAGCAAATTATTGACAACCAAGTTCTTACGACGATCTAGTTTTTACACAGATGATGTGGACCTGTGGAGGCATCATTCCTGTTTAGACAAAGTATATCTCTTACCTTTGATACCTTAGGTACTTACCAAAAGTTCAGTAAAGAGTGCCAGAAGCGTAGTGAAACTTCCTATAAAAACGAATAGCCCTCTTTTTCAAGATAAGTATACTGCATTAGTTTTATTTCGGTTTACAAAGATAAATTCAAAATCCTATCAGTTGGATAGCATTCAATTTATAATTTTTATTAAAGTTGTAACATCATACACGTCTAAACATAACTATTCGCTCAACCAATCTGCTTCACACATATTGGCTTGTCAGAGGTGAATGGAACAGGAGTTATGATGTAATGATTCCCCAGCATCTCTTCTAAGTTAGTTGTAACAATAGCAATATTTCAGCACGTAGTGTAGCGTGGGCAAGCGGGCACTAACTAGCGAACACAGCTGGAGTTGCGGTGCAGTGACAATGTTTGGCCGCCGCATCCTCGGGCGCCCGGTTCGTGCGTCGCATCCGCAATGAGGCCCGCCAGACGCCGGCACCGGCCCGGACCACTAATTTATAGCAACGGTTAATTACCTACAAGAATCTGAGTCAGCCCATTCCGGCAACAAAGCCGGTTACTTCAGACTGTTTGTCCACACACCGCTAATCAATCTGTGCTACTACAACTGCAAGCTTAGGTGCATCGTGCTTTGTTTTTTAAGTTTTGCTAATTGTACCAGTAGATAGGTTGAAGATCTGTATATTCGACGCGATCGCTATTCTGTGAAAGACTTTCATGTCTATTTTCTTACATTAATTCGATATTTAAGATTTATTTTAAACTAACTGAGTAAATTTTGTATCTATTAGGTTTTGTTAGGTTGTTATAATTATTATAATATATTCAATTTGCAATTCATATAATTATAAATAAGAAACTATTCATGTAATTGTGCATAGATTATATTTATTTATCATAATATATAATTTATGCAAAGTCTGTGATCTCAATAATGAAAATTATGAAAAAAAGTTGACTTGAGAGTACGGAACCCCTAAAATGTGTTCGGTTTACAGATACTGCTACATAAAAATTATGTAAAATATTCCAAGAATAATTATTTTTCTTGTTTGTCGGTTTAAACTCGTCCCTTTCAGGCGCAACTGTTTAATATGCAAAATGTATATCGAGCTGAATACTAGGAAAAGTTATGCTATTTACGAGACTTTGATTAAGACTTTATATTCATAAAGCACATTTAATTATTATGTTAACGAAACCTTCTTTTGAATAAAATATTAGATATGGTCTGTCAAAGGAAATTAGGCATTCTTTATTCCAAGCAGTGTAAAATAATAAAATATTTGCTTAATGAAACCCATGCGCTTCAGAACAAAATCTCGCAAAAATACACCTTCATTTCGTAAGGAGTATGTATATGAACATAAAAAATGCATTTATTCCGAGGAAAGTAGTAAAATACAAACGAATGTTTTGTTTTTAGTACTAGAGAGAGGTCTCTGGTAGGTGTTTCTGGTGTTAAATTATGCAGAAATCAATTCCTTTTCCCGGACGAGGCCTCCGCTTTGCCTTTGTCTGATAAATAATACATCTGTAATTGTATCCTGGTCTTGGACTCTTGGACTCATTTCAGTTATGGTCGGGGGCCGCTGCACTCTAGCCTCGGCCCTGCTCCACACCAAATACATAAAATTAAATATCATTTCTCGGTCTACAACTCTTTCGTATTAAAATAATTCATCATTATATTTACATTTACATATATTAAATAAACATACAGAAAGCTTTTCGGTATCTTTAATAGAATTTTATAACTCAATTTACATTCTAATATAATGTTTGCAGAGCAACAAATTAGGTTTATTATCTCTTATAAGTCATGCATTAGTAATTTACAGAATGTGTTTAAATCATCTTATTCTTGCTCCAACTATTACTAAAACTACATTTCGATTAAATAATGTGTCCGATGTTATTTTTAAACTATCGCGGTGTGAATTCATAATTATACAACATGTCAGGACTTTTCGCGATTAAATTATAGTACTTACTATTTCTGCCGACATTTCGGATGCGTTGCAGCACCCGTGGTCACGACTGATCGATCTGAAATAGTAAGTTTCATGATTTAATGGCGAGAAGTCCCGATACGTTGTAAAATAATGTATCCCAGTCAATATTTAAAAATAAAATTATATTACACGTTCTATGTATCAGCAATTTTTTAAATTTTGGGTATAAATGATATATTGTGTTTCTTAAAAACCATGTACCTAATAGTAACTAGGTGCATGTTCTAAAGATACACAATACGAAAATAACTACTTAGTGAAATAAGAATTTCATGATAGCAATAAAAAAATTAAATACCTATTTATATTATTTTTTTAGGTTAAATTATTTTTATTGCTTTGTACCTATGTAGATACATCAGACACCGGAACATCAGACTAATTACTATTATTCGATTTAAACTACATTAACTAATTGAAGTATAGCCATTTTTAACGAGACAAATAAATCGAGATCTAGTTCGTTAAAAATGGTTTAATTTTGTGTAGTACATACATACATATAATCACACCTTTATCCCTGGAGGATTAGGCAGAGGTGAATTAACACCCACATTTCACCAATAATTGTATTTGGTCCCGTAATAGGGGGTGAGCCTATTGCCGTACTACGGGCACTATTGTTGACTCGAGCCATGCATCTGAGGCTGAGTCTGGACTGTATATATCTGTCTGATGTTAAACAGCCCTATCCCTTAGTCGTCTTGTACGACACCGCATGGGAAGAGATGGGGTGGCCCTAATTCTACTCTGCCCGACACCACGCTAAGTATCAGTTAGGTACAAAAGCTGATACTTTTTGAAATGCAAAGATATTGACTAAAATATACTCGTGTAAAAAATATAGTGATATTGCATTGTATATGTTATATAATGTAATGAGAAATCAGGAGGTAGGACACGGCGGTATTTCCGCCCGATTGAGCAGTCCGACTGGGGTAGTACCTCCGCCCTACAGAATACCGCGGCTATAATAACTTCGTGTTGTGTTCCCAGCGGTGAGTAGGTTAGCCAGGGCTCACTGGAGAATTTGTGCTGTCAGTGGGAAGAATAAAGGCTTGTCCTGCTTTGTCTTCTACTGACGGTACAGAAACTCTGCACTTACAGGGTTGGCAGCGCGATTGTGACTCCTCTGGTGTTACAGACGTCCATAGGTCACGGTAACCACTTTCCATCAGGTGGGTCGTGTGCTTGTCTGCCAACTAAGTGGTATAAAAAAAAAATTCGACTTTATGTAAATAACCGGGATAAAAAACTTACTCGCAAAAATAATTATATCGTTGCTCTTTGAGAGAGGTTCCGCATCAACGCGTATGAACTCCAATATTTTGTTGCAGTGTTCAAGTGCCTCTTTAATTTTGTTCTTTTACGTAGTCTCAACTGTTTTGATAAAATTCCACATGAAAGATTTATATCTATATATTAATACTATACTGATTGTATTTAGTTGAACTTGTAGGTACTTTTCTACATGACTTTTTCAAACTTGACCATCTTTACTTCAGGGTGTTCTCAAGAGATTATATGACAATTCCTTAACTGAATAACTAATTAACTCAAGTGATAAATTTATACCTTCGGCTTTTTTCATACTTTTTGTTCACTGAGGAAGCCTTAAAAGAGTTCTAAAAAGTGGGTTTGTTATACCTTGATGCTGCCAGCATAATAAGCTCATTAATTAACCTCTTGTTCCAATAAGAAATATAAAGACGTGGCTTATTATGAAAAACTGTAATCATTTTTCTTCTCTGAAGTCACGTCCTGAGTGTTTTTTGCAATATAAATGTAGCGAAGACGCGAAATCGTCAGCCAATCAATCAAATGCTAGTTCATCCCATTCGCTATTTACAGGGGTTTTTAGAAATTAGACGAAAATAGAAAAAATACGTATTAAAGAGTTGTACCTAAACTAACAATAAATACAACTTTACTTTTTATGTTTATTTATTAGATTGTATAGATTTACCAGAATGCTTGACTGATTCATAAGCGCAGGGCGTTTTTTATAATTAAAAAAATCAATTAAGATTCTAGAACAAATTATATAACACCATCTACACCCAACCTAAGCAAAGCTTATAACGTTCTAGAATGTGAATGAACACACGAATTATAAATAGAAATACCCCAAAATTTACATATACATGTATAAAAATATTTGCACTGAGCGAGGATTGAAACCGTGACCTCCGACTTAGCAAACGAAAGCTCTACCGCTACGCCATAGAGGTCAACAATCGTGCAGTCTACATTGCAGTTTATCTTTGTGACAGCATGAAATATTCACACCGTATGCACCTCTGCCACTCAGTATGAGACAGAGAGGAGTAGAATTCGTGCAACAACGTCTAAACGTGCAGCAGCTTTTAACAGGTTGCCAGATGATACCAAAGTTGGTGGCGCACACATTATCTTAAACGAGCTACTCAATATATTAGCACGTTAAGCTGCCAATGTCCCAAGCACTTAGTATCGGCTCGCCGTTATTGATAGCTCTGCTCCATAGTATTTCACACAAGACCGCCGCGCCGCATCGATTATAGTAGACATACCGTTATGCTACACTTACTGTAAATTTATGACTTATTCGTGTCATCTTAAAGTGTATTTTTCATTTTTATCACATTGTTTAAGCATGAAACTACTGTATATATCAGTTACTATAAATTACTTACAAAGTTGAAGAATCAACACGTCGAAAGAATTTGTTTTCTAAAGCTCGTGTCGTATTGTGTAGTTACGAGATTTTCCTTTTTTAGTTCAGTTTAACCCCTACATTAAAGATGTATAAGATTGCTCTATTGAAACTCCTAATAAAGTAGAGTAAAATAAGAAAATAAAAGAATTTTAAAAATTGTTTTCGGTATTAATTTTCTACAAATATACTGTAGATTTAGTTTGAGCCTCAAAGTCTATTAAGTGCATAATTATTCGACGAAGGATCGCAAGCCAAGCTGTCCTCGTATGAAGGCAACTCGGGCGTCGGAGGTTGATGAACGACCCCTGCCCCCCATGAGCGCCGGTCTGGGGGTGACAGGTGGAGTCAACACGTCAAGTCACCCTGGCGAAGCAGGCCGCCTGGCGCGCCTCCCGGTTTTCCGGGAACGAGTTGGGGACTCTGTAGTCCCCACACACCCGAGGAGATGGCCAGATCGTGAGAAATGGCCCTGGGTCGGCCGGGGTGCGAGGGATATGCCTGTCAACCTCACCTTCGGCAACCAAAACGACACACAGGCGGCGTGCGTTTTAGTCGGTTCGAGTCCGACGTAACCTCTCCCACCGGCTTCGGTGAGGAGGTATCCGTGGGGATTTTGCGCACGTAAAATAAAAAGTGCATAATTATTATAAAGATATAACTAGACAACAACCATTAAATACATTTTTAAAACTATTTCAAACATATAGCAGCATTATCTGTCGTTCTATTATCTAGATAAGGTCATTATTCATTGAGTTATTTTGGTATCTCGTCTGAAAAATGCATAAAAAGAAATAAACTTGGTCGCTCAGGTACTAGATAGTAAACAAAATAAGTTTTGGATTTAAAACGGACTAAAATATTCATAGGTAGAAAATGTAGGTTAGACAAACACAACAGGATGTTTAAAATAACCTTTATTGCATGGCAATTTAAAGTCTGAATGTTCGTATATTTGCACGCAAAGTATACAAGTTGCTGTATATGCATTTTCATGTACGTTGGACAAAGGACATACGGTTGCACCTTTATATGACGGCCTCTGTGGCGTAGCGGTAGAACGTTCGACTGCTATGTAAGAGGCGCGGGTTCGATTTCTGTTCAGTGCAAATATTTGTACGAACGAATATGTATATTTGCATTGGTCTGGGTGTTTCTATATATAATAAGTATGTATTTACAAAAAAAAAGTATCTAAGTATGTTTATCAGCATTCTAGATCCCATAACACAAGCTAGTTAACTATGCTTACCGTAGGTCTAGATAACGTTGTGTTGAATATTGTAGAATATTTATATGAAAAAGTGCGACCGTATCTCCTTTGTCAACGGTATTTAAATATTATTTGATAAAGAACGGACATCAAACGTGCAATCTTTGACGAAGGGAAAGTATTGTATAAAGTAAATTATGCACTTTACTCATAGAGAAAACCAGTAAGAATAGACAAAATGTCGGACTAACGTTCAAACAACTACAGCAAATAACGTGGATTAAGAATTTACATTTTCAAACAGAAATTCAAATTTGTACTGTACTTTGAATGTGTTTGCAGACTATTAATTAAAACAAGCTAATTAATTACCATACAACATTGTGAACGATTTGAAATACGTATTCAATAATAGACAACCATCAAATTAACCTAACAAACTAACAAGTTACCAATACATAATCAATGGTGGGTTTAGGAATATCAATGGAAATTAGTTAAACAACATTGTTATTCAATGCAGAGAGACGGCGAGGAGGCGCGGCGCGGCGCGGACAAGCTGCGAGAGAGCTATGCGTCTACAATCTGTTTAGAACAATCAACATAACAGACAAACCCGCTTTGTGCATTAGTCGCCCGTCCAACCCCCTCCACTTTAAGGCTTTGCGTTCAAGTGCTGAATCTAGTTGATGAATTTCGGTTCAAGAACTCTCTCAATCCGAATTTAATAATCGAATCATCTGTTTATCAATCAGAAGACTTCCACTTTAGGTACCTAAGTTTGTGTACAGGTTACAGGTACATTATTTCTGTTAAACAAACTGTTTCCTAGATGGCCAATATGCTAATCTTTAATAACGTGCCTATAAAACAAAGAATTCGAAAAGAAACGCAAGAAATGTTTCATTTGGGATATAAAAACAAAAAACACAAACATCAAAGAAGAAAGAAATTTAGGTCCATTTATTATCTTATTAGTTTATCTATTAACAATAGCAACAGGAGCACTGTGTGCTGGGGACTTTTGCATTTCATCCATAAATAAACGTATAAAATTAGAGTTATAAAAGAACCTGATGCGCGACTATACGAGAGTGTGAACAGATTTAAATAAACTTTCCTCGATACGTGAAATGCATACTCGTTCATCGCTCGTCTATAACTAAATAACCTCGTTGCACTGGGAAGATAACGAACTATTAATTAAACTCGTGTATGTAAGCCGAATATGAAAGTTATGCCAAATTTTTTCATCAGCTCTATTCGTGCCACAAGGGAAAACAGCTTTGTTAATTAAAACGCCACGACAAATATAACCCTAACACTATAAACGCGCCTTGCAGTGTACTAATTGACAAAGAGAATGAAATAAACGACCTACATAATATTTTATTATGAAATCTCAAAAGTTTTTTTGTATTCGTAAATAACCACAACCCGTAAAATAGAACGTGGCATCATTCCAAAATGTTTGAAGTGAAATATCCCTATACTCGTACCTACAACGATGGTAACATTATGAGAAAACGAGAACCCTTTTTCCAATAAGTATGATCGAACGACAGAGTTTCTCGTCGGGGCTGGAAATTCTTGAGCAGTTGAAAACAAGTTGAGGGCAGGGCTGGTCGCGGCGCGGCGGCAATATCGGCAAGTTGAGCGGCCGCAGCTGGCATGCCGCCGCCAATGTCTCAATAATCCTCAAGGTACCCTCCTAATCGACTCTTCCTTAGTTCGACGCAAGTGTGACTAACTGATTAATTCTGCAACTCGGTGTACGTGCCCGGTCTGTCTTCGGCCATTATTGTTTGCCCTACACTTTCATCCGCTCGTGTCCCATTATTGGACGATATCTGGACTATTATTGGCGAAGTAGTACGCAGCGTTCTATTTATTTGTTATCGAAGGGCGGCCATTACACACTACGGCATATAGTTTGGGATTGTAATTGCCGCTATTTCGTTAGATTGAATCCGATTTCGTTCGCTTAGTTTTAATGGTTTCTTCTTGTTTTCGCGTTACAAGATGTTAGGCGCATTACCGGTTTGCGCTTGCTTGCCTGATCGCCGGTTTTCGTTGGCACTTCAATTAGACTGATATTGACCGAGCGAGCTAAGCGAGCAAGAGTTTCTGTTTCGATAAGCTATCCGATTTTGCTTTCATCACTACTCACTCTCTTTTTGCAAATACCATTGTTTGTATTATTCTCAAACGAAAATTAGATTAACTTCAGTTCCACTTAACCTCCTATGTAGCCATAAAGGTGTAATTATGTGTATAATATAAGCATCCCTTCGATGTAGGATTTGAGATAATGCACTAGACTGATCATAAAATTCCTATTGCCTGCAACTGGACTTTAATTTATGACTTTTATCTTTTAGTGAGAAATTTATGTTTATGTTTACAAATCCGCTATATTTACAAATTAGCGCTTCCCGATCCAGGAATTAAACCCACAAGCACAACATTCGCAGTCCTTAGATATGGTACATGTGCATGGGTATAATATTTACCACATCTCCACTAAATAATGTCCCTAACTCAATCAATGAACGTTCATTATTGATATCCCGGTGCAAATGTTGATGCATAGGTCGAGATTAGCAACAGGCAATAATATACAGTAAAACGTGACAGTGACTCAAACGCAAATGTGATGACTTGAAATATACGTGACCGTAAAGTTATAATGACAATATCACTCAGCAGATCCATAACCCTGTAGTTAGTTGTACATTATTAGTATATGGTAATTTAATTTACTGGCTTTTTAACAGTTAAATATGTTGATGTTAATTGTTATTAATAGTTTCTTTCTAGCAAACGATTTGAACTCTTCACGTTGGCATGACTAATAATAATTATCTTTATTTTTTTCTTATATTTTTAAATTATTTTATATAAGAGGCGTTAACATCTAATAGAGAAAAGTGAATGGATTCTAAAAACGAATGTCACCCTTATAGATGCCTACAAGAGACTTCCATAGGTATCTTCATGCCCCAATTGAAAGATGTAAGTCTATGGGAACAACACATTGACTTTATGGAAATGTAAAGAAAAAAAGTGCCAAACCGGTATTTATTTAAAATAAATAAGTATGCCCCATCATTGGTAAGCCATCATTTGCTAATAGCTGAAGGTTAAAGAGCATTCTTGTACCCATTATTGAGAGCTACCTCCCATCTGTTGTTGTTAACTCTTGCCTCTGTTAATTGGTATATTCTTGATTCTCTGAGCTTTTTCCGATAAAACGTAGATTGCTCCACTTGTTGGCCCTGTAGGGGGACATTTGTGAGGAGGTAGGGAGGTAGCGTTAGATAAAACGAGGGTATATATCGCCAATAACTCGCTCCATTGTTTGTTGGCGGCTGACTTAATAAGTTCGCCGAATTTATTATGATTTGTAGGCTCCCTCGTCGTCTTATTACGAGGCTTTTAACATACTCTGGTCATATTGTGTTTTTACATCGTATAATAAATTATAACCACCAATTTGTTCTTTTACAGCCATCTTGAAAAGGACCCCTATTTCTGTTCTAGTCTTATATGTTATCAAAGTGAATATGCTCTAGAACTTTATGCTCCAGTTAGTCATAATACTTACTTCAAATACCTACACAAAAGATTATTATAGATTGTAAATTATGTTATATATCTTATTAATGAAAACGAACAATGGATAAAGTGAAACAATCAGAGCATAAACAAGTCAAAAGCATAATAAATTATCTAATGAAACGCATTTTCCAACAACAATAATAGAATCTAGAATTCCTCGAAACCCTAGGGAGTTGTGAACGAAAAATATTAATAAGAATAAGTAGCCACGAGGATCATGATTTATCCTTGATTGATTTACAGCGTAAAGTTGCGGCACACTTGACATCCATCATCAAAATTAATGGAAGTCGAACTGACGGAGCTGGGACATTTGAAAAATTGATGTTGTTAATAAATTACCAAGAAATAATAATACGTCGGGAAGTGTTTAGTACTGATTTACAATTTGTGTGACCATTAACAACGATTTTGTTGCTGTTGACATTTAACGACTTGTGACAGACAGACTTAAATAACATCACAGTATTGCAGGTTATTCTCAAATTAAGATAGGAATAATCATTTCATATAATACGAATTTAAGAATTTTGAATTTTGAAATTATTATCATCTCACCATCAGGTTACAACCAAAGCTTGTGATTTGCTCTTCAACCCCTCCTTCTATGGATTGGTTTATCTACACAATGTAGATTATAGTGTAGAAATTAGAAAATAATGCTCATAAACGTATTTTGATGACGGTCAGGGTCAAGATTAGAGAGATTAATACATCTATACCTACGGTTTATCTAGCTGATCATATTCAAAAATATACATTCATGAGCTCATTTCTAAGCCCCGCCGGCCTCAAATTATCATTTGTTTCCTTTTTAGTTTGTAGCGGCATTATTTAACTTTCATGATATTGGTTTTGATTCCATTTTCATTTACACACATATTTACCTGGTAGGTCCCTATGGGAAATTCTTCTTTCAACGTGGTTCATATTGCATAACCTTGCTATTTAGTATATTAAGAGTCTTGAATTTTGGTAAAATTAGGGTTGTAAAACACCTATAGGTATATACTTGTAAAGGTCTTATGTTATAGTTAGAGTGAAACGTCTAACACATAAAAAATCTACAGTTTCTTCTGCCAAACCTTTCCAGAATATACAAGCGGGAGTAGATAAAAAAATATACTGTGAGGGCAAACCTATTTCTAAACATCTCTTTTGTAGACAAATTTTTCAGAAGCGAAGATACCAAATCTAGTTACTTTCTGTATGTTTTTATTATTATGATCGACAGCGGGTGAACCTCATTGTGGCTTTTTTAGTTTTGCCAAAAAAGGGATTCAGGATTTTTTGCGCTAGTAGCAGGAGGAAAAGGATAATTGCCCAGTTGACGGGGCAGGGAGCCCTAACGATTGTCTATATACTCTCCACACCAGAGGAATACAAAATAGGGTTAAGTCGATATCAGTTGAAAGTACTTCCTAAATGGTATTTTTATTTAAAATACTAAAGCAGCAATAAGTACGCACGCCGTTTCACAAACAATATAAAATTACGAATTGCGGTAGACATAATGCAAACTAACCGATCTTTAGTATGACTGGCTCTACCGGTGACCTTCTTGTGTATCTCACAAACCGGTGGGCGCAAGCCATCGAGAGTCGCGGTGAGGCACTAGCGGTCAGCCTCGATGTAGCGAAGGCCTTCGATCGGGTCTGGCACAAAGGTCTTCTTACGAAGTTGCCATATTATGGACTCCCCGAGGGATTGTGCGAATGGATCTCCAGCTTTTTGTCCAACAGAAGCATCCAAGCCGTCGTCGACGGCAGCTGCTCGGACCGCATGAACATAAACGCTGGTGTCCCACAAGGCTCCGTGTTGTCTCCGACGCTGTTTCTGCTGCATATCAATGACATGCTGTCTGATGGCTCCATTCATTGTTATGCGGACGACAGTACCGGGGACACGTGTTACACGGGCCGTGCAAATATCCCTCAGTCCGAGGTGGAGAAGAGTCGCGAACAACTTGTGTCTGAAATCGAGACTACTCTCTCTGGAGTGTCCGATTGGGGACGACTAAACCTAGTCCAATTCAACCCCACTAAGACACAAGTATGTGTATTCACCGCTAAGAAAACCCCATTCATTGTAGCGCCGCAATTCCTGGGCACACCGCTTACCATCTCCCTGAGTATCGGGATCCTTGGTGTCGATATCTCCAGTGACGTCCAATACCGAAGTCATTTGCAGGACAAAGTTAAGTTGGCATCAAGAAAGCTCGGAGTGCTCAACAGGGCGAAGCAGTATTTCACTGCGGGGCAGCAACTCCTTCTTTATAAAGCACAGGTCCGGCCTCACATGGAGTACTGCTGTCACCTTTTTGCTGGAGCACCTGCATACCAGCTTGACCCCTTCGACTCGTTGCAAAGACGGGCATTGAGGCTGGTTGACAATCCCATACTCACAGGTAGAGTAGAACCTCTTAGCCTTAGGAGGGATTTTGCCTCACTGTGTGTGTTCTACCGCCTATACAATGGTTTGTGCTCAGATGAATTGTTTGACATGATGCCCGTAGCTACATTCTATCATCGCACCTCTCGCCATAGGCAGGGAATTCATCCCCACACATTGCGACCTGAGACGGTACGCACTGTGCGGTATGAAAGAAACTTCATCCCACGCACACTCAAGCTGTGGAATGACCTCCCTGCTGCGGTTTTCCCAAGCGCCTACAATATGGGGTTCTTCAAGAGGGGCATCAGAAGGTTTCTTCATGGTCGGCAGCGCGAGTGTGACACCCCTGGTGTTGCATACGTCCATAGGCCACGGTAACCGCTTCCCATCAGGTGGGCCGTGTGCTTGTCTGCCAACTAAGTGGTATAAAAAAACAAAAAAAAAATGAGACTATTGAGGCCAAGGTCAGCCCATTCGTGGTGACAGCAATTAATTCCATCTCAAATACATAGGTTCTGTGATAAACTGTTAAAATCTCGTTTGTTGCAAAACGTGCCAGCAACTCCGAGCGCATGAACCACTGATCTGTGGGCTCCCATGACTCATAGAGACCTATCCCGTAATAAAAAGTAACTTATGTATTATTTAAAACTATAATCTATGTGCCCAC
Organism: Eilema griseolum; assembly: GCA_963662185.1. NCBI lineage: Eukaryota > Metazoa > Arthropoda > Insecta > Lepidoptera > Erebidae > Eilema > Eilema griseolum. The sequence goes on along the minus strand of OY759233.1, from coordinate 11,873,791 downwards.
GATTTGCGTAAAAAAAAACATCTAGACATAAATCCATTTTCACAAACATTCTTATTATAATTAGGATTAATAGGAGAACTACGACTCTGGTGCACCTATTTACTACATAGATTAACCTACTATTTTATACACATATTCAATGAAATTCATATCAATGAGGTCGCGGCGAAAATAAGTAAGATCCTAGGTCGAACATTCGACAAGACAAATGACGTAATGAATTAGTTATTCGGCAAAATAAACACCGTAGTGTCACGATGAAGTATGTGACTAACGCTACACACTAATTAATAGTCTCTAAATTTCGCTAATCTTTAGAACCACCCACTTATTACTGTAATAAATCAGTACAAACGTAAATACGAATATTTACTACAAGGTCAACACGTAAAATAGATTGACTCAAATGCCCCCAGGAGGCGGGAGTCATTTGAAAAGTTATAGAATATTTGCTCTCATGTGAGTGTAATAGCTCCAACATTGGCTATTTGACGAAAAAAAAACACACTGCAAGAATAACAAGCGAATTCTCGAATTGCAATTCAGCACAAATAGTATATTTTTTAGAATTTCAAACTAGGTACAAATATTTAGAATGAAAAATTTAAGACAAATTTTAAGTTTTTTTATAAGTTTAAATTAAAAAAACTAAAAAAGGAGGACTTTAACCCCTGAACGAACCTCACCCCCATTTCGTAGGATTATTATGTGCTGTTGGCTGACTAATAAATATGAATATTACTCAGGCATTTAAAAACACTGGGTAAAACATAATGAAATCCGTAATCAAAGCCCTTTATGGTATTCGAATGACAATATTAATATAAGCTTTCACCCTGTGCCTTTTTGAGATAATAGGTAAAATACCCAAAAGTTATAGGAATGATTAAACAAAGCTGTGATAATTTTGTATAGAGTATTATTCTACTAGTGAGTTTGCGAATAAAGTAAATCTAAGGATTTATAATCCAATTCTACTCGTAATAAAAATCTACAAGACATCTTTGTACATTTTTTACGAGTAGATTTGGATGAACCCTTAGATTTAATAACAACTTGTTTAGAAATGAACAGGTAGGTACAGAATATTTCTGCCAATCCCTAAATTCCTAATAATTTGAGTACCTAATTAGATTGAAACAAATGTGTTCCAACTCATCATCAAGTGTTTACCTTAGTAGAGCCTGAAGTCCGCTTAGATACTCTTTCTTTTCCATTTTGCTTCCGACCCCGAAAGGAAAACCTTTCACAAAGTCTCGTTCATTAATCAGCCTGGGTATCAACTAACAGGTGAGATTGGCATAGGCCCCAAAGAACTTGGTGGCTTCCTAAAACCCTGGTGCCCCATACACCCAACAAATTTCCACCAATACCGTACCTACCGTGCCTCACAGAATACCGCGGTTATAATAACTTCGTGTTGTGTTCCCAGCGGTGAGTAGGGTAGCCAGAGCTCACTGGAGAATTTGTGCTGTCACTGGGATGACTAAAGGCTTGTCCTGCTTTGTCCTCTACACTGACGGCACAGAAACTCTATGCTTACAGGGTCAGCAGCGCTAGTATGACTTCTCTGGGGCCACGGTAACCACTTTCCATCAGGTGGGCTATGCTCTTGTCTGCCACCTAAGTGAAATAAAAAGAAAACCAACTAAAATAGCATAATATTAATGGTACTTGTACGCTTACACGTAACAGTGTCCTGAATGACTTTTAAGTCAATAAATAAAATTCAGTGTACTTCATCAGCTAGCACCATTACCGTGTGTCTGGCCAAACGACGGCGACACGCTCGTAAATCATTACTAATAATACGACCGCCATAGATTCATAAAATGACGGATACGCCCATCCACACCTACGCGAGATGTGGTCGATATACGGTTTCAAAAGACAAACCGAAGAAATTAGAAAAAGGATTAAGTGTATACATAGTTAGAATTATACAATACATATCCTCCATCCCCGGAAGGTTAGGTAGAGGTGAATTAACAACCACATTTCACAAATCATTAAATTCTGTTTCACGTAATAAGTGGTGAGCCTATTGCCGTCTTCCGGGCACTATTGTTGACTCGAGCCATGCATCTGAGGATGAGTCTGGGCTGTATATATCTATCTGATGTTAAACAGCCCAATCCCTTAGTCGCCTTATACGACACCGCATAAGAAGAGATGGTGTGGTCCAAATTCTACTCTGCCGGGAACCACGCGGCGAGGTCACAATTCTGCGGTACTTTTTTATACCACTTAGGTGGCAGGACTAGCACATGGCCCACCTGATGGGAAGTAGTTACAGTGATTTATTTCATTTATTTTTTATTTATACCACTTAGGTGGCAGACAAGCGCACAGCCCACCTGATGGAAAGTGGTTACCGTGGCCTATGGACGCGCGCAACACCAGAGAAGCCACACTTGTGCTGCCGACTCTATAAGCACAGAGTTTCTGTGCTGTCAGTATAGAGGTCAAAGTAGGACAAACCTTTAGTCATCCCACTGACAGTTCTCTGACAGAGCTCTGGCTACCCTACTCACCGCCGGGAACACAACACGAAGTTATTATAACCGCGGTATTCTGTTAGGTGGAGATGCTTCCCCAGTCGGACTGCTCAATTGGGCAGAAATACCGTAAGAAGCTGACCATGTAAGAACCAATAGAAGCCCTTCTTGGAGAACCCCATATTGGTGTCGCTTGAAAAAGCCAATTATTTCTATTTATGGGAATGATACCTTATTCAGAAGAAAAATTGAATCAAGGTTCCGAGAGGGTAGGGAGGAATATATTTCTAATTTGGAATGTAAAAACAAGACAAATCAGTAAATGAACGTTAACATCTAGGTAAAAGCCACTTTTTGCAATATCATATTCTGCATGACATACAGAATGTTAATTATCAGACCAAATGAAAAACAGGATTGTGGTCTTTAAATCAACACTAATTTATTTATCCGTATTAGCATGGCAGTCTATCGCAATCTTTAAAAAAAATCGTTATCCCGAAAGACCTAAAATAAATACGGAGATAGGACACGACGGTATTTCCATCTTAATTGAGCGGTCCAACTGGGGAAGTACCTCAGCCCTACAGAAAACCGCGGCCATAATAACCTCGTGTAGTGTTACCGCTCACTGGAGAGTTTTTGTGCTGTCAGTGGGAGGTGGGAGGACCCCAGACTCCTAGGTGAAAGTTTCGGACGCTTACATGAAAATAAAGAGAGAGTGGGAAGATCAATGGCTTGGCCTGTTTTGGCTTCTGGACTGACGGCACAGAAACTCCATTCTAACAGGGTTGACAGCACGTGTGTGACGCCCCTGATGTTGCACACGTCACCACGGTAACCACTTTCCATTAGGTGGGCCGTATGCTTGTCTACCTAACTGGTTAAAAAACGGATGCTCTACAGTTATATCTGTCTGTTCGTTCATTCACTGAGAGTTATCGAACATCAAAACAAAATAGGAAAATAAAGAGATTTATATTAAATCGACCTGAAATTCTAGACTTTAACCCCCGATCTGAACACTAAACCGATTGATAGTCAGATTAAAGAGCGCGCCATATAGGTTTACAATCTCGGGTCATTATTTTTAGACTTTACTCAGCTTGTACACAATACAGTGCGGAATAATCACCCTAATCAATTGTAGGCCGACCATTAAGAGAGTTTGATGAAAACAGAACGTCAGTTACTTATGCACATCTTATACTATTAAATGAATAATCAGAATACATTGATTCACTCGTACCTATACTATCTCGGAAACCACTGTAACGATTTGGACGACAGTTGGTACAAAGATATAATGATACAAATGAAGGGCACTAACTGAAACCATGACTGAAACATGATTGACAGACGATACACCAAAAATCGTTGTATATATATAATATAGAATAGATAGGGTATAACCACGCTATGATATTAAGACTGTTAGGACTTCCTCATTCCGGTGTTAATGTAAGGACTATATCTTCTATATTTAAGAGAAGCATTTGCATTAACTTTATAATACGTACATACGTAGGTACTCGGCTAAAAATCGAAATGAACAAACTGAAAAAAAAAGTAACTTGTACATATACTCGTAAATGTACAACATATCCATTTTACCACGTTATCAATAGTTACCACTATAACAGTTGAAATAATAGACATGGGACTGTAAACATTAGGACTCAAAGATATATTCACACCGACGCAGTGCTCATTATACTTTACAAATTACAAATTTTGTATTCAGCCACTATGAACCCCAGATCGACCTCGTCACGTTTCTGATGAGATTGCACGGCGACCTATTTATTATAATTATTCACAAAGTAAACAAAATATAACGAACCATTTAACACTGTCATTCTGAATTAACGATCCGAGCCATCTAAAATACGTGCTTTCGTGATATTCAAACGAAACACCAGATATATATATAACACCTGGTTTCTTAAATCAACTCAGTTGTTGGCATTCGGAATGATACAAAAATATAATCATCTCATACGCTGTAATTTTGTGGCAAAAATAAGTTGTTTACGTCAAATCATTTTTCTTACAAATTATTATTGTACAAGTTGGATCAGTGATCAGAAAATAATCCCAAAGTGTAGCGACATATAATTGAAACTGAAGCCACAATTATTATCATATTACATTGTTTTTGTAAACCAGGTAACATGGTAATCTTTTATGATCAATTTATTTTGATAAATTTTATAATTGTAAAACATAATAATGAATATAAATGATGGGCTTGACACGTATTTTAACGTTTATGACAGTCGTTAACGTATGTCAATCCTATACATTGATATATCTAATCTATTTTATTCTATTCTACAAATGTATTGTCTAGAGGATCTGGTATGTATTAATAGTTATGATAGACGGTTAATTATCCACGTACGTTTCCGTGGTAAAACAGAGAGTTTCCTGGACCCGGGAGTCAATGAGGCAGAGGCAGTCATTAGTCGTGAATTGATAATTCGTGCATAAAACAAATTGTTGTTTTCAGAGCGGCTGGATGTTCTGCATTTAAATTTATATCATTTGGACTTTACAAAGTTCCAAATGTACACATACATCCATACATTCGATTGAGCACAGGTTCAAATTGATCAAGTTGATATTTGCCGATTTAACTAAACGGAAAGCTAAAAACGCATGATAAAAAGGTTGTCCAGCAGGCAGACACATCACGTGTACTCAACGTGATGTGTCTAACAGTCACATAATATAACGGTTTTTCACGCCGGAGCAGCGGTGTCTTGGCTCGTGTCCATGGCTGTATTTTACCGTTTGTACCATGGGGAGTGTTCTGATGAGCTCTTCCAATTAGTCCCACCCTCCCCTTTCCTACACAGGACAACGCGTGCGGGTCTTAGATGTCATCCGCACACGGTGCAAAACATCCGATCAAGAACCAAGCGGTTCGGAGACTCTTTCCTCTGTCGCACCATTAAGGCCTGGAATTCATTACCAGCTCACGTGTTTCCTTCTTCCTACAGTCCCGGGTCCTTTAAGCGGGGCGTGAAAAAGCATATGATGAGGCCGTCAAGCTGAGTGTCACCATTGTCACACGGTATGTGTAAGTAATGGTGACCCTCTTTTCTGGGACTTTGCCTTCAGCTTACCATCAGGCAAGGCGAAGTCCAATTGACGTGTCCTATATAAAAAAAAAAAAAAATATATAAACTGATATTTTCAAATAGCTTAGTAATATATCTTAGCTTATCCTAGATTAAACTTTTTTTTAAAGTAATCTAATATCTAATTTCATATTCGTTAAGGTTTTTGAATTTGTTTTTTGATCCATCAACCCTTTGGGAAAGATAAAAAGTCTGTGATTTATATTTCTTGTGTGGTAAACACGCATTTTTGACGTAAGACTGGGTGTAAGGAACCAACCTGCTAGTCGCTGCTGATTAGGACGAGATTCTGGTTCAAGGCGTTCCTCTCTAAATTAGAGATTACTTTACTGAGGTACTTTAATATTCAATCTAATGGGATGGACGTAGATAGATCGTAGCATGACACGATTTCACGCTCTCGTAGAATCTAACAGAGATCAACGAATTCCATTACGGCTAACATTCTTCAGTATATAAGTGAATTCTTTTTTTGTTTTTTATACCACTTATGTGGCAGGCAAACACACGGTCCACCTGATGAGAAGTGATTACCGTGGCCTATGGACGTGTGCAACACCAGAGGCGTCAGCCTCGCGCTGCCGACACACTCACGATTTTAGCACTATGAGTCTAGTTGAAATCTCAATATCTCACAAATATATTTTCTTTTGTTCTTTTTGCCAAGTTTAAAATAAAAGACACTCTAACCCGCTAAAAACTTCAAATCCATTCGATGCTTAGTTCTATTTGAAAATGGAAAACATTTCAGTGTAGACATAATCAAAGTTTTAGAAGTGTACCGGCCATTAAAGCTAGCCAAAAGCAATCGGTCGCTTCTATTCGGCACAATAACTCTGTGCCACTCTATTCCCACTGTTCTCTCCGTTCACCAAGGAACGAGTGCAATTTCCCGCGTTCCGTTTCGCGGGCGACGTACAAAAATTGCTTTTCTGAACGTAAAAATATAGAGGAAAAAAAAAGCTGGTGCCATGCAAATTTTTGTAAAGTCATTCGGAGGCGTGCGTTTGTATTTCTCGGGTGAGGGTGAAGAAGGCGAACGATTGTCGCAGGGAATTCCTTTATTTTGTAAGAGGGATATTGCGCGTCGCATGCAGGCGAGTCGGGCGAGCAGCTGCCGCTCGAACGAGCGTTGTTTACCGCCGGCGACCGGCAATACGCCCGCATCCAACTCCGATGCAGCGTCACACCGACAAAACGTTCTTATTAAACAGGCTATTCGTGATTACACGCTAGGCTAGACCCTTCATAATCTACTCACACAACACTCAATATTACTAAGCAGTAAATCGCGATGACGTAACAAATGAATTCAACCGTGTTTATCTAGCTAAAGTTGTTTTTCCTAAGAACCTCTATAGGCCCAGGTCTCGCCGTGATACGGGTCAAGGCTCGCTTTGCTCGTAAATACAAATAAATAGGATACCATCTGAATCTCATTGCTTGATGCTTATCATATTTTATGGCATTGTAAACTAGCGTACAAATGTTGCTATAAGAACGTATTGTTTCATTTGATTATAATATTTAGATCGGTGTAGATTTATTATGATGTTTTACGTAATTACACGCGTGAATACTTTATTTCAAAGGTGTTGGTTGAGCACGGTTGGTTAAAATTATTTATAGTTAACATATTATGTACTATAATATCCTTTGATCCTCTAAATTATAAAGAAGCTTCAACTTTTCGGCTCTACCGAGAACATTATATTACCACTGTTATAATAATTATGATGGCGGTGTTTTCAACAGAGGATCCCAACTCAATTTAAAATTTCCATCCACTGTGGAATTCCAAATATGTCAATTTCCATTTCAAGGTTCCACTTACTTTTGTCTGTAGGGAATGTCAAACTATTTCACAAACGACCCTTGTTTTACTACGTAGTTGCTTAAATTTTATTATTATTACAATATTTTACAAAAAAGTAATGAAATAACGTCAATACTGTGAATGGTAACAGAAACTACTAAATAGTTCTGAAGTGTAGTTTGGTGACCAATTTGAATTTATTTTTGTTTCGCAGTTCGTTGCCTTCATACATAATCAATCAGGCAATTAATTAGCCTTTTGCAGCTTACTGGACACAAGCTTTTCACAATGTCTGCAGCACCGGATCATATACCATCTATCTGTTATTATACGTCTAGCTATTTTTCTCAAAATAAAGTCAAGTCAACAACAAAAATTCATTGTTTAACTTTTGTCATCTTTTTTAACGCGTTCACAATCAAATCGAACCAAATGAAATTTCTAACTAAAAAGTTCAACATAAAATATTAGTTCATCTTACATAACGATTTTGTTATTGTTTGCGACGGCTCAAACTTCTGTCAAAATCAAGTTACATAGTGCAAATTTTCTGAAAAGTCGTCTTCTTTAATCGTAGGCTTTCATTACATATCATATTAGTCTTTCCATTAATCTATGCAAGAAATTTTAACCTGTCAAAATTGTTCCAATCTCGCAAATAAAAAATAAATGTCTTTTTATTTAATATTGTTTTCATTAAAGAGTAAGTTAATTTCATAAATTCAATTCCTCTTGTACGTGAAGCTTTAGAAAATACTAGCCTCGTGAGAATACCTGTATTAGGTAAACCAATACATTGCAAGGAGATAGGACACGGTGGTATTTCCGCCCAATTGAGCAGTCCGACTGGGGAAGTACCTCCGCCCTACAGAATACCGCGGCTATAATAACTTCGTGTTGTGTTCCCAGCGGTGAGTAGGGTAACCAGAGCTCACTGGAGAATTTGTGCTGTCAGTGAGAAGACTAAAGGCTTGTCCTGCTTGGTCTTCTACTGACGGCACAGAAACTCTGTACTTACAGGGTTGGCAGCGCGACTGTGACTCCTCTGGTGTTACAAACGTCCATAAGCCACAGTAACCACTTTCCATCAGGTGGGCCGTGTGCTTGTCTGCCACCTAAGTGGTATAAAAAAAATACATATATCAGTGCAATTGAATGATAGTTACTTACCTCGTCATTTTTTCTAAGCACTATACGCATATACCTAGTTCATGACTCCCCTTTCAGGGAGAGACGGCAAGAAAACTCCTTATTATTATTATTATCATTATCCTCTCGTTATGTAAAATGGAATCTGTATCTAAAGTGTATCTCACGAACTGTTCCTAAGCCTTATTATTCCAAACTTTATCAGGTCTGCTTCTAGAACAACGTTTTCCCACGGAACAGTATATAAGTTGATACCTACAACTTAGTAATGATATTCCCTGATCAGTTTATATTTGTTATTGTTTGTGAAATGTAAAATGGTCCGCAGCGCTAGTGTAACACCCCTGGTGTTGCATACGACCATAGGCCACGGTAACCACTTCCCATCAGGTGGGCCGTATGCTTGTCTGCCACCTAAGAGGTATAAAAAATACTATCACATTGACTGACTCATTATGCGATCACTGAGGTACGAATAGGTGCGTGACTTTTTGTAATCGATCAATCTTTCATATCTACACTAAACTGTGGCTATCAAACTTTACTACATATATCCCATAATCCATGTGGTTACATATGTTTAACGAACCTTTTAAATAAAATAACAAAATATTTGTATTTGTATAAAATAAAATCAGTTTTCACAGAAACCAATTTACCTACCCACTTAGATATATCAATGATAATAATAATCACATTCAACGATATAGTCTCTGATTCTCCAATGTTAAGATTTCCCTCCTTGTACGAAAACTAAATAAGCTGTCTATAAAATTTTGTTTTCAGGTTACGTTCCCGCCTTCTAGCCCGAAGATAATTTGCAAAAAGGTAAGTCCTCATAAGCATCTATTTGTATTCACGAGCATGGGAACTATTTCTCAGTGGCAATCGTGGCCTCTCGAAGCTTTTGATCCTTTTTAACTGCGAATATCAAATGAGAACCTAGCACAAAAAATATATATTATAAGGGCTGCACACGCGACATAACAAGCCATCAAAAAGAATACGCTGACAATCGATTCTAAGGTAAATTCAAAGAAACGTTTTTAAACACATCTACGAGCTCGGTTCCTAATGCGATTCTAATGCTTTGTTCGAGGAAACAATAAAATTTAAGTGTAATGTTCTCGATTCATTTGAATATACAAAAAGGCATGTTCTCATGTACAGGAACAACGTTGATACAAGAATATGAATTCGTAGTTTTTCATTGTATGAAAACTGTTAAAAACGAACAAGCAACATCTCTGTTCGGTACGTGTTTCATCGGGCTCGCTTTCGTCTTCCTATTTCGTGGTGAAATAGCCCTAATAACATGCCACAACTCATTCTGATTTATACCGTCTCGTTATAATTGTGCGCTTCGCTGGCGCGCCGCTATTGCCTGCTGTTGCAATTTTCATGCAACCGATTCGCGAGAATGGATTTATTCTTTCTGGCAATTTGCTCGTAACTCCCTAGTCTGCTATTGCTACAGATAATTTAATTTAGAAACAGCCAACTAAGTGAGCTTTTATACTTTATTCAAGTACTTCACTTTTTTATGTTTTATGTTCTTCATTATTAAACAGTTATTTCTGATTATGTTAATACAGAGCCATATTAGCTTCTTTTAGTACGAGTTAGATATAGAAATACCGATTGTTTAATTACAATCTGTTCTTGAAACTGTACTATGTAAAACGACGGAATTCTAGGTTAATATAAGTACCGGCAATTTCCAGCTATGTTAACGGGCGCTCAGAATTCGTGTGAAGGACTTCTTAAAATAGTCTACCTATTTATTACGATGTGAATCAGCGTGTGTTCTAAAGAAACTGCTATGTGGTTTGTACATATAAATAAAACCGAATGACCGAACATTTACAGCTCAACACGGATAATAAAAATATTAATCGTCGGTCGTAACTTAAATATCAAACTTGGTTAGTTTTGTTCGGTTCGGTCCATTGATGGCCGCGCTCGCGTCGTAAACTAGACTAACTCCCGATTTAACGCATCAAAACTTCCCCTGTTCCTTGTGATTACGAACTCTCGTACAATACAATCAATCGTCAACTTTTATTTGACTTATCTTGGAAATAAAAAACAAGTAAACAAACGTTGGGTTTCGGATTTCGCGGATCCCAGTACAAAGTTTGAAGGTGAGCCGACGACCGTCTCCCTAATAGAGAAGAAAAATACGTTAATGTACCCTCAGATCCCGAAGACAAATAAACCGAGGCGGACAGGGACGAAATAAAAGCGGGGAGGCACCGAGATAAATAACAATGATCTTGCGGAACAAGTCCACGCACCGGGCGCGGGGCGGCATGCCAGCCACCCGAGTCACACTACTTACACTTATCCCTTTATATTAGACTAGCTTACAAATCATTTAATACCGTCTAATAACAACAAATCACTCTGTTACGTAATTCGGCCATCTTGTATGTTTCCTCTACCTTTTATTAAATAATATTTCTTGTGAATTACTTGGGATCAAACGGCGTTTACATGGTGACCGTAAATACAAAAATGTGTGGTAAAATGGTTAAACATTTAGAAAAAGGTTGGTATGAAACTGAACCTTATAAAAAAATATATAGACGTAACGGGACTCGGGACGGGCTGCTGTACGAAACAATATCCAGTCAGTGTTGTCAGTTGCGAAAATGTTGAATGCTGTTATAGGGTTGGCAAGCTGGGTATGCTAATATATTATATTTGAATATAATATATTAGTCATTTATATTTAAAATACGAATACATTGTCTGCGATCAAAATATTGTCATCGAATGAAATGAACTTACTACTTAGGCACTTATATCTCCCTATGAAAGAATTATTTACTTTTCTAACACCTATCGATTAGCTAGTAATATGACCCATACATAACATAAACTCACGCCTATATCGCCGAAGGGGTAGGCAGAGTTGCTAGCACCCACATTTCGCCTGTTTATGTTTAGGTCCCAATGTAATAGGAAGCGAGCCTATTGCCATTAACCGGGCACTTATAAGCCTGCGATGACCCGTACTTATCAATATATGTTTCAAATTCGATTATCTTACGTATATGTTATATCGTTGGTTCAAATGTAGTATATTCTATCTAATTAGACGATATTTAATCATATTGAAAGTTAAGAAACAAAAAAAAGGATCGATTATTAGATACCAACGTCAACGAAATGCTAAAGTCGTTCCATTAAACAAAATGATTCTTAAATAAAAAGGCTTTCATTTAGAACTTTTGCAACTTCACGACAATTTAGCCTCATTAAAAATTTTAAAATAACTCAAGGAAACTTGAATTATTTTGACCCTTTACCCAACCCTATGCCGGGTGAAGCGGATTCCACGAAATCTTTTTGTCTGCGTCAAGCTGCCGGCTTGTCATAATCTTCTTCCACAAAACAATGTCAGTTTTAATTAAAATACTTTCAAATATTCAAACTAGAACAAAACGTCAAAACAACTGACATAATTTCATCGCTGAAACCGAGAAATATATAATTGCATGATTTATTCGTTCCCAAGTAACAACTACATATCATAATATTATTTAAACGTATAGCAAAAACAACAATTCCGAATTGAAGAAGGTCGGCACTTTCCCTTCAATATAGTCATATCGTGCTATTATGGACAGGACACAATAAAGATAAATAATTGCGAAACTAGCTTATAAAATGAAAAAAGAAATTGAACTGACTGATTATAAAAAAACACCCACATTTTTTTATAACGGTCTTGTCAATATCACATATCTGTGAAAGCTATTTAATTGCAATATCTATAGAAATTCATATCGCAATCGCCAGCAATGTATCTATGCAAAATAAAACGAACAAGAAATAGGAAATAATTTAACGCTACCTTTTTTTTTACTTTCGAAAATTCCTCGGATACTTCGAAAACCACACGGCCATCTCGGCCCATCAGTTGCTGAGGATAAGGTAGCCTATGGGATATACTAGCAAAAGTTTACGCTATCCCGACAAATTACGTTAAATGCTATAATGTGTAATTCGGTTATGACAGTAACTTAATCATTACAGGCTTCTTTCTATACAGACTTCTATTTTATTAGATTGATTTTTATATTAGATTTGATTGATAATCACCTAGCCCCACCATTCAAAAAATAGCACCACCATTTTCCGACAACACAGAAATCAGTTTATTCTACCAATGTCCTCAAAAAGTAAAATTTCTCTCCAGATTGAAAAAGGAGACTTGAGGAAAATTTTCCTCAAGCCTTCAAAATTGCTCAAATCCTTGCTTATACTCGTACACTATCCTGTTTGGTGTGCAATAAAAAGTATTTATTAGGATAAATACTCTGTTGATGCTCAGTGGAACCTATAAGTAAGATAGGTCTTCTTAAAGTTTCCACTGAACATCGTGGAGAAACTTTAAGAAACTCTTCGAAACTAAAACGTTACTTTACTATTATTTTTTCAAACTCAGTGGGCTTTCCTTTGATTTATTTTAAATATGTTTCATATTTAATTCATTCACATATAATATTAATTTAAAATTGATGTTACGTATAGTTGGTATGATACAATAGATAAATAATTAGTCTGATGGAGGTACAGTCGGCCGCGGTCCGTGGAGCGTGTGCGCAGCGTGCACCGACGACCGACTGAACCGTCCCACTTGGCATTAGTTCTGCATGCGGACAGAGCCAGTCGTGGAGTAGTTACTCTATTAAGATATTAGGTACAATCACCTTGATAAATAAACGAATTTGAAATAAGTCATATAATAAAGTTGGTTATACAATCCCTTAGAACTTTCTATCTAGACGAGTTTCCTATCGATAATCAATTCATGGTATCCTTCAAGGAAGCGTATTGGGACCTGATATTCGAAAATAGATTAACACTAAATCAAATTTTATCTAAATGTTTTTTTTTTAACTCATGAATTAATGATGATTAAGATATAGAAAAAACTGGATCGGTTCAAGCGGGATTCGAACCCGCAATCTTTTCCTTACAGGGGGAACGCACTGATCACTAAGCCACAAAACCTTTGCCCGAAACCATCCAAATTCTTTTATACATTTATCCGTCTTACGGCGAAGATTTTTCTAATTATTTTTTTCTATATCTTATTCGATTTGAATAGCTAAGCATATGCTTTAAAATTTTACTCATACATTGTTATAACATTCATATATTGAGTCAAACCCCAGTAAGTTCAGAAATACTTGTGACGAAAACTAAAATGACGTATCAATTTCAGTTAAAACTGTCATCCAATCTTGTAATCTCTACAACATTCCTCTTTCTGACTGCATATTCTTCAAACTTTTTATAAATGAAACATTACGTCATACGCCTCTGGTATATTTTTACAATATTTATTACACCATTAACAACCAATGAGAACGAAAATATTTTTGTGTGTCTATTCCCTTTGTACGCGCGTCATTTTAAACATATTACATAGATTAGATGGATTTAAATGATACTATATGTGTTACAAAAATGTCACTGAATAGATATATTATGTGTTCTTGTTTTCTTAGGTAAAAATATATGTATGTGGATACGAGAGCGCTTCGTTTTATTCGGAACTATAAATATAAGTTGATTGTTTATTTGGTACTTAGCAATTGATTACAGAATTAAGAGTTAATTCGTATATATTTAGGTGAACGAATTGGAATAATGAAATAACAAATAGAATAGGGTTAAAAACGATATAGTTAGTATAAGTAAGCAATGTAGTCGCGTGGTTCCCGGCAGAGTAGAATTTGGACCACCTTATCTCTTCCCATGCGGTGTCGTACAAGGCGACTAAGGGATAGGGCTGTTTAACATCGGACAGATATATACAGCCCAGACTCAGCCTCAGATGCATGGCTCGAGTCAACAATAGTGCCCGAAATACGGCAATAGGCTCACCCCCTATTACGTGGGACCGAATACAAATATTGGTGAAATGTGGGTGATAATTCACCTCTGCCTAACCCTCCGGGGATAAAGGCGTGATTATATGTATATGTATGTATGTAAGTAAGCAATGTCAGTGGCATTGTAGATGTAAAGTTTACGTTTAAAAATAGAACGATATGCAATCAGATTAAGTTCGAAAATTTGAGCCCAAATCTTCATAAAATTGTTGTGCTAACCTTACACTAATCAATAACGTATTGTCTTATTTTTGTAATAAGATTTTTTTCTGTTATTTGTTTTTTTTTCTGCTACCAAACACCATTAATTTTAATGGTTAATATAAGAAGTTCTTATAGGTTTTTGCAGTTATATCGTATAAGACCTTAAAAGAAATTGACAATAATAATTTATTTTAAGGGTCTCTGGAGCATTGGTAACAGATTTGTACTTATTATTTCGCACGAAACGTGTAATCACTAGATTTCTAAAACGACACTTCATCTACTTGCGAAATCAACTATAAAATTAATGAAATCCTCAAATTAATATAGTAAAACAATATAATATATAAATCATTTTTTTTATACTATTGTCAGCGACTCTCCAGTTGTACACACGAGTTAGAAACCGCAATATCACTACTCTGCTGATATTACATTCCCGTCGCCCCCCGCCCCGCGGCCGACGCCATGAAGTCCCGTCCCCGTCCCCGCTGCCACCCACGTCAACCCCATAAGGTAATGAATTCGACCACAGCCATTCTATCGATATGACCTATAAAAATTTAGGACGCAATTATAACTTAATCACTTCATGGACGAATTCCGTGAATTCATCGTCAATTGGTATTCTGTTAGGATTGCAAATAAAGATATTAGTGAATAAATGTTTCTAGCGGTAGACTGCTATGCAGGGGGTGGGACTTCAATTCTCGGTCAGTGTAAATATTTGTAGGCACGCATGAATATGTATATTTGTATTTGTGTGGATATTTCTATTTATAATATGTATATTTACAACAACAATAAAGATATGTTTATCAGCATTCTAGATTCCATATCACGAGCTAGTTAAGCTATAATTGGTTTGAGCCTAGTTGTATAGAATGGCATAGAATTTTCTGTTTTATTTAAGTATATACCTCAAAAAGTCTATGTCTGGATATCTGTAGGTAGTAAATTAGATAGTTTCACGTGGTTTTTGTGAATGCAAAACAGCTAATGTTTTAATATCGAATAGTGACATGGATGAACAGTTTTAACCCGTCACAAAAATATGAAATAGTATTTCCATTAGCGTAGTGTGTATTGTAACAACATGAAGATAACAATTTTAACCAACAGTTGGACAATACAGCTATTATCATTTTACCCGCTCTGAGCTAAATGACTCAAGCTAGAAAGTAGTTAGTGCTATTTCACCGTTCTTTTTTCGATTTAAAATCTACAAAAAAGCCAACACATTATGTGTAAACAAAATATTTTACTCATAGTTAATTACTCAGAACAAATCTAATAAATCTAACTAATTAAAAAAAAATTACACAAGTATTTAGTATCCTAAACAAATATTTAGTCCGGTATAATATAATCAAAAGGTTATTGTGACAATCGCATACAATACACGAGTAAATCTGAACACCCACCAGCGCCTACCAACAACTAAATTCAAACCACCAATTTATTGTGATCTTCCATACTTCCCCCATGTCCTACATGTAAATACTAAAAAGCGGAAACCGACTAGTATTTGAAAGGTCTACTGAAATTGGATACGTTGTAATAGCGAAAGCGTGTCCCATAAAGAACAGTCTATGCTTTGTATATCTGGCTTGTTTCATTACGCTACACAACGCAACCCTCTATTTCAAGGTTTAAAACAACTAAAAAGTCAAGAATGTTTTTCATATACTTAAGGTTTGTCCATACAAGCATCATTAGGCTCTACTTTCAGGGGACCACCCAAATATTTCATAACCCAAAAAATCACCCACTGCTGCACAAATTCACAAGCTACGGTGATCACTTGCCATCAGGTGACAACTTCGTGTTTTGTTCCCAGCGGTAGCCAGAGCTCACTGGAGAATTTGTGCTGTCAGTGGGAAGACTAAAGACTTGTCCTGCTTTGTCTTCTACACTGACGGTACAGAAACTCTGTACTTACAGGGTGAGCAGCGCGACTGTGACTCCTCTGGTGTTACAAACGTCCATAGGCCACAGTAACCACTTTCTATCAGGTGGGTCGTGAGCTTGTCTGCCACATAAGTGGTATAAAAAAATAATTAAAAAGGTGGATCAAATAAGGATACCGTCATTATAAATTTAAATCATAAATAGTCGACTCCCGTCCCGTACATACTCACTTTTTCCAATAGTTAGTACAATCATTGCTTCAAAATTTCAGGTGCAGGTACCCTACCCCATCCATCTGCCTTGATTTAACCAACTTGCTTCAACGGTCACCATTGCCCATGTTCACATTTCTCGTACTACTTTAAAAGAACACAATAGATACTTAAAACGAACACTGGGGTTATAAAAAACTATATATGACAAGTAGGTAAATCAAAAAGTGGATCATAAAACTTTCTTTACCATCTATCTAATCTTTCCTCCATATTTTATAGACGACTCCATTTTTATTTATATTCGCATCGACAGAAACTGTTGGAACAATATAACACGGTTTTCACCAAGAATAGTGTTCCGAAAATATTTTCCGGTTCTAAATGAACATTCAATAGTCTCGGCGAATACAGTAAAAGTCGTACGTCGCAACGATCTTACATGCCATTTATCAAACGGAACACAAACATGTTCTCAAATGAAAACAATTGCAGCTTTTATCGGCGATCTACGGCACTCGGGCACCAGAATATTGTGTCCAATACATCACAAACGCCTTTATGTCTTTCTGTCTTCTATGTATAGACGTAACAATATTATCTTATTGATTTGCTTGTTTTTTTTAATTTTAATAACGGTTGCAAGTTGGTATTCTCCGTCGTCTCTGGTGCAGTATCTCCTCTCCAAGTTGAGTGATCCAATGGCAGTTGGTCCTTTATTGACTCGTTACTGATCGCATTCATGCTACGCACTGCTACCTAATTATGAATGAAGCTTTATATTATTGGTCATGTTAAAGAGAACTCATTTAGTTTTCTCATTAGATTAGTCTTATGACCCTAAAATAGAAAGTTATAACTAAGTCTTGATCTAAATATAAGTTTGAGTCGTAAATGAGTAGGTATATTTTGACCTTAAGTTATTAATTAACATGATATAGTAATCAAACAAGGCTGAATACAAATAGCGTCTCTTGCGGTTTTAAGCGCATTTATTTTATTGGAACTCAGGTTTCGTTCCACTTTATCTATTCGACGATTAAACAGTTTGTTATAATTAATTACCATAGAAATATTACTTACAATAAGATTCCATATTTAACCATTAATCATGTCAATGTCGTTTATCTCTCTTATAGTGGGGCGCACTATAAGTTTCCGGAATGAATATGAAAAAATACTATTAAAGGTACAAAATTAATTTATTGTTTTTCAAAATAATCTCCCTTGGCGTCTATGCACTTTTTCATTCGATCAAACCAGTTTTGAAAACTTTTGTGCCACTCCTCTGTGGTGACCTCTGAAACGTGTTTTTCATACTCCTCGACAGCCTCTTCTGGTGATGAAAATCGTTGGCCGCGTAATTGGTTCTTAATTTTTGGGAACAGATAAAAGTCACAAGGTGCCAGGTCGGGACTGTATGCAGGATGACTCATGAGTTCTACATTTTTCGCCTTCAAAAAGTCGTTTGTCTGTCTGGCCGTGTGAGAACTAGCATTGTCGTGGTGCAGGATGATACGGCGTTTACGGTTATTTTTACGGACTTCGTCAATAACTTCCGGCAAACAAATGGTCGTGTACCAGTCACTATTCACAGTACGACGATTTTCTAAAGCAACAGTAGCCACGTGTCCAGTTTTATTAAAAAAAGAAGCAATCATCCGCTTAGATGCACTTTTCACGCGCGCCACTTTGGTTGGTTTCGGCTCATCTTGAAAGACCCATACGCTCGATTGCTGCTTTGTTTTGGGATCGTAGCAATAAATCCATGTTTCGTCACCTGTTACTATGTCCCACACCAAATTTGACGCACCTTCGTTGAATCTGGTAAGCATGGCACTGCACCAAGTGACGCGGTCCGTTTTTTGATCCTCGGTCAAGTTATGTGGGATCCACCGCGAGCACAGCTTTCTCACACCCAAATGTTTGTGTAGGATTGATTGTATTTGACTCATGCCTATTTCTAAGGATGCGCGAATTTCATGGTAGGTCACATGCCTGTCTGTTTCAATCATACGGCGCACAGCATCGATGTTTTTGTTGGTCACAGCGGTGGACGGCCGACCATCGCGAGATTCGTCACTGAGATTGATACGACCACGATTGAATTCTGCAAACCAGCTATAAACAGTCGTCTTGCATGGAGCTTCATCGCCAAAAGCTGTTTCAAGCCGAGCGATGCTCTGTTGAGCCGTCAAATTACACTTAAAATCGTAGAAAATCATACTACGAAAATTTTCCCGAGTTAAATCCATGTTGATGCAGACACACAATTTTTTAAATGGCGCCACAAGGTAAAAACAAAAGACAGTCAGATGAAACAAACTGTATTCTACAGCCAAAGAGTTCTATTTTCAAATGTTGTAATAAATTTTTAAATATTGTTTATGTAAGTGGCCAGTTCCGGAAACTTTTAGTGTAACCTATGTATCATATAGGCTAACATTTAACTTATTAATATTGGCTACCATGTTATAAACAAACTTGAAAGCATATAGTATAGTTAATATCATGTAATGGAAAATAAAAACCATAATACTGTGAAAATGTTCAACATCAACACGATTGGCTATTAACTGTCATTTTCTTTTTGGTTTATTTCTTTTAAACATTATCAATATCCAAACACAGAATTTGTCATATATATGAGAAAGTTTAGCTACAATTTATACCTACCAGCTAATAATATCACGAGGCGTATCAAAAATACTTTCCATTTTTGAGTTTGAATAAATAAAACCCAAACAAAGGTCAACGCTTAACACTTACATCGCTACACTTTATGACGCTGA
The DNA here is from genome assembly GCA_963662185.1 of Eilema griseolum. Lineage (NCBI taxonomy): Eukaryota > Metazoa > Arthropoda > Insecta > Lepidoptera > Erebidae > Eilema > Eilema griseolum. The sequence goes on along the minus strand of OY759233.1, from coordinate 11,854,151 downwards.
CAAAGTCATGGTATAAAATAACAGTAGGTAAGTAATATTATCGTGTAACCAAAACTAAACAGCTTATCACTGTTAGTTCACAATTTGTTACAGTGTGAGTGCGCCGGTAGTTGATTTCATATTCCGCCACTAGTGAAGTATGCAATAGCCGGGGCGGAATCAGGCGGAAACAAATCCAATGCTGATACGTACGGGTTGCTTCACAGTCATAAAGTTTAGCCCAACTTACCACGTCTGTGGTTTCAGGCTTTCATTTTAAACTAGTGATTTAGAGACTGGATTTTAAAGTTCAGGTACTTTTGATGCCTCCAAATCTATCTAATGGCAAACTTGTTATGACAATGGTCAAGGACTTAAGGTCGAATGATAATATAGGTAGAAAGCTAAACATTTTTGAGTTATTCGAAAATAAGTGTTCAAAACATTGTAGCATAGTGTAAACAAGGGAGTGGGTAACAAAGTACACGAGGCATTGGGGGCAACTAATCTTTTAGCGCGTCACCGGCGCACGCACATAAATTGTTGGTGAATTACGAGGCGCCCCGAACGGCACCAATGTTACATACTCACCTTCTCCCGGTTGTAAATTTCAAATTCATTCGGATTTTAGTCCAGAACAAATAATCGAACTGTACTCTTCACTATTGAACTTACTGCTTGATAACTTAAACGTGGATTAATAGTTCATTCAATGATACTTGCAATACGCTTCACTTAATACACAAGATTTGGTGGTAATGATATAAGTATTCAACACTAAAGTTGTAAACAAGCGTTCTACGATCATGATACAGAACAATAGGTATGACTCGTTCAATATTGATAGGACCTCTGGCAACTGTTCTCATCAATATCGACACTATTTTGCTATTTTTTGCTATTTGGCTGATCTTTTCGTTGGGTAAGTTGAAATATGACCACATAATGTTTTTTTACATTTTATATTAATGTAGGATACTTGGTAATAAGTAACACTATCTACTACTCATATCAGAAGAGTGATTCGCATATTGTCACCTGCGTCATAAAAGAAAAAAGGAGAAGAACTAAAAAACGTAGAAAGTGAGAAACGCAGCCGGCATTCTCATGATCCATTTAAACACAAAACACTGCTAACCGTCCCTTCCTCGAATGATGCGTTCCATGCGTGCAGAGAAGCAGAGAAATACATGGCTATCACCAGGAAGTAACAGTACATTTATGAAGAAAAGTGTTTCGAGAAATCTTTCAGTAGGTGCTCTGTGCTGCACTAAATCACATATTACATTCATTTCAGTTCCACGAAGGAAAAGAAATGAATTAATTTCGCAAAAGTGTCGTGTAGTCTCGCGACTCGCTCTTAACCGAAGTTAGTTTTTCATTATTACATTTCTGTTTCCGGTCGTCGGATTTTGATTTATGACTTTAATTTGGCAAGGTTGTCGACGACAGGCCGAGACATGTCGGAGTGTTTTCAAGGAGCCATCGTGCAATTGTTTAATTAATCTTAAGCTATGGAAGCGCTGCGGGTGCACTACACTTGGCCCAACTTTAAACTCGTTAAAAGTTCCTTTGCAACATTTGGCGTCAGATAAGCCGCAGTGAGAGTTCGGTTCCGAGATTGTTAACTTATCTAGTGTTATAATTAAACATCAGCCCATGTTTCATTTCTCGCGGTTTTATTTTAGTTTATTTATTTGAAGCAACAAATCTCATTATTTACACATAATGAGATTTGTTGGTCAGCTTAATCTGTAAATAAATTATTTACAGCCAGTCTGACTCATTATGCCACTCGAGTAGTCTTCTGAATTTTTCGTATGTAGTAAAATTGACTTCGATATGCTGGAAGTGCTGGGACACAGACTCTTAGAGTCATTGACGTCTTTCCTTTTCATCATAATCAGGGTCTCGTGTCTTTTTAATATTTGACTTAGGGATGAGACAAGTAATATAAGGAAAGTTAGGTTTGGAATATATTCTTTTTTTTTTTTTTTTTTATATAGGACACGTCAATTGGACTTCGCCTTGCCTGATGGTAAGCTGAAGGCAAAATCCCAGAAAAGAGGGTCACCATTACTTACACATACCGTGTGACAATGGTGACACTCAGCTTGACGGCCTTATCATATGCTTTTTCACGCCCCGCTTAAAGGACCCGGGACTGTAGGAAGAAGGAAACACGTGAGCTGGTAATGAATTCCAGGCCTTAATGGTGCGACAGAGGAAAGAGTCTCCGAATCGCTTGGTTCTTGATCGGATGTTTTGCACCGTGTGCGGATGACATCTAAGACCTGCACGCGTTGTCCTGTGTAGGAAAGGGGAGGGTGGGACTAATTGGAAGAGCTCATCAGAACACTCCCCATGGTACAGACGGTAAAATACAGCCATGGACGCAACATCTCTACGCAGCTGTAAAGGTTCTAGGGTGTTCGTGATCTCGGGATTCCCAATGATGCGGACCGCACGTCGCTGCAACCTGTCGAGAGCATCTAGTAAGTACTTTGCTGAACCATCCCAGAGATGCGAGCAGTACTCCACACAGGAGCGAATTTGTGTCTTGTATAGAAGACACCGCTGCTCCGGCGTGAAAAATCGTCTCACTCTGTTCAGGACTCCGAGTTTTCGTGAGGCTGTTTTGATGATACTTTCGATGTAGTTTTTGTTATTCAGGTTGCAGCGAACATCCATACCTAGGATATTGAGATTGTCCTGCAGCGGCAGTGGTGTGCTCTGAAGAGTGGGGAGGGGAAGGAAAAAAGATACTTTTGCTGTAAACGCACATGCCTGCGTCTTCTTGGCATTGAACTCAACCAGGTTCTCAGAGCCCCATTGAGAAATGTGATTCAGGACCCCGTCAAGCTCAGTGACAAGAAGCTGCCTTTTCTCTGCGATATCTGACTGCTTGGCCGCTGGATGTCCATGATAACTCCCATGTAAAGTGCTATAGTCTGCATAACAATGAACATTGCCGGTAGACAGCATGTCGTTGATATGCAGAAGAAAGAGCTAGCGCTAATTCTAGTCGCATCCGAAGTTTTCACGTCGGAGTCTGGGGTCCAATTTACCAGTCTAACTGCGTATTTGGCTGAACTTCGAATTCAAATCCGTAACTACTACTATAGATGTTTATATGGCAACTTAGAACGACGGAATAACGTACTCTCCGAGGCACTACCAGGCCAATACAAGTACCTATATTCATGCATACAAATATTTGCACTGAGCGATGATCGAACCCGCGCCTCCTTCGTAGCGGCCGAGTTCAATGCCGCCACGCCACCAAAGGCTATATAATTAGGTTTGGAAAATAATAGAAAATACACTCGAGAGCAATGAATCCGGGTCACTTAAAGAATGTTAAAAATCTCGGAAACTAAAAATGATAGGTTAATGCAATAAATTGTATTTAATAGACAATGTAATACTCCTTAAATGAAAGTAAAAAAAATATGAGTCACCATACATTTTATTAACACAAAATTACATAAAGAAAAAAACTGCTGATCTCTCCTTAAAACAAAAATAGGAAACATGAAATTTTTGAACTTTATTACGATTTTCTTGAATTTTAATACTTCGTATTGCCTCCTCGTGCTTCCATTACTGCGTTTACGCGGTTTGGCATGCTGTACACCAAGTTCCTTATACGATTTTGGGGAATATTCTCCCATTCCTCTGTGAGAGCAATTTTGAGCTCACGAAGCGTGATTGGGGGAGGGTTTCGTTGTTTTACGCATCTGCCTAGCTCGTCCCAAGCATGCTCGATCGGGTTGATATCCGGGCTGCGCGCTGGCCACTCCATACGAGTAATGTTCATCTCTTGAAGGTAGTCATTCACAATCCTACCTGTATGAGGTCTGGCATTGTCATGCATAAATATAGCATCCTCACCTAAATTGACCATAAATGGACCAACGTGATCATTGAGGATTTCTTCCACATATCTTACGCTAGTTAAAGAGCCGTTTTCTATGATCACCAGCTCTGTGCGACTTTCAGAAGAAATTCCGGCCCACACAAGTACAGACCCACCACCGTAGGCTACTTTTTCTTCGATGCATGCTTGCTTGAATCTTTCCCCTGGTCTTCGATACACTCTGTGTCTTCCATCGTGCTTGTAGAGCATAAATTTTGATTCGTCGGAGAACATAACTTTTGACCAATCTTCAATACTCCAATTTACGTGGCTCTGGGCATAACTTAGTCTCGAAATACGATGCCCACGCTCCAGTTTAGGGCCGTTTGCAGGTCTAAGGGGTTTTAAGTTAGATTCAGCAAGCCGACGTCTTACTGTCCATGCACTTGGGTTACTTCCTCCGAGGCGTCGAAACTGATTGGTGAGTTCAGTTCCTGTGAGAAAGCGATTTCGAAGCATGGTGTTCACCAAGTATCGGTCTTCTCGTGCTGTGGTACACCTGGTTCTGCCCGTTCCTGGTCTGCGTAGGTTAGAACCAGTTTCTTCGTAACGTCGGAGAACTCTTTGTACTGTTGACAGCGACACACCGACAGTCCTGGCTGTATCGCGCTGACTCCGGCCGGTTTCCAGCATTGTAAGTATTCTGGTGCATTCTTCAGGCGTAAGCGACATAATTTCAGCTTGATTAATGAATATAGAGCACTATCAACATGGTTTATGTACCCACATAAATGACAGATTACAAACAAAAGCAACACCAAATGCTGTAATTTCGTAGTTCCATCTTCGAAAGTGGCCCTTTTTCAAATTTGATTTTTTTATGATATAACTTTACAATAACTAAGAAGTTTTAATACCTTCATTTAAGGAGTATTACATTGTCTATTAAATACAATTTATTGCATTAACCTAGCATTTTTAGTTTCCGAGATTTTTAGGATTCTTTAAGTGACCCGGATTCATTGCTCTCGAGTGTAGTTGAACGTTAAAAACATGATTAAACTAGTTTAGAATTTTTTAATTATCGGAATTTAGATTTACATTATGGTAAGTATGTACTCGTAAATATCTACAGAAAGTAATTCCCAGACGTACCTCGTACCTACAACATAATTACCTACTGTAAACTGAACCCGTTTTCCCCAGTTGATACTAGGTGTGGTCAATTTAGTACATACTTATTTTTTAATTAACTTTTAATTTAAACTATACATGATACCTTTCTGTTGCTATTGATAAACTTGAGTAAGAAACGGTAAATGTTTTAATATTAACTTTAATAACCACAAAAATTCGTCATCATAAGTGATGGTTACCGTAATATTGTGATGATAAGTATGAAATTCGTATCACTTTGAGGTTATATCAACAATTTGATGCTTCATCATCCTTCCGCACAAGCAGATTTAAATTCGAAATTTAAATATTTGTGCAATGTTCTCATATCCCACCACTAAAACTTGAAAAGACAGGGAAACATTCAAGGATAAACGTACCACCATGAATTAACAGAATTGAGAGGACAATAAAGTGTTTGTATTGTCATTGAAGACACTCCAGAGCGCTGTCGCCATGATCACCAAATGCATGTACATAACAGCAAGCATTCAGCGAACAAGGCTCATTCCCACGTACAAGATGGCCGACAATGGCCCTTAGCGGATAATTACTCAAATAGATTGCCCATTGGGGCATTGTCTCTGTGTATAAGCTTTATATTAGGAATGTTTCTGACTGGCATATCAATAGCAAAACGGCACACCATGTTAGGTTATCAATGTCTTGTTTACTACCTATGCTCAGACAGTTTAGGCATAGTAGTAAAGTGCTTAGTAGTAAAGGAGTCTCCCATACGATTAAGACATTCCGGGTTCCTGGCTATCATGTCAACCCACTCCTAACACAAGCAAATAAGCTTAGTTGGAGGGATTAGGATGAATATTAGTAATTTCGGTTAATATTCTTGAAAATATGATTTTAACATCGTTGTGAAGTATATTAGATATATTACCCAGAGCTAATTTTATGAAAAGAGATAATATTTCTTTGTTCCATAGAAAGAGGCCAAATCATAGAAAACCTCCAAATTGTGGAGTCTTTTGAATGTATTCAGAAGTAATACCTAATAAATATTTGAATAAAAAATAATGTTTTCCCGACTTCATTTCCACGGTGGGGTGTCGACGCCAGTGCCCGCCAGAATTTTTTCTCGGTACGCATCACGGGCATTTAATCTGGGGTTTTGATCAACACGTCCTCGCTTGGTAATATAATTACAGTTAACAGCAGTGCGGCGACGTTATCGCGCGTATAAATTAGAGCGATTTACATTTACGGTCGAGACATAGGCCCCGCTATTATCGTGAATGATGCGGGGTTAGGTGCGGGCTCGAGATCATCGTACCACGATTGGTGAGCAATCGCTACCTAAATAGTACTTCTGGTTGCGCTCAACGTAAACACTTCATCGTCTCTTTTGTGAGTATTTTTTCTATGAACTCACATGTAATTAGAACTAAAGTCTTTACCTTTACCTAATGTGCTCTTTCATTTTACCACGTTTATAAGTGCAATTTTATAAAAGGAGGTTTGTTAGAGCGTATAATCTATAATTAAGTATGTAAAAATGATCCTCTTGAATGTGTTATTTAGCGGCACTTTATTATCAAAGAGAATACAGGGCTAAGAAGATAATAAAAATCATCAATTTGTTTGCATTCGTTTTACGATAATATTCGTATGGTGACAGAAAAAGAATACAAGTATCACTACCCATCTCATCCGCAGGGTGTCCATAAGAGATGACATGAGAAAATACGCAGACAATATTACTGCGAGAGAAGGAGAACTTGAAATAAAACCCTGTGCCAACCCGTCTGGTCTGTTTGGAAACATTGGGCCAAAGCCTCCCAACACCGGGAGAGGGCTATGTCCAGCAGTGGAGTGCGATAGGCTTGATTGATTGATTCATCACACACACACATACACACACACATATTTGTTATATTACTGCATGTGCTTGATTTTAATATCGTTCTTGTTTTCATTTCTATATTTGTTTTATCATACTGTCTTCTGTGCTTATGCGATGTAATCCTTAGCGGGATAAAAGAGACTAGTATCTCACAACACAGGGAATCTTAGTGTGGGATCTAGGGCTACAACCTATGTATTTCATTGATTTCCGAGACAATAAACATTATTATTATTATTCATTGTCGATTAAATCTTTTCAATATTGTCAATGTTGTAAAAGCTTAAAACAACAAATAACTATTTCTATAACTTTCACCTTTATCTTTTCTTCTGCTAAAAATTCCTATAAGTGTATCTGTGTATTAAGATTTACTTCTAAGATTACACACACCTAAATTACACACACCAGATCTTTGTTAACCGTATAATCAGGTACCTCACGAACTCTCGTTAATTCAAAATGAATTAAACTCGTTGATTACGCGTTCTCTCCAAATTGCACTTGTCATGCTGCTCGTACTTACATTTAATTTTCATATAACGCGCAAAACCGGTGCAAATTGGTATTAATTTACTTGAAACATATATCCTTAATGGTATAAGTAATATCATTTTAATACAGAGGTATAGTGTAAAGAGATTACACCTTACTTACTGGTATGTTGTAATTTATTATATTACATTTTCAAGAGTCTTTGAAAACTCTAGAACACTATATCCACTTACTTACTTCTAACAGGGACGCTGTTAACTGGCCGAGTGATATACCCTTTTGTGTGGATTATAACCTTTTTTTTTAACCACTTGGTTGGCAGACAAGCACACGGCCCACCGAATGGAAAGTAGTAATTATGAACATTGATTTTATTTGACATAACTACTTGTTGACTAAAAATTCAAGTATTAGATTATTGAACTTTTGATACTTACTCATTTTCTAAGCTTTTGTCGATATAATAACCAACAAATTTTGTCGTCAGTATAAAGAAACTATTATCCGTACGTTGGTCTTATAAATGATATTTTCATATCCCTCAAGGATAATATCCCTCCCTATACCTTAGAGACATCAATAATCACTACTGAATACTCCGACAAATCTATTATCACGATATTAGGTCTATTAGCTGGTATTGCAGTGTATGATAACAGAATTTCCCCTATAGAGTGTAATCTGATAAAATTAGCTGCGGTTAGGAAATGTGTGTATACGTTCTGTATTGTCATCTCTATGTGTTTGAATTTCAATTTCTAGATACTTAATTAAAATTGCTGCTTTTTAAAAATATCTAATACACTTTTTTTAAACAACTTCATTTTTTTAATTCAAATAAATACATTTTATAGAAAGATATAATCTAATATTTACAAGAATAAAAAATAGGATACAAAAGGTTCAAATCAAGCATCGATGAATTCCTCCCCATCGATGTTTACTGGTAATGTGACCAAAAGGCTGTCGGCATTGCCCCGTTGGATGGCAATGCCAATTCGTTGAGCGAAAAAGAGGCCAGCCCTTTGGTCACGCGAATCATCGACCAGTCGTTTTGCTATTTCTTTGTATAGCGACCGTGCGCTCGGACCCTACGAACCCAGCGTTTCAAACCTAAACGGCTCAAATATACGTTTGAGGGTCTCCGCAAATGCCGCAGCAGCACAAACGCAATCCATCATACTTGGAAGATGGGAAGGGGCAAGGGTGTCGACACATGTTGCGTCTCACACCAAATGCCTACCCATCTTCCAAGACATCAAAGACGTCCGGTCTCTTGCCATCGTTGCGCACCAAACCAACTGGTTCAAGTATGGCTGAAACGCCGGCGGTGACAAGAGCCCGGTGGACAATGTCATTTAATGTGCATGACAATGCGGCCTGCGCTCCTACCGCATAATAGGCCGTGATGCCCAAGGCTATCGACTGCCTCACCACAGTGACATCGATGAGGAGAAACACAGGGAGCACCCAAACGAAGACAGGTTGCAATTCTGAAAGTCGTGTCGTCCAACATGGTCAAGTAGGTTGGTCAATATTAGGTCATAATTGAAGAAAAGATGTTGTCCGTTGTAAACGATTCGTTGTCCGTTACAGAAGGTGTGCTGAAAAAAAGACAATATAATATTTTTCTAGGTACAATAAAGAATTTTTAAAAAAATCTCATTTTCTAAATTGTAATCTTCGGGTGCAAACGAAATTAGATACAAAGTAGTACATTTAAGTAAAACAATCGATCAATATGATCCTTTCAGAGCAGATCCGCAAATCGCCTTTAATGTGTGCGAGGGTTATTTGATTTACAGACAATATAAGACGGCTCATTAGTGCAGAACCACCAATTGTTCCGCGTCATCGCAGTACAATACCACTGATCTATTGTCACACAAATTACCAGCATTATAATTATAACTGTCATAGCATTAATACATAATCACCGACTTAAACTCAAATTATTCTAGCGTTTAATATATTACAATTAGGTATAGGTACATTTACCGATTTAGTGGGTAATTAACCTTTTGATCTCACTAACTTGGTATTAAAAGCGACTGTAGAAGACAATGACTGACGAAAAAACTAATCATTCGCTTAGTCTTCGTAATTTATGTTATCCAAATACTAAAAAAATGGTGAACAAAATATCACAAACTATACAGAACCTAAAACAAGTTATCAATGCAACATATATAATAACCTCGTGTTGTGTTTCCGGTGGTGAGTAGGGTAGCCAGAGCTCACTGGGGAGTTTTTGTGCTGTCAGTGGGAAGACCAAAGGCTTGTCCTGATTCTCGCGGCGATGGTCCGCTGCGCGGATGCGTGGGCGGCCGGCGCCTCCTTCTGCGAGCAAGTAATGCTCGTGAAGGAGGAGGCGGGGCGGGAGCGGCAGCGGGAGCGACGACGGATCGCAAGCCAAGCTGCCCGCGTACTAAGGCAACTCGGGCGTCGGAGGTCGTTGAACGACCTCCGCCCCCCATGAGCGCCGGCCTGGGGGTGACGGCGGCGGCGGCGCGCCTGGCGCGCCTCCCCGTTTACCGGGAACGAGTTGGGGACTCTGTAGTCCCCACACACCCGAGAGAAGAGGGCCAGATCGTGAGAGATGGCCCTGGGTCGGCCGGGGTGCGAGGGATATGCCTGTCAACCTCACCTTCGGCAACCAAAGCGACCCACAGGCGGCGTGCGTTTTAGTCGGTTCGAGTCCGACATAACCTCCTTCATCGGCTCCGGTGGGGAGGAATCCGTGGGGATTTTGCGCACGTAAAAAAAAAAAAAAGGCTTGTCCTGATTTTGTGTTCTGCACTGAGGGCACATAAAATCTCTGTTCTTACAGGGTCGGCAGCATGGATGTGATCCACTGGTGTTGTGTCACACGTTCATAGGTCACGGTAACCTAAGTGGTGTCTGCCACCTAAGTGATATATAAAAAAACCACTTTCCATCAGGTGGGCCGTGTGCTTGTCTGTCACCTAAGTTGTATAAAAAAAAAGAGATCTTCTGTTTTGTGTGTTAGTTAGTGTGTAGTGTTTAATTAACATACTATACTTAGCTTCTAAATCATAAACAAACCCTCAGTTACCTACAAATATAATGCTACATTTACACCAAAATATATATTGCCTTCTTTTCTTATACTTCTTCTCTAAAGCCATATTTCTAATACGTATTTACATATTATTAAACATGTGATTCTATTTTAGTCTATGGTGAGAGCATTTTAAAACTCGACTGTTCTAAAATTCGATTCTATTCGACGCGAACGTCTAACGTTGCACGTGCATGGACTGGTTAAAGAGTTCCACTGAATGTGTTCAGTTGCAATTTATAACTTCGGCCAAATCAAGTTTATATTTACATATATAATCCACACTGAAGTGAAGACTGGAACTCAAACGGCTCATAGTCAATATGAACAACATTATTCACCAAATGATAATATTTAAAAAGGATTATTGAATTTGAGGCAAGGCCTAAACAAATTACCTAATATACTTTTTCTATACTATATTGTTAATGTAGCAGTAAATTGCGTCTATTTCATGTGACTGATGTCTTAGAATGAACGAACCGATTTTGACAATGAAGTCACAGCCTCCTGAAACCTTAATACATGTTACATAGATTCATTATTGAAAGATATCGATGAAAATCTTCAGCATCCAATATCGTGGGATCGCTAGAAGTACCCGTATTCTTGTAATTTCTGAGGCATAATTTTATTTATTAGATTGTGCCCCCGTCGCCTCGAAGCGGCGAGAGCACCCTATTTGCCGCTTCATTGACTTACAACGGCACTCCATAACACTTCGCACATATTTCTGTTGCTCCTCTCTCGCAGATGTTGGATCCCTCGCACCTCATTATATTGCGGATGACATTTAATAAAACATTATGGGTATCTCACAAACGGTTTTCGATAACCGTGTAACACTACACATACACATGACTTGGTTATCTAAAAGAGAGAAGTGCTTCACTTCTCACTTGATGTGTGGGTGAATATCGTTATTTGTGCTGTTGGTCCCAAATATCGTTCCATTATACTTTAATTATGTTAAAAGCAATACGATGTTCAGTATCCTATTCATTAGTGAAATATTGACCTATTTAACTTAATTCTGATGGTAATAATTCGCATATTAAATATCTGAATTCATTAGTCGTTCGTAATGAAATGTCAAATGATGTAAAACAAATATTTGATTATGGATGAATGTCGTAGATAATGATGAAATTTAGAATAAAAATAATGCTGGACTAACAGCCATATATTTGATCTATACTTGAATGAAATGAAATTTTAAAGCATTTAGTATGCTAACAATTCAAATATTTTGTTTGAAAATATGTTTTCTATTCCACGTAGGTACTGTAAAGGCAAATTGTAAACCGCTGACTATTTCCTTGTATAATGTGCAGGACATGTAGATAAATGTGAATAATAATTAAGAATTTATTTGCAGATAATATAGATATAATATAGTTTTATGCTGATGATGTCTTTGGGAACAAGTCTACTAAAAAGTATTGGAAGTAATATCTGTCTAATTTCTGTCGACATTTGAGCAATTTTGTGTTTTATGTATGATTTTAAAAGTGGACTGACTACTTGCTACAGTTACTAACTTAGGATATATTATCGACTTCACAATAGAGTGGATATAATGGCCTTCAACTATATACAAAAAGTATTCGTGAACAATATTATCGATAAAAAAGAACAATATAAATCAAATTAACAGATAGGTATATTTTGGTCAGCTACCGTAAAAAAGGAATGAGGAAATAAAAATTAAATGAAATTTTAAAGCATTTAGTACGTTAACGATACAAATCAATTAAGATAGAAAAAAAATAGAAATGATGATGTTGACATGATGAAAGGCATTCACAGGATTTTCATAGGCATAAAAACTGATTAATGTTTAAAAGTTACATAATTACTTTTTTCTTGCGGAGAAAAAAAAATCTTCCCCAATGACATAATAGACTATTCCTAGTAATTGATTTTATATCGAATTAATTACTTATGCAGTATTAACATAGTGTTTTTGGGATCTTCGTAGCCTAAAAGTGATTTATGTTCATCTCCTTAAGGTTTTGTTGTTTTATTTTTACGTTATTTATTCGATTTGCCTTAAAGGAGTGCTTATTACAAATTAAGGATTATTTGTAATAACCCCTCAAAGTTTGATTTTTTATAATATTTGTAGCTATTTGTAGATTAAATTTAAATATTGTAGCTGTCAGAAATAATATTGTACATTCCAAATATAAATTGCGCATTGTTACAGAAAATTTAAATTCTCATAAATGGGCTTTACACATTTAAATAACAAATGTAAAATTTAAATAATAATAAGATTAAAAATCACAAATATGATGTAAGTCTGAATAATATTTTCCTGCAAAATATTTGTCTGTATTATATTGGTTTCAGTTACAATGGAAGCAAAACTACAGCTTCATCAGTTGACAAATTGCAGCATCATAACGATTTACCGCACAATTAGTTTTAGCATGGTACCATTGCCGCATTTGTATCCAACAAATATTTAAATTCACTAGATATTATACTGTTCATACAATGAAGTGACACGGGTTGACTAATGATTTGTATATTCAACTTGTGGTCGCAAAATCTGAACGACTAGTTTCAATTTTATTTCGTAATGGTTAGCAAGAGATTGTATAACTTGATTTTTTATTTAATTTATTTTTTAAAATGTGTAGTGTAGACTCAACATAACTTAAATAAAACAAATAAGAAATCTGCAAAAATGTTATGGTCTTTCAGTCAATTATGAACACAATAATTGCCTGAAACAGATATAGAAATGACCTCAATTTTACAAACTAAGGTCATTTCTGTAATTTTTAACTTACAATAGATGTACAAGTGGCTCTTAACTCACTGTCAGACATGTAAAACAAAGGTAACATAGCAGTGATCTCATGTAGGGTAAATAAGTTAAGTAAGTCTTACGGTTAAGAATCTTTTGTCAGACTCTTCTAGATCTAAGCTAAACTAGCTTAGATCTAGAAGACTTTTTTCCTTAAAATGTCCACAAAGAAACTTAGATTCCAACGTAAACTATTTGTGCCCTTTTAATACAAACTGCAGATGAAACAGATCAAGAATATATATATATTTCCTTGTATCGCGGAAACTTTCATCTAAGTTTTCATTCCAATGCGGGCCGAATTTCCCAAAACAGAAGTTCTCACTTTACATACATATTTGCGAATAACTACTAATATTTTGAACAGGAAGATTGAAATGTGAGATTGGTAAGTTTATTCTTAGTTTTACATACAGTCACGGTCTTTCTCATTGGGGCAGGCAGACACTACATGTGTCCACTAGCTACTACTACTAATTATTCGCTTCTACTAATAATTATTTTCATTAATGCCCACTTGTTGGGGACGGGCGACCTAGCCTTTTCTCACTAGTACTAGTAGTACAATTACAATCTTGAAAATGTTTTCTTTTTTAACGTGCGCAAAATCCCCACGGTTATCCCTCCACCGGAGTCGGTGGAAGAGGTTATGTCGTACTCGAACCGACTAAAACGCACGCCGCCTGTGGGTCGCTTTGGTTGCCGAAGTTGAGGTTGACAGGCATATCCCTCGCAATCTTGATAATGCTTAGGGATCCGGTGTACAAAGAGCATCTAAAGTTATTTTTTATTATATAACAACTGTTATGGAATAATTTTAGCATTACCTTCCTCGATAGGTTCCTGAATGATTAAAAAGAGAACAGAATGACAATAGAAAGGCCCAAGTTTCGGCCAATTGGTAGCATGAAACGCATATTTTGACTAAGTACGTCTTTCGCTCGTGTTTCGTGCAGACTCGACTTGGTGAAATAGCATGAAGATGAGATGATCGTAGAAACTATGCAATACCTTAATAATTTACCCTCGAGATTCAGTTCATTTGGCCATGATTTCCAGAGTATGATGACGGATGGCCCCGAGAGATGATTTTTCAAGTACCGTGCATACTCAGAATTATAGAAGAAACATAATATCCTAAACCTAAAGTAGGACATATATATTGAATTTGGCTCAAGGCTGAAACTTTAAACAAGTTTCACAAATGCTTTAGTACATTTTATAACATTTGTGCGCACAAGCGTCTGACGGATTTTGATTTATCATTTTAATTTGGGCAGCGGTGACGACGGGCCGAGGTGTGCCCCCGGGACCCCGTGGGATTCGCCTCGGCCTTCGGCTTAAATTCAGATCCGTTGTATTAAATAATTATTTTGCGGGTACATAAAATAAAATTAGCAAAATAAATTCTCATTAAAATTGTTAAAATTTTCTAATAGAAGAAAACAAATAATCTAATATCTAATAAAGAAAGCGACTTCTTGTACAAGTGAAACGGCAACTTATGTAAATAAGTGAATGTAATGTCACACATGGCCGTTAGTGTCTACCGGGGCCGGGTGACTCGCAGGGGCTTGTATGGAACAGCATGGGGTGGCTGCGGCAGTTAGTACATCAGAGCGCGGTGACGTCACGCATCCCCTACCCCTGCCCTCGCAGACGCCGCCGTCACGGCCGCCCGCCTTCATTTGTTTTCTAGTGTCACTTCTTATCTCGTCCCGCAATTATTACAATTTGTCCGCTCCTCCCCTTATCTTAGCGAGTTTGCTACTTCAGCATAAAGACAACCGACTTCAGCAGATTCACAAGATCATATTGAGGAGAAAGCCCTTTTTTTAATTTTCGTGGTGGATTTTTTTCAAAACTTTGAATAATGACAGTGCCGTAAATTGCAGAGGTGGCCACGAAATGCCGCAGACAGGCGAGTTGTTTGTTGTTTTGCTTACTTCACTTTTTCATCGCTTGGTTAACGGTCCTTGTTTTGATAGGGTCATTTCACTCAACGGACATTTTTCATAATCTCTCTTCAATACGAACTTCAAGAAAACTTCTTTCATTCAACTATAAAGAAAAATGAACCATATTCTTACAGATGGTTGTTTTGATGTTTTACTATCAAGCGATAAGATTATCTTAAGTTTCGATTTGACTTATTATTAGAATATTTAAACTATCATGGTCACTCACATCTGTATCAAAATAAACGGGATATTTACCATATATCAATGTTTTGAGTTTCCGATATTTCGGCGCTGTTGCTATTATCAAAACAATGAAACATGGTAAATATCTCGTTTATTTTGATGCTGATTATTATCAGAAGTTTAAATATTATGACATTTTTATAGTCTATTAACTTGACAAAAACTGTCATTTGTCTGTATTCTGGTTTTACCTTCGCACCTTAATGCACATACCATCTCGCCCGTTTCATCACAGATGCCAGGGGCTTACCCAATCCCATATTTTAAGGTGGCTACAAATCGGTGTCGGCCCGTAAACGACTCACTCAACTAATTTCGTACAGGTGTACATGAATTAACCGCTCGCGTCGGCAGTCGTTAGTGCTCCCGATACCGCTCAAACGTCGTCGTCTCTGTATTTTTATCGCTCCTTCGCGGAGGGGAGAGTCGCTTGCGCTCGTTGTCGCGACAAAATGTTCAATTTTAGATACAAATAAAAAAGGTCGGACGCGTCGCGCAGAATATTAACGGCGCACAATATGAACGTAGGCATCCGGAATTCGCGTCAAAAGTGCCAAAACGATGTTATTCTTTTCCGCGCGGAGGTAATAAGCGAGGCGGTCCCAGCCGTGCCGCGGATATGAAATCCAGAAATGTTTATGGCACGCGATAATGGGAAGGCTTCGTATCCGATCCGGGTTTACGGATGAAAGGATCCACTCATAATTAGAATCCTTAAGGCCTTTTGTAATAGCGTAATTGTTTCCCGTTGTCGCCTCGGCGCAAGCCGTTATCTCTATGAATGGAACGACTTTAATACAAAGAAGAGACTGCAATCGTAACGTGGGGTGCTCTACTTTCAGTACGAATTTTTAGAATGTGTTATAGTGAACTACAGTTAGAGCACAGTTTCGAGCAGCGCCCGACAGCTGCAAGACACGCGTCACATCGTGGAGTGATTGAGAGCCGCCAGTTGCGGAGCCGATGCGCGTGCCTGCGTCGACCTATGCCTCGCGTCGTACGCCAAATATCGTCACTTGTAATTACATGTGTAATTCAACAATGTATCACTATGCGTCACTAGATTCTAATAGGAAAAATAGATCAAAGCAAACTCTCTGGCATCTCTCTAATCGAAACATTAAATTAAGCAGATTTATTATAATAAAGAAAGATTATTGCATCATTTATTTGTCCAGTAAATAACTCAAGATCAACCAGTATGCTAATTGATCCTTTCAAGTAATCTAACCATGCTTCATGCATCCTTGCATGGTTGTAAATGCGATAATACATGAGCGCCATAGATGAGGATGCTCCAATATACAGCAGTATAGCACTGCTACAGACATATGGATCGGTACAACGCAATAGCCCCCGAGCCATGTTAACATGCTTAGGGCAGATTTGCCTATGAATTGTTCATCTCACCAATTCGATTGAGTTATTGCTCAATGGACCATCAACGGTAATAGTGTTTCCTAATGTGCGCAGTAAGGTTATTAAGCCATGTGTTATTCACGATATGCCGTACTGCGCCTACGTCGTCGGCAGCGTTCTTAAGGGAGTGATATCCAAAACGTTCCCACGAATTCCTGCATAATGTCAAAGGTTCTTGGACGAGGTCTCTTATTACAGTCCCAGTAGCCGTGTTCCGCATCCTTACTCCGGCTCAATACATTACATCGGTGTGGTCCTTCAATAGAGTCCTGTAATAATATTTGCATACAAAGACGATCCCGCCAGTGCTTTGCGCTTTGTACGCAAATTTGTAAATTTTGAACGAACTGACAGTACATTAATATAACCCGGCTTTATACGAATGAATTGAAATATAAAATAGGCCCACTACCTAACAAGATATCAACAATGTAGCTAATTGTTATTCCGGAGGAGCTGAATTCATTATAAAGAGTCACGAGAGCCACGTGATCCACTTCAAACAATTGTTAACGAGCTCAGTGTATTCCTTAGAGATTAATTGCAACAACTTTCGTTGTCCGAAACATGCAGGCCTGTAGAACTAGGTGTGTGAGGGAGAAAGCAGCACTTCACGAGAGCGGAACAGAATGGATTAAATTGCAAGTACGCTGATGTATTTATAGCTGGGCTGGAGACAAACGAGCGCGCGCGTGATGGACCTGCCTCGTTATGGGAATTAATCGAAGTTGCAGCGGGCGGCACACCTGCATGCTCAAACTGAAATATGTTTTCAGTACAAAGTACAACTACGTTCAATTTGAATCTTGTTGCTATCACTTGGCGTATCCATGACTGTCACATTATGTCTGATAACCTACTCATATGCAAGTAATAAACAGCATAACACATGACTGTTATTGCGAGTGGAGGTATCTGAAAGGTCAGTTTCGTGATTTATGTAACGCAGTTAATAATGTCAGCGGTTTTTAATGTGCTATTCATCCACGTATGATGCAAGATGCACTTTAATCACAAAACGTCTAGAATGTCTTAATGGTGAAAGGTAAATGAATACATTCCGTATGCAACCCGGTGTAGCCATTCAACTGTAGACATCAGATAAGATATGACGATATGTATGTATGTCACCTATGTATGAATTTAATGAAAGCATGCTACTCAAATTTGCTAGGTTCAACAATAAAAAAATTGCAAAAATCTAAACAACCAATTCTATGGCCCAGTTACCACCAAAGTGGAGAGGAGAAGAACTATGAAACTGGCAGGAAATTTCCAACAAAGCGGAGAGGAGATGTGTAGCGGAGAGGAGATGTGAGCTGTGTAAACTTGAAACCAGTCAAGTGCTGTCTACGAATGGAAGATGCCTTTACCAAAGATTTAGATATCTTTACAAAAGTTATATTTTAATTTTAATTGTCGTCGGAAACATAGATTCTGTTTATGAAACCATAAAAAATGACACAATTATAGACTTCACACACTACACACTTCTCCACTCTGCTGCGCCGATTGCCCGCTCTCCTCTCTTCTCTTCCTTGGTCCGTTTCCACCAAAGCTGAGCGGAGAGGAGAAGTGGAAATAACGAAATCTAATTTATTATTCAAAACTCATCTCCTCTCGTTTCCTCTCCTCTTCGCTTTGGTGGAGACCGGGCCTCAATCTTTACAAAAAATCTATAAAAATACAAAATGATATTTAAAAACTTAAAAGGTGTGCGTATGATTGAAACCCTTCGATGCTTGATTACACAAAAAAAATGTAGAAAGCAGTTTACGTATTACGTTTTACTTTTGTAATAGACAATAAGAAAATAACACTGAGTGGACGGGACCCTATGAACCTTTCCAAACTTTGAAGCACAAGTGAACCTCTCCTGCTAGTCGGTACACTGCTAAACAGCAGACGAGGCTCTGGCGCAAACTTTTACTCTTGGGGTTGGGACGGCTCTAAAGTGCAAACTATGATCTACTATGACTATGATCACTATGAGGATGATGAGGAACAAGTTAAAATCACACACTCCACAATACTTATGAATTCATCCAGGTTCTTTCTGAATTTAGTCAGTTTCTAGCACAGTTTCAACATCAAGTTTTACGTGGAGCGAATCTGAAAATAAACCAAATCTCAAATAAACCACTAACACCCAATTTTACCTGTTCTCCGAGATTTGGATGTGTGTGACTCAACAATCGGTTCTACGTATAGCTACTCAATAAATGTGTAACCAACTGTTAAGTCACACCCATCCCTTCCTTATACCACGTTGATCACTTCATCCGTCAAGTCGTCATACATACCTACTCACGAGGTTCTCTGACATTGAGAATTCTACAAAATAAAATTATATCTACAAATATGTTCTAAAGACATTTTATTCTTTACGTAACAATTGTTATATTTGTAAATGTTATTCAATTGAAAATTTAAAAAAATGTACATTAAAACATCTAAGATCGAATATAAAATTTTCAGCTGCAGATCAATCAGTTACGAAAGAAAAAAGCTTTCTGTCCCAGTTTTTAGAACCCCAACGTCATTAGCGAATCTATACAAATTAAATAAAACCTCATTCGACTAACAAAGATTTGTTTGGTCTTTACACGAAACTTTGACAATAATTTCCATTTTCCAAGTAAAACCAATTTAAAAAGACGAATATATAAGCAGATATTTGCATTACAAGGCCGTCTTTTATTTCACCTCAATTACTGTTTACATAGTATACACAGGTTCCTGTTTGTAGTTAAATGCGACCAATATATTTCAGGTTTACTTGGTAATACAGTTTGTCGGGAACGTGTGTGCATTGAATTGTTCAGTTTGATCATTATAGTTAGAGTGGCCACCTGCGCCCCTCGCAGCCTACATGAGCTAAAATAACCGCGAAATCGAATTATTGGCCATCCGCGACCATTCAGTATGCACACTGTATTGCCATTCCGATCCGTTGACCAAATACAGTTTCGAGATTCTGAATCAATTATGATTGCTAAATAAAATACTAGCAATGGCCTTCATTTATATGAATGTGATTTTTGATATTGTCTGTGATGACAGATAGTCACTCTACTAAGGGAAGTGGTAATTGTAGGAACCTGAAAAGAGTAATATGAGTTGTTTCGCTGACTACACAATACCTCTCATATGGAGCACTAGAGACTGTCTTTCTAATCTATCTCTCTCTTGAAGTTTAAATCATACTAATATTTTTATTGCTAATAAAAACATGGATGTTTATTTTTGAAATTGAAGACAGGTGTTGTGTTCTTGTCGGTTTCATTGGTCTTCATAAAAAATTGACAATTAGCAAACAAAATTCACTCTCTCATTAGAATAATATGAAGGAAAAAATTCTAAAAGGCTGTTATATATTACCGGACAACTTAAAGTACCGACTGTTGAGACGAGGTCTGACTGTTGAGACGAGGTCTGACTGTTGAGACGAGGTCTCGACGAGGGAGTGACGCGCGTACGGCGGTAGCGAGCGGACGTACCTACGCAGTGAGCGCTCATTAGCAGTGACTCACGCGCACGACTGATAAGCCACCGTCATTTATAAATGTATGGAACGAAATATCCCGTACGGACGCGAGTTATTTAGTAAAATCTTACTAGTCAATTGTGGACTGTGAATACTCCGGGGGTCTCGTAACCCCCGGGATAGTTTGTGAATAGTATATTTAGTGTAAGTACCTGTAAATTATAGACTCAAAACAGTGAATAATGTTTTCAGAAAAAAATAGTGTAATTTCAGTAAATAACAATAATATGGACACAGACCCGCTTAACTCGGGATCAGACAGTGAACCAGTTAAAGACAAAGTGAAATTAGTGAAAATAGATGTATCTGACTTTAATAAAAACATAGTACAGTGCTGGGAATGTGAAAGTACCTTCCAGATGGACACTCCCCTGTGGGGTAGAAATCAAATGAACACCAAGAAAATTCAATGCAAAGTATGTATGAAATTCTTTCTTATCAAAGCTGCGCTCAAAGCAGAGCCAAAGTATAATGAAGGAATACTAACAATTGAATCTTCAGTTACAATTTATACGGCAGGATTAATGACTGGTGAAAAAAGCATTCACCCATGCATTAGCTGTAAAATAAAAAAGGAACTGATCACCATACCCATCGTGGCCTTCACTAGCGAGGAGTGGTTCATTTGTAAGTGCGGCAAAAACCAGTGCGCACTCATTGAATGCGTTCCACAAAGCGTACAATTGCTTCCGGCTGCCAAAAGTTCAAGAAAAAAGAAAAAGCGCGGGAGCAAAACGACTATAAACACCGAAGCCTTCAGTGCACTGCTTACCCCAGGTACCTGTGTGAATGTGGGCCGGCAACTCCCGCAAGCGCCGGAGCTGGTGCACGGAATGAGTGGGCCGGACCCCGTTAACATCCAACAAAATCCGTCTACTCGAGTGGTAGCAGGGGCCAGTGAGCGCACGTACGAGCCCACTAAAAATAAAAATCAGGTCAACACCCGAGGTCAAACAACACAAACAAGTTCCAAGACAAGCAAAGTGCAGACTACCCTGGATGGATGGAAAATTTCACAATCCCTTCAACCGTCACTAATCGTAGAAAGGCCTAAATTACAAAAACTAATAAGTGATAACAACCGCACTGTGCAGCTTGACCAAGCGGCGTATCAACAGGTAACTAGAGGAGCCAAAAGACAGCGCACAGGTGCATCCAACGATACAACACAAACACAAAGAAACACCCATATCCCTAATATAATTATCAGGGATGAAAATGCTATTAAGGATCAGGTCACACTAAAGAAAATCAGACAAACAGTAGCGAAAAACAGCTCGACGCTCAATGTTACGAGAGGCCAAATAAAAATTCACCCAGTTAATGCGACGGCACGTGCAAACTTACTCACTGCGCTTGAAGATTGGGGGATAAGCAGAGTGATTGCACCAAAACCCAAGGCCGATAGACAGCCAGCAACCAAGATCGTCCTTAAAAATGAGACTTATGGAGAATCCACCGATGTCATCGCTGACGAGATAGCAGACTGCATCGGCATTAAACCAAGAGCAATAAAGCCTCTCGGAAGAGCAGGAAAAATATACCTACTCATTTTTGATGGCGAATACAAATTGAGAGATCTTCTGAAGAATTTCAAAATCACGGAAAGAAAGTTCTTCTGCGCACCGTCCATCAAGGTCGAACCATTTAAAGAAAACATAAAGCACATCATACAGTGCAAGAAATGCTATGCATTTGATCACTCGAAGCAATCGTGCTATGGCAAACAAGAAGAACCACAAATAGTTATCACCACTCCAGAGGGTACCACGACAAAAGTCTGTAGAAACTGTAAAGGAGAAGATCACGGTGCCAACAACGCCAAATGTCCTGTGTTCAAAAATGTGATAGCTAAGCAAATGGAACAAGCAGAGGCTAAACAAACAAAGAGAGAGGAGAGAATTAAACGCTCAGTGGTAAGACTGGGTGTTAAATACGCAGATGTCACAAATACAAAGCAATTTCCAACTCTGCTACAAAAAGAACCCATACAACAGCAGGTAGAACAAGTACCACCGATAACAGGCGGTCTCACTCTAGAGGGCCTCTTTCAGACGCAGATAGAAATGCAGCAGACACTGACGATGCTAATGGACACAGTTAATAAGATACATTTGCATCTCAATGGCTAGCCACGACAGTAAAAAAATACAGAACCTCAAAATTTTACACCTGAATACCCAAGGAATGAGAAAAAAATTTAAAGAAATAAAAGTACTGATACAGAAATATAGACCGGCTATAATTATATTGAACGAGTGCAAGATCGACTTTGAGACACAACAATGTAATATAAAAGGGTACGATAAACTCACCCACACCTTAGAAAAACACTTAGCTACTGCTATGTTTATAAAGAAAGGCCTAAGGTGGATAGAAACGGAAGTTACCCCAGGCTGGCATGATGAAAATAGGAAGATAGAAGGCATAGGCATAAAACTTTTTACCAACTACACAACAGGACAATATATCAAGGTCAAAGGAATATATATCCAAATTCCAAACCAGCATCATGCTAGAGAAGAATTGGAAGAGACCCTAGCTGATGAGCCATCCATTATCATAGGCGATATGAACTTACGTATGCAAAGCTTAGGCCATAGTAGAAACTCCGGCCTCGGCAACGTCGTTAGAAAAGCAATGAAAGATGGAATCTGCTCGCTGAAACACGCCAATGCACCATCTAGACCTTTCAGTCAAGGTGACACCATCTTAGATCTGGCTATAATAACACACCAACAACTAGAAGCGCAGGTCAAACAGCTAGAGAACGTAGGTTCGGATCACCTCCCTTGGTTGTTAACAGTAAAGATTGAACATACTTTAGAGGAACACATGTTTCGTAACACAAAAAAAATCTATGAGGATGAGAAACTGAGAGAGGCATACCAACAGACAATGTGGGAAGGCCTCAACAACCTTACTAAAGAAATCTCAACAGAAATTGATTGCGAGAAATATGTTGAAACCATGGAAAAAGCTATCACTACGGCCCTCGACACTCACGCACCCTTGAAGAAATTAACAAGGCAAGAACAACTGCCTAAGGAAATAAATGATAAAATAGACCTTAGAAACAAATTGAGACTAATTGTATGGCAAGTGAGAAATTGCAGCCACAGACTTCAATACGAAACACGCACTCTTTACAACCATGCTAAAAGAGAGGCCGAAAATGCACTGAAAGAATACACTGAAAGGGGCTGGCTTGACAAACTCCAAGATCCGAGGGACAACAGAGCACAAATATGGCGCATCCAACGTAATATGAAGAAGCCTATAGTTAAGCTACCAAACATCAAAGGATGCAGTACTGAAATAGAAACTATAGATAAGCTCACCGATACAGCGATAGTTAAAGAGGCAAAAATAGCTGAAAACGATAAGGGAACTGAAAAGATGACACCATTCCAACCGCTCGACCTAACGTCAACAAAAGAAGTTCAACTTGCACTCAGAAGATTCAAAAACAAAAAGGCCCCGGGCCCAGATGGAATAAAAGCAGACGCCCTCAAACTTGGGGGAGAAGTTTTCATTGAGGCATTTGTACCTCTTGCTAATTTTGTATTGTCCACAGGTTACTTCCCTAAGCGATGGAAAACTGGCATGTGCATATTCCTGCACAAGGCCGGCAAAGATCACCGTCAAGCATCATCTTACCGCCCGATCACACTGCTCAATATCATGGGCAAGCTGTGTGAGCGACTGATCCTGAGGAGACTTACTGCTACGATCAACCGGCTACAACCAAAGTTCCAGCACGGCTTCACAAGGGCAAGAGGCACAGCAACACAGATTTTACGTACCGGGAAAATAATCACTGATGCTCTAGCCACGGAAGACAGCGTCTCAATGATATCTACAGATCTATCAAAGGCCTTTGACTCGATCAATCACCAGGGCCTGGTCAAGAAACTTCAGAATGAAGACGTTTCCAACAACATAATTAAAATAATCGAGAACTACCTCGAAGGCAGGAACCTGAAAGGTAGATTTAGAACTACTACAACCAAGAACAAACCAATACTTCACGGCGTGCCCCAAGGCTCGATCCTAGGACCGATTATCTTCAATTTATACGTTCATGATATTTGGGACATACAAGACCACATTAGGGGTCTCAAACTTTCACAGTACGCGGATGATCTCTGTATACTCAACAGAGCCACGAATCCAGAACATGCGACTATCCGGGCTGAATGGGCAGCGGAAGTCATCGTTGACTACTACACAAGATGGGGGTTAAAGTGCAATATAGAGAAAACAGAATGCATCATGTTCTCGAAAAAGAAAAAATACCGGCCAACGGTGAAACTGAAAGAACAAACTTTGCACTACCAAAAACAGATCACGTACCTCGGTGTCGTCTTCGACAAACACATGAAGATGAATCAGCACACCGAGAAGGTCGTCAAAAAGCTGAAACAAGTCAGAGGAGCACTCGGTCCAATAATAGGATACAATGCAAAAACGGAAGTAGACACAAAACTGGCCATTATTCAGGCCTGCATCTTACCGCTCATGGACTATGGAGTGGTGCAGCTACTTTCCAGGTATAGCGCTACGAACCTAAGCAAAATCGAACGACAATACAGACTGGCACTAAAAAATGCCGCACAACTACCGAGACGAACACCCACGGAACTAATATGGGAAATGGCTGACATAGAAGCTTGGCACCTACGCGCAGAGGACCTTAACACTAAAATGTTAGAAAAGATAGCAAAATTAGAAATAGAAGACCTCGAATCCCCTGGAGATGCCTACCAAGCACATGGCGAATTCAATCCGCTTAGGGTTAATGATAGAATAGGCGAAATACTGTATGACCCTAATAAAAAAGGATACAAGCGGTGGCCCATTGACAAAACGAAGGCTCCGCGTCCCCTGAAAATCAAATAACACGCACACGCACACACACACTCACACTCACACTCACACTCGCACTCGCACTCGCACTCGCACTCGCACTCGCACTCGCACTCGCACTTGCACTCGCACTCGCATCGCACACGCACACACACACGCACACACATACATACAAGATGAATGAAACACGTAATCTATTTGTGCTTTGTAACAAACTATATTGCGAATAAGTAAAACACAGCAAACACAGATCCATTAGGACATAAGTTAGCTGACTCATCTCCCACGGAGACATTTTTGTAACATAAAGTAGGCAAATAAATGTTATTCTGATTCTGATTCTGATTAAAGTACCACAAAGTTCATTCATTTATTCAATAGTTGTTCGTTATGTTTTAGATAAACGATATAAAAATAAAACTCTTGGTTTTCAAAGCAATAAATTGAAACTTTGACATACAACATCAAAACAAAGTTCTATTTAGATTTGCGGTAGTTTTTCATCGTTTCCCCTCCCGATAAAGCAACGCGAACAACGAGAAAATTCGACCCAACTGTTAACCAACAAAGACCGCTTTGATTCGCGAACAATGCAGCGAGCAGTCGACGGCTGGTATTGTATCGCGTTCGTTACATAGAATATTTATGGCGTCTACAAACAAAACTTGAAGAAGCTAAGTGGTCTAAGTTCGCGCTAATTTAAGAGTTGTGCTCTAGGCAGCCGGAGCAAGCTCACCGCGGCCCGGCGCCTCGGAGACTGCCACACTTTGTCATAAGTTAGTCGGTTACGACACGGAGCCGCTCACAGACACATACTGCTTCATTTAACACAGCTTTTGTTCTTACTCACGGAAGCTAATCAGAATGTACGGGCATATGGGGTCTTTTCCACAATAATGAAAGTGTCGCCACTTCGCAAATCGCAATATTGTTTTGGCGTAATAAGAGTTCCACGTTTGTGTTTGTTTCTCTGAGCTAATAATGCTTTATCAAAGTTCATTTGTTTTCATTATTATGTTTAGATTAGGGTGATAGGATAGGAAAGTGAAACCAGATGACTTTTGAGAATTTACTCCAACGTATACCATCATCCTATGACATACCCAAGTGTTGTTGAGTCATTTCGATTCGGCAAAATATTATTTTGCAACTAGCTGTTATCAGCGATGTGTGAGTGTAGGTGTTTCACGCTTAAAATTGGATCTTATTTCCTATAACAAACAGGAAGCTATTAGTATTCTACATCTTAATCATATCCTGTCTGTGTATTTGTGCATCATTATATAACAAAACAAGATAAACTCTCACTTAATAAGTAGGATTAAGATCTCAACAATCATATTTAAATGTTTAAACCATTTTAAGTGTGATATCGTTTTAATAAATTAAAAAATTAAAAAGATGTAAGCCGTAATAAATATGATTAAACACAAATAAAATTTTGGTATAAGCGTCGGCGAAAATTCCGGCTCTAAATTAACATAATTTACAATTCAAACCCGTATGAAACACTTCATTGCGGAGAGCACGCCACTGAAAGGGGCATGTTTAATTCTTTCACCAGTATTTCGCGAGGAATAAGTGGCGTAAAAATCCTTCAAGAATATCAAGCACGTTTCGACTTGACTTTAGAAAAAGAAAAATACGGGTAAAAATAATAAATAGCGGTATAATGGCGATCTTCACGCGAAAGATTAGCCACAAAAGCCAGGGCTTAGCAGTATTTATAAGGAGTGTTAGCGGCACGCCACAGGGCGGATCTTGAAATGTTTCTGTAGCCTCGTGACTTCACAAAAACTGGTTTTCCTATAAGATAATATACAGGAAAAACTCTCTCATTGAATTTGCCAAATGTCGGTGTTACTTTATTTGTATCCACGAGATGATTTTCTTTGAAGACCTTTATGATTAAAAAATGTAGGTACTTTATAAAATTCAGCCAAGATAGTATCTGATGACGAGTTGGCGTAAAACCTACGATACTGGTATTCGTTATAATTGTAACGAATAATAATAACCAGTATTATTATTAGTTGAAATAAAGTTCTCCCGTACATTCACTGCCAGACTTGTAATACAATATAGAGATTCTCTCCGACTGCAGAATACTACTCATTTTCAGCCACTTGTAATTACAATTTCATTTTTACATCAACAGGTAACCTATTGACGTAGCACGTTTACCACAAAACCTTCAGTAATTAATAGTTAGATACGTCTAACACACAAAGGCAGTAAAAAATATACTCACAAGCATAATATGATAAAACTCGAGGTCTTTTTATATAAGACACGTCAATTAGACTTCACCTCGCCTGATAGTAAAGTCTCAGAAATAGAGTCACCATTACTTACATTTACCATGTTATTATGGTGACACTCAGCTTGATGGCCTAATCATATGCTTTTTCACGCCTCGCTTAAAAGACCCAGGACTGTAAGAAGAAGGAAACACGTGAGCCGGTAATGAATTACAGGCCTTAATTGTGCAACAAAGATAAGAATCTCCGATCCGCTTGGTTCTTGATCGAATATTATTGATGGTAAAATACTGCCAAGGACTCGATATCTCTAATGCGAAGGATCTAAGGTGGTCGTGACCTCAGGATTCTCAACAATGCGGACCACGTTGGTGCAACCTGTCCAGAGCATCTAGTAAGTACTTTGCTGAACCATCCCATCCCATAGATGCGATTTAATTTTATTCCTCATTAACACTACTTTGAGTTTTTTTCTAAATACCACTTAAATATGTTGAGCAGTTACAGTCTGATGTCAGTGGTGACAAACATCTACACTCACAGCTTTCATTTTTATAATCTATCATTATTCATTAATAATTTCGGTCAAAACGTTGAGATTAGAGAAGTCTAAATACAGCAGCACAGCACTATAGGTACCTACACCAGTGCTTAATAACATTAAGCGTTCGTATTGATATAGATTCAATTTGCCTCGTAAATAAAAATGAACTCAAATAATGGAGCGTATTAACCCTAAGTGGTGCCCTTGTGTACTTACAAGCAAATGCAATTATTTGTCAAGGGGCAACGGGCGAGCTAAACACGCACTCCATCGCGTCAGTAGTTCATACTACTTTACTCTAGTTACTGTTAGGCGGAGCATCGTGAACACTGGTAGCCGCCAACTGGACGGTCCCAGTGCGGACCGCGTGCCCGCAACTTCGCCATAACTCGTTTACCCCAGACCACCTAATTTGCTTGCCGACTACGTACACCAGCTAGCTTGTCAGTATAATTTATATCATCTTTACACTGTTTTCAACGTTGAATAAGTTCTGACTTGACAAAACTTTGCGCAATAGTAATTTACAACAACAATTTAATCATATTCAATTTTAAGACTCGGAAAATCTTAGTTTATTTGTCATAAACTTAGATATGCCAAGGCGTGGATTAGGGTTTAGGTCCCGGGACGTCTCGTATCTCGAAGTCCCGGGGACTTTGCGTAAATTTAGTTGTCTCGGGTCCCGGCACTTCCGCATCGAGACTCGAGACGAGGCACGATTGTCGAAATTGTATACTATTGTATTACAAAAATTTTCAATAAATGTGCAATAAGAATCAATTTCTGCGAGAAAGACCGGGATTACGTGTCACGCAATTTGTAGGACAACGTGGTTGATAAATTTCGTATATAAGTATTTATTACTAGCTAATACCCGCACTCTCCCTGCGCGCATATCTGTTTTCACGAATTTTAGTCATATCTTGGTAGAACCAAATCACTAAACCAATTGCGATAAAATATACGTAAGATTTTATATCTGACCATGGCCTTTAAAAACATTAACAGCGAGATCAGTTTAGTAGATTCTACCACCATCACGAACAAACAGACAAGAAACAAAAAAATATGTGTTCAGAATCGTTAACTCTAACGTAACCCTAGTATTTTTCAAGGGCGCGCCGTAGTAGCGGCGGTAAGACCTATCATGGGGGAGTGGCTAGAGAGGCCACACGGCAGCCTCTCGTACCGTCTGACGCAGATGATCACCGACCACGGGTGCTTCGGGAAGTATCTGCGTCGGATGGAGAAAGTAATAGAAAGTAATAGAACGTCCGAGTGCCATCACTGTGACGCTAGCGAGGACTCAGGGCCACACACGCTCACCGAGTGTCCGGCGTGGGAGACGCCGAGACGGGAGCTTGTGGCGGCCCTGGGAGTGAGAGTTCTCACGCTCTCCACCTTGTTCGCGGCGATGGTCCGCTGCGCGGATGCGTGGGCGGCCGGCGCCTCCTTCTGCGAGCAAGTAATGCTCGTGAAGGAGGAGGCGGGGCGGGAGCGGCAGCGGGAGCGACGAAGGATCGCAAGCCAAGCTGCCCGCGTACGAAGGCAACTCGGGCGTCGGAGGTCGATGAACGACCTTCGCCCCCTATGAGCGCCGGCCTGGGGGTGACAGGTGAAGCCGCCTGTCACCCTGCAGAAGCAGGCCGCGGCGGCGGCGCGCCTGGCGCGCCTCCCCGTTTTCCGGGAACGAGTTGGGGACTCTGTGGTCCCCACACACCCGAGGAGAGGGCCAGATCGTGAGAGATGGCCCTGGGTCGGCCGGTGTGCGAGGGATATGCCTGTCAACCTCACCTTCGGCAACCAAAGCGACCCACAGGCGGCGTGTGTTTTAGTCGGTTCGAGTCCGACATAACCTCCTCCACCGGCTCCGGTGGGGAGGTATCCGTGGGGATTTTGCGCACGTAAAAAAAAAAAAACCCTAGTATTTTTCAAATGTCTCCAATGTACAGAGAAGGAGAAGACTACTTTACAATTTTATAAAATTTTAGAAGCAACATTTAAAAAGTAGGCTCCGTACTTTTCCCTAGAATGTATTGTTTTGGACTAAGTAGCATACGACCACTGCTATCCTTGGTATTTTCTTGTTTAATACTTTTTAGAGCGTTATTTTTTAGTAGTCGGGTTTTAGTTTTAAACTTAATTTTTTATTTATATTATTTATAGTATAATAATTTAAACTAATTTGAAATGTGCTAATTAGGTCCTTTCAGATGACACCAAACACAAAATATTTATCTCAAATAAATTTTTTACACAGTACTTTATGACCGCTAGAGGACGCCACATTAGATTCAGTGACACATTCTATAACCTGTAACCAACGGACGACTAAGATGCTTCTAACGATACCTTACTTGTCCAGTTTTAATAAGTGGTTGAGCAGCTATGAGGGAACAAATGAACCTACATAATTATACGTAGCCTGTCAAAATCATAACTCTCCTTATACTTCGCCGTAGTCGGGTAAAAAAGAATATATAAACATCCGAATTGACCTCCTCTTTTCTAGAACTCGGTTAAAAACAGAAAGTGATTTTAAAATGTTGGTGCTAATAATTATCTATAAAAGAAGAATTCTTATCAACCCCTACCAAATAAATCTTACCTGTCTTGCTCTCAATATAGGTATCAAAAAAATGCAATTGCTCGCATGCAATATCGCCGTAAACAGGCTTGGAAAAATCTCTTTTCTGTACTACAATACTTGTCATTTGTACACATCTTGCAACAAAAACATATCTCACACACTTTATTTATCTGGAGTAACATAGATAATACGCATTTAAAAGAAATACGAATTTAGCCCATACCTAGGGTGAAAATAAAATATATTTTTGAATTGTGGCAAATAAGCACCAGTGATTGTTGGAAGCATTAAATCTTGTAGCGAGGTGGTACTAAGGTAGGTAATGAATACAAACTGCGGGGCGCGTGGTTAGCACCGCACTAAATTAAAGCGGGATGGTGCGGCCCACGAATTGGAAACCACTGCCGTGAACTTCTCGTGAAGGCGGGCGAGAACTCCCCAGTGAACCGTTCTCCGCCGTACCTTCTATTACTTGAGAAAGTAGAACACTAGAATTTTTATAAAAAGTACCTAATTGTTCTAACAATTACAAAAACCGTAAATTTATTTTTGTTCGAATATTACAAAAAGCCTCTGAAAAATTTTTGTTTAAGTATGTTGTATGCAAAATTAAATTAAAATAATGCTGCGACCTACGTAAGTTATTATTAAAGGATAAAAGATTTGAAGCTTTTTTATAAATAGGACACGTTAATTAGATTTTGCTTCGCCTGATGGTAAACTGAAGGAAAATTCTCAGAAAAGAGGATCACCATTACAAACATATACCTCATCATATGTTTTTCCACGTGCGGCTTAAAGGACCCGGGACTGTAAGAAGAAGGAAACACGTGAGCCGGTAAATAATTCAAGGCCTTAATGCTGCGACAAAGGAAAAAGTCTGCGAATAGCTTGGTTCTTGATCGGATATTCTGCATCGTATGCGGGTGACATCTAAACCCTACACCTGTTGTCCTGTGTAGGAAAGGGAAGGGTGAGACTAGTTGAAAGAGCTCATCAAAACATTCACCATAATACAGATGTCCGTGTGGTGACGGAGAAAGAATACAAGTATCACCACCCCATCTCATCCGAAGGGTGTCGTAAGAAGCGACTAATGGAAACATACGCAAACCATATCATTGCGAGAGAAGGAAAACTCGACATAAAACCCTGTACCAACCCGTCTGGCCAGCGTGGTAACAATAGGCCAAAGCCTCCCATACAATGGGAGAGGCCAAGTCCAGCAGTGTTAAAATACTGTCAAGGACGCAACATCTCTACGCATCTGCAAAGGCACAAGGGTATTCGAAACCTCAGGATTCCCAATAATGCGGCCCGCACGTCGCTGCAACCTGTCGAGAGCATCTAGTAAGTACTTTACTGAGCTATCTCAAAGATGATAGCAGTATTCAATGCAGAAGCGAATTTGTGTCTTGAGTATCATTGAGAAATGTGATTCAGGTATCCTGTCAAGCTCAGTGACAAGAAGCTACCTTTTTTCTTTGATATTTGACTGCTTTGCCGAAGGACTTTGCTAGTGGACAGCATGTCGTTGATATGCAGAAGAAAGAGATTGGGTGATAAGATAAGACGAACCCCTGCGGCGGCACGCCAGCATTTACCTGCAGAAACTTCGAAGCTCATCCGTCACAAAGGACGCAAATACGGCACCCCTGTAGCAAGCTAGCAACACAGTTGCACAGTCTAGAAGCAAACCAAATGCTGGTAGCATGGAAAGAAGCGATTTTAGCCAGACTATCGGAAGCTTTGACGATGTCAAGACTAATTGCCAGTGCCCCACTCCAAAGATGAAAATCATCCGTTGACCATTTCAGCTCGAATCCATATTGTCGGTCATTAATTAAGGAGTGATCCTCTAAGTGACGCATAAGCTGTTAGTTATTATTCTGCTCGAAGACCTTGCACAGCACCGAGATGACGCCTGCGGGTCAGTAATTACCTGGGTCTGAGCAATCACCCTTCTTGTTGATCGGCTGTACATTCGCCTCTTTCGAAGTCGATGGCATTGTACCCGAGCTGTAGGACAGTCAGTACAGCCGCACTGGAGACATCTCCGCCGTATATTTTTGTTGAACCACTGCTGGAATAACATACGTACCACTGACCTTCCGGACATCGAGTAACCGCAGCACTGCAGGGACATCTAGTACAAATAATCTGTAGGTTTTATTTATTTAAAGCTTTATACATTTTAGTGATACATTTTTATGAATATTAGACTAGTAATTGCCGTAGGGAATTCGGATCCCGTCACGAAAAAAAATACCAGATGGTGTAGTAGGTACAGCATCTGGTATTTTTTTTAAAGGCGCAGACAGATATATTACACCCAAATTTAACAAGAAATAACGTTAGTACCACATTATAAGGAGTAAGTCTATTACGTATAACGGCACGTTTTCAGACCTGAGTAGTTATTTAGTATTCTGAATTTCCTAAGAAAAGCCTAATAACACTTTGCGCAACCAGAAAACTTCGGATTAATTTTAATACTTACTTACAGACGAAAGAAAATGAAGCAATCGACTGTTGAGCTCATATCAGCTTACGAAAATCAGGATTAGGCACTGGGTTTAAATCAAACAAAGGGTGAAGTAAAAGAGGAAAATATTGCGTAACAACTGTAAATTTTTTATTTTGAGTTTTGACTCGTTCAGATAGGATTATATTTTAGTACTGTTGGAAGTATTTATGTAGGTATGATCTATTTCGCAGTAGTTTTAAAATCTTTTTACTTCACACCAATTTACATTGACAGGTTGGCATTTCTTTTCAGATTGACAAGCCACGGTTATTCCATTGAAGATTAAAGATTTATTATAGCCATTCGTAAATCTTGTCGGATTCCCCACTCAAGTCCAATATTAACCTTTCTCCGCGGAGTAATATTAGTCTTATTCTACTTTTCAATCTTATTCACTCGTTCATTTATCTCATTATTGTAATGAAATTTGTTCTAAAATATTCTTCATCTTTACTATCTGTCAATTTCCTCATTGAAAACACGACTTTCAGTTTTTATGATGATATCTTCAATGATTGAAAAATGTTTGTAATTGACCTTTGGGCTCATTGCACACATCTTCAGATGTCTTTCATTGTTAGGCTAATAATTATTATAATTACATATATATAGCGACTATGAAGTTTAGTACTTCAGCGATTATTAACATCCCTGTACTTGTTCAACTATTCGCAATTACATCAGTTCGTGGAAATGGGCGAATCGATAGAGGTCATCGGCACCATAGGCATCATCCATGAGGTTGAACCCTTAGGAGGGTGTTCGCCACACATTATAGCCCTCCGCCCTCACCCCGCGCGGAATTCCAGGAAAACATTGCAACGCCTCCTTTTCTTTATTTTACCTGCGGCAGGTAGGTAATTATTTATCACAGTTACTCATATACTACAAATCAAGCCCCGGGGGACTGTAATGGATATAAAATTCGGATTGGGATAATATAGCATAATATTTTGTTGACTGTGGGTGTTCTGTATTACTATTTCTAATATTGTAATATTGTTGCTACGAATGCCTTTTAAAATAGGTAGGTTTATATTATTTGCGTATCACATTTATATGTAAATTTTAAATGACAACCAAGAAATACTAAAAGCTTTTATTCAACAATGGTTTTATATCAATTTGATCTGAATGGAGATACAAGACAGTAATATCATTACCTGCATACGCCTTGTTCTCTTGTCTGTTGTCTGTTTATCTCGGATCGCATTGATACTTTCCGTGAAATGTTTCTATTGAACCTGATTCTCAGAATAGAAACGCCAAAACTTCGTTTCCAATTTTCTTTCAATGGCCATTAGGATGAGAAATGTAAAGTAGATACCCGGTCGAAGTCGAGATATGTGTTCGAGAGGAATGAAATTTCTAGCTAAACTGGCACCACACCGGCGCGGCGCGGCGGCGGCGCAAAGATCCTTTCTACACCAAGGTCTCAGTGCTGCCAGACATCACGTATTTTCTGACGAACCAAATGTGTGCGATTGACTAGTGTTAGTATATACTACAACTTTTAGCCCACGGCACCGCCCTCATGGATGTCGGTTATCGCGACCAAACATAGCCTATGTCCTTTCTCAAGTTCTAATCTACCTCTATACTAAATTTCATCAAAATTGATTCAGTGGCTTAGTCATGAAAAAGGAACATCTGTTAAGCTTTCATGCTTAAACCTGACTGACAGACAGAGTTACTTTCGCATTTATAATATTAGTATAGATGATTGCAAGCTTACCCGACAGTTTGGTCAAACAGCTAATTTCCAGCTATCAGGTACACAGGGAGATTAAAAAATCACATGATTTTTTTAATGTTCCTAATTTTAAAATATTCCTAATTTTATTTTATACTGCCTGATCACACTAGCAGGTAGAACTTCTCGATCGCAAACATTTCGTTCGTCAGAATATACGTGATGTCTGGCAGGATTAAGATCTCCGAATATTCAGCCGAGGATACTACCTTTGGGTGCACTTTCATAAACTCTAGCTGTTTATACTACCGAACTCAATTGATATAAATATATAAATATGTTTTATAATAAAATAATACCGTAAATGTTAACTTAAACTTTGACAATGATTTCTTAGATCATACCTTGATAAATTTTATGCAACCCTAATAGTTTAACTCTACTTTTATCTTCATTTGGCGCATATTATTAAGTATTAAAATAACAAGTATTCATCTGTATGGATTTAACTTGAGTTATCTAGCTGACTAGTTGTCTAGCTTTCTCTACCACCTTTCAGTGTCGTTTCTGCATATGAATAAAAACTTTTATAAAACTAAGGACATTAAAAGCTGTACCGGAAAATTTAGTTGGTATGGAGGTGAGATTATACAAGTACCTATGCAAGTTATGTCCACAACAAACAGGCCTCTCAAATCGCGACTTAACA
The DNA here is from genome assembly GCA_963662185.1 of Eilema griseolum. Taxonomy (NCBI): domain Eukaryota; kingdom Metazoa; phylum Arthropoda; class Insecta; order Lepidoptera; family Erebidae; genus Eilema; species Eilema griseolum. The sequence continues at coordinate 11,818,518 of OY759233.1, read as the reverse complement.
TACTGTCAACAGGTCACAAGAGCCGAGTTGCCAGTCTGTAATTTAGCGCGGACGGACGAACTTATGGACTTCACAGACCCCTCGCTTATTTGCGAGCACACAAGTAACTTTAAACTGTTCAGACTAATATATAACGTGCTTTAGAGTTCTAAGCTTGCCAGCCTTTTACGTCGATTCACCTGGATCCTTGAAAATTTGTGATTGTGTTTTCGGGGAGAACTCGAGAATTTATTGTTATGGCTCGTGGTTAAGCTTGATTAAACTTTAAATGAAGGAAAAAATATATACTCATAGATGGAAGCGAGTGGTTTATTCACTTAAATACGTATTTGTATTTAAGTGAATAAACCACTCGCTTCCAATATAAAGTGAAATAGGTAATTGAGTCGAAATCTTTGAGTATTCCAGCAAAACAAATTTGATTTCGTTTTAATTCAATTTGATTCAAATAAGTAGTAGCTAAACCAAGCCAAGACGTTAAATACATCTACTACGGTTACTTCATGAAGCAAAAACTAAATATTAATTACTTTATTAAATAGGGCTGGTGCAGACTAATGCAAATTAAATGGGCGATTCTTTACAGCGTCATATTTTCATATTAAGACTACAAGCCCCTGTTAGCAAACACAATTTCTTCTCACAATGACGGGAGGAGGCGGGAGGAACTAGAAATGAGGGGGTTCAACATTTTATGCACTTTAAAAGTGATTACTGTCCTGAATCTTAGATCTTTTTGTAATTATAATTCTCGTTACAAAATTTGGTGTTATACTTTGTGAACTTTATATGGAATTAATATTATTTTCCTAATTCGTGAAGTGTTGCCAAAATGGCAGAGCTGTCAAGAATATAATAAGTTCCCTACGACTGAAAATATTTTTACATGCAAACTCTGGCAGTTTTGCTGGTGCACTTTTATGTTACTATTCTACGGCTCTAATAAAGAGAACCCATTTCAAATTAAAAGTTGTGTAGTTTAAATTTATACGGTGACTCGCCGGGACCATTACTTGCTCTGTACTCCATTTGAAAGATTACTACACCAATCGTATTAGATAAAAAAGGGATTAATTTCGAAAACACCATACGTAGAAATTTTCCTTCGGAAACCTTTGAGTTTAACTCGTGGGCTCTAAGCTTTGATTGGAATACCACCAAGGTAAGTTGAAGACTGAGAAAGAACTTGATTGCGGATGTCTTTATTCCTATTTTACTTAATTAGATGCGGCTGAAAATTAAGCGCCCTGTCGTTCAAGGGACAACAACATTTTAAGATTTAACTAGTTATAGAGAGTTTTAATTGTCTAAGTATTTTGTAATTGTATTAAAGAGAATTGAAAACATGAATCCTCAGTTTAGTTGAAAGTATTTTCATTAGCGGAATCCAATCTAAGTTAAAACATTCATATCCGTGCTTCTTAGTCTTCTCCTTTGCCGTTGAAACATTCTAATAGAAAATGCAAAGAGTAAAAGTACATATCGCATCTTCACTTTAGTCTTTGATCGGAGGTCGCAAGCCAGTGAGTTTTCACCGTTATTTCTTTAGCTGAAAAATCCCCTCGAACAAGTTTAGTTAGGAATTCCGTACACCTATCTCCGTATCGCGCCACATATTTTGTGTAGTAGGGAGGCAGGGGAAGTTTCCGTTTCCTTGTGAAAATCTTCCCTCATGTGTACATAAATATATTGTATATGGGCAACTTTGATAAACCATTATTAATTTTGATTCTGAAGGTATTTACAAGTTTAACAAAAAATAATGAAAATAAATTTGGAATTTCTCACAAAAATACATTTATGTTAGGTAGTTATTTCACTTCTTAATTTTTTTATAAACTTGTATTTTGATTTTATCCATCCATATAATCATGACTTTATCCCTGAAGGGTTAAGTAGAGGTGAATTAACACCAACATTTTATAATATATGAATTTGAATTTTTTTATGTATTCATATATATGCTGCACAGTTGAGTTGTTCCGTAAGAATATAGAGGTTCAAATATTTGTTTCCATGAACTTAAGTAAAAAAAATATAGGTAATTACTTATCACATGCCTTATACTTAATAACGTCATTTAATTATTAAGATATTATAATATTACGGTGATACTAGTATGTGCAGCTATGGCTAAGGATTTATATGACATAATCCCTTTTGGTTCCCTATTGAGAATAAGTGGTTAACGATGAATATTCAATTGTGTTAAAAGTTAGAAAACTCTTATGAATTGCTCATATGTAATAACATGTTCTTAAGTTGGGCATGTTGTCAACTTCCCTTGTCAAGATGTTCACCTTTCGTTATAATAGAGTTACTTGTAGATGTTGTTAGTAGGTGAACATAATTCCTATGACGCATAATATCATAGTATCATCGACACTGTCGACTAATCTATACTAATATTAAAAATACGAAAGTAACTCTGTCTGTCTGTCTGTCTGTTATACTTTCACGCCTAAACCACTGGTATAGGGGTAGATTTGGTCGGGTTTACCGATATCCACATGGGTGGAGTCGCGGGCAACAGCTATTTATTTCTGAGTAAAATACTAAAAAGGTTTCTATGTCTAATCAATACATCATATTTCAAAACAAGTTCCAACATAATCATATGAAAGCTCGCTTGACATTTTGACACAGTAAATGTGCGTAAATATCACAAGTAGGTACAGTTAATGGTATAACCCATTATTACACATTAAGTGGGTTGGTAACTCAGTAATAGCTTTCGTAACAAAATGTAATTAAGAAAGCACTAAGGCAAAATATATACGTATACGTTAAAGTAATAGAAAACAACTTTAGCGAAAAGAAGAAAGTCCGTACCCGTTTATAGAATTCTCTCACCCTAGCGGTAGAGACAAACGATAAAAGGTAAACAAATTTCGCAGGGAAGGGTATATATATGTCGTGTCGTGTCATCGCGAATACCTCTCCTGTGTAATATTGGGAAAAACTTGCGGGGCGACGGATAGTTGCGGGGGTCAAGTTAATGATATCGCCGCCGTTTGCGGACGAGTCCCCGCTCCAAATTGCGCCCGGGCACGTTAATGGGCTCAGCTACAGCACTCTGAATATTTTAAAGGACATTCGCTGAAATTACTACAAAAATAATGTCGCTTTGCTTGTACCGAATTACCCGAGAAACGGTTTAGAGACCGGCAATAAATATGCACGGAATCCTCTACCTATTACCTCTTTGGAGATTGCTTTTCGGATTAAACATTTTCAGTTGGAGTTTTTAGTTAACTTTCATCACAATCTACACCATAGCTTCGTTTTTGGATGTGTCTAGTATCGATTTGTTCAGTGAAGTCAGGTTCACTTAAGGCTGTTTCAGTATATCGAGCTTTTAAATAATAAACGAGTCTCGGTGATAGAAGAGAGCTGTAGCGTTCGCACCACGGCTGCCGACGGGATATTGGGCCGCGCTCGCGCCTTCCACCGCGCCCGCTTGCAGACAGCGGACTACGTGCGCCGCATAATGCACCGTCCCGTGCAAAATTTACAAGTACGTACCCTCCAGCAAAATAAATTTACTATCTCTATCTTATTTGCTCTAATTCGCGAAAACTGCAACTTGAAACTCCGGACTCGGCATAATGATCGTACGACACCGCCAGCAGAATTAATGATGAGTAGCGAATGTTTCGTTCAGTTTATTATACCTACTGTATTAAAAACTCTGCATACATTTTAGATTTAAACTGAATTTTATGCACTTCTTATCCATTTTGTAAACTGCGAAATATCTGTGCCCGTTGGTTGGTGGTCTGGCATGCGATGCATGAGAAAGTTAGGGCGAGAAGCCTCATCCCGACTTTTCACTCAGGATTTCTTAATTTAAATAAGGCTCCCTTAGCTACGCATATCGTGATAGAATGTTAAAATAGTTCCTTCTTTGTTCTTCTTCTTTTTAATGGCTTCTGCAGCAAATCACTGCAATTTGCCAAAGTCAAGTATAAATGTCTATAAAATTATTAATGGCGAGACGCCAATGTCAAGTTCTTTAATAAATTCTACCAGAGCCACGCTAGCCACGCCAGTAAATTCGTTGCAATGTGTCCCACCCCCACGGGATTCAGGTTTTTTTTATTCCACTTGGTTGACAGATGAGCACACGGCCCACCTGATGGAATGTGGTTACCGTGGCCTATGGACGTGTGCAACACCAAATCGCTACAGAAATTACATTAAGTTAGATATGAATCGAGTGTGACAAATAATTATAGGTAAATACTACATGCTATATAAAACTAGGTACTGACATATATATTACTGTTTCCTTTCCCTTTCTGTCGCAAAGATATGTAGACCACACAGAAGATTTTTAAAAGAGGTAAAATGGAGCGTCTCGTACATAAAACAATCTAACAATCTTTGTTATTATAATATTCTAATAATGTGAATCGAAACTTGAGTAGCGAGTCTGCATAAATATCCACAATATCACTACTTTCATTTGCTGACCTAGAGAACCTCGGGATCGGCGAGTTAGCGCCATAAGCTGTTCTACGTAGTGGTGGGTAGAAGGGAGTGATACAATTACGAGGGTATCTGGCGGGCACTCGAAAATTAATCTTGCTTAGCAATTCTGGACAACTAAGGTGGTTATGCAGGACCTTAAACATAAAAACGTTATCATTAAAATCTCTACGATCTGACAATGAAATCATTCCAGACTGCATGAGTCTTGCGTGGTAGCTAATCCTTTTATTAGTGAAGTTACGGTGTGATAAATGCCGTAAAAATCTTTTTTGAATGCGTTCTAAACGCATTGAGTGAACGGCAAAATGTCGTCTCCAAACCACGCTGCAAAATTCCAGAATACTGCGGACTAAACTGTTATACAATAATATTTTAGGCTTAATACTCCGGAAGTTTTTTGTGTTACGTATCACAAAGCCCAGCATTTTAGATGCCTTTTTTATTATACTTTCCACATGAGGAATAAATGTTAACTTCCTGTCAATGATTACACCATTGATTACCACATTGTATTAATTATTATATCAATTTTAAAAGTACGTGAAAATGACTGTTTGCAAGACATAAAGCGATTCTTTGAATAGTAAAGTTCTTTCTATTGTTCGTACTGCAATTCTTCTATTTATTAAAAAAGTTGGAGAACTCAGCGCAGGCCACAGACAGACGTGGCAAATACCTGACCCGCCCGCTTCTTTCAGAAATATTTTCGGGTGCGATTTGTGAAACAAAGCGTGTTGTATTTTAAGGAAATTAATGACCCGCTAGCTGCGCTCCCCCTTGGCAAACATTGCTTCGGTTATTAGATTTAAATAACGTCAAGATCTTTTGTTGTGTGCTCCCTTACTGAAAGTCATGCATAATGTTCAAGTGAAGTAATGGATAATTTTGTGTAGTTCTAATTTCGTGAATCGAAATTCATATATTCCAACGATGCAGTATTTTCAATTCCAAATTTAAATTTAAAAAAATTAAGAACCAAAATAAAATAATTTTACACGCTAAATTAATGGACCAATACAGGCAAATCAACTAACTTTAATCTTATTAATCTTATACTAATGTTAATAAAAAAAAATCTTATTAATTTACCACATAGTTTTGTTGGGTTTCGTAAAATATAACAATATAGAAACAAAAAATTAAGAAAAATTTATCAGAACGAGTAATTTAAATATTATAGTTATACAAATCTTTACATAATGGAAAAGTAACTAATGTTGAACCAGGAAATACCGAAGTAGTTCACATTACTGGAACACGTACAACAACTTCGATATTTCTCCCAAAATGACACTTTTTAATTACACTACTTAGCTACAGTTTTGTTTTAACTTGTCTTTCTTTTCTGTCGGGCAAGAATAAATACATATTCTACGACATTCTACACTGTATTATCTACACCCTGCTTAACTAGTTTATGTTATGGGTCTTAATGCGTATAAATATACTTCGATTATTCCTTTCCATATCTTTTAACCCCAATTGTATACCTAATCCGGTATATTATTCATCTTATATATAAGTGTCTGTCCTTCCTATGGTAGCTGATCCTTGATATATGATCCTGATTGTGATCCTTGAATTAATTGTCACTGAAACCTGAAAGCATCATGGTCTTTTACCGTCGTTATGATGGTCGCTTCTTTGTAAGTTGATACTAAACGCACATTAACTTTATTAGCTCATCGACAGCTTAGTACAAAAACAGCAAATCATTTCACTAGTTCTAAGAAACAGTCACACTGGGATTTATTTATCATGCGCATATTCCTTGAATCAACAACAAAGCATCACGTAACCGACTCGGTGTGTCAGTGCTCGAAAATAGTGACTTGAGTAAAACCTGATAAGCGATGTAGCAGCAGTAGATATTCCACGACAAGGGTTCCGAATGATCGCTAAAGATTTTCCGCTGAAGACAAATTGCTATTTAACGGTAGATTTTTTCTGAATGTCCTAACATATCTTTATGCGTATATCTTACACTGGCTTAGGCGGCTATTTTACTTGGAGTTCTTTAAGTATTAAGCTCTAATATCTATATATCTTTACTCATTTAATATGTAGGTATATCATCTTCTTTCTAATTTCCTGCAATTTTTTATCCTTGTCTCTACAACTATATTACAAAAGTACATTAATATTCGACCCAAAGTGATCTTCAGGTCCACGATTCAAACCCGCTTTCCGAAGATTAAATTTGTTGCTTTAAACAACAATTATTCTTGTACTATGCTGAGATTAACCCTGAAAGATTTGAAACAGCTGCTACAGTTTCAAATTAATATCCACACAAAAAATATTATTTGGGGAGGACAATGTCATCATAAATGATGTCGAGGATCAACCAGTGTTTGATAGGTTGGTAGATACTTTGTGCAGAGACCAGATTGTTTTCCCAGCAATAGGTCTGATGTTAGGGTACCTTGTAACTTTAGTCGGTTCTTTGTACCCTGTACGTAGTAGAGTCGTAGGTTGTAACTTATGGTGTTCAAAATAGGAAATATTTTGATACTCAAAATGGTAGATCTGCCACCAAATGTTGGTACTGAAAACAGTAGATCTACCACCAAATATGGTAGATCTACGACTAGACGTAATATGACACAGTGCGACAATCCTAATAATTTGGCAAAAGATTAAATCACATCCGTCCAAAATGCCTCCAATGTTACAAATCTTTTCGTCAGACTAGCAGTTAACTTATTTGCTGTTTCAATAAAATAAGAGATTCAAAGTTACGCATCTTGAGCATAAATTTCATTTTATTTAATCATGTTGTGTCAAAGTTCGTTATAAGTTAGAAGCGAATTAAAAGGTCGGATAAGGCTGAATTGTGACAGGCAGTGGCGGTCCTACAATCAGTCACATTTAATCACTGTAAAACTCATTCACGTACTTTTTAGTTAATTCGATAAACATAAGAGCAATTAACTCTATATTTCTTAGGAACTAACAAAAGTGGAATGCGGGTAAAGTGTAAACAGCTCTGCGTATCCTGGGGGTGAGAAGGCCAGACCAGGTATATTGATTTCGATTCAAAAGTTTGTCGAACTGCAACTTATAGAAATCTGTTAATGACCTTAAATTGCTCGGTCAATTCTTAAGCAGTCGAGTCACAATAACATTTAGCAATTTGTAATAATGTCAATATACCTACTGATAAATTTCTTTGCGTCCCAGATTACTCTTTAGTAGCACTGGTAACAAACAAAGGTTGCTATTTATTGTGTGTGTTAAGCTGAAAGTTAATTAAAATATTAACAAAAGAGAAACTAGAAGTTAAGTAGTACAGTAAGTTGTACAAGCACAGTCTCTAGTCTCTTCACAAGCAGCTAACCGATTAGTGATCGATCAAATGAGTTTTTCAGAAAATCAAAGCATCTATTTTTTAATATCTAGAGAACACGCCAATTTGAATCCACCTCGCCTGATGGTAAGCTAAAGGCTCAGGAAAGAGGGTCACCATTACAGACCCTAAGTAATATTACATTGGTGGCACTCAGGTTGACGGCCTCATCAGATGCTATTTCACACCCCGCTTAAAGGACCCGGTACAGTACAAAGAATGAAACCGTGTGGAGGTAATGGTCTTGGTGGTGCGGCAAAGAATCTCCGAACCGCTTAGTTCTTGCTGAGGGTGACATCTAAGCCCTGCACGTGTTGTCTTGTGTGGGATTAGTTGGAAGAGCTCATCAGAACACTCACCATGGTAGAGATGGTAAAATACAGCCAAGGAAGCAATATCTCTTCGCATCGGCACGGGCTCGAGGGTGTTCGTGACCTCAGAATTCCCAATAATGCGGACCGGGCGTCGTTGCAACCTGTCGAAAGCATCTTTTTTTTAATTTATTTTTTCGCGGTGCCATCCCAGAGGTGCTAGCGTATTAATATTCCACGCAGGAGTGAATTTATGTCTTATAGAGAAGACACCGCTGCTCCAGCGTGAAAAAACGTCTCACTTTGTTCAGGACTCCGAGTTTCCGCGAGGCTATTTTGATGCCCATTGAACGTGAGGTAAATTGACAACCTAAATCTCCTTTGAGTGCCGTCGCATCATAGTGCCATCGTCGGGAAACATATTCAACGAAAAAGTCTATTCTTATAGAATAACATAGGACACTGGTTGAGGTTATGTCAGACAAGACAACTGGTCACAGAACCTAACCTACCTACGATATACTGACAACACACTCAGTCACAAAATGGATTCTGACGAGGAAACACTGTTGATGGCTTTGTTAATGCGAAGATGCCGAAGACGGAAACGAAAGTATCGACGAATTTGTAAAGATCCATTATCAATTAATCGAATGGAAGAAAGCGACTACCTTGTGTTATTTTGCAAACGAATAAACGAATCCATTTTGTTACTGAGTGTAGTGTATCGTGAAACTCACTAAAAATCCGCGACGTCTCCACTGCGCAACCGCCGCCGAGGCGCAGCACAACTGCGGCGGAGGCGCCGCAAAACAGCGGCGTCTCCGCTCTGCGACCGCTTCGCCCCGAAATCGCTAGTATGATAAGGCACTAAAACCCCAAGTACAAGACCTTCAGTGAAGCTGAAGGAGGACCTGACCTCAAGATACATAAGAAACCTACATTTTCGTGACAGTTACAGTTGGGTCACAGTTTGGTTTTTTAAATGATTAATTATTAGTTACTGTAAACGAACAAGAAATGACCCAAAACTGTTAACAAATTGATATATTACCTACATCTACTGAGAGGAATAAATATCTAACTATATATGATTATATCCAATAATTTTAACACGGCCTTCTCACAATAGTTCAGCGTAGGTTATGGTTTAGCGCCTTGGTTCTTATTAACGTGCATAAATATCAGCTCCCTACCGTCTCGCACCAATTTAGCGCCAAAACGCGACATTCCACCGCTCCTAACAAATCAACCTGTAGATACTATGGAAGCATCAGGACCAGATTCATTGACACAAAAATATTTTAGATTATATTGGCGTACTTCCAAAAGCAAATGTTCTTTTATAGACGTACGTACCTACCTACATGCATACACACTCTCATTCTTATAATCTGAAGGGGTAGTAGATAAGGGTAAGCTAACATTTAGAAATTTTTTTTTTTTTTTATACCACTTAGTTGGCAGGCAAGCACACGGCCCACCTGATGGAAAGTGGTTACCGTGACCTATGGACGTCTGTAACACCAGAGGAGTCACAGTCGCGCTGCCAACCCTGTAAGTACAGAGTTTCTGTGCCGTCAGTAGAAGACAAAGCAGGACAAGCCTTTAGTCTTCCTACTGACAGCACAAATTCTCCAGTGAGCTCTGGCTACCCTACTCACCGCTGGGAACACAACACGAAGGTATTATATCCGCGGTATTCTGTAGGGCGGAGGTACTACCCCAGTCGGACTGCTCAATCGGGCGGAAATACCGCCGTGTCCTACCTCCATCAAAACTAATTTGGAGACCATACTTTACCAGGACAATAACTTGCTTCTGAAATATAAGTGACACCTTAAAACGTAGGCATGTCGGTTCCAAGCTCATTGGAAATGCAAGTATTTAAATTTAAATACATAATTAAAATGAAAAGACTCTTCTTACTTACTCTATAAAGTCTACAAGATCGGTTATAGGTACCTAAAGAACAAAAACTTTGAGTTTGTTTATCTGTTGCAAAACACGAAAGGCGCTAAATTCTTATCGATGATGTGGAAAAGTATCTGCATTAATCTGCAATTTGTGAAAATTAAGTGATAAAATGTGTTTGAAATTTAAAAATATGTAATAGTAAGCAGGTTATTAACGATTTTTGGAAGTTACATTTCGCCACTTTCATCCCTTGACTTGTGAACTATGACTCAAATTTTGTCTAAGTCTAAAATTCGTGTCTAATTCTATTCTAATATAATATATATGTTCTATGCATAAAATACTTGGGTTACCTACGTAGGTAGATACCTACAATCATATTTTGTTCTCCTAACAACATAGATTCCCCTTGTCACTTCAGTTTGTGAATATAACACATGAGCGTACCATAGTTCTTACTACTATTTACGCCATAGAATATAAAAATTTAAAGTATTTATTTGGTACACCAGGTCGAGAGTTAAATAAAGTTTGAATAGTATTTTACCAGATTTAATTATCTGAAATGGATAATTTTCCTTGTACAAACACTCGCCTCTGTTCATTCGAGAGCCCCAGCGCGCTAAATTTGAATTCATGTTACGAACGGGCTACATAAACCAATTACCGAACAGAGCCAATGGCGGGTGGCGGCACGCGGAGAATCGATAATTCACAATATGCTCGCTAGAGGGCAACGCCGACAACGCGGTGCGCGCCCACTCCACTCCTCCACGTTGCGCATCCGTCCGATAAACCTTGCAACGACGTATTTTTTAAATAATCTTTCTATTTGCAAAGGGTAAAATATTCATATAATTATTTATTTCTGTTTATCTTACAGTTTATTAAATACTTAAAATAATGGATTTCGATTTAAAATGTTGTTATATCGTAACAGCTAACAGTTCAATGAATATGACCAGGTACAAAACTAAGATACCTACAATAAAAAAAAGAAGTAAAACAGGACAGTGATATTTTAGATGCAAAAAAACTAAAGTATCCAATTTGATTTGCCATAATGAAAATAAATGTAACTTGAACTACTGGAACGAACATATTACGCTGATACAAAGTCACGTCAGGCCGTCGCTCGTAGTCAGCTGCTGCTTAGCTTGCTGTTTCGTGTCGCGCTTCTTGTCCGCTTTCAATGTTTTCCGTTTTATTTTGTTATTTCTGTGATGCAAACCGATTTTTTAACTAATATTTATATTATTATCTTATTGTGAATAAAACTGTGCATTAATATAGTGGTATCGGCCCCCGGACAACAGTAAGAAAGAGGTAAACGCCTTAATATTTTTGTTTGTCGCGAACATAACCTCTCTGACATCACGTACGATGCTCAATTTCAGTCGTTTAAGCTTTTTATGTGAATTGTAGAGCTGGATAAGAGTCTTTATTCAGAATCGGATGTTGGTATAAAGTTCCTATTCAGAATAATCGTTGGATTTTATGTTTATAGCTCTGTCATCTAGCTCCCAATTCCAACACAACTTTCATTATGTATCATCGTAATTATTCTAACATTGTATCTATTTGTACTAACATTATAAGCTACTTAAAGTATATTAATGGTTTCTAAGTTTATACAGTGGATTACATGGCGTTATATTACAATATAAGTGGTTGTTCGATCCGGTCAAATGTTGACTGCAAACTCGAAAGTGAATCACCATGACAATGCCTGCTTGATAAAACAATGACATTGTGTTCCCACAGGGGGCGTTACTTGATGGAAAATGTGAACGCTATTTTTCCTAAGATTTTGTTGATCACAAACTCCAGAGTGTTTGTTAATTTATTTTAGGCATATACATAGTTTATAATTCATTATGCATTTCATCAAGTTGTTTTGTATTTTGTTTACTTGCTCACCTAAGTTGGCATTACCGATCATAGGGTTGCCAACTGAAATGTTAAGATGTATAATTATTTATTATTGTTGAAAGAAAGAAGTAAAGTACTTCCGCACAACTACTTCTATAGGTACTCGGGGTTAGAAGCAGTGCGCTCAGGACTAAATACTTTCTAGAATAAAGGAGTAGGTATCTTCCCCAAACACCCCAACGTACAGGCTGGTCCAAGGTCAGTCCAAAATTAGTGTTCTTCCAGGTATCTACTTGGCATGGGAATAAATTGGTAAAAAAGACTCGGATTAAATTCATGTATGTCACCTGCCTGTGTCTAATCCATAACAAGCAATGACTTCTATGTACACGTACTAGACTGACTGTTCGGAAGAAATTTTTTTTTATCGATTTTTGTCCTAACCTGACCACTAACTTTTTGTAGCTGTCATACAATGACATTACAAAAAGGTGCGCTATGTCTATAGCAATAGACGTCAAAATTCATCAAATCATTTATCCGGGTTCTGCCTCACGCTTTAAATTCGAAATTTATATTTATTTCTGCCTCAACTGCAACTGTATCACAATTGTGGTGTCGCAGCTTGAACAGAAATAATGGTTCACATAAAAATTCAGATGTTTGCGAAATATCAATTATTAGTAAGGTCTACCAGAAACTCGTGGCAACGATTTTAAAAAAATAATTAAGTACGATTTTTGTTTGGCAACGTTATTCTTATCATCTCAAATTCGACGAGCAGACATTACACGCACATGCGCACAAGTCTGACAGGGATCCTGTCTATACAAAATTGCCAAATCGTTATGTCAAATATTTTATTCCTTCAGTTGAAGTTGATAGCCTATGTTGCGAGTAGACCAGTAAGTTGGGTTGTACCATTTTGATGTTGTCTTGAAAGTTGCGTAGAGATATTGCTTCCTTGGTAGTATTTTACCGTCTTTACCATTGTGAGTTTTGATGACGTCTTCCAATTAGTTCCAGCCTCTACTTTCCTACACAGGACAACACGTGCAGGATGTCACTCGTTTGTTTCCTTCTTCCAACAGTCTCTATAAGTGGGGTGTGAAAAATCATCAGATTAGGCCGTCCAGCTGAGTTCCACCATTGTAACATGCTTCGTGTCTGTAATGGGACCATCTTTCCTGAGACTTTGCCTTCAGCTTGCCATCCGGCTAGGTGAAGCCAAATTGACGAGTCCTTTATAAAAAAGCATGTGACCTCGTTATTTTGAGATACTAACGCATTTTGTTAGCAGGTACCTGTTAATAATTATAAGTGATCTTGTGTCTCGAGAAATAGAATTTTTTGAATCAAATATTTTTAAACAGTGGTAATTTTTCGAGGATAAAAAAGTATTCAACATTAAAAAAAAAATATTTTATTGCGTCAAAAACATGGTTTACAGAGATATATATTTAAGTAGGGTTCTAGTATACAACATCCCTAAATATAACATCTAAGTACCTATGTCTACTGCTATCTATATATGAAAAAGAAGTATCAAGATAGTTTAGTCCAATTTCCACAGTTGCAATACTGGAGAAATTGGACTAAACTATCTTGATACTTTTTTTTACAAATTTTTATTTTCCAATTTGCCATGAGATTCTGATACACCTATAAAATGCCACCTGCAATAATGTCAAATCGTACTATATTGTCTATGATTTGGCCTTTGATATGTATGCATTTGACAGTGACAACTGTAGTTCCTATTTTCGCCATTTCACGGAATCGTTGGTTTTAGACCCGCCACATACCCTCAAATAATTTGATCAAACAGGATGGTTCAATCAATTTGATCAAATTGACAGAATCTTCCAAGCGACCACACACCTTCAAGTAGGTTTGAAGCTGTGTCATTTCAGCATCGTAGCGGGTGAAGAGTTGTTGCGCCTTTTGTCTGCAGACGATGCTTTAGTTTTAGTTAATATTTGAGTTAGTGTTTGCTTTGAAGTTCCACATAAGGAAAAAAAACGCACAACTTGATGTAAAAAGTGGCTCATGAAAAGAAACGAAAATTGGCATATAAACTTGTTAAGTGAATTGAAAATTACTTCTAAAGACTGACATAATTATTTGCGAATGAATGAGGAAAAATATTAAAAGCTTCTATCGTTAGTCAGTCAATTAATTGAAAAAAAAAGACGCTTATGCGAAAATTTATTAATAATAGATTAATCGCAACTGAGCACTTGTTAACAAACACATTCACACACGTTTATAGAACAGTTTGATGAAATAAAAATACAAATATTCGTATTTCTTCAAACCATTTTGATTGCTTATTAATTTTGATCAAATTTTGCCACACACTCATGCCAATTTTATCAAACTGAACTGCCAATTTGATCAAATTATCTGAACGTGTATGGCGGCTATTACAGTAGGTAGGTACTTTTCATTGTTTATTAATTAACTGTACGGTACAGTCTACCAATGCTTAATAATGTCACTAGAAGTACTCCGCCATGTTAGAATACAATTAGTTACACTTACCTATTAAAAAATATACCAAGAAATCTTGAGTAGACTGAATCCTAGTAGGTGTCAAACTAGTGAACTTATACGTACGATATATACGAGTAAATACTTAAACAGGAGTTGCAAAAGTACAAATTGTCAAGAATTTATAAACTCTGATGCACTGCATACTCATAAAAGTACGAAGTTTCACAATATTTTTTAAATAGAGAACGTCTGGACACAACGTTTTTACCCTGTATATTCTTACCTATAATTTATTGACTCTCTAGAAGTTCGCATATTGAAAGGTTTTGTGTTGACAAATCATACTGAAATTTACCAATTAAAGTCAAATCAGTTAGTTGCAAGCGGTCCTATTTGGTTACAAAAAAAATCTTCTTAACATTGCCATCCTTACATGAAAAGCATATTTTCAAGTTTCTGTGTACCTAATACATAAGTAGTTATGCGCATTTGTATTTCATCACCTACGGCTAAATATTTTATTTTAAAACATTGTAAGTCGAAAAGGCGTTGTATGAATGCATAAATACAAATATATTAATCGACAATCTAGCCGGTTTTACTTCCGTTGATCGCGATACCAAATAATGTTTATTGGTACATTGCCAATCAATACGAGATTAGTAGTAGACAGGCTCTGTCTAGTGATTAATTCACAAGTGAATGTTACACCATTCTAGGTTTCTCTCGACATTATTGACGGTAAATATAGCATAATATTATTAGGCAGGTATTACTGCATGAAATGAAAGGCTTTTTATTTTATTTATTTATAGGTATATTGCATTTGTTGACTTTGTTTCCAAATGTACATATACTTGCTATTTTAGGTGGAATATTCAGATTTTTTTTTCTAGAACGAAGCCAACCTTTTCAGCGTTGCGGTACAACTACTGATGTGCGGGCAGGCTTTCATTACGGGGTTGATGGGAAACACGGCAGTCATTCCCATAAAATCCAAAGCTATTAGAACGATGAATATGATGATGATGGTATCTGAAGTTGCAACATTTGTATACAAGCAGTAGTAAATTATACATTCATTGATAGTTATCAATCTAAATACTTGCAACGAATAGTTATATTATATTCAAAAGCGTTGAAATGAAATGACTAGCTTAATGACGTTTGCAAATGTCGACTTTTGTCGAAAATGTCCGTCTCGTCGGCCATATTCCATTTAATGCCGCAATATTGTGAACGTCGGCGGGCGGCCGCGGCCGGTCGCATGCATTTACATACATTAATGCGGACGCTGCACATGCATGCACCTCGCTCTGAATGTGTGTGCGCTGCGAATTAACTGTAATTGAGCCATTCGGACAGCGGCGAGCCGCGCTCTACTGCCTCTGTAGTTCGACCGCTCTGCTACCACTTTACGCGTGCCACTGTATGTTAAAAACGATATAGGTACGACGCTCAGATCGTCTTCCTAAACTGTCTTCGCGACTCATAAAAATATTGTCTACTTTTCTTTTTAATTTGCAAATTTTGTAGAATTCATCCTGGAGACAGACCGGTCCTAGCTTTAGAATATTCATCTTCACCCCTTTTTGGAGAAACAAACAGGGGCGTCGGAATTTTGTTATTAGCGTTACAGAGGGAGGTAGGTGCCTTTACCGTCGCGCACCTGACTGATTGATAGCACTTCTTTCCACCTCGGGTCGAGCTTGTAATCGAGCCATTAATAAACTTTACTGCCTCCAAGTTTATCCTGCGGACTCGTTATTTGCTTAATGGGCTGGCAAACGGCTCGGGTACGAGACACCTGTGCTGGTCCACTCGTTGTGAGCACTAATTGACATATTGATGAAGACATTCTGAACTAGACAATTCCCTGTTACAGATTTCAGCTTCTCGCATTATCTTCATTCTTTTATGAAATATATGAACTAGTACCTACCTAATTTCGGTTACTCCCTTTATAGTCTGTGTACGCTGCTTTTTTTAAATATGTGTTTAAAACACCAACAGTCACTCCAAGGCCAAAGGCTCCGTTGCAACCCGAGCTAGCGCAAAAAATGATGTTGATAAGTATTCTTTAAAACAAATCATTGGTAAATTATATTCAAAAGGCTTGAATTCATTTGTAGTTAGGTTCCTGCCTACTAATTCATACATACATACATACAATCACGTCTTTATCCCCAAAGGGTTAGGCAGAGGTGAATCAACACCCACATTTCACCTATCATTGTATTCTGAGAATCTATTATTGTTTTTTTTTTTTTTTTTATATATAGGACACGCCAACTTGACCTCACCTCGCCTGATGGTAAGCTAAAGGCAAAGTCTCAGGAAAGAGGGTCACCATTACAGACACTAAGTGCTACAATGGTGGCACTCAGCTTGGCGGCCTCATCAGATGCTTTTTCACGCCCCGCTTAAAGGCCCCGGGACTGTAGGAAGAAGGAAACACGTGTGCTGGTAATGAATTCCAGGTCCTAGTGGTGCGGCAAAGAAAAGAGTCTCCGAACCGCTTGGTTCTTGCTCGTATATTCTGCACAGTGTGAGGGTGACATCTAAGGCCTGCACGTGTTGTCCTATGTAGGAAAGGAGATATGTAATGATAATTGTGAACCCATTGTCGTTTTCCGGGCACTATTGTTGACTCGAGCCATGCATTTGTTAAACAGTCTACTAATTCAAATGCGATTTATTAAAAAAAAACATTTAAAATCCTACAAAGCCCGAGTTTGGACTGTTAACGAAAACGCTACCATCAGATGAGTACGAGTCATTTCACTGTTGCGTCTCTTAGTTAAAATGCAAAGCAATAGAGTTAAACTATGGCGATTTTGACTATATTGCTTCAATTTTAATTTCAATATACTTGAAATCAATAAGACTATTCTATCGTATTGTTTTACGGAAATAAATTAATTCAAGAATTATTTTATTCGCTTTCAAAATTATCTGACTGTAGGTCGAGCTAATGTCAGTCGACGCTTGACAAAGCGACTGTTGGCACGGAGAGGCTTTGCTCGCAGCTATGTAAACAATGAAGGCAAAAAGGTTGGAGCAAAAAGTGACAAAGTTTATTTATATTTGAGTTGATAGTTTCTGGGGAAGAATAGGTAGGTACTACTACAATACGAACAACTGAGTTACACTCTTTAGGAGGTTCTTCTACTAAGGTTAAACCTTTCATACTAGTTTACCGGTTTCTGCTACTACTTCTGACCAACCCTATTTAGTAACAATAATAGTTTTGCTAGGTCAACCTCGTCCAATCTGTCTAGCTTCCCACTTGCAATAGCTATATAGATAGCAACCCGCTCATGTAGGCGTATTAAATTTGTTATGACTTGTTTATTACAAATTTGGCGAAGTAGTTCCCTTAGCGCAGACTATCAATCCATTTGAATTTATCCTTTAAGGATTAGTGACCGCGAGTAGTATTCGCTGTCAATATTTTGACAGTCATCACTTGGCAGTGAGAGGATCAACAATCAAGTTGACATAATGTAAACTGCGAGGAGACATGGGAGACGCGGCGTTGTCATAAAAAAGGGCACAGCAATAATTGCGGTGGAGTGCGGGCGGTGTCGGGGCCCGCCGCTGTCGCACCGGAGTACGAGCTCGGCCTCTTCCTTCCGCCCACCGTGATTGAAAGTTGACATTGAACGGTGCGGGGTGGCACCAGGTACGGCCCTCGCTATTTTTGACCCCGCGACCTATCGCGCCGGCGATCGGCCTCCACAGAAACTTGCCGTTTTTATCGCGTGAATATACCGCACCGCTTGCAAAGGCGCACAATACTAACCTTTCGTGTGCCACTGGAAATGGCGTCGCGTTTCTACTACTTAGATGCAATTAAGTTGGAAAAACTCCTTTTGAAAGCCTTATTATTAAATCCCCTGGAATATTACGTGAATTAAGCATAACCAGCTAGAGATATAATGCATGTATTTTCTACCAATCAATAGGTTTAGTGCATATCCCAATTATCTGCATGAAGACGATGTTGACACCACCGCTGTGGTAGAGTGCCACTCGAATTGGGTCAACGCCTACGGACAAAAGGTGCGGCGTCAGATAAGCGATATTTCCCTGCGTCCAGCTGTCGCTCGGCCCTCCTAAAACAAAGAACAATGAAATATATCTCATTTATTTACGTTTACCGCGTTCCTTTTTTCTGTACGCAACCAATGTATAGATAATCATTAAGCGTCGTTTACTCGGCGCCCTTTAATGTGTTTGCATGCTCGACAATTTGATACCACGCCTGTTTGCATTGTTGCCATTTTGCCTTCACGATTAGGGTCGCATTCGAGCTCCATATTTATTAGAGCGTAGGACTCGCGACATGACTTTCGTTTTACACGGATACATTATATGTCTATATTAAAATATGAAGGCGGTTTACTTTCACTTTCACAATTGCAAAATTTCAATCATAATATACAATGGAATTTATATATGATCGTATCTTTGTTCAATTTATTTGTGAAAGATTCAAATGGAATTTTTGCAACTGGTTGACAGACTGAGGCACCAACATATTACAGTAACTAGATAGTGGTCGTAACTACGTATAGAAAGCTCGGGGCGGAAGGACGTGTCACTCACGGCGCACTGACATCTGCCTGCTTTCAGTACAGCGCCAGGCGAGCTTCCGACCTGCTCTCTGACACCGACACTATTCAACGTCACATATACACTACAATTGCAATCCTACATAGCTAACTGGATTTACTTTGATGTCGGCCAGACATATCTTTTACACCACCTACTTTTTATTAACCCCGATGCAAAAACGACGCGATGTTTTAAGTTTGACGTGTGTGTGTGTGTGTGTGTGTGTGTGTGTGTGTGTGTGTGTGTGTCTGTCTATCTGTGGCATCATAGTCCTGAACGGATGAGCCGATTTGGATTTAGTTTTTTTTGTTTGAAAGTTATATTAGTCGGGATTGTTCTTAGCTATGTTTGAAACAATATGGTCCAAGATAGCCGCCACCACAAAATGATGGAGTGCATATTTATCACAACTCCCTCAATATGCCTATCAAATGAAATGGCTTGACTAGTAAAATATCATACAACTATGATAAATTTCAAATTCAAGATGGCTGCCACCACAAAATGGCAAATTTCATTTTTTTCACAACTCCCTCAACATGGGTATCAAATCAAAGACCCTTTTTAAATGAGATCTACTAGAGATCTCATTTAAAAAGTGTAAAATAAAAATTTCAAAGTCACAGGACGGTCACAGAAAACCACCTACAAAAGTTTAAAATAAATTGTGCTCTTTAACTTTGATAAACCTAGTGATTTATTTATTTATTTATTATATTTGGGATAGCAACAGTCGTTTACAAAGGTTTATACCAGTAAATAATTACTAAACAATGACCAATTACAGCTATCCACATTGTGTATAAGCGGATCGATTGCAAACAACAACAAAAAAACAAACAAAATACACCGAAAACCGTTGCCAAGTCGGGGGGACCTTGGATTATTCCGATAATATGACAGAGTGCTTTACCAGTTTTTCCTTACCAGGCTTTCGCGCAGCCGGGTAATCATTCAAAGTATTGATTAATTTCACCAGTTATGAGATAAAGCATTTAGAATTTTAGAACACCACATTCTAAACTATCTACGGTAACACTTTTATTTGAAACTTGTTAAACGTTTTGATAAATAGATTGTGTTAATATTCAGTCACACTTTCAGTGTTTCTGTATTGACATTGTGTCTATAAGTGGAAAACGAGGTACGCAGCAGTTTATCACGTGCGAACCGGGTCGGCCGACGGAGACCGCCGGTGACGTGCCCGGCGCGGCGCCATACATAATGTGCTCCATCACGCGACTCTACCACGGTATTCAGGAAATTTATTAGTAACTAAAACTTTATACACAGTATAAACTTGAAGCTACCCTCCCACTTCAAGTTCTAATTATTTAAAAAGGTATTCTTAAATGTATGTATATCGTATTCTCTATGTATTTTGTTAACCTGGTTGACGCACTGTCAGTCGCAAAACACTCAGGATCGCGAACAAACTTCTAGTCGCCTTCTCTTTTCAGTCTATTATTAATTGATACTTACTTATTGATACTTTTATAGTGTAATGTTAAATTGCGTTTTATGTTAAGCAAGACTAACTTTAATAATTTCCACGCTAAAATAAAAAATCCCATTTCAATCCATAGGAATCTATCTACACACATCAACAAAGTCTAGGGAACAAGGACATTTCTAGTTTTTATTTAAAAACCCTTTCTTGTAATAGTGAGTGTTTTATATCAATAGAAGGGTATTTTATACCGTTTTTAATTTTAATTTTAATAAAAACATTTTCATACCAAATTTTTTTTTTTTAAGAAAGAATTAAATAGTGCCAATATTGAGTATTACAACCTTCTATGATTAGGCACAAAAATAACGAGGTAGTAAGAAATACAGTAATTAACCGTACTTTAAACGTTTTTAATAATCTGTAGGACCTCCTAAAGCATTAGCAACAGCTCGACAACGGCGTGGCATACTTAGTATGAGATTGTCAATCATCGTCTGTGGAATATGGCTCCATACACTGCGAAGGTGTAAAAAAAGTTGTTTTTCAGTGTTCAGATTTTCCAAAGAATCACTGAAAGCTCTTCTCCCAAGCAAATCCCAGGCATGCTCTATGGGATTGAGGTCGGCAGACTGAGCAGGCCATTCCAACGTCGTCATATTGTGCTCGCTTAACGCATTGACCACTACCTTCGCGGTGTGTGACCGTGCATTATCTTGCATGAACATAAAATCTTGACCGAACTGCTGTCGATGAGGGATTACCATGGGGTGTATAACCTCCTGAATGTATTGGTTTGCATTCAAATTGCCCCGTATCCAAACGAGGTCGGTCCTTCCACCAAGGCGAATTCCAGCCCATACCATGATTGTTCCACCTTGGTAAGGATGAACTTCTTGCGGATTCTGGAGATGACTCCGACGTCCAGGAACTTGCCATATGCGCACTCTTCTCGAATCAGGATGAAAACCGAAGCAAGATTCGTCGGAAAACAGAACCCGTGCCCATTGATGGTCGGTCCACTGTAAATGTGCATTAGCCCACAATAAGCGACGACCTCGATTTCCACGTCGAAGAGCTGGAACCCTAAGCGGTCTGCGAGCATAAAGATTGGCTTCGTGTAGTCTTGTTCTGACAGTTTGATCGCTAATAACCACTTGATGCTGAGACTGGAGGCCTGCGACCAACTGACGAGCAGTAATCGTGGGTTGCCGCCTTGCGGAATTTTGCAAGAAACGATCTTGTCGCTGGGTAGTAACCCTATTTCGTCCCCTGTGACGATTGGCAACATCCCCTGTAGACCTGTAGCGTGCCCATAATCTGCAAATTACGCTTGGTTGGGTGTTGACAGCATCCACTACGTCGCGTTGAGTTCGTCCAGCTTGCAGCATACCATATACATATACATATGCAGCATACCAACAGCCCTTAACATCTCTTCGCGACTTAAATGACGACGTGACATGATGACTACAGTCACAAAAATGCACAAACCATACGTAAAAGACGTATTATTGATAATAAACGTTATTTACAATCAAAGAAAATAATTTTTATTTTGCCTCAGAGAAACTGCACAATCAAACACTTTTAAAAGTTTTCCCTCCATATTCGAAAATTATTACTTATTTAAATGTATTTTTAAATTTCGAACAACTCTGTAATCTACTTTATTCTATTTTTATTTATTTGCTGCCAGTTATTTGCAAAACAAGATTTACACGAAAAAAAATAATTGGGGTCGTCTTGTTCCCTAGACTTTGTTGAGGTGTTTATTATACTTATGATGATCCTGGTGACAAGCTATTTAAGCTATAAACTTACTCGAGCGATACAAGCTATTTACAACACAACTATAGTTTAATATTTTCAGAGTGGTGTAAACATGAAATAAAAGTATTCACGAAAAAGAAAGGTACTTTGAGATTTGATACATGAGGGACTCTACAACACACACACAAACACACATACACGGAGACCATACCAAAAAAGCGTACTGCTTTCTAGACTGCCATTCCTAGTATCATATTGCATCGATTTTTCACAGCATTTTGCTCAACGTCAACCGCAACAGCAGTCACTCAAGCAACAGTTTTAGTGCATAGTTATTCAATTAGCATACTTATAATTAAATTAAGCTAAAACATAGTAATCTTAAAATCACTTTCGAATACTTATTGGTAATGTACTATAAAGCTCAGATAAAATCGTATCCGAAATGGTGAAAGTTCTAACAAACATAGTCGTATTGTGACCTGATTGAAATTTCATACGACCGACGACAACGGGGTAGTTACAAAAGTTATTTAGTATTTTATGAGGTAGCAGTCCTCATTGTTGTCGCAGTAATGTCCGTACGTACCATAAAACTCTCTAATGCCTTAACGATACAATAAATCACTAACTTAGTCCTAAGGGGTTCTAACCGCGCCGTTATACTTTGAAATGTACCATCAAATTAAAATTTTAGGTGTTGTTTTGCTGATTTAATATCGAGCACAGATTTTTTACGTCAAGTATCAAATACTTATCCGCATTTATACTGATCTCCTAGGTGGCGAACCGCAGTACAGGCCCAATATTTCCTATATTTGTGCATATCGTACTTACTAGTCGCAATCTGATTTTCCTCGACAACATGAGCAATATCTGTCCTTTTACGTTTTCAAAGTTTTTTTCGTGCGTTGTGTATTCGGGCAAATAGTTTTATGTGGACCATTTTGACTTTTATTTTATTTTTCGTTTATTTTCCCTTGCGCGGCCGTAAAACGTACCTGGGCTCGCTCGCGGGGATAACGGAGCGGGCTCACGAAAAATTTATTATTGAGACCTTTTCGCCCGAGCTCCATCGACAGACATTGCGAAGGCGAAAGTTATGAATGACACATGTTTTGAAATATTACCTGCAGTGAACTGCTCCCGAGAAGAAAATTTCATAGGATGAGAAGTTTATTTGTCGTGAAATATGTGGGAGTTTTACGAGAACGGGAGACTTTTACAATACTACGGTTCAAGCAATTCCCTTACTTTTTGGTCTATACTACAGAGTAATAAGGCTGAAAGGTACGTTCCGGAGCATAAAAGTATGAGGTGCGACAAATTGGATGAGAAAAGTTTGTTATTCAGTCCTTGAGCGCCTATTTGCTTCGTTACCAACGAGGACTTTTTGAATCAAAGCAAGGAAAATATACTTGTCCAGCATTTATTATAAAAGTGCATTGTGAAGAGAAGATTTCTTTAATTAAAAGTGTGTTGTGAGTTTACCAGGTATTTTAATTGATTATCACAGTTGGCCGCCACGAGCTATAAGCAATTAATTAATATTAATTGTTGTTAGTTCAGTATTTCATATTTTTAATTTCTGAGTCTATTATAAAAATGGATTCATTAGTGTAATCAAACGTACTTAATACTATAATAACAGACAAGGAAGGATAATAATACAATGAAATATAATTAAATATCATATTGACACTTGCAACTTATGTAATATTTCCTACACGTAATTACAAATGTTATTTCTGTAGTTATGGCCATATTATCCATTGTATACAACCGTACTTAAAACGGATGGTTTGTTTTATAATAGGTAATCCTGACTGCAACATCTGCCTAGCATGTGTCATTTGTCTGACGTTTCGCTTGATATTACATCAATATAAACCTTCATACCTAATATTATTTACATAAACCACATATAGCTATACATTGCGATCGGTATACAAATCCTTATCGTGGTCATTTAGAACCTCTTCAGAAATCAATCCTAGATACTTACACAAATACTCTGTAGAGAATCTAAGTTTCCCGCGAATTTATTAAATGGCTGCTGCAATCGTAAACTATGCCTTTTTTTTTTTTTTTTATACCACTTAGCTAGCAGACAAGCACACGGCCCACCTGATGGAAAGTGGTTACCGTGACCTATGGACGTCTGTAACACCAGAGGAGTCACAGTCGCGCTGCCAACCCTGTAAGTACAGAGTTTCTGTGCCGTCAGTAGAAGACAAAGCAGGACAAGCCTTTAGTCTTCCCACTGACAGCACAAATTCTCCAGTGAGCTCTGGCTACCCTACTCACCGCTGGGAACACAACACGAAGTTATTATAGCCGCGGTATTCTGTAGGGCGGAGGTACTACCCCAGTCGGACTGCTCAATCGGGCGGAAATACCGCCGTGTCCTACCTCCTTCCTGGTTATAAACATGAAGTAAAAAATCCTGAAGAGCTTACGAAATATGCATAATGTTCAAACAATTTATCAAAGTACGTTACCTACCAGAGCGGCGTGACATACGAATGTAATATTACGAATAAAGCAAACTGCCCGTACTCCACTGGCTATTTGTTGTCGGTCGAAATTAGCACCAACTCATCCCGTCCCGAGCCTCTATTTTATTCAGACCCTTGGTAGCTCTGACACAATGAAAAAATTGTTATATAATATGCTGATGTTTATTTTTTTGGCATTTTAGAAATTCGCGGGCACCGCGCGCCATCTGGTTTGTTGTACTTGTCCCACTAGCCATATTCGAGGCTGTGTCACCACTGAAACTAATACTGCTAGCTAGAGAAAGTTCTCATTTCACTTTTACTTCAGCTTTCGTGTTCTGCAAAGAGCTGAAAATGTTAAGCTCGCAGGTCTAGTCGAAAAGGGCGTCTAGAGGAAAGGTAACGTAATTAATATAGCAATATACTTAAATGTAACATGAGATACGTTACATTATACCATTTATTATAGTTTAAATGTTAAAATCAAATGTAATTTACCGAAGAAGCTTTTAAGCTATTCGAGGCTATTATTTTTTAGTAAACATTACACAGCATTGTGCCTACAAATCAGCTCGATTATTTCAAATTCATGTATCGACATCCGGATATTAGACCTACTAACAAATACGATAGTTAGAAATGATTTAAATTAAATATTTATGTAATAAAGTGAAACTAATAAAGCTGTGTGTGATTTTAATAAAACCAATTTAACATGTAAATCACATGGCGTGCGTCACTACAATTGTGAATAAAAACAGAATAGCCGATTTATTAAGCTACTTATTATATTCGCATGAACATTATAATAAGCGACTTCGCCAGGCCTGTCGACATTGTACAAGCAATGCAATCATGCTGTATCGAAAATGGTTATCAAGTATGCAATCGGTGTTTTCCCGTCGTCGTGGCCTGAGTCATCGAACCTCGGCGCACGATTCGCGGAACGCACTCAACCCTTCGCAGGGGGTGCGTTCACTAATGACTACCGGACAACGACCACCCTTCGAAATGCAACCTGGACATCGTGCGAATGTACACCCTCGAAACCACAGCAGTAAACTCCATTTCGGCAGACTCCGATATCGTTCTGCAATTCAGTGCGTGTTTATATGCAGCTTTTCAATCGGCAACATTATTTTGATAAATATGCATGAAGCAGCAAAACAGGCGGCATGGGTAACATAAAACGCCATCGTGAAAATTTAATGACATTTCCTGGTAGTTGGTAATGAGTCATATCCGTCGAAGGGTTAATTTTAACGGAATATCGCAAAGTACAATCGTCAATTTCCTATCAAAGGGGTTGTTGGTGTGTAAAGCACTGTACCTATTATTACTGATCGTAGAAAAAGCAGGGTAAGGGCCGTTGACCGTTAATCGATGATATAATATGATGGAAATAAATGCAACTAATTTGCACTGCATGTTTATCAGTATGTTACTAACATACTGATTGTACAGAGTATTACATAAACGTGTGGTCATATTAATGGTCGCTACACATCATACCTGACAACGAGTGCATAATGTGCATATGCACCAACCAAACTACAAATAGTAATGGCATCGGTAATTTTCATACATAATTTTATGTTGAACTCTTGTTTGTTTATGTGCAATACATTAAACGTTTACCATTATTTTTAATGTCAGATATTCAACACATATACTGTGAGATCGCTACAGGCAGCAGGGGGTGCATCCTCACATATAACCAGAAAGGGCGCGTACTTTCACGATATACGAATAGTATCAATGGTCCCTGATACAGTTCGTTCATATATATCTCCCTAGTACTGTTACTGACAGAAAAATTTACCTTCTTTAGGTCGCGAACCTCTAAAATACCTCGCGGGTATTTGGTGCTCTTGCCACACTAAAACAAAACTACCTACCGTGTGTCATACTCCGCGGCCTAGTGAGTGAACTGTCTAATCGAGGAAGATTAAATTGAGTTTAATTTAACTCCAATGAGACGTACAAAGTATGCTCACTTACCATTAGGAAAATTCCTAATGGTAAGTGAGCATAGTGAGCTTTGAGTGCGTGCAAGTAAATGACTGAAAGATGGTTTGACATACAAATATACGAACAGTGCAGCGCAAGTTAAATCCATGCTTGTTAAAACACTGGTTACAATACCCATCTGCTCTGTATATTAATATGCAGAAATAGAATTGTATATTAATATAGAAATGAGTTATTTTTTATGTCTTCTGTACCATTTGCAAAAGAAGAAAAAAGAGGCATTGCAATTGCACTGCATGTCGGACATTAGTTTTAGATAGGTACTTACATTACTCAGCACTACTGAGTACTTCTTAGTAGAGTTAGTAGGTGCATACAATTGACCCTATTTGTATAAACCTAAATCATTGCAATAAGTTAACTACTTGACTCTTTGTATCTTCACATGAAGGTAGCTAAATTAAGCCATGTTTGAGTACATACATCCATACATACACATAATCACGTCTTTATCCCTGGGGAGTTAGGCCGAGATGAATTAACACCCACATTTCACCAATAATGGTATTCGGTTCCACGTAATAGGGGGTGGGCCTAATACCGTATTCCGGACATTATAGTTGACTCGAGCCACGCATCTGAGGCTGAATCTGGGCTGTATATATCTGTCTGATATTAAACAGCGCTATACCTTAGTCGCCTTGTACGACACCGCATGATAAGAGATGGGGTAGCCCAAATTCTACTCTGCTGAAAACCACGCAGCCTAGAATGTACGCGTTTGTGTATTTTGATTACTCCAATTCCGATTGTGGTTTGCTTTGTGCTAAGTTGATGACGCCAGTCTATACGTCACTTCATTCAAGCCGACAGCCGGCTTGCTTTCGTGAATCTGAGAGTTGGCTTATCTAGATTTACTCGGGGCTATGTACACGAGTAATGAGATTTCCTAGCTGTAACACTAGACTGTTTAAAGAGCAGAACTAGCCATCTTGTATTCATCAAGAAACTGAACTGACTAACAACGATCATCTACTTATTACTATATTCGGTTCGGTACTTAACTAAACGTAAATTATATTGTAAAGACACATATAATACAAAATATAATATAAAATATGAAAGGATATAAAGGTTTATAAGTGCCCGGTTAATGGCAATAGGCTCGCCACCTATTACATTGGAATTTAAACATAAACTGTCGAAATGTGGGTGCTAGCACCTCTGCCTACCTCTTCGGGGATACAGGCGTGAGTTTATGTTATGTTATGTTATAATACAAATAAACTAGGCCAATTAACTAACTAGTGGTGCTATTTCGGTTTTTAGTCTTTAAAATGAGTTTCTAAACAGAAAATATTAATAAACTGAGATTTTAAATAAAACCTATTAAAAAGATGCATCAAGACAGTAACCCCCCCCCCCCCCCCTTCCCCCTCCTCTCTCATTCTCCCGACTTTTTTAATTTAGCTACCGAAATACAATTGAGAGTACATGTGAGTGTACAATTAACTAGGTATATAGAAAGCAGCAGTGTTAGATGTATTTTGACCCTAATATACTTGGCAGAATGCTAGCATAATGTCATTATACAGCTAAAACTGTATTATCCTATGAACTATTAATTACTAGATCTTAATTTAGATGCAGACGTAATAATATGTTAACGAAGTACGCAGAAACACACATTTGAGTTATTAAAGTGATGCAGTAAATTTGAAAGCGCATTACCCCTCGTGACTGCCCCTGCAGCGACATTCGATAAGTGCAGATAACAATCACCATTTTACATTCACTTTACCAGGCACCTTGACCCACGCAAGGTGATTCAGTGATATTATAATGTTGTATCCACCAATGACCACTTTGAAAGTACCTAGTCATTGAAGCAAGCAGTTCATTCGCTCGGTAATAAAGTGTAAGATTTTTAAGACTGCAAAATGTGGCACCAATTTTGAGTCCTCCATAAGAATACTTGCCACGTTGCAAGATCGTTAGATTTAGTATGCTTCCATTCAAATATGTTCAAGTTTGTCT
This sequence comes from Eilema griseolum, assembly GCA_963662185.1. Taxonomy (NCBI): domain Eukaryota; kingdom Metazoa; phylum Arthropoda; class Insecta; order Lepidoptera; family Erebidae; genus Eilema; species Eilema griseolum. The sequence goes on along the minus strand of OY759233.1, from coordinate 11,789,730 downwards.
TGTTACCATTGAATCACTGAAACTGTAACTGTATTATGCATTGACCTGAATGGTTATCTTTGTTTGCAATTTCAGGTAATGTGCTCCTGGTAATATTAGAACCTTATTCGCAACTTCTCTTTGTGTGCACGGTATGGCGGTATTCCAAAATTCACTGTTTAACTTTCTGAATGAAGTGTATTCGAAGTCCAGTGAATATTTTATGATATTACCATTTAGTTTCATATTTTTTTATTTCTGCTATATTTAGTAGTTATTTAAACAATTTTATATTTTATGCCCATGTTTAGTTTAGAGTATGAGTAGAGTAGTAATGAAACCAAGACGTTTCTTTAATTTTCCTCAACTTCTCCACGAGTCATTATTTCGGTCTTTATTTTCCACCAATTTCGTACTTCATTATATTCTATTGCAGTTCACTTCTGGATATAAACCACTCCAAATGTGCTTCAGCACCCGATTTAGCAACGCCTTCCGCGTCTAGGTACTTTTTCAGATATAATATCTAGTTTTATCTGCTATTGGCTAAATGATCGCGTACAATGCCTTTCTCATACAATGTTCACACGTTCCAGATACAGCAAAAACTAATAATCCCATAAAATATGTAGTGGTCCCTTTTACTCGTCCGTTTTATCGATTTCAGAAGGGTCCTGTGACTGCAGTAAGGACAATACATCCAGTCCAGTAGCTATGGATCTGATAAAACCATCCTGTAAATACATACTTTCGACATGAACGAAGAATTAGAGAGAGAAATAGAATTTATACAAAAAGTGAATACCCCTAGAAATCGAAATGGTTATGAAACTGTAAAAGGCTAATAACAGTTCCGTTCGCGGGGTCCATTGGAACAATGAAGCATATTTGTGTTTATAGCCATTATTATTCTTCTCTCTCATTTCCTTTCAGATACAAAAGAATAATAATTAAAAGCTTATGCGACATTATTTTTAAAGTTTGCTATAAATGTGGTTTTGTTTAGTTTTAATTTTAAAATATCTTTATTATTTCATAAAACTTACAATTATGTACAGTACCAGTGTTCCAGATCCCAGTAGTCCAACTTTGAACAGTATTTGTTCAGCGAGCATTGTAGTCCGTACAGAACTTATGGCATATGATAAATCACTTTAATTTAAACTAACACTAAATGGCAGTAAAAAGACACCATGAACTTAAAAAGAAATTACGTATGCCTTAGTAATAACACTAGGTTTTTACTTAACTTTTATGGAGAAAGCATTTGGTGGAATGTAGTAGAAGGAGAAGGGCCTTCAATGTGGTAATAGTTCGCTAAACGTGTCTACTTTTATATTACCATACCGAATTAAAACTGGAAAAACGTCTCGACGACAGTATGAGCTCATTTCCTGCAACATAAAACACCGGCATTATAACAAATAGAGCAATGAGACTGTATTGTGCGCGCCACATCGCATGCACAGAACTGGTTCCGTTGTGAAATAAAGCCATGAGCCTGCCACTTTTGGACTCCGTAATATTTTTGTCTACATTATTCAAGTACATGAACACTAATGATAATGCACTAGTATTTGTGAAAATATAATCTATTTTGAGTCCAACATAAGAATACTAACCACGTTGCAAGATCGTTCAAGTTTGTCTAGGCTTACCGTTGAATCACTAAAACTGTAACTGTATTATGCATTGACCTGAACGGTTGTCTTTGTTTGCAATTTCAGGTAATGTGCTCCTGGTAATATTAGAACCGTATTCGCAACTTCTCTTTGTGTGCACGACGATATTCCAAAATTCACTGTTTAACTTTCTGAATGAAGTGTGTTCGAAGTCCAGTGAATATTTTATGATATTTATTAACTTTATACATGAACATTAGAACTTGATTATCTTACAACATAACATAATGTCGTAAGAAAAATAAATCAGAAATAACAAAGCGTACCAAACTAAAATCAAAACTTACAGAAATGAATCGAAGTTTATGCGAAACATAAGCAGATGACCCGGCTAATGCACTGGCCCTTGGCGCACGGTGGCCTGGCGACCGATTTCGACAGAAGGGCTCTTTCGCAAACTGGTTTGTGTGCCTGCGCCGGTTTCGCCCCCGCTGCCTGCCCACAGTCACCCGCTAACTTTGCACATTTTATAAAATGTAGTGACTGAACTTGTGATATAAGACCAGTGTACAAATAATAATATAAACCTTTTAATTTTTTATGAATCCTCATACTATTTTTGAAATACTTTTATACTGTACAGTAGTTTAATAATAATAACGTTGTTAAAGAGAACATACAGCAAGTTTATACAGTGAAAAATAATTGTAATTAACGTTCTCGATCGATATAATTACTGGTATAAAACGAAACAGACTCGAAACAAGCTGCACCGTGTTGTATATATTAATACTGCTTACGTAATCAACGCACTGACAATATTACGTCATTTATGCATATACAGAACTGTTCACACAGACTCAATTCGCGTAGGAGTGTGTCGTGTAACAAGGCAGTTTTGCAACCGTGTTAAGTTCTCCGCTTTTGATTGCATGTCAGTTAACTCAAAATATTACAATAAAGGCTCGTTCTACACATTTGTGTTGAGCGTCAAACTTAACTGTCTCTCTTATGTGTCCATTATCTTCAATACCATTTGTAATGCGTCCGTCGCACACTGCATGACTAATTTTAAATTTTCTTCATGTTCTGCTGATTAGATAATTTGACAGTTTAAAAGGATAAAGAGTAGTTAGATGGTCGAACATTGTAGTGTGTGTAAGAGTAAATACAATGTGATTTGCACGGCTTATGCGCAGCACTGGCTTTCTGGCAAGAGAAAGTGCATTGTGCTCTACTTTTCACTTTAAACTAATACATACTACAGTATAAAATGGGTATACCGTACTATACTGTCGTTTGTTGAGCCACGAGGCAAACAGTTTTAAGATTATCTGTCCGCATAGAAACTGAGTTCATATAAAATTGTGAAAGGCTGCTCTACACAAACCTCTTATAAAACATTTGATATTTAGTTTAAAATAGTCATGCAAGAGATGAATATTATTTTAAGCTTGACGTATATACCATTAACAGTTTTAATGAATTTAATTAATTACAATTTAACACTACCTACACGTACATTTTTGCACTGAATTCAAAATCCACCATATTGAGGTAATTCAGTGCATAAATAGAGTGTAGGTAGAAGAATTGAATTATAAGTTGGTAATTTAATCATTATATGTAATATAATAATTCTATATTGCACTAAAATAAGTAATGTTTGGAAACCTGATATTTCAACCTGTCTCACATTACAAGGTGAAGTTAAATTCCTTGGTCATGGTCTAATTAATATGAAGCTACATACTGTAATGTCTCAAGGCATTCAAATAAATAATAAAGTTGTAATATAATTTACTAAAAAATATGCGCTACATAGTATATTGTTATATTAACTTAGATATATAACGTATAAATATCATTAAGACTATGTCAGTATGTTGGATACTTCATCCAAATTGCACTGACTGCGACCTAGACTGGTTCAGTGAGGTTGATGAATCATTGTTTTTGGCTTAAAGTAAATATTTAAAAATCTCCAGAAAACCATTAAAAGTTCATCAATACGTATGTACTTCACATATACGAATCGTTGGCACAGCGCCGACAGTGATAGAGAGCACGCACAGTTATTAGGTGGGCATTTAGTTACCTAGCTCAGTTTTCGCATGGTCTACAGCGACACATTTAAACGACTGGTTATTTATTATGGCAAGTGAATGGTCTCAAAATAATAAATTAATTAGGCATTAGGTAGTTAGGAGCGACATTATGCAAAATTACGTCACATTACTTATGTTACACATACCTACTGTGAAATTTTCCTAAACAACATCTGTATTATTCTTAGCTTGTACATAATTACCCACGAGTTTTTAAGTACCTATAATACCCGTGACCATAGCTGCTGAAAAGTAACCGATACTATAAGTACAAAAAATACATAATTGCAATTCGTTAAATTTAGTACAAAATACGGGCGACCATATTTTAATAGGCAACCCATCAAAAACGTATTCCCCTAAAAAAATTAATTTTCGTCATAAAGCCGGTTATCGAACTATGTAGTTTAAAAATACTTATCCAAAAGCGTGTTACATACTATAATAGTTTTCTTAAAATACATTATTTTCAATTACACGGATAGCACAGGACGCCACCGGCTACCATCGCGTTGAAATTTGGGGGGGTTTGTTCCTCGCGTGAGACAATTGGGTGTTTGACAAAATTCGAAACGTAGGTATCTTAAAAGATATTGAAATTAATTTAATACCTGTTGCAATTCATCTTTTTCCCGTGAAACCTTATTAATTTAAAATAAAAACCATTTTCATTTTGCTAGCTTAACAAATGTGCGAAAAACGGTTGGTCACGTGACATTCTGCGCGTGACGTCATTAAATTATATCTACGAAGAGACCAACCAACGATAGTTGCCGTTACGCTAAGTAAAATTTTTATAGTTACGTCACGCAAACTGTCAACAGATTGTTTTGCCTCATGTGAAGTACGGTTGTATTTTATTTTGTAAAAATATCATATTTGAATTTTATTTTTTTGTAAATACATTATGTATAGTATCAAATCCAATATAATTCATATTCTTTTGTAATAGTTGTCAAATACCCAATTATTATTTCTGTGAATCACAAATAACAGTTGGGAGACTGGCTGAATATTGCTTCCGTTCACAGTATGTTTTGAAATACTCATACCTATGAGATCTTTCCCTAATGTAGGTATTGAATTTCGAAAAAAAACCAGGAAACAGAGCAACAATATTTAACAATATACCAAATTCCATGTAGAACAAACCTTAAAACAACCCATGTCCTATACGCAACTATTTCATGAAGTATACATACCAACACGCCGGCTATGGATAATAATAATTTACATTAAGAGATCAGTAGGTATATACGCAGTCAACCAAGTGCTATGGCTGTATACATACGTACGATGACTGTCTGGTACTGCGGTATAGAACTAAGCACATAATATGGCGCCTAAAGTCTGCCGCGTGGGCGAGACGAGAACTGAATTTGTCGCTTTTATTGCTTTCATGCAATTCCTTCATATATTAAGTCATAAATTCATACGTTGTATAATAACAATATCGCATTCCATATAATGGTATTTAGTAATCCAAGTTTATTGTTAGAGTGTACTACAATTGATGTACAAGACCGGTAAAATCAAATATTATCATTTCCCTCATGCACGTGCAACGTTTGAAAACAAACGAGTTTTGTTAATCAATTAGTATAATATTACTTAAAATCCATTGCATTCATGCCTGTATGATAATATGACCCAATAGGTACATGTAGGACCTGCTCAGTCCCATTCTCAATAAGACAAGTACTTAGTCGCAGACCGTAGTAATATTAAACATAATCAAGAACTTTCTCAAAATCAGCACTCTCAGACATCTATGTTTTCTTTACCATAAATTACTTAAAAACAGAGATTGATCAAACATGAACGTCAGCGAAAGACTTGAAAATATAAAATCTATTAATAGTATTAATTCTACAAACTTGGAGTCAGGAGTGAATAACAGCCTCAATACGCAGCTACTCACGGTCACCAATGTGAGTGCACTAAATTATTCTATATTTGGACAACATTCGCGGTGCTCAATCAGATACGATGTTTAATTGAAATGACATCAAATGAGAACGATTCAGATTTACTAATCTCCGGTAGCATATTTAATCGTAAACTCAGTACAGTAATGTAACTACTGTATAACAAACTTTATAATTAGTATTGAGTTTCATGAGTAAGTACATGTAAATGGAAATTATTATTGGTATTTAAACTATCATGGTCATTATTGTTGTTTTTTGTTGTGGTTGTGGTTATTATTGTTTTTTCCCTGTCTGCGCTCGCGTTTTGATTTCAGTAAAAGGTAAATAGAAGATGATTATACAGTGGTAATACGATAATACTGTTTTAAAAGATTGCATTAATTAGAGAGCATGATAACATAACTTACTGGCAATCATCAACTACAATATGTTATTAGTTTATAAGCCTCCTCAGATACATAAAAAATCCAAAGATATATCTGGTAAAAATATATTTCATCATAAGTATAGACAGAATGATTAAATAGAAAGTATGAAATAGAAATCCTTTTGGTAAAAGCAAATATTTACAAGTTCTTATAAGCACACATTTTACTTATCGATCCTTGATTTTACCGATGTGGGCCAATTAGCCAAATGTTCATATCTTATTAATTTAATATTATGCACACAAAGAACCTATATATTCAATATTAAGTCAACTAATTCATACTTCTAAAACCCAAACATAAATTTCTTTACGATAATCCAATATCTACATACTGTAAATGTATCGAAAAACTTCAAGCTTATGCGGATTTATTGAACCCTGCATTTTATTTTAGAGTTTACATTAATCCATACATTACGATATGATTACCTAAGCAAAGCAATCGTGGCTTATACTGTAGCACACAGGTTAGCTCGTATAGAGCTTAAGCGCAAGCAACCATCGCGCCGCCCGCCAGCCGGGGTCAGGTGGTGTTTCAATTTTAATCTTCCATGGTACCTATCAGCAAAGCCACTCCGCGCTCCAATGGAGCCATTTGCATGCGACTCGTGGGCGAGGTCCGTCCACCCACGGTTACACGGATCGTAAATTTCGTCCTTTTACTTCCAAGGAGGCATTTTTTACTTTCAGAGGACCAGATGTCCATTTTTCCGTAAAGGACTAATTTATTGCATGTTGCGGCAAAAACCATAAAACAGTCTTTGAATTAAAAGACACTAAAATGTGAGCGTTGACCTCTTTTATTTTATGAAATGTAAATATCAGATTTAATCAATCTTTGAATGTTCCTATTTAAGGCGAGGTATTCCAGCAGAGGCCGCACTTTTGAGTTCTTTTAAACCATCTGAATCATAGAAAAAAGCGTTTTAAATTTCGAAAAAAAGATATATAGTAGTTAAGGATCTAGTCTAGTCAAATTCGCATTCAGTTACCAGATCTAATGAACTTCACTCGATAGAAAAAAATCGCAAAGTTACCCCTTTTCATAATGTTTTTTCAATATTATGACTAAACTACTGATGTTTTCTATTAAATTTTTGTACTCAACTAAAGCCACGACATATTTATAGACATTTTCGCAGATTTTGACTATATTATTAAATAATTGTTAAAGTTATGTTTAAATACCTACAAAATTCACGAGTGCTCGCGCCGCTGAGGCCCGAACAGTCGCGCCAGTCGCGCGCTGGCGCTTACCGAAGTTGGACCTGTGTCAGTTTTTTTAGCGACAGTATCGTGCACCAATCAATCGGTTTTACGTATTCATAACAAATTGCTGCAAGTTATTCAATATGGGCAATAAACAACGCAAGCGAAAAAAGTCGCGCAAAGCCATAAAAATGGCAAATAAAAAAAATGCACTCCAAAGATATGTGAAGAAGTAAGTAAATATTCATATAATTTATTAAAACAATTATGTTATGTTTCATTATTTTATCATTTTTATATATATTATATTATGTTATTTTTCACTACATTTCTATCTCCGATTGGTAATTTAAAAAAATATCACACCTAAATATTACGTTCATAGCGCCACAGTATAAGAACATCAGTATAACTGCTGAGGATGCTACTTACGATTTTTGATCATTCATATTTTATCTATATCAGTACATCTGCTTACCGTTTGCAAATGATAAGTAAATACTAATAGATACTCCGTTTTATTGTAGGTCTATGGGGCAGCTTCAAACACCTGACATAGATACCGCCACAGTACTAAATCTGCTACCTGCGGATTCCATTGAAAATAGGTAAGTTATTATCCATAGATCTGAATAGGTAGGTACTAGGTTTTACGCACTTAGAGTGAGATTAGATAAAAATACATACATACATACATACATAAAATCACGCCTGTCTCCCATAGGGGTAGGCAGAGATCACGGATCTCCATTTGCTACGATCCTGACATATTACTCTCGCTTCATTCACTCTCATTACATTCTTCATGCATGCTCGTCGGTTTAGAGTACTCCTGACCTGCCCCTTTTCTAAAACTTCCCCGATTTGGTCCAGGTATGTGCGCCTAGGTCTTCCCCTTCCGACGGCACCATCCACACTCGCCTCATACACCTGTTTCGTTAGTCTTCTTTCATTCATTCTCTCAACATGACCAAACCATCTCAACATTCCTCTCTCAATTCTCATCACTACATCTTCTATCACTCCACATCGTTCTCTTATCACGCTATTTCTCACTCTATCTTTCAAGGTCAAGCCACACATACTTCGCAACGCACGCATTTCTACTGCATTTACTCTACTCTGATGCTTTTTCTGCCACACCCAACTTTCACTACCATACATAAGAGTCGGCACCAATACTCCTCCATGTACAGCCAGTCGTGCCTTTTCGGACACTTTCCGGCTGCTCATAAAGTTGTGTAGTGCCCCATTCACTCTATTTCCAGCCATCACTCTCCTTTCAACATCTTCTTCATGCTTTCCATCTCTCGTAAACAATGTTCCCAAATATATGAACTCATTCACTTGTTCCACTTTAAATAAAAAATTAATAATATTAATAATTAAAATTAAAATTAATAATTTTAGATAAAAATGTCTTATTAAATTAGACTTCCTTCCTTCACTTTATCATTTATCCCGGTTGCCCTAGACTTACGCTTAGGACCTAGGGTCTGCTAACTGGTCCAATCAGAATTACTTGAATTTCAGCAATTTCCATGGCGACACTGCTATCTGACCTCCGTCCTCATAGGCGAACTTCATTCTATAGTTAAACCAGCAGAACCACTTGACTTCATATAAAATATACACTACAATTTTTTAGTAGCATTGTGCATACATTAAAAACTGTAAAAAAAGCTTACACAATATACCACCTGACAAGTAAAATAATGTAATGCTTGCCTTCACTGTTTCAGATATATCGAAGAGACAGAAAATCCTCTTATCGTAGAGTATGAAATTAACAAAGAAGATGAATTTCAGCCTGTTTCGGGACGTCGAATTATTGATTTAAATTGTTTTACAGGAGTTACAAGAAAAAGCTCGTCATAATAATCTAATTAATTGCACATTAGGTAACTTCCTTCTAATTAGTGAAAAGCTACGAAGAGTTTTATCGGCGTATCGTTTTGAATGCAATACCTATGTGCAAACATATTTGCTTGATTACCTCTGAAGACCCTAATAACAAAGAACAAGTCAATCTAAATATAGCTGCCACTACGGGAATTGTGGCTTCCGGTATAGGCTTTTCTCAATTTGAGGAGTTATGTTCAGCCATGGACATTCCGCTATTCAGTGCAAAATACTATTCCAAATTAGAAGATGAAGTATTTGAAAAATGGAAAGAGACGACAAGTACTTCGATGGAAGCTGCAGCTCAAATGTAGAAAGATATCGCTATTGCAGAAGGTCGAACTAAAATTGGCATACCTTTGATTGATGTTTACGTTGACAGGTCATGGTGTGCTAGATCTTACGGCACGAACTATAAAGCGTCATCAGGCACAGCAGCCAGAAAAACAGGACAAGTCCTTTATATTGGGATAAAAAATAAATATTGTTTAGTATGCGCTCGAGCTGAGCACAAAAAAATATTACCGATTAAACACAAATGCTTTAGAAATTATGAAAGTTCTTCAAGCTCCATGGAAACGGAAATAATTGTTCAAGGTTTCCAGGCGTCAATCTAAATATATGGCATCATATATGAGCGCATGATAGAAGACGGAGACACTTGAGACTTACACTGCCATCCTCAAAGCTAGACCTATGAGACCAAAAATGTGACTGTCGAAAAAATTTCTGCGCAACTTTTGCAAAAAATTACGTAGTTTGACCCTAGAAACAAAATATGATCTAGCACATCGTAAAATGCATACAAACGTAAAAAAATTGACGATGCGGAAATCAATTGTACAATCCATAAGACACCACAAAACCTCTGGAAATCCTCATAATGTAGCAATATCAAATCTTCACAATGATATCATTAACTGTGTAGCACATGCTTTCGGCAACCATACAATGTGTCAAGAATATTATTGTACGAAATATAAAAATGACAACGAAGAGCTCAAAAAGATCCAGAATTCAACATTCATGTTCAGAATAAATGCGATTGTGTCAAACGTTGCAGCAAAATCGCGCAGTTTAGTCGAGGATGTTGACACAAATACTGTTGAGTGTTTTAATAGTGTCATCGCCAAATTTATTGGTGGAAAACTAATAAATTTTGCACTAAAAGGAGGTTACCAAGGAAGGTGCTCAGCAGCTGTTACTTCATTTAATTGCAAGTCCGCACTTTCAGCCATCCAAAAAGCTATTTTAAATAGAATCCCTAAAGGGAGGGTTAAGATAATTGAAAGTAGGAGAGCACAATAACGTAAACTGAACTTCGAGCATCCGGTAAAAAAAAATTAAAATTAAAAGAAATAAATCAGAAACAACATAACTATGGTTCAGCCAGCTCAGCACCACATATGGATTTACATGAATTAAAGAAAGCAGAAGAAGAGTTTTTAAATAATTTAAAAATGCAAATCAGATGTCTTGTATCCATATTTCAAGCATTTGCTAGCTTTAGGACTAAATGACGCTTTCTTTTTTTATATCACCAGGGCCGCTAACAGGCATACGGGCCGCCGATGGTAAACGTCACCAAAGCCTATGGACGCCTGCAACGCCAGGGGAATCAAACACGCGTTGCCAACCCTTTAAAAACCTGTTCACTACCTTTTTGAAGAACTTCATACTGTAGTCCCTAGGGAATACCTCGGCAGGGAGTTCAGTCCACAATGAAATCGTTCGCGGGAGGAAATTCTTCAGAAACCGCTCAGTACGTAACCAATTATGTGCCCAAGTGTAAGGATGAATGACCAGTCGACGACGAATGGTGCATTGATATAAAGTAACCGTTGGCATCATTTCAAACAAATGTTTGTAAATGTACAAACATTATTATTATTATAATGTAAACTGAAAATAAAAAAAATGTAAACTCATATCGTTTTTTAATTTCTTATTTATTACTTACTTAATTTATTCACGAAACTAAATAAAGTTAAAAAAAACTGCACTTAATTTTTTAAGTCAAACCAAGTTTTCATACTGTTTATTTCTATTCTGCGTCGCAGGCGGGGTCAACACCGAGTTCACCGTCACTGCGGCCGCGCGTAATATTTTGCGACCGGCCGGGATGGCGATAAATGCCTACTTTTGCAAGAATACAGGGCCTTAAGTACCAAGATTAAAGCCGTCATTATTCATCAAAAAATTTGTTATTACTGAGACACGTAGACGTTTACGTAGGTATTATGGTAATACATCTTTAATTAAAGTAAAATACCTTATTGTGACTGAGAGACTAGTGAACGAACCGGGGATCGATACAATCGCAAAGACCATTCTCGGCACCAACTCGATTCACTTTCTAGTTAGCGAATACCATTGTTAGGTGCCTCTAATTTATCTAATGTAAAAGTCATTCTCGTTGAAAACACTTGCTTATCTGTAATAACGCTTAGAGAAAGTTAGAGAGGTACTTACTAAAACTACATTCGATTGTTATAATATTTACTTAATTATAATTGGTACATATTATTTAGTTGTCGTGCTTATAGAATGTAGGTGGAGAACAGTTATGTCTAATCGTATTTAATGAGATCATGCGTATGTTACATTCTAAGAAATGCCAACTGCTCGACTACACTACAGGACTCGCCACAGCAGTTATGAATTAACTGAGTCATGTTTTTGGCTATTACCGATGCGAAGGCCAAGAGACGTACGATGCAACATTCGTCGGCTCCAAACATTTATCCACTGCAATAACTCTGCCCCATTAAACAAATTCAATTGTTCTGTTCTTGTTTATCCATGTCTGTAGTATTTTCTACTGGATTTACATTATTTATTGCCTGTATTATGGTAAATCTATACATACCACTATTAATAATAATAATAATAATAATAAAGCCTTTTATTCGGACAAAATATACAATTAAGTTTTAAAAAACCACTGCACTGTTTTTTTTTCGAAATTAAGTATATTCGACTATTTGATGCTTCTTTATTTTTTGTAAGTCCGTTTGCCAATTGGCAAAGGCCTCCTCCAACCTACTCCATTCTGATCTCTCTATGGCTACTCTACTCCATGTTGTACCTGCAACTTGCCTTATATCGTCGTCCCATCTTTTTTGTTGTTTGCCTCTTTTCCTTTTGCCTTCCCTTGGGTACCAACGTGTTGTTATTTTGCTCCATTTATCCTTTCCTCTGGCCATGTGTCCCGCCCACTTCCATTTCAGCCTTTTTATTTTTAGGGTGACGTCCTGTACCTTGGTCTTTCTCCTAATATTAATGTTTCCTATTCTATCCCTCCTCTTTACTCCCATCATGCTTCTCTCCATTGCTCGTTGGCAGATAGCAAGTCTATCGGTGGTGTTTTTTGTTAAGGCCCATGTTTGACTTCCATATATTAGGGTTGGTAGAATGCAGACATTGAATAATTTACTTTTTGTTGCTATATGAAGGTTTTTGTTTTTCATTATTTCGCTTAGGCTCCAATACCTTTTCCAACTGTTTGCTATTCTTCTTTGGATTTCTTTGTTTATATTATCTTTGGGTGATATCAGCTGTCCAAGATATATATACTCTTCAACGTAGCCTATTTGTGTCTCGCCTATGTTTATGTTGCTTTTATTTCCGTTCGTCATTACTTTTGTTTTTTCAGGGTTCAATTTTAGTCCTACCTTTTCACTCTCCGATGCTAGCTCATTTAACATTTTATTTAGATCTTCTGGCGTTTTTGCGAATAACACAATGTCATCGGCAAATCTTAAGTGTGTTAGTGTGCGGCCATCTATATTCAAACCTAGATTTTCCCATTCAAGTTTTCTAAAAATCATTTCCAAAACAGAGGAGAAAAGTTTTGGAGAGAGAGGATCTCCTTGTCTTACTCCTTTTTGTATCTTAAACGAATTTCCTTTCTTTTCTAATTGAATGCACGCCGCGCTGTTTTTGTATACATTTCTAATTATTCTTATATATTTTTGTGCTATCCCTTGTTCTTTTAACGCCTCCCAAATGTTTGTATGTAATAATGAGTCGAATGCTTTGCTATAATCGACAAATGCTAGGTAATATTCGAGTTGGTATTCCGTATATTTTTCGATGATTTGCCTAACAGCATGGATATGATCAAGTACTGAATAGTCTTTCCTAAAACCTGCTTGTTCTATAGGCTGTTGCTCGTCAAGTTGTCTTTCCATTCGCTTGAGTAGGATCTTTGCAAATATTTTGTACAGGTTGGACATCAAGCTTATGGGCCTGTAGTTTCCGATATCATATTGATCACCCTTTTTGTACAGAAGGATTATATTAGATTCAGTCCATTGTTGGGGTATCGTTTCTGTATTTATAATATCATTGAATATGTCTTTTAGAACAGGTGTTATTGCATGTTTCGTTTGCTTTAGTACTTCGTTACTTATTCCGTCGGGTCCTGGAGCTTTATTGTCTCTTTGCGTTGCTATAGCGAATTCTATTTCCTCCTGTATTATGCTGGGTACGGATGAGATTTCCAACAACTTTATTTCTTTTTCCACAATAGTGCTTTCATATAGTTTCTTGTAGTAGGATGTAGCAATTCCTAATATTCCTTGCCTTCTATTTTCCTTCAAGTTATTGCTATCTTTCATCTGTATGATCCAGTCCTTTTTGCTATTTAACTCCTTATATGCCTTTTTTATTCCTCCTGTCTGTAGAATGTGTCTCTCTATTGTTTCCATTCTTTTCTGTGTTCTATCTTTTCTAATACTTTCTTTTATTTCTTTACTGAGTTTTGCTATTTGCTTTCTATTATAGTTAGTATTTTTTCCATTAATTAGGTCAGATCTTTGATTAAGTAGGTTAATGGTTTTGGTAGTCATCCATTCGTTGGGTAGGTCCTTTTTATTACTTCCCTGTTTAATAGCTGTTTTGATTGTTTTTTCTAACCAGTTGTATTTTTCTTGCACCTTCATGTTTGTTGTCTCTTTGTTGTATTCTGTAAGATTTTTCGTTATAGAATTTGCCATTTGTGCTGTTTGGTATTTGGTAGGTTTTGTGTTTATCATATTGTTTCTTGGTCTTGGGATTTTGGGCGGGTTCGTCATCAATTCTGCTCGGATAATTCGATGGTTGGTGTTGAAGTTGAATTTGCTAAGGACTGTCATGTTTGAGAAATATCTGCTTTTATTCGTCATTATAAAGTCTATTTCGTTTTTAATTAGCCCGTCTGGTGATAACCAGGTCCACATCTTACTTTTTTTCTTCTTGAAGACTGTGTTTAAGATTTTCAAACCATTCTCCTGAGCAAAGTGTACAAGCCTTTCTCCGTTTTTACTTCTGGCCTTTTTTTTATATATAAATGGCCCAAGGACTGTATCCTCATCTGGTTGTCGTTCTCCAATTTGACCATTGAAGTCTCCTATTACAACGAGGTTTTTGTGAGCATGGTCTTGGATTGCTTTATTTAGTTCTCGGTAGAATGAGTCCGTTAATCTTGTATCTGATTGTTCCGTAGGTGAGTATACTTGTATGATGGACCATGGGTCTTTGTACCCCGGCAGCTTAAGATTCATCACTGCTATGCGCTCTGATATTCCTATGAAGCTTTCCACATAGGTCGCGAGGTATTTTTGTATAATAAAACCCACTCCATACTGACCTGGAGTTGCGCCTATATGGTATAGAAGGAAGTCAGGGTACGAAATTATTCTTTCTCCCATTCGCCTTACTTCGCTCAGTCCGACGATGTCCCATTTAATCTGTTTTAACGCATGTGTTAATTCTGTAAGGTTTTCATCGTTTTTAAGCGTAAGTACATTGAGAGCTGTAACATAGATTTTTGATCTACTGTGATTGTTTTCACAATTGTTTTCCTGTGTTGTTGGAGGGTTGTGGTCATTTTCCCCCACGAGGACCAGTCGGCTTGGGAGAGAATATACCACTATTACAGAGGTTTAAGACAAACATTTGAAGTACTTAATAAATATAAAAATCAATCACTCAAACAGACAAAAAATAACGTCCATAAAATGAAGTCATGATGCGAGACGAGCAGACTCACCCGATTATTCACCGTGTAATTTTGTCGTCGGGTAGTAGGGGCACGGCAACTTAAGAAAATAAGTCTATCTATAAATATTTACCGATACATTGTCAGACGATACGCAACACTGCACACAATACGATGTTAATACTTTGCAGACCGGATACATTGACATCACAATTGCGCATGCATCTTCATCAAAGCTGTAAAGCTAAAATCTTTTCCATAGGATTGATTTATTTGTATTGAAATAAATGTGACGTAGTTATGTATATTATAGGCGCGGGGTACCTATAACCCGATCCCTGCCCGTTTGCTCTGCAACGGGAAGCCATAGTCCGAGGTAGACATGTTTTTAATTCCAAAAATTACTATGGTATTTTTTCCATCAGCTACCCATATGAAAATGTTCAACCACGTCACTGGTATTATCTCCGTTTTGACAAGGTGGCCGATTTTGCTTGTATCTGTGTCTATTTGTTTGTCAGTTCCGGTCTATAGGGCGCATTTCTTAACCGATCTTTACCAAACTTGGCACATATTTTTTAGATTTAAAACACAACTTTTCTCGAGAGATATTTTTGATAGTAGGAGAAATGGGGTAGAAAAGGGGGGGAAGTTGGCCGTCGATTATTTATGAACAGATCTTGATGGTGTTTGGCTGAAAAATCAAGCTTAGACTCGACTTCGTTGTAAAAAAAACAGATGAGAAAAAAGGGCTCCCCCCTTTTTTCTCATCTGTTTTTTTTACTGCTGTAGCTTTTTTTTAAAGAATGGATTGTCAATACTTGTTGGTGAAACCAACCAAATCCAGTGCTGTTTAGAATAAGATGATACGTATCGTTTTTTTATACCTTATAAGGGTATTTACCAGAAAAATGGGCCAATAGTGCTCGCGAGGTGTACTGTTCACAGAACTACTAGTAATAGTGGGACCACAAATATTTAAAAAAGATGTGAACGAGTAATTTTTTTAGGAACATCTTGACTGGCGAGCGAAGTGAGCGAGTCTCCGTTTGGACAAGGTGGCCGATTTCTCTTTTGTCCGTATAAGTATAATTTTGTTTTGTTTGTTTGTTTGTCAGTTCCGGTCTAGAGGGCTTAATTCTTAATCGATTTCCTTGTCACACATTGTAAGTAAGTAAATCATTTATTGCCATAAACACGGTATGTTACAATGGTGTTACAAAAACAAATAAGGTCCAACATGTTTCGCAGATTCTCTGCATGCTAATTTATCCATTTAAAATGTAACATATTTGACTGACAATTAACTTGTAATAATATTAAAATTAGAATATAAATAAAATATCCATTAATGTCAATATTTAGTGTCAAGAGTAGTTTGTCTTAGTACATATATTTATTCACTTTATAAATTGTGTGCACCTTGACATTTCAAAATCAAATGCCTACCTACCACTTAAGAAGCAAACCCTAGAGGGGAACTCTCGAAGAAATCACCAACAATGTGAACACTCGTCGAACCTGTACTCGAGTAGGGCACGTATTGTACTTTGTGTAAGTAACCCTTACTTTTTCTTGTATTGAAGGAAGTGTATTGTATTATGTTATCTGTAATATTTCGATTTCGTGTAATTTTCCTCTGTAGTATTGTTTATCTTTGTTCAAGTATTAGTATATTTTTGTTAAATCTATTAGTGCCACCTTATTTTTTTAATAGTGTTCATTTTACTTAGAGGTAAACGTATTCTCCTTTCATGATGATCTGTGTAGGTTATACTTAAGACAGTGTTCTAATTGTACATTTGAAATCCTGATGACATCATAAGTGCAACGCCCGTACCGTGAAAATGTCTGCGCGGGCGCAATGGGTTCAACTTGCAAGTCGATGTCGTTATGATGCGCGTGAAATGATAATGGTTTCTAAACTTAGGAAGTTAGAATAACGTGATTTTTGATGAATTATAGTATGACACGCACATCACTCATTAGCGTTGCACTATTGGGTTTCATTGATGCTTATTCAAATAACGTTTTAACAGCCCAAGATACCGGCAACCCCTGTACATTTAGAAAATTCCTCACGATTTGAGAATCGAAAAATCTAGTGTGTGATCTATTTAGCTGTCTGTAATTGGGCAAGAAATACGATTTTCACTCTCAGTCAAATTTCACAGTTGAGTGGGTAAATCGATGCGTTGGAAACAAACAGATTAGTTGGTGTGCAATTAGAGTGCGGAGCTTGCGGTGCGCGCTAAGTGCCGCCCTACGGATTACGCCTTCGTGTTCGCCGCGCTGTGTTTACTCACCGTCGAAGTGGACGATTAGTGATCGCCTCACTAATACGCTCAGTTCAATTTATTGATTGATGAATCATTGATTTGAACTGAAGCTCTGATACAATTGAAACCATTATTCGTATACTTAGTAGAACTAGTCTGAGTTTAAATGCCTAAATATCTTAATAGCTTAGAAGTATCAAAGTACCGTGTTAGCCACAAAGTCAGATGTCAACAAGTCAAATGATTTAAAGACGATAAAACGTTACATTTATATTTACTGAAACCTGAACTTTTAGTGCGAGAACTATTCCGTTTTTTCCACCTAAAATCACACATAACAAGAACAAGCTCTACGAACTTTTTTATAATTTCACGCAGCAACATCACGTCACTAATGACAAAGATTTAAACCATCAAAAATATAAGCGTGAAATAAGAACCACAGATTATTTTTTCATTTTTCGTATAACCAGAAATTGCACTGTCACTGAAAGACAATTCTGAGACAACCGTAAACTACACTTGCCCCTAGTTTAGTACTAACCTTAAGTTGTATAAAAACCGTTGCTTGACATAGAATAGACGTCTAATTACTCACATAATACGTACATGTCGTCATGAATGTCTTATGGTAAAGTCAATCACCTCGTTCACGGGGGCGAGCACGTGGGCACTTGCCAATGAACTTGACACCAGAGGCTGTCGCTCTGCATGCTAATCCTGACATTACTTGCCTGTTGCCAATATTTCTTATATTGTTGTAGCACCACAATAAGCATACTTAAGGTTCTTTCGTAAGGTGATTCACCGCAGTACAAATTTTATGTTATTTAGCTGCTATTTATTTTTATTTAGTTGCTATTTACAATTTTTATGCTTGTGACTAATAATATAAATAACCAGTGAAAGTTTATGGGTGAATAGATATTTGACAGCTATTATGGTGAAAATGGACTCATTTATGAAGCTTACTTGACTTTTTATTGTTATTATCAAAACAGTAGTATGTAGAAAGTATACGATCAAGTCATATAGTGACATTAAAGACAACATTTTCACCGATATCATAGCAGTTTTTACTAACGTGGCAAGATAGTAAAATAGACTGTAAACTCTGATCATGTGAAAAGTGTATCAACGGTATGCCCATTTGCCCTAACAACATTCAAGGCTACTAATAATAAGCCTAAAATTTACACCATATCCCTACGCATCAATTTTCACCCGCACGCACATTTTATGACTGTTCCGGACACGCACTCTATATACTATAAATGTAAAATGATTAAAATTAAGGCTCTTTATGAATGTTGACTTCTGGGGGAATGTTTGAAAATTGGAAAAGTTTCAGGCTCTGTACCACCACTCTACAGATTATAAAAATACCTATGATGAGTAAACTTGCTTCTCTCACGATGATAGATGTTAGTAATATTGAGGAACAACGAATTTAAAGTTTATATTTTATGTACTTTACATTGGCTTATTTAGGATAACGAATGCCAAACTGCATAAGCTTAAGTGACCTTGTTCACTGTGGTGCGCGTTCTTTTTACGTCGAATTCAACAGTGTAATGCCCAATTTAGACACCAAGTTAATAGCTTAGTGTGGGTGCGGCAATTCAACGATTCGGTTCTTCATCCATTCCGTCTTGTTTATCGATTAGTCAAGAATCCGCGCCCATGGGCCAACTTATGTCATTTGGCCGGGAGTCAAGGACGACGCCACGCGGCTCGTCGGTGCCTCGCTGGCCTTATTCGGCAATTGGTGGGCGCCAGTTTTACGACTTAGCCTTTTTCCTACGCCGTTTCCATGTTGTCTACACTTTAGATAAAACATGTGTGTGTGACGTAGATTGACCTCTTACAGTTTTTTCTTTTTCATTTTGTCTCAAGGACAACTATTCTGTCTCCAGTCTTATCACGTAGCCATCTACAAGATTGCTTATTTCATTAAGTAGCGCTGAAATAATTTTATATAGTTTGATACTTATACGGCTACCTACTTGCTAACAAAGTTTTATAAATTAGTCAAAAGCTGTATGTTAAGAATGTATGCATAGATAGGTATTTCCAACAGTATTATTTTAATTCAGTTTGCTTATTACGTAAGGAATGCGTGCAATCGGAAGTATAACTGTCCGGGTCGCTGACGGGCTCTGTTGGCTGGAAAAATGGAACGTGACATTTTAAATTTGGCGCAAAGCTCGCGACATTAATCTGGCGCGTCGCCGCCCTCGCCCATGCCGTGCGTGGCCTAATCCGCCCGCTCCCCAAACGATCCGGCAAGATGGAAAAATCTCGAAAGACTCACATCAAATTACCAGCTTTAAAGCGTAGTGAATTCCCCTGGGTTCAAGTCGACACACCTTGCCTTTCAGAAACGCCCCTAAATAACGTCGCGGTGTCCTTCGGGAAGTTTGGAAGGTTCGGGTGCGTGCGTGCTTTTGTCATAGTCATACTTTTACCGAGTTTTACGTACGACGTGTCCCGCCAGTCCCGCACTTCGATCGAGTTTTGAAAGCGCGTTAGACAAATATAATTTAATATATATATATATGTATAATTTTCTAACGAAATTCTAGTTACTTTACTTTATCTTAACATTGCTAATACCTTTAAATCCGTAGCAGATTGTATTTATTATCTTTATACTTACTTGTATCATAAATAAACTATGCCATAAAGTAATTTGTCGATCGTCGTCGACCATCACAACATTCTAAAATATTCCCTATGTAACAAAAAGCAAGTAAGCCGGGGCACAACCGCAGATTGACGGTCAAGTCAAGATGTTGTAGGCTGGGGGTTTGGATGCCAGACGTCAGTCGTAGTTCACAAAGGGGTGAACAAAGATGTATTAGCCAACTATGAGTTTCAGTCCCACGTAATATGGGACGAGTTAATTGTCATGTGTTGTATATACTGTCGGAAGGGAACTAAACGTCGAGGTGACGTAGAAGGTGACTAAGGGAGTCGCTTTCTACGACACCCACGACAATAGATAAGGTGGCCCTATTCTACACCGGGAACCAACACGGTGGAGCTTACTTTCGTCCCAAAGAACTTAGTGGAGCTCCATACACCGATAAACTACTAATTCGACACAAATACATAATACTTAATCCATATTTAAAACATATTGCCTACTGTGTTTTAGATCCTACTTAATTTAAGCGGTGGTAAGCCTCATTTCATAATCTTATTTAAGGAGGTAGGACACGGCGGTATTTCCGCGACTGAGGAAGTACCTCCGCCCTACAGAATACCGCGGCTATAATAACTTCGTGTTGTGTTTCCAGCGGTGAGTAGGGTAGCCAGAGCTCACTGGAGAATTTGTGCTGTCAGTGAGAAGACTAAAGGCTTGGCCACGGTAGCTGGTTTCCATCAGGTGGGCCGTGTACTTGTCTGCCTCTGAAGTGGTATAAAAAAAAATCTCTTAAAACTATTTAATTTAAAAGTTTGAATGAATTTTACATTGACTAATTAACCCCCTGGGAATCTCATGAAACCAAAGTTACTTTATCTGGAGTTCATAGATTGAAAGCGAGATATTATTATGAGTACCTTCATAAACTACAATTCTTGATTAAAGTCAAGAATCAAAGTACGAAAGCAATGCTACTAAGAATTATTTAATTTATTTGTACTATAAGGCAATATTAAATTCAAAAGTAGTATTGCTAGAAACCACTTATGTCAGTGTCTAGTCTTTTGTCTCTTACCACCAGTCGTGCCGACATGAAACTAGCTCAAGCTTTTGTATTCAACACCTACTCGCCATTTCAGAAGTCTTGTAAAAAGACGTGTAACATGTTACCGCCGCAAGCGTTAAACTTGCACACTTGCGGCCACTTCAAGAAGCTTGCCTTAAATTCCCCACCTACTGCTTCTTATTAGTTCTATTCACACAGCCGTTTCAGACTTTTACTCATTAAATATAAAATTGTCTCTTTCTAATTTTAAATTAAATTCGTCTACCCCTCATCCTTTTAATAAAATTAAAACAATAATTCTCAAACTCAGCCACCGTTTCATTGCGTTAATTAGTTAATAAATGTGAATGTTAAGCTTTTCCTCTTGCGGTACAGTATTTGACTGTAGCGGTCGTAGAGTTCGCTTCGCTAGACAACTCTTACACTTAGCAATAAGATAGCAATCGCGTGGTGTTGAAAGGTAAATGTAGCTTGTAAAGATATTTGCACAAAATCCAATCTTGTACATGTCACCGTTTCCGTAATGAATTCAACAATAATTAGAGCCGGTGCCAGAGAGCGCTCGCTGAGCTTACCGGCGGATGTCACAAATCCTAGCCAAGGGCCGGGGCGTGTAATGCAAATAACAGAGTTTACCTGGGACCGCCCGCGCCCGCGCTGCCCTCACTGCGCGATTCATAATAACAGCTTTTACTTCCGTAACTAGCTACGACGCTCTCATTTTGTCGGTTAACGCGTATTGTGTCATGGCGAAACGAATGCCTCCCAGTAATGTAGTTTTTGAGCGCAGCATTTTCAGCCCGCGCTACAAAGGGAACTATGTAACTGGAATAGAGATGTCATTGTACTGTAAAACGATATACTAGATCGACATAGATTTATTCTCCCAATCTTAATTGAATATGCAGATTTATTATCACTAAAATTACAAAACAAACTTGTGTGGTACATATTTGAAAATCAAAAAACATATACCTAGGTAGGACTGGATAACTAAAAAAACCGGTCATCGGTTGTTTTTAGTTATCCTGTCCTACACAACTAACGTATCAATCATTAACATACAGCCTCAGTTAGCTATACTTATATACTCTTTGCAAAGCATTGTAAATATCTTTGTTACGAGTAAGTCAGAGCGAGTGTGTTTTAAATGCTACAAACTTGATTTGAGAATTCCGCAAAAACCTCATGAGTGGCCTGTTGCAAGTTGAACAGTCCTATTAATTCACCGAGCGTATTGGAATACTTGTAATTGGTTTAGTTTTATGTTCTGCGAATATGTTCTAAGTTAACCAAAATAATATCACTTTATAAATAGTATTATTCAACTGTAGTTCGTAACTTATAAAGTACGATTTCACTTTCAGATTAAATATAATCATATAGCAACCCCTGATAAATCAAAAAGTTGCTGGTTCTAATCACGCGCAATTTAGATATTTTTATACATATATATCGGTTTGTACTGCTATAGGGGTTATATTAAGCCTAGTATTATTTGTATACCTATAAAATTAGTTACAAATCATTCAATATCTAAGTATGTTAATCCCTGTTCTGGAAATTTATTATACGATCTACACTTAATTTGGGCCATATTACCTATCTAGGTATTATCTTAGTTGCACAGTTCACACAGTCACAGTGTGTAGGTTATAAAAATATATGAACGTTGGTTAATTAACTAATTATTTCTTCTCTTTCCAGATTTTGCCCGGAGTCATATATCATTAGTAAAGGAGCTATAATCAAAGTAAGTTCTTTACCTAATCTATATCCTAATACCGCAATGACAATTTTACTGTATACCCCACTACTTACTAGCCTATCAACATTATTTACGCTACCTTTTGTAATATTATGTCTAGCTAAAAATTTATTTCGTATTTTAATATCGTGCTGTTTCTCCCTGTCATATTTTTCATGATTATTCTCTTGGCAAAATACCAAGATCTTACTCGCTTATCTTTCCTAACTTTTGCTGAGTGTTACGGCTCAATCTTTCTCTCGATATTTTGCTCGATTTTATCAATACTTTATCAGCTTTAAACATTCTCTTTTCATTGTTGTTTTATAAGACAACATAATAATAGAGCTACTAAACGTGTCACTTACAAAACATATAAACACAGAAAACCATTCCGTTCCATATGCCTAATTCGCTTGATGAAATGATGAAATATTTTAACTATCTGACATAATTTAATCGATCTGAGTTTCAAGTCCTTTAGACCAAATATTGCTCAAGGCTAGCTAACAAGCCGGTCTGAGTTGTGTTGTTATTTTTTATTGTTGAAGTAATTTGGTTAAAAATGTTTTTGTTAATGAGGAGTCATTGGTTAACCTTGCCGGATTTTGTAGAAACACTCAAACACAATCACACGGTTTTGTCATGCTAGTTAGCACAAAGCGTGTTACATTTAACTGAGTTCTCAAGGAACACATATACAAAACTTTATCACTTCTACTCAGATATTCATGAAAGAAGACTTGTTAGTTGTTTTGTTTATTCCTACCGTCTGAATTTCTTATGTGTACCGTTGTTTACCTAAGGTTTTGCAGTAGAGATAGGTTTACGAAATTAGAGTAGCAACTATGAAATATATATGAATAGCAATGGACTGGAATTGCCACGGCGATCCGCATTATTAAACGGCAGACCGATCCCTTAAAAATTTACGGACATAACTACAGATATGGTAGTCTTCTTACTCCAGATCTATTGCTTTTTGGTTGGCTTGGTAATGTACTCTACCTGTATGAGTTTCCTAATCATATAAACTACTTCAGTCCTCTGTATGTATTCATTCTTATTTTTGCCGTGGGTAGGTAACGTATATTAGACATTACAGATGCGCGGACCAAAGATTGACCTCATGTAATTGATTCGTTATTATGGAGTATTTGCAATATGTACATATTTAAGTATTTATATTATTTGAATTTTTCAGGCGTAATTAGTGCTATTATATAAATAGTGGGTTCGTGCTGTTAGCAAATGCGACGCGTCATAATTACTTAATGTTGTTAAATTGTAAATATTTCCCACCAATATTTTTTTACTGTCATTAGTAGTCGTGTCTAGCTACTTCTTTGTGTCTTTTTTGTGAAAATTAGTAGTTACTAGCTTGACAGAACATGTTTTAGTAATTGTATACAGTTTGATATGAGTAAGACTCTGCTTTCTATTCAAAGAAAAAGTTGAAAAAAAAATCTCGCTAAGTAGCTCTAAAAATAAACCTTATCATTCTCTTAAAAGTTTATGAGTTAATATGAGTAAATCAAAAAACGTGCAATGAGTGCAATGTCACAACTATGAATAAGACTTATTATTATTCTCACGCAAATTTGTACCTATTCATTGAATACCTTGCACCGAATTCAGCACACCCGAAGCTCTAAGAACAATTAGTCATAAATAATTGAACTTGATCGATATTCCTTTGTCAGTAGACAAAGAGATGTTATACTCAAAACTTTGTCAATTTGCGTTGAAATCGTAAAGCCCCTTACGAAGTCATGTTCTTATTTGGTAGGAAAGTGGAGGTAACATCAAGAGAACTTTCCACTAGTTGTACAGTCGTACTTACCTTGTCTAGAAAGGGATCAAACTGCGGTGCATTCCCGGCAATGTATTATGCAGTCCCGGAGCGGGTGCGAGTGTAAGCGGCTCGGAATCACTCCCACTCCCAGTCGAAGAACACAGCTATTCCTTGGGAATTTTCTATTCCAAAAGTTTGTAGAAACCGTTTCGTTTCAAATATCTTTTGTAAATTACTTGCGATGTATCTCATGATTGAAACTTATTGTAGTGTTTATAGTTTGCTAAGAATTTATGTTTGCTGCATAAGACACGATAAGACTACATAAGACACGTTATGACAGATTTTATTGATTTAATGATTAGAACCTAATTCAATTCTAGAGTACATACTAAATATTTAAAAAAGTACTCCGTGTACCACCAATAACAAAGAGCTGATGAATTTCCCTTCTAATTTACTGTTAAATAAGAGCGATTAAGAAATTATGTCAACATGTTCACACTTAATATAATTGGTTAGTTGGCTTTGGTAGCAAATATACACGGAAGATAATAGTAATCTCTCTCTGATATGAGATAATCATTACAATGAATGAAGTATATACTCACTACTTCAAATTTCCTTCTCAATAATACCTTAGTCAGCAGTCTTTCATTTCTCATGATCAGGTATTCAAACGATCTAAAACTAAAAAGAGACTATCAGCAATCTCATTTTAATCGGATCATTTATCAAAAGTCAAGAGAGCTCACAATGGTAACTTACTGCAGTTGGAATTGTGAGTGAAATGACTCGATTTGATCGTTCACTACTTTATAAAGTTAAAATCCATCCTTGCTCGGAACACTTCCAGCTGTTTTAAATAAAGTAAACAAGCAAGTCCCTACCTGAGCTGATAAACAGAGGATATATCCTTTCAGCCTTGGTGTCATAGCTATTTTATATTTATGTGATTGTTGTGCCGATGTACACAACAAATGTTCGCCGGCTGGGTAAGCTAATCGCATCTCATTTCCTACGTGTCGCTCGTTGTAGTGGGAAGCACAAATGATATTGTGGCCTGACGTGTCGTTCCGGAGACCCAGTCGCATTCGACATCGCACCCAAAACCGCATCGCCATGTTACACCCTGTTTACAAAACATGCCTCTATGATTACGCATGAAAATTATCATGTTAAACTATATTACGAAATCTATCTTAAACTCGTAGGCACGTTATTGTCCATCACACTTTCCAATTTGATTTCGCATACTTGTTTGGGTTGGTTTTGTATATAAATTAGTGCCGTTATAACTTGTAAGCAAACCGCTTACCACCAAATTAGCAAATTGATGTTTGATGAACTCTGGCGTCGCCGTAGAGCTTTCAACTGCTAAGTCGAAGGTCGTGAGATCGATGCCCGCTCAGTTCAAATATTTGTATGCATAAATATGTATTTATTCATTGGTAGGGTGTATAATAAATAATGTATTTACATAATGCAAAAAAATGGAGTTACTGGGATACCTAGACTTACGGTCTTGATAACGCAGTTTACAATGTCCTAGGCCTAGAATTTAGACTTTTTGTTAGGATTTGTTGCTGACTTATTTTTTCAACGTCTTGTGGTATAGCGGTAGAGCGTCTGACTGCTAATTCAGATGTGGCAGGGTCGATTCCTGCTCAATTATTATTTAGTACATATGCATGAAACGAATAGGTTTATGTTTGTAATGGTTTGGGCATGTTTGAGTTTTATTTTACTAACCATACTATTATTACATATTAGGGTCATTATTATATATACTTTCATGGCATTACAGTGAGTTTCGAGGAGGTGGTAAAGTAAATGAAAGTTAATTTCGTTAAATCGCAGTGAACAGCTTTTCAAACGGATAGAGGTCCTTTATCGCGTTTCACGCAACTTTCCTCGACCGGCTCTCTACTTATACGATTAATTTGAGTCGATAAATCCGCATTAAAAGCAGAGCGAGAGGCAGCCAACCGCGCTGTTCAGTGTAAGTAGCTTCTATTCGAACCGTTTTCTGCAAGCTACAATCACTAAGTTCATAGTGAAGTCTTTAATCCATTGTAGATTGAATATCCTGAATGTTACATAGCGTGACATGTCATAAGTGAAACATTTTCATTGGCGGTTATCGATCGGAAGTTGGTTAGGTCTAAATGTCGGTTTCATACGGTCTGGCGGGCGGGCACGTCACTGGCCGTCGAGACAGACAGGCAGCGTGCGCGGCGCCTGCGAGCCCATTAGACGTCTGCCCGATGTAGAACGCTCGATAAACTTGTAAAAACGTCTTCTACCCATTTAATTTTATACCCTCGCTTAAGCTTTGCTATTGGCAGATTTCTTCCTTCTTTATTATGGTTCCGTCATTAACTGTATCGCGCGTCTATTATTTCTCGCTTGTTTAATCTGCTCGTTAATCCAACAGTGTCGTTTCAAATACAAGCATTCGCAGAGGATTGGTAAATTATTTGTTATTTGTACTTCCACGGTATGAATTCCACGGTAATCTGATAACTTTACAATATACCTCTCCTTGTATTTCTTTTCTAATAAAATATATAACACATACTATTTGGGAGTTATACCTGCGTCACTTAGACTTCACAAACGCGCATTTAACGCGCAATTATGCCGCGTGGGTATTTGGATCACCCCATCTCTTCCTATGCGGTGTCGTACAAGGCGACTAAGGGATAGGGCTGTTTAACATCAGACAGATACAGGCCAGACTCAGCTCCAGATGCATGGCTTGAGTCAACAATAGTGCCCGGAAGACTGCTATAGACTCACCCCCAATTACGTGGCACCGAATTGAATGAATGATTAAAAAAAAATGGGTGTTAAGTCACCTCTGCCTAACCCTCCGGGGATAAAGGCGTGATTATATGTATGTATGTATGCAAATAATTATTTGTCTGTTCACACTGTCGTCTTTCCCAGTATATTCTTATCATATCTATACCATAAATTTAAGATTTAATGATAATTAAATATAAATTTAGGATCAAACTATAATATTTAATTCAGTTTATTAATCATACAAATCGTATTAAATAAAGTTCAGTTAAATTAAGATCTAATCTATACTATGTAACTAAATGCTTTAGATATACCATGTTAACGAAATCTATTATAATAAATACATTAATTAAATAATAATTAAATAAAACAAAAGTTTCTTCAAAGGAATTCCTCCACATCGCCTACCTCTTGTGGTAGCGTTCCCAGAAGGTTAGCAGCATTGCCACGTTGTATAGCAATGCTTATTCTCTGACCTAAGAAAAGGCCAGCCTTCTGGTCACGAGAAGCGTTACCATACGCTTCGCAATCTTCCTGAAGAGATTGCGGGCGCTCGGACCCCATGGCCCAAAGGTTTCAACTTCAAACGTCACAAATTCATAATAAACTATGAGATTGGAGTATTTGCGCCGCTTAAGAGCCTCTGCAGAAGCTGCAGCAGCACCGGCACAGCCAGCCGTGACAGGTATATGGGTAGGGGCGATAAATAAACTCAATTTTTAAAAGGCAAGCAACAGCTACTATTCCCAAATACTTATTGGAGGATAATTATGAGAAGTCTATGGTCTATAATGAACATTCGATGACAAAGATATTGATAGTCTCTTTTCATAAAACGACAGTCGCAACAGCAGTTTGAAATTGAAGAGCGCTTATAAGAACTGTGACGGCAAATAAAAATAAATAGCAATAATCTTAAAAGTTAACATTAAGAAGCGAGCACCTATGCCACACCTCAAACGGGGAAGTGATATTGGTACAAAATATTTATGACTTTATGTGATAAAGTTTATGTTGCGGTAAGAGTTTTATTTCTCTCGTGAAACGACTATAACTTTTTCGAGTAACGTAATATAAAATAAGAGAATATTGGCCAATAAAATAAAATATTTTGTTCATGTGCGTTACTCATATCTATATTATTAGAAATAATAAATGAACAGTGAACATTTAACTGTACTCAACTTCGATCTCCTGCCGTTCTGCAATGTACGAGTACTTATGTTGGTAAATCACAATAGTTCTTCCAGTAGCCATCAGTTTCTGCCATGGCTATAGCCAAATAACTTTTATAATAATCTTTGCCGTAGCTTCTCATTAACCATTGTCTAGGTATTCAAATAACAATAGTTAAATAACAGAAAGTTGTAGTCAATAAAAAAAAATACGTCACAATATATGGGTTATAGCACATCTACCACCCTCAGATAAAGTCACCCTTAATTACTGCCGCCCTTGAATTCTCATTGAAAACTGATAAAAAAACAAATGAAAGGATATTATTCTTAAGATTCATAACACGCTGAAGTTATATAAAATCAAAGTTACTTGCAAAGATGAATATCGGTCTTAAGGGGTCAATATATATGACGACAACATGCAAAATAATGTGCTAAATATTTGAAAGTTCGCTGCTAACATGTTTAATAACATTGATTGTGACTCCGTTGCGGCGCAAAAAACAAATCTCATGGCCAATCTTTACAATTTGTTGCATTCAATACCAACTTAGTACTTATATAGGTATGTCAAATGGGTTCTCTAAAGCGACATATTTAACGATTAAACAGTTCTAAACTCCTAATTAGGATGTAAAGAGAACTTCAATAATACTTTGCCGGTTGTCGGGGCACGTACGCGAACTTTTATTCAGCGAATTTGGTTACGTAATTCGTTGGAAATATTCAAGTTTTCCCTTCGGCAAGACGTTATCGCGGGTGCTCTCAACGCGGGTGTGGGCGGGCGCTCCGCTCCCCGCGGGGACTTAATTTGTTGCTCTCCTGACGCCTCGCATCTCACTTTCAAACGGCGTAACGCGACCTTACCACGTCCCCTTTTCCGACACCGTGTAGACATCATGTTCGCCTTCGCCCCGGTTTGGCTAGATCGAAAATGACTGTATCTAACACCATTTGCGTAAATCTTGTTTATCATTTATATATGCAATCGAAAGTATAATGTAGGAGTGTATTAAATCTAACTAATATTAGAAATATTAGTGTACACATGTTAAATCTACATGCTAAATTGTCTGGACGAATTTGAGTAATAAAGAGACTGCTTAAATCCTAGAATCATAGCCTTCTTAGCCAGTATTAAATGTAGTGTTCTAAAATTATGAGGTTACTCTATTATATGTTCTTGTCTACCCATATACTAGCTTTAGCTGTTGCATGCGGCTCCGCTCGCATTGAACTCGATGCCGTTCTGGAATAGGTATTCCAGGGATAAAATGTACCATAACACATAGGTTATACTCTTAAACGTTACGCAAATTATATACGTTAACATACATTCCAGACAAACATCTTCACAAACTTTCGCGTTTATAATATTAGTACTTACTCTAATACAATTCGTTGACATAACATAAGTAATATCAACGTCCCTACATGTACTTGAATTTTCTTTTCTCTGTTCCCATAATTCTATTTCTTATGATGATATGAATCGTAGTGTATGTATTTGTATACACAATTTCATATACAATAATTTATTGTTGTATGGCCTTTGTATCTTCTGAACAATATTACTGAAAATATGTAGACACTACTGAAATTAGCACTGACCACATTATTTAGATTAAGTCTAACTTCTTATACAACTTCTATAGGTCAGAGTCGTCGTGATCTAGTCATAAACTAGTATTACTAGACATGCGAGGGATATGCCTGTCTGCGAGGGATATGCCTGTCAACCTCACCTTCGGCAAACAAAACTACCCACAGGCGGCGTGCGTTTTAATCGGTTCGAGTCCGACATAACCTCTTCCACCGGCTCCGGTGGGGAGGTATCCGTGGGGATTTTGCGCACGTAAAAATGTCTGGTCGGCAGCGAGAGTGTGACACCCCTGGTGTTGCATACGTCCATAGGCCACGGTAACCGCTTCCCATCAGGTGGGCCGTGTGCTTGTCTGCCAACTAAGTGGTATAAAAAAAAAGTATTACTAGACATTGATTCCAAAAGAAAATACAAGTAGATGACCATATGTATATCCAAAGCCAGGCATATACGAGTACCTACACAGTAAAATTCTTGGCGAAATTTCATTACATACATACTCTAACTAAATATATACCTGCTTAAGACACGCGTTCATTTTATTCCAAATTCGATATACCATAGATTTGGGTGGCACCAGCAGCGCGACAATCTAATCACAATACCATAAAGGAGTGCACCGTAAAATATTTATGGGTGCGGGAGCAGGCACGCTCCGGTACCCGTTTCCACCATGGGCCATCTACCTCCATCAATCTCAATGATAGTTTTCTATACAATACGAGTCTGTATTTTCGTTTGTTCTATGTAAATTAATGTTTTAGTACGCTAAATCGATTTTGTGTTCAGTCAGTCAGCAGCATGAACGATACTATCCGCTTTTATCCTTAAGATTACGAAGCTCAACACCATTAACCATTGCACTCCAGTGTGCAGTATTAAAGACCCTCTTGGGCACTTAAAACCGCGTGAGTAACATTTTAAGTTTCATATAAAGAAATTGTGTGTATAAAGGTCAATTAAGCAAGTCCTGGGACCGCGGCGGACGCAGTGCTCGTTACACTCGCTCAAACTGGTGCCGACCACTGAACTGTAACGATAATGATACCGCGTGAGTTGTGCTCCATTCGTCCACTAACGTAAGCTAACTCCTCTCATGGGAAGCCCTAAAAGCCACTTTATACCAAGTAGGTACTCCCACATTTGGCAGTCTCGCAAAACTTTGCGGTTTTTGCGGCACATAAACAACTAGCACATGTGTGCGTCTGACCGCGTATCGATTGATTTGACTTAAAATGCATAGTTTTGAACCGCGATGTCAATCGGTTTCCGCCAAATTTTCCGCTGCGGGCGGTTGGCAACCGCATTTTGTGGCGTGCCTTTGTCACCCATATAAAATTAAGAGGCTTATGTGGCAGATGCTACATTCACTTATTCAATAACATTTTCAACACACCACATTTATTTACACTTTCCATAACTCTTATCGCAAACCATGTATTGGCAACACTCATAATCATAGCGAACGCGATCGACCACTGAAAGCTTTTTGAAAGCTCGTAGTGACGCGCGATGAAAGGTTCATGCGGTGATTTCAAGCAAGTCACTATAGCTCAGGCGAAAGTAACAATAACAAATAGAAAACTGTAATATTATCATGTTTATTACTTTAACATAACACTCTAAGTTACAGTAGGTACGAAGTACTAACACTTCTGAAATAGTATAAATTGATCTGCGATAGCAAAAAAAATTAAACGTTGTATTTGAATAACTTCAAATACCCAACTTTATTGAAATCGTTTGTGCTCCGTATTTTTTACCATCATCCTGATCAATCGTAGAACTTAATATAGTAATTTATGAATAGGTAGGCTCATGAAATTTAAATGTGTGAGTAAAATCAACAATTCTATGTTCATATTCTTTCGCTATCGGTTACGTGATAAATTGCTAAATAATGCGCCCTCTGTCGTTCCTCTAACCCCACCCCTAATGTCTTCTTAATGCTGCATGGAGTTGTCACATTGCACATTTGGAACTGGCATTCCTTTATGTTTTGCAGTAAGTATTCACTTCAACTTAGTTTTTTGAAATTCATCTACATTTTGGCACCCTTTCGGGAAACATACGTAAGATTATTATAGTGAGATGATAGTCGCCTCCAAGAGCTCTAAAGTGCAACGAGGTTAGTTTAGTATGAAAAGCTCAATTCGAACGCTAGTTTTTTAGCTCGCATTTTGCCTCTGTCGGCTCGCTGCACGTTCCTTTTGTTCTACGAACGTGATCTGTCGCGAGATGAAGCCCACGGACATTATTTCTCCGTTCCTCTCTTCAATTGAGTTTATTCTACTCGTCACACTGTACTTGGTTGATTTATAAACCATAGATAAAAATAACTTTTATCAATACACACATTTAATTTTCTACATATTTTTAAAAACTACCACCTCTTTGTGGTACACATAATTTTGTCTTAGGGGGCCATACACCAAAGCAACATTTACTGCGCACACAACAAATTATCAAGAAAAATGCTTCTTGGCAAGAGATGTCAGGAAGAATTAGCTGTGGCGGCAAGGTACCAAAGCAGCATTTGTTTTGGCGCAGCAATTGCTGCTTTGATGTTTAGCCCCGCCCTTTACGTACAACCTCTTAAACTAAATTAAAAATTATAACTCTGTTCCATAAATAGGCATGTTAATTAATATCCGTTATCACCATTTGAATAATAAAAATAATACATTGAGTAGGTAAACTGAAATAATTTGTACACATCATTTTAGTGAAATGCAATAAGTAAAGAAAATATTAAAAGGTAAAACATTGTCAGTACATATACTCAAATAAAATTTCAGTCACTGGTGAAATAAATTAAACTACTAATTAAATTATACACATGTTAATCTGCGTGTTTTCGCATGTCACAACAAGAGTGGCGTCGAGTCTGTTGTAGGCGATATACGCTGAAGCAGTTATCTCAGTATCGCCTGACTACGCCCGTTGTGGCCGCCATGTTTATTTTTAGTTTCGCGTGTACATTCACTATTGCGATGAAATTTACAGCGATCGCCGCGGCGGCGCGACTCGCCGCTCGCCGGACTCCCGATACCGACGCTTGAAATGACAAGCTACCGCTATTTCAAAAATGTCCGCTATTTTACGCGAGAATTCCCGCTCTTTCGATGAGCAATAATTCTTTTGTTCAACGAGTGAAAGGTCCATGAGATTACTTTTATTGCATGGTATTATACAGAAATTCTTCAAATTTAGGTATTCAAAAGCTTTTTATTTTTGATAAACATGATTTCGATAAATTCGATCATTTTTTTATAATAAACCTGTGTAATGTGTTACCTTGAATAAATATCTACATGTTCTTGGGGATAAAACGCTTGTCGTGGCTGCTAATCCCCGTGTTCGTCAAAATACCATTACTGGCACGGCGGCGCGAGGTCACCCTGTCAGGCTGAGATTTGGCGTAACTTAGTGACTGATTAGCAATTGGTGTGAGCTGCCGGGCGCGACAGGTGGTCGGGGTGCGGGGACCTGACCCGCGGCCTCTAGCCTGATTGATGGCCACGTCCCGTTCACGTTCTGACTTGGCATCTTACATTTGATTTGCACTTCGTCTTTCTTAAAACGGTTCACAGTGTTGACTTTTGTACCTAATGGATGGCAGGTACTTTTCTAATATGTCAAATAATTTGGTAAACAGCTATTACACGTCGAGAATTAATAATGAATTAAATTTTATCATTAAGAAATTTACCAACACTTCGTTTAGAAATTTCAGTTAGTATATTTCTTTAACTTGTTAATGGAATCTTTCTTTGGAGCACTCTCAACCTATAATTTATCCAAAATAAAGAATTATTCACTTACGATAAATAGATGATATGATACATGTAGTACCTATCAACATTAAAAGAAATTACCTTTATATTTCCCTACCAAAATTACAAAAAATAAACATACATATAGGTACATTTTTATTAAAAAAAACATACATACGATTCATTTATTTTTACTATACTTTCATAAATAGCTACACGTCGGGAAACATGACTGTCCTGTCACCCAAATGTCAAATGTCAATTGTTGTACCTGACTGGTCCCACGCTCGGAGACTGCGGTCTAATAACCCGAGGTCAAGTCTTGGCTCATGCATATTCACAGCCGGCTGTGAAGACGGTGGGTCATCTGTAACGGTCCTGCGACCGGTTCTATGAGCTCATTGTTGCATGTGCCCACATGGTCAGGAAAAACGTCCTGCGCCGGCAGGGCACCGCGTGCAACTCTTTTGTAAGTAGGTATACTACTCTGTGTCAAATAGGCAAATTATAAAACCAGTCGGTGGCCTAAATCTTTAGCGTTTCATTTACAAAAGTTCAAGGATATCTAGATATTGAATGTACAACTATCGGCTTATTCATCAAATGCTAGTCAAGAAGTAAATTTAATAAAATGATTGTCTAATAAGTATCGAATAAATTGTGCCAATTCTCATTTTAGGTACTACCTTTAATAGCTGTACGACGGGTTATTAAGATTACAAAGGCAGGGTCAGTAATTGTAAACGCCGTCCGTAAAGTATTTATATTCTAATTAGGTGTCAGCTACAATCGCCCGTGAGGGTGCATGGTTAATTTGAAATTCGTTTTCTTTGCATTTAATATTATGACATTATTTTATTAAAACACACGGATGTGTGTAAACGACGAAACTCTTTATCGAGCATCTTTTGTTTCATCTGTCTACCTATTTTTTAAATATTAATCAGTGATGGAACAAATGGTTTATTGTTATGAGTCCAATGCGCG
Organism: Eilema griseolum; assembly: GCA_963662185.1. Taxonomy (NCBI): domain Eukaryota; kingdom Metazoa; phylum Arthropoda; class Insecta; order Lepidoptera; family Erebidae; genus Eilema; species Eilema griseolum. The sequence continues at coordinate 11,754,674 of OY759233.1, read as the reverse complement.
TATTTTGTACATGTCTTACAGTTCCAAGAAATGAAATCTAATTTTATTTTGTATGCTGTTTAAATACTTTAACAATGAAGTAATCAATTGTGTCGATTAATACTTTTAAGATTGATATGAAGAAAAAATGTCATTGATTTTTTAGCGACACAGTTTACATATTGTACGCTGTACACCAATGCCAGAATTCATTTATCCAATGTGTTGTTCGTATAGTTGGATTGTTACAAAAATATTTATTTTTTATATAAACTGTCGTTTGAGTATAAAATTTAGATTAGTCACGTTTTTACTAGCTATTCTCGACAGTGTCCGCATCGAATTTGTTCAATGTCGATTTTGAACCGGAACAAAACACTGCGTTGCGTCAGATAAAGTAATATTCTAATGCGTCTAGGTTTCGGTTTGATTTAACATTAATTGTAGCTGTTAAGTTCTTTAGTTTATTAAGATCTAGACATTTTTTTCATGGGTAATAAAACAGTTAACAATCAATCAACTTTAGCTTTACATGTTTTTCAAAAAGTAATATTTAAATAAAAAGTTCCGCGTGCGTCACCAAAACTTGGCGGGCTCTCAAATTCATCTCTGTGTAGAACAGTTAAACAAAGCTGGTGCAGTAATGCATTTTACATTTTGAAGGATCATTAAATTGCGCATTACACGGCCCGGGCGCGTCGAGAGGCAATTAAAAAAGAACTGCTAAGACGAAGCTCGTAAAAATGAAGTCGTGTTCTCAACTGATTAAAAACTCTAATCTTGTTGCACGCTAAATTTTTAATCAAATTGAATCATCACAGTCGGTCCTAGCCCCTTCTTATTTTTAACTCGATGGGGTCTTCAAAATCAAATATGACAAGGTGATGTATTTAGTATAGACTTCAAAGTTTGATTCAATCTACTTTATAATCATGTAATTACATGTAAGAATAATCGAAGTTTCGGCTGTCGGAATTCGCTGCCGAGATCTATCAATTAACACGCAAACTCTATCTATCGGCTTTCAGGTGAATGTCAATTAATGTCAAAGTCTGTAGAGCGTCGTCCGTAGAGACCATCCGTAGAGTGAACTGATGGATTGTCTGTATGGATAGCAACAAGTACTTTAACGATAACCTCGACTTTAATAAAAAATATATTGAAATAGTTAACCCTGAGATTGATAGTGATACTGTTTTGTGCGCTATATCAAACGAAGTACTTAACATAACTCAGCGTTGCGGTATATACCTATATTATATTATAAATAGTTGTGAATCTAATCTAAAACACATCTACATTATATTTATTTACGTTTACATGCTGGAATACCATAATTCCATAATTCGTTCTTTTGACTTTACCATAGTAGGTTAATAAAAGTCAGTAGGCCAAATACAGATTGAAGCATGGTTCTATGAGATCATATCTTTCTATTGTTCTCGTGGTACTTGCGTAGATGCCGCAGATGTCTACAGTAACAACTGTATACTTGAAGGGATAGACAGATGTTCACCCATATTTTACTAATTATGTTTTGGGTCGCACATAACAACACGAAATAAATTAATAAAAAACTCCTTGTTAAGATACTAAGAATATCTGAAATCCACTAATAACACTTAGCCGAGTTGGGTTTTCGAATCCAGTGCTGTTATGCATATCCAGTCATTATCCCGATTTTTTTATTTTTCGATTGACAAAAATTGGGCATCTTATTAAAATAAAACGGCCAACGGAAAATTTGCTTGAAAGTAAGACATTGTAATAATGGTGCTAGTACAGGAAGTGTAAGATAATATAAGATTAGATAAATATTGTACACCAACAAATTACAGTACATGTACGATCAACAATATGAAAAATGTACAAATGGCGACCAAAAAGTTGAAGTTCAATCATGTCCACTTGCAATCATTAAAAATGTCGAGACACAATTATTATAAATTCCTAAAAAGGTAATGATGAATAGCTTGAAAGATGATAATACATATATTATGTGTAAGAAGAGTAAATCTTGAAATTAAGTAGCAGAGCTAAAGTTGAGAAAAAAAGTGAAGCGCAAGGTGATGAAAAAAATATTCTAAATTGCGTAGGTAATACTTTCTCAATATCTAGCAACTCTTTCACTCTCGCTGTATTTATAAAAAATAGAGATAATAAACCCTCAATAACGTATGCCTCTTTAAATTCTCGCGACTCCTGTACATGTTAAACTTTTACAAATCAACTAGATACATAACAAAAGCTCCTAATTAAAATATTTTTTTCATACGCTATTCAATATCAACAATATATTATACGTACCTAACATTGGATATTGCACATCAAGATCATTTACATAGACGGACTGACACGTTGAGTGATTGATGGAGAGTGACTCTTACTGCTCGTTATCAGAGTGTTAATAAATCAACATACCTCTATTATTTATAGACCTATTTACTACGTATTACGATACCTGTATTGAACTGTTATAACAACGGTTATTAAAAAAGCTAGCGATGTTGTAGGTTAGTCGCGCTACTTTTTATTTTTTAAACTAATAGTTTTATTTTTATATATCGTTATAAATGGTCTCATAGTATAACTAGTAGCAGTGATTAGCATATCAGTGTCTATAAATACTTTATACTATACTTTTAGTGGAGTCCAGTACGTTCTAATTGTCAGAAGTATTAGTAAGCGCGGGGTTGTTATGAAAAGTGAAAGGGTAATCAATGACAATGGAATAAGCTTGTGCACTATACAATGAGCATGTAGCAAATGGTGGATTTTCTTCTGCCTACCCTAGAAGGAGAAAGGTGTGAGTGTACGGTTTATACTAATAAGACAGAAAAACAATCGTACATACCTACTCTAATAATGTGTATACTTATAAAGCACATACCGAGGATATTTGAAAATCGGTACTGACATAAAACTACGAAAAGAAAAAATAAAATGCGGAAATATTAAATATTCACGACATGCATTATTAACAGATCAAAGAATTAATTTCATTTATTCAGTTTAGGCGTAAAAGGCACATATGAACGTCATAATTTTACAACTTTGTCAAGAAATATTTAATAAACCTTTGGAAAATTATTCTTGCGCTGGCTCGGTTTGTTCTACTGAGAAGATACCAGCAAGAAACTCAGAGAACTATAATAGAACTAGATTATCTTTTTTTGAAATTTGCTTTACTCTACAATTTATTTTGTGCGAGAACGTTTATTCATTTAAGTTTTTTTTCACTTCAATTTTTTATTTATATATTGGCATGTTAATCAAATCCTGAGGAATTTTATTAAATATATTTATACAGATGCGTACAAACGAATTACCAATTTTGTCAAGCCTGAATTTTGGTAAAACTAGTTTATTCTTGTTTCTCGTATTAAGATTAACGAATAAGTAGGTCATAAATGTATGAGCTACTAGGGACATACAAACAGTTTTAGAATAATATGTTATTTCTTCTCTTTCTATATTTATGGTTTAATATACTTATTTAATAAAATAAGTAATAGATATTTATTTTTGTCGTTATTACATTTTTGCTGGTTGCACGTTTAATATCTGGTCCATATAACACAATTTCCCTTTTCATATGGCTTAGATAACGAGAACAGCGCATCATTTGTTACGATGAATGTACTAAACATACCTATATAGTGTTTTTCCTAAAACAAAGGTGAACTGGAACATAATTTTTACCATAACGCATTTTTTAATAATAACAATAACATATAAGTATGTGAGGACAGAAATAGGTGGCGAGTAGTTATCTCTGCCCTGCCCTGAAGAAAAGTGTAGACCTGCGTTTGTACAAACATGTGGTATCAATAAATCTGCACCTAAAACTAATCAGAAGAAATAATACGAGGCCTGAAGTATTTTAATTGAAAACAGATAGGTATATCCGTCTTAGACTTTATCTTCAGGAGCCGTGTTATAATTATGAGACTAACTGATCATATCGAATTTATTATAATGTGTGAGGGGTTTAAGAATATGCATTCTAATTCTGAGTTCAGGGAAACATTTCGGATGTGTGCCTCCAGCTTAGAGAGATAATTAACTGAAGGACATTTTAAAGCTTATGTATCTAATATAATCGAGTGAATAAACTGTTGGCAAGTACCTATTGAGCACACAACTGTTGAAGTGTAAGTGTTAATAGCCGATACACCTCAGTTTAGTCTTTTGCGTACATATGTTACGGCATACTTTTGTACTACTGCGTTACTAAATTAGACAGTCATGCATACCCGTAGTGTGTGAAAGTTACCACACTATATGTGTGAAACCTATTAATTACCAGTATTACCACCGCTATCATACATGCTGTGCTGACCTTATGGATTGATTGTATAATGTACATACACTAATTATATGAAATGTTTCCATATTTATTTTCTGTATTGCCACAACTACAAATTAGTTAAACAATATTCTAAATAAAGAAGAAATGATAAAAACAATGAAAAAACCTTAATAATTTTAAATTGTGTATGCATATTCATAAAATTACAGTTACAATAGGTAATACAAGAAGATGAAAATACCCAACATATATTTTTAGAAGTTAACGCTTTCCTGAAATTTATTCATCTAAATATTACAAAATACGTGGGATATGTTATTATAGATATACATTCTCAATGTGAGTAGACACGTGAAAAACATTCTTACATTATTTCTCTTTTCAAACTGCTACTTCATACTAAGCAGATAGAATCCCAGGACCTAGACACAATTAATTATATCAAATAATAGCTACAGTATCAAAATCAACGTTCTATTACGGCGCCGCTGATTTGCCCATTAACAAGTGGAACATACGTACTCTCCAGTATCCGGGAAAGCGTGAGGAGTCGTCCACACCCACATTTCGATACCTATAATTTTGATACCAGAGATACCACGTTATTGATGGCGATCCCATAGTTGTCCATCCAGCTCTTTAGGATTAAACATAGTAAAAATAGTATTTTTAAATGAACGCTAAATGAGTCAATGTATAATTCCTAACTCTCCAGCAGCAGTGCTGCACAACAGTGTTGTCACGTGCTGCTTGCCGTGCTGATTCCGAGTAGGTCAGCACCAGCAATGTTGCGTTGTTCGTGGCATTGTTCATAGTTTAAAAAAATATTATTGATAGGCTGTTGTGTATTTATTTGCAAGCAGAAATCCAGTACAGCAGTGCTGCCGTTGCCCTGCTGCAGGGACATTGCCGCGTAGCTCGGCATGTAATCTCATACATTCATTGAGATTATATGGGGACCCGTAGTGCTGCGACAGCACAGCAGCGTACTGCGGAGTTCGGAATCATACCTTCAGAATCACGTGCATGTTGGTACTGTTACCGAAAAGGCAAAAGACCTTCAAGCGAAAGCAATTTATAAGTATATAATAAAACACAACATTTATAATTGCATTGATATGGATCTTTCGCAACATTAAGACATTGTTTTTTATCGAAACCGGTTTTTCGTTTGATCCAACTTGTCGCTAACGGGGTCCTCTACACCGTCTATACAGTTGATATGATGTTTTGCGAAATATCGTCTGCGGTTACAATAATATCGTATTGTACATATTTAGAAACTTGCATAGGTCGGTGCAGTGTTATTCAATCTCCGACCTATTTGTGGTCAATCGCTAGACGGTATCAAGCATCGTCAACCAAACCTGTTATTTGCACTTGTATGAGTAAGTATGTACCTATATAAGTCGTAGACTTTCAATTTCGTTATGTGTAAAATACATTTTATACACACAAATAGGTACGATTAGATTCGTAATGTAATCAAATATTTGGGCGTCTTTGAAGCGGAGACCTCTGAAAACAATAGTCAATTTTTTACTACATACATGCACATACTCACGCCTGTAAATCCCCGAAGGGGTAGGTAGAGGGGTATTAACACCCGCATTTTTCACTATTAAACTAAGAAACCTACCATGACGGTATTTCCAATTCCGCACAGGTCTTTTAGTATCGATTTGCATTTAATTCCAGCTCTTTTATCGCCTTTGTTAGACTACACGCTGCGACTTGCGATTATGTTAAATCCGGATAACGTTACAATAATTTGATATTTTTTTATACTAGGTGACAGACAAACACACGCCCCACCTGATGAAAAGTGGTTATCGTGGCCTATGGACGTATGCAACACCAGGGAAGTTACACACGTGCTGCCGATAGTGAAGAAACCTCCTAATGCCCTTCTTGAAGAAGCCCATATTGTAGTCGCTTGGGAAAACTAACGTAGGCAGTTCATTCAACAGCTTGAGCGTACCTTTCATACCGCACAGTGCGCACCGTTTCCGGCCACTATGTGTGAGAATGAATTCCCTGCCAGTGGCGAGCGGTGCGTTGAAAGAATGTAACTGCCGACATAATGCCGATAAGCTGATCTGATGATGGAGCCTGAAAGAGAATAATGAAAATTTTCAATGACTACTAGAAAAATCTTTGAGTTGATTCGTTTCGACAAGTCCTGTTTTTTAATCGAATGAAATTTTGTAAAACATAGCATGCGAACTATTTTCTGTTATTTAATATCAGAATAAACGGGATATTTACCATGTTTCACTATTTTGAGCTTCCGATATTTCGGCGCTGTTGCAAGCACCATGATCACGGAGGAACTGGAGTAGTGGCGGTGAACTTCTACCAGTTCTGATACTGATGTCAGTGACCATGATAGTTTAAATACCTATATTCTGTTATTTAAGCTTGATAACGAGCGTTTCATGATAGAGCAAATAAGTACGCTCTTTTGAGCAGTTGGTAAGTAGGTAATGCATCAGTAAAATGGGAGTGTTTCCAAAACCGGTTGATAGGTAAATAATGCGGCACAGTGCACGTTCTAACTCGTTTAACTTAATTAACTATTTTGGTCAGCAATAATTATTTTAATCGCATCTACCGTCATGGTTGCTGCTTTATTGTGTACAAAATTTCATAATGTACCCGTATTCAGTTATAGCTTAAGAGCTGAACCAACGTTTTATATACGACACCATTCTCCATTAACTATTATAACATGAATCAGTTCTTCAAACGTAATGTTCACCCTATATTTCAGCAAAAAAGTTATAATAGGTACGATAGATACGATATGAATCATTAAATTGCCGAGGTTAGACTTGATGAGGAATCGCACGTACGCACGACGAGCTTAATAAGTGGGTCAAGTAACCCTTTGGCGTGTATAGGAGTGAGAGCAATCACACGCGCCGCCCGCCTAATTGAAGTCCAATGTCGCGCGGCCCGCCCACGGTGATTGATACCGCCCAGACCAGGCCGGCTTCTAATTCGATTGTGACATTGTTTGGACGCGCATCGACGTCACTCCCACGAGCCAAAATCTAATCTGTACAAACGCGGATGATGTCATCCCGAGACAGCGTTCGCTCGATTCATTTTGAATGGTCAAGCGATACGCTCGCGAGATTGATGAGCTTCCGTTTAAGCGTGTTGTATCGCTCGTTGTCACCGTAAAAAAGCGCATAAGCAAGGATGGCAAAAAGGTAATGTTGCGGGCTAATTAGTCGCGCCATAGCCATCAATATCCATTAGCGGCGCCGCACGCAAAGCTCTACGACCGAGTCGCCGTCGCGCCGCCGCTGGCGCCGACGACGACGTCGCTGATTGTGACGAATACCGAGGCCTACTCGTATGTCGATTCGCAATAAGGGTTTGAACGCTTTGCATTTCCGTCCTTGACCGCAGGGTTGAACGAAACTAAAATAGAACACATGACGGAAAGTTTCGTCACCTACTAACTGTATTATCTAACTAATCTTTAAATCTAAAGAGTTTGTTTGCTTATTTGAACTCGTTAATCTCAGGAACTACTGATTATAATTAAAAAAGTTGTGTTGAATAGTCCGTTAATCGACGAACATTTTAGGCTACTACACAGGGGAGCGGAGTAGTGATCATAATGCCAAAAATCCGGGAGATTTCGATACATTATTTGATGACTAAAGATTAATATATAATTGTATAGTTATATATTATACCTAATAAAGTTAGTTATTCCTGTAGTATATACTCTTGTAATATGGGTTCTAGAATGCGTATAAACATTTTTCAAGAAAAATACTGAAAACATGACATGTCCTTCCGAAATCATCATCGGTCATGCTTACCAACTTATTAATGAATAATGAACATTTTGGTATACAATTATCAGGCATAGGGTAATTGAATGCGCTAGTTACGACATCTGATTTTAATTTATGAATAAAGGCAATCACTGCCAATGTCCAATCTTCCAGAATGTGGCCTTCTCTCCATCAAAAGGAGAATAGATTATCACTTATCTTTCACCAGCCTTCAACATTTCAATCGTAACATTTCATTTCACAATTCATCATTTCGAGCCTATAACTCCTTCATCACACTCGCAGAGCAAATATACCACAGATCAAATATATCCCTTCGCGTTAATTGGCTATAAGGTCATAAGAGATCATTGGTAATTAATACATGGTAGGTACACATGCTTTTGAGCGTACATTATTTTTATCATAATTCAGTTCGCACAAGCTTACACATAAATAAAAAAGGTAGCCTAAAAGCTCATCATGTTACGTAACACAAATAATTATTGCCTACTATCAAACAATAATTGCGTATTTATAACATTTTCAACACACTTGCTCATAAACTGACTCTAATTTCACCGCGTTTAGGCACATAATGGCAGTTATAATCAAACTGTGACTTTTCCACGCTACAATTCACGAGAGAGTTATAGCTTTTTTTTTCTTAAAAGTTTCTATACATAAAAGATCATGTTCAATAGTACAAATAAATTAATAAACCTACTACTAACTCATTTTTAAATAGATAATTTCAACTTGTAAGTGTTTAATAAACAAAACTATGCTATTAAAAACAGACTATATAGAGAGAAATGGAGTAAAAGTATACAATTTTTAAATTTATTTTGATACTCTGTGCGTAAACAGTCATTAAAGTTGTATTTCATTTTTAATGTTTACTTTTCAGTATGAGAGTTAAAATGATATCATATGAAATACGTGTGTATTGATTTGATTACCGTCTTCGGCTCTTTCAAGACCAATGGCGCCTCAGCGGTAATCACTAACTTTACACACTCATCCCATAACATATTATTGTTTCACGTTACCAGGGTCAAACGAAATAAGAACCCGGCATGTTTGCATTAGGTACCATTAAATTGGGCCCGCGCGAATCATACCATAGTGTAAAGCGCAGAATAAAAACAAAAATTGTTTAAACAACTTGTTTGAAATCGAGTGTGTGACTGGAACTGGAATCGCACCAATTAATTGAATATCTATCTTTGGTCAGAGATCTATGATCATACTCTATCGCATTCATTCCTCAAAATACTTCATTTTTATTCAAATCTGTCTCTTTCAAAACTGTAAAATTAATATCCAATTATTTACGTATTATTTTAATGTCATTTCTATTACAAAAGACTCAACAAAGAATGAATTATACATTTAATATAAATGAAACGTTTCGTCAAAGAACTCGTTGGCTAACACATAATAGCCACGAAGACACAACAGCAACGGTTTTTATTAAAATATCATATTGTTTGAGCATGCATCGAACCCACTTGGGTGATCCGATTTAATTTGAAACTTCACCTTACCAGCGATACTAGTAAAGGGTTACCCTCTGCCCTAATCTTTGAACTATGACTTGACCGTTAATACGCATTTATAATTTGCTCTTCGATTATTTAGTACGGTGGAATGGTACGCCGAGATACGAATAAATTAGTTTCGTGTTTGGGAACAAAGCCCGTTCAAAGTTTTGAGTAACGGTCACGGGATCGTTGCAAGAATTAAACTTATTCCTCTATCTGATGACTTGAGTGCTTGTTGATGTGTTTAGAAAACTTTCAATTATATACTTCTTCCGTTACATCTCTCAAATGTTAATACTTACTAGGTACTAAAACTTCAATGTAATTAAGTGTAATTTTAAAACGATGGTTAATTCCATCGTTTTTACCGTTTACAGTAAAATTAAATTCCATAATGAACATTGTAGTTCTTAATAGGTAAACATGAAGTAGTCTTAAGAACGGGATATTTCGGGTCAATAGAAAAAAAATGTCGAACAAGTTCATCAAAATATTGACCTAAAGTCGCCCCCTACGATTGAACTATGACCGGCTCGCGCTGCTTATAGAGTCCCCTAGGATACAGTCTACACTCAGCAGGTGTAAACTCGCCCTTACTTAGGCTGCAGCTTACGCGCCTCATTTACATAGCCAAGGTATCTTATGCACTGTGCATGCACTCGCTTCTCACTTTATAATTCAAATGATCCACACGAGCGCCTGGTGAATTTAAGGAAATGTGAGAATTTGTAACGGAATTTCAGCAGTTATTTAAGGAAAGAGTTTCTTTGTTCTCACCTAGGAGGGCCATATATATATATATACAATGTATTGAAAATATTCGCCAAATATCTTCACATATATACGTTACAATTGGAATTATTTATACATATTATGAAATTATTAAATAATACTTACTACAAAGTTCTAAACGTAAGAAATTCTGGTTCAACTGGGAGTTAATAGAATAAAACAAGGATTTATCTTATTTGATGCTGCAGATGAACACAAGCTTTGCAGTGGTGGTATTGTTAATTTATAATACTTTTACTTAATGTCGCAAAGAGCTGTTGAAAATGTTATCTCATAACAGAACAAAAACAAAACAATTGTTCTTAATTCTGTAACTACACGCCAGATCATCGCCGGAGCAACACTCAGCATGACTGGCTTTTGAAAGGCATCTGTTGTTAAAACCTCTAATCTTAAACGATTGAAGTGCAGTTTAAACGTGATTGTATTATGACGCAATCATGCTTATTATTTAGTTTAGCAACAATACAAAAAGGTTAGTTGCATGCAACTGAAAGATCGCCTGTGCTTTATACATAGTTGCGCACTATTGCTGCTAATCGTAGCGGCCTTACACCGGTGTAATCAAATTAGATGTATTACATCATCACCTTCAGCACCATTATGTTAATTAACACCAGTAGCGATCTCTCTAAACATCGGTGGTGGATGGCGCAGCAAAATTTATAGATGGATATTAATAAGCATATCTAATATACTTATAATATATCCTCCTACCAAATATATTTAAAAAAAAACTGATTAAGTAATAGCATCTTCTATTCTGTTTGTTTTTCGATACAAATAAAAATTCTTACTTTAGGCGTGACTAGATTCTGAACCACGGTGTCAAGTAGGTACTTGACAATGTAGGTACTTAATTGGCTTTATAAACTAGAAAAATTAAGTCAATTTATCTAAACAGCTTTATGATATAATGATACCGGATTCCAGCAATATTTTTGAAACACTACGGTTCTGTCGACCTGGGTCGTGATGCGTAGGTTGCCTCCAGCCAAGTGGCAACTTCCTTCATTACGTCACATTCGTGATTCACGCAATTTATTCCAAAGATTTAAAACACTGTTTTGGTCATAGTGTTCAACTACGACCTCGCATTTGTCTGTTGAGTAGCCTCGCCGCGATGTATCCTTGATATATCCAAATCAGACATACGAAACAAAAACCATGACTTTATTTGACTGCAAACGTCTAGTCAATCCAGCTTTATCGTCGGATCGTTCGTCACGCTAATCTTAGAAACGTTTTTTAATCACTGCTTAAGGAAGCAAACAAGTTACACTTTTATACGAAGCTGATTGCACAGAAAACATGAACACAAATTCAAACTCGGAACAATATCACGATTACGTCATTCATAAAGTAAGTGCATTTATGTAGGGAACGAGGGAGCCATCTTTGTGCGACTCCGCTGCGGGCCGCTGCTTGTGATATGAAAAGCAGTTTTCTGTTGAGTAAATAATAGAGCGACAGTGAGAAGGCCTCGTGCTCCCATCTCAAAACAAGTTAATGCTGTAGAGAGAGTCCCATGTCTTGTAAGCATAAGATAAATGAAATATTATTTTTTTATAAAGTGTGACGATGGACAAACGGAAAACGAATTTAGGAAATATAGAAGACATTTTTTTTTGTACTAATTAGTCGGCAAAATTTCTTAACTGTGCTTTTTGGAGAGTCAAGGTACTTCCTCAATCGGGCGGCTCCCAATTTGAACAGGAAATCTCGTTATCTTTACCTCCTTCAAACTACATATTAAATATTTCTGTAAATATGTACCTAATTACGTTGTGACACTAATGTTTTATCCTTATTCACAGCTCTACTTTATGAGTTACTTTAGTTTGTCATAACTATTTTCACGGCGGGTGAAATATCCACACACAACTTAGGCAGCATGATACCTTAAGTAAGTATTCCCAGAGGGCTAATGAAACTTCCAAAAGCCAACACGAGACTGCGCTTATTTAGAGACGACGATGTCGAGCAGATGACGCCCAAACAAATCTCAATATCTGGCATATGGTATGAATATTTAGAGCAAGAGAACGCATCGAGCGTTTCTCTGCACGGCTATAAGACATCGAAAATAGATTGTGCGAACGGGGTTAGACGCACCTGTTATTTGGCTTTCGGGCGGGTGCGGTGTTGGGAGCGCGGGGTGGCAGATTCATTAATAATGGTCCACAATGAGACGCCATTATTTACGAGTTGCGGCAGTCGAGTTCAACCTCATCGCATAGCGCCGCACTTCCAGTCCTGATCTGGAAACAGCGCAGTTACTTAAGCATATATTCTTCATGGACACGTACTACATGGTGCTAGATAAAACAGCAAAAAAGTACCACGACTTATTTTGTTTCGTGGTATAAGCGTTTGGGTCAGCTCGTAGTTTTTGCTTTCTAATGAAGAATATTCAATATGCTTAATTGTTAACAATTGAATATCTAATAGAGCGGCTTCATCGACTTCCAAGACTTACGTATAAGGCAAAACCACTTTATATTTGGTAGTAGAGTCGTATTGAAATTGTTCGTCAGTATCATCATTTTTTTTTTGTGGCGACACATCTCCATATTTACTCTATAGGACCACAAATTACACAGTATCTATTTGAAAGAATAAATATAAATCCATATTTTACAATAAATATTTGTTAGAAGTAACAGAATCTAAGTTTATAATTTTCTGTGTCTATTCTATGATTCCCAATATCTCATTTTTATATAAATATGGTATCTTATTTTTGTTACTTACGATGGCCGAACGAGATGCGATGATTGGCGTTTTGCAACACAAAGGATCTTTTGTCTGCTTATATATTTTTAATGTTATATGACTCAACATGGTTTTAGCATAACATAAAAAATACGGTCATACTACTCTTTACTTTGTTTGACGATATACCTGCTTCATAGGAAGAATGTGTCAATCATCGTGGCGTGTCTGGGATTGGCCAAGCACATAACACATAATTTGACACATAGTTTCTGTTACCAAAGTAATGGATCAAATAAATAAAAGAGCTATCGGACCAAATTCGTGCATGAACAGTCAGATAGTCTCAATAGAGCCGGTGAGATGAGGTAAGCGACCTTAAAAGCCACTTAGCACCGTGCGCTCTTCGCGCGTCGGCGCCTCTTGCTGCGTTTCTTATTACTTAGCGAATAATTCGGGTAATAACTAGCTACTCCGAGACCTCTCTTAATATGGTTCTACTTCAATGTTCTTCTTATAGGTACTTACTTGCTTTTAAACAATATCAATTTCTTTGTACTACTACGCCTCCTCATTTAAGAAACATCTGAAACATATGGTATTTCAGTTGTAATTAACGCTTCTTATTATATTATTTCCTCTAGTTTGTTTCATATAAACACTGATCCATATCGATACATGTATCACGTTATGATTTAACGTTTTAGACTCCAAGCGCCATTTTAATTAGGATTTGCTTTGGGTATTCATACTAAAAGTGTAATCATATGCGCTTCGGTGAGTGAATCTAATTAGTTCAAGTCTTAGTCAAATAAAATACGTTTATAAATAAACATGTCTTATTAACATAAATTAAGCAATTATAAGAGCGCCTAGTGGTCTAAGATAACGGCTGTTCATACTTACATATATCCGAATAGATTTTATTTCCTAGAATAACATTTTTTTTTAATTTTTGCTTAGAAAAGGATACATCGTAGTTTCGTTCCTGCAATTCATGGGAACTTATACCCAAGATAAAAGTAGCTTATATGTTATGCCATACCTACTATAAATCTATCCATTCAGCCGTTAGAGCGAGATTCAATAACATCTAAACATCTTCACAAGTATTTATACTCGTAATACGACAATAAAAAGGAGATCCATGAGGATAATAATATAATATTAGTAAGTTTGTGGAATGAATAAAGGAAGTAATAATATAACTAATAGGAAAATAGTAGGATATAAAATTGAGACAATTATAAAATGAATAGTTTTTGTGTAATGGAATTCGGTACATTGACGGCAATGAGCAGGCAACACAGCACCGAACAGTACAAATGTTAAGTCGGATGGAGGGAGTTAATTAACGTTTATGCGCAGTCATCAAACAGGCGTGAGCTTCACCTTTGGGATAGGCCCAGGAGCGCAACTTCACTTCGACGCTTTTAATTAAATACTGGTACTGCTTCTCCTCAGCATACTACCTCATTTCTATATGTACATTTAATCAATAAGTATTGAACCAAGTTCTAGAACTTCTAGTTCTAGAAAATGCACCGAAATCGTTTGACCCCATGTATTGAAATCCGTCCAACTATTAGGCCTGTAGAGGAGAATAAAAAAACAACATACATACAGACGCGCGTAACACATTACCCTCGCTGGCGCCGTCGGGTAAAAATTTGGTGGCTGATTTCCCGTTCCAATTGAACAGTCCGACTAAGGAAGTACCACCACCCTACAGAATATCACGGTTATAATGACCTCGTGTTGTGTTCCCGGCGGTGAGTAGGATAGCCAGAGCTCACTGGGGAGTTTTTGTGCTGTCAGTGGGAAGACCAAAGGCTTGTCCTGATCGTGTTTTCTTCACTAACGGCAAAAAAACTCTCTGTTCTTACAGGGTCGGCATGTCGGGTCGGGTGTGACTCCCTGGTGTTGCACGCGTTCATAGGTCACGGTAACTATTTTCCATCAGGTGGGCCGTGTCTTGTCTGCCGTCTAAGTTGTATAGAAAAAACCTACATTATCTATTTCTTATGGATAGCTTACCTCCTTGGCGTAGTGCTAGAGCGTTTGGCTGATAATTTAGAGGTTGTGCGTTTGATTCTGTATATTTCCATTGCTTAGGTTGTTTATTGCATAGATACATTGATGTAGGAGAATATAGGAGAAAATATTAAGTTTACATTACACATTTTCTAAATGCTAGCAAATGTAACCGCAAAATGTGTTAGTTTGTATTATTTACGACATCACATTACAACCTCTAAAATTATCAGTGCATCTCTACTATATTATGCATGTATTGTACATATAAACCTACCTCAGGAATCACTCTATCTATTAACACCGAAAACCGCTTCAACATTCGTTGGGTAGTTTTAAAGATTATCTAGCATACATAATGACAGACAGACAGCGGCAAGCAACTTTGTTTTGTACCATATAAGTATGAAGTATGTTGTAATTAGTATTGTAATAAATTTATACTATATATACCTATTATTATAAAAAGGTGGTTTGTAACGGCGTAGGGGGTAATCTCTGGAACTACAAGATCGATTTAACAAAATATTTTACCAATAGAAACCCACGTTATTTGTGAGTGTCATAGGCTTTATATCATCACACTATTGGAGAGACTCAGTAGCGAGAACGGGATCAGAAAAGTTAAGGCTTTAGCTTTTTTTACCTAATTTATTTTCGGCGTCTCAAAGCAGTGTCTTATCTGTTCACTTGTGCATTAATCTCGACTCGTCATGATGTCAAAGCTGCGAAAACATGAAGCACAACCTCCCCATCCAACAGCCATCCAGGCACTGCTGCCCGGCCCCCGCATAGGCACCCGCTAAGCCAAGCTCTCAAGAATCAAACATAACGGACGCCTGTGACTTACAAAAAAAATCTATAAAACCGGGAATCGTACAGCTTACACTTCAAATCTTAATCTTTCTTTTAGTTAAAAAACCACATCAAAATTCCTTTCTGTTTAAAAGCAGTTTAAAATTTTCTATTGAGTGACCTTTTCGCATTGGGTACGATTTTCATATAAGTAGTGAAAATTACAACAATCGTCAAAAATGTAGCCAATATACAACATGGTATTAACAGCTTTTTAAAAAAAAAAATAGTTTACTTCTGAATATAGGCCTAAAAACGAGATTGACGAATCTACTCCTCTTAACATCGTTGTGCAACATGGCTCTCGTAAATTTTTACTAATGAATACTATGCTCTAGCATCAATCAAATTCAGCTTTTCATGACTTTATGAGACCTTGATCGAAGATCTTTTAATAGTTTCAACTGACGTAAAATTCTTGTTCTCAAATTAGGCTCAAGAAACTTCTGATAAATATTTTCTTCTAGTTTATATAATGCCTATGCATGTCATTGTTTTTAATCGCCGATATAATTCGCTTACCAATTTCCAATTTCCTCGTTCCTGAAAAAAAAATACTAGATATTACTTAATAATAATGCAATATAATTGTTCAGTAAGTATGTTCAGTAAGTTGCAAGTGAGAAAAAGAAGCAATCAATAAATCACAAGTGATGCTCCGTGCTCTTAGCGGGGGTTGGCCAATTACAACGTCGCGCTTCAAGGAAGCTAACCAGTTTCTAAATTCTTCGTATATTTAATTTAGCTTAATTGGTGTGTGGATACACGGCGGCAGGCAGTCGACCGAGAACTGGAGCCTCTTTGTTGGCGAAATCGCGTTCAAAACTGTACCCTCGCGGATTATACACTGCGTATTCTTCTCTTACCGCTTAGCTGGAATTGTTTTGCTTGTATAGACATTCCTTCATTTACTGAATCTCAACACCGTTGCTTCTGAAGGTCAATTCAATCGAGAGCCTAGTGTGTTTGTTTCGTTCATCACCAAATGCAGAGACCGCCCCGTTTGAAATGCATGTTGTATATTCGTAAATATAATTAATAATGCGTTTGTGATCGGATTACTGATATATCTCCTTAAAAATTGCATTCTATATCTGAACCCTCAACGCTGTTTTCATACTGACACGAATCTGTGTTGTTCTGGTTCAATTTTCTACCTAAGTCCAAGATCAACATGAATCTGTATTCTGAGGATGATGTCAACCGTATCTTTAAATATGACAAATATTGTCTTTATGAAGTCACAGAAGGAAAGGACAATCGCGTTTGTGGGTGCTCAAATGGTGATGATGTGAATGGTACAGGAAACTCAGCACGTGCACGGTAAACTGATGTAGAGATGAGCGACGTGGGCGCACCCCCACTCGTTTAATATTTATTGTTCGCGTTTGAGAGATATCTTACATATTTTAATAACGACATACTTAGAGATAATAGAGTGTCATGTAACTAAATAAATGTAGGTATAATATCTCCTTGAATCCTGTGTTGGTGCAACGGCGAGGTGAATAAAATTCAAGTATGGTCATGAATCTTCTGCACTATGTACAGTACAGCCACACACAAAGGGAGTATGCAGCATTATTGCTAACATCATGCAAGCAATAAACATTGTTCTCGAGTATCCGAACAAGGAGAGAGGTGCGGTGTACGATTACACGTGCGGCGATTGGTAACTGTGTTGTTGGTATGTGTTCATGTACAATGTATGTACATAGTTATATTTTATATGTGTGAGAACTGCGTTCAGCGTGGGTCGACGCAGTGCATTTTTTGCGAGCGCGAGATGAACGGCAGGTCGTTGAACTCCGCCGCTTGTCTCGGTACCGAATTTTACCAACGAAGCGCATCTTCCAGCCTTCTTATTTGGGTGCAGTTTTATGGATACTGCTTTAGTATGTTTAAATAAATATTTATGTAACGATAATATCATGTTATTCTAGCTAATACTAATTTTCATATTTCTTACAAATATGATCTTTAATATTATGTGGTCAACATTAAGCCCCTACCACAGTCTACAGTCGTATTTTTTATAGTTATGTCTAACGAGAAGTGAATCAATTGAACAAATATTAAATATATATAATATTTAATGCCTCGGGGTCTCATATCAACATTGATAGATCACAAGGCTTGGCGCTTCTGTACTCTGTACGTGTTGTGTAGACTGGTGGTACAACGAAAGTGCTATTAATAGGTGTAGGTATCATTGCTCACTCATTAGACGGTGTGAAAAAACTCTATTAAAACAACTAATTAGCACTGCTGCCGTGCTTACTTCCCGTCTTTCGTCTGAAAAGAATGTATGACCGACGCGTGCTTTGTTACTTTATGAAGCGCAATAAGCGACTAACTCAAGTATGAAGAACCTCCCGCCACTATCCAAGATAATGTGTTGGTACCTAATATAAATTCAGAATAGTCTTCTTCCACGATAACAAAATAGGCTAGTGATATGGTTATTACCACTAATTATATGGTAAAATTAATTAGTATTATTTATTACATACCTACTGATACTGGCTTCCTTTGCGCAAATCTTACATAAATACATCTATAGGGGTATAACTGTATTATATACAAATCAACATTTAAAAAGACCAGGTCAGAAGTATCTACTCGAGACGTTCAGATGTAAGAATAGAGTCAAATGGCGGGGTGTTGACTGCCTATTTGGAGGAAAATAGACGTGAGCGTATGTATATACAGGATAATAAAATACGAGGATTGAAGGATTTAAAAAAATATATTTATTCATGTTCTTATTTTTTCTCGAGTAGTCATAAGGTACCTTCTGGTGCCGGCTTGTCCTTGAATTTTGGGACATCCTGTATGTATGTATGTATTTAAAACCTAACTATTTAGAAGTGTAAGAGTAAGACACTTTAATATACTTTCACGTGTATTATATGAGTGACTCATTTAATAACGTTATCTATTTAGAGTGCAATTTGACTCGTGAAAGCGTATTTTTGTAACACAATTTTATAAGAAAGAACTGTAGATCCAGGCAAAATTAGTATTTTTTTTTACGAGAATTGTCCCTCTTCATTGAAATCGTGGTCGTGTTAGATTTAACTTTGTTTTGACGGCCAATCGAATCTTTATAAATTATCAGAATCAGACCCCGAGCTGCATGCGCTCACTAAATACCACGCTAAAATATAGGGTTTTGTCAGAAAGTGCCACACAGCAATAGTTTTTAACATCTACGGGTAATAAGTTTTATTATATTTATTATTAAGTATAGGTTTATTATATTACCTATGGATCACGTATTATGCCTTATTATTTTAGTTAATTCACCTATATCTTAATGTGATCATCACAAGATCACCTATGTAGCTATCTAAAACCAGCCGACCAAAAGTACAAAAATAGTAAAGTGGGTATTATTATATTGATAACTTTATTATTAATGTATGAGTCCTTGTAGTACGCCATAATCAAAATTACAAGATAAACACATTGGATGATTCAATATTCGAACATGTGCAAGTATTGCCAAACTCCTTGCCTTATTTAAAAGTTACTTATTCAAAACAGCGAATTAGTTGAACTGAAGGTAACAATAAAATGGCCTTGTCTCGGCCATTGACCACTATTGTACAACAAATGATTTGCAGCTCCGCAATATTAAAATGATAGCCAGCCGTGTAAAAAATGGCTAGATATTTCGAGTCGAACGACTATAAGAAGCGTTTAAACGAGCTTTTAGACGTCACGCTTGGTAGCGTGCGCGCAACAAAAACTAGCACACGTCGCATTCGTGACTGCCGGTCTGCTCCTGCGAGTGCTTCTCTGCACGTCTGCTTCAAAACAGTTTACCTACTAGGAACTAATCCTGTACGTTGGTGGACTTTGAAATCTTTGGTCGCTGACAGCTGTTGCAAACTCCTTGCCGTGTGTGCGCAAAGTCAAAGCTTTCGAATGAATGTGAATGCAATCCAAATCTTAATCAACACAACACATCACCTCATAGCACATAGACAGGTATAACAGTATTGAAAAAATCTTTCTTATTTGTACCCACCTAATCTTTACATGGAGCATTTATGTATATGTCAAATGATTTACAACGATTCAATGTGTGTGTAAATAAAGTGCACGCTAAAGTTTGGCGAGCGGGTTGCGGGTAGGGTAAAGCGTGTCCTCCGGCAGGTCACGCGCTATACAAACTTGTTCTGCAGCGCACTTTCGCCACTCTTCGGTTCGCCTGCGCTGGAGCAGCATTTGTGTTGCTTGCTCACTTGCACACAGGCATACCCCTCTCACGTATACACCCGACTTCATCCGAGCACCCAATATGAACTAAATTATTGGACATATTGCAAGCTATTGCAAACTCACATTTTTATACTCTTTTTTCTATATTTGGATGGTTCAAACTTTCCAATTGAAAGCTTTCTCAGATCCCTGACCTTACTTTAAATGATGTTTAGACTTTAGTAAGTATTATTAGTAATTGGTCTCACCAGTCCAATTCAGAATTATGTGTTAGGTAGGTAGGTATTTATTAAAAAACGAATTGGTTACTACCTCTGATGCTGACCCAGAAAATGATGATGTAATTCCTTACTGGTTCGATTACTAACCCAAAATCACCCTTTTTGGAACTGTAGGCATAGAATTATACTTCCGTTGAACAACGTAAGTTAAATTCTTTGCCTCTCTGCTCAAGAAGTGGAAATAATCGGTGCAACACATTGACCGGCTAAAACTCTACACAATTGACGGGGCGGGCGGAAGTGTGGCAGTGGCGAAAAGCTCGCAACTGCATGAGGAGAAAGGAAGCGGCGCGCCGCGCGGTGTGATAAGGCGGCCGGCTGGCGTCGGTCGCGGGGTGAAGCAGCGCGCGGGGGCTCGGCGGGCCGAGGGGTGCGCGCGCAGTGGCAGTCCCCGCGCCGCGCCACTTGCCTCCCGTCAGTCGCCCGCCGACTCTGCTTGTGCTTGTGTGACTCGCGCCGCTCCGTGCACCGCACTCGTGCCCCGAACACGACGCGTGCCGCCCCGCTGTGGCCGCGAACCGCGACCTCTACGCTATCGGCGAAACGTTTCTCCTAACTTACGTGCAACTTGCTATGTTTTAACTTACGGACATTTTACACTCCCTTTACCCGGCTTGTTTATCCCTCATCATGTAAGTGTTACGCTCATTCTATTAAAAGCGGCATGGTCTTGTCGAAATTCGGAACTCGCGACAAAGTGAATATACCGTGAAAGTTTGTGAATTGAAAAAGGCCAGTGAGTTTATGGCAATCGTGTTTCATTATGTCATATTTTGTTGTGTCTTCTTTGTGGACGGAGTAAAATCACCGGCGATTTCCGAAATTCGACGGAAAAGTTTCCTACATTAGGAGCGAGCGGTACAGTATGTTGGTAGTGCAGGACAATGGTGGTTCGGTCCGCTCGCTCCGTGTATGTTGCTAGAGCGGCGCAAGAGAGCTTTCGCCTTGGTTAAACCTGCTAGGTGCAGAGCAGCTTGCGCTACTCACACAACAAAACCCAACTCAAAGCTTTCATCGGTACAGCCTATAATGTAAAAGTTACGCTAAGTAGAACTCTTCCCTAATCCCTTGAAAAACTTTTCTCTTTTACTGTGGAATTTTCGTTCTTAGTGAAATTCAAAGCTATGAGAGCTAGTAACTAAAAAGAGCTTAAATCTTTTATAGGTATGCTATTTTATTAGTGTATAATAAAAGCAGAAATGCGCTATCATCCGTAAAGCAACCAAGTCATTTTAACTTCATATAATTTTTTTCAGCTTTATAGTTCAGGATAATAACCAAGTAGGTAATTTACTGCATAAGTCTAAATTAAACTAAATGATACCTAACGTGTGTTGTTTTAGAACTTCAATGAGTAAAGCTTAGTCTGTTCTTATTTATCCGTAAAGCCTATAGTATTATACAAAATGGTATAATCCCGACAAGTTAAAACTACGTTACATACATTGTTGAATGTGAATAATCGATTACGTAATTTTTATCTTATCATCCTCACCTCCACAGCACACGGCGTTGATTTCAGTTAAAAAATAATGTTACCGAAAATTCCACAATCAGATTGAATAAAAGTAATCTTTTGAGAGCTGATCAATTGTTCTTTTCAGTGTGATAAACGCTGATATCTCGTCGTGAGAACATTCGTCTAAATATGACAAAATAAGTCTAATGCAATTTTCTTTTTAAAACCTTACAATTTTCAATCTCATGATAATGAAGATAAGGCTATCTTGTTTATGTGTAACATTTGATTAATCTCTGCCAAACCCCGCGATAATGTTATGTAGAGTACCTACCTTTTTAAACAAACGTTAAATATAAAATTGTTTGCACTTTGCAGTTCCAATTTTCACAACTCCAAAACGCCGAGTGACTAAAATAAAATAGTCTAGCGTGTTAATTTTTAAAATACCAGGGCTTATCCATTTAAATCTACAATGGTTTGTTTGCAGCGTTCCTACTACGAGGGTAACAGCTGCCCGGCTACCTGCTCCAACAATAAAAACGTGTGTCAATAGAGAGCCCGCTCAGTATTATTATTATTGGCCCATTTCGACGCTTAATACAGACATTATTTTAAACTGACAATTTATTAGCTTCAAATACAAAAATACGTATCTGTCTATACGAAATTTGTCTAAATTCATCTATATAACTGGTTTATCACTTTCAGATGAATTTTCATTGGAAGTTTTTTGGCATACAAAACTGATAAAACCAATAAATATTGTGTATCTTGTATAAAATTTAACTTGTGATAACCTTGTATTCATATAAAACTCAATTTATTACCAGCTAACACAAACCTAAATCATAATTAAACGACTTTTTCAATTTTAAAGTACTCAAATGAGGGAACTCGTGGCGTGGTGTTTATTAACGCTTACGCCTTCAAGGATAATAGTGACTAAGTTATTGCAAAGAAGAATAAAACGAAACCTGAACTGACAACGATAAGCTGTTTGTTATCGCTATTATCTTATCTTCGTGAAATTAAATAGATCCAAATGAATTAAGCACTTACATACATGACCAATAACGAGTATACCTAACTCATATCCGTCCCGTGCAAATAGGTGCAATTTTAATATAAGTTATCTGAATGTGTACTTGTATCCATAAAAGTAAACTTCACATACCTTCACGTTTCTTTTCGTGTCTTCATCTCTTGCCAAATTATTAATTGTTATTTATTTCACTAAGTTGGGAATGGGCTGCTTATGGAGACTCGTTCCAGACATAATGTGGAAAATAAAGAGATCCTAACATACTCTAATTTTTATCCGTTGTTTAAATACCACGTGTACGAATACGGGCCTTTTGGCAAGTTATACGATTAAGTAAACGGTAACTAAGGCGATCCTAGTAAATAATATTCGTAAATTTGAACTGCTTGACATTTTGGCGGTAGTCATAGGTCAAATTGACTACGGTTACTGTAACCTAGCGAACGCGATCCATTTCATCTTCGTTGAATGAAGGAATTAATTCTGAATAACTTCAGAATATTTGCAAATGTATCGTGTAAGCTGTAAGAGAGTTCATAGACCGCACTCAGGGTGGACTTCTCACGTATCACTCGATGAAATCCACTGAGGAAATTGTGGTAACGCAGCTCAGTTTACTTATCCACGGTGATATCAAGCCAAAGACTACATCATTAAAGTACGGAAAACGTCTCATATATAATACGAACATTATTGTAAAATATGAATGCATTCTATGCGTCTGTAGATTTACCTATGAACAATGGGTGACATTCACTGATCACTCTTAGACAATCCTATAGTGTTCACATTCGCTTAAAATATTTAGGTACCTTCGCAAAATCTGTCTAAAAGATACCTACCTCGAGCCTTTCCTACACAGGATAAGACGTGCAGGTCTTAGATTTCACCCGCACACGGTGCATAATATCCGATCAAGAACCAATCTGTTCGGTGACTCTTTCCTTTGTCGCACCATTAAGGTCTGGAATTCATTACAAATTCACGTGTTTCCTTCTTCCTACAGTCCCGGGTTCTTTAAACGGGGCGTGAAAAAGCATATGATGAGACCGTCAAGCTGAGTGTCACCATTGTCACATGATATACGTAAGTAATGGTGAACCTCTTTTCTGAGACTTCGCAAGCAAGGCGAAGTCTAATTGACGAGTCCTATATTTAAAAAAACCACGGTTCATGTCGTTCATTGTGTGGAACTGCTAAAATCCCAGAATATTTTTAATTCTTCGTGACATTTATCGAATCCAGTGTTTGGCATAAGTTTATTAAAAGGGAAAAGAAAGAGTTATGAATAAACAAGCATCTCCTTATAGTTTACAAATAATTAATTAATTTAATTTATTTACTTAATCCCCTAATAGCCTTTAACTTTTTTTACTAAAAATGAAAAAAAAAGAATAGAAAACTACCAAACCTTGAAAGACTGTAAATGTGATATTTTTCAACAATAGCTTGAAATTGAAACAAAAAGGGCAAAAACACTGAGAAAGACGCCAAGCAGCAAAGTTCATAAAAACTGGTTTAATTAGGCAAAATACCAAAGAGCTAAATTCAATGAAACTGGTTCGATTTGTAGCCTAGAATTAGATCCACGCTCAGAGCTCCGAGTGGGCGTTTAGATTGCTAATATAAATTCTACATGAATTTCAACACTTTTTAAATAGGTAGGTAGGTACTCAATCAAACCCGTGACTCAATCATGTTCACTCAAGCTGTGGAATGAACTCCCTGCTGCGGTCTTCCCATGCGCCTACAATCTGGGGTTCTTCAAAAGGGGCATTAGGAGGTTTTTTCAGGGTCGGCAGCGCGAGTGTGACGCCCCTAGTCCATAGGCCACGGTAACCACTTCCCATCAGGTGGACCGTGTGCTTGTCTGCCACCTAAGTGGTATAAAAAAATGTTCCAAAAAGATATATAATTCATAATTTTAATTTAATCCCAAGACCATAATCCCGAAAAAAGAGAAACCAAGTCAGGGGCTCAAAGTGCCAATATAACTGAAAAGATATGTAAGGAGACAAAGACAATGGTTTACTTATTAAAAATTGCTAATTGAATAGAAATTATATTTATTTGTGATTTTTAAGATGAATACATAATATGAATTATTCGACCTCTCGTAGACTTCGTTATCTCATTTGTAAATTGTACAGTGTTGTGCACATAACGTCAGTCCGATAAATTATGAGAACAGTGTCCAGTCGGCAGAGCCCGGTGTACACCAGGTCCCACGTTCGATAAGGCGAGCACATTAACGGGCATGCTGCAGCGATAGCACCGGAATCGTGTAATTTGCGCCTCGTAAATTTAAGCCGTCGCAAATTTTTCGCCTCTCTTGCTAATTACCAGTCCGCCGACGTCCCCTGAGACTGCTAAATGTGCCTCGTGCACGTCCCGAATGCGAAAGTAGCGCTAGTTGCGATCTACTTTGCCTCGCACACAGTAAACAATAGCCTTTGTTTTGGCTACCATGGTTCAACTACGCTTTTCAACAGACCATTACTTTTAATATAACTGCATAGAATTTATTTCAAATTATGATGACTATCTGGTAAACAATTTTATGATACAGGCTGGTAATTATTTATTACATGCTGTGCAATTTATGACATAAAACAAGAAGTTAAAAGACATTGCACTGAAATGTTATGTTATGTTAGAAAATCAGTTTGTCAATAAATAAAAACAGTATCTTCTAACGCCTAATGCCACTAGGCCTGTGGGTGACTGGTGGAGCTGCCTGTCACCCTGGCAGAAGCAGACTGGAGCGGCGGCGCGCCTGGCGCGCCTCCCCGTTTTCCGGGGATGATTTGGGGACTCTGTAATCCCCACACATCCAAGGAGAGGGCCAGATCGTGAGAGATGGCCCTGGGTCGGCCGGGGTGCCAGGGATATGCGTGTCAACCTCACCTTCGACAACCAAAACGACCCACAGGCGGCGTGCGTTTTAGTCGGTTCGAGTCCGACATAACCTCTTCCACCGGCTCCGGTGGGGAGGTATCCGTGGGGATTTTGCGCACGTAAAAAAAAAACATGATGCCACTAAAGTTGCAAAAAAATAATTAAGAACTTAATTCGCTAAACGATCTTTTACAAATGGTAGTGAGGTTATCATCGAAACCAAACCCTGCCTCTATTTATGAATAAGTACTGCTACTACCAAAAAATTAATATTTTCAAATGGTACTTCTTTATCATAAATTAACAGTAACTAACAGTGCAGTATTGTTAAATAAAATTACAGTTAACATTTACCTATGCTATAAAATTGATACTTCAGTAAACTTCCTTATAAGTAATTGATAATACATTTTTCCTCAACGATGTGAGTCAACAATGCGCGCACTGACCAACGAATATGAACCCGTGCGAGGAATAACAAACGGTGACATCACTTCAACGCAGCCGAACCACATGCGAAACAAACTTGACTCATTCAATTTTCAACCATCTTCCTAAGGTTTATGACATATATTCCAATATAGGCGCAACAAAGTTATGACCTTGAACGTTATTACAAAACGCAACTGTAGTCTAGATTGATGAAAATATCGCATGTGAATTCTTAAAACTTGGCAGAAATAATAACCTTCCAGGCTAACATGATGAATCGATCGTTATAAAGATATCCAATCTATAAAAACGCAACTCAAGATACGCTATTAAAATTATAATTATATGCAGTAAAACGATTCGTGCATGAAAACTGAAAATGGTTGTTCGTTGTAAACTTCGTCTGTTTCATTCGTGAGTTACAATTACGCTGCAATACAACCACAATCGTAATATGTACCATGTAATATTTCCGGATTATATATTTTCATTAATTTAACAGATTCTATCGCTATTTAAAATAGTTGTACATTTTAAACGATTGTGTTGCTTTTCAGCAGTAATAATGACGCGGAGGCGACTAAGTTGATGGTCGACTTCTGTATTGAAGTGTAAAGTTATCTCGGAGTAACCGAACTTTGCTAATTAGTTTTATTTCAATGTGTAATTTTCGCGTAAACTTTCGCCAGTACTTACGTTACTTAATATTTATTGGGGCAATTGTACAATATCTGTTGAACTCATCGGAAATAGGAACTTAACGTTCGAACTATATCTACCGTCGACGATACTAGACGAGAACCCACTTCTAAAAGCATTAAACCTACCAAGAGAGCAGAATACTAACTTACTGACGATAGCAAAAAAATCCTGAAGTAACAGAATGTACTCCAAATGCTTGACTTCGAGATTGCATAAAAGCGCGCCGTGGCTCCAATCAAGCGTGTCGAACGAAGGTTGCGGTGGTGGTTTTTACGCCTACTTCTGCGACCAACCGCGACACCACCTTCCAAGGTCACAAGTCAAGCATACCTGCCCCGCTTTCCGCCATTATCCAAACGGCCTTGCTGTCTGAACAACTTTTTACTGATCAGCTATTTGCTCTATTTGATTAACGCCATCTCCGGGTGAGCTAACGTTGGCTTTATGATAAGGAAAGAGGACACGCTCGACTAGTTATTCCTGGCCTGGTGATAATGTTTTAATATAATTCTTCCTTCATCATGCATTGGTATATATATTATTCGTAACAACAATATTATAATGAAATGTTAATAGCGGTCGTTGATCATGTAGGGTGGAATGGTAGGCATTGAACCACAAAAAGTTTGAAGAGCTCTAGCACTGTTGTTATTAGTGTTTAGAAACATCTTTTTTTATCTACATGTAGGTTATTTAATTAAGTAACATAATTTGTTCCAAATTTTGGGTAATATTTAATTATTTCTCAGTTATCGTTCTTTTTAAAAAAAAAGGAAAATGGTTCATTGCGTACAATGTGGGGCACGCAATGAATAGGGGGGGTAGGATGGGTTGAACCGTGTGGTATACAATGAATCACAGATAAGGATATGTCGATTGTTTCTTTTAAACAGTATAAATAAAACACGTTTTAAGTTTCAATATTTATTACTTTAAAATAGTAATCAGTCAGCAGGTATATTTTTAATAATATAGGTAATTTTTAGGAACTTTAGTTACTAATCAGTTGTATTAAATCTAAGTATTTATAATAAATGAACATATCTATGAAATTATAAGTAACAAACAAATACCACATCTATTTATTGGTTTTCTAAACCTAATCAGCCTTAATTTTTAAAGTTCACAGAGTATGTTAGGCATCAGTTATTATCACATTGCTCGTCATTGGTAACGATATTTCGATAGAGATCAACAAATAAAAAAAATCTTTGAAAGATATATCAACCTTTTAAATATTAAATAACTCAAAAAAACTATATATAATATATATAAAAAATATATATAGCAACAGTATTTCAGTCATACTTACACAATAATTAATATCTTAAATTTAGTAACGACATATCAACAGGAAACTTGTAAGTAGTTTGGCGCCGTGCCGTACCTTTAATAACGGGAAGGGGTAGAATATACATAATATCCTTTTTATTTACACCTGCTGTGTCAGGTTCCAGAGGCATGTAGAATGTTTGTGTCTCCTTTTGTTTTAATTTTAAATACGATACATAATAATCACAGACATCCTGTAGTTCTTCTAAAATTTGTGCTATGTAGTACACTTTGCTTTTTTTTGTCATAAATGCAACAATTACGTAGTCTTCACAACGGGGTTCCCGTGATAACTTAGGGAAATTGTCGTTTAAAACTACTTCGTCCTCATCGGAATCCACGATAAAGTCTTCACCGCCAGAAGATGAACCGCTAGGCATAAATTCTTCTTCTTCCTCGTCTGACAAAGAAACCGATTTTCCTCTTCTTTTAATGCTATTTGCAAATAGAGCAGTTTTGACTACCCTCGCCTTTTTTGGTCTTTTGTTTTCAATTAAAGCGTTTTTCTCTGGTGTGTCGGTAGCTATCATGCTTTTACCTATTTTTCTCTTCAACCTATTATTGCGAGGACCTGCTTTTAAAGGTGGCCTGAACATTTTTGGAGAAATGAAATTACCTGGAGTGCCTAGGTGTGAGACGTCTGATGAGTGTGTCTCTGATTTTATTTGTTCTCCTGTCGAGGATTTAGTAGGTTCATGTAATATTTTAGAATTGGATGCAATGCTAGTATGTGATGATTCTCGTCGTGGCTTATTATCAATAGATGTTTGTGAGGGTTTCTGGACATATGAAGTAGATGGTACTGGCTCGCTATAGAGACATTCATCAATAATATGATCTAATTCTGCATCAGTTTCATCATCGTCACAATGAAAACCAGGAGTTAGTATAGAAGGTGAATCACAACGTTGATTAGCATCAGGTTCTCGGCAATCTACTACAACATCTGTTACATTTTCTGGTGCTGGTCTATTAGTGACGTCGCTGGGTGCGAAATCTATGTCTGTAAATATTGTGTCCTCAAAGGGGAATATTCCACATTTCTTAAAAGCTTGCGTAATATTTGTCGGAGTCATAGCCCTCATATATGCTATACCTACGCACTCGGCTACATTATAAATGGTTAAAGTTTTACCTGGGTTACGAAGTAACCATGAGTCTATTGCTGCATAATAATATGTTTTGAAAGGACCATTTAGTCCAACATCCAAGGGTTGCATCCTGGCTGTGGTATGAGGATGAAGTGTAAGTATAGTCACACCCGAGGCTTTTGCCAGATCTAGAGCCTCTATGGAAAGATGGCTTTCATGGTTATCGAGAATAAGTAAAGCGGGATTATCTTCTTACCTTACACACATTACTTCCTTTAGCTGCTAAAACTTTTTGAGGTCGTTGCACTGTGGTGGTAGATGTTTCATCGAGATTATATATACGACTTCCATTAGCAAAGCTTGCATTGCGACTTGAAACTTGTTTAAGATTATCGAAAAAATTTTGTACGTTGTGCTTATTAAACGAAGTAGCTCTAGCCATACTACAGGCCTCAGGTTTTTTAATTGATAATTGAGGATGTCTTGCCCTGAACCCTCTCATCCAATCTCGTCCTGCCATTTCATACTGCTGCCATGAAGGTGGCATATTGATTTTGTTAATTACTGCCATTTGGTAAGCAATCCTGCGACAGTCTTTAGATGTTAATCCGTAAAATCTAATTGCACAATCCAATACGTATTCCTTCAGACTCTCTTCTTGCTCGTCAGTAAAAATTTTACTGGCGTTGTAATGAGG
The DNA here is from genome assembly GCA_963662185.1 of Eilema griseolum. Classification (NCBI taxonomy): domain Eukaryota; kingdom Metazoa; phylum Arthropoda; class Insecta; order Lepidoptera; family Erebidae; genus Eilema; species Eilema griseolum. The sequence continues at coordinate 11,724,476 of OY759233.1, read as the reverse complement.
TTCTAAACTACAAGACGGATCTTGTAAGTATTTTATTACGTATCTTCGTAATGTAGGATAGGGAAGGTTAGCATCTTTTGCTGCTTTTCGGATACTTAACCCGGCTAAGTGCAGTTGTATGCCTTTTTGCATGTCTTCTGGCGGAATTGCTCCTTTTTTACGGGCTTCTCTTCCCACTGTGTTTCGCCCCATGCTGAAATAAAAAAGGAACCTTTTCAGAACGCTTTATAGAGTATTTATTTAAGTACCTACATAAATTACACACGTACTACAACACACATTGGTACTTACCTACTTATTATTACTTAAAAATAATGTTAAATAGGTAGTACACAATGAACATAAATGTGGTACACAATGAACATAAATGTGGTACACATTGAACCACGGTTCATTGTGTACCGAGATTAAATGGTTAACTGTGTACCACTCCTAGTTTCGAAAACCTTAGCTAATATTGTAGGCATTCAGTGACTCCAAGCTATTTAAAAAATATACTCAAAAAAGCACAAAAACCCACAACATACACAGAATGCACTCATAGTAAAGTAAGAGCAATAATAATAAAAGTAAAAAAAAACAAAACTCACGTGTTTTTCGCCGTTTTCACACACAAAAACACATCAACGCGACGTACGCGCGTGCTTATGACGGCAACAGGCCGGCGACTGGAGTAAGCCGCACCAACATGGGGAACGAGTCCTGACACGTTGAATGCACAAAGCGCCAACGTCGCATTCGTTTGTTACCTATACTGGTTCATACGGTACCCGCGGTTCATTGCCTACCAGCCTACCCTACTTCTCTCGATGAAAACAAGGAATTACGTCATGTTTGCTGATGCTTAGTCGATTTACTTCTCACGTTCCAAAGGAGATTGTAAGAGATATCTATTTAAAATATATAATTAAAAAAACTTCAAAGCATTCACACCAACAACAATAGAGGTACCGCACAATATAACGGCATTGACAAAATAATATGAAAGGAAATCAATTTAAATTTAATAGCGAACATGAAAGTATGTGGCAATTAGTGTATGGATATAACTAAGGTTGCGTAACGTTGCACGTATTACAACAAAAAGTAAATAATATAACGTTGCACTTACAGCGTTTACTGGTGAAGGTAACGCCGCGCCGGCGTCATGCGGTACCTTTCGAACGACTACAGCACAAGTACCGACCTTACACCAGCTCTAGCGAACCCAATTCAATCGCCAATTATTTGTATGCCTTCGAGAAATAAGATTTTGAAACCCATTCACTTTATAGATTATGCAATACGTTTAATATATTGTTGGAGGTACGATGATAGCTCCGTGGCGTAGCGGTGGTGAACGCGGCCACTACGCAGGAGGTGCGAGTTCGATCCCCGCTCAGTGCAAATGTTTGTACTGGTATTTGCATTGGTCTGGTCGTGCCTCGGAGAGAACGTTAAGCCGCCGCGCGTCGGTCCCGGTTACCGTACCAACATCTATGGCAGTCTTTACCGGTAGTTGGAGCCCTAAAAAGTTCTGGTCTGGCTGCATTGCTTCGATATCGCCTTTGGGTTGTGGAGTCAGATGGCAGTCGCTTCACGGAAAATATCGAAGTTTAGCCAAATCCGCAGTTGGACTGGTAAAGCGAATCCCAGACTCCAAGGTGAAAGCTTCAGATGCAACTGGGATTAAAGCTAGAATGAAGGAGAAGGTCGTTGGGGGTACTAATTCAGACATAAGAAAAGTGCGGTCGAGTTACCTTTAAATCAGGAAGCAAGATTTCACAGATATGTATTAATATTGAGTTGTTTGCTAGAAGCTAGGGTTGCCATGCGAGCTATACGCATACTGATTGTCTTGATAGCTCAGTGGTAAGAGCGCCCTCCTGTGCGGTGGGAGACCCAGGTTCGAGTCCCGGTCAAGACCGTAAATGCGGACAAGTAGTTTGGTTACCCTTTGAACAAATAATGTTTCAAAATTTAAACACTCCACCGCGCTTTTCGGATAACTATTTAATCTTCATGATATTGTCGACGGTAAGTTGATCGAATCGACGATCTTACAAAGGCCCGCGCCCGACTGTTTTTCCCCCTCCTGCGCCCACCCGGTCCCCGACCGCTCTCACGAGATTCTTATTTAGATTCGCTTCCGTCTGATTGCTCTTCGTAATCTTTTCACTGGGTTATTGAATGTCTTCCCCGTGCGTGTCGAGCACTGAAGGAATCTTCTAGCTATCGGCGCCAACGTAAAAAGAGTCGACCTCCGATATCCTTTGAAACCACCATAAGCAATATCTGGTTTCAATGCAGAAAATAAAGAGGTGTCCATTTGCTTTGTGTGAATTTTATAGTGGTTGGGTATGATAAGTTGAAATCAGGATGGCGGAAAACTCATTTGTCTTTATATTTGATTGCATATCAAACTGAACGCGGTTAATGTAGGTGGCTATTTAACTGTTTCTCTATTTCTACGATGACTTAATGCTTTAAGAGTGTTGAGCTTAGACTATGTGCTATTTTCCAATACTTATCTTTTTCATAATTCTGCTGGATTCACCTTGAGTGTCTTAAATTTTCGGAACCCAATTCTTTTTGCTTTTTTCTCATTTTATCACTTTTCTCATGACAAACGATCACTTTGCTGGTACATCTCCGGCTAAGGATGCTTTAACACATCGGAAATTATATTTTGAGAACATACATTGATGTTATTCAACGGGCCTTGATTGGCCATTATTATCGTCTAGCTGCGAGACTGCGACGTAACTAGATTTGGTCAACCACAACACTTCGTAATCATTGTTACTTGTTACCAGTTTCCTTGTTACACGGTACAATCTAATTTAACGCCGGCTAATTTACAGAGTAATCAGTTGTATTTCAACAATTTGTTATATATACGAATAATCTTGTGGAAGTTGTTGGGTAAGGTAGCTGTGCGATGTTTTAACTTAAATTGTTATCACTGACTAAATATTGACTAACTTGAAGCTACAAAGGGTTACTTACGTACTTACAATCTGCATTCTACCACAATGAAATAAATATCTAGTTTTGCAAACATACAATTAATGAAGGAATAAAACTAACAATGTTACAAATCGTATCGTGACGTTATTATATTTTCAATGTTTTGAATTTTAAACCACTCGATGAGAGGTATTAAAAAAACATGCTAGTTGAAAACCTCTTTTTGACGTTGAAGATATTGGAATCGAGTAACAATTAATTACTCACTCCTCACAAATTTGACAGAAATCCTACATCCTACTATCCTATCCCACTCCTACTATAGTAATATAAATGTAAAAGTTGTGAAGATATTTGAGTGACTGTTAATCAATCACGCTCTAAAATTAAAATTAATTTGGTACAAGGGTAGATTATAGTTTTAATTACACATTTACTAGGGGAACCTAGTCCCACAACCTACGGATACGGGTCTAGGTTACCGTATACGTTGCGAGAATCAGACTAGTATTTGATATTGTAAGAATTGGCAACAGATTCTAAACGAACGATTGTCGAATGTAGAGCTCTTGCAACCTGCGTGAAAAATTTCGTGAATCTTGATGCAACTCTCTCTCTCGTTCAAAATAAAATTTTAAGATTTATGTACAGTGAAGAGCGCGAGGTTGCGCTGCCGCACACTGAGCTATTTTCAACCAGGTTATGCTTTAAATAGCGCATTACGATAGGATTTGGTTTCACGAGTTTTTCCCTGTTCTCAGTCTCAAACTGTTACGTTTCTAGTAGCATCGCCTACTCAAATAATTTTTCGGAATGATAATTCTTCTGACACTTTTTATAGTTCCACCATACACTTTTACACGATTTCATAGATCGCAGTTTTATAAAGTTATGCGGGGAGCATCTATTTTTAATAATTCTTCTAGATTTTAAATTCGATTTACTTATATTTAATTGGCGACTTATGTTTTATTTCTTATAATTTTTACATGTGACAATTTAGTTTTGTTAATTAACGGATATGGTATTTATAAAACGATGCGATATAGGTACATTATACTAGTACGCTACTCGTAGTTCATGTAGAAGATAAAGGAATTAGTATGAATTATTGTCATTGCGGTATATAATCGCGCTGTTAATAATATAGCACCATTTAAAAAAATGGTTTCCTTTAAATTCGCCGATACTACATTTTCATCACATATCCATGTTTCAATCACGTAGGTTGGTAATAAATGTGTAGCATCCTGTACGATAATGAGGCAGCAGGTTGGAGGCGACGTTCTGCTGTATGATATGAAGGTACTTTTGCCAGATGCCAGTATTTGAATTTCAAAACTTTACCTGCAAATCCTCTTGCACACCTCTTATTGATTTAAATGCATTGTGCTGCTGGCAAATAACATTGCGGACAGAACGAGACCTGATAATAATATGCCTAAAATCTGTTGCCAGTGACGGCTCCGTGCTGAGATAAACCCGGCACGCGGTCGTCACTATGCGCGGGCCTGAGAACGGCCACCGCGCCTGCTTGCTAACCCGGTAGCCGCTTGTGCTTGGCTCCGGGGCGAAACGCCCGGAGAGTAACCAGTGTGTTTTGTTGTTCGCAGAGTTGAGTCCCGCACCGCACCGGCTTGCTCGCTGACCGCCGAGCCGCTAATCTAGCTTTTTACGCGCCCCACCGTCGCCCGCCCAGACCCGCACCGGCTGCCGCCGCCATGCTCGCGCACCAAGCACCGCTCGCCCTCTACTAAACTCAACCGTCAACATCGATAAGAACGCGTGTGATAATAATAATTTAATACTCGCCTAAATAAGCTTGCAACGTCGGTGTCTTTAATTCTAACTTAATTGTTAATATTAATCAATTAGTAAGTAGGAATTGAGCGTCTTGTCCGCGCGTCCATTACCGCAGAACCGCGATACGTGCGTGTGTGTAGTAGTGCAGTGACGGGTGCGTGAAAGCCAACAGTGGCCGCAACTCCAACAGCAGCAGCACGCTCCACGCCTGTGTAAAAGCTGAGAGCGCGCGGGCGCGCTCGCCCTCCGCCGCCTATGCGCCGCACTCGCTCTGCGTAATTGCGCGCGACTCTACCGCCCCTCATTAGATGGCAACAATGGCCACCATGGTGAACATGAATAACCTCTTAAACGGAAAAGACTCACGTTGGCTGCAACTCGAAGTGTGCCGCGAATTCCAACGGAACAAGTGCTCGCGGCCTGACACCGAATGCAAGTTTGCGCATCCTCCGGCGACTGTGGAAGTCCAGAATGGAAGAGTAACCGCCTGCTACGACAGTATCAAGGTGAGCTATACAATATAATTTGTTTCAGCCTCTGTAGATAGATAAAGTAATAGCCAGCATTACTTTCAAAATCTTATGCAGCTGCGATTTTCCGGCTGAACGAGAAACAACCCCTCAAGGCGACATTTCGCCGCCGCTATTCTGCTCGACGACCTCAATCCCAAGGCTAGCTTGAAATGACGTCATGCCACCGCCGCCGTCGCCGCTGTTCGTCTGTTATTGTATGAGAATTGGCATAGCGCTAACATAATGAGTAGGACGATGACTCGGCATCGATACGGTCTTCTTATGCCTACTTTTCAGTTTTTATGAACATTACTCAGAAATATTATATTTAATGTCTACTCTCTGGTAAATTTATCATTCTCCATATTATTGTATTTTGACATTCCAGTGTTACTATAATTACAAATCAAATATAACCATTTTTATGTCGAAGGAAAACTTAAATATTTCGCATCGATTTGCGCGAATAACAATTTATCGGCAAGTTTGTTCGCCTATTATGCGCTGTAGCGTTATCAACTCGGTAGTGACGTGATAACATGGAGAGACAATGGAGGGCGATAAAAATTAAAACCGACATGTAAACACGCACCTCCGACGCTGCATCGCCTCGGGTCGAAAGGCCTTATCGCGATTATGCTCACTCGTTCGACTTTTCAAATAAATAACATAGTGATCCTACTGATTAAAAATATGAATTTATTCATACATTTAGGTAGGACTTAAATATTAAATATATAATATAAACTGAGTTGTACGAGTTTTAGTTTGAGGACAGTTTAGTTCGACTCTATCGCGGTTATAAATTGTTTGGTTCTTTCAATCCAATTGTTCTCTTCTGTGCTTAATTATCTCTAAGGCCTTAATATTCACGAGTATATCGGGGTCACGTTCTAATCTATTATGTGTTACATTCGTTTCTATATAGTATGGCTCCTTCCTTGTAGACCTATTCCACAAAAATAATGTTACGTTAAAATAATTATTCTCATATTTGAAATCAGTAAACAAAAGATACAAATCAAAAGTACTTTCTTATGTCTTAATCCCCATTCCCTTCGTATTTTTCTTTGATGCTTGGTTGAATAACGCGATCAAGAGATAAAACGCATTGGGATCGAGAGCGAACCAGTACTCCCGGTAAGATTTTACGTCTACAATCGTGCTCTATTCAATATTCCGATGTTTGTAACGTTATGGCAAAGCTGTTACAACAACGGTGGCGAATTCGCAACAAGCCTTTCTGAAATTTTATTTTAAAATTTAATGTCTATCCATTCATATTACAGTGCAGTTTTGTGCTCAAGTAACACGAGAATGGTACTAAAGTAGTCATTTTAAATACATATAGTAATTAGATATCCTGTATTCAGTTGTTATGAAACTGAAGCGAGCATTAGGTTAAAAATTATGTGTTTATTATTAGTGATGATGCCCATGGCTTTCCTCTGTCATCGTATCACTCGTATAAATGATTTGATGACATTGAAAAAAAATCTAATTGATAACAAGTACCAAAGTAATCAAAAATCATGTCCTACATTAATAAATAAAATCGATTTATTGAATTATTCCGTGACAATAACTGCAATAGGTATTTTTCCTATAGATTTAACGTGTTTAAAACTCATCTTAGTTGTTATCTTTGTATTATGAAACTCCAGAAGTACGTAGACATTAAACTTGCACACTTAAGTACTAGAGGCTGTCTACAATGTGGAAGCGGCTATAGGTTATTCGCTAAAAGCAGAGCACCATGTTTAGTCCGAGACTCTAAAACAATGAGCGGACACACATTATATGGGCTTTGTTCAACGTAGTACTACGCCATCCAGCCCCATCATGTCGGCACACTCGTGTCACGATACTGCCACTCCTATGCGCCCACATCCCACCGCGTAGACTGCTTATCTTTGGTTTTCCCTAACTAAGACCGGTTATAATTTGTTTTTCACAATACACGTAAGCTGTCTAAAAAATATGTGCAATGAAAATTCCTCTCTATTCCATATATAATAGTGTTGCAGTTTGTAATATAACTATCACAAACGACGTTGCGTGGGCTCGAATATTTTAGACCCACACGAAATAAAAATAGAATGAAAATATTGGTGTTTGCTCGGTATATGCGAATACTCGTTTATTGTTTTATCTCTACCCGTGATCTCTGCCTATGTACGTTTGCTTTTATTAAATTAACTTTTCTCTGTGTATTAACAGTACTTTTTTATGTTTATTTCTTTTAGTGACTGAACTATAAACTTGTTGAAACTAGTCTCACTCATCAGTGAAAATACTGTTCTCACGTGTTATTCAACGAAGCAGATGATCGTGGTTATTATCATTTATGAAAGCTCTTAGTAAAGATAGTTCAGGTAGTCAATGTAAATACATATATTCAATATAAAATTATGATTTCTATAATGGTTATAGTACCTATATCTGTGCCTGCACTCCATCAAAAGTGTCACCGAATGGCACGAATATCTAGAAAGTGCTCACAGAGCCGATTCTGATAAGGTACTCCACAGGATCCAGGGCGGCACGAGTTGCCAGGTCTTAATCACTCAAAATTTTCACATTCAAGCTATATCGGTTTAGAGAATTAAAACAACCATTATAAAAGAACACTGACCTAGCTAGCGGGTTGTATTATTCAAACAAACATCCTCATTCGCCATTCTATAAATATACATTATCGCACAATGCAATAGGCTCGCCTTCTATTACATGCAATCGAAATGCGCAGTCTTTGAAGTTTAGTGTATGTGCTATTACACCTCTGTCTATCTACCCTTTTGTTTAGAGAATATATATATGGACTTACCAACTGAAAGTATAAAGTTACTGAAGAACTTCAAACAAGAAGTGTTATCCAATAAAAGTTGTCAGTTTATCATCGCCCCAGCGTAACGTATGTTGGTAATCGAGGACTGATCAAACAACCTGCGTCTCATCCTGCGCCCCCCTCTCCCGTTCGTTTCGCGGAACATCTCCCGTGATTAAGCCTTCAATTACGCGATATGACGAGGGGGTCATATTTGATTAGGCTACGTGTTGTGTTGATTAAACCAAGCTTATTGCCTTATTCACTTAACCTCACCCACGCGGATGATATCTACCTGCAAACGATGCGTCGTATTATCAAACTGGATTTGCAATACCTCGGTGTGTCTCCTCCAAGATGCTCAATTTGCTGATATTAAAACGACCATGAAACACTGACCGCTTACTATGACGAAGACTTGAATCCCACGTTAGAGTGAGCACATACAAATAATTTACACAATTTTAATACCTACAGCCATTTTATTTGCGTCAGGCTGGTAAAGTATACAGACTTAATTAATTTACTCAAAGTTCAAGCAATAGTAGTGCCATTATTATTGATAGTTTGTCGTTAAAGATATCGGAACAAGTAGAAAACAGACACTCGCAGACATCTTGCTCAACAGATTTATTGTTTTGCTAAATAAGAAACCATAAAAGAAAACTAAAAACATCCTCTGGTTACGAGTACACGACTAATCCGCAGCACTCCATATTCATAAGTGTATTGTCAGGGACCTAATAGGTTTTATTGATTGCTATGATTAATAAATGAAAACTGATAGATGACTACCGCGCCGAGATTTCCTTGATTGAAACACACCTGTTATTGCTTGACACACTGCAGTAATAATCCAGACATAATAAAGATTTGAGCTTGCATAATTTGCATCGAAATGAAAAGAATACACTGCCAAAATTTCAAGTTTATAGGACCAGTGCTTCAGACACTTAGTTGATGAATCATATTATGAGAACAAGTAATTCAAAGTAATTCAATTTTAAGATCATGATATCTCTGAAATGGTGAGCCGTACAAAAAAGTATGATTCCAATTTTGTAGGTAATTACATGATCTTTGTCTAACCTACTTTTGCGATAGCACTTGCTGTTTACGAGAAAATACGAGAATACAATAATTATGACCTTCACAAATCTGATCGATGGGGATATTTGATATTTCTATTACCGACGACCTGGTATTTTCAACTCTATGCAAATTTACGGTTTACCATTTTATTTCTTCTATTTTGACTGGATTATAAAATGATTGCAATGCAATACAGTAGGTGTCAATCAATCAAAATATATTATTTAGCCCACCGCAATATAAATGCTGTGTTAGTAAAATGTTCGGGTCTGTCCTTATATTGATGTATATACCTTCCTACATTTTTATAGAATGAAATAAATAGAAGATAATAACTCAAAATTGGCATTAATTTACTATTAGAAATGTATGGTTCTGCCTGGTAGCCTAAGCATAGCGCATGCTAAACAATGAGTTTAAATTCGAAGTCCGCCCATCAGGTCAATTTATCTTTGTGAATCAATCTTTTCATGCCTTATAAAATTATGACGTATTGAAAATGATGGCAATGTGCTAAAAATTAACAAAGTTGTCAACAGTAAACAACATTGTATATTGATATGCTTAGTCAAGAAATAAAAACCATGATAAGTTAAAACATGATAACTTAAGTGAAAGTGTACGTGGGTTTCCAATGAATCCAGTTTGCACAGCTTGCAACTCCATGCGTGGGCAGTGATAGATGCACCACCAGTCTCCGAGCCGGCCAGCTGCCGCCGCTCTCGAAATAGAAGTATAAAAACCAACTGGTTCACCCACGAGCTTGCTTTCAACGCATCTCTGATCTGCAAACTAATACCTCACATACGCATGCTTCTTCGGAAATGCAAATTAAATAAACTTTAATTTATAGTATAAACAAATCCATCTTAATGAATATCACCTAGACTCAATAAACAAGACATTGCCCAAAGAGTTATTGTATGTAATATGTCGTATTACGAAATGCCGAGGTTTACTGGCTATTTGATCTTGATTTTAAGCAAAAACAGTTTCAATATTTACAATAAATCCGGCTGACCCCTTTGTTTTTATTTTAGGAACAAGCTTCGAGTGATAGTAAGATTTCATTGCTTTTGTAAACATTCCGGGGCTTAAACGAAAACAAAAATGCTTTGATAAACTTCTATCACCTCGACTCGATCGTTTCGTAAATGAGCAAAACTACTACTAACAAATCTGAATCCATAGGCTGTTTTAGCTATTCCTTTTGAAAGGTTTTCAAATTGGTTCACCAAGTGTTCCATTGCACAATATTCAGTAAATTCGGAACATTTAAAATCTGCCAGCAATCTCAACTTGCGGGCTTTGTGTTCGGTTCATGCATGATAGACTGCCAAATACATCACTTCTATTTTTCTGTTAAACGTCAAATAGGTAATTTTCAAGTTGTGAACGCGACTCTATAAAATCTCTGTTATCTGTAATTACCATTGTAACGAGCAATCACACTTATGATGGAATTATGGCGTGTAAAATTACAAAGCATAATTGTAATTAGCCTAGAAGTTTATTTTGTATAATGATATCACAAATAAGGTCAATTTCGGGTTTGGATACTTCGAAGACCTTCACGCGGTGTAGATAGGTAAGTAGAGGTGGCCGAGGGTAAAAGCCGTTAACGTAACATGTACTGTTGGTTGGTTCCTATACGTATTTGATCTATTATTATGTCGAAAAGCCCGTATAGTATCCCGAACTGAACCTAAACTTTTGCAAACAAATCTAAAACATATGAGTCATAAATCGATTTTTTTAATCCTAATCAAAAATATATTGGAAACTAATGAAGATATACAGTAATGGGTATTTATTGTTTCCTATTAAAGTTCTCTAAATCCACCATCTATGAGTACGGTTGTGTTTTACGACCGTTCATTAATTTTGTGCTGCATTCAACGCTGTAGAGCACCCGTCGCGTGCTATCGTTTGCATTAGTTTTTAAAAATCACTTAATCTGACCTGGATTGAACGCCAGCATGCCTCAAATAATTGCTGCATAAATTATCGTTTTACTTTTAATTGTTCCACCTATCGCAGATTTTGCTGCAGATAGATACTTTATTAGGTTTGAACAAGCTTTGAGTGATCTTTCCACTTAACCAGTCTTGCCCTTCCAATAAACTAGCAATGATATGCTTGCTACTAATAATGTAGGAAGTGAAATAAACAATCTGCAATTACAACAAACTGTTGAATATGCTTCTGTAAATAGCGGTCGGTATGTGAATCGTTGTGCAGTTATAAATAACAGATTTTAATAAGATGTCCAACTTTCTCATTGCGTGATAAGTGGGGTGTCACGTTCCGTTCGCTCTCAGATTTCACCACTCGCAGCTTAAATTGCACTCCGGCTGGCGTTCGTGCGCACTCTATGCACTTAGTCAAGAACTCGATATTGCAACATTAATTGAAAAACTCACTATACTAACTTAATTATTCTTACCTCATAGATCAAGAGACGTATTTGTTCTATTTAACTAAGTGTTTCCAAAAACTGTATATGTAAATTTTCGAGGAAGTAACCACAGAATCTTTATCTATAAAAATCACTGTCTAAAGTTAATATTTCCACAGAGCGCAGAGCTCTGATGAGAAATACTGTCGTGCCGTATCCATTAGGTAAAATATATTTTTAGATGTTTTTCTCGGCAACATAAATTCCACTTTCAGTTGTATCATACACTGTTGAAAGTGTATCAACATAATAAAGACTTGACGGTAATCATTGCCGTCAATTCCCTTCTTTGGTTTTTGGTACTATTCCCATTATAGTATTTCTACAGTCGTCAATAAAAAATACCACGAATCGTTCGCGATTGAGGAGGGGCGGCGCATTCCTACATGCCGCGCATTTCCATCCGATATTGCGCCGCCATTATGCCCTGCTCCTCGACTCCCCGCCCCGTGGGCCTCACCCCGCCGTCCTTTAATTAAACGGTGAGGCCCGAGAGACACGTCTTCAGCAGTAACGTAGAAAATCACGTAAATAGCTCCATAGTTATTTTCTTGGTTCGTTCCATCCTATTGATAACAAACTCAGTTGACTTCCTTATTTTACGACCTATTCTTTAAGATATTTTGAATTCCCGTAGGGAAGTCATTTCAAGTCAAACAACCTCCCAAATTATTACCTTCCCCTGGCAGTGACAAAATAAGTGTAAACATGGCTAAGAGGCAATTTTTCGCTCGGGTATAATGGTAAGCAAAATAGACTACGCTACATTCGTTGTTTCCATGGCAATGGCTAGGTGAAACAATGCGTGTAATTCCATGACATTAACCTCCTTTCTCAACACATCCGCGTAATAAAATAAAAGCGGTTCCTACAGGGCTCGTAACGATGCGATGCCAGGGGCCCCGGCGACGGGTGTAGGGTGTAATGAGCGCGACTTATCTGCGCTCATTTACATGACTCGAGCACCAGTCTCGACCTTGGTACTTCGCTTGCATTACGATTCACACTTTACATGTCGAATTTGACGCCGCGCCGGACGTACGCTTACGTCATCGGCCACCTACGCAGACGTTTCTGTGAGACGATAACGCGACAGCGAAAGTTTAGTTAAAGCCCTTTACGACAACAATGAACATCTCAAGTCTAAAACACTGTCTACAGATAAGGCTCCCAGTCTTCATAAGTATCTTTGTAAGTGATAGCGAGAAACAAATATCACACAAACATTAAATTATGTATAAATGACTATACGTAGATTTTGGTAATTTCTATAACTATGATACATTTTTCTATTGAAAGGAAAGCTCTTTCATTTCGATTATATACATAGTATGATCTAACATCATACTATATAATCGCATTTTAATTTTGTCATACCTACATTTTCGAAACCTTTCTCCCTCCGGAGTAGGCAGAGACAGATTCCTACCACTGGCTTCTGTCTTTCATCGCACGAGCGTCCTCTATTAACATTAAACCCTTTACACACTTGTTTTTTCAAAGCCTCATCAACTCAACTGTTAAATTAAATTTTCACTTCTATTGTTGGATACGTATTAAGAACCGACTAAATCAGTCCTATTTTAATTAATTCATATTATAAAAGAACTGTCGTTATTGACTATTAACTTTTATTTTAGAAATTAGAAATTGCTTACAACTGCGGGATTAATTGTTCACGAACATTATGTATCAATTTCATTAGTGATAGAACCGATGCCAAAAGAATGAATTGGATTAAGCAACGCTTTCCTCCACATTCACTTCTACCATGATGGTATCAGCAACCGATCGTTACACTGTCAGAACAGATTGTTATCTGTACTTGGTTGATAGTCACCATCTCGACGTATAACTTATATCGACAGGCAATCGATTCGCAAAAGTGCATTTTCAGCCGGAGGCGAGGCACCGATCTCGATGTGCCACGCTTTAGCCCCGACGACGCTTTACATGACAATTGCGATATCCCCAGGGCCAGCATCGTAGTCGCGGAGCTCAGATTCTCTAGTGGCGTCGCTATCTTGCCGTTTCACTACCTTATGCAATATCGAACATTTTATTAAAACATGAACCCTCTGGGTATGTACGTATGTATCACGACGACACCGTCGCGCTTTATGAAGAGAAAGTGTTTGTATGGGTATTATTATTTTTTGCGCTTGAGCCAGGCCAGTGAAAGGCGTGAGAGGCGAAATCTGTGGGCTATAATATTTCTAACATAATTAGGGGGAACTTTCAGTGTCATATTTCCTTAAATAAATAAATAAGACGATACTTCCGAGTTTTACCTGTTCTTTCCATGCTATGTTTGCATAATTGAATATGTTCACTAGTCGCGTCACGCGCGCCTCCATCCAACTTAGCATCCCTAATTGGCCTACGTATTATTTGCCAATTAAAGTGAATTCTCATCGAAAACGTGACACGAAACCTGTATGGATTTCACTTTAGAGGTTCGTCTGTTTAGAGACTCCCTTAAAATGATAAAGTCACCTACAAATTCTATTACGTAATATTGTTTCCCGAAAGTCGTAAGTATCTGAGTGAAAAGCATTTGAATACATTTTTGTAATTTATAATATCATACGAGACCAAATGTACCTATTCACCGCAATACAAATATTTAAAATGATGATCACCTCTATAATTTATCAGTCATACTACCTACAATGACTCACTAACCTAGTGAAATCATGTCTTATTATTGCACTGCAAATAAATTTTATTGCTGTGACTTTGTTGGCACAAGTTGCTAAACTTGCAACTTCAAGCTAGTGAAGAGTTAGCACACGCAAACATATGAAATGATTAAAAACTGCCGATAGTGCTAAAATAGACTTTATAATAGACACTTTACTACAACTTATAAAACATTAGTGATTCATCCTAGCGAGTAGTACATTTTGTATGAAAACAATATCCGCGGGCTCGGATAGGAAACTATGATGCAACATATGTTTAAAAATAATCTTGAAATCGATAATGTACACATGGAATGTGTTATTGCAACACGTGGATTCAGGCGATATCGACGTATATTTTGGGATTGTTTAGAAATCCGCTTAGCCACCAGCCACGAAAGGAAAAGCAGTTACAGTATTGTAAAATGATTGTGTACTTTTTTGTGAATGGCGCATATTCGAATACTTACTTAATACTCTTGGTCAAATGTTTCATAATATTTTACCAGTCACTTCTATCGTGCCCGGTACAAAGCATTGAGATTCAAGGCCAGGCGCGCCTGTAGAGATCGAGTTCCTGAACCGCCCGGGATGCCTCTCGCTCGCTCCCGGCCGGCCGGCTGGAATGCGTGCAAAATAAACAAGTATTACCGGTTTCGTTTCGCATCGTACCTACGCTTCGCGCACTACAAACCTGACGCAGCCTTTTATCTAATCCCATATTATTTTATTTAATCACAAGTGCATAGGCACCTATGTACTTTTAATAATATTCTTTAAAATATATGTGGATAATCACTAAATATATCATTTTAGGTTTTAGAGTTGAAGTACTTTGCTAAATTTGTGTAAAACATTGTACCTACAAAATGTATTAGAATTTAAACCAACCCATCTCTTACCATGCGGTGTCGTAATAGACGACTAAGGGATAGGGGTGTTTAACATCAGACATGTATATACTGCCCACACTCAGCCTCAGGTCCATGGCTTGAGTCAACAATAGTGCTCGGAAGATGGCAATATGGTAACCCCTATTACGTGGAACCAAATACAATGATTGGTGAAATGTGGGTATTAATTCACCTCTGCCTAACCCTCCGGGGATAAAGGTGTAATTATATGTATGTATGTAAAAATAAAAATTGAATTTATATCAAGTCGCGTCCATCTATCAGATTCTATATTCAATATCCCCCAGATATCCGAACCTCCCTTTGTCTGTCTCTATATAATAGCTAGGTTTATCACTTTCCTATGTCATCAATATTAATTTTACTAAAAAGAAATGTCCACTTTGTAATAATATAATGAACTGTCAAAGTAAATATTCTTAGGACAAATAGTTTTAAATTAATTTGATTTGGAAAATTCAATTTTCCAAATCAAATCAAAATCGTCCGTACTTGTAACGTCACACGTACAATGATATAATATACTAGCTGACCCGTCTTAGCTTCGCCCGTGGCATATTTTAAAAACCTTATATCATCTATTTGAGTTTGTATTTCTTTAGTTTTCAAATAATGTATAGGAATCTAAAGGGTTTGTTGACATTTATGATTACTGCTCCGCTACCTTAAGTAGTAGCGTGATGATATATAGCCTAAAACCTTCGTCGATAGACGGACTATTCAACACAAAAAGAATTTGAACCAGTAGTTTCTGAGCTCTAATAATTCAAACAAACAACTCTTCAGCTTTAAAATATTAGTATAGATTATATATAACCCATAGTAAAAAGCCGGCTTTAACTAAATCCAACTGCATAGAAACAAGTCTTGTAACGGTAAAGAAATAAATGTCCTTCGAGGTCTGTGTTTTGTTGTTGGTTTATGTTCCGCGAGCTCTGTCATTATTTTAGTTGCAAAAAGCACGACGCCTAATATTAAGACTACTTATGCGTTGCTATCCGTAGCGACTGATATACGACAACAACGTCCATATATCTCCTGTCGGCAAGCGTGATGTATCGCCACTGATCACACCTCACTACAAACAGGCTGCCACGCCATACTGACACATTACCGGCTAGTATAACAATAATGTGCTTGTAAGTGTGTCATCGATGAAACGAGTTTAGAATCTTGATTTTTTAGAAACATTGTAATCGCACTGGGCTACTACATTTGATGTCTCACCATTCCGGTTAATTAATTGAAATAATAATGAATATCATTGATATTTCAATTTAAAGCAAATCTGTAAATCTTAGAATTATAATTGCGGTGTTGGAAGAAGTCGTAGATAGATTTTTATTTGACAATGTCGTTTTTACTATGGTGTCTGTAACACCATCGTAAACGCAATCGACCCTGACAGTATACCTAGTGCTATGGTCTGAGTTACGCTGGCGAGATGTGCCGTCAATTAGCGCGAGACGCAAGATGAGTGGCCGGATGACAGTCGTGGTCTGTTCCTCGAAAGTGCCAAGTGTTCATTATTTAACAACACTAAACTTCAACAGTTATTCTCAAGAGAGATCTAAGTCTCTTAGATCACCGTAACTCCATTCAACTATACTATAATCTCGTTATTTTATACAAGTCTAGTCTAGGTAAATAAATGCTCGCCTGGCTACCCAAGTGGTATAAAAATAAGGTAAAAGCATTAAAATCTGACTACTGAAAAATCACGCTCTAAAAAGTATTAAACAAGAAAATATCAAGGATAGCCGTATACTACTTTTCCCTAGAATGATTGCTTTGTTAGGCTAACTGGCATACGACCACGGCTATCCTTGATATTTTCTTGTTTAGTACTTTTTTAGAGCGTGATTTTTCAGTGGTCGGGTTTAGTTTGTCCAGTTCGAATAAGCAGTTGAGGAGCCATGAGCGATCATGCGTGTCAAAATCATATCCCTCGTTTGACTTTGCTGTAGTCGGGTAATGATAATTCAGTTGGACTTTTCCCTTCATTTGTTAAGGCAACCATGGGTCCGGGTAATTTACTATAATAAGTAAACCGCTTAGTCAGAATACCATTTCACCATATTTTGTTAACATCGGGTTGCTGAATATATATGCAAGTTATCAATTAGTTTTAACACCCCCAGTTTGCACACAATTAACTCGGTGAGATGTTTTAAGTACAAAGCGAGTTCATCGTCAGAATTATCGCAGCACAGTGTACCAAAGTAGAGCGAGTAGAGTTTTTTGTCGGAAGGTTCGTTAGTCAGCGCGAGGTGACGCCGTTACAGTACGTACTCGTGCTCGAGTGCGCTCCTCCAACTCTTTAACTGCCTACATGAAGGACACTTGACAGTGCACTCTCCTATTATAAACTGCGCTTTTAATGGTTCGCGTCGATTTTAATTATTTTCGCCATTTTAGTCAACTTGGAAGCCAAAACTACGAGCCAAATGTTATACGATCACTACCACATTTTTGTGTGTACATTCATAATTATAATCTCTATCATAAAATTGAGTCATCCTGTCGGTTTATATTATTTATTTAAGTAATACTATGCAAGATAATGAGACACTCAGTCGGATTCTCAGTATAAGCACTCTTCAAAACAAGAGGACCCAAATCTAGCTCCGAGCTCTAACGAAGACGTCCAAAGGCTTCGTTGAACAACCTTAGTCATGAACACTTATATTTCCATGGTTGAACCGCTACGTAGGATATATAAAAATTGAAGACTGTCCTTGATAAATACATAAACATAGTAATTCCAACATAGATAGCACTCGACTCATATTCAGGCGATAATCCCTTTAGTTTGCAATAGACTGACCGCGTGGGATGCAGCGCCAACACAATCTATTACGTACGCCAGCTCACTCCATGACGGCGTGCGATAATGCCCCAGCGTTGTAGCGACTCCCGACTAAACGTTCGGGTGTGCTCCACGACCACGGATTACCACACGCACAATATCCACCAAATTGGATAATACACTTAAAATACAATCGCGCTATGAACGCGCTGTAATTTAGTGACGCGGCTGCCGATGAGCATATTAATTTGTCGCGGGAATAGGATTAGCGGGCGGCGCCCTGGGGTGTGGGGGACGCACGCGGGGTCCGTTATCGCATCACTGGCTTACTGTGTTGATCCAAAATGCCGGTGTTCTTAATTTTACCGTCTCTTGTATTTAGGTAGACAATTGTCTGGCTGCAGCGCCAAAACAACAGTGTAATACATAAACAGTATATTATCTGCAATTTGCATATGAACAAAACAACCTGGAACTACTTTTATCCTTAATGAAAATATTTCCAGATGTGAACATACTACTGTTGTATTGAATAAATAATCTCGAAAGAAACAACTGAGATTATAAGAACTTCTCTTTGCTATTTCCGTGAATCTAGCTATTTGCAGCAGGATACACTGAAATTCCTTTTGTGAGTTGGATGGACAAAACTGTGGGAGATACTTTTACGAAGGGCAATATTTCTTAGTTTGACAGCGGGTTCGCAGAGTGGTGAGCTGTTGCGCGCCACACCGCCGCGTCGCGCCACCACCCGCCTTCGTCTTCCAAGTTTTAAAGCGACGCGTCCGAGTGCTACGCCTTGCGAAAAGTTTTAAACTGCACAGTTTATGTTCTTTATTCTCTCCATGGGGCTTGTATATCTACTCAAAATTTAAACATGTATTTTTCTCAACAAATCGCAACATGTAAACTTCTAATAATGAAAGCTATGAACGTTATCTAGGCATTGCTTCTCAATGACATGTAACGAACAAACATTTGTTAGTAATCTCCTAGCAACTACACAACGACCGTTAACTCTACACACTACTGGTTTTTCTTAAAGCTCCGCCCTTCGTTTGTCCTCTCAATAACGCTCCTCCCTTCGTGTCTTTCTCTGTACCCTACTTGTTGAACAGAAATACTGAATGCTAAGAATTTACGACTCGTATGATTCGCCGTTCACCTTTATAAATACTAAATAGAAGCATACATTGGCTGCTCATCATTGTTACATATAAATGGCAAAGCGCGGTATAATATGAAAAGATCTCTCTCATTGAGATCTACATAAAATTTCATTGGTAAATCAACAAGAAGGACCCAGGCGTAGTCTATACCCATGACAGCTTTAAATCAAAATTTTGCCGTGGACCGAAGCTGATACAACTAATAGTTAACTTGTTACTCACTTTTGATATATCGTTGTTTTTCTAAATTTAGAAGTCTTTTAAACATCGCAATACGAAAGTTTTGGGTCATCTGTCCATAGTCTCTGTTATAGAGGTCAAAGTAATCCTTTTGAATCGAAACCTTTTGAAGGGGCTCTGATAAAATTTCGTCTCTAAAAGTGTAGAGTAAACCCCTTCGGTGCTAATCCTAGCAGATTCCGATTAATTTTGGTCAGTAGGATTTAATGAATGGCAGCAGATTATAGAGCAGCGTCATTGTGCTGGATTACACCAGTGGGGACCGATGATAAAACAATGCTCGAACCCGACGCGACGGTTTTACGAGCCGATCTCAAACGGAGATAGTGACGGCAGGAAATAAACAGCGCGTAAAGTCATCTCTGTTTAAAGTCGCACACAGGTTTCACGATCTATGAGAACTATAATAGAAGATAGAAATATTCTCTACTAAACTAGTATGATCTCTCTCTCTCTCTCAAAAACTGAATCCACAGACGTTCGGTGACGAATGTATATTTATAATCTAAACCATACCTATTAAATCTCAGTGACCATAATATCTGGGATAGCTTACTTTTTTATATTAGATTGATATATATGACATCATTATTACAATAAAATTAAACACTATTTCGATGTCCCTTGCGTAATACAAAAATCGTCTTCGGTGAGCCGCTATAGATTATGGTGTCAGACAAATTAGCCAAATATCCGTCGTTCCAGGTACTTCTAACATATGATCATGGCAATAGACGGGTAAGTGTGTTCACCAGTCGGCTTTCTACGATTTTATGTAAATGGGCACCGATAAACCGACCTCCACCCGCGCGACGCTCATTTGCATTCATAGGCTCGTAACCCTTCCTCGCTCTTCCACCGCTTATGCAGCCTCATACGGAGCGCTCCAACGTAAAACTTGGTACTTTGCCTTTTGCACGATAATTTACGACTCCCTATGTAATACGTCCAGGCTGTATGAGTTCGGCATGTATCTTCCGCAGACCGTGAGGTCGCGGTGTTGCCGTTCGATTTACATATTATATTAAACTCGCCGTCGCCCGAGTCCCTATTCCTTTTCGCCACCGGCCGTTACGCTCCAACTTTTCTCAATTTTTCCGCCCATAAAGCGCCCGAAACGAAAGTTGCCTCGTCCGCCTCGTGAGGTCGAGTGTAAATACACTTTTTATAATGTACTTAGTCACTCTGTCGCCCCTCAGAAAGACTTCGTTTAATAAGGACTTTCTATAACTTAAAATAAAATATATTTGTTGAATAACTTTATGCCTTTTCGCGAGTCCTAATAACATCTACATATTAAATTCACCTTTTATTTTCATGATTTTTTTTATCTTCTGAATCTCTCATTCTCATTATAAACAGATAAGATATATGCAATAATTTCAACTGACTTAAACAGTAAAGGAAACAAAAGAGAACAACAAGTGGAATAACGTTTTAAAGCTAATGTTAAATTATTGATATTATTATGTTTATTATTCTATTTATTTTCGTGTGAAATCTAAATAATAAATATGTAAATCGCATTAATCACATTACAGGCAAAATTTAATTAAGTACGACATTTATACACCTTGCACACTTAAGTAATATTGTAGTAATGAGACAAAAAATATCTAATGTTTATTACAGATACCTATCTGCTATCTGTAATAAAATAATATCATATCGTATGTTAATTAGTTATCGGTAGTTGGTTACCCAGTACTTGGTCGGTCGCTTGTAAGTGCTGCAAGCGATATAGCAAACAAGCGCACATGGATGCCATCATTGGCACGTTATGTCTGACACGATACGTCTGGCTGGCTCGCCAGTCGCACGCACACCTGTGTAAGCAGGGAAAGTTAGTTGACCTTGACTAGAAACCTTGCAATAACAATGCTTTGTCTTTAACTCACGTGATTCAAATTCATTCCTGAGTATTACAATATTAAGGATTTATAAACATAATTATATGGAAATATAGTACCTACTGCGGAAGTTAAAACATCAATTTCATAGCCCCCGGTGATGTTGCCGTTTCTTTTCTATAGAATAAATATTGTGTAAATATGTGTATAATGGCGTATCAGACATTTTATGTTTTGTTAATTTAACGAAATGATCATAAAATATTGATTTTTGTCTAATGCGCCCCCATATGGACACATACAAAACTGTATTTATAATACATGATTATAATATAATTATTACGTTTACTGGCATAAAACCGGTGACAATCCAGAGCTCGATGGAAGCTCGCGTGTCACGCAACAACTCCCCCTCGGCCCCTCTCGTTAAAACTTTCCGAAATATGACGCACGCTTGCAACCCTTTTTGTTATTTTTCCTCAACGCGCGTAACTCGGTCGCCCACTGTCTTTGATTTTATCAGAAATAAAGTTTCATTTTTATACATCTGTACAATTTGCACCATTAAGCTACTTTGATAGCTTGATCCCGTGATTTGGTTGTATTAGCGAATGGATCAAAGAACGGGCAGCAGGGCGTATGGCGTCGGGCGGCCCGCCAGTTGACTTTGGCCCGATAGCGTCAATCTAACGCTCAATTAGCAGAATGCGATTATCCGATTCGGATCCAGAATCGCGGTCGTCTCCGCGCCGCCCCAAGACAAGCGCGCCAACTTTATTAATTAAGCCGTGTCTTATCTCTTGTTAGCACTCATTCTATTATTTGTCTTTTCATCGCTCATTTCCATAATTTCATCGGCGAGTAATTACTTACCACTAACGCGAAGCATTTCTCATTGTGTTTGCATATTTTGTCGTCGTTTGCATTGTAAACTTAGCCTCAATTTAGTAGCGGTTACAATTTGTGGATCATCGTCACTAATTTTTAAATAAACCTCTGAAATGTTCCTGTCTATTGTCATAACCGAGAGATATGTTTAAAATGTTACGTTTATGTTCTAATGAAGCCAGAGTTGTTCAGCCGTTACACCATTGTTTTCCGCTTCTATGAGGAATGGCTTTTGTTGTTAAAATGATGTGTCAGTTAAGGACGTAGTGGGCGATGGGGGGTTAACACCACCCTCTCTCCCCCACTGTGTTTAATTAGCTTAATTGACATCGCGAGGCGCGATGTCCGAGCGTTTGTTTGCGCTATCGCGTTACTGTGTCCGTCCATCACAGCACCGATGCCGTTACAGATGTCATTTTCCCTACACGGAAAGGATTAAATCACTACTATTCCCATTGATCCATGCCATACGGTACATATTCGTCTCCACATTTTCTTTTAGAAATGGATGTATAATAATACATACCTTGTATTATGTAAAAGCGCCACATTGGCATTATTGTATCGAGTAGGCGTGTACTGGAACCACCTCAATGCCGAGTCAGCATGGCGTCATACGGAGTCTAAAACACATTCTGAATCTGCTGTTCCTCTTCCTATGTGAAAAAGTAAAAAGACTACGAAATTTTTCCTTAAATTGCTCGGGGAATAAATTGTAGTTCGTACGTGAACTGAACTTTAATGATCCCTTACTGCACAGTTTCACAATTTTGAATAGTTGCTTCTTATCTGACAGTCCAATAGATTTAGAGAACATTAATAATACCTTTTTTCTTTTATACATGACTAGCTGCCTAGATTCTAGCTTCGCCCGGAAATTTATGGTACAAGGTACCTATTTTACGCAAACTTTTGATAACTTCACGAGTGTGACAATTTCTTAAATTATATGACGTCACTCGTTACAACTAAGGTAGATATTTGATTTTCTGTGCTCTATTTACCCTTTTATTTGATATTAGACAGGTTTTACTTAAGTGGCTAACATTTAAGATTCAAATGGATGTTTGTTATGTCTAAGTCACTGTAAACATCTCAACTACTGATTGACTGTTCTAATTAATATCTCCCGGCATTTCCATCATCCAAGTGCGTGTGATAAATCCGTACTGAACAAAGAAATCCGTTTCCACAAGCCCTCCGGCTATCGATCATTCAACCTCGTTGAATAAAAATAATAATAAATAATAGGGCCGGCGCCATTGTCCAACCGAGACGTGCGTGCTAGCGATAGTTTCAGCCATTCTATATAATGTCGACTTACTTAACATTATTGTGGCGAGCTAGTGTCGATCCACACTACTCACCCATTTCTTTGGTTAATTATCGCAACACTCAAGGACGCTAAAAGCTTTCAATTGAGTACCTACGGAAATGTTCAACAAAACTAAGCACTTCACTGGGTGTGAAACTGATGTCTTTTTTATAAACTACATCCTACTCACATCACTAGTCTATAATAAGCTAAATGATTACAATTTATATAGCTTATTATAGACTAGTCCTATAATAAGCTATATAATTACAATTTACTACATACATATGCGACGTTGGGCTGCTTACAAGCATGCCAGGCATCCCTTATATAAAAACCTACCACTTTAACATACATCCAACAGTTCCTTTGACTTTGCCATTATAAACCATGCGTCAATGAAAGTTTGTCTTTGCTCAATAAACCCGTATCACAAACTTAGCCAAATTAGTTGGTTAATCACAACTTTAGTTTATAATTTTCATTTTGAACTGGTTCTTTTTGCTTAAGACTAGTATAATTTCATTTTGCTTTATTCGTTCCGATTTAAATTTATTGGAATGGAGATCTAAACAAAGTAATTTCAGATCTGAAACAAAGGTTTTGAGACTTCACCATGCATTAGATGGTAAACCAGACAGACTTCACACGTGCGAAACAGCCTTAGTATTATAAACTGTACCTTTTTACTGTTCTTGTTGTATTGTTCTTGATTATTATTTATCTATTGGGTAATTTGAATTTTATATAATTTTAGTTATGTTAAATCGTGTGAAAAAATACAAAGCTTTTTGTTTATTGTCATGCCATCGCACCTTTTATCTTGTGTATAATTGGTGCCGGCGCCGGCGGCACGGCGTAGCGTAGCCTTCGTAGGCTCAGGCTACCCATATAGTAAATGATGTGAGCGTGCCGCTCATACCGTGATAAAAGTATTGTTTGAACGGTTTATATCAAATATCCTATGACCATTACTTGTTACAAACATTATGTGAATGTCACGCAACGGGTTTCATCAATTTTCTCTCTTTATATGCCGTTTTTAACTGCTAAATCTAACTACACTCAATATACTTGGTCATCTCTGTATACTTATGTGCCAAGAATTTGACGTCTGTTCGCAAAATCGACGCGCAGATACGAGAATAACACCGCACCGCGTCAACAGAGAAGGCGTCGTGCAGTGGTCCGATAGTAGTAATACCGAAACAAATTGCCTCTTCTGTCGCCTTTTTATTTCACACATGTGAGTTATGCTTCAAAGACGTCGGTGCATTATTTAGATGCTGGAAATTCTTGCGAAAAATTTATTTATTACCCGTGTTAACCGAGGCAGTTCTTGAAGTCAAAAAAAGGCTTACGGGGCGTTGCACTTTTGTTTTATTTTTATTGTGTCGGTCTGTATCGGGACTATCGAGTAAAAGTCCCTTCGAGTCATCGTTCGAATACCTAACTGGCGATCTAGCCCTTCGCAAACATCCTTCAATGGAATCATTGCACAAAAAGTTGCCTGTAAGAGTTGTCCGTACATGTACCTAGTATAAAAGATTTATCTTATCTTACAATGAACATACAAACCCTGTACCATACAAAACCATGTAACACTAGGACTTGTGAATTATTTTCCTATTTTTCCTGTATTGCTTTACAAGTTTGACATCTTACTTTCTTACTTGTATAAACAAAAATAAATTGCATAAAGGTTAACGAGGAATTGAGTAATACGAGGTACCTAAAGGTGCATTTAATAATTATCCAATTCACAAGAATGTTACGCTATAAATAAACGTTCTAGTATACTAGTGCGTACATTTCTAATAAAACAGGCTTAATCAGACAAATCGGTGTTTATGTGACGTTTCAACTTCGCAATTTTATTCAATACATATGCTCGTGCACACTTATCCACGTAGCTACAATACCAATTAATTCTCAGGACCTAAATATTATTCCAATCCAAATCATAAGATTAATTATAAAAGCATAGCTGGGTTGGCAGCGCGAGTATGACTCCCTTGGTTTTGCACACGTCAGTAGGTCACGATAACCACTTTCCATCAGGTGAGCCGTGTGTTTGTATACCATCTAAAAGGTAAAAAAAAAGATTTATTCCAACATTGATCTCATTCTTTTCTACATTGAATTATGCGGAATACTGTTTACTTTGTCGTTATTATTATAATTTAGAAATCATATCCTAATCATTTCTATTTATATAATTCTTAGATATGTTTTTTAAATTCTTAAACCTATTATCTGAATGCATATTTACAATGAACCGATGAATTCAATTTAGAATGGCGTTATGCATGCAAGGGCATTAGCGACGTTCATCGATCCGTTATCTCTGTTCCCGAACAAAGAGAGATGAAATTTTAATCGGTCGCGTGTCTGCCATCGCAGAAGTTAGCCGCCGATCCGGAGCCGGGCGAAGTGCGCTCGTATTGTAATGAGCGGGCCCGGTCGCTGCTGCCCGCTCCTCTCCTAGCCGTTTGAATAATACATGTATTGAATCACCGAGTGGCGAGTGCGAGCGAAGCCAACTCACACTGCCTCCGCACCGTGTGGCCTGACAAGGGCCATGACCGAATCGATCACTATCGCCCGATACACTGTCACATATTTTATTTGCATATTAGTCACGTACGTGTCACGATAAGAGTTAAACAATCGCCTATAACTCCTTTTGACTTCGTATCATTTTGTACGCCAATGTGTCTTATATAATAAGAAAAAATTGCGTGCCCAATTTTGACAGAACATGATGACATCCTTATCACAATGTTCTAGCAAATAAAGATCTTATTCTATTCTGTACCTATAAAGTTATGAAATCTTAAATCGGAATAATATTCTGTACTAAAATATATTTTATATATATTATCAGGGAATCGGTTTCAAAAATTAGGTATACCTAATTGTTGAAACCGATTCCCTGATAATTATACTATTTTGTCAATAATTACAAAAGAATCATAATGGTCGAACGCCTAGCCAGTCAGTTATGGAGAAGAAGTCTGTAGTACCTACTCTATGTAATGAGATACTTTGAAGTGTTAATTACGTAGTATAACACTGTTTACTATCTATTATTGTATAGAGTTATGTTTTAAGGACGCCGGAACATTATTACCAATATACTAGTTTGCTCAATTAAGTACATATTTCCTTCAGCGCAAATTATGTGATTCTGAAATAAACAAAGTAAGCACATCACTGTCCTAGACAGATTTCACCTGAAATAAAAATACACATTTAATGTAGAAACTTTACGAATTTTCGTAAAAAGCAAGTAAACGGAGAGTATTCCCCGGATTTTAATATCAATTCGGCAAGATCTTCTTTAATAAGTTGTAAACTTGTGTTGGAGGGTTCTTGCCGCAAGTTCGATACTACCGGTACCAGCGTCCACCGGCAATCTCGTTAAAATCTACGATGAAACTCCGCAGTGCCGTTTCAAGACGCTTTATGAAAGCACATGCTATTCTTAATATGTAGTATGTAACTCGTTACTTAGTGGACAATGGCTGACACTATAAATAGATTTAGATCGCAAATATGACTAATAATAATGATAAGTTAATGTTACTGACCAGCTCTTATCACAACTTGTAGTAGTAATAATCGAGATTTATGTTCAACGGCATACATGTTGTTAAACTTTATAAGAATGACATCATAGTTATAAATCGTGGTTAAGTGAAACTTACCGTTTTTATTTGTAATTGTAGTCCTTCTAGGGTTTGTTAATGGATTTAATTAACACTTTTAGAAATTAAAAAGAAGCAAAAAAATTAAACAAAACATAACTATACTAATATTATAAAGCTGAAGAGTTTGTTTGTCTGTCTGTTTATTTGTTTGAACTGCTAAAGTGATTTACAATTCGAAGTGGTAGTTCCTACTACCACTTCGAATTGAAAATTGTTATTATTATTTTTACTGTTGAATAGTCCATTTATCAACGACGGTTATATGCTATATAATCAACAACAAAAGAGAGCGGAGCAATGATCATAAATGTCAACAAATCCCGCAGATTTCCATACATCTATTGAAGAATAAAGATTTGTTTCGAATAACCTCAAAAATTACAGCACCGATTTCAAAAATATTTTACCATTAGAAATCTGCATTATCACTGACTAATATAGACTTTAAAAATATTAAAAAAAAAGTTAGGGATCCTTACTAAAACTCCAATAATGCAAACCAAGGTGTAAAAATATGACCTAAAAAATTCCCTACATCGCATTCGCTGTGAACACTATTCATGGTAGAGCAAAATAATGTAATGCGGAAGTGTATAACTTAAAAAGGTCTACAGAAAAGTCTGCGATAGCATAATTATGTCTATCTGCTGATGAAAACCCACAGTAACTATTTTTATCTTTTTCAAATTACAAACAGAATTATGTATCTTTTCCGAAGCTATTTATCATGATTATTCCTTATGTAATTAAATACGTTAGATATATTCTTCATTTAATATACACTCGAGAGCAATGAATCCGGGTCACTTAAAGAATGTTAAAAATCTCGGAAACTAAAAATGATAGGTTAATGCAATAAATTGTATTTAATAGACAATGTAATTAATCTCTATATCCTAGGCATGGATATTCGCTGCAAACTGAATAACAGAAATTACATCGAGAGCATCATCAAAACAGCCTCGCGGAAACTCGGACTCCTAAACAAAGTGAGACGTTTTTTCACGCCGGAGCAGCGGTGTCTTCTCTATAAGACACAAATTCGCTCCTGCGTGGAATACTGCTCGCATCTCTGGGATGGCTCCGCGAAATACCTACTAGATGCTCTCGACAGGTTGCAGCGACGCGCGGTCCGAATTATTGGGAACCCTGAGGTCACGAACACCCTCGAGCCTTTGCAGATGCGTAGAGATATTGCTTCCTTGGCTGTATTTTACCGTCTCTACCACGGTGAGTGTTCTGACGAGCTCTTCCAACTAATCCCACCATCTCCTTTCCTACATAGGACAACACGTGCAGGCCTTAGATGTCACCCTCACACTGTGCAGAATATACGAGCAAGAACCAAGCGGTTCGGAGACTCTTTTCTTTGCCGCACCACCAAGACCTGGAATTCATTACCAGCACACGTGTTTCCTTCTTCCTACAGTCCCGGGGCCTTTAAGCGGGGCGTGAAAAAGCATCTGATGAGGCCGCCAAGCTGAGTGCCACCATTGTAGCACTTAGTGTCTGTAATGGTGACCCTCTTTCCTGAGACTTTGCCTTTAGCTTACCATCAGGCGAGGTGAGGTCAAGTTGGCGTGTCCTATATAAAAAAAAAAAAAAAAAAAAAAATACTCCTTAAATGAAAGTAAAAAAAATATGAGTCACCATACATTTTATTAACACAAAATTACATAAAGAAAAAAACTGCTGATCTCTCCTTAAAACAAAAATAGGAAACATGAAATTTTTGAACTTTATTACGATTTTCTTGAATTTTAATACTTCGTATTGCCTCCTCGTGCTTCCATTACTGCGTTTACGCGGTTTGGCATGCTGTACACCAAGTTCCTTATACGATTTTGGGGAATATTCTCCCATTCCTCTGTGAGAGCAATTTTGAGCTCACGAAGCGTGATTGGGGGAGGGTTTCGTTGTTTTACGCATCTGCCTAGCTCGTCCCAAGCATGCTCGATCGGGTTGATATCCGGGCTGCGCGCTGGCCACTCCATACGAGTAATGTTCATCTCTTGAAGGTAGTCATTCACAATCCTACCTGTATGAGGTCTGGCATTGTCATGCATAAATATAGCATCCTCACCTAAATTGACCATAAATGGACCAACGTGATCATTGAGGATTTCTTCCACATATCTTACGCTAGTTAAAGAGCCGTTTTCTATGATCACCAGCTCTGTGCGACTTTCAGAAGAAATTCCGGCCCACACAAGTACAGACCCACCACCGTAGGCTACTTTTTCTTCGATGCATGCTTGCTTGAATCTTTCCCCTGGTCTTCGATACACTCTGTGTCTTCCATCGTGCTTGTAGAGCATAAATTTTGATTCGTCGGAGAACATAACTTTTGACCAATCTTCAATACTCCAATTTACGTGGCTCTGGGCATAACTTAGTCTCGAAATACGATGCCCACGCTCCAGTTTAGGGCCGTTTGCAGGTCTAAGGGGTTTTAAGTTAGATTCAGCAAGCCGACGTCTTACTGTCCATGCACTTGGGTTACTTCCTCCGAGGCGTCGAAACTGATTGGTGAGTTCAGTTCCTGTGAGAAAGCGATTTCGAAGCATGGTGTTCACCAAGTATCGGTCTTCTCGTGCTGTGGTACACCTGGTTCTGCCCGTTCCTGGTCTGCGTAGGTTAGAACCAGTTTCTTCGTAACGTCGGAGAACTCTTTGTACTGTTGACAGCGACACACCGACAGTCCTGGCTGTATCGCGCTGACTCCGGCCGGTTTCCAGCATTGTAAGTATTCTGGTGCATTCTTCAGGCGTAAGCGACATAATTTCAGCTTGATTAATGAATATAGAGCACTATCAACATGGTTTATGTACCCACATAAATGACAGATTACAAACAAAAGCAACACCAAATGCTGTAATTTCGTAGTTCCATCTTCGAAAGTGGCCCTTTTTCAAATTTGATTTTTTTATGATATAACTTTACAATAACTAAGAAGTTTTAATACCTTCATTTAAGGAGTATTACATTGTCTATTAAATACAATTTATTGCATTAACCTAGCATTTTTAGTTTCCGAGATTTTTAGGATTCTTTAAGTGACCCGGATTCATTGCTCTCGAGTGTAGATCAAAATTGCCATTCAAACTATATTATTACAATGAATAATTTAAGGGATATCGGAATTTATAAATTTCGGCACATCAAAATAAATCAAAATCAGACCATGTTATAAATACCTTTTAACTAATTCTTATCCAAAATTTCTTTGCATATTCAAGACTGTTTCAACATCTGTTGATTACTTTTTAAATTTTTCACATCAGACTTTCTATTTCGCGGTAAATCTGAACTAAAAATGCACTGCTGCCTACCGGTCCCAACGTGGGCGACCTTGTGGAAGGCTTCTCACATGTCTCTCTGACCAGAGGGCAAAGTGGAGAGCAAGCAAAGGGCGGGCTGGTCATTTCCGCTGCCTCGCCTAAAACGTCCCCCCCTCTTTCCGGGGTTCCGGGACACCATGCTTCCCATTTCTGAGGAGGTCATCTTGAACTGTAGATGACCCAGGGTCAGCCGGGGAGCACGGGATGCTCTAGGCAATCTCATACCCCGGCATCTTAAGACCCGATGGCATGCGGTTATCGTTGTTCCGAGTCTGACATAACCACTCCTGATGACCGACGGGGGTGGTATCCGAGGGAACTTCCGCACGAATTCCACGCGGGTGGAGCCGCGGGCAACAGCTAGTTATATGTTAACTCGTAAATCCTGATAAAACTTCAATTAACTGAAAGCTTTTAGCATAAAATTTGACCCAATTTTCTGTAACATTTGCTTAAATTCTTTTTCTAATAGCGATTCTAAGGGTGGAAGGAAGGTAGGTGTCCACTTGTACTGAAGGCGGTGTCGTTAAGGGTGTAGTGTCGGTCGGCTCCTTATCGCGCGCCACTACGCGAGTAATGACGCCTTCGATCGTTGGCTAATGGCCTCCGCGGGCCCACTTAGATACGCAAATGAGCATCGACAAGTACCGCCAGCCAGCCATCGCGATTACGCACATACACATTACATAGACTGAAGTTTGACTGCGGAACACGTGCGTTACGAATAAATATCTGCTATCGAACCGTCATTTACTTACTACTCTGCAGCTCGTCAAGCTCGTTTCTTACTTCCTAAAATTACTATCAAAATCGTTTTCAGACAACGCAAAGGTCGTTTCAGAATGAGAGATTTCAGAATCAGTCTAGGCACATAAAGAGCATTGTGAACGTTACAATTTTACAATTATGGCAAGAAAATAAGGCAGATATGAGAAAAATATGTCACATGAACAGCATTTTAGTTTTAGTATGAACAATATAATAATCTTTTTAAAAAGTGAAGTATACAGACTGCAGTTTGCAATTGTATTTTCCAGTAGTTAGAATAAATTATTTAACTGAGCTTATTAAATTAAGAATGGTAAAAGAGCGGTAAAAGCTTCGTCGATTCTTGTTGTAGGTACTTTGTAATTACTGTCTAAGTATTTGTCTTTGCTGTCTTTGAAATTTATTCTTTGTTGAGAATTTTATTTTCAGTGTAACATTAAATTTGTTACTCATACATTGTTTTAACTTGATAATGATTTCGCGTAGTTTAGTACCTTTGTATTGCAAATTCAATACTTAAAACTATTTAACTTTACGGCGCAGCACAAGGATTGGAATATTTTTCTTCTATGCTTACACGTCTACTTAAAGTTTTATGTTGTCATATGAGTAATGTGACACGTAAATGTGATCGCAAGGGCAATATTCTTAGAAATATTGACGATATTGATAGTCGAACTCGTGAGCTCGTCCTCTTTCAGATATGAATGATTCAGATAGAATCACAGTTGCGACTTCATAATATACTTTGAAAATCAATAGTTTGTAACATAGTGTATCATTTTGTTAAACTAAAACCGTAAAGGAATGAGCCTATTCGTTTAGTCTCTTAAACAAAAAAAATTAGATTTCCCTAAATCGTGTCTCGGCGGTCCTCTGTTGTAAAAACATTCACTGTAGAGAGCTCTCGGTTGACACATGTCTGCTAGTGGCTTTATAAAATCCCCCGTCTAGTGTCCTACCAAATCCATGACACATTTAATTCTCATCTAACGCCTCCTCTTCGTCATTTAATTCTCATCTATATCTGCATGATTTGAAATCATACGTTGAAGCAGTTTGAACTTAATTATTGTTTGTAAACGCACGTTTATGGATGGAAAATAGAAAACAAGCAATAATTTACGAAGTTAGTCTATGTAAACATATTAATGATTACGATTTCCTCTATAGGTATTTGTCATTCACTCACTTTACATAATGCCGACTATGATTACAAACGTAACAATTTCTTCGTTCTATTCTTAGTTACGAAAAGCGCAACTCGAAAGAGGATATTCGTGTCGTTCAAGCCGTTTGTCACGTATAATGGTCCTATATAAAATTTTATTTCAGTCTAGAACAAGAACAGCCCGCCGTGCGTTACTGTCCACTCCTCTTGCTTCGGAACAGTATTTTTATTATATGTTGCTTAATGTCGCTCTCGTTTATTGTCCCCATAAATAAACAGGAGCTTATCAACTTCTCGCAGCATTGTAAAGAAATGCTTAAAGTTGAAAGTAGGTACATTACATTTTGTGGATGTGTTATTGCACAATTTTCTAGTTAAGAGCATGATCACAAAGCTGAGCGCTATTATAGCGCACGAGATTAGTATTATGCACATTTCATAAGCAAGGCGTTTCGTATTGAGGGCGAGTTATTATACCTAAAAAGATGCTTGCGGCGCGACCAACAATGCAGGGGCGCCGCGGCGGCGCTCGCCTTGCTGTAAATGGAGTGCGCATTAATACTCAACTATGTAATAAATGTTATTGTTTGTCATAAAGTTTGTTTTATGAAGGTCGGCCGCCCCGGCCCTTGACGCTGTCGGACCTTTAATAAAGTTTAGCGTTCGTTTATACCCTCACTTACGGGTTTAGGCACGATTATTTCGATTGTTACTTTAGCTTTATTTATTTCTAACTGAAAAATGACAGTTAACTTTTAAGCCCTCTACCAATCACGCTAGATAACCGAACCCTTTTACTGCTCAATAAGGGTAGACATAAAATAAATAATAAACTTATTTTTGATATTTCGAGAAGATACACTCGCTGTCTTGCAAGTCTTATAACGTCCCAAAATTGCTGAGTCAACAAAAGTATTACTCAGGTCTACAATAATATTGTATACTATGGTTTCCAGTTTTGAGGATAATATTTTTATATAATATTAATTGACTTTTGTGAGAATAAAGGTGAAGTTTATTATTACGTGGCATCAAATTTCATGTATGACCATTTAGGTTAAGTTTCATTAGTAAAAATAGTTGCGTTTAAGTTCAATTCATATGGATTCTAAAATTTTGTTCATTGAGTAAAACTAAAACCAACATCATTGCTGTAATATGTATTCTCTTCAAATCTACTGTAGTATAGTACAAGGCAATACTATATAACTATAGGTACGTTTTACGTAAGGCATAGGATAGGAATCTTTGTATGTCACGCATTAGGGCTCTACAAATGTTTAGAATTCGGACGTTTTAGAAAACGATCTGCTTAATTTTTTATCACTTTGGCTGCGTGCTCGGCATGTCAATAGTCCTGCAAAGTGCAATCGGCTACCTCCCTTCCCCTCCACAACTGTCACACCTGCTCCAGCGAGCGTTCAACTGCTGCAACTTTAATCCTGCAATCCACCATCCACGGCCGCACACCGACGCGACGCTATATTTCAATTAATTTGACCATCCATTTCCAACGTTAACTTACTAGCTACTTATACCTTGTGACCGTTAGAAGTAAACAAATGAGTGATTATTTGGTGTTCTATGATCATATACAAGTCTGAAACATTGTTTGCTTGTTCTGAAGTTTTTCTTAATTTTTTCACCAAAAACCATTAAAGTTTTTATAATAATAAATCTTGATTTACAAATCATTTTCCTCTTGCAGTCACGCTTTAACTTTTGAAGCTCAATTAATTGCAAGTTTTGTTTTGCATATTAATGGGCCGGGCCGTATCTGCAGAGCCGCGTCGCCGGCCCGCATTAAGTTTCGTTGGTTACACATGGAGCGGAATAACCATCGTGTCTCGACTCTCGAGTTCCCCAACGCGGCCATGTTATTCTGTTGCACTGTTTCTCAATTTACTTATAAAATCATGCCATCTTGATTTTATATTCCAAGCCTCTTTTTACCCGACTGCGACAGCGAGGGCAAGGGTGCTTGCAAATAGAAACAGGTTGCCGGTATCGGCGAGCCGGCGCTGTCGATACGGTGTGAGTTAAAACTGTAGCTTTACCATGAGTTCTAATAAGTAAATAAATATTTTTCTATTATCGTGATGCTATTCAATGCTAAAAGTTTTTCAGTCAAAACTTACTGTTCTTGGACTGAAGATATAAATATATTTTTTTTAAATTACCGACTACTGTCTATATCATTTAAACGAGTTTGATAGCAGGCGGTACCCTTTTTTTTCTACAATAATCAACCATAACTTAGATTATATGCTGATTTGTAACCACACAGTAGACCTCTATACCAAGCACAAACACATTCTCTTTATATAAATCCTCTAAAATATCTTCTCTCTATATTTCGAAAAAGAATGATGCTATAAAGTTCACACGCGATGTAATACAAGATTATAAGTTAAATCTTATTCTTCTTGGCAAACCAGAGCCGGCGCCGCACGTGGCGGTCATGGCGCTGAATCAACTGAACCCGGCTCGCCCCACCGCAACTGAATGTACTTAATTTGATTTCGATTGTATTAAACCCCACTTCGACTCCAATTAATGACTTGAAAGGGCTCTTAATAATAACGACGTTTTATAGACTTTAGTGCCACATTCGGCAATCCGGTATCGTAGAAATTTTACCATTTAATTATGCATATTCATTCCAAATACATGATAGTGTCACTTCTTGCGCGATAACCAATTAAAATAATGTCTGTGGTGACTAGTGACGCGTTGAAATCGTACAGTGTATCGCAAAGTTTACATGGGGATCGTAGGTTTGACAAAAACCACAAACCACTTTACAGTGACGTTACATTGTTGAAACAACACACGGCGTAGAGGCACAAAGTAATTAGATAGCCGTTGTATTGTTAGCTTGTTCAGCGCTTTTCCGATGAACGGGTCGTCGTTCAGTCTCAGTGTTTAATTGCGAACCACACCGTAACGGACAGCGGGCCGTTTTTGCCCAACCCTGTCCGAATGAGATGAACCGCGTATCCTTTAATGACTCGCTTCCCCTATTCTGAATACATTTCGGATATCTACATTTTATACACTCTTAAACTTTTCACTTTGAATTTTAACATACCGTTTTAATTTTTATTACATGACTCGGTTTGTAAATTAAACTCTGTATTCTTAATGCCGGGAAGCTTTCGTTTTACACAAACTTCACCTAATTGCTTCTTTATATTTTCTTTGTAACATATTTTTTTTAAATAGTTAAGGAGACAAGTTACCAAACTGACAACTTTATCCCTTAAAGCTATATACCTGGTTTACTTATTCTTTATTATTTAGAAGTAATGTACCTTGGTGAAATTAAATCGAATCAACTTATTTGTGGATAGACAAAAAGTTTGTCGTCTCGATCTATTTGGAGGGCGGAAGTGTACACCCGCATTCGGCACCGCGTAAATAATTCACACTCTCTCACGAACGAGTTGGCCGAATCGGATACCGCATGTAATTCCGCATTTTCACACCGAAAGGATTCTGAGTACGCATTAAAGTTTTTGTCCTACCCCGAATCCATTCATGATTAATTTTCTGGAGTTCTATTGCGCAACTTAGGCATTTATTGAGAGGGCGTTTCATAAATACTTGGCCTAATTGACACCCGAAGCTCTGAACTCTGCAGTAACCCTATAAATTATTCATTTATAGTAGTGTAGATGACAATAACCGTATTATTTCGTCTGGGTATAATGAGATGATCTTGTTACGCTGCGGGAATATCAGATCTTGTTAACATATGTTAGTGACTAGAATATCTGAGCGAACAGCTTTAATTAATTACAGTGCGTCATTAATAACGACAAGGAAGGCGGTGTGATGTTGTGTCGCTGGGGTGTGCGTAATGTAAGGCGACACCACGGAACTTGATCCACAGCCGGAACAAACCGCGTGCGACTTGTGTAGTCCCTGCCTTGCACGCTCGTAGCGTCGTCGTAGCACCGCCGCTACATCACGCACACGTCAGCATAGTTAACTTAAACTCCAACTTAATAGCGTTGCTGAAGGTACTACATCAGTGTTATTTATGGACTCTTCTACTAGAGGTTCTACTAAGATTTTAATTTTGCATTTACAATCTTCAAATGGTTTATACCTATATACTTGTAAAAATATAGATGTTCTAAAATACGTAGGTACTAGGTACTAGATATTCTTAATACCTAGTTACTTATTGAAAAGTAAAAATATTTGCAAAATACATTTATCTTTGATCGTTTCGTTGCACTGCACGGATATATCTAATTAGTGTTAAACAAACAACTTCCATCTTCTTCAACTTTATCGCTGCGTGTATTGTCTATACAATACATGCGGCGATAAAGTGAAAGATCGTCTCCATAGCGACATAAAACATCGACCAAATACTTTTCTAGGTAAATCGTTCGTTGCCCTGAACAAAGAGGCGTAGTTCCGAAACAATCAAATTAATTTTCTCCGTTGTTGTTTAATTAGCACCGGCTCTTGGATGGCGCGGCGGGCGGCCGATGTTTATCATCGGATACAATCGCACCCCGTGCCCCGTGCCCCAACCCCACCGCTCTCCAACCAAACCCATTATTATCAAAGTCAAGACTGTATATCTGAGTAACTTTGGTTCGTCACTCCTGCTCCCATTGTTATTATTAGCGACATTGTTTAAACTAATTGACTTTAACGTAAACAAATCGTATGATCCGACTAATTGTGTAATCTTTTTGTTTCAGGTAATTTTATTGGGATGCTGTGATATTATTTGGTATCGAAAATGATGTCTATTTCCCGTAACAATACGTATGTATATTATTGTATAATCGAGCCTGTATATACACAACACTTGAAAGTATAACATTATTGTGGGGTGGGAAATATGAAACAGAATAGTTTTGTGTGAAGCCTTAGTTAGTTAATCTGAAGCCATATTTAATTAAATTGTAAGGGAAGGTGAGCGCCGTCACTGTCCATTCCGTTCACGACCACGTTGCTGTGTAGACGGCTAGTGTATTCGCCATTTATTATAAGGAATTTTCAACAACTTGGTGAGCATTTTTTATTTCTCTTTAAATGCAGATATTCTTAAAAAACTATATCGAATAATAATTTTAAGATGAACGTTAAAATAAATAGTAAATCCATAATAAAAAATTTATAATAATTTTTGCTCTTCTCTATATTATACTGAGTTCGTAGTCTGATATTAAATAGGTAGGTACCTACTAAATTGGTTAACATTACAGGCACTGAAATATATCATTCCAAAACCCTATTCAAAATTAACAAGACAAAAGTCGTGTCGGTTTACAGGCCGAGCCAGTGTTCATTGTGTAGCGGCGCCTAATCTAATTATCCACCAGACTCTTTAAAAAACTTGTGAAGAGCGAGTGCAAGCTGTTTACTCCATTCTTACCCCCTATTTGGAAGTAGTGTTCACCCCCACTGACGCACCGCCGTAGATAATTGGTTTTCTCCATTTAATTATAAGATAGCACGTATATCGCCACATACGTATGTAGTGAACAAATAATACTTAATTCGCCCCAACGATAAGATATTATTTTCAGTGGCTGACCCGCGTCGACCTGACCCCATCCTCTGACCTCGGCACGATGATCTGCACCCTTCATTCTACTAACCTGTTTTACGAGATTAGCCGCGATAAACACTTTACCTAGTGGAATAATAAGCAAACTTCCCTTGAAGTATACGAAGTTATTTTGTAAAATTAATAGCAACGCCCCGTAACAAAGTAGGCACACGCATTTTCCGTTCCAAGACAGTTTCCTTATTTAGAAATTAACTCACAAATATTGCGTATCCGTCAGGATTTGTGAAAGGGATAGGTTTATTGTAAAATATTATACATCTCTTTCCGAGTCTTTTATTCCGTACGTAAGAGTAGGTATAATAATGTAACATTACTACAGAAAACCCTCATAAACACATACCCTATCTGAAGCCCCGTAATTGGAAAAAGGATTTAATCAAATTGGAAAATACTGCGCAGCGCTACTTAATATTACCGCTGAATCGCGAGCGTATAAAGTAACATACGGCTAGTGTATTTCGTCGACGGACTAAACGGCTGAGCTTCCAGGCTCGTATTTGTAACACGGAGCGTTATTAATAGCCGCGATAGCGAGGTGGCCCGCGGCACTGCACGATATTTGGGAAATCCGGATTTGCATAGGATAATGGAGAGCGCAACGTTGCACTCGGCAATGTGGACGCGTCCGCCTTGTGCACACTACCTGCCGCGGTTGACTTTCTGCATACGTAACGAGACGTGACCCGCTTGGGGTTTTAAATTAGATTAGTCTATGAAACTCCTTTTAAGGAAATGTAAAAAAACAGTAAAAAAATACAAGATACTAACAACGTTTTTGAAAATCGTACACGTTTGTGCGAAACCTGTGTCTCATTGGTAGATATAGTAGATAGTAGTAGTTAGGTATGTGGTTTTGTATTTTTTCAGTGACATTTAAAACAGATAATGTATCTTAGTTAGATTTTTGTTAAAACCATCGAACTTACCTTATATTTACGAACAAGTCAAAAACAGCGTTAATAATTTTATGAAAACATTTTCTATTTTATACGATTATTACCTATTACCTAGAGTATAATTGCAATGCACCACCGGCAATCACTGTCTGAAAACAGCCATTATAGCACGGCAAAAAATACCGAACAAAACAATGATAATAATTGGCGAGGGGTATAGCTATAGCGGCGGCGTGGGGGTATAGTGTGATGTGGTGGGGGGAATACGGTCGCGTGCTTGATGTATGCGCCGCCGCCGCGACGGCCAGACCCGCCGGCGCCACGACGCCGCCCCACAATGCAGATATCGTGCATTCGGCTCTATTCCACACTAACGGCCGTCCTCACGCCTTGGCTGTTTATTGCCATTTACGACCACGCGAAACTCAACTAACACGCGGAGGCAGTAACACGAACCTGCCGCCGAGTATCGACCGCTAAACAAATCGATCCACTCTACAAATTCCAAATCTTAGCGTTGCAGCCCCGCACTTGATTGATGACCCGCGTAATGACCCAGGAAACTATTTCCTTCGTATTTCCTCTACTCAATAAAACATCGAATATGCTTATTTATATATCGATGTCACTTTATTTGGAGATTTGTCAATGCGGCCTGTAGTGTCGAATATACTTCGCAGACCGTCATTTGTCATGATTATGGCTTCTGGGGATTGAGATATGAATAGCGGTTATTGTTTTGAGTATTTTCCTTTATAAACTTATTGCTCAGTATTTTCAAATATATTCGAAAACAGAATGCATTTAATCAATGCGATGAATCGATGGCGACCACATTATTCTAGACGCCCACATTACATGATCAAAATAAAGTCTATTGCCCGCTCAAGAGTTAATTTGACGAGGGCTCCATTAGACCTAAGTAAAGTGTGTTTTGACCTTTCGGCTGCGGCCATGCGACCTTATAGATGAGATGGCACAATTAGCACGTACAAAACTCGTCAGTCACGGCTTGGCGCCGAGTAGCAATTACGGTATTTCATCCTCAATAAAAGTGCACTCAGGCGCCGCTAACGTCGGAGAAAGCTCCCCGTCGTCTATAAAGCTAATGTGGACATATAAAGATTTAAATGACGGCTCTGAAGGCAGAACTTAAACACGAGTACCACCGCGGGCTGTGTGGGCGTGGGCAGTAGGTATAAACCCCTGAAATAAAAACATCTCTAGTTGATAACATTATAATTATACACATGCATCTGTCTGTATGTTTGTTTGCACTCGAACTCAAAGCAGCTTTTCTTCTCGAGCAATATCCACTTATACGGTATCTCTTGAAATGACTGACCTTTGACGTCTTCTCTGTGGATAGCCTTTACTTTGTTTTACCCATTGGTTCTATAACAGATATTCTTGAACCCTTTTCGAAAACAAACAAAACAAAGAAACTTAAAGAAATTCATCATCCTACACTGAAAGCAATCATTATTTTACGTAAGTGTCGTGAGTTAAAATAGAAATATTTTGCTATATTTATCTCATTACGTAACGCTATAGATAACGGCAGTCGCATAGCGTGTGAGCAAACATTTTGGCGATTAATCTGGGAATACTGTGCTATATCGGGGCGCTGGAGGCGGCACATTTATTTTATGTGCCGGCAATGTTACATACGCCATAAAAGTCGTTAGGACGGGCATAACGTCTCGCCGTCGTCTTGCCCGCTTTAATTATACCTAGATAATGCGGCGCCGACTGCGCCCTACACCCACATCCCCGTTGCCTGAAGCCTTCGCGACATTAACGTAAGACACGATGCATTAACACACTACCACTCTTCCTAATGTACCGTCTGTACCCAATAATACCTAATAGTACCACATTTACAACATAAAACAGCAATGTAAAGCATACCTACAAAGTTTCGTTTTACATCGTAAATCATTGCGGTTAATAATTTCACTCCGTTTAGAAACTCGATTTATGCCTACATATTTACTGCCATCTAAGGCTTTAATGTATGAAATACTTACTTGTACAAATGAAACACTTTGGGTGGGTTACTTGCACGTGCTATTATTATAGTTAGCAAATTGAATACAAAATTGAATCATGTACCACCTATCTAATATCGCACTAAGTATAATAAAATAATAGTACCTCAGAACTTGTATGTACCTAATTAATTATTATCAGAATTTGAAGACGTATAATCCTATTATATTATAAATACATATTAGGTATGTATCTATATAGATATAAGTGAATTATATGTTATGAGTGGTTTGCGAGATTCTTACGCGATGGTCTCTAGACGGGTGTACGTTGAGTCGCTACGTTGAAGGTAGGGGTCGGGCACGGGCACAGATGAAGATTTATCACGCCCGCCGGAGCTGAGACTACAAGTTCGCGCATTAAACGAGTCCGGGACATTAGCCGCCTGCAAGATGCCGCCCGAGATCATAATTAAGTGCCGCCCAATTTATCGGTGCGACCCGCGCCCGAAAACTCCTCTTAAAGTTCCCTTATCGTACATAGTAAAGGCTCTTTATTTTGTAGTTAGTCCTTCATATTTATCGCCTTTTATCTTCAAACGTTTTGTTTATTTATTAACCGAAACTACACACAGATCCTATATAATTTATAATCGTAACTCCAGATTTGTACACACACGCATTTTAATAAAAAGTTCTGTTTCGGTACGGAAGATGTACTTTATAGGTTGAGTTACTCTCGCTTTTTTTTCTCTTTGAAAAGGCAGAATTGCGGTCTGTGCAACTTGCTCACACATTTGCACCTAACCTGGCATGTCATCTTGAACGTACTATATTCAATATTTTGCACAACAATCGAATCGTGCATCTCAATGGGATCAAAAATGAGAATAAACAAAAATGGAAATAAAATTATCCGACGCGCATTTTGTAAAGTTGTAATATTCCGGAATGGGAGAGACGACTTGGGCAACCAAGCGCAGGGCACGCCGTAGTAACGGCGGTAAGACCCATCATGGGGGAGTGGCTAGAGAGGCCACACGGCAGCCTCTCGTACCGTCTGACGCAGATGATCACCGAGCACGGATGCTTCGGAAAGTATCTGCGTCGGATGCAGAAAGAGCCAACGTCCGAGTGCCATCACTGCGACGCGAGCGAGGACTCAGGTCCGCACACGCTCACCGAGTGTCCGGCGTGGGAGACGCCGAGGCGGGAGCTTGTGGCGGCCCTGGGAGTGAGGGTTCTCACGCTCTCCACCTTGCTCGCGGCGATGGTTCGCTGCGCGGATGCGTGGGCGGCCGGCGCCTCCTTCTGCGAGCAAGTAATGCTCGTGAAGGCGGAGGCGGGGCGGGAGCGGCAGCGGGAGCGACGAAGGATCGCAAGACAAGCTGCCCGCGCACGAAGGCAACTCGGGCGTCGGAGGTCGATGAACGACCTCCGCCCCCCATGAGCGCCGGCCTGGGGGTGACAGGTGAAGTCGCCTGTCACCCTGGCAGAAGCAGGCCGCGGCGGTGACGCGCGTGGCGCGCCTCCCCGTTTCCGGGGAC
This sequence comes from Eilema griseolum, assembly GCA_963662185.1. Classification (NCBI taxonomy): domain Eukaryota; kingdom Metazoa; phylum Arthropoda; class Insecta; order Lepidoptera; family Erebidae; genus Eilema; species Eilema griseolum. The sequence goes on along the minus strand of OY759233.1, from coordinate 11,681,937 downwards.
GAGTTGGGGACTCTGTAGTCCCCACACCCGAGAGGAGGGCCAGATCGTGAGAGATGGCCCTGGGTCGGCCGGGGTGCGAGGGATATGCCTGTCAACCTCACCTTCGGCAACCGAAACGACCCACAGACGGCGTGCGTTTTGGTCGGTTCGAGTCCGACATAACCTCCTTCACCGGCTCCGGTGGGGAGGTATCCGTGGGGATTTTGCGCACGTAAAAAAAAAAAAAAAAAAAAAAAGTTGTAATATTCTTATTATTACCTCAATATCTTCCAAATACGGGACGGTATTTTACAATTAATATATCGTTAGATTCGTCTCGGTAACCCAAGTGTACCTATATAAGAATGTAACGCGAAAATAAAAACAGGCATCAACCGCTGTAATACTATGCTATAGTTTAAAGAGAAAAAAAAATGTGTAATGCAGTATGAGTATCAAATTAAAGGGCTTATCACGAGGATTTCAAAACGGTATAATATACCACTTCATTTAAAAAAATATTAAACAATAAAAACTCGACTGATGCTGAAAAAATCAAAACTACTCGTAGTTTGATAGCAGGCGGTACCTATTAATTTTCATCCGGATTATGATTGGCAAATGGGGTACCTAAATGGGGTAAGGCCTGCTATCAAACTTGTATCGATCTTTTCAGCATTAGTCAGGATTTGTATTTTTTTAATTACATATATTATTTTAATTTAACTTTTGTCACTATAAATAAGTGGATAAGTTTCATGTAGCTAAAATAAGCTAAACTAAGAATATAATAGCACATAAATGATAGACACTAACCATCCCATTCGCCGACGTTAAGGTTTTGTGAAAAGAGTCTGATATCGTTCAACGTTTTCTATTAACTTCAGTACAAAAGCAAAGAAAATACCGTAACGGAAATGTCCCAGAAACCTTTGTTGTGATAGAACTATTGTTGTCTCCGTTACTATAACAGATAACCTATGTTTTAAGTCAAATATCTTTTGTATTTAACTGGTTGCATTAAATAACTTCTTTCTAAAAATAAGATATTTAACTTTTATTTTACTACTTAGATGGCAGACAAGCACACAGTCCACCACTCTTGTTGCTTCAGCCATCGGAACTATTCTTTCTTGTATCTTCATTTTGACCTCTCGATACGACTCGCTTCCAACATTCTCCTTCAGTTGTTTCATGAAACTCGTCTTTTCCTTTTCTTGTCTCCCTTCAATTTTTCCTTTTGCCATATCTCAAAAACTTTGTCGAATCGTATCATTATGAAAAATAGTAACATGTTCTCCAACTAAGTAGTGCAGAGGCAACATCCAACTGAATTAATTACGTACATTAATAAGACTGCTTAGGAATAGCCTAACTTAGCCTAACCTAGCATAAGCTCGCAAGTTAAATACTGAAGGAGCCAGCTTAATTTAAGCAAGCCATGTATTGGACCCGTCAAATCCAGACGTGTGTTAGCTCTCTTAATAAGCAAGAAAGCCAAAGAGAGTGGAGGCACGTGGAATCCTGCGCTCGGTGTAGCCGCTTAGACTAATTACTACAGTAGCAGGGTTAAACTAGTTAGTGGGGCCGTCAGGCAGTGTGATAGTTCCTTGTCGCTATATATTACCTACGCCACACAGCCCCGTCTGCGACGAAATGCTTATTTCACTAGAAGACATGCGAAAAACTTGCATAAATGTACACTTTTGTTTTTGATCAGTCTCGTTCTTATTTGACATCGCGCGCCCCGATACTGATAGTGCTGGGTTTGAAGAGATCTATCTCTTCATGTTAAGGTTACTTTTATGATAATGCAACGATGAAATCTCGTTGCGCGTCACACGAGACTACACTTTGGCAGCAGTTCTACTATTTTTCTAACAAACCATAGTGTTTTGGCAACAGATGAATCACACCTTTTAATCGTCTGTTACTTTCCTAAATGATTGCTTTGGTTGAAACCGTCCTCGAAACCCGTTATAATTCCTTAGTGCAGCAATATGTGAAAAGAAAATAGCACCCTCTTACTAACGATAAACAAAGCTATAAAACGAAGTTACCGAGTACTTACGGGATCAAGTGTTGTTGTGTTAAATATACCGAACACTTTAATAACAGATTCGTAACAAAGACCGTAGTTAAGTCTATTAAACTGTATATATAATACCTACCCTTAGTTGAAAAAGCTGGGTTGTGGTGAGCTACTTTGCTGTTAGTTTTATTTTTATGAGTCATTTATTAGTAAAAAGAAGTAGATGATATTCTTAATAATTTTTTTTAAATAGGTAATTCCAGAATAAGTGACGAATAAGCATTATCAAATAAAAAGTTTGCAACATCTCACCATAGATATATTAACCAGACATTGTTTATGAAAGCGTTCACTGACCTTAATGTTTTTTCACCCCACTTCACGTTAGTAAAACAGGCAATTTACGCGAGCCTATAAGTAACAAGATTCATTAAGGCTGTTACAAAGTGGCGCGAGCGTTCTTAAAGCGAATGGCCCTCGAGCTTGCAGCGTTCATAATGGCTGTACGAGCCGGCCGAGGCGCCCGCGCGCAACTTAATGAAACACCTGGAGAGGTCGCGCCTGCTTCCATTGCATTAATCTCACAGCCCGTGGGTCTCTGTGTCCGGCGCCCACAGTCAACCCAAGCCAATGTATAGTTCCGTGCCGAGTTTACTTACAACACTAATACTTCATTGCAATTTGGTCCATACGTACCTACTTTTTATAGCAGTTAGGTAAACCTTCGATATTAACGTTAACTGGCCAACTTATATTAAAGCTGGGGATAAACAACGAGTGACCGGGCGGCGGGTGTTTGCCGGCGGCAACGGCAAAAGTGGCCGAGATAACTCCGTGCACGAATGCATATTTTAACGTTAAGCTACGGCACCGCGATGCAAACTTGTTGGGAACTTCACCGGAGTGTATAATTCTTACTTTAAGGTTTAGAGAAGTTTTTGCTGAGGATTGAGGGGGGGTGGGGGGGGGGGGGGTACTCCAGCTAACCTTTTTTTAAATGACTATTGTAATCTTTTCGTATTTTTTTGTCTAGAACCGAGACAAGTTCCCTAACTATCATCACTTCTCTCAGCAGTGTTCTCCGTTCGGAATTTTCTATTAAGCGAAGACTGTGAGACTTGTTATACGAGTACCCTGTTGTAGCGAATGAATACGAATTTGATATTATGTATAAAATATGACTGATGGTCTGAGTTGACCGGTGTAATCTGGTCGAATCGTCAGGGTAATAAAATGTAGGTACTCTAAATGTATGTACCTATGGCATGATCACGTTCATTCCCGTTTACATCATTGTACATCACAGAACGCGAGAGTTTAAAAGTTACTATCACATAGGGTTCCTGACATTATTTTCAGCTTAATGATAGAGTCCATGCGTGAGTACCTATGCAAAGTATTTGGTATCCTTACATTATTTTAGCAAGTAATCAGCAATAAACAGTGAACCTAGCAAGTAGTTTAGTTTTATTTAGTGGGCCAAGGCCATCAAGCACAAGGTTCTATTCATGGAGTAGTAAAACCAGAAGGTTGTAAAAAGTAGAAGTCGACCAAGTTTAGCTACAAACATAAATACATATATAACATCTACTAAAACATTGTTCCGACCACGTGTACCCTTTTGAATAGAAATGAACGTGATGTAGGTAACAAATTAATCTATTTAAGTTGTAAAAGTACCTACTTATTTTTGTATTTAGGTACCCGACCCGACGTAGTAACGCAACGTTTTTAAAACTCGTGATTGCAATTCGATTAGAAAGAAAAACGAAAACAAATATTTCTTATGTTTTTATATCACTCATGTCAAATTGACTTCAGCCCCAGGTTGGGTAGTTAGGTATTATTTACTTGCAATATTCTCTTTCCAGTTCTCCGTGCATGGTTGTGTTAGATATCTCGATATAAAAACTTTTTAACAGAAGTATCTTTTAATTCTGTCAGACTCGAACACAATTTTTGTCAATACTTGATGTCATAAAATTTTACTTTTTGTACAGTTATTAGAATATTATTATTAATTTGATGATTTCATTTTGTAAGAGTGACCAATTATTTTCTTATTTCAATTTTCCTGTTCCCTTTTCTTCCCATTCATCCTCTACCTTTAGTGGTAGTGCTAAAAGCGTTCTTAGGCCACGATAACAGCGGGTGAGCAGACTGCTTTGTTTACAAGCCGCTCCTAAAAATTTTACTAACTTTCAAATTACCTTGATTCCAATTGGTCATTAACACCTGAAAGGATTTAAGTTAGTTATCCGAAACGCAATAATTATTTTGTTTAGTAGGCGTGTTCGTTATTACGTCAGCAATACGCAAAGCGCGCGGCGGGCGGCGCCGCCCAGAGGCCACGATAAAAAAAATACGCATTGAGCGCTAAGCGTAAACACGCGCCCTTCTCGCATGACGCCTCATTAGCCACTCCCCTGTACCTCTATAAATCATTTTAAATTCAAATTCTACTTACTTTCAGAATTGACTTTGCTTACCTAATTCCCTTCCCGACCACAAAATTTTGCAAATTAGATTCCACCTTTCCTGCGTTTCACTTATCTAAAAAATGGCGTCTTCGAGTGCCATGCCTCTACTGTCTACGCTCGTGGTCACGTCTCGTGTGATTCCTATATGATCTTCGCAATAATCTCACTCACCTACCAACCACCTTCGTTGTTAACCTTTGTTATTTTATTCGTATAGTTCTGCTATACGAATAAAACCTTGCATCTTTAATGGGTATTAATGTAGTTCTGTAGGTATGTAAAACTAGCTAACCTGCTCCAGCTTCGCCCGTGGCCTATTTTGAAGCATCATATCACTAATTTGTACCGTACTTCTTTAGTTATAAAATAATGTATTTAAGAAAAAACAATATTGGCAACCACAATTACCAATATTCCCTCTAATCCCTTAAATTAAGCTAAATGGCAATTTAGCTACTCCGGCAGGATTTGGTGACATTTATGACCACTGCTCCGCTCCCTTAAGTAGTAGCGTGATAATATATAACCTTCATCGACAAACGGACTATGCAACACAAAGAGTTTTTCAATTCAAAATGTAAAATAAAAATTCAAATGTGTTTGGAATATGTTTTCTCTCCAGTAATACGTGTGACGCCACGTGCCGCGGATGCTTACTGCCTATTAGATGTGGGACTTGGCACATCTCGGCCGTATCTATTTCCGTCTGTCCTCAAATATTTCTGGCAGCCACTTTCAAGCGTACAGGTGAACTCCGGGTCATTTCATGACTTGTCATTCATCGGCACGCTACCTCATTTCTTCCCTCGTGTCTCTATTGATCTAAACTCGTGTCTGGTCAGCCAATAGAAAAATAAACGAGTAAATTGGCTTGTGCGTACGCTAAGCACGCGCAGTTGACATCGTATCATCGATCTTCGAACCCAGTCAATCGTTTCGATCGATTAACGACTGCATGCCACATCTGGCATACGTATTTCTGTTTAAACTCTAAACAATCACTGCCAAATCAAAATATCTGTGCTATTCATACAAATGTTGCATTTGAATGAGCTTATATACTATTGAAAAGACTTTAATAGGTACTCCTTATGAACAGTTTTTTTTTCAATGAATTTTATTACAGTCCTATATACAATGTGCCTACCCTGAAATAACGTGTTTGGTTGTACGATGTCCCTGTAACAATGTTGTCTGCCGGCGCTGTGCGCTGCGAGCGCGTGCCATTACATTCGAGGACTGTTCGTTAAACACGTCATAGTTTCCGAGTGCACTCGGTTGCCTTACTCCTCTCATCTTAACGAGACAGAGGCGTCTCGGTTCATTGAGGTCGTTTTCACATTAATCGAATACTAGTGCCAAGTCAAAATAAGTTATTCATCTTACTAAAGGTGTATAAACACTAAGTTTACCCGCATTTCGCTAATAATGTTGTAGGTGTTTTCTCTTTATCTCACAAGATGGAAAGTAGTGATGAAACTGACTTGCGGTTAACCCTCTTATTGTATTGCAAGTACGCATTGTTGTGTTATAAAGGACACGGAGAGGGTAGCTCGCTCGGTTTGCTCCAGCACTATCACACAAAAATGTTATTAGTTTTGGGCGGTTATTGCCCACCCTACGCTCGAACGACCCTCCCTTTGCCCTTTTCGAACAAAGGCTATATTGTAAGTTTTTGTTTAATTTTGAGGTTTTATGAAACCTGAACAAATTCATGTTCTAAGGCCACAAATTTTAGTTTTATCATTTAAGCAATTGATTGGCATTATTCATCATTCCGTTTATTTAATTTTGAAATTTATTATTATTACTTATTTTTAAAACACTAAACATTGAATCTAACTTGGATTTGAGAGGCCTGTCGTTATACGATATGTGAAAACTTTGAAATGTTCATTATTATCAGTAACCAAATACATACCTAGCTTAAGGGAAACACTACACAAAACACACACACACACACACACACACAGCCTCTGTAAACTGTGCACTGTATTAAATTATAAATTAAAAGCCATCTACGGATAGAGAGGGATCATGAACAAACAAATGTAGACCCGGCAATAGTGATCGAAGACCAGTAATGTGTTCAGTGGGGCGGTGAGCGGGCAGGTCATCCGTCTGAGGCGACGCAGCAATTTGTATCGACGCAGGCATCCGTCACGCTAATCACCGCTGTGATACACCTGCACCAGCTTGCACTCGCCAGTAGGTACTGCGACATGATTTTATCTAGATTATATACACCTCCATATAACGAATAGCAAGCTTTACCAACACAATAGCGGTGATCAAATTAAGCCTATAGAGTAACAGCCCTTCATGTATTAGATTGGCGAACATTAAATGGTAATAATTATCCAACGTTAAAGTTATCCAATGTAGGCATATCCCGAACTGTGGCAGCTAATAAATACAAGTTTGATAAACCCAATAGACTTATCATAGTAATGACGGAACGTGATCACCCATTCAAGTTTCACAAACGGGTTGGTTCGAATCGAAACTCCGCTAAAGTAGACGGCACGGAGTAACAGGAAATAATAACTTTATCCCGAGCTTAAACTGTGAGAGGACCGTCCAACTAACATTATGCCTGCCAGTAACAAGTTAATCTAAATGCAGCCGACTGCTTCCACAAGCTAGTTGTAGCACGCATCGGCGAAGTTTAATAACTGAGAAAATTTGGAGCATGTCTGCATCTGATTCAGCTCGTAGTCAAAGATTCACACTTTGCTGTTTGTTCTTATACTATAGTAACTTGTAAACGTCTACAGAGGGTACTACAGTGATACCATCGAGCATGCTTTACAAAAGTTAGATACTAAATCACTCCAAAGCTGTTCCGCGGACGTTATCAACGAGGAAGTCCCCAAGTGGAGCACTGAATATTCAGATGGCGTTTGTTTGTATACGTATTTTCTTTGAAACAGCGATAAGCGCTTTTCCGTTTTTTCACTGAATAAATATGGTGCAGGAGGCTTGGCTTGCGACGATAAAACGTCCACGAAGCTCTTCCCGTCACGTAGTGCGACAGTTAATTACGCGGATGTAAATAAATCATCATAGACGGGTGCGGCGGAGGGCTTCGATTCCGAAAGGCAATTATCTCGCGCCTCATTGACGTCGAAAATGAGCAGAGCAAGGAGCCGCGCTCTCGACACGCCTCAGAAATATTTGACACCACCTAAGACGCGGTTATAAGGAAAAATCGAGTGGAGGATTTCTGGTGGCTACGTGCTCGGCTCACGGCAATTGTGATGCATGGAGGGATTTTCGCACATTCGCCCGATGTTAAGCCGAAACTGCGGTCGACACCCACCCGGTGGAGACCGCCACACATTGCTTATCAGAATGATATCGAATGAGTTTCGCCATTTTCGCCTTTTCTTAAAACCCAGAAATGTCAGCTACCTGGAGAGGATATAACCCTTGTATCTAGTGCACGTTCCACAACGTGTCATGGTAGAATCTATAAAAATATTTTATTTGAATTCAGGAATAACAAAAATAAGAACTAGTGTTAGTTGAAGTCAAAGTTTTATTTGCTTAATGTTTATTAATTATTAACTATGCCATACATAACAATATACTGACTTTCGTAGTTAATTTGGTAAATTGAATATTTGGTCTACGTGTTTGATTATTTAGATTAAATTTAAAAACGTGTGAACCGCTAAGTTTAGCTAAATAGACAGGTCTACACTACACATTACATTTTAATTATATTCTAAAGCTAGGATCATTACGTTTATATCGCGATCATAATGCGTACGAGATGTACGTGACGCCCACTTCTACGACGAAATGACTTATACTATTTATTGTAAAAAAATAAATACCTCAAAAATTATGTAATTTGCCAGATTTTTGTTTATTAATTAAACAATTATGCAATTTCAGGGTCGGTGTAACCGTGAGAAGCCTCCCTGCAAGTACTTCCATCCACCACAGCATCTAAAGGATCAACTGTTAATCAACGGCCGGAATCACCTAGCACTCAAGAACGCTCTAATGCAGCAAATGGGCCTAACGCCAGGCCAGGTGTTGCCTGGTCAAGTACCTACTGTGGTGAGTGACATACCTCCTCTTCTTTATCACTATCGATGCTTTGAGCGATCGGACCTCACACGTATGTAGGTAAACTATGCACGCAACACGCAGCTTTCGGTGTATTCGCTACTCTGTAATTTTATAAGCGTTCTTTATTGACACGTAGATTATATTAAAGTATCGAGTTTAAGTTGTGCCTTGATTAAAAAGGTTTTAAGTAGCTAGATAAGTATTAAAAAAAGTTAGTCGTAGGTAAAGCACATTGAAAATGTATCCATCCGTAAGCAAATTGACTTTGTGAGGGAATCTCACAAAGTTTTGTTGGAAACTTAATCATGTGCACATTGAAAGTTAATGGTAATTTACTTTCTTAGAGCCGGTAAAGCCGTTTCTGTAACTAGTTCCGCACATTAATTTAAAGTTTCACTTTAAGTGCGTGGACATACAAAACTGAAAATTAGTAATAATTTATGTATTTTTGGGTGTTTATTTTAGAACATAGATAGTTAAATTCCCAGGCACAACTTAAACCTTATCGCTCTGAGGCCGATCGCTCTCCACCGCTTGAGCATGTTTGTACGACTCGTTCCTTAAATGGCATGATACTCTCCAAACTTACTCACATGTGTATGAACTGGGTATAAGCGGTAACACAGATTTAATTACCGGAACATCGTCCTCCTCACTGTTCACACTGTCGCTAACATCGCGCCTCGACACTCCTCGACATTCTTGTTTGCACCGGACGTGTTTTACTTTCAAGTTGTTTGTAATTAATTACACTACTTATTTACTGTTTAGAATGATCACATTCGGTGCAAGTAGTGATATTGAGGCAGTGCCTGGGGACGCGGGCGCGGGCCGACCCTAGCACGATGAGTAGCGTGTTTGTGTGGTTTTGTGTCGAGGTGGGCGGCATGAGCGGTGCGGGCGCGGCTGCGAGCCACTACACCGCGCTGGACCCGATCAGTCTCGCCCTGCTCGCCCCGCAGGTAACTGCTGCCGAACGCGTCGCACCACCACCGGCCTCCGCGCATCCTCACGCCTCGTTCCCGACACTCACTTGCACTCCCTTAGCACTGCGCGATATAACTAGCGAATGTGTATCTAAATCCTTTTCCTAGTTCAACCTCTCCTTTTGTATACTTTAGGTGGTCGGTGGGTAGATTAACTGGATAAACCGTATGCTTATTTCAATTTGTTTCTAGTACATGCATGTGGTATATTAATTGCTTGGTTGGCTAACATTTCTTGAATAATGAGTATTTTTTCCTTTTAAGTACTAACATATTCTGTAGTTGTTACGCTTTTGTACTTGTGCCCGGTGCCAGCTTAAAAGAGGGCTTAAGCAGAATTTTGTATTCGTTATTTGAAAATAAATGGAACCTTTCAATACAAATAAAGTCAACGAGCACAAATTCATACATTTTTATTAGGTTAGATGAATTAGTAGTAAGGAAGTTTATTATGTGATATACAGGCGACGTCACCGTATTTGTCGGGCGTGCCGGGCGTGGGTTCAACATACGCGCAGTACTATGCACCGCAGCTGGTGCCCGCAGTACTGGGTCACGACCCCGCCGCAGCCGCCGCTTCACCGCTCGGTGTGATGCAGCAACCTGTCCTGCAACAAAAACTGCCTCGCACCGATCGCTTAGAGGTGAGTTAACTTCACAATAAATCATTAGTCCATGTCTACACCTGAGTTGTGCTTCCCGATGTGGCCGATGCCGGGGACCGACTTTTGTGACTTTGTCTAAAAACCTATTTATATCGTCATGTTATACATCGGGATACATATTACCTTGGATGTTAATCGCGAGTCAAACGAGGCCCCGGCGCGCGCGAATTGTTTTGTCATAATCTATGCTTGGTGTATTTGAGCTCGTCCACCGCCGTAGCACCTTCTAGCCTCAAAGGACTCCCCAGCGTATTGCGCATAAAGAACACATTTTAGGTCCAAGATAACGAGTATGTGCCGAAATATAGAATGAAAACTAAAATATGAGTAAGTTTTAATTAAGAGGTTTTGACAGTCTATGCAGTCGGTCCCTGTAGCAATTTCAGCCGTCTGTCAGCCGAATGCCCGTCCCTTGTGTCGTTGGCGCGCGGCCGCACTAGCCCCGTGCGTGAGCGCTTTGCGAGCAGCACTCGCTTAGTTCCTCTGGTGAAGGCCCTACACTGTTAGCACAATATCGACTGTTGTCTAAATTGTTTAGCCAGTAGGTAACACGGCAACGACTATCGACTTGCGTTCACAGTGTAGAAGTGCCCAACGCTTTAGATACAACAAATTAGGTATTTATTAATAATTCTAATTCTCGACCAATTGTAAAAAGTTGCGACGGATGCGTAAATTTTTAAGCGTTCATTTTCAAAAGAAAATAACGTACGCACTATCTATACAAAAAATCGATTACAAAGCGGCGTCCGGTCGAGATCGATCTGTGAAAATTCTGTGGCAAAATAAAATAATTTATATTCGTCACAACTGTTGTACCCCGCGCTCGTCTGTAATTTAAGCAAACGTAAATTGAGTTGCAACGCGTCTTATCAATTGTTGATCAATAACATACGTTACGGTCGACGAAAGGCACATGTCGCGTAGTTATTGAGCAGCACGCGCGTAGTTAGGGTAGAGGTCAGTGTAGGCAGAGGTAGCGGTCGCGCGGGTCGCGAGCGGCGGACATGGCTGGTATGTGGTGGTGCAGGTGTGCCGGGAGTTCCAGCGCGGCGCGTGCAAGCGCGCCGAGTCCGAGTGTCGCTTCGCGCACCCGCCGCCGCCCGTGGCCGCGCACGACGACGGCTGTGTCACGGTGTGCATGGACGCCGTCAAGGGCCGCTGCGTCCGCGACCCCTGCCGCTATTTCCACCCTCCCCTGCACCTGCAGGCGCACCTTAAGGCGCAGGCGCGCGGCGCGGTACGCCACCAGGCTGCACGCTCTCGCCTCGCTCGCTCGCGCTAGCTTCTGTTCTTCCGCTTGGTCTCGCTCGCCGCGACGCCGCTTCCGTTCGCAGAGCTTTGTTCTGTTCAGTTCGCGCCGGCTCGCGCCACGCTTCCGTCGCACTCACGCTTCACTTTTATTTTATTTTTATCTATCGCATAATATCACCTTACGCCGAGCTTTAGGTGTATTCTGTGCATCTACTACATCGTTATTGTTTCTGTCCCGTCCTGCGACGCTTCGCTTCACGTAGACGGCGGCCGCAGCCCAGCAGCCGACAGCGAGCGCGACTTCGGAGCCGGGCAAGAAACGGCCGGCGCCCGCCGAGCTCGAGCCGCCACCGGTACAACTGCCAGCTTTGCACGCTTCTCCTCCGCTCCCGCTCCCGCCCGCACGATCCCTCCGCGCGCCTCTCCCGCCCTCCGCGAGTGCGTCCGCGGCTCAGCGCGACGGGCTGCCCCCGCCCCTCGCGCCGCGCCGCGGCCGGTCTCGCCCGAGCCCGCCGCCCGGAGCCCCCTTTCAACCGTTTGTTTCTCGTTTCAGATGGACATGAAAAGCGTCGGATCTTTCTACTACGACAATTTCGTAAGTATCCAACGGTGGATTAAGTTTAACCCGCTTAAAGTCACGTAATCTTAACACGTTATTTATTGTCTTTCGTATCATTTCACAGGCCTTCCCAGGCGTGATGCCGTACAAACGACCCGCCGCAGATAAGGCGGGCGTCCCCGTGTATCAGCCGGCGACGACCTACCAGCAGCTGATGCAGCTCCAGCAGCCGTTCGTGCCCGTGTCATGTGAGTACCCCGCGCCCGCCACGTCCGCCCCGCCGACCGCGACGGCGCCCGCGCCTTCCGCGCCTCCGCCCGCGTCGGCGTCCGTGCCCGTGTCGGCGTCCGCGCCGCAGCCCCCGCCGGCGCCGCCCACCGCCGCCTCACCGCCCGCGCAGTCGGGCGACGCCGGCGCGCAAGACGCTGCTGCCGTAGCCAAAGAAGTGGCTCAGAAGAACTATGTAGCCGCCCTGGCGTTCGCCGCCCAGCATTCCGCCATGGCCCAAGCGGCGGCTGCGTACACGCAGCAAGCGCTGAAAGCACGCGCAGGGCACGCAGGAGTGCCCGGCCTCATGCGCGCGCCGCTCATGATGCCTCGGGGCTGGCCCGCGCCGCCCATGCCCATGCCCTACTACCAACAGCCGTTCATGTACGCGATGCCGCCGCCCACGCCTCCCTCGGCGGCGGCGGCGGCGGCCGCGGCGGCTGCGGCGGCCGTCAACCCTTACAAAAAGATGAAGACGACATAGACGCGTCGCGCGGTCGGCGGGGCGCGGGACGCGGGGTCTCCGCGTAGAGACTCGTACGTGTGCGGCCGAGTGTCCCGCCCCGGCCTGTCGGGGCGGTTAGCGCTAGGCGTGTTGTCACATTTGTATTGTATTATTGTAAGGACGAAGCGAGCGGTTTTACCCTCGCGGATGTCTCGGTAGTTTTACGCTATATATATTTATATATATACTTATATATATATACTACTGTATCTCTACTCACTTACCGTTATGACCCTATGCGTGTATATTTCTCGTATCTACGATCCCGGTAATAATAACGCTTGAGATGCATGACTGTACGTTTTTTTATTACCTCTTGTCAATCGTCGTTAATCGTGATTACCTATCGTCGTACTGAGAGTTGAGCGCTTGGTCCGTCGATCCCGCTACGTACACGCTTGTTCTCGAAGGAGCTCCGCACGGGTGCGCTTTGGCCGATGTGTCGATCCCGTGCCTATCTAGTGGTTACCGGCTTGCAGCAGCAGGCCCGCACCTAACACCGCCGCCTTCTAATTTTCGCATGGAATAGAATCCACCACCCCTATACGTTTGGCTCATCAGGTATTATTCTCATTATTCTAGAGGCTCCTCGTGTGTGCTAAGTGTTGCAGCGTGTTCATCAGTAGTGGCGCAGGGACGGCGAGCGCCGCCCCTGCAAGTTTTTCTTTCGATCGCACAACTTTCTATTTATTTTAACGCTTTCTGTTACATGCCTTCCGAATGAATGACCGCTTCGGCCGTCCGCATTGCAATATTTTGTGCTTTTTGTGTCGGGACGGTCAGGCTGTGCGCCCCCAAACGCGCCTTACGTGGTGTACACCGACGAGCGCGGACAGGTAACGAGTGCCGCGTGCCGCCGCACCGCTCCGCACCGCGCACGCCGCCCCTCCGCCCCTCCGCGCACTCCGCACACGCTTGTGTACAGCCGCCGCTCGGGAGCTGCGGGTGACACTCCACCATGGTGGAGAGGAACGAAAGCACTGAGTTGTTGATTTTACTATTGGATTTATTGAATGAAGAGACCATACGCACTATATTAGTTAAGGCACTCGTTCAACTCCGCTCGTTCGTTCCGCTCCCCGGTACTGAAGTGCCAGTTGTGCTCCCCGACGTCACATCCCCGCCGCCGCGTCTGCGGGCTCACGACTACCTCGCCTCGCTCTAACCAGTACGCTACCGCATATCACCTCCTCCTCGACCCTCTGAATCTACCGCTTATTATGTTCTGTTGACAAGCTCGAACTCGATATAGTGAACAAATGATTTGAAAGAAATGACACTGAATATGAATTAAGTATTGATATTATTAGATATTAAACTGTATAGGCCTAATATACTGTAGTGAATACTGACAATATACGATTTAATCATTAATACGTAATTTTTGATCTCTGTACCTAGTAGTACACCTTCGCGTAAATTTCACTAAACCATTAGAATTAAAAGTAAACTTCGTTTAGAAGTTCGGAGCTTGCTTTTCTCTAGGCTTCTGTAGATTTGTTTAGTTGTTGTGACGCTTAACGCGGGCTTACTAGGCTAAACGCTTGTCAGTAACGAACAGCGAACAACAAACACGATCATCACTATTAGCGGGCTATTCACAATAGCAGGACAAGGTGCGCTTGGTGAATTGAGCTTTTAATCACTCAACACGCATCGAAGGAAGACTAAAAGGAATTTCACTAACATAATACTTGAATGTATGCATCGTTTACCCCATAATATCTTCCTCGATCACGACTACAGGTGGCCAGGCAGGACATGTTTTTAACTGATTCGAACAAAGCTATTTAAACGATTTAAAGCACCACAGTACTGTGGAAGTACGAGAAAGAGATGAATCGGTCATCGTGTGCCGTCGGTCCGTGCCGGCCGCCGAGCTGATGGCCTCGCTTGTCAGCCGACTCATGTTGTTGAATGTCATCATACACCTCATCCAGTCATTGTGCTGTAACTGTATCGATTATATTGTAAAACAGTTGATGCTACAACTTACTTACTTGTTGATGATTTTTAGTTTTGTATAGTGAGACATACTTGCTTTCAAATGTGGAAGAAGTCACTCTACAGTATTGCCTTGCTTACACCCGGTAAGATACAATCAGCTTACTATAATATCCTCAGTATAAGTGATTTCCTGTTCTGCCTATACTGAAACACGCCGCTTGTCACTCGCATGGATTTGCAACAATAACTTAAGCTGCTATCTATCCTAAATACAAATATGCTTCTAATTTCTAATGATCTCGGCAGTTTCAGTAAAGGTGACTTTATTAATTTAAATTTAACGAAGCCATTTTAAAATCTGCTAAACAGTTGATGTGTACTGTGTTGTCGTAGTATTACTTTTAGTTTTTATGTACAAAAATATTGTTGTTATATTTGTATTTATTCTGTATTTATATAGTCAACTGTTTAGCTTTAGAAATTCACCTATTGGCCAGTGTCAACTATCAACTGCTAATAAGGGGGTTTTTTACACTCATATTCAATGCTTTTGTATACAGTTACATTATTTTTTACGCATACTTGGTAGTTGAAGTGACTATGGTGAAAAAAGATAAATCGAAGTGCTATGAACTTATTTATATAATTTGTACTGTACATGTAAATAATTGTTAGTCAATGTATAAAGTAGAGCAACGACGTAGCCACGCAATATATAGAATAGATCACTGGTTCACTTCGAATTATCTTTCGTAATGCTTAAAGTGCTTCGCCGTTGCGGCTTCAATTCCTCGCTTACGACTTGTTGAGGCCTCTCTGACGCTTATTTCAAGTGTTCACGTAGACGTAATAATATACTTGGTTGTCTTTTGTTTGTCGTACAGTAACCGCACTCTCTAATGGTCATTATGTTGCAGTTTGTACTACCACTAACATGTCACGTCCAGAACTGTCATGTAAGCTAAAGGTATAAATTTAATTTGTCTATTTACATTATAACCATGCCAACCTACCGATAAGCATGACCGTCCTCTGTTCCTCTTCTGAGAACACAGGAAGATCTAAGATCATCACAGCCGACGCAGACACATGTCGTAACTCTCCCCACACAGCCTCTTTTAAAGCTTTATTATAGCAACAGTTGGTATTTATGGGTACACTTTGGACGCTACAAAACCTCTAGTAAAAGCCCTCGCCCTGGTAAAAGTTGTCTAGCATCATGCTTTAGCTTTTTTGTAAAATATAGTCACGCTTAAATAAGATTGGCTGCGCAATAATGATTATACTTCAAGCGTTCTGCATGCCATTTAGATACTATATATTCATACCTACTATGTGCATAGTGCAGCGTACTTTAACACTCTCTGACGGTTATGGAAGCTCGTTCACGAGAATAACTCCAGCAGTGGGCTCTTGATTGACTGTTCTGTTTAATGTTGCATATTATTATCTCAACAATATTACAAATACAATATAAAGGTGACACACATGATGATGTTCAGCGCGCACGTAAATAAAGAATGCTTGGAAGACCCAATCATATTGTGCAACGAATCTTGTAAAGTTCTTGTAATATTGAAGCAGCAACAAGATTTGATTTCGAGCAATTTTCGCCTTCCGTGTGTCCCGTTTTGTGTTCATTTTATGTAGCGACTGAGAAACTACACACGCATTTATTTTCTTTATACTTCCGGATATATATCAATCACCTAGAACAGGCTAACACGATTAGGGAACCTTAATTCAATACAATGTGCTAGAGTTACTTATAAGTGGACAATTGATAAGACTTTGCTCTTTGATATTACAAAAACTATTTCAGCGTTATTTTTCAGACGGCTGTGCAATGAGGATAATGTTCAGTGTCAGACGTATGAATGTCCAAAAAGTGATGAAATAGATTTTAGCATTAACACTATTAACATAATTAATTCATAAACCGTCGGTTACCATTTAACGTGAACATTTACACTTACAAAGTTACACTTGTCACCTAAGACAGTAGTTTATATTTTCTTTATTGTCTTAAAATAATTATCGACTGTTTATGAAGTAGTCTTATAGTTATTTAGAGCATACAAACCATTTTCCACAATGCCAATATGTTACATCTTGAAATAAACTTACATCCAATCATAAAAGGTATTATCAACCATGCAGCGAGAGGATTGTATGATACAATTGAAAATTGAGGCCAAGAAATGAAACTTTTATTTTCCTGATTAAATAAATTTTTGATCATCTTATATTAGGTCTTTACCTACTTATGAAATTGCCGAAATTTTCTTAATGAGTTCGATATTCCAGTAATTTAATAGCTATTTCCATTAATATTATGTGAGCCGAAAGCTGTATCAAATGTTGAATGGGACGAGGCAGATTTCGTTTTATATGGCATTGTGGTTTTATTGGTTTGCATGTGTATAAAATTAGCTAATGACAATAAATACTAATTTTAATGTTGTTATATTTACAGTTACTGGACACCCTCCCGGTGTGCCAAGATTTTAATCGACAAGGATGTACGAGACCTACCTGCAGATTTGTTCATATTCGTGAAGGTGAGAAAAACTACATTGAAATCTTCAATACTCTTTCTATAACTGTTACATAATAGATTAACATAAATAGATTGGACACAGAACCTTGATAAATGTTTACTAATCAATTGACGAATAAAAGTCGAACTTTCAGATCATGGATAGAACATTATCCCCTTGTTTCCTACTCCTTTTTGTCTCTGCATGATCACCACATTTAGTACTATTTCATTGATAGTGTAGTTTGAATAATCTTGAAGTAGCTATTATAAGTAGCATAACTAAAAATATTTAAACATTTAGATCCTTGTTTTTTTTACTAAGCATATACCTTTTCTTTATGTACACGTTAAATTATTATTAGTTAACGTGATGTAGTTTCAATAGTTTAGTATTTGCTTGATGATACATTATTTTGTAGAACATGTACAGGGACCTAGTAAAATTATGTTTTAGTTGATTTTCATAATAAATGCCAATGAATGTTCTTCAGGAACACATTCTATTACATTTAAAAGTACTGTGGATCCTAATGTGAGTAAGCTCATATTGATAGTGTCGACTCGCTATATAAGTGTGTAATGTGTTCGGTTGGTAATGTTCCAGGGTGCGGGCTGCAAGTGGTGGGGTGCCGCGTGGTGGTATGTCGCGATGCCGCCGCCGGCACGTGTCGCCGCGCCGCTTGCCGTTACTACCACATCCCCGTTCAATTGCCGCCAGCACTGCGCCCTCCTTAACCTGCCCCACCACCCGTCCACCACCGCACCCCCCATCTACTCCCCCCTTCCACTACACCATTAGCCCATAACCCACCCCAACCCAACCCCGCATAGCCCGCGCCCCGCGTTATCCATATCGATCGCGCCTCTGGTACACTCGGGAAAGGCAGGATCGGCAAGTATCCTACTGTCGCTCCCGCGGCTGAGGTGGTGATATCTTAGTGAATATCGGTTAGTGTAGAGCGGCGGGCCCGGGCCGCGCCCCGCCCGGCGGGCCGCGGCCCAGCCCCGCCTGGTACGTGCGTTAGTCTTCTGGAAAGAGTGTGTACATAAGTAGCGGGATATGATTCTCAGGCACGGTCATGCGATTGTGATATGAATAGATTTCGAGACACCGGAGCCGTTTGAGTAATTTTATCGAGATCGTCGAATAGTAGTTAGTGAGGTTTCAAATGTTTTATTACTATTGTATATTATTTTTTTTAAGATACGATATGAGTTCCTGTAAAGATCGGTGCGGTAGCCCTCGAGCGCCGCACGAAACTTTGTTGTATATAAGCGATGTAATCATATGGGTGGTGCGGAACGGCGCCCGCCAGCCTTGGCCGGTGTCAAAAGTTGCATCACCCCACTCCTACGTGAGCATTTTGTGAGAATTATGTTACTTTTTTACGTATGTTATAAAACTATTTTTTTTGTAGATGACAAGTTTTACACTAGATTAGATTAAGTGAGTCAGTAACGAAACACCAATAGAGTAGCCGCTTCTCTCCCTCGGCACTGAAACTTTTGACGCCGGAGCACAATTCACACCGGTCGAGCGGCGCGCCCGCCTCGGCCGGTCGTACGTCGTTCTTCCCTTAAGGAGCCATCCCGTTCGCACTACATCCCACGTCCCACGACGCCCCCGCGTCTCCGAGCTCACACGTTAGCATAGATCACGACACTCGTAGAGTGATAGAGGACAGATACTCGTAATACAATGAACGTTATTGGACAATATTAAAACGAAGAAGGCATACTTCCAACCTAATTACCCAAATTCTAGGATAGAAAGAACGTCGGCTTTTCTTCCCAATAGATTTTGCTAGACAATCATTTTTTACTGGCCGATCCCCGTCTATCTATGCACAAAATATTGCCGACGATCAAATCACAATACCTCTCGGTAAATACAGCATTACGAAATAGCTACCTATATTGTTTTCAACACAAACAGTATTAAAGTTTTGATCAAATTTATCTCGTCGTATGTATGTAGAGGTGATATGCGGATAGAGAGAGAGGCGGGAGTGTGCGCGCCGAGTCGCGCCGGCACATCAATGACGCTTGCGAGTGGTAGGCCCGTGGACAGTCACTAGTGTCACTAATGTCACTAGTGTCACTAATGCCCCTAATGTCACTAGTGTCACTAATGCCACTAGTGTCACTAAAAACAATCGGCTCGGCCTGACGCTTGCAAGTTTCGTTGCAAGTGACACGCGCCGACGCGTGCGCCCCGAAGGCATGGAAGCCTAATGCCTAATATTATTCCTAGTCCATATCCTTTTTGTTGATCAGTCATGCGATTAATGTTAGAATAAATATTAATAATTTGATTTATTCCTCCCATTTAGTGGATATTTTGATAATGATATATTAATAATGAAATATTTAAGATACATAATACATATTTGATTCTAAATCCTGATAAAGTGACACTATGTTAGTAATTTAGTCGGAGGGATACTTGTGCCGTGATTATATTTTTAGGTATATATTATGAAATAATTCCTAGCGTCGGAATTAAAGAAGTGATTAATGTGTAAGCGTGTTATATTTATTGTCGTAACGTAAGTGGAATGCCATATCGATAAAAGGTGAATATCGGATGCGGAGTCAAACTCATTAGTAACTCGTTGCGTTTGTGTTTATGTTGATTGTTATTACCAGTCCCGTGCTAGTGGCTAAGGTGAACCGTTCACTTTTATCAATACGGCACTATTGAGTCTTAAATATATAAGTTGTCATATTATTTTTTGTTGAAATTTATCGTTTCTTGAATTATTTGTTGCCTATAATTTTATAATCAAAATTTTATGATCTGACGCATTTATTGTAAGACAATCGATTACTTTTATAATTAATTAGTGTGATAATAATAATTATGGTATCAAATTGCCGTTATGAAATATAGAACATCGAAAGTATCCTTCCTGTTTAGAAGGGACTCTTCTGGCCCAAGGTTTCTAGTGGATTTTATATTTTTCTTTTTGTTGTATTTTTAATGTTGCGTGTGTCTTACACATAATATTATATTTCATTTTTGTGATATTTTAACTATAAAGTACTGTTATTATAAATCCAAATGGAATAATGATGACCTAATTAAATATTCAAGAATTTATTTGTAAATCACAAAAAAAATGTAAAACTGTAAATATATTGACAAAAAAAAAATGAACTGCAACACAATAATTGATTATTATAATCTCTCATCAGATACACTGTAAGTTGTTTGAGTACCTAAGTAATGGTATCTTATTATGTAGTATGTACCTACAATCTACTTAAAAGGTAAACCGGTCCAGTGAACAAAGTATTGATAAATATTGTGAACATTTTTTTATTAACGAACAATCACAGAAAGTACATGACATTGTAATATTATTTATGAAATTACTATGTGATGTGATCTTCGGATCAATTTTGAGTACAGTATAGATAATAAACAATTGAATATGTGATTACTGCCTTTCATTGCCGACTACCTATACGAACAATTACCAGAGAAAATCGTGCTGGTTGAAGTGATATCATGAACTTCAGCGCAAAGTACATACTGTGGACTGTGGTAGTACCATCCTACATTGCACCTATCGTTTATTTTTGATCCACCTAAGTGACAGGTCTTTACCGTCAACTGGCCTTAATTGACTGTACCTATATACGGATGGTAGTC
Source organism: Eilema griseolum (assembly GCA_963662185.1). Taxonomy (NCBI): domain Eukaryota; kingdom Metazoa; phylum Arthropoda; class Insecta; order Lepidoptera; family Erebidae; genus Eilema; species Eilema griseolum. The sequence goes on along the minus strand of OY759233.1, from coordinate 11,660,980 downwards.
ACAACAGAGTACTTCTGTGGGAGCGGCTGCGAGAGAGAAGGAGAATTGCAAACCAGACTGCCCGCGAACTGAGGCAATTCTAGCGTCGGAGGTCTACCCGTGGGGATTATGCGTACAAAAAAAACTAATATTTTTTTATCCATCAGACTAGACCCTGTTACCTGTTATTCCCCTATATATACCTACATATATTTTTTACTTACTTATTAACTTATACTTACCATTAGGCAGTACCCCCACGAAATAGTGCTGTTAAATGTCGCTATGTAACTAATCCCTACTAGTACTTACTCAACTTTATATCAGTATGGGAGACACTGCTATACCATACCGTACACGCACCTTAGGCAGAAATGGCCCTATTGAGGATTATTCGGCACCTTTATATTGGAGCCATCCCTATTATATCAGATGCGAAGCCCCACGAACCGCGAGCCGGTAGGTGGTGGTCCACATCGCCCATACTTAACGCCGCCTTTGCTTTTACATCTCATGTGATTAACAAATAAATTGTTATCAATACATAGCTGGATTCTTCTGTCTCAAGGACTGTACTACATTCGTCACAGAATTAGGTAGGTAAATGTCGTATTGGGTCACCCTACACCACTGCATATGGGATCCGTGATGGCGCAGTGTACTATTTTCATTCGGTTCGAGTCCGATATATCCAATATCGCCCCGCTAGTCGATTGGTATACATGGAGATTTCTGCAAGAAAAGATAGTAGGTGCCTATATACCTACAATATTATTGATACCTACCGTTTTAAATAATATATTGATAATACGAGTCTCTGTAGAAATAAATAGTTGTTGATATGTGTCCTCTAGGTATTGAGGGGACAAGGCAACCTCGCGTGCTACTTGATACGCTTGCCGCTGAACGTACTATTCGAAAAAAGTCAAATAAAAAGATACAGAGAAAGCTATACCTCGCAAGGCGCGCAGGAGCTACTTACGCCCACATCCTGTAACAATTGGACAATTAAAGGCTACCATAGGTACCAAGGTGGGCCTTGGCTAACGACGCTCCTACTTCCAACACGGGCTAAACTTTGCCTGGAAAAAAATGCGTAAAGCGATAAGGCCGTTCTTTTTACTGTCCTTGTTTACTTAATATCTGTGTCATGAATATTGTAAATTGGCGTACAATAAAGTATAAACTCAACTTCACAACATGAACATTGGTAGGTACCTACGCTAAACGAGTGTACTATGCACTCTCCAAACTGAGGTTGGTCATGACATTCCTGCAGTAGACCTGTACACTTAATGTTAAGGCAGGACTTGGTTGATGGATCAGGCATCGGGCATGGCTACATGCTGATCCTAGAGATCAACTTAGGGTAACCACGGAGTAGCCGTGGTACTCTCCGGTGAGGTTCAAAACGACAGTTTGGAGATGACATGCTACAGCGAAAGGTTTATGGTCCGGTCTATACCTATATAAAAACATTAACATGATAATCATGTTGAAAGCCTACGACTGTGTTCCTTGCCTGGTGATCTGGTGGGTACTGCATCAGTGGTAATCTTATCTTTAAATCATTCAGGACATGTAGCATGATTCCAATTTCGTAATTCAGACCTCTGTTGCAGTGGCGTAATTAGATGACCAAGGACCCCGGTGCAAAAAAAAAATTATGATGATGAATGACAAAAAAAAAATATTTTTTTTGTTGCAAAACCTCACTCGGGCTTCTCATGTCCCCTTACTGGAGTCAACAATGAGGTAGATCTTGGTCTTTGTGTGGCTTGGTCACTCGGCGAAGGTGTTTGTTTAGAAATCGAACCCACTAAAATTGTACACCATCTCGAGTCTTAATTCCCGGGTGTAAGCTGGACCAATACGGTAATTTCTTCGCACCCCAACCAACCAAGGGTTATATACAGCTTTTAGGGAACGACTGTATCCCCATTTTGACCAGAGCCGGACCACTCCCTTGCTTCCTTCTCAGCTTCAACCGAGCCGTTCCCACCTAGGTCTTACATCGTCTTGGGAGAGAGGCACTGCTATCTCGATACCCAGGGTGCATCTCATCGAAACTTTCGTTCTCAGGTCTACTTCTGCTAGAACGACGGTTTGCTTTAACCGTCACCCTTATAGGCTAGTGGAGGATGGAGATCGTTCCATGATCTCCACTGACCTGGTGTGCCTTCTGTAGCACGGGAGAGTTCACCACTTTGATACCAGCTAGGCTGCGGCGGCATACCACATATTCTCGCTGCAGGAATGATCAGCACCTAGAGTCGTATCGTAGAGGAATTCCCGTTTTATATCGACGGATTTACTGTTCGACTTGATAAGTGGCAGTAGCAAACATTATTTCAATGCAGTGAAAACTAGCGAATCGGGAATCCCTTCTAATACACCCCCCCCCCCCCCCCCCCATACAAAAACCCGCACGCTGTCTTGGGTCATCAATTACCGAGGTTTGTGATACCCTCTGGAATATCCCCCACGCTCCGGCTGATCCAAGACCATCGAAATGGTGCCCTCAGTATGGTATTGCTGAGTTCCCCAAGTAGGACGCCTTCTTGAGCATTACTTGCTCACAGAATGAAGCGGTGGCAGCCCACGCGATCGCATATGCCACCATCGCGGTAAACTGCTACTTCTAGGGCCGCCAAGAGGACCCACCTTGGCGTTTCCTACGCCGGGAACTCACTCATCAATTGTGTAGCCCTGAGTTCTCGCGCGCATCACAGTGATGGCTATTTATAATTAATAATAGATGAAAATATTACTATCTAGTCACTGAGCACTCCCTAGCTCAGGGCTAGAAAGTCCCTAGCAGGGCAGGGCAGGCCTAGTCACCTGAGGGCTCAGGGGCCACCAAGATCCGGTTTCAAACGTGATGATGAATCTTTCAAGATTAACAAACAATACTGCACAAACACAATTCCCTAGAGATTCTTTCAAATTAGTTGAAATGATTAGAATAATGTGGCAACCCATTTTTAACTCCAAAAGTGATATTTTTACGCTAGTTCATTATGTGGTTTTCTAATTTGGGCCACTGAGTTCGAGGACCCCCTGAGAGTACGCCAGTGCTCTGTTGGTGACACGAAATCCTTCCCCATCATCCTCGGGGCACAGTAATGATCCACCATTAATCCACATCTGTTCTACGTGGTATTATAATAGTAAACAATTTGTCGGACAATCTTTGAAACTCTTAATGAGCAGCCATGAAGGCAGCTGGCTGGAGGCTGCTAGCTGCTAGAGCAATTTTTCAATCACTGCAACTGTTTACGTACCTAACTGCCTAACTCCAACCGATTAGCAATATTTTTACAGACACTTTCTCAACGAATCAATCAAACGAATTCAAAATAATGTACTGTGATTGTACGTGTACCTACTTACTATTTGTACCATCTAAGCTGTACTAACATTTATTCTCTCTTTGTACCTATCAAAGAGTAAATAAGCTACCTATAGTCTGTGGTCTAAGTTCAGCAACTGTCATCTAAGGACGTAACCATAACACAGAGCACTGAGGTGTCGATACTTTTACTCGAAACAGTCCACCATGACCCCGTAACCGAATGGATAATTTGTGAACAGAACATCAGACTAGGTGCTCCATATTTATAAACTAATTATTGGTCAATTAGTATAAAATATTGGATAATCCTAAAATTGGCTAATTTTAAAAGTGATTTTGAAAATTATCCGCAAATAATAACAATATAATGAGTATCAAGAAGTTTTCGAAGCCTATAAAATACAGGAAAAGCAATTGCCATATAAATGTTTTGCTCGTGTTTCGTTGACCTAAGTCTACTGAAAATGTATCAAGTACATGTAGTCATTTACTCGTACATATCGAATAATTTTCATCCCTTCCCTAGTTCAAGCTGTCAATAACTTTTTAGTGCCTGGCTGGTGACATTTAGCTAATTGTAATTTTTTGTGCGAATATTTTCTAATTAGTTTTCGAACAATCAGTTTCGTATAAACTACAATGTTTTATCCTACGTTATGTGCTTTATATGTTATATCAATATTTTTTTGACGATAGCAAAAATATTACAATAAAATTTTACTTTTACTTGAATGTGGTAATATATAAATCGAACTATTGAACGTTATCATGGTCATTTACAAACGAGTGAACTTGTTAGTGAATTCTCATTGTATTCCTTTGTAGTAGCGCCTTTTACAAGTTACAATGTTTGCGAGTTTGAAAAGTAAGATAAAGGAAGAAACTGGTAGCGACATAAGTAAACTAACGAGTAGCTGGCGTAACGGCGCTTTCTTGGGCAGATTATCGCTTAGAGATGATTCTGTAAGTATAAAAATTCAATAAACTATTTTCCTTTTTATTTTTGGTCATATATCTTACAGCGCATATTGAAGGTAACAGTTGGTTAGGCTTAACAGATTAGACTAAACAGTATTACTATAAATAATATACAACAATAATGTTTATTTAAATGTCATATTGCAATATATTTCAAAATGTCCAGTCCCCACTTCAGTTCACTAGCCTTGTTCGATTTGAAAGAATTTCACAAACTTCCAAGAATATTTTAACAAATGGTCAGGTTTTCTTATGATGTTTTTTTCCTTTAGTTTCCAATACATACAGATTACTAGAAGTCTAAATATGTATGCGACTATGGCGATTGAAATATATTTTATATATATATATATATATATATATTTTGCAAATTCAAGACATTCAATAGACAAGTTGTGTTTTTTTATTTATTTCTGTATCAGTGATTAGCACCTAATAATTTAACCTTGAGTTAAAAAGTTTACAATATACCCAGTTAGTTATGAGAATATTTATTTTTTTATTTAAGTTTCATATGCCAAGTTCATACTTTCCTCTATACATGACAACATTTTGTTTTTCAGTCAACAGCAAGTCCTTCCAGTTCTGGTGGTCATGGAGATACAACTTCCGATGTAAGTTACCATTTTTGAATTTAATTTACAGATCTTTATGCATAAAATGAAATCTATTACAATTGTAAAATTCAATTCATACTTTATGTTAAATTCTATGATATATTATACAATGTTATAAATGATAACTGATCAGTCAGTTACATTACTAATGAAGATTAGGGTAATTACTTCACCTCTACTTCGCTATTGTACCCCACACTTTCGCAAAAAGACTTAAAAATACATGTTGCATCAGGTTCATCTAGTTTGATCTTGTCAAATTCAAATTCAAAACCAAATCCAAATAATTTATAGCTTACCAAGGGTATATGAGATCTTTAAAAAAAACATTTCAGTACTTAAGACTTGGAATTTTTCAGACTGCGTTATTATTTCTCTTGAGTCTGTAATATAGAGAAGACAATAATATACCTTCTCCATATTACAGACTCAAGAGAAATTTAATGGAATACAATATTAATTAGGTGTCATGTTATGACAGATTAAATCAATTAAAATGTAAGAAATGATTAAATGTCATATTGAATAAAAATGTTTGAAATTACTTTAAAAAATAATAACATTATTTAATTTACTACAGTTTTCTGTGTTTTTTATTTGTGCAATTTTGCTGATACACTTTTTTTTGGAATACTGACATTTAATATCAAAACTATTTCCCCAAAGCATAACTCCATACCTCAACCATCAATATGAATAGTAGGCTTGTTCATTTTTATGGGAGCAACTGAGTGATTAAATTGTAAACATAATCAATCAAATAATTTAAATCGTAATTATTTCATGGATTAAAATTAATTACAAAATTATTATTTCCTCAATAAGGTAGTATAAGGAAATCTGAATGGTAAATATAACAATATGAAGATGGGGTTTGTTTGTCCTCTTACCATGTTAGTTATTAATTTAGTGCTCTGTTCATTGTCCTTAAAATAGCATTGTCTATTATAGTCACAAGATTATGAGACTAGTCATATTCCGTAACTCAAAACAGGTTAGTACTACTACGGCACAGTGTTTTGTTGTTATATATTTTATCCTTAATATTGAGTTGGACATAAACAATTAATTGTTATAAGAATTTTACACATCGTTAAATTAAGACCTTGTATCATAGAACTTGATGAGTATTTCAGGTATTTATTTTAGTTTCCTGTAACATTTCATTTTGGCATGTAAAGATAAAATTGCAACTGAAAAAAATCTAACAGTAACTGTTATTTTAATTTTATATCATTTTGCAAAGAACTGTTTGTCATACATAATCATTACAGTATCTACTCTTTCTCTTGGTACAACCTATACTGACTTTTACGGGAGCTATTACTGTCTGATTTTCCACCTTGAGAAATCAGAGTGTACCAGAGCCTTGACCTCAAGGTGTACTGATCTTCAGGTGAGTTTTGAGTCAGGACCTGTAGATTTAGGTTTGGCCCCATACGCTCTAAAAACCGTTAGGATCTATAATTAGATATGGTTAACTAGCTGACCGAACCCTGCTTCGACCGTGCCATATTTTGTAACTGTATATCACCCCTTTGAGCCTTCAAATAATGTATGGCAAATTGCCGGATTTGTTGACATTTATCATCACTGCTCCCCTCCCTTAAGTAGTAGCGTGATGATATATGGCCTAAAACCTTAGTCGATAAACGTACTATTCAATACAAAAATAATTTTCCAATTCGAAACAGTAGTGCTTGAGATTAGCGCGTTCAAATAAACAAACAAACTCTTCAGCTTTATACTATTAGTATAGATTACTATTATACCTAATGTCTAGGTATTTCTGTTATTTTTAGTCAATATCACCACAGCTGGAGTCATATCTGTCGGACCGTACCGGTGGGAAGGTAGACCAAGCAGCGTTACAACAACAGTATGCGACACAGTTAGAGGCCAAGCTGCGGGAGAGAGACGTCTACTGGGAACAAAAGATTGAGGAGTTAAAACTTTCGCTTGCATCTGTGCAAGGTCAGTTTTTTTTAATTACCGATAAAATATAGCGTAAAAAGGCCTTGTAGTTATCATCATGATTAACATTATCATCTTAGCATTCTTCGGAGCCGAGACTGTTTCGTGTCACTAGTCGCACTTAGTACAAACATTTAACAATCATTCGTTGCGTTTGTGTGCGTGTTGCAAATAGCAGTTCGGATCATGTAGTAGGCCTCATCATCGGCATATCGAGTCCTGTTGGCATCAGAGTCTAAGCCTAAAATGGGCCTAACGTAAATTGAAAATTGAACTCTACCCCTTTCCAATATGTTTGCTTATTTTGGCAATTGCAGAAGCGGTTACCGCCTGACTAATCAAGCCTGAAAGGAAAGCTTACGTTATCTATTAGAAAAAGGTGATTGAGCTACGGTTGTTTGACACATTTTGAAAATGGCATATTACTTAAGGGACTTAATGTGGGCATAATATATAATGCGCGGGTATTATGCATAATGTCTAGCTCTATTGGGCAAAGCAATTATTATTATGTAAACTTTATTATATATCATATCGCTTGGTCATTATTATATTGCTACTTGATAATTTGGCAGTTTGATAATAAAGCTAAATTTAAAGCGGTGTGAAAAGAGAAGGGTTACATATCAATTCGCCTACGGCCATTTCAACTACCGTCGACTCAACTTTAGTTGATTCACCTACGTTGTAAACGCATATTGGACGACTCGACTACTGGTTCATTCACCTACGCTCGCTCCGCTCCGTTCTCGTCTTTGCCTTCTAACCTAATCTCTCCAAGTCAAATTGCGTGAAGTTGACACTGCGCGCCTCGACATAGATGGGTATAGGTTTAGCATTAGCTGTCGTGGTTTTTTTTATAGCCACTTATACATGAGTCGCAGGTGAGTCATCATGAACCGTAAATTGAAATACTGTTCAATCAACCTTAGGTTAACGAAATTATAGCTGATAAAATCGAAAAAAATTGTTATTAAATGTTTTTATTACTCTGCTCAAAAGGTGATGGACAATATGTATAATGTCCATCACCGGTCAATTTGATGACTTGAATAATTATTATCTAATTGCCCTGTCATATTGGGCATTAATCATTATGACCAAGTATTGTGCATAATGCCTGATTTATTACTTGGTCCATAATATAAAGGGCATGACACAACAAAATCGGGAAATATAGACGCGTATTACGCCTTATCATTTTGTAGGAGGCAGCAAAGCGTTTCATGCTAATATGTAGAATTTCCGACGTGTAGGTAACGAGGACGCTGAATCATCGTTTGAATTTGAAATACATAAAGCGTAATTTTATTTTTTCGAATAGTCACGTCTGTTCAGTCTATCTTCAAAGAGTTAGGTAGCAAAGACGTACTTAATAAGGCCTATTACCCTCTACTTGTCATCAGCAATTTATGTAAATTTGGTAGTGTAGGTACCATGTGTGGTAATTGCTTGAAAAACTAAGTTAAGATGTGATATAGGTATCCTCCATTTTGTAAATATGTAGTACTTTCTGTGTCTTAGGCGAGGAGGCGGCAGCAGCTCAAGCAGTTGCCCGCACCGCTCAGGCCGAGGCTGCTAAAGCGATTTCAGAAAGAGACACTGCCAAGAGACTCAACGATGAGCTGAAGACTCAACTCGCTGCCGCAGAACGAGCGCAGGATAAACTGGACGCTATCAATGTATGTAAGCTAAAAGAACAATACGCCTTTTATTAAAAGTAGATGATGATTGCATAGATTTCAAACCTACAAAATAAGAAATATATTAGGAATCTACTCTAAGGATCATTTAGAAATACAAATAACTTTGCTCCAAGACTAAGTTTTAAAATACGAAGATGATCATCTACTCTCCATGCTGACTGATACAATACTTCAAATTACCAACATTGTGTATAATTCCTTCTCAAACGTTGCAACTACAAGATTTGCTAAAACTATAATGTCTACGATGTCACAAATCGACTTCGTTTGGTTGACTTTCTTGTTCATCATGGGGTTTTATCTACTATAATCAGCTCGGCGAACCTTGATCCCTATGACACTGACAGTTATTCCCACGACACAACCTTGTAGTAGCGTCACCGTTATATTATAATCGAATTGGCGGTGTCTAAAAATGATATTTATTAATTTTAGGCAGATATATGCAATTACAATAATATCCCGTTGGAATTATAATAATTATTAACACTTACAAGAAATTATCTCAATCAGACTTTACGTTGACGTCCTGCAAAAGTTACTCCGTTTGGAAGATATCGACTAGTGCGGAAAAGTATCGATAAACAAATATCGAAAATGGAAACGAGTGTACAAAATACATCAATAGAGCACCTACGCTCTTAGTGTCAGATTTATAATCATTTAAGTTGTTTGCGATAATAAAATAAAGGAGATTTAACAAATTTATTGTATATACCTACTCAAATAAAACAAAAGCGGTTTATTTATGATTTTTTAATATACATTAATCTGAATCTGACAATGGTGTCACCGATTGCGTCTCAGACTCGGAATCCGAACTGCAGCTGCTTTCTCCTATGTTTATGATAAACGGCTGGTCTACTATATTGTCGTATCGCACGTCTCGATTCCAATCATCTAAGCATAGCTTTTTCGTCTTTTCAACCACTTTCCTCCAATTGTCCGGAGTCACTTGACTACATGCCTCTTGTAGCAACGTAAGCATTTTATTAGCTGTGAATGGTGGAGTGGTGTTAAGCCTGGCTGCACAACCTGAAACAATAATGGTTTAGATTGAAAATGATGCAAAGTCAAAGAGCGAGATCGGGGTAAGTACATTATAAGTACATAATTTTGTACGTTAAAAGTGTGTAATTGATATAAGCACATGGATAAAAATAAAAATGCAATTTGCTAGTGAAATAAAATAGCTTTAAATAGTACTAGCCGACTAGACAGTCACCAGTGACCTAAATAAAAACATGTTAAAATAAATACAAATCAACCCACCTTTGATCTGCGCCCATATCATTTCGATTGCATTATATTGGCAGTGGTAGGGCGGTAGCCGAATCACGGTGTGCCCTTTTGATTTTGCCATCTCATCCAAGAAATATTTCTTCTTTGTTTGCTGTTTATGAAGGTTCAACAATCTAACTAATTCCTTTTTCAGCATTTGAGTATTAGCTGCCACACCATTGTTTTGCAGCCACTCTATTATTTCGCCTTTATTGTTGTTCGCGGTAGGCGCTTTATTAATTTGCACAGAGTGGTATGGGGCGTTGTCCATTAAAATGTAGTGGGGCTCGTTTAAATTGTCTAATAGTTTTGTGAACCATTTCTTGAAATTCTCAAAATTCATCTCTTCGTGATAATCACTTGTTTTCACGGATTTGAAGGCCCACAAGCAGTTAGGTACAAAACCTTTGGCTGTGCCAGCGTGGCAGATAATCAAACGCTGGCCCTTGCCTTCTGGTGCTTTGGTACAGGATTTCTCTGTGTCGTCTGTCCATGTTTTGGAGACTGAGTGATTGGCGTTGAGCCACGTTTCGTCCAGATAAACCACCTTGTCCCAGTTCTCGATGTTTTTTATTTGTCGTAGAAAATCACACCTCATCAATCCAATGTCCTTCCGCTCCATTATCACTTTTCTTTTGTCACACTTCCCATAACGAAATCCACATTTTTTTATAACTTGTCTGAGAGAAGTGAATCCACCTTTAAATAAATCAGCCGATTTCAGCGACGCTAATAATTTTGTGCAAGTCGGCAGTTCACCTCGAAAATAATAGCCGTAAATATGGTTTCGTATCGCTGCCATGTCGAAATCATCGGGGTTAGTTACGGGTCGTGCCCTATTATGTTTTTTCTTCTTTGGAGTTGATAATTTGTTCTCCTCCATCGACGATTCGCCGAACTTCTCCTTTGTAATTCGGGAAACGGTAGCTTTGCCAATTCCCAAAGCATCAGCAACACGGTCGCGTACGTTGTCAAGTGGCAACAAAGGTCCGCCATTTTGTAGTTCGCGAGCAAAATAGTCACGCAAGCGTACAACAAACTCCCGCGTTTCACTGTTGAGTACAGTTTTTCTCAGTCTTTTCGGCATTTTGAAACACCAACAAACACAAAACAGCAACAATAACAAAAACAGAAAACAACAATAGTAACAAACAAAGGATTCCGTTGACACAAGAAAACACGTGGCGCATACAAGGCGTTAGCACTCGTACTGGCGTAGCGAACTGACAGTACTAGCGTAGTGACAGATCAGATAGTGTTGCTATAACTAAAATTTTAATTCACATTAAAATTATACAGTCCGACCATGTTACCTCTGCATCGGAATATTGGCAACCCCATATACAAATACACGGATACTTGTAAATATAACAAGCATTATAATTATAGTAATGTAGATTATATTTTAAAAACATGTTTATCGATGTGGCTGAATGCAAGTCACGCCTTTGCCTATAAAAAGTTGCGATATATCGACACGACCCGTCACTAGTATGAACTGTCATAGGGATCAAGGTTCGCCGAGCTGATTATAGTATGCATAGCAGTGGCAAGTGCACTGTGTTTCAAAATAGCCTATTTTGTGTCACTTACATTTTCTTCTTGAATGTCATTATCATAGAAAAATCAGCTATTTTGGAACACAGTGAAGTGGTCTCTATAACTTGATTCCTGCCGGTTTGCCCTGCAAAGGGAAGCCGTGGTAAAATTCCATACAGAAATAAGTATATAGGTATTTAAACTATCATGGTGTCTCATATTAGTATTAGTACTATATTGATTTTCCGATATTTCAATTTTCCGTTATGTAAGAACTCGAAAGATTGATAGAAAGGTAGATCGATATATTTACTCCTACAAACTTTTTCACTGTTCACCGCCAATACCTCCATGATCAAAGTGCTTGCAACAGCGCCGAAATATCGGCAACTCGACACAATACCTGCCACATGTTATAGGACTCGTATCTTGGACCAAAATTGCGAGACAAACGAGGTCCTGGCGCGCTCGGAATGTTTTGTAATTATCTATTCTTGGTGATTTTGAACTTGTCCACCGCAGTAGCACCCCGAGCGTTCCTCCAAAGACACCCAAAATACGTGTACTGCGCGTATAGAACACATTTTGAGAACATTTTAGGTTCAAGATAGATGTCCTAAGCAATAAGAAATTATTATGGTTGTTGTATATGTGGTAAGATATTTTCCACCGGCTCCGCATTTGAAAATTGTAACCCTGCGCCACAGCTGCATAGTTTAAATGTTATCGCGTTACGCAGTGTAGTTGTTGAATTTCCTGTCATAGATTTCCCAAATGATATTCACGGCTTATCTGCAAAACTGCGTGCGAAGAAGCTTATTTCAATTAATAGCTACTGAATAATACTAGCTAGCAAAAATGTTTAGTGAATAGAAATGTCCTTGGTAATAATATGGCATTGCCCGTGAAGAATATTTATAAACATTCTATAGTAAATTGAATTGATAATAAACGCATGGTCACCGTCCACGGTTCTTATAATAACATTGACATCAGCATCATAGGACGTTAAGTAATTAGCCTACCAGTTGTAGTTCCGAATGTTGAACGTTTGTTATTAAACCTTTACTTAACATAAACTCACGCCTATATCCCCGAAGGGGTAGGCAGAGGTGCTAGCACCCACATTTAGCCAGTTTATGTTTAGGTCCCAAAGTAATTGCCTGTAAGAAATTGCCGCAGAGCGATAAGGCCGCCATCTGTACGTGACACGGAACTTGTATTACTTATTCTAGTGTAATGTGTAATTGGTGTACAATAAAGACGTCATTATTATTATTATTAATAGGTGGCGAGTCTATTGCCATTAACCGGGCACTTATAAACCTGCGATAAATACACACATAACTTCGAAAAGCATTGAAAAGTAATTGGTGTGTGCCATGGTAAAACCTGGGAACCCGAGACCTCGTCTCAGCAGTCTATTACCCATACCACTAGGCTACCGCGGTGTTCTAGGTTACCGCGGTGTTAGACCTTTAATATTATTAAATTCTTTCATATAAGCCTGCTGTTAGTTCTGAGTGCTTCAGTCCTGTTATTTAAATTAGAAAATACAATTTCGGCACAAACCTCTACGAGTAGGTATGCCTATATTTTGCCTTGACACTGGAGAGTTAATAGGGCAAAGCATCCCGATAATGAATAAGTTAGTTTAATTGAATTCTAAAACTAACTTTTGTGAAAAACATTAGTTAATTAAAATGTAGAATATTCATAGTTACTGTAACATACTATTACAAGTCTTCATTATCTTAGCGTCATTCCTGGTTGCATCAGAGACTTTCACCTTGTTATACCAGGATCGCTTACTCCTTACAATCACCTTGTGATTATGGCTTATATGGCCTTTACTGGAGTTAATGCCCTCCCATCGCTCGCATGTCTTTGCCCACGCGGCAATAAGCAAGATTTACTAATCGGCACACATGAAAAATGTGAAAACAAAAGATAAAAAATATATCGTAATTAATTTTATTACAGTACAGTTACCATACCGCAATAACCGACACGCATCATGCATATTACTACTGTTTAGCTAAACGATATTATTATTTGCTAGTTTATGTCTCACAGGGATGATTCGGAATAAACAAAAATAAAGGAAAGTCATTAAAACTCAAACGGTTAAGGAGCACGTAAACATTAGGTACGAACCAGAGAAAGCGGCATTTTCTCCAATATTTAGATGCAAACTCTTGTCGTCTTTTCTGAGGATTAACCATGTTATGATGAATAGAACTAACCTATCTTATTAATCCTATTTCTGATTAATATTATTACTGTGCATATCTATAATGGGGTTATGTACTGGATGGTCCACAAAACCTGTTATTTAAGTTTGAAATTTTTTTTTGAATTTGAATACATAATCTGTTAATGTGCCTAATAAAATATTATAAATGTAAAAGTTTGTATAGTTGTTTGGATGTTTAGATGTTTGTTATCAATCTTGTTCTTATTGCTGAAAGGATCGGGCTGAAATTTGATACAGGGATTATTCATTTATTTATCGAACAATATCACGTTGTATTGAAAATATTAATCTAATAACAATATAAAATCATCCAAACAATATGTAAATATATATACAAAGAGACCGAATAATTTATATATTAAATAATATATATAAAGTATCAAAGTTATATGTCCAAAATAAAATTCCCAAAAGATGTCAAAATTACAGTTAAGTTAAATAGATAATACTTATGTCATGTCACAAATTCGTCAACCGCATAGAAACACCTCTCAACAATCAAAGCCATTAGTAGGGTTTCAAACTCCTTCGTATACGAAGGAGTTTGAAACCCTACTAATGGCTTTGTATATATACAGCGCTCTTAATATCTAAAGGAAGGCTGTTGAAAACTTTGACTGCATTATAGAATGGACTGTGATTAACTACATTTAGAGTGGGTGCAATTATTGAAGGCATGTCTTTCCGTCTCGTGCTTTCATGGAGAGATATTCTATAGTCTTAAATAACCACATTTTTTACCCTGGTTCCCACGGGTCACGGGCACGGGATCAAAATTCTGCGTGGGCCGAGCCACAGACAACAGCTAGTTACATAATACAATAATAAAATTGGGGTACCCAGGAAGAGCTAGAACACAGTCGGCGCGAGTGGGCGCGCGAGCGGGCGGAGCTGAGCGGCGCGTTGAGCGCGGCGGAGGCTCGAACGGCTGACCTCGCGGACAACCTCGCCGTACTCAGCGCCGCGCTGCCGCCCGACCACCCGCACCATCATATGAGCGATGATGGTTAGTAAACACTACATCATGTACACACGCCACATAAGTACAACACCTTATATGTGAAAGAGTACACGCTTCGCGAAGAGCACGAGTATTATAAGCACTTACTGATTGTTTGACTGCTAATATTGATTCATTGATGATATTATTTAGTTTCTACTGCTATGCTTTTTTATGGTTAAAAGTTCAAAGAGTGGTCTTTACCTGACATGTCTGACATCGGTCAGTTTACCTGACCCATGTCAGAGTCTTAGAGTTACCTGACTCAGGTTATACTAAGAAGTGTTATGGCTTGTATGATGTAACGTTTGTTTATTTTGGCGAAGCTTGATGGACGACATCTTCAAATGTACATAAAAGTCACTGATACAATCTAGAAAATCCTTCATAGACAGTGCTGTTCTGAACACTAATGATGGTAAAGAGGCGATGGATTCTGGCAATTTATGATTGACGTCTTAAATGCTTTTTCTACTGGGGATATTTTCAAATTCGAAATTCTTTTCTTCTATCCAGTCAAGAAGTTATGTCATCATTTTGTATTCGTGTGGTGGAGAAAGAATACAAGTATCACCACCCCATGTCATCCGTAAGGTGTCGTAAGAGGCAACTAACGGAAAAATACCCAGACGATATCACTGCGAGTGAAGGAAAACTTGAAACAAAACCCTGTAACAACCCGTCTGGCAGCGTGGAAACAGTAGGCCAAAGTCTCCCAACATTGGGAAAGGCATATGTTCAGCAGTAGATTGCAATAGGCTTGATTGATTGATTAGAGTAGCGTGTAAGTAGAGGCAGAGAGTGTAGAGAGAAAGAGAGAGAGTAAGAGTAGAGAAAGTAATAGAGTATTATGTGCACAAAATTTTGATTCGCATATTATTTTTACACAGACAAACGGGAAGTGACGCCCACGGATTGTGCAGAGTACGACCGCGTGTGTCGCGAACGTGCCGTACTCACTAGACAGTTGCAAGAAGCCAAGATGGCGCTCGCCGATGTCAAAACTTCATGGAGCGGCCAGATCGCCACCCTCGAAACACAGGTATTATTGTGCAGCGAATTGTATTTTAAAATATATGTTCAATACATTCTTGTATAGTAGTAGGTGCAGCAAGTGCATGGGATTAGTCCCATTATGGGCTTAGGCTCTATTCTTGGAAATTCATAAGAATAGACACATGGTGTTATGTTAAATCATGGCAGCTGTACATCACTCGCGGTTACATTATAGTTATATCGTATGGTTAACCCAACTTAAATTATTCTTTGTATATTTGTAAAGCCTCAGTGATTCAAAGATACCTACGCAGTATTAAGAACATCGTACTATACTATATAGTTGAGGATAATTTTGTGATGGTTTTGATTGTTGGAGTAAAGTAGTCAATTAATACAGTTTGCTTGTGGCTATTAGCATGCAAGATAACAATATGAGCATGTTGCATGCATTGAAAAGTGAATTTAAGTGGAACAAGGTACAAATAGACTTGGTTAATGGTTCTAATAAAATTCTTTAATAGTTTAAAACCATAAAATAACAAGCTATGACTGATATGGTCGGCCGGGGTGCGAGGGATATGTCTGTTAACCTCACCTTCGGCAACCAAAGCGACCCACAGGCGGCGTGCGTTTTAGTCGGTTCGAGTCCGACATAACCTCCTCCACCGGCTCCGGTGGGGAGGTATCCGTGGGGATTTTGCGCACGTAAAAAAGAAAAAAGCTATGACTGATATAGAAAGAATTTAAAAGTCTTTCTCCCTACTGTGACGTGCTAAAAGCGTTAGTGTTCTGTGTGAGAAAGAGGGATGGAGCTATATACTATAAATATAGCTGTCCCTATCGCCAGGAAACACTTATAATATGTCTTGGTAGAGTTGCTGGTCTCAGATTAATCAGATAATTTAAAATATAATGGTGGCGCGTGGGCCAACGTGTGCGAGTGGACTGTATTGCGGGGAAGCAGATAACTGTTCTATTGACACTTTACACACAAAACAAGACAGGTGGCCGGGCTGCCGCGGATTCGATCCAGGCAGTGAATGCAGCCCGAGAAATTAGGAGAGGATGCACTAACCTTCACGACCCACGTGTTTTTCATCGCAGCCGATACACGGATCTTCTCTTCCTTGCTCAGGAGCTGCCGTCAGCGTCACTAGATCCCTTGAGGAACACACGAGAGGCACCATCCGATCGGTAAAGGTCTATGAGGCGGTTAAAATACAACAAATATTATTCATTTCTGAGAGACGCGCGCGCGCGATCGCCTTTACGCTGGCTAGTTCAAAGCGGCACTGAGTGTCTATATTTCACAAATGGCGGACGGAAGCCATATCTATGATTAGTGCGGGAGAGGAGACGGGTATAAAAGGAGTGGGTTTCCGTGTCAAAAATACAGTTTCCACTTCGGCGCAACCATTCCCCCCGGCTTGAAGGGTTACCTTCGAAACGACAAATGCGAAACAAATCTAAAGTCTAATCTAAATCTAGGTTTGGGAAATAACAACTAAAATATAAACCTAGATTGGAGCTCGTGCCTACTGCTGGCTAGGCAGCGGGCAGAGGCGAACAAACAACACAACGCAACAGTCTCGACCAAGACGAGACGCGATTAGCCAACAACAAAATAAGGGTCTCTTCACGTGGGACCGATACAACAAGCGAGTGCTTCTTCTCCTCGGGTGGTTCGGAAACCGTAGTGGGATTGAATTGACTAACTGGCCACCCATCTAACGCGGCATGAATCCAGGACGGTCCACCAAACCACAACGGGTGATCCAAAATTTGCGAAGGAAGCAATCCACGAGAGAGACAATCGGCTGGGTTGTCGGTGCCAGCAACGTGAAAGAGATTATGTGGCGCCAATTCAGATTGAATTTTGCCACTCTATTAGCGACGAATGTGTCCCAACGATGGGGCGAAGAGTGGGCCCAACACAAAGCGACTGTTGAGTCCTAAAAGCTAAAATTCTACTAATATTAATGCGAAAATTTACAATTATGTCAAATAAATTACCTTAAAGATTCCGACCACAATACAAAATGTCATTAAGCGACACGGAAGTGCTAGTCTTAGCACTGCCATCCAAAACTACGCGGAGTTTTAGTAGTAAGCTTATCTTCTCTAATAACTCCGCGGTGCGGGATAATGTACGAAGGCTGGGTCCCGCCAGTGTCCGTAGGCGCAGGTGAGATGTAACCTTTATCTAAATATTCATTAACAACCTCATCATAGGCCCGCTTCGACTTTGGGGACGCCTGCATCTTTCGTTCCAAACAAAGACGTTTTTCAGCGGATACACGGGAGCCACCGAGCGAAAACTTGCGGATGGTAGACTCCAGTGGCGGCTCGACGGTGCAACAGAACGAAGCAGTCGAGTGACTAAAACTATCTATAGAAGCGGGTGCGGAACCAATTATAACAAAACCCAGAACTGTTTCCAGGGCGTGCGGAGCGGGGTACGTCGGTCCCCCTTGAACCTTACGTGATAGCTGGAGGTGCGGGAGAATCGAAGCGCCGATCAATATATCGACGACTCCAGGAACAGCGTAAGTCTCATCTGCTAAAGGCAAATCTTTAAATTTCGTTAATAAAGACGTGTCAACCGGGACGGTAGGCAACTGTTCAGCTATTCTATCTATAACGAGCGAATCCATGTCAAACCAAATATTATTATTAAAACGAGATCTAAACCTTGTTTTAACGGTGCCACGAACAGCTGACTGTAAGCTTCCAAAACCCTTCACCACTGAGCGGGTTGAACGCTTATCAACATTGAAACCAAGACGCCGACAACAATCTTGAGTAATAAAATTACTTTGCGAAGCGCCATCTAACAGCGCTCGAACAATGCGCGGCTTACCTAATGCATCAACAATAACAACGCGAGCGGTCGCAAGACACACAGTAGTGAGTGCAGCACTAGCGGAGAACGAACACAAGGTGACGTCATCCGCGGCGGTCACCGGGCGGGCTGGAGCGCGCGCGAGCGCGGGCTGCGGCTGCGGCGCAGGCTGCCGTGTGTCACCGCTCGACGAGCCAACCGTGCTCACATTGGATGCGGCATTACTATTCTCAAAATGAAGCAAAGTGTGGTGTCTCGCTTGACATTTGCGACAACTATTTCTACTATTACATAAAACAACGCGGTGTTTAGTACCGAGACAATTAAAACAAAAATTATTAGCGCGAACAAATTTATAACGATCACTAGGCGACAATTTTAGAAAACCAGGACACCTGTACAGTTGCGAATGATGAGTGCTACACAAAGAGCAAACAGGTGATTGTACACGTGCTGGTGCGGTATTAACATAAGTATGGGTTGACCTCAGTGACTTCGATGACGCATCTATTTTGCGTTCAGAAGTAACAACCTTCTTCGCGCCTTCATGTTTCGATGAAGAGCGTTGCAATACCTTTATATGCTCGCGAACAAAACTTTCTAAGTCTTCGAACTTAGGAATTTTACTGCCGCGATGATCCGACTCAAACAAACGAATGGTTTCGGAATCTAATTTCTTTAAACCCATATACAAAAATACGAAGTCGCAGAGGTCATCGATCTTCAAGTTCTTTACGGCGCGAACAGCTGACGCGAAAGTATCTAGAAATTTCTCTAAGGTTTGATCGTTACATGCCGTAATAGATTTCAAATCAAACATCTGATCTAAATAGGCGTTAGCTACCGATCTTTTATCCTCATACCTAGCTTTCAAAGTATTTAAAATTAAATTATAATTCTCGGCACTAAACGTAATTCCAGCGCAAACGGTTATAGTTTTACCAGTCAATTTTTCAACGAGATAATGCAATTTTTCGTGATCTGTCAACGAATCGTTCTTATCTATTGTATTCTCAAAACTATCTATAAATCGACACCAATTGCGAATGTTACCATCAAACTCGGGTATTTGAATTGGTGGCAACTTAGGTCGGTCGCGAGTGGGGTTGGGTCGGTCAGACGGCTTCTCCAAACTCCTCGCGACGCGCTTGATACGACAATACAAATCGTCAAACGACGACAAGGCTTGATAACTCACTGAGTAATCGGGATCCAAATTCAACTCTAAAACGTTGATGTCATGCACTAAGGTTTCGAAATCCGCGCGTAGACTATCTAAGTTTTCTATAGAACACAAGAACGAATCTCTGATGACCAAATCAGAGGTTTTAAGTGCACTATCATAAATCGATTGTACGCGAGAGTAAATCATTTCTTTTTTAGCGTATAAAAGTTTCAATTGAACCTTACCGGTCTTATCAACCTTTGGGGACATGTTTACAATTAAATATGAAATGACTTAATCCTAGCGGTACAGAGCAGCGAGGCGGCGCGAGCGTTAACTATGTGGGTAGGTAGGTGCTTACAACTGTGAATGCACGCTTGAACAAACGCGCATAGCAACAAGGTCGCACCTGCGCGATGGTCGCTGTCTAGATTCAACTATTATTTCCGAGATTAAGTATTGCGTAATATCTATTCAAATTAAAATACTTTCGTATGAATTGGGATGAGATGCGAGCGAGGTAGGCACAGCCACGTGTCTACCCACGCAGGTACTAGGCAAATACGACGTGAGCCGAGAACAACGTAATTGAAAAAAACAAAACAAAGCCAAATGCGTTAGGTATTACACTGTGCCTATGCACTAGGGTGTCTGAGTATACCTAAGATCTAAGCCTAAATGTCTGGATGCGGGGTTTTCTACTAAAATAACCAGGCACTTAGGTGCGATGCGAAAATTGTGAACTACGATTAAGTGTTGATATGATACCTAACCTATTTATGTATTAGGTAGGTACAATGCGAGCCAGCGGCGAACGGACAACAAATTCTAAGCCTAAGTGTCTGGATGCGGGGTTTTCTACTAAAATAACCAGGCACTTAGGTGCGGTGCGCTCATTCCCATTAGAATAATAACAAAATACGAACTACGGCTAAGAATCCGGCTCGAAGGACCAAAAAAATGGTGGCGCGTGGGCCAACGTGTGCGAGTGGACTGTATTGCGGGGAAGCAGATAACTGTTCTATTGACACTTTACACACAAAACAAGACAGGTGGCCGGGCTGCCGCGGATTCGATCCAGGCAGTGAATGCAGCCCGAGAAATTAGGAGAGGATGCACTAACCTTCACGACCCACGTGTTTTTCATCGCAGCCGATACACGGATCTTCTCTTCCTTGCTCAGGAGCTGCCGTCAGCGTCACTAGATCCCTTGAGGAACACACGAGAGGCACCATCCGATCGGTAAAGGTCTATGAGGCGGTTAAAATACAACAAATATTATTCATTTCTGAGAGACGCGCGCGCGCGATCGCCTTTACGCTGGCTAGTTCAAAGCGGCACTGAGTGTCTATATTTCACAAATGGCGGACGGAAGCCATATCTATGATTAGTGCGGGAGAGGAGACGGGTATAAAAGGAGTGGGTTTCCGTGTCAAAAATACAGTTTCCACTTCGGCGCAACCATATAAGTTATATGCTAGTCCTGTTCTTCGTATCCATCAATATTTTTTCTGCAGTGTAATGCAGATTCAGAATTTTTTTAAAAGAGTAGAATACGGCTGTGTTCTATGTAAATTTATTTGAACTACTATTAAGTTTAAGCGGCATTCTGTACAATGCTTACTACCTAATCCAGTTGGTAATATGTACATTATTTGGTAGGTCTTGTGTATAATATACCAGATACAATTTCGGCATTAGATTAAAATATGCGTGTGAAATATTACATCTACTATTATGGAAGAATCGCGACAGTCTAATGTTTTGTCAGTTGAACAAATAGTTCCACCACCCTATCTCTTCCCACACGATGTCGTACAAGGCGACTAAGGGATAGGGTTGTTTAACATCAGACAGATATATACGTACAGCCGAGACTCAGCCTCAGATGCTTAGCTCACCCCTATTACGTGGGACCGAATTTAATGTGGTGATAATGGGTGAAATGTGGGTGTGGTGTGGGTAATTCACCTCAGCCTAACCCGGGGATAAAGGCGTGATTACATGTATGTAACAGAAAAGCAATGCTAAAAAAATATAGTCCAATTGAGAACCTCCTCCTTTGAAGTCGGTTAAAAAGAGTATTTTGCATTCATATATTAAAAGCCAATTATACATTTTATATATGAAAGGTAGGTAGATATATTGTTTTATATGAAAATACTTACATATACAAAAATTGTTTGTTTTTTTAATAATTCTAATAGTGTTATGATACAGAGTTGTGTTGGCTAGGTGGCAAGACTATCGCGACAAGCAGGAGAAGAAGGCTCAGAAAGAAGAAGAATGGAGATAGAGAAAAAAGAGATGCAAGACAAACTGAAGGAAATGGCAGCTGACCTTGAAAAGACTAAACAGAACTTAGCTAATAGTGAAGCAAAGGTATTAATTTATATTATTTTCTATGTACCTATGTCTGTGTTAGTAGCTGATTAGTATAATATGATAATTCTACTAACGAACTAATATTTACAATTGTAAACTGACTCCATAATTATGACTAAAGATGTCATAAATCATCATAATCATTATCTTTATTATTATCATCGAACCCGCACCTACTACGCGCGGCTGCGTTCACAACTGCCACGCCACAGAGGCTGTCATTTAGGCTTATACGACTATTATGCCGTCTGACCTCCCGACCCCGAAGGACAGACTGTGCTATAGTCTCTTCCGTTCCGAAATCATCAAGTATGCGGAAATATGATATCTCCGCATACTTGATAATTTTTAGTATTCACTTTTGATTATTTTTTGGATAGATTGAACAATTTCAATCAAACAATTGGTCTATTAAAGTCCACTGCTGGACATAGACCTTCCATGTTTGCCACAGGACCAGGTCCTCCGCTGCCCGTATACAATCTTTGTCACATACCTTTTTATGTCGCCTCAGTCCTAATTATATGGTAATATTTTCATTTTACGTTTTATTAGACCAAGTGATTTTCTAGCCCTACAACACGCAGCCACATACTATTAATGAACTAAACATTTATATGTTCTAATCTGAATGCATGTATAGGCGTTGTGAATATATTCCCGATGCATGCATCATTTTTTATTAACTCTTATATAGAGCCACTTAACTCTGATATCAGCTTAACCAATCGCACATAGCCAGGATGTTACATAATGCTGATAACATGCAATTTTCTGGTTGTACAAAACATTGCCGGCATGCGTTGCAATGCTCCTGTGTGTAGGTACCTTCACGGCCATGTGCACTAGAAGATATTAAAGATTCATCACAATCAGATGACTAGTATAGGAATGTGTAATTATGGCAAACAATTATTATTTCCAGCACCAGCGCGAATAATCCACCCTTATTTGTTTGTTGTTCACAGTCAAAACTCATAACCAGTCAAAAGTAGTTTTATTGACTACTCAATAAGACTGAAAATTATTGGTCAATTAGTATTTTTGACCAGTTAAAAAGGAATAAACTAATGATTAGTATTGACCTAGTATGTCAGTCAAAACTTATTTTCCAAAAGCGATTGTTTTAGGTTATCTTTGTAATAACGAAGAATCTTGAAGTTTTGATATAAGGCCCTTTGACTGCGACATATTTTACATATAGATAGGTTGTGTATGTTCCTAGTACATGTACTTAGTTGTGCTGTTAGTGAGTGGTATGACTGACGATCAGGTGGTGCGCTTGAACGGGGAAGTCCACGGGCTGGCAATGGAGATGAAGTCCCTGCGCGGCGCCGCCAGCCTCACGGCCGTGAGTCCCAGCCTCTACACAATATAGCTATACTTGTCACCACACTAGCCGCCTAGTCGCCTAAACACGTAATGGCGCATCACTAGTGCTGTAATCTTGATTCGTAGTGCCATTTACATTTTATAATACATATATATGTGGCGATGTATAGATTGAGTAATACAGTTAAAAAAATATATCATTTTTAAAATAATACTTTAAACAAAAAATGAGAGAACAAATGCAAAACTTAATTTTTGCGGTTCGTTAAATATAAAAGTCTGACTTCAAGGACGAATGTTAAGCAGCTTTTTTAATATTTTTTTTAAATATTTTATATTGTGTACGTCTAGTTGATACCCATAGATAATATTATGAACAAAATCGTCTTGAACATTTAGTTAGAAGTGGTAGATAACGCCTCCCCACAATCATAATTATAGTAATTTAGTAGTGCGTCATTACATGTACAATAAGAATATTTAGTTGTGTACTAAATGATTGTTTGCATTTATATGATCTATGTTAAACTAGTTATCTGAATATTATTCATTCCTAAATTTATAATTGAAATGTAAAACTGTGTGTTCACTCGAGGGATTGAACGGTGAACATACGGCTTTATATGTAAGGATTGCACTGTTGGCCTAGCTTGCTAGCTTTGTGTGTATAAATGACACTGAGAATTATTACTTTCGTATTATGTGATTCACTGTTATTGTTTATTTATTATGCTTCATATAGTAACAGTGAAAAGCATTTTACCGGAGCACGTATTCGTAATAAAGTTAATCTTTGCTTTGATATAAATAAGATAATATGAAAATTAGCTGCATTCACACTTGGTGTATAATTTCAAAGAAAATATTGTGCACGGGATCTTACACACGTCGACGTTCCTAAATAGAATATGTTTATATTTATTTTCTTAAAGTCTTGATGTATTCTTGTTATGTTAGTTTTATTTTTGTTATTTTGCGTAACTATTAGAGAGTTCAATAAAATATTGAAGGTAGCTTTACAGATCATTATACTGCTCCACTCTATCATAGCTAATGGACTTTTCTGATTAATTATTATATTCGATTCAATTCAATCGAGTTTCACCGTGTCTGCGGGTTATTTCCAGCGTGTTGCCCAAATAATATATGACTATATTATGATGTCGTAAGGCGAAACCGGACAGGTTCAAAAATAAATAAATTGTGGAAAAGTACAAGTGCCTTATTCAATATCTAGTCTTTTAGTTAGATCAATGTTTTTTATTTCAATGGTGAATAAGCATTTATTTTTTTAAAGGCTTTAGTCAAATAGTGGTTTTCATTCAGTATCAGAATAAACGGGATATTTACCATGTTTCATTATTTTGAGTTTCCGATATGTTGCAAGCACCATGATCACGGAGGAACTGGAGTAGTGGCGGTGAACAAAGAAAAAGTTTTTTTCTTCTAGGAGTAATTATATCGATCTACCCTCTTTCGAGTTCTTTTACTACGCGTATCTGCACTACTATTGGTTTCACTCTCACCACAAACTCGAACCCGATCTCGATCACGTTCACGACATACGATGCTCACTGTATCCACTCGCGATTTTGTTTTAGCTTGTTCCCGATTGTTTTTGCAAAGACGGACCACTGGATGCCAGACGTTCGGCAGTTGAAACCCATCCTCACGATTGAAATTTTTATACTTTTTTATTTCAATTGCTTCCCTAACCAACATGGTAAATATCCCGTTTATTCTGATACTGATGTCAGTGACCATGATAGTTTAAATACCTATAGTGGTTTTCATTCATTATAACTGTGTTCATTTTGCAAAATTTCATTAAAAAAAGCATGAGGATTGCTATTACTGCAGACAATTAAGACAACAGCAATTTGCAGAAAAAAATAATGTACTTTTATTTATTACTTGTTAGATATAATACTTTATACCAAATAAAATAAGTACAGTTATAGGACTAAGGACCAAGGCCATGATACTTAAAGAACCCAATATAGCGCTTTGATGAAAGGAAATAGAACCATTTTATTAGCAGCTCATATAAAGCTTACCACGGTAAATATATTACGAAAAAATCTCTTATATGCTATATTAGCTGAATAAAGCTTAACGTCTTTGTGAATCACTGTCTATTTCTGCCTTATCTAGCTTCTTTCTTTATTTTTCTTAATTTTTGACAATAGTTAAGTCATCGTCACTAGACGACTAAACTGTTATTTGAAAAATTAAGAATTAAACCTCATAAAAAAGTTAAAATATATAATGGACGCAAACTTCTACTACAATCGAAATATACACTCATGAGAGTTATTGATGTACTTAGCTAATATTATCATGTATCAAAATTGGTAATCGAATGAGTCTATTGTTTAGATTGTAGTTAGCTTGCTCCACAGCGCGGGATCAAATCGATATCTTACATTGTTTGGTTTGTTATCGAGACCGTCGCGTTGATAAAATGATTAGCAAGTACAAGCACGTGATGCTTATACATAAACAGTTTCAGCAGAGTAATAAGAATAGCACATTCACAGAGCACTTTAGCTCAAAGACATTTTTTAAATATTTAACAATAGATTACTTCTTCAGAACATTTCATTCTCGTACTATTATATTGTTGTATTAGTATAAGGATCTATAGTAAATTTGTTAGTGTTCAGCAATTTTCTTTACTAATGTACATTACCTTAGTTAATGAGTTTACACAGCTGACGGCGTTCGAAACGTTTCAGTTTTAAATACCTGTTGTGATACCCGTCCATTCCAAGTAAGTTTAGATGACCTGTGGGTCTATCATGACGTGCTATAAGCGTGCGTTCTGGGCGAGAGAAGGACGAAGCTATACTCCCTATATCCTATCTCTCTTTCTCACCCAGAAAACTTCATGGTAGGCCCACTGAACATATTTATTTTTATACTTTGCAAAGTTATGAATTTATATTTACATAATTGTTGTTTTGATTTTTGTGAAATAAATTATTATTATGGTGATATATTTCTCTTTTGATTTCTTAATTTCCCCCTTTGGTTTGCATGTGGGTGTAGCTTGTTAGCGGCTGGTTTGTTGCATGATCTAATCACTGGGTTAATCGTGGTTCTTAACAACGCTTTCTGAAATTGGTTCACTACTAATGTTACTAATCCAAATATATTAACATCATGTAGTTGAATGAATAATGGAGTTTAACCAACGTGGCTATGACTCAAAATCAATCACAGGACATTCCACATTAGTACAGTTCATTTAAACTAGTGATTTAGAACATATTGTATAGTGAATAAGATCTAACTTAGCATGCAAATAGAATGGTAATTGCGACAGTTTTCAATGATTTGAGATGTGTTTTAGCAAGTATAGGAGAAAAATGTGGTATGGTAACGGAACCGGATTGTTATGCTAATGTTTACGCGTACAGGTGTTTAGTGTTTTGTTATCTGTTGACCTAGACACACGTGTGTGGAGCCGTGCGGTCGTTCTAGAAATCTAGATGTTCTGATAGAAAGGCGTGCTTTAGAGTGAGCGGGTGAAATGTAGTAAAGTGAAAAAGATTTTGTGTGTCAAGTGTGTATTTGGTGCGTGATTCTGCCTAAGTGAAACGTAGTTTATTTTGCTGTAGTAACAGTTTGAACAAGTAGGCAATAGGTAAATTTCTCAGGCGTTGTTTGCCTTCGGCAGGTAAATATGGTATGATGTAATTTTAAGAGCGGCTTGTGTAATCTACCTTATATTAGTCATAAAATGAGTTTTGATTGTCATAGGTATTAGAATCATTGCTTCGTCATAATAATGCGTAGTATGAAAAGAGTATAATGTGTATGTGCAAGATTTGAAAGACTGGTTTTATCTGTAGACATATTTTTCGTATGTCTTTGTTATCTTATATAGGTACGCTAGTCAAACCTGTACTCCTGTGATAGTGATACTGTTAAAAAAATTGTTTCATAAAAAAATATTCTGTGGGGATTAATAGATCACAAATTATTGAAGGGTTAGGTAGGTAAATTAGTTCATATTTTTCAGTACTAGCTATTGGGAGGTCATCAACACTGTTCGGATTTAAAAATCACGCTGAAATTAAAACGGTTGCAGGATAAAATGATGGATTTGGAAGCCCGTGTCGAAGCTTTGAGTGCAGAGAATAGGGACCTCTCCGAGACTCTAGAGAATGAGCGAACGCTGGTGAACATCCTCAAAGAGAAGCTGGATAAGAGCAGCCAGCTGTACGATGAACAAAAGGTTGAGATCAACCACTTGAACTCGTTGGTGACGGAGATGCAACATGACTTTTTGGATATGCAAAGAAAATTTGACAAGTGAGTGCCTTTGTTTTTATAGCTGAATAATGATGTTGGTATATAAATTGAATTTTATTCGTATTTAGTAACGGTTTATTTTCGAGTGTACATTATTAAGTTACCTGAGTCTTGTGATGTTTATAACATGTTTTAAATAGAGTGATTCCTTGATTAGATGATCCTTTAGTAGAATATAACTCAGTTAAAGATTTACCGTAGGATGGGATCGTAACATATTATGTTTTTTATTTTATTTTTAAAATTTGTTTTGTTATCACGACATATGACTGCTAGTACTTAGCTACAGAGGAAGACCTAGGCGCACATATGTCAATTAGATAGAGGGTGTTTTAAAAAAAGACAAGCATGTGTAAAGATGTGGTTTTTCTACCTACCCCATTGAGGTAAAGGTGTGACTGTATTATCTGTACATTTATCAGATTAGGAAGTACCTACACTGCGATGAACGACATGATAACATCCAAAGCGAACACAATATCATCACATTATCGATAGCAAATTGGCACATAAGGATATTATTATTTATTTATCAATTAGTGGTAAAACAATAAGAAATAGTTGTTCCAGGGTTCTGTGTATCTCACCAGTAGTTATAGTAATGGAAAAAAAGCTATGCCGCTACTCTATATTCTCGAAAAGGCAGGCAAAAATGAAAACATCAAAAATTATACACTCATTTTCTTTCCGCATCCGCCCAGTGCTTAAAATATTCTATTATAAAAATAAAAATATTAGTGCTATCTGTTAACTGGGAATTGCACTAGTGACTTTCAGCAGCAACTGAAGAGATGTCTGGCTTGAGCATGGCGCAGGGCCCTCCTAAAATGCTATAACTATGGCACAATATTGTAATAGGCACGCGAACTTTTTTTATTTCTACATTTATTTTAATTTTTAACTTGGTTAATTATTTTATTATAAAGATTTTTTATTATATACTTTTAATTATGTTGACACGAGACAATAATGTACATTTGTCCATATTTAGTCTTAAGAAATCACTTGCTATATATTTATAAGATGACGTCTCGAAAATGGCGCTTGACGTCAAAAAGATGTAATTACGTTACACTATTTTGAGAAATAAGAGTTTGAATTTGAGCTGCATTCCACCTAGCTAGCAATAGTTCTCATAATTTTCCTAAGTTTTGATTTGTTTTAATAACACGGGCCGATATTAATCATTTGTTTACGTCTGTACACGTGCAGTCTGTTGGTAGTTATAATCAAAATATAGTCACATACACAAACGCAGTCTGCCAATGCAGTCTGTAACTTTATGTAAGATGATGTAGATAGATAAATAATATAATCTTAATTGTGTTTCAAACAATAGATAACGTAGTATAAATATTATTAATATATGACAGTTGCACAATGGGTGGTCTTATAACATTTTCTGACACAACATCCTCTGTAAGGACAATAGACGGTGCATAATGCCTTTCCTTAATAAGTCAGCTCAGGAATGCAGCCAGCATCCAAGGCACTTAGGTTTTCAAATCTCTTTCAGCATATTTGGGTTAGTATTTCATTTACGAAATTACATATTTACATACTACCTACTTATTTATTCAAATAACATTTTAGTATGAAGAAAAATATGCATATTATTATATTGCGAAGGTAGAGAATATAACATATATGCGTGTAGCGAGCTGTTGTTTTAGGAAGTCTTAATATACAATCGGTAATCGCTCTTTAAGCAGTTGAGTGAATAGCAATCTTGTCTTGTGCTCATAAGAATTTAGCCTTACGAATACAAATTTAGCTGGCAGGTTCTTGCAAACCTGTTATTATAATTAAAATAATTCACTCTTTTTATATAACCAGATACAGGGTGAGGTGTTATTCGATAAAGTCTTAATAGTACGTCATCGGTTCTTTTGCCAATATGAAACTTGATAGACGACTTTCCACGTGCGATATTTGGCGGTGGACTCTATTGAGGGGGAGATACAAAATATGGATTTTTTATGCCACTTAGGTGGCAAACAAGCACACGGCCCACCTGATGGGAAGTGGCCTATGAACGTACGCAACACCAGGGGTGTTACACTCGCGCTGCCTACCATAAAAAAACCTTCTGATGCCCCTCTTGAAGAACCCCATATTGTAGGTGCTTGGGAAAACCGCAGCAGGGAGGTCATTCCACAGCTTGAGTGTGCGTGGGATGAAGTTTCTTTCATACCGCACAGTGCGCACCGTCTCAGTTCGCAATGTGTGAGGATGAATTGAGAGGTGCGAAGATAGAATGTAGCTGTGGGCATCATGTCAAACATAGTTGACTAAAATATGGACGTATAATACGTATACAGAGATGCATACATTGCATATCCCTTTAGTTTAGAGTTATACAATCGTGAGTACGTATATAAGAAACAAAATGCTTGTTAATGTTTCAGAGAAAAGCGTGAGAAAGACGAGGCGTTACTGCGCAACGCACACATGTCGCAGACGATAGAGATGAGCCAGTGCAACGTGCGCTACCACCAGACGGAGGTGGCGGACCTCAAGCAGAAGATAACTGAACTCGACTCTCTTATAGCACAACACAAAGAAGTGAGTCATATTCACATATTATAGCTATAAATACGCACTTAATTTTGACTATAGATAAAGTATACAGCACGCTGTCTGGTGTTTTGGAATCCAAACAAAATCTTTGGAGCCCAAGCCAATTTAATATGCATACAGATGCGCCTGCTGATTAACAAGCGAAGTTTTTGAGGAAGGGAGGTTAAATGCTAGTTGTTCCCACAAAAGTGAAATAAGCTAAATGAAGAACAAGATTAGGAGAGCGGGCCCTGGGCTCCAATCTTTGAATGCAACCGAGACGAAAGTTGTGTTGATGATGCTTGTGGTGGTGGAGAAGAATATATGCCAGTGAATTATGAAGTGTACAGTTGAATTTTTGGAGTAAAGTAAAATAAGTTTTGCTAAAATAACATTTTCACAAAGACTTATCCTCAACAATTACTTAATGTTCTGTTTAATCATTTTGAAAACATTGTGTCGCAAAAAATTAAAAAAATCACCAATTTTTTATTTCTACACTTGTAACGAGTTCTCTTTATTATTTAATTATCATAAATCAAATCGCCACATACGAGTAATTCATGTTTAATATATCCATTATAGAACCAAGCGGCGTGTATGTTAATAAAGGAAAACGAGGAATCACGCAACGTCGAGATTGAACAGTTGAAGGCGAAAGTGGAGGAACTGAACGAAAACGAGACTGCACTCAAGAAAACTATACAAGACTTAGAAACTGAAATCTGTGATAAAAATAAGGTTAGTTGTTTGATTATATCAGATTCACTCATCACGGTATCGCGAATCTGTTCATCATTATCATTTCTTTGCTCACTGTTTGGACGAGAAGCGGTGTTGACGATTTACTTTTTATATTTAATTTCAGGCCATGTCAGGCCAATAATCGCGGTAGCCTAGTTGTATGGGTAATAGACTGTTGAGACGAGGTTTCTGGTTCGATCCCAGGTTTTACCATGGCACACACCAATGACTTTTCGAAGTTATGTGTGTATTTATCGCAGGTTTATAAGTGCCCGGTTAATGACAATAGGCTCGCCCCCTGGGACCTAACCATAAACTGGCGAAATGTGGGTACTAGCACCTCTGCCTACCCCTTCGTGAATATAGGCGTAAGTTTATGTGATGTTATGTTATGTTTCAGGTCATATTATACTCGTATGTCGTGTTAGGCACAACTGCAGGAAACTATATAGTCGATTTTCTAATGAAATTTACTCATCGTCATGGTCTGCCTGCCATTGTTGCAATTATTTTGAAGGCTGTGCAAAATACGATCTATTCACAGACTTCAGACATCATCTACTTAATTAACCTTTAATTGCCATCTCTTCTTTCGTGTTTTCTTGGGCCTCTCTAATTATTTCCAAAAAAATGTCTATTTACAGAAAATGAAGACATTAGACAACAGA
The DNA here is from genome assembly GCA_963662185.1 of Eilema griseolum. Lineage (NCBI taxonomy): Eukaryota > Metazoa > Arthropoda > Insecta > Lepidoptera > Erebidae > Eilema > Eilema griseolum. The sequence continues at coordinate 11,629,280 of OY759233.1, read as the reverse complement.
ATATCGGACATGAAGAAGACATTACAGCGAGAGCTCCAGAGCAGTAAGTCCGATCTAACGTCCGCAGAAGAACAGGACATTAGTAGAAGGTGAGTCTACTGATTGTTTTTAAAATGGTAGGAATTTAATTTAGATATTTTCACATAAATATAATTTTACTGAATCGTTCGCTGAGGCTCTGCAGGCCAGATGTATGTACTCGTAGATCTTAATTGATAGATAATATTTAAAAAAAGGACAAATTCACTTTATGCATGGACGTTGGTTTTGTATTCCCAATAAAATCCATTATGGCTCAAATTACACTGATAAATAGTAACTAAAATTTGGAATCGGGCATTAGTTACATAATAATTTTTAAATACTGCATTTAAGAGAAAAACTAAAAGTAGTTATATGTTAGTAGATATTTTAATTCGAGGATGGCAATACAATATTATTTTTTTAATAGCAATTATTGCTGTCATCACTTTGTCGCCGCTGTCAACTGTCACTTAAAGTCACTATCGAACCATGCTCGAAATCTCTGGTTTCCCTTCATAACGCATAAATCTCTCTTGAACCATGCTCTTTTTTGTAATGTACGATATATATTGTACATTTACTGTGTGTGCTGTACAAATTATACTTTTATCACTATATAGAACTTCTTACTAGGTCATCATAACTACAGGATCAGTTTCTAACTTACATTTGGTAAAAGCAAATTGTTCCAGTTTTGTTTTGGAACTGCTACAATAGCAGTTTCATGTACAACATTCAGTAGCTTGTAGATATTAAAGTCAAATATTTTCGATCAACAACATTCATACTTTGACAATCAGACATTATTACATTTTACCAAGCAGCTTCCTAGAAGAATTACAATGATGCAGTAAAAGTCTCATAATTTCGAAACACTACATGTGAACGATATCGTTGTGTAGTTATAAATAAAACAATAATAGGTAATGCTTTTCGTTTTAACATGGTGTAATCTATCAATTTCTCTTTATATTTGTAAAAATCTCACTCAAAAAATCAAACTAAACAGTCCATATGATATAAGGTGTGTAACACAATTCAAAAATATTTGGTTCATCACTACTGGATTTTTTCAAGAATAAAAAACCTTTTCTGGACAACTCCTTTATTGATCGTATGTTCAGAAATTTGAAACATAAATAGTCTCAGTCTTGAGTTGAGTATAATACGGTGATTTAATTAGCTTCACAACATTTTCGGACGGCTAGGGGCCCATACATTTAAACTGCTCACTGCCTTTTCCAATCTTCACTGTGCCAACTGCTATTCAGAATTATATGTAGGAATAGTTCGCGCAACCCCCAGTAAGGTTTAGAACTGACTGTACTCGGCAGCGTTTCCTTCAATTAGGGAGGGAGGCGCTGCCGTGTTCATTGCCCAGGCCCGCCGCGTGCAGGTTCCAACCGTCCCTCGTAACTCCAGGTACCTGAAGCACGTGGTGCTGCGGTTCCTGACGGCGCGCGAGCTGGAGGCGCGCCAGCTGACGCGCGCCCTGGCGGCGCTGCTGCGCCTGTCCGCGCACGAGGAGGCGCTGCTGCGCGCCGCCGCGCCGCCGCGCTCGGGGCTCGCCGCCTGGTTCCCCAGCCTCAACACCTGAGCACGAGCACGCACCGCGCGCCTCCTCTCTGCAAGCGCACCAGATGACGCGCGCCCTGGCGGCGCTGCTGCGCCTCAAAACCTGCGCATGCGCACACGCACGCACCACGCGCCTCCTCTCTACAGGCGCGCCAGCTGACGCGCGCCCTGGCGGCGCTGCTGCGCCTCAAAACCTGCGCATGCGCACACGCACGCACCACGCGCCTCCTCTCTACAGGCGCGCCAGCTGACGCGCGCCCTGGCGGCGCTGCTGCGCCTCAACACCTGCGCACGCGCACGCACCGCGCGCCTCCACATAAATAATAACGTACCTGTCCATTTCTTCGTCACATACTCTATCTGAATTATAATATTCGTCGCGCACGAGATTGCCGGACTATAGTATCGCTACGTTTTCCATCTATAAACGAACAATAATAACGTGTTATGACGTATAACACGAACCACATCTAACCGCGTCTCCATAATTGATGCCTAAGCGCTCGTAGGATTCCTATATTGTAAATGTAAAATACAAAATTGTTAGAATAACTTCGCAGTATTCTGTTCACCGCCGATTACATTTTTCAGTTATCCGGTTAGAATTCAAATAACCTCTTAATAACTAAATGCAATAAAAACATTATACGGAGTCTGCAGCTGCCCCACTGACGTTGAATGAAAACAAATTATGTATTAAAACATCAGCTTTAACATTGTTGGAAAGCGTATGGAGCCCAAGATTTCTGATCTTATTTTAAACCATACATCGAGACCATCCATATCTATAAACCTTATACCGACTTGATTCTTTAATTAATCACATTATTAAACTCAATAGCAGTATTGTTAGATTTCTGATGAGATCTTGATATTCTTTTAGTTTTTTCGATGTTACTCAGTTATTCTCATACTGATAAGATTATGTTTATTTAATTAATTAATATATATCATTATTTCAAAGTCGTGAACAGTCAGCACATATAAATCAAAATATCAGCCAAAAAATTAATTAATTATCATTTTGAACCAAATATTAATCCTGACTGTTGTTATTAAAATTTTATCTTACACGCCGTATGAATATTATTATAAGTGTTATCCCACAAATACGTAAATTTCAACACGCCTATTACAAATAAACATAATTTCTATAATAATTGGTTTACTCAGTATTGATTAATTATAGATACAGTATTAAGAGAACGCTGAAATATATTTAATTGTAAGTATTGTAGACGTTACAGTATTTTTAAACACGAATATTAGCATAGAATTTCAACATTTTATTAAAGTTGCCTTAATAGTTGCTAGTCATTATTTAAAAATTGTATTTATTGTATTAAATGGTGTGAATGTTTTAATTTCCATTCGTGCAGGTGTTTAGATTGTGTTGTCAATTATATTATTGCAATAATGAGTTGAAAGTGAATTGATGGTTCGTCACCGCGAAGTTGTATTAGAAATAATATGGTCTCAGTAATTTAGTAATAATGAAGTATAGATTGTACTTCAAGGTGATAAAATAATTACAACATACTGCCCGTTTGTACATTTAATTATACCTTCAATAGGCAGAGCGAAGGCATAAAATAGTTAATGAATAATATTGTGGCTAGTTATATAATAAGATGGATAAATATATAAATAATAATAAAACGGTCGTGCTTGCTTCACTTAGGCGGGGCGCTAGAGGTGCTCTTAGCCGCATTGTGGGTGCTTTAACTTTTATATGCAGTACATGGGACCTATGTGCACGTGTGTGCATTTTCAACGCGATCAAGTATACAATATTATTTCTAGAACAATATCTGCACTACATATTTGTTATAATTGTCCCGAAATTGTGGAATAAGACATGTTAAATATGAATAATGTTAGTATTATTATTATTATTTCTATATTCCGTTTATTCAAAAATATGTAGGTACCTATGATTTGGAAATTTTTGCTTTATTTTGAAATTACTGAACCAGGTTCGAAAAGCCAACATTAAAACATAAACAGTGGTTCGCTAGAGTAATGTTATAATCTAAAAACTCTTGCTACAATTTGAGCAATAATCCTAATGGTAAACTTTAGCGTAACTTGTAGGACAAAGTCATAGGTAAACACGACCGCGGGCACATAACTTGAGAAAGAATTGAATCAGCATGTTTTACACTTTTATAAGCATTTGTAATAAAACAGTTAAGTACATTTTACGAGTGTATAAGGTACAAGGTGCACGTGTACGTGGACATTTAATCGGATAAAAATGTGCTTTTCGAATTCATATCGTATAATTTGTAATAGGAGCGATCAACGTATATGAAATGAACAATATTAGCGTAGTATTGTTACGGTATAAAGGCTTCATTGGTTTAAGAAAAGATTCCTTATTATAATAATGCTACAGTAACGATAGAATCATTAATTGAAGGCACATTTTGTAATGTTTGTAGATAGGGTAATGTACGCAATGATCTGTTGATATATTGTATATTGAGTCTGGTGTTACCTTGTTTAAATTAAATAATATGAAGAGATTTTATTTTTTCTGAAATGTAACAGGGATATTTTTTAGCTTATTACACAGTATTATTTAAAAATATTTTCTGTAACGTTTTTGTTTGTACTATAGGGTATATTTATATAGTGTGAAAATATGAAATATATTTTTGATTCGTTATTTTTTGTTTGTTTTACCGGAAGCGTTGTTATTTTGGAAACTTAATAAAGTTAATTAAGTATTACATGTTGTTTCATTCATAATTTCCACAGCTATTCGAAGAGGTAGTACACGACGGTATTTCCGCCCAATTGAGCAGTATAATAACCTTGTGTTGTGTTCCCGTCGGTGAGTAGGGTAGCCAGGGTTCACTAGAGAGCTTTTGTGCTGTCAGTGGGAAGACCAAAAGCTTGTCTTGCTTCATCTTTTACACTGACGGCACTGAAACTCTCTGTACTTACAGGGTTGGGAGCGCGAGTGTGACTCCCTTGGTTTAGCACACGTCCATAGGCAACGGTAACCACTTTCCATCAGGTAGGCCGTGTGCTTGTGTGCCACCTAAGTGGCATATAAAAAAAGTTATTATAAAAAGAAATGAAATATTTAAAGTGAATAAAATCTAATATTTACATATGTCGAATCATGGGCCGGCGACGGCATGGCATGGCAAAGGATGTTATTACTAATCAAGTTATTTTGAATCTTATTATACACAGTATCCTGCGGCATGCTGCGACGTACAACATTCCGTTGACTGCCTTTGTGCCGTAGCGGTCGTGAACGCGGCCACTACGATCGGGTTCCGCGCGGGTTCAATCCCCGCTCGGTGCAAATATTTGTATGCATGAATATGAATATTTGCATTGGTCTATCCTACTAATATTATAAAGGCGACAGTTTGTAAGTATGTGAGGATGTTTATTACTCTTTCACGTAAAAACTACTGACTGGAATTAAATGAAACTTAACAATAATATAGCTTACATCAAAATAACACATAGGCTCTATTATTATCAGCGATGAACGGGATTAGAATTTCACGCGGGCGGAGCCGCGGGCAACGCGAATGTATAATATTATGTATTTACAAAAAAAATTGTATGAAGTAGGTTTATAGGCATTCTAGAATCGTCTTTTCCTCAAATTAGCAGTTCTTATTTGTGTCTCTTCAGTAGAAGTGCTGTTAATAAATCTGGGAACAACCATAGCGACACAATCACACAATAAACTTCGAATGCACGAAGAGTAGGTAAAACTGATGCTAGAGTAGCCATGGCATACCGCGTGATGCCGTGGCATGCCATACCGTGTTGTGCCGTCAGTGGGCGCCGCCGGCCCTAACTCCTATTTCCGTTATTTATAGCTGTTCAACATTTAGTCTTAATGTAATGGTGTACCTACATCAGAACTAAGGGTCCAACTTGTCAAACGAAATAAGACTTATAGGGCATTTAGTTAAAACTTAAAGTACCTAAACGCCAAAGATATCGCCAATGGGGTGTGGAGGTCAAGACCACTAAAAACAGAAAAACGATTTTCGACCTTAATGACATTTTATTCATTACATGATTTTTCCCATTAATAGATGCAGCTGATGACGAATATAAGAAAAAGACTACTATGTTAGCGTCACTAATCGTTATTATTTAATCATGAATTTAGAGCTAGATTACTCAGTTTTTCTCAAAAATTAGCAATTTGCAAAATGGCACTAACAGATCATAAAAGGTGGGTTGAAAAAGAATAGCGGGGTTTAATGACATTTTTGGTAGGGACAACCGGCTCAAAAGAGTTACCGAGTGAAGATCAAAAACTTTCCTATCTACCTACTATAAGAGTGAAGTGTTGTTGTAATATTCCCATGTAGTGCACAGTATAATTAAAATTGTTTGCTATAAGGTGTGTCTGTTAACAGTGAAGAACCGAATACCGAATGTATGTACTTGCAATATTAACTTTCGTCCGTGATGTACTAACGTTGTCCTGTGATCTTGTTTTGACTTCACCTCGTCTGATGGTAAGCTGAAGGCAAAGTCTCAGGAAAGTGAATCACCATTACAGAAACGTACCATGTTAACAATGGCGGCACTCAGCTTGACGGCATCATCATTCACTCCCCGCTTAAAGGACCCGGGACTCAAGGAAGAAGGAAATACGTGAGCTGGTAAGGAATTCCAGTTTTTAATGGTGCGGTAAAGGAGTCACTGAACCGCTTGATGATTCAATTTTAGGGTGGCAAACCATTGTTTTTAGTTGACCATGAGTAATGTGCTGAGCGCAAGAACTGCCACTCCTAAGGCCGCCACAAGGACCCTCCTCGGCGTCTCTCATGCCGAACCTGTCAACGTTTACAGTGCCAAGTCCTCACTCGTGTAACGGTGAAGACACTCTGATGGTGGTTCCTTCGTGATCCGACACAAGTAATTCTCGAAACACCCATTCCTGGTGATCACTGTGTCAGCCGGTACGAGAGGCTTTCATTTGGCCTCTCTAGTCATTCTTCCTTGATGGGTCTTATCCTAGGTATATCAGTTATAGAGCTAACTAACACAATTGATTTTCGCCTTTTTGGGGGTTGGTTTCTACATAAATTATTTCTTGACTTACTTTAATTGTAAAATGTTGATGTTCATATGTGCTCTTTGTGTGCCTAAACTGATGATGAATGAAATTGATTCTTTGATATCACGGCGAGCCCTGCGCGTGGTCGCTCAAGTCGTTGCTTTCACTCCACACATATACTGGTGGAACTGGCACTGCCTGACTGACTTTCTCGAGGCTCAGGTGCCATGGTAGGGTACCAGCAAGAAGACTCGCCGCCTCGAAGATCAGAAACCGTTGTAGTTTCCGCAACAGCTGTGCCTTGTTGACCTACAGGGCCTCCACCCATATACGGCCATGAACTGCACGATCGATTCTCTCACCAGAATCCTTATATGCATGGTGGCATCCATGATGGAGTCCTTCTAGCGAAAGCCATTTGTGTTATCCGCCAGATCTGGTCCCACTTTAGAGAGGTCCTCGACGAAGTGCTATGCAATGACTCTTTTAAAGTATCTGCACATCTCGTCGCGCAATGCTATGGAATAGTAGGTGGACGGTGAGTCCGTCGGGCGCAACTTGCTTCTTATCATAAGATAGGGCCACCCCTATGGGTACTGCAAGGTTCTACGGTAAGTCCTTCACGATACAAGCTGCACGACACAGTCTCCCAAATGTTAACAACGATCACATTTTATAAAATTACTAGCTGTTGCCTGCGGCTCCGCCCGCGTGGATGTCGGTTATCGCTTAGTGTTGAGTCGCTATTGAGCATAAAAAAATTCTAAAATAAAAGTAGCCTACGTTACTCCTTATTACATCAGCTACCTGCCAATAAAGTCGGTCTGTCTGTCCGTTTGTTCCGGCCAATCTCTGAAATGGCTAAACCGATTTTGACGGGACTTTTATTGACAGGCCTTGCTGATGTAATAAGTCTTAGCCGGATCGGTTTAAAATTGACAAAGGTTCATACAAACTTTCATCCCCTATTTTATCCCCTTGGGGGTAGAATTAATCAAATTTTTTTTCCCTTTCTTAGCGGATGCCTACGTCATAACATCTACCTGCAAATTTCAGCCCGATCCGTCCAGTGATTTCGGCTGTGCGTTGATAGATCACTGTCAGTCAGTCAGTCAGTCCTTTGAGTTATATATATTTAGATTACGAGTAGATACCTACCGTTTTTGACATTTGGGAGATTAAAATTAGATCGAGGTTATGAGTTGGCTTCTGACTTCGCAGGGTAGGTATCTCAGAGGTAAAAAGGTTCATTTGAATCAGAAATAAATAAAACACGAGTCACCTTTTAATTATTTATTATAATTATTTACAACTTACGTTATAATTTTGTTTAGGAGTAAACTGCAATGTTATCCTAATCTACACTACAGTGCATCGATTTTCGTTTCAAGGCACAAAAATCTGCATACAAAGACGTTACTGTGATTAAATTACCATGTCTTGTGATAAACTGCTTCATAAAGGATTTTAATGTGCCTAAACCATACCTAGGAACTCAAATATATTATAAAAACGAATAGAACACCTTATGTGACTAGATGGTGGAATGTCATCTAATATTCTACATAAACCCTATGCTTTCATTTAATGATTTCCTTTGCTTGCATAAATATTTTTATAACACTAATATAATATGCGCATTTTTTTGTGATAGGTACAGAAAACAGCCCGTAGCCGGGCGGACACGGGGAGTCATACACAATTTCTTAGTTTGTGTAAAGCTCGAAACGACTATTGTCTACCCAGACGCCGCAGCCCGCAGTCCCCACTCCCCAGTCCGCGGCCGCCCGCGAGTCGCGCCACACACACGCCCACATTAACTAAGAGTCACGACATCACACTTCTCGTTAACAACGCTAAACACGATTAGATTCCTTCAAAGTTTGAAAATTTAACTAGCCTTCACCTCCCTCAACCGATATCCTATAAAACATGATTCGAATAACAATTTACGAAGTCTATATATTAATGTAAATTTTTACTTATAATTCAAAGAAATAAATACAGCGAGCGTAGTGCAAAATTGGTGATTTGGTATATCTCTAGCTGTGCTGCTTTAGCAGGCTTCTCTCGTTGACCTTTAGAAGGTAAGTAACACTATACAGAAATTTTGTCCGGACGAGCCTCCGATTGACTCTGCCGACGTGAGCGTAATCGAATAGTTTTACGAACGATTTTTATGTTGAGCCAACTTCAGTATAAACGGGAGACAGAGATACCAACTACGTTTTTTTGGTCACTAACAGATCAGTAAAAATTTACACTTAAATAAAATCTAATATCAATATAATATACACTTTCGTAATATCAATTGAGGAACCTGAGGATTGTCAAACTTGATGTTAGTTTGGTTAATATTTGTTTGGTCTCGCATTTTAACATCACTTAGGTATAAAATAAAGATATAATTGTTCGAGATGACTAGTAAGTACTCCAGAGCTTATTGTTGGAATCTACTGTCGTCTGCATATACCGAAATGCTCGTATCTATAATATTAATGTTTTTTGTTGTAAGCTGCCGCTTAGAGCTTGACCTTGCCGGAGCAGATGTCGTTGAAGAGCTGCGGCGTGATGGGCACGAAGTCGGCGCCCTGGCGGAAGTACAGCGGGTCCTTGATCACCTCGGGGTCGAAGCCCTCCTTCTGGTACTGAAGTTTCTTCAGTTTAAAAGTGCCTGGAAAAAAACAAGGAGGTAAATTAAAAATATTATGCACACAGTTACTTTTAAACACTTTCCTTATGACTATTTCATACTTAGGTAGTAGTTCCCTTCATACGGTCACGTCTCTTTCTTAATGAATCGCGATGAAAGGAATCGTATATTTATTTCTACTAGCAATCCTGGCATAGGTACGGGTACACCTTTCTTTTCTTTTTCTTTCAAGCGGTTGTGCGTAGGCACTTTAGGCACAGAATAGATAATAAATAATTTAGGTATGCGATTTAATTGAGGAGCGTCAAAAGTTTAAGAACATATTCAGAGTGGCAAAAGTAAGATTAGTGACAAAATTCCATATAGATAAATTATACGTATCTATTGTTCGGGGCATTGTATTGGACATAAAACTTCTTGGACCTATAGGTGCATTACAAGTTTCTTGGATCTGGCCCCCGATTTTGCTAATTTTATGTCATAGCAAAATCACTGTTATACCAGTAACAAATGAAATTACCTACATTAAATTTTAGACTTTATAGAAGTCCAAGATTAAATTAAAAAGACTTTATTATATTTTTTCATTCATCACAAAATGTTATTTTATTTTAGACTCTAGCAGCATAAAAGTAGTCTAAAATTAATCGCATTTTGTTTGTTGTGTCAGTGGTATAACAATGGTTTTATTATGACATAAAATTACTAGAATCGGGGTCCTGTTTTGAAATTATTACATGCGCGCCTGGGCCTCGTTTGTCTTGTGATTTAGTTCCAAGATTCGTGTCCTGAGTTAAACCGTCATCTTGAAGTTCAGAATTGTGCGAAAATATGATATCGAGTATGAGTGCGTGTGCGTGTGAGTGCGTGTGCGTGTGCGTGTGCGCGTGTGCGTGTGAGTGCGTGTGCGTGTGCGTGTGCGCGTGTGCGTGTGCGTGTGAGTGCGTGTGCGTGTGCGTGTGCGCGTGTGCGTGCGTGTGCGTGTGCGCGTGTGCGTGTGCGTGTGCGCGTGTGCGTGTGCGTGTGCGCGTGTGCGTGTGCGTGTGCGCGTATGCGTGTGCGTGTACGTGTGCGTTTGCGTGTGCGTTTGCGTGTGCGTTTGCGTGTGAGTGCGTGCGCATGTGCGTGTGCCTGGGCGTGTGCGTGTGCGTGTGCGTTTGCGTGTGCGTTTGCGTGTGCGTTTGCGTGTGAGTGCGTGCGCATGTGCGTGTGCGTGTGCGTGTGCGTGTGCGTGTGCGTGCGCGTGCGCGGAGAGGTACGTACCGGTGAGCTCGATGTGGTCCATGAGGCGCAGGAACAGCGGGCGCGCGAAGGACGGCAGCGAGTCGTCCAGCTCGCGCGCCAGCCGCGCCAGCTGCAGGCCGCGCGCCGGGTCCACCACCGCCGCCATGCCCGCGCGCCCCTCCGTCTGCGGGATCTGCGCACGCCGCACCACGGTTATACCGAGCGGTTTATACACATTGCGGAGCGAAACTTTTAAGTTTGGGCACAGTTTCGATAGACAATTTTGTCTAGAAGTATTTATTAAAAAAAAAAAAGTTTTTATTTTAAATATTATATCTTTCACCAGTACAATATTCAGATACATTTAAAAAAAATTGTTCGGGAAATTAATACTTCCAGACGATTTTGCTATGCAAACTGTTGCAAACTATCCAAAATATTTTGCTCCGAAACAACTATAAAAATCAGGGTTTATATCATTAATTACATACATTAGCCCTATCCATGGGCGTACCCAGGGGTGAGGGGTGGAAATGGGGCGTTCGAACCACCTTGCTCTGCTTTGTCCGAAGTAAAATGTTTTAAAACACGACACAAAGGAATTCGACTTGACATTTGCCCTATCCCTTAAAGAAAGCGCCTCGGACCCATGACACCACCCAATAGCAGCACCACCGGTAGTGTCAAGGGAATTATTTAATCCCCCATGGCACCACTGGTAGTGTCAAGGGTATTATTCTATCCCCATGACACCACCATCATATTGTGCAAATGGAACTGGACAACTGGCGAATGTACCGTCTCCAAAGAGATCACAAATGCGCTATATTTACTACGTTTATTTGAGGTTATATTGCCAAAGATCAAGCATTAGATAAACTTTCACAGGGAAGCATGTGAAGGGATTACAATAAATAACTTTAAATATATTTATCTCCATTAAAGACAGGTTATAAAATGAAAAAAAATGCACTATTTATTCGGTGGTTTCATTGAATAACAGAATAGTACCTTTGACACTACCGGTGGTGTCATGGGGGTTGAATAATACCCTTGAAACTACCGGTGGTGCGAAAGAAAGCTGGGTACGCCCATGGCCCTATCCCTGAATCATCTGCTGTGACACCCACGGAAGAAGATGGGGTGGCGGCATGCTACTCTACCGGAAACCAACGCGGCAACTATGTTCTCACAACATAGCGCGGTTAGTCTTGATCGGTTCAGTAGATTTGGTGAATCGGAGAGCATGTTTAAACTATCGATATTCTTAGCAGTTGGTTCACAATCACTTTAGTGTAATAATATCGGTCACAAATGGCTGCTCCGTCCATGTTATGGTAGGTGACACTCGTTCACGAACATAACGCTTGAACCAGCCATCGACCACCTGACCATATCACAGGGAAGAGAACCCAACCTATTGTACGACGACTTAAATGAGCAATCGTTATGACAGTAAGATGGGAATCGGTAAGCATAAATATTCTTATATTTTTTTACAAATAAATGCCATGGGGATCAAACAGACATTTCCGCTACCGTCGCGTCGCTTCAAACATTCCTGTCCCTTACGATTACACCGACGCGCGACGTCGATAAAAGTTAGATCCTATCGCGCGTTCGCAAGGTCGCCTCTATGCTACATTCAGTATAAAAATATTAGATATAGATAAATCGTAATCAATAGAATACCGTCTGCAATAGAATGTTGCTCAGTCGGTAGTTAAAAAATAAAAATCGATAAGACAGAATGAGCAACTTTACAAATTAACAAAATTGCTTACGCAAAACAAAACTGACTTAATAGTAAATATAATAGACTTATCTTAATCAACCTTCATTGTCTTAAGGATAAGACAATGAAGGTTATAGCGTCGGCTTCGAATTCTGGTAAATCCTATCACAATCCTAGCACAAGCTGGAGGGGTTAACGGGAATACTAGTAATTTCGGTTATGATCGTTTGACCGTAACCGCTGTACCGCGCCTTGGGCATGTGCGAGGTGAGACGGGGGAGTATCGACCAATCGGATTTGGTCAGTCCGCCGCCAGCGCTCGCGGCGGTATCTCGCTCTCGACTCGTGCTCTTTCTATCTCTTTTTTTACCTCGTCCCCCGTTACGCCGCGGGGACCCCTGTGCGTATCTGCGTATAGCGCTCGCGGTCGGTCCATATATTCTAGTTTCGTTCGGCACGTGAGTGTACTTACAGAGACCCCGTAGACGACGCAGGGCCGCTGCTCGAGGCAGGGCGACATGGCGTCCTCCACCTCGGCCGTGGCCACGTTCTCGCCCTTCCACTTGTACGTGTCGCCGGTGCGGTCGCGGAAGTACAGGTACCCGAGCTCGTCCGCCACCAGGATGTCGCCGCTCACGAACGCCGCGTCGCCTTTGCGGAATATGTCGCGCATCAACTTTTTGTTACTGTCGGCCTGAAATGTCGGAAGTAATAATAAGTTGCAAGTTTCAGCATTGAAAATAATTCCATTTTTTAAAATACCCCATAACAAAAAAAGCAAATATCAGTTTGGATTCTTGATAAAAAAAAACGTGACATCACCAAACGTCTACTTTCCCTAGGACCATTCCTTTGGACCTTTTCGTACTGAAAGCGTAGCAACTAGTAGAGTTAGCATAGCAGTAAGAATATATATAATAAATAGGTATATATATATATTTATATATTCATATATAAATCTTGAAGGACATGTTGCGTCCTACATGGCGTTATTTACCGATGATGCCGCGTCCGACTGACTTTGTGCGTCCGAAATACGGACGCAAGATTAACCGACCCTCATTTTCAGCCCAAATGTTCCTTATGATCAATAGAATGCTAGGGCGAAAAATTGGCATGGACGTAAATCCATCACTACAACGCCTTTTAGCGTATAATATAGTTCGGCCGTCGCCCGACTGAAATTTGGAGGGCACTAGTGTTCAGCGTATACTTTACCACGTATACTTTGAGTTCAGTTCACCGATCTTAATGTGTCCATTGAATATCGTACTTAATTTGTAAAGTTTTTATCATGTTTTCGTGACAACAATCTTGCGTCTCTTAAATATCCTTAAACGGGCACTAGGTACGGTGTCTGAGGGGTCTATTCGGGGTTCACGAGGGACGGCGGGGCGGGCGGCGGGCTTCACCGCGCTCGCGTGCCGAAGTTTTTAAACAAACAGACATGTGCGGGCCGTGATGTAAGTTTGTCACCAAAGTGAAAGCTTTAAAAATGGTTATTTATTTGATCTATTATTACCTATAGATAGTTTTTTTTTAATCTTCAGTTGTTATTGAGGATTGAGGTCTTAGTCATAGCGTGACTATGTCGCCCTCATTGGAATTGTTGAATACATGGTGTTCAATCAATGATCTATACAGCAAATCTTAGCTAAGGAATACAATTTTTTCGGCTCCTCAGAAGTTGGACTAGCGAGGATACTGTTACATAGGCCCATATTGTTATTACCGTTACCATATTGTTACGACAGACGTCGATATCTCGAAAACTAATAACCGGATCTTCAAGAAATAAAAACGCATTGTTAGTGACGAGGTACTCTACCGATTGGCATAGAAAAATCTAGAATTGTCAACACAAAGTCACAACCTACCTACGAGTACCTACTCTTTTGAATAAATGAAAACAATAGGTGAATATCGAGAATGAACTCGAAAGTTCAGTGACGGCGGCAAACTTCAAAAGAGAGTGGATAGTTATCGCTCGCGTATTTTCTAGATGATTCGACCCTCCTAATTGAGAGGTATATGAACACGCTCGCATAGCGACACCATTCATTCTGTCTTTGAGATCGCTAACAAACACAGCGAGCTTAAGCAACCGAAGAAGATTATACCTGTGACCTGAGCAACGACTGTGGACTACTGTGAACTACTGAGCGACTGGAACTGTTGAAGAGTACTGTGTGCACTAGTGATTTAATTGTCTAGTTTGTGGTGAGCTAATAAATTCCTTCGTTGCGTACACGGCATTTATTTGTACCCTGTGCACGTAACAATATAATTGCTTTCTTTGAGCCTCATTCCGGACACACTTCATCAAAATGTAATTGATTGACGTTACATAAGCTACAGTTAGGCGAGCCCAACTTATCCTTTAAAGATAGACTGTAGGCACTTGAGGTGGAAACGATCCAGAGTACGTTTGTGGTGCCGATACACACACCACATCTCAGAGGAATATAAGAGGTTTGACAGCACAACTGCCATGTAAACAGATATTTTGGTGGCCAGCTTAAGGTCATTTGAGCAGAAAACCTTGGAATGCAGCTTCCCAAATATCGCAGCTGCGGCATAGATCCTGCTGCCGATCTCATCATCAAGGTCACACTTGGATGTTATAGTGCTCCCCAGATAGCAAAACTGGTCAACCTGCTTGAGCATGTCCTGACCTAGCTGTATAGACAGTGTCTCGTGACCATGTGTGTCCAGAGACATCACCTCCGTCTTCTTGACACTGATTTTAAGGCCGAACTTGCAGCAAGCTTGGTGACAACTGGACATTAGCTGTTGCAGGCCATCAGGGGATTCTGCCACAAAGCATAAGCATACATGATTTCTGTAATCATTGTATGGGGAGACCTTAGTGCGCGCCTTAAGTCTGGCCAAATTGAAAAGACCATCCTCCGCCATCTGTGCGGAAGCGGATGCGTACTCCCTCAGAAAGAGTTCGTAAAACATCACTGACTATTACTGCAAAGTACTTGGCGAACAGTGTGGGCGCTAGAACACACCCTTGTTTCACCCCACAGGTAACGAGTAAGAAATTTGATTGTTCACCATCGACACCGAAATGAAAATAATATTTCAAGGCCTTTCCCAATAGCTGACAAAAGCGAAATACCGCGGTTAGAGTTGCAGTCGCAACGGTCACCCTTGTTTTTGTAGAGGGTTTTTTTTTAATTTTTTATACCACTTAGTTGGCAGACAAGCACACGGCCCACCTGATGGGAAGCGGTTACCGTGGCCTATGGACGTATGCAACACCAGGGGTGTCACACTCGCGCTGCCGACCATAGGGAAACCTTCTGATGCCCCTCTTGAAGAACTCCATATTGTAGGCACTTGGGAAAACCGCAGCAGGGAGGTCATTCCACAGCTTGAGTGTGCGTCGGATGAAGTTTCTTTCATACCGCACAGTGCGCACCGTCTCAGGTCGCAATGTGTGGGGATGAATTCCCTGCCTATGGCGAGAGGTGCGATGATACAATGTAGCTACGGGCATCATGTCTAACAATTCATCTGAGCACAAACCATTGTATAGGCGGCAGAACACACACAATGAGGCAAAATCCCTCCTAAGGCTAAGAGGTTCCACTCTACCTGTGAGTATGGGATTGTCAACCAGCCTCAATGCCCGTCTTTGCAACGAGTCGAAGGGGTCAAGTTGGTACGCAGGTGCTCCAGCAAAAAGGTGACAGCAGTACTCCATGTGAGGCCGGACCTGTGCTTTATAAAGAAGGAGTTGCTGCCCCGCAGTGAAATACTGCTTCGCCCTGTTGAGCACTCCGAGCTTTCTTGATGCCAAGTTAACCTTGTCCTGCAAATGACTTCGGTATTGGACGTCACTGGAGATATCGACACCAATTATCCCTATACTCAGGGAGATGGTAAGCGGTGTGCCCAGGAATTGCGGCGCTACAATGAATGGGGTTTTCTTAGCGGTGAATACACATACTTGTGTCTTAGTGGGGTTGACTTGGACTAGGTTTAGTCGTCCCCAATCGGATATTCCAGAGAGAGTAGTCTCGATTTCAGACACAAGTTGTTCGCGACTCTTCTCCACCTCGGACTGAGGGATATTTGCACGGCCCGTGTAACACGTGTCCCCGGTACTGTCGCCCGCATAACAATGAATGGAGCCATCAGACAGCATGTCATTGATATGCAGCAGAAACAGCGTCGGAGACAACACGGAGCCTTGTGGGACACCAGCGTTTATGTTCATGCGGTCCGAGCAGCTGCCGTCGACGACGGCTTGGATGCTTCTGTTGGACAAAAAGCTGGAGATCCATTCGCACAATCCTTCGAGGAGTCCATAATATGGCAACTTCGTAAGAAGACCTTTGTGCCAGACCCGATCGAAGGCCTTCGCTACATCGAGGCTGACCGCTAGTGCTTCACCTCGACTTTCGATGGCTTGCGCCCACCGGTTTGTGAGATACACAAGAAGGTCACCGGTAGAGCGACGGTGGCGAAAACCGTACTGTCGGTTGCTCAGTAGACGTCCTTCAAGGTACCTCAGGAGTTGTGTATTAATAACACGCTCCATAACCTTCGAGAGAAGGGAGGTTATAGCGATAGGCCTGTAATTGGTCGGATCTGTCCTGTCACCTTTCCTAAGAAAGGTGACAGGACAGATCCGTACCTCAGTACAGGGTGCACGAATGCAGTCTTCCACGAGGCCGGGACCTGCCTTGCGGAGTATGAGAGTGCGAAAAGTCGTGTAAGTACAGGGCACAGTGCTTAAGCACCATCGCCGGTATGCCGTCCGGCCTACTCGACTTCCGAACATCTAGGGACTTAAGCTCGTGCCGGACCACCCGTTGTGTGATTTTAATTTAGGTCATCGAAGCACCACAGCTGGGGATGATGGGTGGTTCGGCGTTCCCGTCGTTCATAGTCGAGTTTGACGCAAAGAGATTACCCAAAAGATCGGCCTTCTCCTTAGCGCCATGGGCCAGACTACCGTCGGATTTTTGCAGCGGCGGAAGGCAAGCCTGGCAGAAGTTTCCCTCAGCAGCTTTAGCGAGCGACCAAAATGCACGACTGCCAGATGGGTAGCGCGCAAGCAAAACTCAAACTTTGCTCTAGACGTTGCCTTTTTACTGGACCTTGAAGCAGCATTCAACTTCCGCTTCACCTCAGCGATGTTCGGATTCTTATTGGCAAGAGCCGTGGTCCAAGCCTTGTATGCAGATTGCTTGCGGTCTCTAGCTTCCCTGCAAGGCCTATTAAACCACGGGCGTTTGCTCGCTCCTGTCGCGACCCAGCGGTTGGGGACGTAACATTCCATACCCACTAGAATCGCGTCAGCGACTGCTGTTGCACAGGAGCTTGGATCATCAGAAGAGAAGTAAAGCTGCCTCCACGGGTACGACGCGAAGAATTCTCGCAGTCCGTCCCAGTCTGCCGACTTGTAGTGCCACACATGCCGCCACTGAGGTGGCCGCGGTGGTTCAGGCCGCGCGAGTGACACTTGCGCCCGGACGAGGCTGTGGTCCGAATTACCGAGAGGTGCTTCCACCCTTAAGGGTATTCATCCGGGCGCGTCAGCAGAAGGTCCAGTATAGAGCTTCTGTGGGTCTCAATTTCTGGTGTTCTAGTGATAGAATGCACCAGTTGAGAGAGCCCATAAGTTAGAGCGAAGTCGTGAGCAGCCCTTCCCGCAAAATCAGTCCTAGGAGACCCCAGCCACATACAACCAGAGCCCACAGACAAGTTGGGGTTGTGTGACTGGCTGGCGCGATGGGCGGAAGGGCCCCCGGTCCCCTCTCAGATACTGAAGCCAGGTCCACTCCGGTCTCCTCCTCCGGCATGGCTACAGCACCGGGAACTTTACACAGGCTGCTGGTTCAGCCTCCTGAGGCGGAGATTAAGTAATCCCCAGGTTCGGAAACCGTACAGCCTGCGGGCGGCCAGCGGATAACCGTTTCACCGAGTCTCCCTGACCACCGCGCCAACATTTCACGCCCCCACCAGTCAGTGGGGTCAATTTAAGCCTTTGGTCTTCCTACTGACAGCACAGAACCTCTCCAGTGGGCTCAGGCTACCCTACTCACCGCCGGGAACACAACACAAGGTTATTATAACCGGGGTATTCTGTAGGGCGGAGGTACTTACCCAGACGGACTGCTCAATTTTGGACGGGAGATATCGTCATGTCCTTCCTCCAAATAAAAATACAAATAAAGGTACAAATGCGAGACACTTTAAAGTCATCCGGGACTCGCTCTTCCTCCCACATACGAGCAAAAAGTTTCCAAACCAACATCTACAACTCCCCGCCGCCGTATTATAACAGCTCTCCCGGTATAAGGTCAATACCATCCGCTCGCTTCTGTTGCTGCCTGATAGCAGAGACAACCTCATCATATGACAGGGGCTCATCCAGCTCAATGGAAAGAGGGAGTTGAGGTATTAGACTCACATTTTGTAAATCAGATGATCGATCTACGTTGGACTTGGACTTGACCAGTATCTCTCTGCCTGACAAGTATAATCAATCAAGTGCCAGTGTTTCGGATCGAGGATGCATCCACGTTGTCTTGTGCTTAGCGGCAAGTCTGAACATAGTGTTCGATATTGCAAGCTCAAAATGAGCACAAAGACTGAGTAGCAACTGACCATTGCTGTTCATGTTGCCGACTCCGTGTCTACCCAAGACTCCAGGCCAAGCCTCATTGTCCCGTCCAACTCTGGCATTGAAATTGCCTAGCAATATAACCTGCTCTCTGGCGTTTATGTTGTCAAGGCATTGAGATAGTTCCTCGTAGAATTTATCTTTGATGTCATCAGCCTTGTCTAGCTTAGGGGCATAGACACTGATGACATTAAGGTAATTGTCTTTGTCCGTGAAGGCGCAGTGTGGTAACGCGGTCTGAAGAATGCATAGGGTGCTCCTCAAGTCGCTTAGCTATGTGATTCTTGATGGCAAACCCTACGCCTGAACGTCGCGGTTCGGAAGCTGTGGTACCTTTCCAAAAGAAAGTATAGCCGCCACCTTCTTCTATCAGCTCTCCTTCATCGGCAAGGCAATCCACGTTATATCGATGAAGTTCCCGAGCTACTATGGCAGTTTTGCGTTCAGGGCAGGCGTTGCCATCGCGATCAACAAGCGTTCTCACGTTCCACGCGCCGAATGTCATTATAGGTATTGTCATTTTTGTATGCTAACTATTAGTTATTTAATATCTGTGCCTGGAGTCTTTATAAGCCCTTATATAGATGGAAGCCTCGTGGCTGATAAGCTGGATACAATAATTCAAAAACAGTATTCGGAACCAATCTGAATTCAATAGTAGATAGATGTCATGTAGTTATTAAATCATTATGATATATGCAGAGCATTATACGGAATTGATTTCAACATGCAGTTGGATGGAGGCGGGAATGTGCATGCAGTGTTTTGAACGTATACGGAGATATTCAGTGTGCAAGAAAGATTTAAGAGTGAACGGACGAACTAATTCAGTTATACGGAACCAATCTCAATTCAATAGTAGATGGATGTAATTTAGTTATTATAATCATTATGATATATGCAGAGCATTATACGGAATTGATTTAAACATACATTCGGATGGAGGCAGGAATGTGCATGCAGTGTTTAGTAGGTATACGCAGGTATTCAGTGTGCAAGAAAGATTGAAGAGTGAACGGACGCACAAATTCAGCTAGAAATATTTAATTTGAATATCACCATTTAACGTTTAAATGAAATTTGACGTCGACTACTGATATGATACTGATTAAAACATCTTACATACGCAATGAAAACATTAAAAATCTCACTACATTCAGTGGACGCCGCCGGGTGGTAGTTTGTAAAGACGCAAGAAGTCCTTCGCGATTTATATATATATATATATATATATATATATATATATATATATATATATATATATATATATAAGAGCATAGTTAGTAAGAAGCATAGGTATGATATAGCCTATATAGGTAATAGCTAGGTACCTATTTTTCTTCATTTATTTATTTATTAACTATATTTTATATGGGTAAGGTCAATGTAGGTATATTGATTTATATTTAATTTAATTTATATTAATTTTCTAAGAGCAGTACTTCGAAATGTTGAGTACCTACCAAGGTTTGCATAGCATACGTCATTCATACCTTTCACATTATTTTTTTATGAAAGTGAGCACGACTTAAAATGTGTATAGTGTGTATTAAATTCATCTAATTAAATCAAATTCCTTCTCTGGTGTTACACACGTCCATAGGCCACGGTAACCACTTTCCATCAGGTGGGCCGAGCGCTCATAAAAATAAATCTATTACCACGGAAAATTGCTAAATATGTGGCCGATGTATTAGTAGATATAATTTTATAGATATACCAAGTACCTAACGTAATGTCTCAGATGTTCAAAGTATCAGTCAAAGTCATGTCCGCTATCGTTTTTATCATGTTAATTATCCTAAATCATGCTTTTATCTTCAAAATTTGTTAGATTAACTTTGATATGATACCCTATTTAAATTGGTTATATATCTGTAAAGATACAAATGTGCTAAATAATGAATTAAACGTTATGGAAAATGTTTGTGGTAATGATACTACTATACCTACCGTTCGGCACCGTAAAGGTGTAGTATACATTTTCCCTTGCTAAGTTCAATTTTCAGACGATGCAAACTCTTTAATTAAAGAAAATAGACACTTCAGAATACCAGGTTAATGTATATACACGTTCAAGGAGTGGACGTTTTAGTAAAAATAGTATTTAGATATCTAATAAGACAAGGGACCATGGTGTTTAGCTAACCAACCATTTCCAAGATAGAGTTTGTATATTCTCGAAAATAATATAAGGTACGTAGTAGGTCTGATCTCCCACCAGAAAACCCCGATCATATGAACGCATACTATGAGAATGAGATTAAGGCAGTAAGTTTGTATGGTAATAATATATTTACATGAAGAAATAGAAAAAGCAAGTATTGCTTACCTTATCGACATATCCATAATACTCTCGGGAGGCGTTGCCCTGAGCAATTAGACCTATGAACATGCCCGGCTCATCTGGAATGAAACATATAGATAACTTTATCGACATCTCCTGTGTTATATACATCAGTCATGTTCCTTAAGCGGTAGTGATGGCTCCGTAGGTACAGAACTACAGGCTGACGGCACATGGCGTAATATAAAATATTAACACAGCGAGCAATAATTAGTTATATTACGTCGGTAAGTGGAAACTAGAGTTGACGCTGCCGGTCAGTATCCATCCAACAAATTAGGTAGTTATATAATAATTCTTAAAAAGCTCCTTAAACACAATTTTGACTAGGTACTATAAGCAATTATTTCCATGGGCCCTAGGTCAGAGGGCAAGACGGCGTTTATATTACTCCGCACTCTATTTACGGCAAGCGTCTCGTCTTATTTTTTACATGCGAAAAATCTCCAATCTCCCCACCGGAGCCAGTGGGAGAGGTTAAGTCGGACTCGAACCGACTAAAACGCCTGAGGGTCGTTGTTGGTTGCCGAAGGTGAGGTTGACTGGCATACCCCTCGCACCCCGGCCGAGGCACGCGTCGCCTTGGAGCAAAACAAGCCGATGGTTTAGAGTGGCCAACTAAACGCCTTCAGGTGTGCTCAATTGCCATACTGCGCGGTTATCATGAAACTTATTACACACCAAAACTTCATTTCTGTTCACACGAAACGAAACAAACAAAAGACGTAGTATTTAGCTACCGTAAGTTACCCTACTTGTTTGTTTGTTCGAAGAGTTTTGTGCTCAATTGCGGGATAATTGCACATATTGCCCGAAATTTCGGAAGTACCTGGAACGCATAATAAGGTACTCACTCGGTTTGCACCGTATGCAGAACCCGTCGGGCCCGCGGATGAGCTGGCCCTGCTCGTCGGCGCGCACGAGCGCGATGGGGTGCAGGAACGTTGGCACCAGCTTCGGCATGAAGCCCACCGCGCCCACCGTGTTGTCAACGTTAACTGCCGACCAACATGCATACAGTTACAAATGGGGACAATACCTAAAATGTCTTGAACCTAAAATGTGCTCACTATACACACGTTTCTTTGGTGTTCTTCGGGGTGCTACGGTAGTGGACGAATCACCAAGCAACAATCCACGTTCGCGAGAGCCTCGTTTGTCTCGGGAAGATATTGTGTGTGTAGGTCGCATGCGGCCGTCTTTCAGTTTGCATAAATATTACAAAATAAATTTAAGACCTGCACGACATACGTTTGGCCGTAAGCGTGTCACACATGACGCAAGGGATGGCGTTAACAATAGAAGATAGTAACCCCTTTATTATAATATTAACTCCTTAGTTAGTCCTTAGGAACATGGTGCTACCCAGGATTAAAATCGGGAGGTGTTTGAGACAACGAAACAATGATAATATGCACCAAATGACATTTTTATCTATCTATACGATATATTCGTGATTCGCGAATGTTTTCAATAAATGATATTAAAGCTTCTGATAAAAAAATCATGGCTTTAAATTTGATTTAGTTATTAAGATAATAATACCTATATAAAATGAATCATCCAATGCACATTGCAGATTACATTGTTTTTTTATTATTTTAAAGTTTCAGCTTCAGCATTGCGCAATTAACTACATCATACGCACATAGTAAATAGATAATTACTTTGCGTAATGGGGAAATGCCCTGATAAGGTTTGAGTCATGTGACGCTGCGGGCACTAAATGGGTGACTTGGTTACATTGTTTCAGTAAACAATAGTCATAAATATTGACCGTATTGTGGTTTGTTGTAGCTTGTAACGGTACGTCGCAGCTGAACTACTAGTTTATACAAAATAATATACTTTACATCAAGTTATATACAGGGTGGAAGATTTCGATCTTAACTGGAGGGAAAGTTAGATACTAACATAACATACATAAACTCACGCCTATATCCCCGAAGTGGTAGGCAGAGGTGCTAGCACCCAAATTTCGCCAGTTTATGTTTAGGTCCCAATGTAATAGGTGGCGAGGCTATTGCCATTAACCGGGCACTTATTAACCTGCGATAAATACACATAACTTCGAAAAGCATCGAAAAGTCATTGGTGTGTGCCATGGTAAAACCTGGGATCGAACCCGAGACCTCGTCTCAACAGTCTATTACCCATACCACTAGGCTACCGCGGTTATTGGCCTGACATGGCCTTAAATCTATATTAATATTATAAACCTGCAGAGTTTGTTTGTTTGTTTGTTTGAACGCGCTAATCTCTGGAACTACTGGTCCGATTTGAATGATTCTTTCAGTGTTGGGTAGTCCATTTATCGAGGAAGGTTTTAGGCTATATATCATCACGCTACTACTTAAGGGAGCGGAGCATTGATAATAAATGTTAACAAATCCGGCAATTTTTCATACATATTTTGAAGACTAAAACATACGGGCTCAAAGGGATATGAAACCTCGTCTCAGTAGTCCACTAGGATACCGCGAGTATATTTCAATACTAGAGAAAGCGAATTTCACTGAAAGAAAACATTCCTTTATTTTCGAAAATTCACTTGCCACACCCGGTAATCGAACTGACCCGTAAAATAAAATCCTGTGTTTTTATGGCGTTAATCATAAGGATCAAATCTCTCTAACAAATATGGTAAAATAATATATATTTGTGTTCCAGGTAAGAAAGAGGGACGCAATATAGTCTGTATAACATTATCCCTCTTTCTCACCTGGACACGTAAGATGTAGCACCTGCCGGTTATTTTATGAAAAAGTCAATACCTTGCACATCAAAAGGAACGATACCGACAATCAGTTTTATTCGGTGCAGCACAAGTAGGTACTTAGAACGTTGTACGAAATTAATTAATTGCTTGTTTACCGCTTATTTCATTTATGATCCAATCAAATCTATGATATACATCGTTGGAACAATACAAAAAGTCCAACTTAAATCTTATTTTGTAACGGTAAAGAGTCAATTCAATAGTTTATAAATAATAATAAAATTATCATTAATTATTTAAGGCCATTTACACTTAGGTTGTTATACAAAGAAACACTTTCACTTACTTATATTGGCGTTGCCCTCGGTCGCGCCGTAGATCTCGTTTATCTGTGGCACTTTGAACCTGTCGAAGATAATATACATTATTCGTGTTTCTGTGTGCGAGTAAATAATACATTTATCACATAGTATAGATAACTGTTGCTTCTGGTGGACTGAATATCTAGTACCCTACGCCTACCTAGTACTGTCAAACACCCTCTGAGCCTTTTCCCAGCTCAGTGGGGATCGATTTTTCAATCTAACTCAGAAGAGGCCGAATTTTGTGAAGCGAAGTGCCATCTGAGCTCCACAAACAGAATCAGAATCAGAATCAGAATCATTTATTTCGCTAAACATGGGTACAAAATATGTTTAGCGAAATAAATGATTCTGATTCTGATTCTGATTCTGTTTGTGAAACCATTGGTTATATGGTATGAGGCCGCGGCGTGATCACTTTGCCTGGTCGAAGGATCCTCCATTTGTATTGGAGGAACATCACGCCACACAGACCTCCACAAACCATTGGTGGCATAACTCTTCAGGTCTTCAGTTAGTAGAATACGCAAATGTTATTTATTATAACAAGGCATGCTGAAGGCGAAAGTACGGATGCTATGTTGTACATTGTGATAAATCCAACTAACAGTAGACTGCAATTAAATAGGCTAATTGATGTATTATAAAAAACGTTATTTCTTCTCGTTTTATGGGTAGGGGTCTACCTTAGGGAGTAAGGGAGAAGTAATGACAGACTGCAATTAGATAGAAACGGCTATTTTCTTCTGTCCTCATAAAATTGTTCTGAGCTCTGAGCTCTTTCTACAGCTCTATATAAATAGGCCGCAACTGCAGATGCGGGTGTTTTTCATTTCCAACTAATGTTTGACGTAGGTAGTATAAACGTACAATAATTGGGTTTTTGAATGGCTATTATATTTATGACTCTTCAATAAGGATAAAGGGTAGCAATGCGCATCTGGTACCACGTCTGTCTGTATGGAAATTACTATCCATGAAGCGGGTGGTACACTAAAATAGGAATTTAAATAACTCCAGACAGCTTTTGATTTTCGAGCACCTGAACAGATCTTCATAAAAACCATTACATCAGCTTCTGTACAGAAAGTCACGCCTCTATGTTATTTGTACGTGTCATGCCATGTTCTACAAACATATCTGCACTATCACAGACGAGCCACATTCCACGGTGCGTACTCTATGAAATCACGCACACTTCCGTGAAACCGCGGGCCGTACAAAGTCTGCTCATAGCGTACTCACCGGTCGACGATCTGCTGCCAGATGGCGGGGCGCATGCCGTTGCCCACCATGATGCGCACGCGGTGCTGCGCGTCCGTGGCGCGCGGCGCCTGCGCCAGCAGGTAGCGGCACATCTCGCCGATGTACTGCGCCACCTGCACACCACGCAATAATAGCTGTAACCTCGGGACACGTATCTTCGGCCTAAATCGCGAGACAAGCTAGGCCCTGGCGTACGCTGATTACTTTGTATATATCTATACTTGGTGAATTTGAGCTCGTCAACCAACGTAGCACCCCGAGCTAGCCTCAAAAGGCACCCACGAAACATGTACTGTGCGTATAAATCAGATTTTAGGTAGGTGAGTAGGGATCAAGGGGAGAATGGGAATATTGACAGAAGTTAAAAGTAAGTTGATTAATGTGATTAGATACGTACCTTGGAATTTTGTAAAAAATATTCGGAAATTTCTAATAACCAATTTTAACGCCTTGATCCCTATACCGAGGTTTAAAAATGGTTTTATGGCACCCGTTCTCGTTGTTTTTAGAGCCCCGTCCAGATCTTTAAGGCCCAAGCCCACAAACCGGGTACTGATTGACGGCCGAGGCACTGACTCATAAAATTTGTATGGTTTGACTATTTGTGTCTAAGATTACACCAACACTCCTTTAATCGAAATGTGTTCAACTAATGAGTTTTGATACACTTACCGTGCAATTATACTTGATACATTCAGTCCAATAATTAGAGGCAGAGAATTTGCTTCGAATTACAGAAGGAATACCGTCGATAAGTGCTGCTCCCGTGCCGACCAGGCCGCCTGCCAAGTGGTACAGCGGCAGAGGATTGTACATTACGTCTGAGGACTTCAGACCCAGCATATGGACCGTAGCTACCACTACTAACAAGTACCTGCGGGTAAACAAACATTATTAATATCATGCTCCAAGCTCATAGCCTGGAAAAATAAGAGCGTGGATGTGTGGATATGACCGTTTCACATAATGACGTGTTCGTAACGGCGGACCTATTGCTCCCCTCCATGCCCTCTCCAGTATTCTCAGTTAACATATCGAATTCTTTTGACCCTTTAGCTTCTTCATCCTAGGATTAATCCCAGTCGCATCCGAAGATTTCACCTCAGATTCTGGGGTCCCCTTTACCAGTCTAACTGCAGATTTGGATTAACGTGCTCTCTGAGGTAGGACCAGACCAATGGAAATACCCATATTCATGCATACAAATATTTGCACTGAGAGGAGATCGAACCCGCGCCTCCTGCGTAGCAGGCGCGTTCGTTGTCATGCCACAGAGACTCATTGATCCTTTAGTTATCGCGTAGTATACCTAATTAGATGTTGTGTATAGATGATACATTGTGGCTGCAACACCAATTGTTTCCCCAAAGTTTGAGCTAATTTATAAGACGTATTTACGTCAAAGTACTCAGTTCACAGTACTTGACCTGGCTACTACAAGAGAATCGAAACCTATTAGTGAAATGTAGCTTATGTAGCTATTAATACAGTTGTTTACACTTTTGAGGATATACAGGCTAAGCTACAAATACTTCATAGATAAAAGCTCACTTCGAGTTAGGCAGTACAGCAGCCTTCGGCATGCCAGTGGTCCCTGAGGTGTAGATGTACAGTAACGTGTCCTTGTAATGCAACTTCTCAGTGACGACGGGGTACTCTGGTGGGTGCCGGTCCATCTCAGCGTTGAGGTCCAGGACACCAGGGGCACATTTACCGTACAATTGGAACAGTTTGAGCTCTTCTGGAAGTTGTCCGCGAATCTCTCCAATGGCTATATGGACAAATTGAGAAAAGGTTTTTGTGAGTTTTTTTCTTAACCTATTTATCTAACTACAGTGAAAAAAGCGACGTAGTAACGAGGCATCTAACTGCGTATGGTAAATAATACAACACTAAGAAGTACTTCAACTACACGACTGTTCCATTCTAAAGCAGTCCCAGTTTTCGCCTAGTAACTTTTGTCATTTCTAGATGTTCATATTCGTATTACTTACTAATAATAATGTTGTTGGTTAATTTTGCCCCACTTCTATTTTATTTAATTTAACTTCTTTATACCTATAAGAAAGTTAAGTGTCCGTAATATTAACTTAAATTACCTAATGTTTGTGCGAGAGAAATTGATATGTAGAGTTAGTTTTAGTGAGCTGATTTCGGCGACTCTGTATTATCGATAACTCATAACATATCATAATATTAGCTTAGGCCTAGAGGATTTCACATTAAACCCGAAGTAGATAGTGTTAATAATCTGTCTATAGAATAGGATTGTTATGAATTATACCTTTATGTAAATATATAATGATAATTTAAATATATGTAGCCCATTTTTTTGTTTAGGCAGGAGAAAAATGTTCCTTCCGCATTTCGCGGGCTCGATACCACTCAAGTCGGTACGCCTGTTAAACGAGTCTCTGGGACAGGCTTTCCTCACAGGATTGGGAGGTCAGACAGGTAAAAGTCGACCCCGGAAAAGCTAATATACCAATTAAAAAAATCGTTAAATAGAAGTTTTCGTCATTTCTTTTGTGATTTGATTGTGTTGTGAAAGTTGCTAAGTGGCATTTAGATATATATATAGCTCTTAGAATTCTTAGTATTGAACCATATTTGGATGCACAATGTTTTCCTATCTGTATATTAGTAGTAAGTAGTCGTGATTAGAAGTAAGTAGTAAATATTAGTTGTTTAGTTTTATGTAAACTCGGTTATTAAATATTTTCGCAAATATCTAATTAAATATGTATAATAATAGTTCATTTAGGTATGAACAAATGGTGGTAATTCTGACCAAAATGTGTTAATACAGATTCTAGTGTATTACACAAGAATCAAATTTCTAGGAAGGTACTATAGGTACCAATAGTGGGATATAATGTGTAGTGGTAGAGAATATGCAGTGGAATTGAAGTGTAAAGTCGTATTTCTTCCTGTCAGTTTTGTTGGTAAACATATATTGCACTAATCACCAACTTAAAGTAACTTAAGGTAGGGCATAAGTCTCGACACGATTGCATTCGAGGTCAAATCTAAAGTTCCTGTGAAACCTCGGAACTTTAAGTTTGGCTTATAGAGTTTTGTGAGAGCGACTGCTGTCTGACCTTGAAACCCCGAGAGGAAATCCTAGGCCAGATCCTCGACCGCCAATCAGTAAACCTGCAGGTGAGGATGGCCTGGCATGTTGAAATTGTGATTACATTGTTAACATATATACCTACTTAATAATACCCATTAAAAATCCGAACAATGACAGATGGTATCATTATTTCATATTCTTACTGCATGTTTTACTCTAAAAAGTAAATATTAACTTAGGAATAAGCAGTATAAAACTAGTAAAGTCCGAATGATATTTTACCTGGCTTATAATTTTAATCTTATTTGAGTTATTGGTGTGATTTACACCATATCTCAACAGAAACCAGATAAGGTTTTGATTATTTATATCATCACAGGTACTTAGAAAGGAGCAGTGTGATACACTGATACCTAGTATGTAAGTATGTAATCCATATTTTACCATTTACATTATTTCGACTCCATTAATTTTTTTTTTTATTTTTTTTTTTATTTTTTATTTTTTTTACAGACACCTACTAATCACTTAGCATATTAGGTAACCGAATTTCTTTTTGTGTTTCTACGTACACGTAAATTACGTTTACGACTGTCATATACGTAATAATATATCAATAGTCAATAGTCAATAATAATATATCATACATTGATTATTCTACTCTATTTCACTAACCACGTGCCAATTGTTTAGGAGGCAGGTGTACAAAAATATCTAAATAACAATAGACTAGTTTACAGGCTGAAAACTGACTTCACGGTCATTGCGATATTGACGCAGTTTACGTGATTATTACTGAAATAAAACAAATTTAACTGATGCATTTGATATTATTTTATTATTAACACTAATCCCGACGTTTTGGTTCTTTTCAAAAGCCTTTCAGCACAAACAATATCATGACACTTTATTTTTTTTTTACGTGCGCAATATCCCGACAGATACCTCCCCACCGGAGCCGGTGAAAGAGGTTATGTCGGACTCGAACCGACTAAAACGCACGCCGCCTGTGGGTCGTTTTGGTTGCCGAAGGTGAGGTTGACAGGCATATCCCTCGCACCCCGGCCGACCCAGGGCCATCTCTCACGATCTGGCCCTCTCCTCGGGTGTATGGGGACTACAGAGTCCCCAACTCGTCCCCAGAAAACGCGAGGCGCGCCGCCGCCGCGGGATATCATAATACTTAGATAATTAAAATAGTTTTATTATAATTCAAGGCCATTTTCCTTCTGTTCTTTCTCTTTTATAAGTAGCTTATGTCACAGTTAGCTTATATGGGACAGATAAGTTTGTCACTTAGTGTTTTTTTATTGCAATAATATTTGTATTATTATGTTTGTTATCAAGTTGACCTTTATATATAGGCGTATGAACTCCGATTCTGATAGTGAGACGATAGCAATAAGAATATACCTACAGTGTAGAGAAGATACAAAGTGTTCTGTTCAACCAATTACTTAAATAATATACCTATATTAATGTGTAAATCGAATTTTATGATTCTAAAATTATAATAGTTACCTAGTAGAAGAACAGTCTAACGAAGTTACTCGTACTGTGGTAGTACAGACAGAACATTTTAAAAGAGGCTCACCTCCTATTACGTGGGACCAAATTCAATGATTGGTGAAATGTGGGTGTTCATTCACCTCTGCCTAACCTGCAGGGGATTGAGCCGTGATTTTATGTATGTATGTTTTATAAAATAGAAGTTTGTTGAATAGACGCGGAGATATGACCGATAGTCGCGGTAGCCGACATCGACGCGGGCGGAGATCTAATGTTATTGTGTCTACATTACTAAGTTGACTATTATTTTTTATAATTTTTTGTCTGGCTCATTAAAATGAAGCTGCTGTACTGTGATAAGAAAGCAATATAAGCGAGTTGTACGTATCTACGTATAAGTACTACATTCTTAGATACAATTCGCCTCACACCTTGTGCTTAGTCAGTCTTAATATCTAGGTCGTACCTACTGTGTCCTAGTGCTTGGTATCAATGTTGTTTTTTTAAAAGTTATGTCGTGTCAACAGTTGTGTCAATAGTCATTCACTATCGAAAAAAAATAGTGGTGTGTGCGACCGAGCTCTAGGTACATATTTGAGGTGCAAAACCAAGAGAGTCACACTCGCGCTGCCAACCCCGCAAGCATTGAGAGTTTCTGTGCCATCAGTGTAAAAGACAAATCAAGACAAGCTTTTGATCTTTCCACTGACAGCACAGAAAACCTCCAGCTATTGTAACTAAGCCGGAAGTATTAAATTAAGTATGTAATCTACATGGATAAGTATTTTCCTGATTGCATCCGAGGCCAATGCGCCTTCGGAGCTCAGGGTCCCGCCTTCCGGCTCTTCGCACGATTTTGGGTGTCCATAGTAGTCAGACCATTCGTCCGCACGTCACCGTCACGACGTCAAGCCAAGACAAAATTATAAATCTACTTAGATAAAAGCGTCAAACTCAGTCAAGTTATAAAGGAAATAAAAATGATGTTCCTACAAAACTTGTGATATGGCAACTCTATTATCTACGGAGGGCTTGTATCTATAACATAAATGCATTCAAACTGTGTATCAGAAAAATACAATAAATATTAAAACAGCATTTACCGTCAGCAAGATGTTCCGAAAAGACAACAGCCTTAGCTTTGGCGACTTGTATGCAATGGAGCAGCGGCTTGTGGCGCAGATTGCTGTTGATGAGGGCAGATACAGCGCCCACCTTGGCCATACCCAGCCAGGTATAAACGTATTCTCCACAATTGGGCATGAACACGCAGACAACGTCGCCACGTTTTAGACCCAGATGCTCCTGCATTACTCGAGCCACTTGGTTTGATTTTGCGGCCATCTGTTTAGGATGGTGAAATGTAAATACTGCTCTGATAAATGAATCAAGGATGTATTTTTGATTATATGAAGATGAAACCTTTAAGAGAAAAACCTAATAGGAAATTCTTTAGTCGTGCAAAGTAAAGCAAAATCATAATGAAATCTGCTAATCTCCGGCTGGTTGTTCAATTCACACAGATACGACATTATCAATCAATCAATCAACCCACTGCAGTTCACTGCTGGACATTACAAATATTAAAACATTAGATAGGTACTTATTTTAATCAATTATATCGTAGTTAAGTTAATAACCATCTATTAGTTGGTATTAGTTTATTATCATGATTTATACTACGATTAACGAGGCATAGTTTATAATATTTAGTAAATCTATTGTTTTTGGAGAAAAAAACTGTGGATATGGTAATGATAAGGATAAAATGTTAGAAATGCGATATATTGTGAGTGGGAGAAGGGTCTAACCTCGCCAAAAGTCCAGGTGCGGTCACCGACGACAATGAAGCAGGGTGCGTTGGGGTACTTGAGCGCACGCTGAGTGAACAGCTGGGCAACCGTCGCGTCCTGTCGGCCCCATCGCTTTGACCTGATCATGCCGTTCGCGTAACGCCATAGGAATCTGGGGATGAAAGGTATTTTTTATTACTAAAATTTATTACTTACTGTAACTATTTACCAAATACTTTCTATAACCACAATCAAGATATTTATCGCGAATTTAAGTTCACGTTCTTGCTCAAAATCCCTAACTCAAATAATGGCAGGTTTGTAAATTTCAGAATCGTTAATTATACCAGAAATGTATAGTGCCAGATTCACAAAATGTTGATTGACTTGTAATGTGATTATGTATTGTGATAAACTTATCTATTAGTTAGATAACAATACCTACTTTTAGAAACATAGGAATTTTCATTTTCTGCAGTAAGTTCGAGGAGCTCGCTGGAGCGCTATTATTTTTTGCCTGATCACGAAGGATATTGGTCTCGGCTGGAACGAATATTGCTAAAAGCAAACTTCCCGCACTTAACTAATATTCTCCAATCAATAAGTAAGAGTATTCTTTTTTGAGTTTGCAATAACTTATCAAAACATCATATTCCGAAGGTTCCTTAACGATAATATGAGTATTATGTAACTATATACCTACCTATTTATGAATTTCGAATCTGCCTTATTCATATAAAACTTTCCTAGATAACACTTCAACTAGACTAGACATAGGTTTACTTTATAGTACTTAAAAAATCGATATCACTCATGAAACTTGATACAATTATCACAGATGTAGAAATTCTCAGAGTTAATTTTATACAAACAGGTGACTACTTTCGCACATTATATATGCTTCTAGGTAAAGTCAATTCAGTGTTGGTGGCTACACTATATGGCTACAAAAACTACGTGATCGATACGCGAGGATAGTTAGTCGAAGTAAAAGACATAACGGTATAGAGAGACTTAACATCCTTTCCATTTGTCCTCAGTGATAAACAGGACAGGAGCCAAATTATTGAACGAGTCATAGTCTTTTAAATAACCTGGATAAATTATCTGATTGACTTAAGTCGAAATCGATCAATGAAACCTCTAATCCTTCAAGACTGTTCGCGTGTATTTCTGATGCAGTCCCACAAAATGTCTAAATATAAAATTGGACAGATATCAACCTACTAACGAACGATGGATCTCTGGTGCACCCATACGGTAATAGGGAAGGATCACCAAGATCAGTTGAGTAAGAGCAAGTACGGAAGCAGAATTGCATTATTTTGGGAGATTAATAGACTCTAGAACAGCTTTGGATTGGAGTACCTATCAGTTCACTACACGAGGAACACAATCGTAGGCATACCTACCTCTCTTGAAAAAGGTTCCGTAGAGGTGTATCCTATAGGTTAATTTTGACTGTGGGACTGAATAGTGTCCTTTAGGTCGCTCTAGACAATTATTCTAATATTATTGTATACACTTTTTAAAGGATATTTAGTAAATCAACCTTAATCTCGCATTCTCACATAGGTATTGTAGCTTAACAACTCCATGGCTAAACTAATCGATAGTCCCATGATCGACCATTCAACATGCGCTATACAATAGTAGTGTTTTGGTATTGATTTCTATAAACAATTTCATTTATATAACACGCAAGGTAATACCTACTGAGGGTGGGATACAATAACCTATGTTGATATGTACCTAATGGGATAGTAAAGTTACCACCTCTTTGCACAATGCCGGCATAACGAAAATATTGATATGTATAAAAATAAGCCACAATAGAAAAGCAAAACTTGTGAGGAAGCCATATTACACAGCATTGCGGCTATGGCGCTCTGGCCTGTCACGCGACAGTGTGACGCACTCCTAATCCTATAATTAAATGAATACGAATACGACCTCCGTCGCAATAACCTTAGAAATGTTATGAAAATATATTAGTAATAATAAGTACGCCTTTTTTTTTTTCTTGGAGTGCCGAATATTGTCACATGTTTAGAAGCTAAACTGTCCGTTGCGTAACAGCCTGCATGATGTTTGTATTGATGTTTAGTTGTTTAACTTTGACGCAGGACAGACATTGTATTCATTATTATGTAGTTCGGAAGATAGTCAATATAGTCCCTCGAATGATAATAATGAGGACAATTTCATTGTATCTAACTCTACACAGAGTTCTTTATCTTCAACTGTAGTATTTAAAAACACCTATTCATATGACAAGTTTTATAATAATGTCTACTTTGATATCAGCGCGATCCCCCGGTATCTCTCTTGTAAGAATATATAACAAGTAGGAAGGGGTGAATTTGGGACCCCACCAAAACCATCGCGACCTAAGCCAACCCCAAAAAGCTTTGGAGCAGTTTTGCTTCTCAGGATTAGGCGATCAGAAAGCAGAAATTATAGGAGAGATCCCGAGATCCAGGGTATGAACTTTGGATGCAATAGGGATAACTGCTAGAATGATGAAATGTCCGGGATTCAAGCAAGAAGTGATTTTTAACCTAGTACGTATTCATCATCTATCTATAGATATACATGTAAGGAGAAGAAGAATAGCAACTCAAAATGGCTGTAAAAAAGAAAGCTCTCTTTTTACCTATCTAAATATATTTTCTATGATACCAGATAATATAATCAGCGACCATGAAGACAAATCAAACATCATTCACTCATTATTAAAAAAGCCGTTGACAAATATTTGTTATTTGTTAACAAGTTTTTATATGGCACAGTTGGTAGATAAAGGAGCGGTAACAAAGCAGACAATGGTTGTTATACTAAATGAATGGTCAATACAGATCCTTAACAATAAACAGTATATTAGGAAGTCATCTTCACGTAAAGAACTGTTCATCCCGAGCTCATGATTGCATGTTTCCGACCGCAATTTATCAGAATAAGTATAGTTCTACCGTTATACGTATAAACAAGTATTAAAATATTTTTCGTTTTGTTTTGTTCTTTTTTTTTTAAATATAGCAACCGAAATTACTAATATTCCCACTAACCCCTCCAGCCAAGCTAAATAGCTAGCATGAGGAGTGGGTTCACGTCGGTAAAGGCCAGGATTCGAAACCGGGACCTTTCGATCGTAAGGCCAACACTCCATAACCAGTAAACCGCCGACGCTTAGCAAGATGTAAGTATTTAAATATAGTTAAGACAAGTGACAAGGACAACTATAATTTAAATGTAAAATAACCATTATGATGCTAACACGGTCAATGTCAACGTCCCTTTGTCCAGGACTAAGATAATATAATTACATATATACATTGAGTAGTTAATACCACAGATAATATAATATAACCCACTGAATTTTCTTTTATGCAATGACTTGTGGTGGATTGTGTAGGCTTTAAAAACGGACAAAATTCTACAAAAGTCGTAATAAGGATAATACAATGGCACCGAAAATATATGAAAGAGTTCGCTGTCCTCAACATATAGAGCCTAGTTCCAAACTATTAGGCACTGTACCGGTCCTCACTATACCAACTGAATTATTTTTGTCAATAAGTATGGTTTAACTATATCTAATGTATAGTGAGAAATTATTTGAATTGAAAAAAGTTCTGCATGGTCTTAAAATAAACTGCCACCGAAAACAAAGAGTTCGCCAACATGTAGAGCTTAGTTCCAAGCTCTATTAGGTACTGTACCGGTCACTACCAACAGTATGATTTAGGTCATTAAGTATGGTTTGACTGTTTCCAATGGACTTATGTGAGATTATTTGGCTGGTTACTGAATTGAAAAGTTGAAGTAAAATTTCATCATCGCCCACTTATGCACAGCTTTGTGGGTACTGCGCACTGATAAGGCGTTGATGAAACTCAACTTCTATTTCACAACTCAGAAATTCAACATAATGTCACTAGATGTAACTAGTATTCATTACTTTTAAAGGGACCAATTTTGAGGTAAAGATTGTTCCGAGAAAATGAGATCTTCACAAAATTGCGCATTTTTATATTTGTATCAGATGTATAGCTAACTACGTCAAAGTATGAACTAATACAGACTTATCAGGTAAATGATTTGTATACATGAATCGTCCAATAGCATTGTACGCACGTACTTTGAGTCTTCGACTAAAGTTCAGGTCAAAAATAGACGCATGGACGATTTGTAAACAATGTAGTATATGGGACGAACTGGATTGTCGATAACTAAAAAGGTTACATTATAAAACGATCACAACGGTACTTGAATAATTCATAAAACGAGTAATAAGTAAAAGAAGGTACATGGTCGTCACAAAAGCCTCAAAACAAATAGAGTAAAAATATATTTTAATGATTTTTTAAGCAATTAGTATCAAATTGATTGAGATACGAAAAGTGAAACGACTCAGGCGGGCTACGTCCAGTCCCAGGGAGAATGCTCTGAAAATTTCCCTATCGTTGCACTTGTTCCTGTCTTAATCGATACAAAATACATATTTTTTAGAAAAATGTTGGATAGATAGCTACTTATGCAATTTTCTTTGGTAGCTACCTAATTTTTCCCGTCCCAAAAATACTTGTCAAGCCAGAGTCGATAAGCCTTTAACTGCTTTAACTAGGTATCTTTAGGTAAATATTTTTTATTTATTATATGCTTAGTAAATTAGTGTTAGTTTTTTATCTAATCTAACACGTATAACATTATAATAGATAAATTTTATTTCAGGAATGATTTGGCAGTTTAAAGGTTTCCTATATTTGTACCCACCTAAGTAGGTACACAGTGAGCGCTCGTTCTAAATTCTGGCTAAAAAAACAATGATAAATTAAATACCTAGGTAGGTACAAACCCTTTATATACTATTGTTATCGATGATAATAGCAACAGCAGTTAACCCTGCGTATCTGACGTGAAATGTACCAACTAACTTCCTCGAGGATAAATATGTTCCGTAACTACCTACGATTGATTTGCACTGGTAGAGTAACGTATAAATAGATCTGTACAAGATTCAGTACTTAGGAAGTAGTAGTACACGCAGGTATCTACTCAACACAACACACGCACATTGTAATCTCATATGTATATACAACAACGTGGCAACTGGCAAGATAAAGAATGATTTAAGTGGTAGGTATGTCTCCTACTAATAATTTATAGTGATGATTATCATTATTTTTGATAATACATGTTCGTTCATGCAGAATAGCCTGATTAGTATTTTGTGCGCGTTTAGGCGGTCCACAACCATTTTTCTTATGATGTCATTTACTAGATGTACCTACCTATCAACTGATGAAGTTTTAGGTGGTAGTCCAAACCCGCTAGAAAGATGCTAGGTAAATCTAGAGAATCTACAGAAAACTATATGAATATACAGTTTAAAAATATTGCACATTCTGATAGATAAGTTAAATGTAAAAAAGGTAGTTACAAAAAACAGTATCTAATTTTAGTGCAAGACGTTTTAGTGTGTAGTACGAGAAAATGTCGTAAAAATATGCTGTAAATATTTAGTTAATGCAAGAACCTGTGCTGTGCTAATAGAATAAATGCTGAATGCTTCTTGAAAAACTTCTCTTCAAAAGTTTAGTTAAGAACAATTAATTTTTTATAAACCCTGCTTGAGTCACGATAACTTTAGCAGGTAAAAAGTACTTAGGTGTTTAAAATGATTGAAAACATTGAAGTAATACGATTATTCTGATATTTTATTCGGGATACTATTAGAAATCTCTTCGGGTAGACAATTGGTATGCTGAATTTTTTTATTCTATACTATTACGGATATAAAAATGAATCCTTATTTCCCTGTGTACGTATGAACGGCTGGAGCGATTTCGCTAATCCTCTTATTGTTAAAAGGCCCCACAATTAAGAGTTTTGCAAGACATTTTTATTATACATTTTTACATTATTATTATAACTAATAAAACAAAATTATACATGTCAGTGAACAATAAATACTTATTTAAATGTCAAATAAAACAAATATAAAAATATAATTAATTGATATTGTTATGTCATAGTTACAGGTTGTCATTTAGGAATTCATTTACTGAGTAATACGCTTTATCGGCAAGAAAGTTAAAAAGGCTGTACTTGAATTCACAGATCTCTGAGCATGTCCGAATTTGTTTAGGTAGTTTATTATATAATTTTGGCGCCATTGCATACATACTCTTGTGGAGAAATGTGGTTCTACTACTCAGTAAGTGAAGTTTATCGGAGCGACGTTGACTCTCTACAGTTTTAAACAAGTGCATATTAGTTTTTACGAACATATTAACTTCATATATATACAGAGACGGCAAAGGTAGAAGTCTTAGTCTTTTGAAATATGGCACACAACTATCTGTTTGTTTTAATCCACAGATTGCTCTGAGACATTTCTTTTGTGCTATAAAAACATCATTGTTATCTGTACCATTGCCCCAGAATATTAGACCAAATCTCAGTGTGGATGTTACGTAACCATGATATGCTGCAAGGAGTGCTTTTTCATTTGCAACTTTACGCAGCATGTATAGTGCGTAGGAGAATTGGTGGGTTTTGGTGCACACGTGTTCAATGTGTGTTTTCCAGGACATATTACTGTCTATATGCAAGCCTAAAAATTTTATCGTTTTCGTCTCATCGATTTCTTGTCCATTATATTGAATTTTTAAGTTATGTTTCCATTTCTCTCTGATTTGAAAATTTATATATGCGGTTTTTGTTACGTTAATTTCTAGATTATTAAAATTCAACCATTCGGCAATGTCAACAAGGCTATTATTTATATTATTTTCGATGTCAATTAAATCTCCTGAGTCAAAATTTATAGTGCTGTCGTCGGCAAATAGAGACATCTGATGATCAGTAACTTTGGGAAGATCATTGATGTAGCATAAAAAAAGCAAGGGACCCAAAACGCTTCCCTGTGGCACCCCATACGTTATAATTCTAGCTTCAGAGGAGTATTTGACCTTAGTTTTAGTAACAGTGTTTATTCTTTCAATTTGTGTAATTTGACGTCTATTTTGTAAATATGATTTTAATAAAGCATGAATGTTACCCCTGATACCATATATTGACAGTTTATTCAGCAATGTTTTGTGATCTACATAATCAAAGGCTTTAGTCATATCCATGTATAGCGATACAACCGGTTTGCGGTTATCTATGTTAGTGTATATCGGTTGGAGAGCATTAAAATATAGCCATGTTTATGGTTTTATTTTTTCTGAAACCCAAATGGGGTTCCTGACATATGATATTGTTCTTTTCTAAATAGTTGTTTATTTATTCATGTCTTTCTTATCGCC
Source organism: Eilema griseolum (assembly GCA_963662185.1). Lineage (NCBI taxonomy): Eukaryota > Metazoa > Arthropoda > Insecta > Lepidoptera > Erebidae > Eilema > Eilema griseolum. Next base: position 11,589,982 of record OY759233.1, on the reverse strand, counting down.
TTTTTTATACAAGGGTTTAACAACTGAAATCTTTAAGTGTTCTGGAAAAACACCATTAAGTATGCATTTATTGAAAATATTGCATAAGATAGGAGCAATTAAGTGTGCCGCTGCTTTAATGACGCTGGTGTGAATCTCGTCATTTCCTGTACTGTTTGTGTTTTTTAGATTTTTTTTAACTGTGATAATATCTTCCGGAATACAGGGTTGTATAAAGATAGATTTGAACGAGTTATAGGTACAGGTTTTATTAATATTATCAGAGTCTTGCGTCTTTTTAGTTGGTACTATCTGATCAACATAGTGGTCATTAAAATTTTGCGCTATAAGTCTGGGGTCAGTTATATGTTTGCCTTCTACATTGATCTCTGTAATGCTTTCTTTAGGTATGTTGGGTTTTATTGAATTTATAACTTTCCAAATGGCTTTTGATTTGTATTGGCTTGTTTCAATATAGTAACTGTTTTGTGCTTTTTGGGTGAGTTTGGTAATTTTCTTGTACCTTTGTGTATAATTTTTGAAGGCAATCTTCGCGTCTTTATCCTTTGTTAGCCTATACCTCCAGAGTAGGTCGCGTCTCGTCCTGCTACATCGCTTTATGCCACGTGAGATCCACTTGGGTCTAGTAAATGAGTTTATTTTATGTATAAACGTTGGAAAGCACAGGTCATAAAAACATTTGAATAAACCTAAAAAAGTATCATAACTTTCATCAACATTGTTGGCTGCATACACCTCGGAAAAAGTAAGGTTTTGAATAGTCTGCCTGAATAGATTAATATTAATATTATTTTTATTTATTTCACGTCTGTTTATGTACCAACATTTTAATATACATGTCGGTTTTACAGGGCACTTCATAAGCTGTGCTCTGTGATCCGAAACACCAAGCTCTAATACGCTACTTCTGCACCTTCTAATATTGGTTATAATATTGTCTATGCATGTTCCACTACTAGGTCGGGTTATGTCTGTAATTTGAAATCTGAGGTTAAATTCTGTTGCCATTTGTTCAAACATAGTCGAATTTTTATTTTTCCTTAGTAAGTCAATGTTAAAATCGCCACATATTACCAGTTTTTGGTTATTTCTGTAGCAGATACTTTGCAGAATGTCATTTAGATTATTAAAAAAAATATTTATGTTACTTTGATATGGAGTTCTGTATATACAGAGTACTATGATACTGTGATCTAGTAACTCAACAGCGCAACATTCAAAACTATTTGTGACGTTGTATTTATTCACGGATTCTATTATTGAGTAGTTTATTGCATTATGAACTAGTATGCAAGCTCCACCATTACGATCGTTTCTGGCAAAAACTGAGACTAACCTATAGTTTGGAATGTTCAGAAAGTCGACATCGCTCATCGTCATATTGTGCTCCGTGAAGCACATAACATTAATTTGTTGACCATTATTTGATAAACTGTCCAATCTTTCAATGATACTATCAGATTTATTGATGAGACCGTCGATGTTTTGGTGTAGAATATGAAGATACTTATAGACGAAAAAGCTTCTGGTTTGCTTCTTCAATTTCCTGGGAGCAGCACGGAGGAGGTGTATTGTCTGGACTATTGGTATTGAGGACTTCTTGTGTAGTTGTTTTCGGTTTTTCCACGTTTTCCTGGCTAATTCCGTTTATGACTGTCTGAAGATTCTGTATAATATTTTTTATTCCAGTTTGTTTTATTCTACCTGTTTTAATCGAAAACATGTCATAGGATAACCGCTTGTTAGAGTCGAGTATATAAGCATAGTTGTTGGACCAAGCATCCATAGTGAGTAGCCCGTTAAAGATTTGTACTCGGCAATTGTATATGCTAGCTCCACATATGTATGTCGGTAGTGCAATTATTATATTTGTGTGTTGCAGTTCTAGTAGTGATTTTTGTATTTCACAAACTAACTGCACATATTGTTGTGAATATTTGAAGTCGGGCTCACCTAATAAAATCACACACATGTCCTGTTTTGTATAAAATGACTAGCATGTGCATGTGCGAAGTACGAACGCTTGCAGGTATTACATAAAACTTGAAATATAACATACGTAGCTAGTTCTATCTGGTTAGTAGCTTTACCGGGATTGACAGACCAAGCTAGAACTATTAGACTTCACCAGCCCACTGCATGTACCTATCGGTATAGATAGCTATTTCGATAGCACGGTATTTGAAACTGTGGCTGGCGGTACGATTATCTCTAGGTACAATTCTCGAAGACGTGAGGAATCTCTATATATAGACAATTATATACATCATGGATGAAAAAACCGACCAAGCACAGCGATGACGGCCACAGAGAAAGCCCCATTTACGCGCCATTACACCGAGAAGATAGCGAATTATGCGATGTCGGGCTACTGACCGATATGGCGAATACTGAAAGTGAAGAACAGCAGGATTGTATGTAATAACATTTGTTCAATTACGCATGTTTGCATACACAATCCATTGCATTATATCTAGTATCTAGCTGACCCATCCCAGCTTCGCCTGGGGCATATATTGAAACCTCACATCACCTATTTGAGGCCATATTTCTTTATTTTTCAAACAATGTGTGCGAAATTGCCGGATTTGTTGACATTTATGATCACTGCTCCGCTCCCTTATGTAGTAGCGTGATGATATATAGCCTAAAACCTTCATTGATAAACGGACTATTCAACACGAAAAGAATTTTATAATTCGAACCAATAGTTCCTGAGATTAATGCGTTCAAACAAACAAACTCTTAAGCTTTATAATATTAGTTTAGATTTCATTGAGCGAGCAGGACAGTCATAGTTTGTTATCCTAGTTATAAGATGCGAAAACTAATAAATGGTTTACAGACATTTTTTAAGATACCAATGAGAATTGTAAAAACTGTTTGTTTTCCAAATGAAGATAAATAAGAAAAAATCGAAGTTGGAATCCCCGTTCTGAAAGAACTAGTAGTAGCCTCTTTAATTCTACCATTTAGCAGACTGCCACCTAAGACATGGATATGGAGCGTGAATGCTTAAATGTACTTAAACGTAAGGATAATTACAATTTACTTATTATACCTTTTAGTTTAGGTTTAGGGTGCCTGACGAGTGACAGTATTTCTGGCATGCCTATTGTATTACTAGGAATAAATTATGCAATTTCTAATGTTATTCCAAAGGAAAATTTACAAATATCACGCTACAAACTATTTTAAGTTATTGATCAGCAGTTTTATGTTACCTGCCTGTTCAAAGTCCTTTGATCCCTTCCTACCTGCCAAATATAGCGCGACTAAAGGTTGATAATTAGATACTAGTACTGGCGCACGACAAAAAAAAACCCTTAAATGCCATGACGCAGATGCTACCTTCAACGACACTAGGATTACAAGATGTAGTGCTGTCATTCATATTAGCACTATATCAATAAAACAATGAAAATTGGTGAGTGGTGTATCAATATGTTTTTTTTTATATCACTCAGTTGGCAGACAAGCACAAGGCCCACCTGATGGAAAGTGGTTACCGTGACCTATGGACGTCTGTAACACCAGAGGAGTCACAGTCGCGCTGCCAACCCTGTAAGTACAGAGTTTCTGTGCCGTCAGTAGAAGACAAAGCAGGACAAGCCTTTAGTCTTCACACTGACAGCACAAATTCTCCAGTGAGCTCTGACTACCCTACTCACCGCTGGGAACACAACACGAAGTTATTATAGCCGCGGTATTCTGTAGGGCGGAGGTACTGTTTCTTTTTCCTTCTAGCGTCAGTCTTTATTTTAATGAGTACGTGTATCCTACTGCTCTGTATCGATAGTGAACAGTCAGACAATCGGATGTCGACGACGCGACACATGGCCGAGGGAAATATGAAATCGTCAACTAGTGCTCGCCATATCGCAGACGGCGTGGCGCATACTATACCATCGATCTTCCATGACAATTAGGTCAATGCCTACCACAGCTGACATTCAACGATATTAATTTTTTATAGTTTGACTTTGACTATTGCGGTGGCACAGATGCACTAGCAGGCCTGAATTTGATGTCTTTGGGAAAAGGCTAATATCAGCATTTAAGTAGGTATAACTCTACCTAATTTTGATTTTATACTAGGTATATTAAATTTTTTTTTTATCCCACTTAGTTGGCAGACAAGCACACGGCCCACCTGATGGAAAGTGGTTACCGTGACCTATGGACGTCTGTAACACCAGAGGAGTCACAGTCGCGCTGCCAACCCTGTAAGTACAGAGTTTCTTTGCCGTCAGTAGAAGACAAAGCAGGACAAGCCCACTGACAGCACATAAATTGTTATAATACCGTCCATTCCTAACAATCAATGGGTGGATGGATAGTTGAACTACTAAAATTTTAGTCTGTCAATTGACTGCACACCATTGGATGGTAAAAGGTATAGGGGAAGTCCATAACAACGGGCCACAATTCCAGATGCTGCCGATGGTAAAGCTCAATTTTGCCAATAGGCTAACTTTACTATAACTAGAGATGAAAGAATAAATAAGTCAGTGGAATAATACTAGCTATTTTGTGAGTAACAATCGATTCTTGGACTTCGATCTTGAAAACAAGATAGCCAAGGTCGTAAGTTGTAAGTCGTAAAAAACAATTTTATCTGCATACTCGAGCTTCTAATAACACTAGCAGTTATTAAATATCAAAATGAAGCTTTTACAATTTTATAACGTAACATATCTCATTCTCATTCTGACGTGGCTCATTATTTATCTCTGCGAGTAACGTCTTGGAAGTCAGTGTAAATAAGTAGATAATAATGGTGCTCTATTTTCCCATTATAGTTTTTCTCTTAGCTACAAATAGGTTGGCCGTGGTTTTAGAGGTCGATGTAAAAAATCAACAATATTGACGAAGTGGTAATGTTTGTTTGTTACTTCAAAAGTTTACACATTATCGATGGAATGCATATGTATTGCATATCCATTCTAGATGTAGATTGTGTTCCCGACGGTGAGTAAGGTAGCCAGAGCATCTCTGGGGAGTTTTTATGCTGTCACTGGGAAGACCAAAGGCTTTTCCTGTATTGTCTTCTACACTAACGGTACACAAATTCTCTGTTCTTACAAGGTTGGCAACGTAAGTTTGACTCCCTTGGTGTTACTTACGCCACGGTTACCACTTTCATTTAGGTCGGCTGTGTGCTTGTCTGCCACCTAACTTGTTTAAAAAAACATCTTTTATATATTATATAACTCACGATTCATTACGTAATACAGGTAACACCTAATAAGGTGGTAATTATGACGTGTGTGGATCTCCAAAATATATTTAGATCTCTGAGGGTCAACGTAGCCTGCAAATCGGTATCTGCTGATTGACGGATGTGGCACTGGCTCAAATTCTTTCCTTCAGGATTAGGTAGTCTTCAGTCGTACCCGTAAAAGTAAATTAACTAAACAAAACTACGGGCTCTAATGAGTAAGTTTTGGTTGCAACAGTGATTTTTGCCCGGATGGATCAAAAATCCCAGATCAATATCTATTTTTTTAAAGCTGTTTTCAATCTGATACCAACAATAATGGCTAGTTGATGCAGCGGTAGTGACTAATGTTTCCGGGGAGGATAAAAAGTGCTATCGGTTTTATTGTTAGGGAATACCCTATAACAATTAGGTGGCAGGAAAATACACACGGCTGGCGGTAAATAGACTTGCATCCTTAGTTGGGGACCAACTGCTGCCAAAACTGGCAAAATTTTATAACAAGTATTGTAACACCGACACCACATATTACGCTTCGGGGAGTACGGGCTTGAGGATGGAGGGAAAGCATTTTCAAATTATGTGTTTTGATTATTACGAAATACTTATAAAAACTACAAGAATATTGAAAGATGGGTGAAAAATAAAGTTCTGCTGTGTGTAGTCTACAGCCGAATTTTATTTTTAGCATGCTTTTTATTGTATTTAGCATGTACCTACGCTACAAGTAAAATGGCCCTGAATCGACACTTCTGGATATATAAATAGATAAGTAGTAGATATAGGTTATTTCTAAAACGACCTATAAAATATTCAGTAAATTAAGTTTACTTAAAGTTATGAAATTAAATTCGAACATATCTACAGCATCTCCGACAATTCCTCAAAAAGTAGTTAGGTATGCAATCAGTATATTGCAACTTTGGGTAGAAAAATCTCTTGATAAGTCAGGGAGGTTCATTTATCGCTAAAATATATCCCATATAGTATATCCACTACTATTAAACCTCCCAGACTTGAAGAGATTTTGCTACCCAATGCGCAATATGCCAATTATATACTCACTGCATCTGATTACCTATATGATCGTTCGGTTGACAATCGTCAAAGCCCATCTTAGCCTGATATTCACGTGTTCCAGTTGTAGTTGTAGACTAAGCTTTGTCGAGGACTCTTTGCCGATGACCAAAATCTTTGTGAGAGGTCATTTGTTTCTTCAGGAGTTTCATTAACTTGGAAACAGAACTACCTATATATATCCAATTATTGCTATGATCTACAAATTCTACAATTCTATATTATAGCGATAAATGAACCTTATAGTTCAGACATTTAAATTCTAAAGTTCTGAATCTCTGAGAAGGCCTAGCCTCTCCGTTCAGTGAAGAGTCCGTGATACGATTGTCATTTTTTTTTTAAATAATCATTAATTAACGAGTTCTGCTTATATTAAGTAGGTTATTATTGTAGGTGGCACTTATTAATTAATAAGATTCATACGCTATCTTATTACATTTAGTATTTGGAATAATTAACAACTAAATATAAAACCTGTTATCTACATATTCCAATTATTCATTTATTGCTACGTGATTACTGCTGATAAATAGGAATGAGGATTATAAACTACAATATGATGGCTGCATGTACTAATTTTGAAATTGCTTATTCCCCAATCAAAATGCTTGTGATACCAAAACATCGTCAGTCATCTTAAAAAAATAAAATCTAATTGATTACGGAGGTAATCCTACTTAATAGTGGTCCTGAAGGTTAAATAACCTCGTAAGTAGATGCGTTTTGTTTCAGCAGATCAGACTGACTGAATACCAAAGTATACTTAAGTATTTTACAAATTCGTTCTAATTTAAAAAAACATTAGAAATTACTTATTCGTTTAGAAACATGCGCGATGCGTTACGGGACAGCGAATGTGCGGAAATAATTGTAGTACCTATTACGTCCAGCGTTTAAAGTTTAATCTTTGTATACATGTAGGTATCGATTATCCTCATAGCTTTCTGAATATTTTTCATAACGCAATACAACATATCTATTAGGAATCTAGTCTAGTCTAGTCTAATCTAGTCTATCTAGTAGGTAGGTATACCCGGGCACACGGGGTCCCATGCACTGGTTCTCCCATGACGGAACTTATACTGGGATCGAACCGATTAAAACACACGGTTGTGGTTTTAGTCGGTCCCAGTTTAAACACCTCAGCGTTAGCACCGTTGGGGTGGCAGGTGGCAACCCAAGGGGTTTTCCACCCGTACAAAAAAACACCTAATCCGCTAGTCGCATACACAGAAATGATCGTACAAGTTGGCTGCTCGCTGTTACGTCAACAATGATAATTATTTATTCAAAGGACGTCACCAGCTGTCCTTAAAGGTACGAAGGATTAAATTTTACTTCCCAATACCTCGTTAGGAGTGTAATATTCATTTGTTATTTTTACTAACGGTACTTTAGAAAATTTGATGCCCACAGGAATATAATGAAATTCTTTTATGTATAAACAGGTATTCTCCGTAGGCCAGAAGTCGGTAAAAGAACCTATGTATTTTCAAAATTTAAAAGAAATACCTACACAATAAGTTTGAATTAGGTTCCCAAAATTACTTTAACTACTTATCCACTAGTGTTGTAGTTAGGTTTGATCATTCCATATTATTCCATAATGCGCGTTATTTCCTACCCGACTGTTATAGAAATCTGTAACTAGTAACAGACTAAACATTACTAAAGAGGAATATAATTGTAACAATGCTTGCCGACTTTTGACAGAAAACAACAATGAAATTTGGACTTTTGACATTTAAGTCAATATTTGGCGCAGCATGTAAACTATGCAGGTGATTCTAACGATCACTGGTACAAATAAGGGAGGTTACTTACTTGGTATCTCTCGGCAATGTTTTGATGAAAACGTAAATTTGCTTCTTGTATCGGTAGACGCATGGTGCTATTGCGAGGATTACGAATATCGCCGCCTTAGAGAGTGTACTGAGCACGGCGGCCATCGCGGCGGCCAGTGCCATGAGAGCGACGAGCGCTGCTAGTATCGCGTCCATGCTGGCGATTAGCCCAGTAGGGCGCACAGCGGCTAACTATATACACCGGTAAGAGATAAACAGTACCAGTACGTGTGAGAACGATGCGCGATCACTACGCACCGGGGACGCGTGCGTCCATCGACACCAAACAGTTTCGTATAAATGCGGGAAGGACGTGGACGACGCGTCGTGTTTGCCGTGTACACGGCCGCGTCAATGGCGGAGCGTCAGCCCCGAGCTCCCCTCGCGCCAGCTGCACATGCGCCGATAACAGCTGATCCCCGAGTGGTAGGCGCGCTGTCACCCACCCTGTTTAACTCATCTGAACTTTGGATAAATTGGATAAAAATAATACGGTTACAGGACGCGACAGTCAAAAAATTTTCGCGGTCGACTTTATTGGTGACGTTATACAATATTCTTGACAATTAACTTAGTTCTAAATTCGAATATTTATTTTTATTTAGGTACAACTTAGGTATGTACTTTGTTCATAGACAAACAGAATTTATTCAGTTTATTTTATGGACAAAAAATATGAAAACCTTGTACCTATGTATCTACTAAAACTAGAGAAATACTAATACTAAAGAGGAAATATTTGATTGTTTGTTGTAGGTACCTATTGAATATAGGCTTCGAAGGTACAAGATCGATGTGAAAAATTCTGTGTTTTACCAAATAGAAAGCCACATTTGTTAGTGACATAGGCTATATATCATAATACTACTATTCAAGGGAGCTGAGCAGCAATCATAAATGTCAACAAATCTAAAAATTCCCTTACATTATTAGAAAACTAAAAAAATACGGCCATGTATGCCTTAAAGGGTTGATACGGGGATTTGAAGGAGTCAAGTTCGTTACATTCCGTGAAGCAACTGCCATCTGACCTCCACAAACGTTTGGCGATATCGAAGTTTTGTATTTAGACTAGATTTTTTAAGGCTTCAACTACCCGTAATAACTGCCATAGATGTTCATATTATGACAACTATAAAAACTCAAGTACAAAAATATATCTATACTAATATTATAAAGAGGAAAGATTTGTGTTTTTGTATGTAACGAATAAACTCAAAAAGTACTGGACCGATTTTAATAATTCTTTGATCATTAGAAAGCTATATTCTTCGTGAGTAACATAGGCTACTTTTTATCCCGATATTCCCATGGGATCAGGATTTACGCGGGTGAAACCGCGGCGCGGTGCTAGTTACTTATAATTTTATAATTATATATTAACTTTATTGCGGTACACGTACACATTTTTGAGTTGTAAGTAGTGTACTTTATAGTCCTAATTACTTACTAGTAGTGACCTAATAGTAAGTTACTACCACGTTCATCGCAAACGTTTCACCAGACAGCAATGAGCTAGGTACACCCATTGTGTGAACACCTACGTGATGATGGCATAAAGATGCGCATAATGCGCATTGCAGAGCATGATCTATTCTGACTCTGTTCTACAATGCGCCATTGTGTACGGGGAGCTTTATCACCACCGTACGTGTTTCTGTTACATAAGTGCATTCTTCTATTCATTAATGTTTCCCTTTGGATTACGTAGTAACTATTTATTAATCTATGTTTTGGAGCCCAGCGTAGTTACATTCTCCTGCCCTTTGTTTGGCTTTTACGGGAACGCCTGCCGTGTGACCTCCCAACCCCGCTATCAATCAACCGGTGAGCCTACCTACTGTCTTGCTGGTGAGGATGCATTAGACACAGGGTAAACAATAGTACTACGTACAAAGTTGCTTCCTTTGATCTTGAAGAGTGCCGCCGTATTAATAATCTGCGAAGGTGGTGAGTAGGGTAGCCAGAGCTCACTGGAGAATTTGTGCTGTCGGTGGGATGACTAAAGGCTTGTCCTGCTTTGTCCTCTACACTGACGGCACAGAGGCTCTGTGCTTGCAGGGTCGGCAACGCAGTGTGGCTTCTCTGGTGTTTCACACGTCCATGGGCCACGGTAACCATTTTCCATCGGGTGGGCCGTGCGCTTGTCTGCCACCTAAGTGGTATAAAAAAAACATATCACCCTTTGTTACGAATATACAACGCCACCAACGGTCCAGAAGAGCTTTGCAGTTGCAGAGTCATACCCAAAAGATCGATTAAGATAGGAAAAATTGAATCGGTTCTTGTGGGATTCGAACCCGGGATCTTTCCCTTACAGTGGAGAATGTTCTGACCACTGATGGACCACACTCTCTTCGAATTAGAAGCCGTCATCTTTCTCTTAGGAAAGATATAGCCTCAGACCCCGTGACTCGCTGAAAGAAGTTTTCAAAGAAATTAATATTTTAACAGTTGCTTCTCAATACATTTATGATAATATCTTATATGTACGAAAAAACCTAAATATTTTCGAAAAACTATCTTATGTACACAATTTTAATACTTACGAGAAACAAAAATAAACTAGTTGTACCTAAACTTAGGCTTCACAAGGTTGGTGATTCATTTGTAGGCAGCGGTATAAAAATATTTAATAAAATTCCTCAGGATTTAATTCATATGCCAATAAATAAATTTAAAATAGAAGTGAAAAAACCTTTATTGAGTAAAGGTTATTATAAAGTGGATGAGCATCTTAATGATGTTAATGCGTGGTCAACATAAGTCTCTTGCTTGCTTGCACAAAATAAATTGTAAACTAAAGCAAATTTCAAAAAGAAAAATAATCTAGTTCTAATATAGTTCGCTGAGTTTCTTGCTGGTATCTTCTCAGTAGAACTAACCTACCGAACCAGCGAAAAAATCATTTTCCAATGATTTATTTTTACATTATTTAATATTTTTATATTATTTCTTGACATATCCAATTGTAAAATTTTGACGTTCATATGTGCTCTTTGTGTGCCTAAACTGAATAAATGAAATTGATTCTTTGATTCTGAGATCACGGGTTCGAATCCCACCTGAACCGATTGATTTTTTTCTATCTTAATCCATTTGAGTAGTTAGTTTACTAAATGCTTTTAAATTTCATTCAAACATATACAATAGACTTGAGAACAGAGATTTGAGTGAGAATACCGCGGATATTAGCTAGTTGTAGATATATTCATGCATATAAATGTTTGCCCTATCCCTTAGTCGCCTTGTACGACACCGCATGGGAAGAGATGTGGTGGTCCAAATTCTATTCTGCGGGGAACATCAGACAGATTTATACAGCCCAGACTCAGCCTCAGAGTTAACAATAGTGCCTGGAAGATCCTATTATCGATTTCAATGATTGGTGAAATGTGTGTTTTTATTCACTTCTGCTAACACTCCGGAGATAAAGACGTAAGTAATTATACTATATGTATAAATGTTTGCACAGAACCTCTAACGTAGCAGTCCAACGTTCTACTACCAAAGTACATAGGTGGTCGTATTATCACGTAGTACCTTGATAAAAGATATCATCAGTCGTTTAAATGAAAAGAAAAAAGTAGCGGGACTTTTTCTTGATCTGAGTTCCGCTTTTGATACCATAAACCACGAGCTACTGTTAATAAAGTTGGAACATTATGGAATAAGAGGAAAGGCCAATAACATCTTTCAGTCATATTTAAAGAATCGCAAGATGTACGTAGAATTAAAAGCCACTGATACCGATGATACCCATGGGAAAAACAAGTGCGAAGAGTCATATAGGTCAAAGATGATACAAATTAGAACAGGTGTTTTTGTTTGTAGGTAATTTTTAATTTTTTGACAATTTTATTATATTTGACATTTTGTTTCATTTTATTTTGATTTAATTTTGGTATATTATTTGGTATTTGGACTTGGCTTCTGAAATTATATTATTGACATGAGTAATTTATGATTTGACATGAATAAAAATTGACATGTACCTACTGTATAAATCTGACTTTGTGTACTAATTTATTTAGTTAATTGATTTTGTCATTTTTATAGTTCCTTATTGTTTAATTATTGTAAATTTTTGATAGACTTGAAATGAATTATTGTAATAATATTATGTATGTTCAAACACAGTGTAAATTGTTACTGAATAAATAAATAAGAATAAGAATATTAATTCTGTGGTATTCTGCTGTAAGGTGCCCTTTACATTAGCGTGCGGTCACATTACCATTTATTTACCACACAACAAATTAGCTGTGCTTTGTAGCCGAGTTACTAGCTCTATATACTAGCACACACATACGCAGCACTGCTTAAGTATTTAGCTGGGTAAGGCTAAAGTTCACGTTTGAAAATAGATACAAATTATATCGTTCATGAATTCAAACTAACTATATTTTTATGTACCGAATGAATTTCATTGATGTCAGAACTCAGTTTAATAGAACAGATTTCCGAATATAGATGAAGGGGTGAATAAATATAAAATGGTTACTAGTAATTTTTCATTTTATTTCTTTTACAAAATTCCAAGTATCTTAAGAATTCGGTTTCGATCTCGTATCTCCTATCCCCCCTAGGGTAGACATCAGGATATATTCAGCCCCTAGGCTGGGGAGACATCAGAACTTACTTTTAAAATTATATTTTGAGTACATATGTCGCCACTGTCACAGTTCTGTCACGTTTGTAGAGTACGCGAATTTCTAGGTCCGCGCCACAAAATAAGTCCTTTGGCTGCGGAGTGGCAGTCGCAACATGTAATGTTGCCAGTATCGTCTTTTTGTTTTAGCAGATCTTTTTATTGTTGTGTATGAATGTAATTGTACTTAGTTGAACAGCTGAACTTAAAAAGTTATAGGAGTGAAAACTTCGGCCAAAGTGTATCAAAAGGCAGTCTTGAAGCGTGTTGCGAAACCTCCTAGCTTTCACAATACGCTTTTTAATGTGATTAGTGGGTTTGAGTTCCGCCGTAGCACCTCATGCTATTCTCCAAAATAACACATACTGTGCATATTACAGTGTACATGTCGTGACGAGATTGGGATCAATATATATGCCAGGAACTATAATTGTGAACTATTAGTGCTGGCAACTCTAAACCGTACTGTTATGGCCTGAACCATCAACACACGGTATGGCTGAGTATGGCAGCAATGTCATTTTTAGTTCTACATTTATTATTTTTAGCCAGAATGTATGACTCTACATTTTCTGTAACGGTTTTAATCACGGTACAGAGAAGTAACTCTAAAAGCAAGTTCTGACGTCTTCCCTGCCCAGGGGAGATAGCAGGACCGAAAAATCATCAAATCTCCCTTAAGGGAGATATCAGGGTACACATGAGACCAAGAATTCACGCAGATACCTTAAAAGAAAATAACTGCATATTTGATCTCTATTAAGCCCGCTTTATCTGAAATTAGTAATGAGAGGGAGAAGTAGTAAAAAGGATTCGAATTGTATGAAAATATACATTTTAATGTCGTTTTACTAGCATATCCCATACCATTATATAACTCTATAAGTAAAATAACAAAACAAAGTAATAAACATATAAATTTTCAGTCTTAAAATAACAGACTGCAATAAATGCTGTGATAATGTATAAATATAAACAAGACAATTACAAAAAAAATGAGATATTATTATTTTGATCGACAGACAACCATACAACGAGTTAATATCGTCATAATGAAACTGGGTCTGAAGACAAAGTGATATTCTATAAGTGGAATCGCCTCGAGCTAATAATTTTCTAATCGTTATTAATGGAATGCGTCACATTGTGGTGATTTTTTTTAAATAGTTAGGTCGTCAAATTGACTGTGCCCCGCTTGGGCCTCGACGTTGCTAAAGTAAAACCACTGTCATATCAAAAACGCTGCTAAAAATCCATTTAATTTTAGACGTCAAAGCTATGTGGTTAAAAGGCTTTTTGCAGAGAGAGTAAAAGAAAAAGTGTAATGAAACTCTTTTCAATTAATTTTGGACTTTAATTATTATATAGACATGAAGTTTAAAATGTAATGCCATTTTTTTACAGTCTGTGGTATGACAATGGTTTTGCTTTAGTATTTTCGAGGGCCTGATAGTTATCCGGGGTAGTCTTGAGAATAGTGGCCGCCACTACAGATGCTGTATCTAGAATGGCGATTCCTACATGACGATTAGATGCTTTTTCACACCCTATATATAATTAATTTATTTCGAGTCACAAAGAAGCACATAAACATTAATTTTTTATAGTCATTTTAATGATTATGTCCCACGATTCCACTGGCATTATCGCTTAGTTTAGAATGTTACTCTGCCTGGAGATCCAAATATATTTAGAATTATCCCAACACCTCATTACAACATTAACCTAGTTGTTCTTTATTTAAGTACATAGTTTTGATACTAACATTTAAACGTTTCTGAATAAACATACCTAATTGGAGATAATTTTTGAGTTTCTAATATTGATTTAGATTTTATAATATGATATTCGATATTTTGTATTCTGTTCGTATTTCATATTTTGTATTTCTATCAAAACCTCGATGTTCTGCAATTTTTATAATAATAATACAATTAGAGACTGTATACATTTTCAATCAATATTAATTTTATGATCTGCTTTAAATCACAGTTACAAATCAGTTAAATTTTAATGTCCTATTATATCTGAGTATGTAAAATTTGTTGTTGTTCTGTTAGGTAAATAAACATACTTTTATTAAGTCGGTTGCCTCTGCCCAAGGTAGCCATTAGATTTATATTAATATCTAACTGTTGTTGTTTGACACCCCGATGTCACCCGGATTTTCCGTAGATTTTCCAAGATTGTCCAGACAATTACGAACACAACAGAAACCGTGGCCCTAATATGACTTATAATATTGTAAACTACATTCTATATTATCAATACATTTTACATTCATGAGCTATTTCTTGGTTTCTCTAGAAACATACAATGTTAACAGGTAACGCTGCCAGTTTATTATGTTTGCTATAGGATCATCTACGGAAATAAGCCAGGTAGTCTATAGTCGTAGAATATGGAAGGGTACGGCGTAACGCTGTGTAATTTTAAAAGGATTACCTATCTTGTTGCACCCTCAACGATTGTTTGAGTTTTTAAAATGTATGAAATATAAAAAATACACATAAAAATGCAAAAACATATACCTGTAGCATTTATTATGTTACAGACTTCATCCTCAAACCCACACCCCTATTCTAATAGTATATAATTACAAGACCTAATTTAAAGGAGAAGCCCAAATTTTACTTCAAGTTTAAATTTATTCGAGAAAAAATATACACCCTGTAGAGAGATTCAACGATTATAACAATTATAACTACACATAACATTATAATTTAAGAAATTGAGCATAAAATTCTCTTAATATTGCCTACAAGCGTTTGTCTATTAACATGGAACGATTAATTTCTGCCAGCTTCAATATAGAAGCTACTGCAAACATGATTCTTTATTTCGTGACGATTATTAGTTGAAGTTAGAAATCCTATAAATAGTAACTTCACAATTCTGAGATTATTTCTGACAGCACACGAACAAGAGTAAAGTCGAGTGGAAAACTGGTTGCAGTATCCAGCTTTTGTATTGGTACGGCGTAGGAAAGAAGAGTGTGGTCAAGATCCGTTTGTTTCGATTTTCTAGCGCGTTCTCTCTATCGCACAAGAGACTGACAGCTTAGTATCTTTATAGAGTAGTTAAAACAAATTGCGTTTATAAAATATTAGAACTACAACTTCGCTTTTAAAGATATCAAGCTGTATGTATAGTCGCTCCAATAAATCTGTGAACTAAAGGATGAAGCTACCTTTTGATGTGCAATAAAACAGTATACATTTGACAGCAATAACCATAGACAAAACAAAACATTTATCGTATCTTATCTTAACCGTAGTTCCAAATTTTAGCCATTTCACGAATTCGTTGGTACATCTAAATGCCCTTTGGGATAAAAGACCACTACAAAACCGAAATAACTCGATCTTAGATGGATTATCACTCTTCTTCCCGGCGACGTGTCAAATGAAAAACTGAGTAGTGTAGTTGTGATGTCATGTTGTACAAACTTGCTTTGTGATTCGCTTATCTTGTACAGCGTGGCTACTTCGATACTCACTCAAATACAATGTATATATATATATATTACATAGGTAACTGCTTTATTTATTTTTACATAAATAATAAGAAGTTTGGGAATCTCTTCACACAAAAAATAATCCTATGAATGTAGGTTTGATTCAGTATGTATGAAAGTAGAAGAAGTGAGAGGTCAGGTGAGTAGCAATTGCAAAGATGTTGTCTCTGACTACCCCAATGGGAAAGAGGCGTGACTGTATGATGTATGTTTGTATGTATATATAAATGTGTACTGAAATTCTAAAAAGATATATATGTAAAGTATACAGCTTTTGGTTACATGGAAATTATACTTGGCACATAATATGAGTATTCGTTTGCAACATAAACTACTATTTTTATTTTAGTGTTAATATGCTTTATAAATATTTTTGATTGGCTACCGTTCAGCCTGTCTGAGACAAAGATAAACAAATCACACAGTAGACTGTTTAACATGATGAATTCCGATTTCACTAATTGACATCCACGACATATTCATTTGAGCTACGAGTTATAACAACACTGATATAATAGGTCGTAATTGATCACAGTCTAATTTCTCCACTGACAATTTTGTTATACACATCTTCGTCTAAAGGAATGTAGCGGTTTTGTTTCAGGTCTAGGTAATACAGTTTATCCTTTTTCACTAATTTCGGATCGAAGGCTTCCTTCTGCAAATCAGTCTTCTTCATTTTAAAAGTACCTTTGAAAAGAAAAATAAATCTTAAAGCGTGCTAGCTCATAAATTTTACAAAAAAGTTAAGGTAATATAAACATTTTCGACTTAGAATAATTTATATATTGAAACAGTTTAATATGTGGCTCCACACAAAGCGAGCCGTCTCGTGAGGCATTTGCCGTGTGAGGCTGCTAGGTCTATATAGACGTGGGAAGCGCTCGAACCGCCGCAAGCGAGAATACAGAGCCTGCATTGGTAGTTCGGGGGCAGTTTTTATCCGGCTGCTTAATAACTTAGATGATACAATCAGGTGGAATAGGAGAGCGCTTCTCGGGCCCCCTTTTACTGTGAGACGCGATTACAAGTGGAGCCGGGGACAAAAACAAGTGTAAGATAAATACATGTGTATACAAAACACTCTTAGTTAAGGTTAAATCTAGCAAACGTCAATGACTTTTTATATTAAATAACAGACAATCATTATGCTTAATTAAAATAATGATGTTTTTACTTCACACTTTTAATAGTCTTGTGGACCGACTGTTCCTCAAGTATCTTGTTGATAGTTACAGTTTCTGTGTGTATACTTACTTTTAAACCTACTTCAAAAAAGGAGGAGTATTCTCAATTCGTCGGAATATTTTTTTTATGATGTTTACCGATTATCCAAAAACGCCTGGACCGGTTTGCAAAATTATTGTTCATATGATTGTTGTCAGGGTCCATCGGAAGAGGGTCTGGTGTAAGCTTTCCTCTTGATATTGGGTCAGACGACAGTCGCTTCCGTAAGAGTCAAAATAAACCAAATTCTGGAGTTATAATATTGAGCTATAATACGAAACTTAGAGTATAAATAGGTTTTACATAGAAGGATACATAGGAATTGAATGCATAGGTATATTACTCCACAGTAAGATACCTATACATTTTAAAAATGAGTTTTTAATGTGGTACTTACCAGTCATATCCATGCTAGTCATGACTCGGATGAACATAGGTCTGGCGTACACAGGCAAGTCTCGGGCCAGGTCTTTTGCCAGTTTGTTCAGGTCTAAAGTACCGTCCACATCGACGATGCCGCACATACCCGCTCGCCCTTCAACATTTGGCACCTGGAAGCAAAAAAAAACACCTTTTTGAAATAACTTAAAATATGAATTTCACGATCGGTTACTCTATACATATATAGATCTTTTAGTCATTATGGTAAAATAAAGACTCAAAGTACAAAGACAAAATTTTCAAAATGTAGATAAATGGTGCAACGCAACATCCAAGAGATTTGAAGAACAAATGGACCTTGCATTCTTGTGCTGGCATGATTTTGTATCGGTAATGAATTGAAAATAAAGACTCAAAGTACAAAGACAAAATTTTCTAAATGTAGATAAATGGTGCAACGCAACATCCAAGAGATTTGAAGAACAAATGGACCTTGCTTTCTTGTGCTGGCATGATTTTGTATCGGTAATGAATTGAAAATAAAGACTCAAAGTATAAAGACAAAATTTTCAAAATGTAGATAAATGGTGCAACACAACATCCAAGAGATTTGAAGAACAAATGGACCTTGCATTCTTGTGCTGGCATGATTTTGTATCGGTAATGCATTGAAAATAAAGACTCAAAGTACAAAGACAAAATTTTCTAAATGTAGATAAATGGTGTAACGCAACATCCAAGAGATTTGAAGAACAAATGGACCTTGCATTCTTGTGCTGGCATGATTTTGTATCGGTAATGAATTGAAAATAAAGACTCAAAGTACAAAGACAAAATTTTCAAAATGTAGATAAATGGTGCAACGCAACATCCAAGAGATTTGAAGAACAAATGGACCTTGCATTCTTGTGCTGGCATGATTTTGTATCGGTAATTAATTGAAAATAATAAAAGCTTTAAATAGGATTGTTTCGATTTGTACAGCGTTTTCCGTTTTTATTTTATCATGTTGTATTTATGGTCCTTCGAGCCGGATATACAAATAATAGAAATATAATAACACCGCACCTAGCGCACACGTAGTTCCCAGTAGAGTAGAATTTGGATCACCCCATCTCTTCCCATGCGGTGTCGTACAAGGCGATTAGGGATAAGGTTGCTTAACATCAGACAGAGATATATATATATATATATATATATATATATACAGTCAACCATAGTGCTCGGAAGATGGCAATAGGCCCCTATTACGTGGGGCCGAATATACAATGATTGCTGAAATATAAGTGTTAATTCCCCTCTGTTTAACCCCCCGGGGATAAAGGCGTGATTGTATGTTTGTACAATAACTATAATATACTTACAAGGACCCCATAAACGACCGCATCTCTCTGGTCCGCCACATTGGAGATGGCGGCCTCGACTTCCGTTGTAGAAACGTTTTCACCGCGCCATCTGAACGTGTCGCCTGTTCGGTCCCGGAAGAATAGGTAGCCGAATTCATCAGCCACTATGATATCACCTGATGGAGAAACATGACAATTTACATGATAGAGTCAAATGGCGGTCTATTGTGTCTATCTACCCCCGAGGGAAATATGCATGAGCGTATGTATGTATGTTGCCTTGTTCCTTACGGGGTAGGCAGACATTCCCACGTGAAAACTTGTTGATTTGATTGATTCCTTCCAAATTGGGACACAGAGGGTTCTAATATTACAATAAACAATTGAACAGATGGTTAAATGAACAAAGAGGCACGTTATGACTCAAGGCACAAATATTAAACTTAGAAAAATTATTTATCTACAAGTTCATGTACCATCGCGGAAAATGAATGTTTAGCAGTTTAATTGTTTTCATAATTCAATGTTCTTTTACTAATGGCTTCTGCAGCGAATCGCTGCAATTTTGCCAATGTCAAGTAAATTGTAAATGTTTATAAAATTATTAATAGCGAGACGTCAATGTCAAGCTTTTTATCTTCGTAATTTGCACGTATTGTGGTTAATGTCAATGTCGTAATGACCAACTCACATGTCGTGGTTCGTCACGTGTCGACACGACTCGACTACCAGTGCGTGTGCGCGCACAAAAATATGCAGATGTGCGCGAACATTTCTAGAATGAACGCGCACAATTTTTTATTGTTTGCTGGAGTGAGTCAACCAGAATAGACATTTGAATCGCACACTGCATTGCAGTGCCGCACAGTTCAACACACTTGTGGAATTTCACCCTCCTGTTATTTATCTTACGTACAGGCAGCATCAAAAGTAGATGATAATTACACACATTTCGAAATTTAAAATTTTAACTAAAATAGTTTTTTATTTTTATTTTAAATGAGTGTCCTTGTGAATGCAGCTCACAAAGTATAGATTACTTTCCTTAAAATCGAGTTACTAAGATGTAAAAATTATCATTTAATTCTGACGTTAAATAATTGTGCACCTTGTGTGTGAGACGTGACCTCGTCAGGTTTGGAGAGGTGACCTTTTATTATCAATTATCAACTTTATTTCGTTCAACACAGGTGGTACAAAGGTGTTACATTAAACAATACGATCTTCCATGTTCCGCCCAAAAGGCATACGAAAATAACAATTTTACATTTTTAAATAGTTAATATATCAATTACATAACCAAATTAGAATATTTTACAGGTAACCAACCTGCCTGGTCACCTTTAATATCATTCCGAATTCTGATGGTTCGTGAAATCTTACCTGATATAAACGCAGAATCATAATATTGGAAGACATTCTTTACTACTTTCTTATCCGAGGCTGCCTTGTCCACGTACCCGAGGTACTGACGCGCAGGGTTGTGTGACTGGATCTTACCAATAAACACTCCTGGCTCGTTGGGTTCCGTCAGCTAGAGACATAAAGTAACAGTCTGAAGACATCAGCACATTAACTCAAAGACAGCACCAACTTATATTTACTTCAAGATGTTTTTTCTTTACACTTTACAATATGGGGTTCTTCAAGAGGGGCATCAGAAGGTTTCTTAATGGTCGGCAGCGCGAGTGTGACACCCTTGGTGTTGCATGCGTCCATAGGCCACGGGAACCACTTCCCATTAGGTGGGTCATGTGCTCGTCTGCCACCTAAGTGGTATAAAAAAAACACTGACCTATTACTACCATTCAATCGAACAACAAAATCGCACTAAAATAGGTCCATCCGGTTAAGACCTCTGATGCCACAGATAGATAAACAGGATAAACTTAGAACACATCTCTTTTCTCTCTCTTTCCTTCCAACAGCTGAGCTGAATTGCTTGTGTTCAGCAGGATTCGAACCCGTGACCTCTCGATATAAGCCTTAATTACTCCTAAACCGCTAAGCTACAAAAATCGTTTACTTACTTGACAAAGACCAAATCCATCCCGTATGGGCTCTCCGGTCTCCTGGTCCACTTTGATGATAGCAATCGGATAAACATTAGGGAAAATCCTTGACACGAAGCCGATGGCTCCTGGCGTTCCGTCGGTGTTAACTGTAGATGAACACTATTTTTTAATAATTTCTTTTTATTGATATTGTGTAACTTAATTACCTAACCTATTAAGTACTTGAAAGATCTTTACTGAGTATTAGGCCTTACAGACCGCTATGTAACAGACGGTAAAAGTTTATCAGAATTATCAAAAAGTAATATAATTTTACTCTAATCATTTTAACCGACTTCAAA
Organism: Eilema griseolum; assembly: GCA_963662185.1. NCBI lineage: Eukaryota > Metazoa > Arthropoda > Insecta > Lepidoptera > Erebidae > Eilema > Eilema griseolum. The sequence goes on along the minus strand of OY759233.1, from coordinate 11,568,362 downwards.
AAGGAGGAAGGTTCTCAATTTACACAATAATGATTACGGGAATTCAAGCAATCATGGTATAGGTACATACACTTTGATTTGCCTGATGTTTCAACCAGGTCCCCAATTCTACTAAAGCAAAACCATTGTCATACCAGACACTGTAAAAAATGACATTAAATTTGACTTTTTTCAATATGCTTAAGTTCAAAACGAAATGCAAAGAGTTTGATTACAATTTTACATTCAGTCTGCAAAAAGGCTTTTAATTTTGAACTTTACGCGCATTATTTTAAAGTCTAAAATTTAATGGATTTTTTTAGCAGTTTTTGTTGTATGATAGTGGTTTTACTTTAGCAAAATCGGGCTCAGGTCACACCGGCTGTGGTCCCAGGCTGAGGAAAGTCGCGTTAATTCCCGTAAACATTATTCTGTATCATGGAAAGTTTAAAATTTAGGTTCTCAATTTGTCGCAATGTTTTTTTTTTTTACTTTGTACATGTAAACCTTAAAACGGAGTATTTGTTGTGATTAAGCGCTCTCTTCATCAAAAGTACTGTTCGTGTGTTTGCATAGAAGTTCCCAGTTCTCGACACTCCTGGCTGGAAAAAAAACCTCCTACACTCACCTATGTTAGCGTTTCCCTCTGTCGCACCGTAGAATTCTAGAACACGTTGTATGTTGAATCTCTTGACGAACTCATCCCAAATCTGAAAATGTAAGTTTTATTTGAAAGTAGCAAACAAATCATCACCCTTTTTCATACTAGCATTGTATCAGTTGGTTTTAGGGTCTAGGGTCCACTTTCCTATAAGGGTTAGGTGGATGCCCACAATAATGGGAGTGACTGCTATCTGACCTCCAACCGCGAATAGATTAATAAGAGTGCAGGTTTCTGCACTCTAATCTATTCGCGGTTGGAGGTCAGATACTCAGAACTCGTTTGAGTTCAGCATTGTACACGGCGACCATTAGCTAGTTAGGACTAGATGACGAATTAGATTGAGTTATTTTTACACCTTTTCCAAATACAATCACATCCATACTAATATTATAAATGAGAAAGTAACTCTGTTTGTCTGTCTGTTACACTCTCACGCTTAAACCACTGAACCGATTTTGATGAATTTTGGTACAGAGATAGCTTAGACATTGAGATAAGACATAGGCTATGTTTGGTCGCGATAACCGACCTCACGCAGGTGAAGCTGCGGGCAATAACTAGTAAGATGTAGTAACGGAATATTATATCATTGGCGATACAAGAACTGTTGGGTCCCACTAACCCGACAGCTGTATTCTCTATTTACTTACTTGTAAGCGAAGTCCGTTGCCATAGATAACGCGAACACTGTGTTGCTTGTCTGCGGGCGACTCCGGTGTTGCCAGAATGTAGCGACACATTTCGCCTATGTAGTGGGCACCCTGACAAAAGAATAGAGACAGATATTTGAATATAAACTCAATTCATTTCATTTTATTCATATTATGTTACAACAAAGGATGTGTATGTAATAAGTAACAAAACCTCACGAAAGTTTAGAAACTAATAAATATCTTGGGTAGTTCTGTACTGTCTGTTTGCGACTGAAATCCAAAGGTTTATATATGACAAATTTTTTTTAAAGAATTTAATATAAAGCAGACACGGTCAGTTTCGCAATTCTCTATTGCGTTTACATTTTCTATTTTAATAGGTATTCAGTGATGCAGAATTAATAAACGATTTAGTTTATTAAAATTTTGCGGACCCCGGATTCCGAGGTGAAGGCTACCGGGACGGGACCGGGGCTAACGTGAGGTAATTGTTTTTGTGTTTAGTTACCCTTTTATTTAAATGCGAAAAATCACCACGGATCACCACCGGAGCCGGTGGGAGAGGTTATATCGGACTCGAACCGACTAAAACGCACGACGCCCGTGGTTCGTTTTTGGTTACCGAAGGTGAGATTAACAGGCATATCCCTCGCACCCCGGCCGACTCAGGGTCATCTCTCTCGATCTAGCACTGTCCTCGGGTTTATTTAGTTACCCTAGCAATAGTAACCAATGTTAGTTTGATTTTGAAAATCTGAACATCTTTCATTTTGTAAAGTCAGTCAAAAATGACAGATGAACGAGGATGGAACAACGTCGGTCAATTGAGACACAGTTAACTTGACAGCATTCCACGTGATTGTGATTTGTTGAATGAAAATGCTTAGCGACTTTGTGAAACAAAAAGTGTACGTAATAAAAAAATACTGTATAAACTCACCGTGGCCTTGTATTTCACACAATCAGGGAAGTATTGTGAAGCCGAGAATTTTGCCTTTATTATCACTGTACTGCCCATTAAGAGAGCTTGGCCTATGCTTATAACGCCTCCAGCTGTGTGGTACAACGGTAACGGACAATATAGCCTGTCACTGCTCCTCAGACCCATATAATGGAGACCCAAAGCTAAAAATATAAATCTGAAACAATTAATTACACTTAAAATCAGTTTTACGACAAATGTTAGTAATTTATTAATTAAAATTAATGTTTTAATAAAAAAAATTAGCTGCGTGCAGAGTAGAATTTGGACCATTCATCATGCGATGTCGTACAAGGCTAAGGGATAGGGCTGTTTAATATCAGACAGATATTTATAACTCAGAGTCAGGTACAGATACTAGGCTCGTGTCAACAATAGTGCCAAAAGACGGCAGTAGGCTCACCCTCTATTACATGGAACCCCTTTTATTTGCCTCTGCCTAGCCCTTCGGAGATGGAGGCGTGATTGCATGTATGTATGTTAATTAAAATACTTTGAGCTAAATGACTGTGAGAGAAATAAGAGTAGGTGCATAAATACTGAAATATACGCAAAAGATCCACATTTTTGGGTACAAGCCGTAATTCTTTTATTTGTAACCGAAATTTTTACCCCTGACCCCCCCCAGCTAAGCTAAATCGCTTTTGTTAGTTTAGAACGTTCATGGGTGCAGTGTAATGGATATGAACCAGTACCGTACCTCTCAATCGTTAGGGCAACTTTTAAAACGAATATTAGAAACTATGCTTAATGCTTAGTCTGAATTTAGATAGAGAATATATCCTAGAATATTATTTTTATTTCACTACAAGCATGATTTATTTTGATAACTTGGAATTGGTCGGACTATATTTTCTCCCGAAATTACATGAGGTAAACTGTAGCACTGTTCAAAATAGAATGTAAATCTTACCGAGCATTTGATATAACTGCAGCTTTAGGTAATCCTGTAGTCCCCGACGTGTAAATATACAGAATTTTTCCTTGGAACCCATCGCCGTCTGCCAAGGTCCACGGTGCGGGGGGCGTCGTCTCCAAGAGATTGGTGAAGTCTGTGATGGCATCGCCGCTGCCTTCTAATCTTGAGTTAGAAGTATTCAAAGGACGATGTGTGAACTTGAACAGTTTCAGTGACGGGCTCAGTTCACCTAAGATATCTTGCACGGCTGGAATTATGTTAATGATTGTTGAAAAAAAATTACGTAAAATGAAGACAACAAAGGTTAAATGAATTTTTGAAATAGAATGTATCGCTCTTTATTTATTCACAATAATAATAATTAAAACGCTTTTGTTCGTATTCACAATATTTAAGTATGCACATACAGTACGCTGACCTATAGGCAATAAGTATGACTTGCGAAAACGAAACCAGGAGGCGCTTATTAGTCATAATAATAATAATTAGTACTTTGGTTGCTACCTATAACTACCTGTGTTTACCGTAAATAGTAGGAGATAAGAGATAAAAACCCCTCGTGTACTTTAGGCAACGGAAATAACATCTTTCTCATCTTACGAGGAGATAGGACACGACGGTATTTCCGTCCAATTGAGCAGTCCGACTGGGGAAGTACTTCCGCCCTATAGAATACCGCGGCCATAATAACTTTGTGTTGTGTTCCTGTCGGTGAGTAGGGTAGCCAGAGCTCACCAGAGTTTTTGTGCTGTCAGTGTGAAGACCAAAATCTTGTCCTGCTTCGTCTTTTACACTGACGGTACAGAAACTCTCTGTGCTTACAGGGTTGGCAGCGCGAGTGTGACTCACTTGGTTTTACACACGTCCATAGGCCACGGTTAGCACTTTCCATCAGATGAGACGTGTGCTTGTCCGCCACCTAAGTGGTATGAAAAAATAAAACCAAAGGAGGTAGGACACGGCGGTATTTCCGCCCGATTGAGCAGTCTGACTGGGGTAGTACCTCCGCCCTACAGAATACCGCGGCTATAATAACTTCGTGTTGTGTTCCCAGCGGTGAGTAGGGTAGCCAGAGCTCACTGGAGAATTTGTGCTGTCAGTGGGAAGACTAAAGGCTTGTCCTGCTTTGTCTTCTACTGACGGCACAGAAACTCTGTACTTACAGGGTTGGCAGCGCGACTGTGACTCCTCTGGTGTTACAGACGTCCATAGGTCACGGTAACCACTTTCCATCAGGTGGGCCGTGTGCTTGTCTTCTAACTAAGTGGTATAAAAAAAAAACCCCTTTCCTTTGACGGAGGCAGTCTGGCTAATGTTCTTCTGAGTTCGACCGCACGGGTAAACCAAGAGCACAATGGAGAACTGTAGAGGACCTTGGTATAGCTGTTTGTGAATTCAATCAAAGACGGCCAATTCAATATATCTGCCTGCTATACCGTAACCTTGACTGATCAAAACCTCTATTAAAAATCGCCACAGGCCGGCGGATTCGACATGACTGACAGTGAACTATACCAGGGCATCGAATCTGCTAAAGCAAAAGCACTGTCATACCAAGGATACATATAAATCCATTTAATTTTTAGACTTAAAGCAATGCGGCTAAAGTCCAAAATTAAAATGCTTTTTTGTAGAGTGAAGGAAAACGTGTAATGAAACTCAATTCATTTAATTTTGGACTTTAAACTTACAAAAATAAAGTCTTAAATTTAATGTCATTTATTGGAGTGTCTGTGGTATGATAGTGGTTTTGCTTTAATAGAATCGAGCGCCAGATTAAACGGGTCCACTCCGACGAGCAACGATCAATTATTGAGGTTACGTGGAATAAGCCGATAGAAATGAAAATAATTCAGGCAGTCTATAGGTGACTTCAACCCTATTCATAATTCAGAAGAGGTACACGGATGTCATTCGCGTGCCACCTTCTAAAAGAAAGGAATCACCAGAGACGGCTGTGGTCAAAATTACAGATGGTCGCAGTGCACTTGTCTGTTATCGCTATAGAATTCAACATAGCCAGGTGGTCTCTACCTGACAGAAGCAGGCCGTGGCAGCGGCGCCCCTCGCACACCTCCCCATTTCCGGGGATAAGTTGGTGACTCTATGGTCCCACACCCGAGGACAGGGCCAGATCAAGAGAAATGGCCTTGGGTCGACCGGGGTGCGAGGGATATGCCTGTTAACTTCACCTTCGGCAACCAAAAACTACCCACAGGCGACGTGCGTTTTAGTCGGTTCGAGTCCGACTAAAACACACGACCCACCACCCGGTGGTGGGGGTATCCGTGGGGATTTGTCGAAAAAAATAGTCCCCACCTTGCCTCGAAGAGCCTGTTAAACTGTCAGTCCCGTTTGGCATACATACGAACCTCTATGGTATTCGTTACTGGTCATACCCATATGACCAGTAACGTAAGTAATGAATACCACAGAGGAGAGAAGAGGAGAGAGGCCATAATAGGCTGTAAATTAGACTTTCTTCACAATTTATTCAATGAAACATGCCAGTGATTCCTCTGATGTTTCAAGGTTTTAAGATGCCGGTGGTCGCTAACTAACAAACAAGTCGTGTCTACGTGCGTTTCGAGTCCGACATAACACCAAAAAAAATAAAGTAACGAAGTCAAACGAGGTCTTACACGAAAAAAAAAGCTTCATACCTACCTAATGTCTCAAATTATACATCCACATTATAATAGCTTCACGTAGTGTCGTTATCAGACAGCGTTATAATATCGTTCAAAGTTCACTATTCATTAGCAGTGTTATAACAATGGAAACCTGTTCACAGCTCGTATTTACGTATTTTAAAATGAAGATAATACCTATGTAAGTATTTAACACATCCATTTATTTAATGAAGACTACTTGCTTTTTCTTACACTATGAGATTTATCACTTGTGGTAGTTAATAAATACCTACTACCGGTGTGATGCAACCAGTGGATAGGATTATGGGAACTGTCTGATCAATGTATCATTAATAAACAATAGTGTTTATATAATACGCGGTTTGTGTCTAACTAACTTTTGCTCTGCGAGTTTACATTTAGATATAGTTAATGATTCAGCTATTCTATTATTGTACTGAGATAATAATCTCAAAGCAATTTTATTATTGTTGTTATCATTTTGAAATGTTTGATATGATCATATTTGTTTTTGAAACTATTTAGCGTATCTTCTTGTCGTATGTAGGTATCATAATCTCAAAATATATGCTATAACTGACTTGCAGTTTCCCTAGAATTGAGCTAGGGTGATTATGAAGATGGTCAAGAGATGGTTCAGGGCAACGGTATACGCTTTATTAACAAGCTGTGTGATGAAATTAGGGATTTACCTGTGAAAGCCTATTAGAAAATCCGAGAATACTTAGCTGGCCACGAAACCACTTTCCATCAGGTGGGCCGTGTGCATGTCTGCCAACCAAGTGGTATAAAATAATAATAATAAAAGATAACAAACAAGCTTGGAAATGAGCTGTTCGTCCAACTATGGTACTCAAGTAAATTATTGTATTTAGACAGACTGTCTAAGTAGAGTTAGTAAATGTTTGTAAATAGATAAAAAAAAGAATGCCCGCTGAGTTTCTTGCCGGGGTCTTCTCAGGTCGGGGCCGCGTTTCGAACCGGTACGGTGGTCCATTTGCTAAACTAGTCTTTAATTTTTTTTATATTGACTGTTGTAAGTTCCGATTTAAGGGTCTATGCAGAATAAATGATTTTTGACTTTGACATTAAAATAAAAAAAATTATACTTGGAATATGGAACACAACATGGGCCTACCAGTATTCGTTTTTAGACCCACAAGTCCTATTTTGCAACCTTGTGTGACGCCTTAAATTTATTCATTTCTCGTTCAACTTCCTGTTGGCTGTCTATCCACACATGATTTTAGCAAATAGACTATAAATCAACTCTCGTGCCATATACATGTTTAAATTGTAGAAAAGTGTCAGTTTACCTGATTGGTGTTCCTCGGAGAATATCAACACATCACATTTTGCGACATTGACAGAATGCACCAGAGCCTTGCCCTTTTGGTTGGTGTTTATGAGAGGTGAGATCCCGCCGAGTCGCGCGTTACCCAACCATAGAGCTGGTTGCTGGGGGCAGTTGTTTACCAACAACCCAACGATACTGTCTTTCTTAACACCATGCGCTTTTAATACGGCTGTTACCCGTAAACTATAATCTTCTACCTAAAAATGTAAGATTTGGTTAAAAACATCCAGAACTTTCCTAAAGTTTAAACAGTTGTTAGACTACATTTTGACTTAATTAGAAAAGTCCACATTATGACGTTAACTGTTGATACCTACTACGTGAAATGAATGAATAAATACACCTACAATTTAATTTGGTTTTAATTTAATTTGCAAAATATCACTCACTGATCAATCACAAAATCTCAAAAACTATAACACCTACTAACTTGAAATTTGGCAGGTAGGTTCCTTATAGGTTGCAGGCAACCGCTAAGAACAGATTTTACGAAACTCCAGCTTTATAGAAATATACCCATTATGCTCTCATTTTCTATATATTGCTCATTGAATGAAATTTTAATGCATTTAGTATTATATTCAAATTGATTAAAATAGAAAAAGTTGAAAAGGTCCAGACGATTCGAACTCGCGATCTTTCCTTCACAGGGGGAACACTCTGACCACTAAACCACCGAACCTTCGCCTGAAACCATCCAAATTCTTCTATACATATTTATCCGTCTTACGGCGACGGTGGGAGCCATTTACTAATATTCGTACGAACCGTTTAATTTTTTTCTAACTTAATTGATGTTGCTTGTTGCTCAATAAACATAAATTGTGATGTAACATTTTAATAAATAAAAAATCATTATGTTAGTACTTGAAATTAATTGACATGTTTACTAAAATGCTAGATTTCACCTTTATGTAAGTACCTACTTAGTTGAATTGAAAGTAGAAAAGAAAGAAATTAAAAATCAACAACAGGTATAGGTAAAAGTTTGTACTCTTTCAACATTTTGTAATAAAAAAGGCAAATTGGAATGTAGACAATGGTCCATATATAAATACATTACACCCAATTGTAACGTATTTATAATAGGAGTAATATAACCTTATTAGTGTACCTTTTTAACGTTTGTAGGTGCTTACAACATTAAAGTTGTCAGTTGTGCATTGCCATCTACAGAGAAGGCGGAAGCAAAGAAATGAAGAATAAATGACTTGGAAAGAGGAATGTGAAGTAAATGTGATACACCTATTCTTATTAGGAAAAGAATAGCTCTACCGAATGTTCAACCCAGAGACAATTGCTGGGGCAGAAAATTTTTCTTTTTCTAATACTAAGGAATAATTTTTTTAGTTCCTAAGGGAGTGAAATAAATGTATGTTGATTGAAAGTTTGTTCCTCATTAATGTTAGCACTTGCAAAGTAAGAAATACTGAATGTATCTGCCTCTGGTTAGTAATAAAAATATGATGTGGTAGTTAGTTGTACTTTTATCTGTATTGTAAGGTCAAAGTATAGTTTAGTCAACTTTATAAATGTATCCATGTTTGCCCCTACCCTCCTCCTAACCTCTGATAAAAATTACAAAGTAAACCAAATAATTATTAAAATCCTATTTGTGTATATTAGAACAGGTTTTATGGTTGACCATACCATAAACTCACGCCTATATCCACGAAGGGGCAAGCAGAGGTGCTAGCACCCACATTTCACCATGACCTCGTCTCAGCAGTCCATTACCCATACCACTAGGCTACCGCCGTTATGGTGTTATGGTTAAATGGCTACAAATTTGAATAGGAAGTTCTATTATCCTTTACCTTCTTCATATTATTGCTGCCTTATTGTTATTTAAGTAGCTTAAAATTTAGTAATATAACTAAAGATCATTAGCACGGAGACATTAGCCAGTAGTAGTATGTACACATACACACATAACACTTGTTGGGCATTAGCCTAATTACTAAAATGATTTATCAGAGATATTTCATACAAATTGGGACAAACTTCCAACTCAATATGAAACCAGCGACTTACAGATACAGAGACTAACATTTTTTTTAATGTGCCATATTGTTAGAATTTTTTCAGTAACCCATGGTCAGTGGAAAGATACCCAATATTTTGTAATATACTCTATATAGAGAGCCTACTTACTATATAGAGCCAACAAATAAATGAAGAGAAATAAAATCAAAAATGAATTGAAAAAATAAAATTATACCTACTCGATTTTCTGTTTTCAATTCACTTGTCATTTTTTTGTTCCATTTAAATTAAAAGTTACATTCAGGAGAACATATTTTTGTGGATTTTTAAAATACTTAAATTTTTAAAATTAATTCATTATCTTGTTCAACATCTCCAAATTCTTTTTTATTAAAGTAGATCTTATTTTTTGGTTTTGTTACAATATCCTTGATACAATGAAGTTATTATAATAAGTATTAATCTTAAGTATAATTGTTATTTTATCATTTCCTGTCACAGATACAAGTCCTCTGTCCAATTTTAAATATAATATAGTTCAAATATATTAATAACTTTCTCTTTTATTCTGCGCATCTATGCTACTTATTAATTACTACTTATGATAAAAAATACAAATTGTAATAATATACAAAAAATCTTACCAAACCACTGACCTAGAATCCAACACATGTTTTATCAATCTTATAATAACATGTAGTTATAACTACTTGTACATAAATAAAAGAAAACTGTTTACCTACCTCCTTGAAGCTCCAGACCTCATCTTGGAACAAAAAACAAGGTTTATCAGGGTGCCTGTTCACAACTTCATGAAAGATATCCGGTATGGACAAATTCTTTCTCTCAAACTTTTTACTCATCCTCAGTATCTTAACATATGAAAATAGTGCTCTAAAACAAAATAAAAAAACACACTTGAATATACAATTATTATTTTTTTATATTTTGTAACAGCAATCAGAGCATGGCAAGGCAATTAGGTATGTGGCACAGCAATTTACTCTATTTGTATCTATTTTTTTCTTTAAAAAGAAAAAGAAAGAATCAAAGATCACATAGAGAATTGAAGTTACATTTTGTTCAACTTTCTTGATTTATTTTTTAGTTAATATGGTTAAGATGACGTGCCACTTTATTATCCTTACCTTAGATCTCGCGGAGCAGTCATCAGGGCTACGTAACACCATCTTGTATGGAAAACAATGAGGTAAACAGCTACGAGGATTGGAAGAGCCAGCAGCATGCAACAGAATCCTTGGGACAACCAAACCGCGGCACAAACCGCCGCTAAAGCGGCTACCAAGATCACCATCGCGACTACCTTTCGCAACGAAACGCGTTTAACTAATAAGCAGCGATGACCCACTAATAATTTGGTCGAGCGCGGCCGTCGCTGTCCAGTTTGCATTCAGTTAATGGCGTCAATAGCAAGCCGGTAGCTGAGACAGTGGTTGGTTTTAATTCCTATTTGTATTGTTGCAGTAGTTTTTATTTTGCAGTTTTTATTTCGTGAATCATCAAAACACACCATCGATTATCATAATTTAATCCGGGAATAGGTTAAATTATAAGCTTATGCATGTTTCTACCACATTTCAACGAAAGAAAATATTAATTACTATTTAATTTACATATATTTGACACCGAAATAGGTACCAGGTTCACATAAATACGAATTACGACGAATATTGAATATTGTGATTAAATCAACACAAAAGTCATAGCAGTCAGCAGTCATTTCATTCCGTTCCGTTCCGTTAGTCAAACAACACACACAGCATTCATTATGAGCATAAAATAATATCGAATACATGACAATCGTTAATGTTATCGATTAGTAAGAGCTCTAGTTCTTCTTGAGTGAGAAACGGGTTGACCTGTCACAACCTGACTTTTGGGTACCTGAAAGTGTTTCTCCTGAAAAGTTCCTTAAACAAGACAAGCAGTCAAGCACTTGTCAAGACCTTGTTTATCCAAATAATATAAGAAAGAGGTTCGATTTCTAACGTTTATAAAACAAAGTGCCTTTCCCCTTTTCTTGAGCAAAATCCTGAACTTTACAGCAAAACTGAAATTATACTTACTACCAGTAATAAATAACAAGGTCAATTCTTCTATTTTATACAATTTTGATTCGATTCGTTGTGAAAATGAAATTTAATGTCAAAAATGGCATATTCATAAAACAATTTTGAAGAAAGAATATTGACATCGCGCATCGTGATCAAAATCATCGTGACATAAGTCGAGGCAAAATTATGAATAAATTATCATACCGAGGCCCTCTGGTCATTGCAAGAATGGTCGGTTTTAACATTTCGTTTGTTTTAACAGTAAATTGCATTAAAAGCCTTTTTATAATTAGAGAAATTTGGTTAATGAAATTTAAAATTGACTTTATCTAAATTTTGTCACACAATAAGTAATTAGGTGACTAAGGGATAGGGCTGTTTAACATCAAACAGATATATACAGTCTAGACTCAGCCTCAGATGTATGGCTGGACTGCTGGAGTCAACAATAGTGCCCGGAATACGGCAATAGGCTCACCTCCTATTACGTGGGACTGAATTCAATTATTGGCAGGGTATGGGTGTTCATTCGCCTCTGTCTAACCCTCCGGCGATAAAGGCATATATTATATATGTACTAAAATAGATTGTGGGAACTTTTTTTTACATGTTAAGCAATACATAATAAAATAATCGCTCATTAATTGAACCTGCAATTATTTTAATCGATAAGAAAAGAATCTACTAACACGTCACTAAACTTGTGAGAAAATCTTTGACTTTGACTTTTAACAATTCCGTTTTGTTTTTGCGTTCTGCTGTAACTTGAAAATGACACCATAAAAGTTTTACGACATTTATGATAAAACTTAAGTACTTAGTAATAGTGAGGCTAATATTTTCGATATTATATTAATTAACTAAACTAACTAAAATTTAAAATACTTCTCAATAAGTACAAACTTGTAACTTCCTAATAACATAATGGTTTTAGCTATTTTCCATACATTACATCACATCACCTTTGCAAGAATTAAACGTTTGAGAGAGGTAATATTTAAAACATTTTGGAAAAGTACGGCAACCAATAATATTCAATATAAAAAGAAGAAGAAAAAAATATCATTGACGTCAACAGTTTAAGTAATAAAAAGTAGCTCTTTCAGGAGTTTTGGCGCCTACACGAAAAAGGGCGCATCGCGGTTTTATTTTATTTTCCGAAATTGGTGTGAATTCGAGTTTTTATGAATAAAAATGGTCGATTTTTAGACATAACGTCTTTGACAACGCACATTAGTGTAAGAAATTGGCATATTACAGTGAATTGTGAGTTTTCGTGTTAGTTCCAAATCTCCCTAGGGAGCTTCTAGTAAAGTCCCCATAACTATACTGAGCAATCATCTCATTAATCGTCATCATCATTATCATCATCATCATCATCAACTCATCGTAATCGTCAGCATCAACAATCATTCTAAAGGACGGCACTTAAAAACTTGACGTTGGCGTCTCGCCATTAATAATTTTAAAGACATTTACTTGACATTGGCAAAATTCGCGGGTTCGGTAGACCGGGCAGAGCCCTAAGTCTCACAGATCCGCTTTCCCCCTTCGCAAGCGTTATTTGCTCGCAGGTGTGACTTCTATACCTACCTATTATTTTAGGAAAAAATACCTAAACATTTATATTATTATTTTATTTGCAAATTATTTGCTTTCACGAGATGATCAAATCAAATATCTCTTTAATGAACCATTTAACTGCTCCCAGTTTCGCAGTATACATACAAATACAATAGGTGGCCTTATCCCACAAGATAATTTCTTCCAGGCAACCATGGAATGACTGAGTCTAAGAGAATATAACCACTAATTTTTAAGTCATATAGGATAAAATGTAAGAGGCAGTTTCTAACAATGGTTTTATTCTTGTGGTCCATAGTTAGATATATAATAAATATTTACAAGGCTTTAGTAGGCTTAAATACATGATTTACAATATTAAATATTTAAACAACAATAGTGCGTCAAGAAAGTCATAAAATGAATGTTTGAGGAACTAATTTTTGTAGGTATTTGTAACACTCAACAAATGCCAAATTGAGTTTTCAGCGGTCAATTCCTTGATTTCTTGGACATGTCTCGTATAAATTTTACATTTATTGCATTTCTTTTCGTCTAATAACAGTCTAGGGATTAAAAATTAATTGGTATGGGCATGGCATGGGTATAATAGTTTTATGAGACATGTTGTATTTAAGGTCTTTCAGGAATGTACCTACTGGATATGGTCGAATTTCAAGTCGGCAAGCAGCAGGCCGAGTTGGATGATGTTTATGACTAAATATGTAGTTCAATTTACCGGTATAGACAATAGTGAAATGGTACCTAAAATCAGATACATGAATATATAAGATGATCGTAATTAAATAGTGTCACCATTGTCACACGGTATGTGTAAGTAATGGTGACCCTCTTTTCTGGGACTTTGCCTTCAGCTTACCATCAGGCAAGGCGAAGTCCAATTGACGTGTCCTATATAAAACAAAAAATGTATTATAAGTAGGTATTCAATGCTCAGTAGGTATTAGTAGATCTTGTTTACAATATTGATAATAATTGGTGGGAGTGGCGTGAGTGATGTGACCATTATCAAGAAACTAGAATACTTTCATGTACATTAGAACTTGCCTCTCGTAATGCAATTACTCTATGCACTCCCGGGTTTGCTGGAAGAGAACTTAACTTTGAGCTAAGCTCGCCTTTGTACATTACATCTCATCTTTTTGTATAAATGTCATTTATGTATACCCACAATAACGTATTAATAAATATTTATTAATAAATGTACTCACGATATGTGCACTAATTCTGGTTGCATCAAAAGCTTGTAATTTAGAACCGAATCTACTCCCTTAATTCTCTTTTAGTCGATATGTTGTGTTAACAGACAGCAGATCATTAGAGAGGCGATAAAGATAAACCGACCAACAACAGCTAAAGTCGTCTACAGTCAGTGTTTTAGCAAATTCGCTTCCAGTAAGTACTTAAAAAGGTTTTGAAAATTGTTTGGATTTTTTAAGCTGTTCGTCCGTCCGTCTTTTACACCGGAACACGCTTGCTTGTAATGTAGCATGTCCTGGTGCATTTACTGAAATTCATCTTAGTTATCTACATAAATATGGTCTAACAGTGTAGAACTATACTTAAGATGTAACCAAAATAAGCCTCTCATAATAAATATTATTAAAAATAAAATACCTACATAATAAATTTGGCGTGCCTCAAGGTACTGTTCTGGGCCCATCACATTTCGCCGCTGACACCTAAGTAGTAGCTTATTATCCTTTTCAACAAATGCAACAAAGATACGTTTTAATTTCAAATAAGTAGATAAATTTTAGCAGTCCTGAGACTTGAACCAACTTCAGTCCCTTTTTCACGATTGAGATGGATTGCAACTCAACTCAAGTCATGCATCTGAGGCTGACTCTGGGCTGTATATATCTGTCTGATGTACTTATTAATTTATAAACTCACTTTATTATTATTTTTTATTTAGAAACTCATTTTAAAGACTAAAACTTTTAAACCAAATTTGAACCACTACTTAGTCAGTTAGCCTAATTTATTTGTTTAATATGTGTTTTTGTAAAAAGTCACTACAAGATTGTTTTTTTTTATACCACTTGGGTGGCAGACAAGCACACGGCCCACCTGATGGAAAGTGGTTACCGTGGCCTATGGACGTTTGTAACACCAGAGGAGATACAGTCGCGCTGCCAACTCTGTAAGTACAGAGTTTCTGTGCCGCCAGTAGAAGACACAGCAGGACAAGCCTATAGTCTTCCACTGACAGCACAAACTCTCTAATGAGCTCTGGCTACCCTACTCACCGCTGGGAACACAGCACGAAGTTATTATAGCCGCGGTATTCTGTAGGGCTGAGGTACTTCCCCAGTCGGACTGCTCAATTGGGCGGAAATACTGCCGTGTCCTACCTCCTATAAAATCTAATATAAAATATAATAATCTAATATAAAATCTATTCTAGTTGTGATTTTAGTAAGACTGACGAATCTGCTGGTCCTCGATTATGCTAAAGTAAAACCACTGTCATGCCATGGACACTGCTAGTAAAGCCATTTAATTTTCGACTTTAATGCATTGCGATTAAGTTCAAAATTAAAAGTCTATTTGCAGTGTGAATGAAACAGTGCAATGAAACTCCTTTAATTTTGCACTTTAAGGTTATAGTAGTAAAGTCTAAAATGTAATACTTTTAGTAGAATCGTGGGTCTGGTCCACTAATGGTTAGGAAGGTAAAACTAAAACAATAATATAAATGTTTTCAAAATGTCTATTATTGTTTACACAGTCTATTCTTTATTTATAGCCACGTATACCTAAGAACATACAAATTTGTACCTTATTAATAAAACTAACAAATATGATATGATGTTTTCATGTTATAATAAAACTAGTTGAGCTTATTTGTAACTTAGGTACAATTAAAGTAAGTAGGTAATTAAATAATTAAAAGGAATCAACTTTACATATTTCTAAACAGCGATCAAAATTTCTCTCCAAATCTCCCCCGTTCTCGGTTACCCCATAAAAATACCTACAGTTCTAAAATAGCGTTTTATCACGCTATTCCTTACTAAACAAATATTACACAGGGTTATAATACAGCTGTTATGTCAAAATTTTAACACAATAGCTCTATATTTTCTGTGTATTTTTTATTAGTAAGACCGAAAGATCAAAGGTTGAGAAAGATTGCGCGGTAAATCGAGAATGGGATAATCGCGACTAACCTAAAATAATAATGCATTGTAGATCGAAATTGTCATTAAAATATATCTTCTTCCTACAATAATGTTAGGCAAATAAGTACCTATACGGTATGTACACTATTATCGTAGATAGATGCAATATTAATATAACTATAGGAATGCAACCATATTTTGAATAAAAATTAAAAGGAAGTACCTTTAAACTCTAAAATATAGTGATGTAAATTGTTATATCCTAGACGAAACTCACTGAAAACTAAATATTAGTAGTCTATTTAACAGCATTTTTTTCTATATGGTATAGGGACAAGAGCTAGTTGCACGGTAGTTCCTCTTTATTTTATATTTCATGAATATATCTATGAAAGTATACGTAATTATATTACAAAAGGGTATATCATGATACAAAAATATATATTAAATTAGCAATAACTGCTATCAAATAGAACGGAACTGGCAAAATACTAAGATAAAACTGCAATCTTGTCAGTAATACATATCACTAATATCTGAAATCTACGATATATGTAGAAAAAATAGTAGATACTTATATTATTATGATGTTTCTATTAGAAGAAACTATAAAAATATATTGTATTAAAACATTTATTACAATAGATAAATATAACCTAAATATAGTCATAGGTATTTGCTTCCTAATAGATATGTGAGTCGTATAAAATTAAACGTTCAGAAGAATTATACCAATAGGAAAGCGGCATACTCTATAATAAATAAATTTTACAACTTTACATATCCATACAAATATATACCTAACGTCTAAGCATGACCTTGTCGACATGTTAGCTATTGAGCGCTGTAGCGCTGTACCACGGGACCCGCGGCGTAGCGGGAGACGAGGTAAGAAAAGAGAATGATAGAGCATCAGCTGAGTGCGAGCGAGACACGCCACACCGCGTGTACTGTTGTAAACACACGTAAATATTTTATAAAACATACGGTCACTTAAATTATATTAAATTCATTTAATTAAAATCACAGTCTGACTCTTCCAGATATAATCTTTTCGTACTCTTCGACTCCTAAAGGAACGTATTTTCCTAGTTGTGGGTCCATGTAGAACAGCTTGTCTTTTACCACAGAAGGGTTGTACCCCTCCTTTTGTAAGTCCGTCTTCTTCATTTTGAATGTCCCTGTAATTTAGATATTTATAATTTCAGACTTCAACATACGTTATGCAATATGGTAACATATTTTTGATATGCCACCGCCTACTTCACCTCCGGCAACCTGTGACCCTCAAACGGCGTGCGTTTTAGTCAGTTCAAGTTTGGCATAACCTCCCCCACCGGGTCCTGCGAGGGGAATATTCGTGGAGATATTATATTTATAGAGAATATTTTTTTGACGTCTTGCATGCCAATGGTCTCACTACTACACTACGAACGCCCAAGATCGTGCGACCCTGAGCTACGAGGTCGCCTTGACCTCGTATTCAATAAGGAAAATAAGTCTCCATGATGGTGATGATGATGACTTGTAACAATATTTTTGGAGATCTAGATTCTAGTTGTACCTATAGGTGTTTTATACATTCCATTAAGTCTACGAAAGTAGGCGTCAATACGGGTTAAAATATGTAGTAAAGAATCTAAATTAATGAACTACAGCAAAATTACAGTGTCAAAACTGCGAAATAATCGAGCAGCGTGATTGCCAGCAGTCAGTATAGGTACTCAATGGAATATTAATTCATGCGTACAAAATAAAATATGAAATCTAACCCATCTACGACATTCAGTCGAATATTCTACCACTAATTATGCCACAGGCTCCATGGTTATAAGTATATATAAGCAAACCGGCAAACCATCTCCATCTAAATCAAAATTCTAGAACCATCCAGAACTATAACAGAAGAATCTAAATAATATAAATGTTTACCAGTCATATCGACGCTTGTCATAATCCTGATGAAAATAGGACGCGCGTACTTCGGCACATCTTTTGCGATGTCCTTAGCCAGCTTGTCCAAGTCTAATGTTCCATCTAAATCAACTATGCCGCACATGCCCGCTCGTCCGTCGGTATTGGGTATCTGTAATATACAACATTCACATTAATAAATGAGTTTTAACTTTTGATACGCAAAAACCCTAATTTTTCTTCATCCTAACGTTATTCCCGGCCGCATCCTTCGACCAAAGGCATCCGAAGCTTTCACCAGGCTTAGTTGCACATAGGAATTAAATACAAGAGCAAAAATTTTCAACAGCTACTTACAACCTGCGCTCTCTATTTGTTCCTTATGCTATGAAGCAATTATGTATAGGTAAGTAATTATTTCAAGTCAAGTACAAACTCTTTATTTTCTCTTAATAGGTAGGTTAATTTCATGAACGTAGATTACTTTAAAAAATTATCGTCACCGTCTAAGCGTTGTGTTCCGATTGCATCCGATGTCTTTACCAAGCGAGGTGTCCACTTTTAGTTTTCATCAATTATACAAAAATATTTTAGACGTCAGCTTTTTGCTTTTCTTTCATTATCGGTATTACAAGATATTGGTTTTCTATCAAATCAATTTATCTCACCTCTACTCCGTACACGACAGCATCCCGCTGATCTGCGACCCTCGAAACAGAGGCTTCTACTTCAGTAGTGGATACATTCTCGCCGCGCCACCTGAACGTGTCGCCAGTGCGGTCCATGAAGTATAAGTAGCCGAACTCATCGGCTATTAAAATGTCACCTGAAAAGGAATAACAAGAAACATATAAACAGGTGTAGCATGAATGGAAAACGCGTTATCCTATATGCTAATTTAGAAATTCTTTTAAAAAAATCCCCAAATCGGTAGCGGGCAACATTGGGGCTCGGCCGGAGTGCGAGGGATATGTTTCAGGCAACTGCACCTCCGGCAACCTACGACCCTCAGACGGCGGGCGTTTTAATCGGTTCAAGTCCGACATAACCTCCACTACTAACTCTGGAGGGATATTTCTACTATCCGTGGGGATATTACGTACGATTACATATGGTTACTTTGGGAATACTAGTGACATTGAAGTTTTTTTTTTACGTGCGAAAAATCCCCACGAATGCCCCTACCACCGGAGCCAGTGGGAGAGGTTATGTCGGACTCATACCGACTAAAACGCACGACGCCTGTGAGTCATTTTTGGTTACCGAAGCTGAGGTTAACAGGTATATCCCTCGCACCCCGGCCGACCCAGGGCCATCTCTCTCGATCTGGCTCTCTCCTCGGTGGTGATATTGAACTTCTGTAGATAGACCGGTTGACGAACATTTTTTGTTCCAAAAGGAAACCGGGTTACAGGATGTTTCCTTAAGTGCAGAAATCTATAATTTTCCTTGATAACAATAGTATCCTAAGAAGGTACTATACCGTTACCTAAGTGCTATTCCCAATAATAATCGCCGTTCTGACGTAATTGAGTAACAAACAACGATGACGATCGACCTACACTTTATTGTATGAAGTAAGTAAAATAATTTATAAACTGACCTGATATGAATGCTGAGTCTCCATGTGTGAATACGTTTCTAACAATTTTCTTGTCGGAAGCTTCTTTATCAACGTAGCCGAGGAAGGCCCGTGAAGGGTTATTTGGTTTAATTTTTCCAATAAACACACCTGGCTGATTAGGTTTGGCCAACTGCAACATAAACAAGAAATATATTATACATTTTAATTCAACAAAAAATATATCATAGGACCTAGTATAACCTATAGGTACATTGTAATGTACAAAGTACAGCCGATCCAACAACCCGATAAATTTAAACTCCACAAGCATTTATCTTAGAATCTGTAATCTAATTAGTGCTATTACATAACGGACCGAAGGAAGATCCTTGTGAAACACCTAACCATAAAACATAAAATTAACATACATCTGTAAAGCCATTTAGTAAATTCATTTGAATATATTAGTAAGCCATCATAATGATGGAAACACATAAAATAATGCGTTAAAACTCTATAATCATGCCTAAGTATAGTCATATTACTTAAATCAATGTTTGTGACTACTTTGTAAATGCGTATGCAGAAGCATAATGCATAAAGTGTAATTTATCACTCGTCACTTATTTCAACTATAACACTAATAGGACTAATGTTATGTTTAGTTACATTACATGGTAATTTGCTTTTACCTGACACAAGCCTTTTGAATTTCTTACTGGTTCGCCGGTTTCTCTATCAACTTGAAGGATAGCTATCGGGTACACTGCAGGTATGATTCTGGATACAAAACCAATTGCACCAGCCTTGTTGTCAATGTTAACTGAAAATTGTATTATTTATATAAATATGTTAATATAACTAAAATTCATTAATTACAGTCTTTAGATGACCAATACCGAAATAATTGGGCAAGCTCATTATATCAATGGCTAAGCTATATGGGTGCTGTGATTGAAGTAAACGTTGAATATATTCAATATTTTGTAATGTTTTCAATATTGCATTCGAATCTTTGAATATAGAGTATGTAGAGTAGCAGTCTGAGATTCAACGAAAACTCAGTCTGATATCTGATAATTTCTAGAGTTGTCAAACGTAGTGAACTCTAAGTGAAATTCTTTATCGACTCTATATGGCTATTTTTCTACCCTATTGAATTTCTGTAAAGTTATTTATTACCAATATTTCTTTCTTACCTATATTAGCATTTCCTTCAGTTGCACCATAAAATTCGACCACTCTTTTGATATTGAAACGTTTGACAAAATCTGTCCAAATCTGAAACATGAGCATATATCACATAAATTATTTGACTATCATTCTCTTTTTTAATTTACGTAATCCTATAATTTCAGGCCATACAATTAGAGGTAGGGAGAAGTGGTCAAAGGCAATAATGAACTGGTTCACGAGTTATAACAAGAGGAAAAGGGGTAGACCACTCAGAAGACGGGTGGACGACATTAAAGCCTTAGCAGGTAGTACATGGATGAGGACGGCTGGGGACAGAGCGGAATGGAAAAGGTTGGAGGAGACCTTTGTCAATTGTGGCACACGGATAGAATCATAAGTACATATTGTAAAGCAGAGAAAATGTTAAATGTTACACTGTCCGAAAATAAAGGTTATTATTATAATGCTATAACTTTCGGTAAAAAAAATTCTTATGTATGAATGAGTTTTACCTGTGGTCTCATTCCATTGCCATAAACTGTCCGAACTTTGTGTTGCTTATCTGTAGGTGAAGGTTTCGACGACAGGACATATCGACACATCTCCCCGATGTAATGGGCCGCCTGAAACATTAAAAATCCTCCATTGTACCCAAGTAATATCTCAAGTGATCACCTCAGAATTCCTTGTTAAAATGATCGTGAAGAATAGAAAAGTAAATAGTATTGAAATATTATCGTAATAATATGGATAAGTTAGGTATATAAATTAATAAACGTTCTTTAAAGTTCTATCCACCAGCGGTATCCACTTCAAACCATGTTATAAAAGTGTAAACATTTAAATTAGATTTAATACTTAATACCGATGATGTTTGGACCATCAACGCCTCATCACACTTTAGTCACACCTCGACTCGACAAAAGTAATACGTCATTATATTGTCATTTTAACTTTCACTTTGATTTCTACTAATACAACATTTCGATATACTGTTTACAGTCATATTGCCAACTAGCGGATGCCCGCGGCTCCACGCGTGTGTATTATGGAGACAGTATTCTATCTTCTAACAAAACAACATTTCGATACGCCATTCACAATCATATAACTAACTAGCTGAGGTCCGCGGCTCCGCCCGTGGGGATACGGTTATTGCGACCTGGCTATACATTTTTTGTTCATATCTTCGGTTCTACTCAATCAAGAGGAATTACTTAAACATGCGGCAGATTTTAAATCTGACTAAGAAGTTTCTAATTTAAAAAAAAACGCACCATAGTTATGTCAAATTAACAACTCTGAACCCAAAACTAACAATGTTTTTTAAATATCTCTATGTACAGACGCAACTTATTTTCAATTATATAATAATATAGAAGTAAGCACAGTTGGATATTTTCATCTTAAGAAGTCTGACCTACAAAATCTAGACACAATATCGAAGATTACTGCACTTTCACCGAGCTTTCACTCACCGTGCAATTATACTTGATGCAGTCAGGGAAGTAACTAGACGCCGAGAACTTAGCCCGTATTGCTATCGTGCAACCGAAGATAAAGGCTTGACCCATTGTGATGCAGCCTCCGGCGGAGTGGTACAGAGGCATGGGACAGTAAATAATGTCAGTTTTTCGCAAGCCACCTAAGTAGTGGACGCCAGAAGCCATGAAAACCATTCTGAAATAATATAAAATTATATGATTCTTTGCTTTACAGAAGTAAAAGTCGGAAAGCGACATCGACTCCGAAGTGAGAGCCTTGGATGTGACCGGGTATAACTCGATGATGATGATGATGACGCTTTAAGTAGGAGCTTCCAATGGAACTATTACTAACTCATAAAAAGCATGCCATTTCTCTCTATGAAAGCAATGAATTGTAAATCGTACTCGAAGAACCTATGGCCGACAATATAGGTAGGTACTTATAAGTATTATACTTACATACAAACATAGAATCACGACTTTTTCCCCGGAGGGTTTGGCAGAAGTGAATTGACAACCTCACTTCACTAATCATTGAATTCAGTCCCACGATTACGTATTAAGGGGGTGAGTCTATTGCCGTCTTCCGGGCGCTATTGTTGACTCAAGCCATTCATCTGGGGCTGAGTCTGGGCTGTATATATCTGTCTGATTTTAAACAGCCCTATCCTTTAGTCGCCTTGTACGACATCGCATGGGAAGAGATGGGGTGGTCCAAATTCTACTTTGCCGGGAACCACTTATTATACTTACTTTATTATTGTAGTTTATTATACTTACCTACTTAAATATTTGTGCATTTGTATTTTGTATATGATTGAAGTGGGTGAAGCGAGTAGACGTGCTGATTGGCGGATAAGATTCTTAGACAGGTTTCCCTCTCAAGGTGCGGATGTCAGACGGCAGTCCAAAACAGAAGAGAGAAGTGGGAGAGACCAAGTACTCCTTGCACTTATTCACACCACCTCACACTTTCAGAGCCTGGGGTGGATAGCGCTAAAACACTACGTTGTTAGCAGAATGTTTTCGCTTAACCTACTTACTATTGATATGGTTAAATTACCTGGAAGGTGAAATCACAGCAGCTTTTGGTAATCCTGTAGTTCCTGAAGTATAAATATACAATAACTTGGAATTGAAGCCTTCAGTCTCGGATTTGGTCCATGGGGCCGGATTAGTGCTCTCCAACATAGATGTGAAGTCGTTCTGAGATTCCACCACTTTCACAGCATCAGGGGATGTGTTGAGAGGACGGCGCGTGAATTTAAACAACTTCAGTGAAGGGCTTAGCTCCTTTGATATCTCTTGGAATGCTGTAAAAACGAAGAACTGCTTTGTATTATACGAAATCACTTTTCGTACAGCTGCTAAAGAATGGGATTTGCTATCAAGAACTAGTGAATTCTAACTCTATTATAGAGACCGCCTAATATATGCAAAATGTGTCTATGTGCATGTTCGGACATAAATTATACTTACGTACTCATGAAATTCTATTAACTCCTAGGCCTCGATCGTTTACATACAATATTATATTATATGATACAATCTACATATAATATTCTAGGAGATTCTACACAACAGCGTCTAGACTCAAAGTAAGCAAAGCTTAATTTGCTTGTGATGTAGATAAACATAATTCTACTCTTTTTTGTGAATATATTATGCAGAGAAACACCCAGACCATTGCAAATATACGTATTTATATACACAAATATTCGCACTATGCTGAAATCGAACCTAAATTCGAAACCTCTGACCTCTGACTTAGCAGCCGACCTCTTTACCGCTACATGTTGTCAATTGGTAAAATTAGTGTACCACATAAGTTATTTTTCGACCTGTCAACTATATGGGTACGTATAGATCACGGTGGCCACACCCGTATCTATGCGTGCCTATACAGGTCTCATAGCGGTGACCTGGGCACGGCTCAACTGTTTCAGCATCTGCAACGGTCGGCGGACAGCGTAATTGAGCAGTACCCCACTGCGGATTTAGTATTCTTGGGGGACTTCAACGCTCACCACGTGGAGTGGCTGGGGTCTCCCAGGACTGATTTCGCGGGAAGGGCTGCTCACGACTTTGCCCTGACCTATGGGCTCTCTCAACTGGTACATTCTATCACTAGAACACCAGAAATTGATACCCACAGAAGCTCTATACTGGACCTTCTGCTGACTACGCGCCCGGATGAATATTCCATAAGGGTGGAAGCACCTCTTGGTAATTCGGACCACAGCCTCGTCCGGGCGCAAGTGACACTCGCGCGGCCTGAACCACCGCGGTCACCTCAGTGGCGACACGTGTGGCACTACAAGTCGGCAAACTGGGATGGACTGCGAGAATTCTTCGCATCGTACCCGTGGAGGCAGCTTTGCTTCACTTCTGATGATCCAAGCTCCTGTGCAACAGCAGTCGCTGACGCGATTCTAGTGGGTATGGAATGCTACATCCCTAATCGCTGGGTCGCGACAGGAGCGAACAAACGCCCGTGGTTTAATAGGCCTTGCAGGGAAGCTAGAGACCGCAAGCAATCTGCATACAAGGCTTGGACCACGGCTCTTGCCAATAAGGATCCGAACATCGCTGAAGTGAAGCGGAAGTTGAATGCTGCTTCGAGGTCCAGTAAAAAGGCAACGTCTAGGGCAAAGTTTGAGTTCATCGGCAGAATTGGCGAACGGCTTGCGCGCTACCCATCTGGCAGTCGCGCATTTTGGTCGCTCGCCAAAGCTGCCGAGGGAAACTTCTGCCAGTCTTGCCTTCCGCCGCTGCAAAAATCCGACGGTAGTCTGGCCCATGGCGCTAAGGAGAAGGCCGATCTTTTGGGTAATCTCTTTGCGTCAAATTCGACTATGAACGACGGGAACGCCGAACCACCCATCATCCCCAGCTGTGGTGCTTCCATGACCGAAGTTAAAATTACGCAACGGGTGGTCCGGCGCGAGCTTAAGTCCCTAGATGTCCGGAAGTCGAGTGGGCCGGACGGTATACCGACGATGGTGCTTAAGCACTGTGCCCCCGAGCTGTGCCCTGTACTTACACGCCTTTTCGCACTCTCATACTCCGCGCGGCAGGTCCCAGCCTCGTGGAAGACCGCATTCGTGCACCCTGTACCTAAGAAAGGTGACAGGACAGATCCGACCAATTACAGGCCTATCGCTGTAACCTCCCTTCTCTCGAAGGTTATGGAGCGTGTCATTAATACACAGCTCCTGAGATACCTTGAAGGAAACGATCTACTGAGCGACCGACAGTACGGCTTTCGCCACCGTCGCTCAACCGGTGACCTTCTTGTGTATCTCACAAACCGGTGTCGCAAGCCATCGAGAGTCGGGGTGAGGCACTAGCGGTCAGCCTCGATATAGCGAAGGCCTTCGATCGGGTCTGGCACAAAGGTCTTCTTGCGAAGTTGCCGTACTATGGACTCCCCGAGGGACTTTGCGAATGGATCGCCAGCTTTTTGTCCAACAGAAGCATCCAAGCCGTCGTCGACGGCAGCTGCTCGGACCGCATGAACATAAACGCTGGTGTCCCACAAGGCTCCGTGTTGTCTCCGACGCTGTTTCTGCTGCATATCAATGACATGCTGTCTGATGGCTCCATTCATTGTTATGCGGACGACAATACCGGGGACACGTGTTACACGGGCCGTGCAAATATCCCTCAGTCCGAGGTGGAGAAGAGTCGCGAACAACTAAAATCGAGACTACTCTCTCTGGAGTATCCGATTGGGGACGACTAAACCTAGTCCAATTCAACCCCACTAAGACACAAGTATGTGTATTCACCGCTAAGAAAACCCCATTCGTTGTGGCGCCGCAATTCCTGGGCACACCGCTTACCATCTCCTCGAGTATCGGGATCCTTGGTGTCGATATCTCCAGCGACGTCCAATACCGAAGTCATTTGCAGGACAAGGTTGACAAGAACTCGGAGTGCTCAACAGGGCGAAGCAGTACTTCACTGCGGGGCAGCAACTCCTTCTTTATAAAGCACAGGTCCGGGCTCACATGGAGTACTGCTGTCACCTTTTTGCTGGAGCACCTGCATACCAGCTTGACCCCTTCGACTCGTTGCAAAGACGGGCATTGAGGCTGGTTGACAATCCCATACTCGCAGATAGAGTGGAACCTCTTAGCCTTAGGAGGGATTTTGCCTCACTGTGTGTGTTCTACCGCCAATACAATGGTTTGTGCTCAGATGAATTGTTTGACATGATGCCCGTAGCTACATTCTATCATCGCACCTCTCGCCATAGGCAGGGAATTCATCCCCACACATTGCGACCTGAGCCGGTGCGCACTGTGCGGTATGAAAGAAACTTCATCCCACGCACACTCAAGCTGTGGAATGACTTCCCTGCTGCGGTTTTCCCAAGCGCCTACAATATGGGGTTCTTCAAGAGGGGCATCAGAAGGTTTCTTCATGGTCGGCAGCACGAGTGTGACACCCCTGGTGTTGCATACGTCCATAGGCCACGGTAACCGCTTCCCATCAGGTGGGCCGTGTGCTTGTCTGCCAACTTAGTGGTATAAAAAAAAAAAAAAAAAGTGTCAATATCTATAGTATATAGGGTGACTATGATTAAGACAATGACACCCCACAGTGCTTCGGAAAGCACGTTAGGCAGCATCTATGGTATTTTATGGCACCCCAAAAAATTCAAAAACCTGATATAATAACAAAAGTAGGTTTATGGTGAACAGATGGCATCGCTTCATGGCAAATAATGAAATTCGACCGTTTCATAGCTACATTTAAAGCCGACTCCAACTAAATTGGGAAAAGACTTGAAGGGTCTATTTATGTTTTTACGCACCAGTTTCAAATTCGTCGCCATATATAACAGCATCACATTTGGCGATATTGATAGAGTGTAACAGGGTGTTGCCCGTCTGATTCGTGTTGAGAAGCGGGCAGACAGCTCCAATCCTAGTGGCTCCGAGCCAGATGGCCGGCATCTCAGGGCAGTTGCTGATCATCACAGCCACGGTATCTCCGCGCTTAATGCCCTTAGATTTCAGGACCGCTGAAGAACGCAAACTGTATTCTTCCACCTGTAATATTGAGTGGCATTATTTACCTAATTAATTACCTTCATAAAAAATAGCAGTTTAATTTTAAATATAGTCAGGGAGATAAGACAAATTGTATCGTTATTTGTTCCTCTTTTAGATTTTTACGTTTCTACGTACGTTTCTACCACCTAATGTCCCTTAAAGGTTTTGAAATTGCCATGCGATAGGCCAAACAAGCAAAGAACATTCGGAAAAGGAGATTAACTGGTATAAGTACATTTACATAATATATAGTTGTATGATAAGGTTAATACTTATCTCCTTTGCAGACTATACGTCCGTAGCCGCGAACAACGTATCTCGGGAAGGCATATCCTAGGGAGGAAGTATCCAGAAGCCCGGGTATACCCTAACAAAATAAATCCTGAGTAACAACGTCTTACGTGTGGTCCCCGAAGTTTCGAATGTGTTTGTCATGGTAGCCCCCAGTTCAATGTGCTAGTTATTTTTTTCTGCGGAAGTAATTATAGCCACCGAGGAAATTAACATCGGCAAACAAACCACTACCTGTCACATTTTCGTTGTTAGTTTTTATTTGTTACACGAAAAAGATTTTCTTTTTTGTATTTAGCACCTACTCGCGATTATGGTTATAATAATGCTGCTCTAGAATGTCCAAAGTATAAATGTGGAACGAAGGCTTGTGATGAGGCCCAAGAAAAGATGGTGGATGACATAACGTAATTAGAGGACATTGCAACGAAGAGAGTGACTGGAAAGACATTTGACAGGAAGATGTGGAGGTAAATTAGTTTATAGTCGAAGGGGTGAGCACCGATATTACACCCAATATCGTCGACTATCATTGTAAGAGTGTCGGATACTAGTCGAACCAAACATAACAGACATCAGATACTTATGCGATAACATTAGAATACTCTTTCAAAGTTATTGGTTTACGTTGCACAAGTGGCTTAGGTCCCTATCTAATACTGTACGATGAGATCTAGTCGTGTATATTCCTCTGTAATTTAATATAAGTTATACCTAATAGTTTATTTTATTTCATAAAGGAGATCACCCAGTCGCCATACATTTTTGGGCTAATTTCGAAAGTGCCGGCCAACTAAAATAAACTTGATATTTGGATTGAGTACAATAAAACAAACACTTTTTATTACTTATAATAAAATAAACATTTTTTATTCGCATATACGTACAATGTAGGACAAATATTATTTCTAATTGAAGAATCATACATCACTCCATTGATACATAGATACTTATTTAAATTCATAAGTATATGGACTAACGAACTAGTAAGTGGCGTAACTAGCTAAAGTCCGCGGCTCCGTCCGCGTTGATGTCGTTTGTCGTAACTTTTGGTCATATCTGGTCTAATCAACTAAATGCGATCAAACTTTTAGGGCCGAGCAAAACTTTCGATCGAGAAGAAACTGACGTATGGATAAAACATAACATAACATAATCTCACGCCTATATCCCCGAAGGGGTAGGTACGTAGGGGTACTTGCACCCACATTTCGCCAGTTTATGTTTAGGTCCCAATGTAATATTCGGCGTGCCTATTGCCATTAACCAGGCACTTATAAACCTGTGATAAATACACACATAACTTCGAAAAGCATCGAAAAGTCATTGGTGTGTGCCATGGTACAACCTGGCATCGCACCCGAGACCTCGTCTCAGCAGTCCATTACCCATACCACTAGGCTTTTTGTGTTCAGAATTGTTAATCATCTCCAATGCGTCTATACATGCGCAAGCGCAACTAAATATAAATAAATAAAAAATATTGTCACATAAACAAATAAAATATTAAGTCCGCCTATGTACTTGAGCATAAAGTTAAAAATCAATCAATAATATAGTTTTATTACACTTACCTGTTGAAAATTCCATATTTCTTCTTCAAATAAAAAGCAAGCCTTTTTCGGATGCTTTTTTACCATATCATGGAATATATCTGCCATTGAATAACCTTTAGAGGTAAACCCTTTTGTCAACAGCAGGATTTTGATATAGCAGTATAAGGCACTGAAAAAAAAACGATTGTATTGACAACTTATTGGGGATGCATATTCGGAAAATTGCTACATTATTTAACGTCGTGGAACCTTGGGTTTTGAAAGTTCAGCGTTTATCCTAGTTGTATACAAAGCTTGCACTGGAACCTGGGGTCGTTTTTCCTACTCCTTTTTTACATGATTTGTTTTAAGTGATTGGGTTTTAGTTTAGTGACCACCGTCAGACCCCAAATCCCGAGAAGAATCCTCTTTTGTTTTTTCGATTTGGGACTTGGGACCCCGAAGATAGTGTCGAGACCCCATACGATTAAATGGCATACAAATACTACTTTAATCTTACGCAGACGATACTTATCAATTAGGAGCGATTACCGATATCTGTTTTTTTACACCAAGTGTGACTGCTCAAAGTTTGCACTTCTCTACCACCATCGCCCCATGAATTGGAGGAAGATATATATATATATATATATATATATATATATATATATATATAACTACAATATTATGATAACTACACTCGACTAACAAAAAGATTTTGGGAGTGGATAATCGTTATATATACGTTTGTCTGTTGGTTTATATATATATATATATATATATATCATAATATTGGAGCAAACAGCGGCGAGAGCAATTCATAATATTTTCATATTCTGCAAAGAGAGAATGCTGCTAACACCAAAACATTCTGAGTGTGATGTCCGTCGTCTTGGATGTTGAATTTGTCTGATTTAAATCTTTATAATTAAAGTTAATGAATAAATATCAAGGTAAAATCTATGCAGATACTGCTTACATAATATTTACGAATGTAAACTTGTAGTTTGAGGCCATACCTTGACCTGAACTTGTAATAATATTATCAATTTTGATTTGATAAAAAATAACATACGAAGGTATGTACAAAGTCCTCCATACAGTCGATGACGTATAATTAATTAATTATTAATAATACGTCATTCACGAACATGGCTGCTTTCAAAAATGTCGCAAATACAAACACCTTCCAGTCTAAATTTCTATCTACAGTCAGACCTAAGAATTTAGTTGTGTCTACTTCGTGAATCGTTTCACCTTCATAATTAATGTCAATGTTTGTATCAAATATGGGAATTCTATTTCTAAATACAAACTATAAAAAATATTATTGCTATTTACCAATAATACAGCAATATTATTAATTTATAAGAGTTATATTATTATTTATATCAATAATAACATAACATAACATAAACTCACGCCTATATTCCCAAAGGGGTAGGCAGAGGTGCTAGCACCCAGATTTCGCCAGTTTATGTTTAGGTCCCATTGCGAGGCGAGCCTATTGCCATTAACTGGGCACTTATAAACCTGCTATAAATACACACATAACTTTGAAAAGTATCGATAAGTCATTGGTGTCTGCCATGGTGAAACCTGGGATCGAACCCGAGATCTCGTCTCAGCAGCCCATACCACTAGGCTACCGCGGTGTTTTTTCAATAATTTTTTATCAATTTATTTTATGAATAAATACATGTTTTTCCGTAGCGCATTTTGGTGCATAAAATGATGAAGAATACCATAATTTTTTGTCGCCAGTTTAGACCACGAACAACGCATCTACAAATACATTAAGTTAATGATGCAAAATTCTACAAAAAGCCTCATCAAGATCATCCGAGCGACAATCACAGTTGCATTCATAGTTTGCGCTTTGAAGCTCAGTCTACCCTCCTATTCCTTCATTATTTGTCTGTTTTGAATAAAATGTTACGCAAAAACTTACTGGAAATCCCTGGGCGCTGTTCTTGCGGCGATGTAGAGCCATCTCCAATAGAACCCAATGATATATACGACACAAATGATGGCCAGCACTTGGAGCATAGTCTGCCAGTCCTGGAACACCCAGACTATAGCGCCTGACGCCACCAGCACTCCTAACGCCAACATTCCGATGATGATCTTGGTCCAAGGTATCTTCCTACCCTGTTTTCTACTCCGGCCTTTCTCTAAATCGATGTCTTTTTCTTTTACCTACAACCAGATATTGTACATAACGATATGGCTGACAAATACGCACTGGTTACAATGTGTTATAGGTACGTTATCAATATATTCGTAATGGTTCAGATAAGATTAGCGGTGAAGAGTTGAGTGTAATGATTTATTTCTACGGGTATCTATCCGAAATTAGATTTAATTTGAGATTACTCCACTTGATTTGTTTCTAACTGGTAACTTAATTTAAGGCCACCTATTTCTTTTAATACTTTTTTTTATACCACTTGGTAGGCAGACAAGCACACGGGCCAGTTGATGGAAAGTGGTTACCGTGGCCTATGGACGTGTGCAACACCAAGGGAGTCACTCTCGTGCTGCCAACCCTACCACTTGCTCTAGAATTGTCTACGATCAAGTACCTACCTATAAAATCGATATTGGGACAGTATATTTATTTCTGTAGCAAAATATTTTAAGTAGGTTTTGGTACCTCGACTAACTAACTAAACCTCGAAATAAAACCCTCTACCAACCCGTCTGCCCAGCGTGGAAACAGTAGGCCAAAGCCTCCCAACATTGGGAGAGGCCTATGTCCAGCACTGGACTGCGATGGACTAATTGATTGATTGAGGTACCTAACTAACAAATTTTTGATTATTTACCAAATTTTACTATCTTCCCCTGATGTTCAACAGTGGACTATGTGTTGCTGACATAATGACTATATTCCCACCGCAAAATGTTAGAGTTTTAAATTTATTACTATTAAATTAAGCAAGAACATAATAAGTACAATCTGTGGTGCAAATAGTGTTGTGACATTAACCACAAGAGACGCGAATGAAGCTTAAAATGTCCTTTGAGCGAACCTTGTGAAAAAATTAGCCGAATTACTCTCGATTTCGAGCGATAAGTCGAGCTGTTTTCTGATATTTATGTAAATATATTATAAATTAAATAGTTATATTTTTTGTGACCGTGTACGAGAAGCGTAGGTATGTGAAAAAACCAAGGCAAACAGGCAGGTCTAATTTTATTTTCAAAGGCAACTCTTCGAATAGTTCAAAAAGAATTGAAGAGGACACTGTTTGCACGTGATGGTTGTTTATAACGTGACCAACGAGCTGTTTAATTACCACCACTGCCTACTAGTGAACAGTATTTTGATTATTATTGTTATTGTACTGCAGGGAATACTTCAGGCATAAATCAAAGAATCAATTTCATTTTTTTTAGTTTAGGCACATAAAAGAGCACATATGAACGCAAAAATTATACAATTATGTCAAGAAATAGTCTAAAAATTTTAAATAACGTATAAATAAACCATAGGAAAATGTATCAAAATAATCAGGATATTTACAATGTTGCATTGTTTTGAGTGAGTGATTATGATTGTTTAAATACCTACATTGGAAAATGATGCTATTGATGATTAATCTGCGAGTCTACAAAGGTCAAATTGTGCGATTTCGAAAACTTTCCCGCTAGTACATCTCAATAGACTCCTATAAAATTAGTAAAATAGTCACTTATGTGAGCAGATTCATAACAATTAATTTACTAAGCAGATTCTAATTTCGTGTAAATATTTTCACATTGACAAAATATTACCCTATAAAATACGATTACAATAATCTGGTCTTTTTAGACCTGCTTGCTAGTGTGTTTGTCAGGATACTTTATTCAATCCGCAGTGTTAGGTACAAGATGGAGAGATTACTGTTGCACTAGGTTTCGAAAGTGTTAGTTAAGCACAGTTACACAGACCTAAATCTAACAGCTCCAGGTCTAAACCTAATCCGGGGCTATATGGTATCTCTAGGCTTAGCCAATGTGAATATTTTGTACATAAGCCTAACGACGTTTGAATTGGTGGTATGAATCATTTAATTTAAATGTCTAATATGGCCTTGTCATCAGCCATATTTATATTATCTAACTTTATAGAAAGAACTGTGTGTACTAGAGTGATATAAACACGAAGTGACTGACCGTCATATCAATATATTGGCAAGGCAACTGGGCCAGTCATAAAATACCGGTAATTTTTTGTGTTACGAAGGTCATTGCTGTTCATCAGTGCTAATTGAGACATAGATAATATAAGTAAAAAGTGATCTATTAGTGAATTATTCATTTGGAATCTTTGAAGGTCTCTTTATATTATACTCAATAATCACACCCCTAAATCCCCGAAGGGCTAAGTAGAGGTGTATTAACACCCACATTTCGCCTTGTATGATTTTCGGTCCCACGTAATTTGTGGCGAGCCTATTGTCGTCAAGCGGGTACTTAGTCATGGGTTGTATGTCAGATGGATTTATATGAAAAGTCCTTTGGACTATACATTGACAAGCCCGTCTATTTTATACTTAGGTAGGTACTGTTAATAGTTTATCATAACACGTTTTATATAAGCCAATGTGTTAAATGTTATTTCAACCGTTTTCCCACTATTATTTCATTAATTACCTCAAATTTATTATTCTTCACATCTGTGTTGTTCATGTTATTATCAACGGAAAACTCGCTGGCAGTCATGATGGTAGTATCTTCTTAAATAATTTTAATTTTATTTTAAAAAATGATGGCCTCACACCACTTCAAGAATCATTTTAATATAACAGCACCTAATTTGAGCACCACCTGTAACAAAATAATATTAGGTATTAAGTAGGTAAACATAACTGCGTTGGTCTTGATTAGCAGAGTACTATGTTATGCTAGTATCAGTACTATATACTGTATTAGAACAGTTTGAAGAGTTTCATAAGGAATCATGTAGAACCCGAAAAGTCACTTGTAACATTCACATGACCCACCTCGTGTACATTATAATGAAAGGTTCAGTGGGTCTTTGAAAATATTCAGAGGATAAGTGGAATAGTAACTCGGTGAGAGTCTAGTTTCAAGGGACCAGTATGCACCACGTTAATTGTTCTAAGTGCTATTATTATAATTGTAATAAATAATTTCATATTAAACTATTAACATAACGTAACATAAACACACGCCTATATCCCCGAAGGGGTAGGCAGAGGTGCTAGCACCCACATTTTGCCAGTTTATGTTTAGGTCGCAATGTAATAGGTGGTGAGCCTAATGCCATTAACCGGGCACTTATAAATACACACATAACTTCGAAAAGCATCGAAAAGTCATTGGTGTGTGCCATGGTAAAACCCGAGACCTCGTCTCAGCAGTCCATTACCCATACCACTAGGCTACCTGGGTTTCTATTATAATATACGTACAGAAAACATATATGCAATAACTTATAAAATTTATACCAAAAATGCAATAGAGAAAAAGTGGGAGACTGCAACTTTAGGCACCGAAAAATTCCTCCCCATCGATCTCTACTGGTACTAATGCTATTTGATATATTCGCATTACGAGAGTATGTATGGTTGTTGCCAAAATGATTTAAGTATAAAAAAATCTATCAATTATATTATACTCGTAGGAGCAATGATCTTTTCATGATAATCTTGAAGTAGACAAGCAAGAAAATACGCAGTCACTAAAACAAAAAATAAGTAATAGGTATTTGTTGCCTACATGATGTACCTAGCTATAATGGAATGCAAGCAGGTAAGGGTACCTTATTAATGAGGAGAGGAAAATTATGGCGAATATTTGTGTTAATTATGGGCTAAATGGCCATTGTAAAATAATGTTTTGTGTTGTGTACAAAACATACATAACAATTGTAAAAAATGAACTTGAGAGGCAAGTTGCATTAAGAGTTCAACAGTCCGGCGACATTCCATGCAATTAAATGATTGAAAGTCATTCATTTTCCCGAGAATAGCCCTTTACGTGAAAATGAGTGTGTAAAAAGGACAGATTAAAAAAAAATTACATCTATTGTACTAAGCAGCAGAAAGAGGAAGGACTTGCATGTTTGCAATGAATAAATTCAAAAATGAGTAGATCGATTTCCAAAATTATTTCATCGTAACTCCTAAGTATAACACATGTATTTGACAAGTTATTTATTTATTTGGGACAGCCTTTGGTTAAATACGACAATACAAATATACTTTCATACATACAAGTGTATGTAAATACTAAAAAAATATGAAATCGATCTACTCATTTTTGAATTTAGATAGGATCGATCTACTCATTTTTGAATTTAGATAGGATCGATCTACTCATTTTTGAATTTAGAAGGGATACTTTTTGGTTGCTTAACCTTTTAAGGCCGTCACTGTATGATCGATTTGTTGGTCGAGTACAATTTTAAAAGCGGCGTATAAAAAAATCTATTTTAACCATTATTATAAACAAATAATTAAATCTACAGAGAATAACAAAAAATATAAAAGAGATAAGCATTAATTAATTTGTCACAATGAGTCATTAAGTCGTAATGTCCATATTTACACTAGCGTAGTTTTATAATATAATATGTCAGTTAATAGTATCATGTAAATGTCAAATGACAATACATAAAAAAAATACATGTCAAATTCTTAAATATAAGTTGCAATATATCACAGGCTTCAGTGTGGACGCAAATGTGTTTTAAACACAGATATTCGAGTTATAAACTTGTATACAACTTATTGGCTATAGGTACATACTATGTGAACGAAAAAGTATCTGGGACAGTCTCTATACATGTGTAAAACAAGTATGTATTGTGTTTTGATTTGTCTTCTACTCGTACAAGTCTTTAATAAGTTTTGCATCAAACAAGTTTACAACTATGCTAGTTTATTATACGAACTCTATGGTGTAGCGCCTTTTTTTTATACCACTTAGGTGGCAGACAAGCACACGGTCCACCTGATGGGAAGTGGTTACCGTGGCCTATGGACGTATGCAACACCAGGGGTGTTACACTCGCGCTGCCGACCATGAAGAAACCTTCTGATGCCCCTCTTGAAGAACCCCATATTGTTGGTGCTTGGGAAAACTGCAGCAGGGAGGTCATTCCACAGTTTAAGTGTGCGTGGGATGAAGTTTCTTTCATACCGCACAGTGCGCACCGTCTCAGTTCGCAATGTGTGAGGATGAATTCCCTGTCTATGGCGAGAGGTGCGATGATAGAATGTAGCTGTGAGCCTCATGTCAAACAATTCATCAGCACAAACCATTGTATAGGCGGTAGAACACACATAGCGAGTCAAAGTCCCTCCTAAGGCTAAGAGGTTCCACACTACCTTGCCTTGGATGCGACTGGACTGGATGAATGTAAAGCGTAGCAGTATCAGTAGAGCGTTTAGCGATTTACGGGAAATAAGTTTGAAAACTAAATAACATAAAAATTTAATTTAATTTATTTTCCTATGTCCGGAACACTGTTGTGATTGGGCCATTGTGTGAGTGATAGCATGCAATTACCTCGTATTATATTACACAGATACAATTGTCAATTGTAAATTATCTTATATCTTAATTTCCTTATTGATACCGTAACTGCAATGTATATTCAAATTATGATTTGTTTTGTTCGGTAGAGTTCACAGATAATATTTTTGCAAGACCATGAGGCTTTTTAACCAAGCGTCTATTCCAGTTGCTCCCATAGTCAACATTTTGATTCCGGTTGCATCTAAAGTCAATGCATTGGAATAGTAGTACCTAGCCACAGATCTAACTATAAGCTATCTAATTTCTTATTTGGAACCTGAAATCAACCCGCTTTTTCGTCTTTTTCATTTTTTTTTATCTAGATATGCAAGATGATTATATAGGTAATCAATCTGTCAATTGTTTAGATACTTACTTACCTATTTCATTTTTCTAAGAAATTGCGTAAACGATTCTGACACTAAAACCGCATTCAACCTTTCAAGAAGCCTGCCAGGCATCAGCTATTAAAAGCCAAGTTAAACGGAACTACAACAATGAAATTTCAAAAGAGGATAAGAAGGGAAATAGTCTTAGTACTAGGTAAAAAAAACTCAAAACATTAGATACCTTCAAAATTAAAAATTAGGTACACAATGTCACATCATCACCCACGTTGCACATAAAAAAGTACTTAGGTACCATTAAGGCTGGGATTATGCAGTCAATATTATATTTTGATCTTGTCAATATACTATTGATAATATTGTTGTGCAAACGTGATTCGTACCAACTTATATTGACACAGGATTTATTGATAGCCTTATAAATCTAGAATTTCATCAGATACGGGTACGTATCTGATGAAATTCTAGATTTATCAATTAATTTACTGCAAAGTTTAATATCAAATAAATAAATCAATAAAATAAATACCTATGCAATACGCAATCCGGTAGGTATATAAAAATAACTAGACATTCGATAAGTGGACATGTTACATTTGATATTTGATCCGCCGCTGCCGCGTGTTTCCCGGCAGAGTAGAATTTGGGTCACCCCATCACTTCCCATGCGGTGTCGTACAAGGCGACTTAGGGATAGGGCTGTTTAACCCCAGACAGATATTGTATATATCCAGACTCAGCTTTAGATGCATTGCTCGAGTCAACTATAGTGCCTGGAAGACGGCAATAGGCTCACCCCCTATAACGTGGGACTGAATTCAATGATTGGTGAAATGTGGGCGTTAATTCACCTCTGCCTAACCCTCCGGGGATAAAGGCGTGATTATATGTATGTTTGCCTTGGAAAGAGGCGAATGTTCAGCCGATTCCCAAGAAGGGGGATCGCTCGGAGCCAGCCAACTATCGACCCATAGCCGTCACCTCAGTGCTGTGCAAAGTGTTTGAGCACATAATTAACAAACAGCTCATGCGGCACCTAGAGGATCACTCCTTAATTAATGACCGGCAATATGGCTTCAGACCGAAACGGTCAACGGGTGATCTTCTAGCATACGTTACCCATCTTTGGGGTGAGGCTATGGACAAGCACGGCGAGTCACTGGCAATTAGTCTTGACATCGCCAAAGCTTTCGATAGAGTCTGGCACAAATCGCTTCTTTCTAAGCTACCTGCCTTTGGTCTGCCTTCTAGGCTGTGCAACTGGGTTGCTAGCTTCCTGCAGGGGCGCCGTATTCGCGTCCTTTGTGACGGACGAGCTTCAGAGTTTCTGCAGGTTAATGCTGGCGTGCCCCAGGGGTCCGTCTTATCATAATCATAATCATAATCATAATCATTTATTTGCGAAAATGGGTACATAAGGTGTTTACATGAAATTTTTTTTTTTTTTAAACAGCCAAATTCCGCCTCAAGGCATGCAAATATAGGTACTAGGTAAATAATAAAATGAACTAACATTTAAAATATAAATTAACACAATCATTTCAACATTCATAATTAGGGATTCATAATAATGATAATAAATATACAATATCATAATCTCATGAGTAAAATTGAAACATAATAAAACAAACCATAATCAATGTCATAATGAATAAGATTGAAACACAATACAATTGAGTTATACCAAATGGAAAAACAAAATATACCGTAGATCCAATTTTCAAAAACTTAATAACAATGTCAATAATTATTTTTTTTAAGTCAATAAATTAAAAACAATTGAGTTATACCGAATGGAAAAACAAAATATACTATAAATCCAATTTTCATAAAATTAATAACAATGTCAATAAATATGTAATGTCATAATGAATAAAATTTCGATTTATATAATGGTAATTATGTCAATATTTCATGCCGTGAATAATATCATAATATTACAACGAAATAAAATTAAAATTTTGCCATACATTACACACACTTGTCATCTAAATATTCTTGCACACTATAGTATGCCTTTTGTACCAAAATATTTTTCAGCTTATTTTTAAATTCGTATATATTATCGGTGCAGCATAGTTCAGTCGGCAGTTTATTGAAGATCCTTGACGTCATACATAAAATACTTTTATTCATTAGAGCAGACTTATTTTGAATTATTTTTATTTTATGTTGATGCCGAGTGCCACAGAGATGCTCGAACATTCGCTTATTACCTTTGACAAATGAAGCCACCTCCATGATATATAGGCTTGGGAAGGTTAATAGCTTTAAATTAATGTAGTGTGGTTTGCAGCTATCAGTTTTCGAGATTTTACAAACGGATCTGATACATCGCTTTTGGGCTTTGAAGACCATTTCCCAGTCCGTGGAGTTACCCCAAAATATTATGCCGTAGCGTATTACCGATTCCGCATAGGCATGGTATGCGGTCACTAAAGTACTTAAGTCTACGGTTTTTGCCAGCATGTATAGGGCGTACGAAATTTGATATAGCTTAGTGCAAACATTATCAATATGTGGTTTCCAATTTTTTTTTTTTTTTTTTTTTTTTTTTTATACCACTTAGTTGGCAGACAAGCACACGGCCCACCTGATGGAAAGTAGTTACCGTGGCCTATGGACGTCTGTAACACCAGAGGAGTCACAGTCGCGCTGCCAACCCTGTTAGTACAGAGTTTCTGTGCCGTCAGTAGAAGACAAATCAGGGCAAGCCTTTAGTCTTCCCACTGACGGCACAAATTCTCCAGTGAGCTCTGGCTACCCTACTCACCGCTGGGAACACAACACGAAGTTATTATAACCGCGGTATCCTGTAGGGCGGAGGTACTTCCCCAGTCGGACTGCTCAATCGGGCGGATATACCGCCGTGTCCTACCTCCTTGAATAATTAAGAATTAAGGTTACAATCGATTGTTAAACCTAAAAACTTTGTCGTGTCCACTTCTTTTATATTTGTGCCCGCGTAGTCAATGACTACGTCAATTGGCGGTCTGACTCTATTTCTAAATACCATTATAGTGGTCTTACTGAAGTTAACTGTAAGATTATTCGATTTCAGCCATTCAACCACGTCAGAGAGTGTATTACATAAGGTGTCTTTAAGTATTTTATGATTTTTATTTGAGAATATTAAAGTGCTGTCATCTGCAAATAAAATCATTGGCACATTGACTGATTTCGGAAAGTCGTTAATGTACACTAGAAATAATAAGGGACCCAGTACACTGCCTTGAGGGACTCCATATTCTACCTGTTCATAGTCCGAAGTATAAGTAATTTCCATTCTTTTTGCTTCACAAATTTGGTTAATGGATGTCGCTTGTTTTCTATTGCTTAAGAAAGACATAATAATATTTAGTACATTCCCTCTAATCCCACATTTATCTAACTTAGTTTTTAGAATTTTGTAGTCTACACAGTCAAAGGCTTTGCTGATATCCATGAATAGGGCACAAACTGGTGTTTTATTATCTATATGTACCATAACGTCACTAATAAGTTTATAAATGGCTTTATTTATAGTCATATTTCTTCTAAATCCCGTCTGTGAATCTGTAATTATGTTATACTTTTCTAAATATTTGTAAAGTGCCTCATATAAAATCTTTTCCAATATCTTAGATATTACTGGTATCAGAGCTATTGGTCTGTAACATGCTATATCTTCACGATCTTGTTTTTTAAAAAGTGGTTTAACAATAGTTGTTTTTAATTTCGAAGGGAAAATACCTTGCAGTATGCATAAATTGAAAATGTGAGACAATACCGGTGATATAGTTTTACTAACATGCTTTATTACTTTAGTTGTAATACCGTCGTAACCAGTACTCGTTGTATTCTTAAGTGTAGTGATTATTCGGTCAATGTCATATGCCGTCGTAGGATTTATAAAAATAGAATTATGGTTATTGCAAAATTTCAAAGTTTTATTATATGTCATATTATTTCTGAATGTCTGGTTATTGTTTAACGTCAAGTTATTTTTTGATGTCATATTACTGTTCAATGTCAAGTTACTGTTAAATGTCAAATTATTGTTTAATGTTGAATTATTATCTAATATTTGATTTTTTATAGACGTCAACGATTTGATTTGATTAATGAAAAATTTGTTAAAGTTTTGGGCTATGTCTAATGGGTCAGTTATCACTTTACCATCTATTTTTAGACGTGTAATTGAGTCCTTGGGAATTTCAGGCTTTAAATTATTGATAACATTCCAAATAGCTTTGGGTTTATTTTTACTATTTTTTATATAATAATTGTTTTGCGATTTTTTTGTTAATGCAATAATTTTATTCAGCTTAGCTGAATAGGTTTTAAATTTTAATTTATCCGATTTACTTTTACTTTTTCTATATTGCCATAATAAATGGCATTTTCTTTTCGAACACATCTTAATGCCTTTACTCAGCCATTTTTGCCTTCGTTTAGTAGTTTTTTTAATTGATATGATAGGAAAGCACAACTTGTACAACAAGGAAAACATGTCATAAAAATTATTAAATGCCGTTTCAGCATCATCACTGCTGTATACGTCGACAAAAGATAGGGAACTGATATATTTCTGAAATTTATTCATATTTTCTTTACTATAATCTATTTTTTCAACATTCCAAGACTCTGAATTACGAATCTTTTTAATTGGATACTGTAATAGCTGTGCTGTGTGATCTGATAGACCAAAGTCATAGATATTGCTTTTATACCCTTTAATATTATTAATGATAACATGATCAATACAAGTACCGGAGATTAATCGTGTTGGGGATTCTGTAATACATTTAAGGTTGAATCTTGCTAGTAAATGTATATAGGTTAATGAGTTCCTATTTCTTTTCAACGTATCTATGTTGATGTCACCACATATTATGATTTTCTTTCTTTTTAGACTCAGGTGTTGCAAAAGATTATCAAGACTCGAGAAAAAAAGGTCGTAGTCCTCTGAAATGTTACTGGGTGATCTGTATATGCATATTAGATAAATATCATAATCGTTAAGTTCAATCCCACTACACTCCATTATATTTTTTATTTGAAACTTATGTATATTTTCGATTACTTTAAATTTGTGGCAATTTCGTACAAGTATGCAAGAACCACCACACCTAGTGTTTCTTACACATGTAGAGGCGATGGTAAAATATGGCATATTTACTAGAGATATGTCTTGCCTAATCAGATTGTGTTCAGTTATGCATATAATATCTACATCTACTTTATCATCTGACAAATTTGCAAGGTGTACGCTCAGTAGATTTAACTTGCTTATAAGCCCATCAATATTTTGGTGAATGATGTTAATAGTTTTATTGGCGAAAAAACGTATTGTTAGTGTCTGGCGTAGTTAATGGGTTCCCGATGGATTGATTGGGTATGTTTATTTCGGCACCGTTTACATCATTAGGGCATACAACAGACGATTTTACTTCCATTGTCTGGGTGGATTTCACCCACTCTCTTTCTTCTGCATATCAACGACATGCTGTCTACCGGCAATGTTCATTGTTATGCAGACGATAGCACTTTACATGGGAGTTAT
The DNA here is from genome assembly GCA_963662185.1 of Eilema griseolum. Classification (NCBI taxonomy): domain Eukaryota; kingdom Metazoa; phylum Arthropoda; class Insecta; order Lepidoptera; family Erebidae; genus Eilema; species Eilema griseolum. The sequence goes on along the minus strand of OY759233.1, from coordinate 11,525,926 downwards.
CATGGACATCCAGCGGCCAAGCAGTCAGATATCGCAGAGAAAAGGCAGCTTCTTGTCACTGAGCTTGACGGGGTCCTGAATCACATTTCTCAATGGGGCTCTGAGAACCTGGTTGAGTTCAATGCCAAGAAGACGCAGGCATGTGCGTTTACAGCAAAAGTATCTTCTTTCCTTCCCCTCCCCACTCTTCAGAGCACGCCACTGCCGCTGCAGGACAATCTCAATATCCTAGGTATGGATGTTCGCTGCAACCTGAATAACAAAAACTACATCGAAAGCATCATCAAAACAGCCTCACGAAAACTCGGAGTCCTGAACAGAGTGAGACGATTTTTCACGCCGGAGCAGCGGTGTCTTCTATACAAGACACAAATTCGCTCCTGTGTGGAGTACTGCTCGCATCTCTGGGATGGTTCAGCAAAGTACTTACTAGATGCTCTCGACAGGTTGCAGCGACGTGCGATCCGCATCATTGGGAATCCCGAGATCACGAACACCCTAGAACCTTTACAGCTGCGTAGAGATGTTGCGTCCATGGCTGTATTTTACCGTCTGTACCATGGGGAGTGTTCTGATGAGCTCTTCCAATTAGTCCCACCCTCCCCTTTCCTACACAGGACAACGCGTGCAGGTCTTAGATGTCATCCGCACACGGTGCAAAACATCCGATCAAGAACCAAGCGGTTCGGAGATTCTTTCCTCTGTCGCACCATTAAGGCCTGGAATTCATTACCAGCTCACGTGTTTCCTTCTTCCTACAGTCCCGGGTCCTTTAAGCGGGGCGTGAAAAAGCATATGATAAGGCCGTCAAGCTGAGTGTCACCATTGTCACACGGTATGTGTAAGTAATGGTGACCCTCTTTTCTGGGATTTTGCCTTCAGCTTACCATCAGGCAAGGCGAAGTCCAATTGACGTGTCCTATATAAAAAAAAAAAAAAAAAAAAAAAAGTATGTATGTATGTATGATACTTGATCCATGAATGATAATAATAACATTCCTTATGTTTTATATTCACAATAAGACCGTGGCCCTGCAATCGCATTACGTATAGGATTTTTTACAAAATCGTTCTCTTGCCAAACCACAAATCAAATTACTTAGATCAATCGCAGGCAGATTCAATTAATTGCTACGAGTCACTTGGAAGACACAAAACCTAGTAAGTAGTTGGAAATAGCTGACATTCCATTACCATTACAAGAACGGTCACTTGACTAGTGATGATGGACTGACTTGGGTTAAACTTTATAATCATTAATGTATATTAGAAAACCACTTAGAAAAGCATGTCAGAATTCATCAAAAATTGCAATATCATCCATTTGATTGGGGGGAAGTGGGGGCGTATATAAAGCGGATTACATAACTCATAAGGGAGTAATAGTCGGATTTTAATCTATTCTGAACGGTCATCATAGATAATTAATTACTTGTCAATCTTGTAATGTGGTATTAAATGACTTTACGTTAGTATATATTAAGTTATATGAGACTACCTATTATCGTTTGCAAGATTAAATGAAATGGTATGTGTCTTCATATAGTTAAGCGAGCCGCGTGGTTTCCGGAAGAGTAGAATTTAGACCACCCCATCTCTTCCTATGCGGTGTCATGCAAGACGACTAAGGTTAGAGCTGTTTAACATCAAACAGATATATACAGCCCCGACTCTGTCTCCCCACACCCGAGAAGAGGGCCAGATCGTGAGAGATGGCCCTGGGTCGGCCAGGGTGCGAGGGATATGCCTGTCAACCTCACCTTCGGCAACCAAAGCGACCCACAGGCGGCGTGCGTTTTAGTCGGTTCGAGTCCGACATAACCTCTCTCACCGGCTCCGGTGGAGAGGTATCCGTGGGGATTTAGCGCACGTAAAAAAAAAAGCCCCGACTCTGTCTCAAATGCATGGCTCGAGTCAACAATAGTGCCTGGGAAACGGCAATAGGCTCACATAGGTAGTACTGTAGTACATTAGACTACTACACAGGGGTGCGAGTTCGATTCCCACTCAATGCAAATATTTATATGCTTAAAATATATTTGATCTGGGCGTTTCCGTGTCTCGGAAAGCTCGTGAACCTGTCGGTCGCCATACGAATATTTATAGTAGTCGCTACATGTACTTAGTTGGAGCCCTTAAAAGTCCGACTAGTCTAACTATAGAACTCCATTATCGCCAATTGGTTGTGGAGGTCATATGACAGTCGCTTCATGGAAAATATTGAAGTTCAGCCACATCACTGTAAGAAAAAACCGACCGACCCCATCTGACTTGGGATACAGAGAACTATGAGTGAGTTGAATTTGTCTTCGTACATACAACATACATATAATCACGCCTTTATCCCCGAAAGATTAGGCAGAGGTGAATTAACATCCAAATTTCACAAATTATTGAAATCGGTCCCGCGTAATAGCCTACTGCCTATTGCCTATTGTCACGTAATAGGAGGTGAGCCTATTGCCTATTGCCGTCTTCCGGGCTATATTGTTGACTCGAGCTATGCACCTGAGGCCTGAGTCTGGGCTGTATATATATTTCTGATGTTAAATAGCCCTATCCCTTAGTCATCTTGTACAACACCGCATGGTAGGAGATGGGGTAGTGCAAATTATATTCTTATTGTCTTCGTAGTCGTTCAAATATTTTTACTCAAGTCACAACTGACACTATGTATAATTTAGGTCAACCGCAACGGAAGTGGGTCTTCGACATTAGCTAATGCATAATCACGTTTGACGTACTGACACTCCATGGAAATGAAAGTCAGTGCCAATGACCTTTGATAAACACACAACGTGCAGATAAACTAAAGAAAGCGAAATCGAATATTAAAATTGATCTTTTCATTCAATTGCCAATAGTGTTGTGCAAACCTTGCAAAATATGAAAAACCTATAAATGTTTGCTGTAAATGTTTTCATGTTTTATAGGTATTTCATTCTAATAAAATACATTTTTGAATGTTATAGTTATTTTTTTTTAAATCAAATACTCACAACACACACCATATAATCACGCCTTTATCCCCAGAGGGTTAGGCAGAGGTGAATTTAACACCCACTTTTCACCAATAATTGTATTCGGTCCCACGTAATAGGGGGTGAGCCTATTGCCGTCTTCCGGGCATAATTGTTGACTGAAGCTTTGTATCTGTGCCTGATTCTGAGCTGTATACATCTGTCTAATGTTAAACAGCCCTATCCCTTAGTCGCCTTGTACGATACCGCATGGGAAGAGATGGGGTGGTCCAATTGCAATACTTAATATTACAAAATACTAAATAAATCAAAATATGTTTTATAACTAAATTACTTAAGAAGATGCCTACCTACTTTATTTTTAATTTACATCATAACTTTGGAGTTATGATATTTTAACACATACCTTTTGACTGAATAGTTATTTAACCTGGCAACAATTACTTTCGTAGCAAGTAGGTACCTATCATGTCGTGAACTTAAATATGTCGCAAAGTAAACGAACAACGTTGATATAAACTAGGTAGTTATTACCAACAAAAATTTCATCAATTATATCAAATGGTTGTGTGGTCATGAATAATGGCAAAAAGTGTAATTGAGTAACCATTCTGACCGAGTTAAAGGTACCAGTTACAATTTTTATAAAGATGAATTATTGTAGGTCTGTCTGTCTGCAATCAAATCAAATGTAATCTTCGATGAGGCTGTGTGTTTTAAATGGCAGATAGCTGATATTATAAGGTGTGAAAGAAGATTTATTTACATACATAGAATGTGTATGTAGTTCTACGATAGCTTTGTATGTATGTATATGTAATGCCTTTGTCAGGGGTATACCTTCTGTATACCTACTCACATTATTAAATCTTGACATAAATGTATACACAAGACTTTACCTCTCATTGGATTGCAATACCTCTGTGCTCTCCCGGATTTGCTGCAAGAGAACTCTACATTGAGTTAAACTCGTCTTTGAACATAATATTTCACTTATTTGCATAATATGCCATGTAAGTGTACAATAAAGACTAAAATAAATGAAATAATATTATTTTAGAAAAAGTACCTGTCAGTGTTCAAAACAAAAAAGACAATAAGTATATAAGTCAATACAGATACAGACAAAGTGACGGGTCCAGACAGTCACCAATAAATGTGTAGCCTGTAGGAACCAGGAAATCGCATAGAACGTTTATGCAAAATCCTATAAGGAATTACACAAGCGTACCAACTCGGCATGTTTACAATGGATTTACGCATGTAAATAATTTTTTGCGCATCAGCAAGACGTTTCCTTAATTCTCAGACTAATGGAATTCCTCTAATGTGTCATATCATTAGTAGCGAGGCCATCACAATTAGATCACCAAAATTAAAATATAGCTCTTTAGTTGCTGTAAAAGTATATAACACAAACGTTTTTCAAACGAGGCTCCAGTGCCGACTTTTAGTATTAAATTTAAAATACACAAATAGTGTAGGATTAATAATAAATCTTAAGGTACAGGATTTCCTTTCAGGGTTGGGACGTTGAACGGCAAAATCTGTGGAGAAGGAAACACTGGGACCTTGAGGTCCGAATGTCTCGTATGTAAGTGGGAACAAAACTAAGATGATGATGATGACAGATTGCGCCAACCACAGCGACCGGAAATTTCGTTATACATTTTTCACTACAAAAAAAAAATGACGCCGGCAAGATCTAAGCCTTGTACGCATGCTTCATTTGCGAAAGGGCTTTATGTATATATGTTTTCGTTAAAAATAATAATCTTCGACAAATACATATGTATTTAGTACCAGGAATACAACATTTTAAGTTACCGATATTTACTTTAAAAATGTGTGAATGACGACAATATTCATTTTACAAAAATTATGAACGTGTGACGTACCTACTAAGAATCTGGTTACTTCATGTTTTGTAGAGAATAAAAAAGTAGGAGTATTAGGAAAGGTAACTATGTACATCGTAGTAGATAAAATATACGCATGCATATATAAAATATATAGTAATGATATATATTATATATAAATTAAATATACATACACATCTATCACTACTACTATATTCGATACTTTTTGAAGTTACGTGTGTATTTATCGCAGGTTTATAAGTGCCAGTTAATAGCAATAGGCTCACCACCTATTTCATTGAACTGGCGAAATGTGGGTGCTAGCACCTTTGCTTACCCCTTCGGGGATATAGGCGTGAGTGTATGTTTATATATGTATACTACTAACATCATTATCATACTTCAACAGTTGATTTTGTTAAGGACGTTGGACCTCATGTAGGCACCTAGTGAATGGACAACATTTATGAGTTTTAGAGAGTAAGGAAAAGGTAAAATTTCGAGACTTTTCATGACATAAAAATGGCTCGAAATTTTCTCGAAATTCTCGCACGTGTCTTACTTTGTAAATGAATAACTAGCGATGATGTAAGACGTGAGTTTACAGGCTGCTGACGTTCACAATAAACAAATGTCTTGTACTTACAGCACTTACAGATTAAATAATATCTAATAGCGTAAGTACGTATTGTTTCGATTAAGATAAAAAAATATTGAATCCTTTCAGGCGGGTTTTGAACCCGCAATCTTTCCCTTACAGGGGGATTATAGATAGTTGTGAGATCGTTCCCCCTGTAAGGGAAAGATCGCGGGTTTTGAACCCGCAATCTTTCCCTTACAGGGGGATTATAGATAGTTGTGAGATCGTTCCCCCTGTAAGGGAAAGATCGCGGGTTTTGAACCCGCAATCTTTCCCTTACAGGGGGATTATAGATAGTTGTCAGATCGTTCCCCCTGTAAGGGAAAGATCGCGGGTTTTGAACCCGCAATCTTTCCCTTACAGGGGGATTATAGATAGTTGTCAGATCGTTCCGCCTGTAAGGGATAGATCGCGGGTTTTGAACCCGCAATCTTTCCCTTACAGGGGGATTATAGATAGTTGTCAGATCGTTCCCCCTGTAAGGGAAAGATCGCGGGTTTTGAACCCGCAATCTTTCCCTTACAGGGGGATTATAGATAGTTGTCAGATCGTTCCGCCTGTAAGGGAAAGATCGCGGGTTCAAATCCCGCCTGAACCGATTCAATTTTTTCCACATATTAATCGATGTGAATCGTTAGCATACTAAATGCTTTAAAAATTTCATTGAATAGCTTTTGCGGAGTCATCAAAAATCAATGTTTAAAAAATAATTGCAACATCATTCATGGGTTCCGATAGGACGTACGAATATCCGTAGATGGCTCCCACTGTCGCCATAAGACGTATATATGTATAGAAGTATTTGGATGGTTTCGGGCGAAAGTTCTATGGCTTAGTGCTCAGATCGATCCCCCTGTAAGGGAAAGATCGTGAATTCGAATCTCGCCTGAACCGATTCAATTTTTTCTATATCGTAATCGATTTGAATCGTTAGCATACTAAATGCTTCAAAAATTTCATTCTATACGTATTGTTTGTTCGAAAGATTTTTTGTGAATATTCTAGTCTTAACCTGAATTGTTTCTTTGTGGTTACTTAGTACTGTAGTTTACGTTATTAAGTAGATACTTCGATAACTACATAGGTATTTACATAAACCCAAAAGTGATATCAAGAAAACAATTTATTTTCTTTTTTTATAAACGTTCGTCTACAAAATTTATTGAAATATTGTTATAGATAATATTAAAATTCGGAAAAACAATATTGTTATTAAACTGGAACTCTATGGGTGGAGCAATCTGTCGGTCACTGTATGTGATGTGTGTAACTGTAAAATCTATTCAACTGGAATCCTCTAAAGGGAGGGAATAGGAAGTACCTAGATATATTCTCCCTGGAATCCACGAATGATGTTGCAATCATTTTTTAAACATTGATTTTTGTTGACTCCGCTCAAACTATTCAATAAAATTTTTAAAGCATTTATTGTGCTAACGATTCAAATCGAATCATTTATAGAAAAAATTAAATTGGTTCAGGCGGGATTCAAATGCTTACCTAACTGTAACTACGTCAACCATTACACTTAAATGTCATGGTAAAACTCCTGTGTAAATACTAACAGTTGAGTTATTTTTGGGGACTCTGTAGTCCCCACACCCGAGAAGAGGGCCAGATCGTTAAAGATGGCCCTGGGTCGGCCGGGGTGCGAGGGATATGCCTGTCAACCTCACCTTCGGCAACCAAAACGACCCACAGGCGGCGTGCGTTTTAGTCGGTTCGAGTCCGACATAACCTCCTCCACCGGCTCCGGTGGGGAGGTATCCGTGGGGATTTTGCGCACGTAAAAAAAAAAAAAACAGTTGAGATATTTAGTGTGCACCAACGTAATACTCACTATTGTGCCTTTAAATAAATCTAAGCGTTGACAACACACGTGTCATGAAAATGTGACATGAATCTTGAAATTTTCGAGCTCATTCTCAACTCCTCGAGGGTCTCGAGGTTAACAACCTTCGTGTCACGCCATCAATGTTATCTACCTGTTCATATCTTGGACTATTAGTCTTTGGTCTAGTACTTATATAGATGTGAAGGTTCCTATCAACGGTTTCTTCAGCATGTTTGTTTTTTTTTTGTTGTTTGACAACATCTTCAAGAGTTCATTGTCGTACAATTTAGTTTAAAAAATAAACATAACATAACATAAACTCACGCCTATATCCCCGAAGGGGTAGGCAGAGGTGCTAGCACCGCGTTCTCCAGTTTATTTTCAGGTCCCAATGTAATAGGTGGCGAGCTTATTGCCATTATCCGGGCACTTATAAACCTGCGATAAATACACACATAACTTCGAAAAGCATCGAATAGTCATTGGTGTGTGCCATGGTAAAACCTGGGATCGAACCCGAGACCTCGTCTCAGCAAATCAATAACCAAGTCTGGGTTCGGTATTAAATACTCTATAAAGGTATCAGTCGGATATAATTAAGAGAAGCACAGGACTATAATAATTAAGCTCATAAGTTCTGTGTAGAGAACTCTGTTCTGTTAGGTAGACTCTTGCTCTTCATCCCGACGTGTGACGACAAATCGACTTTCCTTCCTCCGGGGGCAATGGACTTAATTAAAAAAAATATTCCAGCGTACTGTACAATACTTTTAACGTCAAGTGCTTAGGCATATCATTATATGCTAAACAAATACGTTTATACAAACTAATGTGTGCTCAACTAATGGAATTCCAGCATTAAAAAAAAATCATCTTGGTAACTACTACTTTAGCCGCATGGTTCCCCGGCAGAGTAGAATTTGGGCCACCCCATCTCTTCCCCTGAGGGGTTGTACAATGCGACTAAGGCATAGGGCTGTTTAATATCGGACAGATATATACAGCCCAGACTCAGCCTCAGATGCACGGCTTGAGTCAACAATAGTGCCCGGAATACGGCAATAGGCTCACCCCCTATTACGTGGGACCGAATACAATGAATGATGAATTGTGGGTGTTATTTCATCTCTGTCTAACCCTCCGGGAATAAAGGCGTGATTATATGTATGTATGTATGTATTACTACAAGTATTTCAAGGCGGTTTTAATTTGTCTATTTACTAATTTTTTTTATATTATCTGTGCTATTACTTATGTTCCGTGATAACAAAAATAATACTTACTCACTATCTTTAAATGCTGTGATGCCTGGAATCCGAGTTGCATCCGATCCGTTTAACTATGTACCTATCTAACATTATATATATATATATATTATTATGCATATTTTGGGTATATATTATTATGCATATTCAGTTGTAAATCTTGCAACAGAATTTTGAAGAAGATCAGTTAAGATGGACTTTTGCGTTGGTAAATACTTACGGTTTAGTTTGGCTGACAATGCTATGATGTGGTACCATGTAGCTGGTCTAAAGACGAAGCAATAAAGTGTTCACAGGGACTTCTAAACTGAACAAGATAAACCTTGACATCATACCAGTACTACTCGGGTAAAATACTAGATATATCCGAAGGGGTAGGCAGAGGTGCTAGCACCCACAATTCGCCTGTTTATGTCCCAATGTAATAGGTGGCGAGCCTATTGCCATTAACCGGGCACTTATAAACCTGCGATAAATACACACATAACTTCGAAAAGCATCGAAAAGTTATTGGTGTGTGCCATAGTAAAACCTGGGATCGATCCCGAGACCTTGTCTCAGCAGTCCATTACCCATACAACTAGACTACCGCGAACCACGGACCACGGCTACTAATTATAATTATATAAGCAAGTAATTTGATGAAGAACGTGACGAAATTTTTATAAAAAATATTGCAAAGATCTACCGCATCATTCCACGTAATGTAAACATTATCTGTGGAGTTACATTAAAGCTTATGCTCGAAATAGCATTTCATTGATGATAATGCATATTACTAACACTTATTACGTTTCATCGGCATCAATAACTTCGAAAGTATCTGATCGTACGACTCGTGCACATCCGTTTATTTCATGTTATGAATACACTTTTATATTGATGCTTTTACAACGATGTTTTCTACGGTGTGGGAAAGTCTTCCGTGCTTTAAAGTGAACGCTTCCAGAGCTTTTATGTTACATTCTATTAAGTTTTTATTCTATACCGCAACCACTTTGTGGACGTTTACTATAATGCCTACATCTATCAAGTCTTATTTAAGTCTGTCATGTGGTAAGCGGACTCCTCCTCTTAGGTATTCTACGTTTTGTGGGCATAGTAGTTGATTCTAGCTTCCCAAACTTTCATTTTTTATTATTTATTTATTAGCCACATAAGTTGTACAACAATTACCACTACAATTATACATTCAGAGGATCATCTCTCATTATGTTTTTTTGAACACCCATGCAAAGAAAAAACTTGTGTTATGAGCATCAGAGCTCCCATGTATCCATTCCTTCATTATAGTTTAGCAAAGTACATATTACGAAGATTTCTAGAATTTTCTTTGAATATAATATTTCATTATTAACTTCATATACTTAATGCTATTTTTGGTGTGTTTGTGTGCGCGCGCGGGCGTTTGTGGTATGTATGTGTGTGAGTGCGTCAGAGTGCGTGTGTGCCTGTGTGTGTGTTTGTATTGGGGTGTGTCTGAGTATGCGAGTGTTTCTAATAGACACAGATCAATTAGAGTATGGACACTGTCATTAAATTTTCCGTTTCATCGTAATTTATGTAACCACTAATAGATTTCACGTTTACAGTCCAGCCTACCTAGGTGGTAGATATTGCACTCTTTGTTAATTATATTATAGGTATGGCTAGCTAGCACACAAAAATGGGTATCCAAAGTTACCTAGCGTGAGTAGATAGAGAATAAATTGCGTAGACTGGTAAATTTTAAGCAAGCAACATAACTATTCGTATCTATCTGTTTGTAGGAGTATGTACGAGTGAGTACCAGTGTTACGCTAGAAAGCTATTTATCGCTTTACGCAGTACCTAATGACTATAGTCTTTGCCAACAGCGAGTAATGTTGATCGTACCTTACCTAAGGACAGTTGCAAAACTAAAGATTAGTCACATTGTAAACTCCAGCTAATTTGTATGCACACCAGGTCGAGCAACAAAGTACAAATGCAAGTCTTTGTCAACATCCGATGGCAATTTATGTGTCATGGTTAAGGTTTTTGAACTTGAAAAGAGCCTTTCAATTCTCATTAACATTCCCTTTTATACTAACACTAGCTGTTGCCCGCGGCTCCGCCCGCGTGGATGTCGTGGCGCTAGCATACAGAAATTCATATATTTTCAATTCAAAAGTCCTTTCTGAGGGGATGCCTACGTCATAGTAGTTTAATGCATGCAAAGTCTCAGCCCGATCGGTTAAAAATTGACAAAGTTTCAAACAAACTTTCATCCCCTATTTTAACCCCTTGGGGGTAGAATTAATTAAAATCCTTTCTTAGCGGATGCCTACGTCATAACATCTATCTGCATGCCAAATTTCTGCTCGATCCGTCCAGTGGTTTGGGCTGTTCGTTGATAGATCACTATGTCAGTCAGTCACCTTTGAGTTTTATATATTTAGATTTTCTTATACATTATACTAACATTTTCTTATACAGATGGGAATATAAGTCTGCAGTTCGACACCGTGTTCTCAGATGAAGTGTTATTATAAGTATACATGTCATACTTATTATGTTTACATAATTGTCATAAACCGTAGTAGATGGATGAGAGTGGAGATAAGTAGAGCACAATGAAGTCTGGGTTCTACTCAGTCATCCGTCAGTTCAGTTAATATATTCGTAATGTTACAGGAGGAGAAAATGTAGAATCATCTTAATGTTGTTCCCGGTTGCATCCGAGCCATTCATCTCAGATTTCATGGGTCTCCTCCTTCACTCTCTTTGGTTTGAAATATACGCTTTTATAGGAGTGATTGTCGGACTGACGTCCTAACCCAGGGATGAATAATTACGCCATAGCCTCGTCTAACAATCAGCAAGGGTATAAATTAAAAAGTGAAAAAATTTTTGTTACACTTGGTTAGGTAATATTGAGTGTTTAGAACAACATTGAAAACCTTGATCATTTTGCAAATTTTCAATTTTACAAAATTGTGTTATTAAAAGACTTTCTCCTACTTTCTTTAAATATTCAGGTACAAGTCATACTTCATTTTTAATATATCGTTTCACCTCATAATATACACGTACATAAAATGTAATAGCATATTATGTGTGAATAATTGGCATAAACTACTTCACACGGTCTTTCTCTCGCTGTTAATGTTATGGCGGAGATATTTCTAGATGAGAAGTTATGAGGACAAAGCAGTGTGGCCTTCAGAGGAGAAAGATCTTGTCGGAACTTTTAGGGCTCCAACTAATTACCTAGGTAACTGTGCAGCATTGGTCATACATTAACGACATACCCAAGAAGTGCAATGTTCCAAAATATAACTAAACTTCTCCGCTTCGAACTGATAAACATTACATAGCAATTGGTTTTTCGATTTAAATTGAAAAAAAATGAATTTTCAATGCGGGACATGACCCCAGTCTCTTTGCTTTGAGGAACTGAACTATCATCTTGAAAATGAATGCTCAAGATTCACTTTTTCCAATCTAAATCGACTGGAACAGTTAGAATAATAGCTTTAAAATGTAATTAAAATGACTGTTGTCTAAATAAAATTCATATAGTGAGCCCAACTTAATCTATACTAATATTATAAAACTGAAGAGTGTTTGTTTTTTTGAATGCGATAAACTCAGGAACTACTGATTCAAATTAAAAAAATATTTTTTATTGAATAGTCCGTTTATCGACGAAGGTTATCTATGCTTAATATTATTACGCTGAAGAGTTTGTTTCTTTGTTTGTTTGTTTGAACGCGCTAATCCCAGCAACTAAAAAAAACATTTTCTGTTGAATAGTCTATTTATCGACAGAGATTATAGGCTATCATCATGCTACGACTCAAGGGAGCGGAGCAGTGATCATAAATGTCAACAAATACAGCATATTTCCGAATACTATTTGAAAACTAAAAAATTACGGGCTCAAAGAGGTTATACAGGGTTTCAAAATATGTCCCAGACAAAGCAGGGCGGTTCAGCTAATTTAATATAAATTACCCGTTTGACTTTTCTTGTGATTCGCATGCTATTCACCCAATCTTAAGTAACAGGCAATGTAAAAAGGTAATCTTAACGAGGTAGGACACAGCGGCATTTCTGTCCAATTGAGGAGTCCAACTGGGGAAGTACATCCGCCCTACAGAATACCGAGCCCATAATAACTTCGTGTATGTTCCCAGCTGTAAGCAGGGTAGCCAGAGCTCACTGGAGAGTATGTGCTGTCAGTGGGTAGACTAAAGGCTTGCCCTGCTTTGTCTTCTGCACTGACGGCACAGAAGCTCTGTGCTAACAGGGTCGGCAGCGCGAGTGTGACTCCTCTGGTGTTACACATGTCCATAGGCCACGGTAACCACTTTCCATCAGGTGGGCCGTGTGCTTGTCAGCCACATAAGAAGTATAAAAAATCGTAATTTTTATTCTAATAATGTGGAAACTTTTCCACATTATTCATATTGTACTTACAAGCGAGTTCTCAAAATGTGTAACAACAGATTCCACCAAGTGCCATTAATCAACAGTATAAATAGTTGTTTTTTTTATTCTGTCTTATAGCATTGTAGCTGAGTGACCTCATTCTTGCTGCATTTTTCAGATATCATCATGCTTTACTTTCGTTGTTACAGCGTTAGTCCCGGTTGCATCTTTTTCATCCACACATTGTATTATGAATCTCGAGGTCCAGTCTTTGGCTATTTCCTAATATAAAACCTTTATTTCTAGACCTATTTTTTTTTTTTTTATATAGGACACGTCAATTGGACTTCGCCTTGCCTGATGGTAAGCTGAAGGCAAAGTCCCAGAAAAGAGGGTCACCATTACTTACACATACCGTGTGACAATGGTGACACTCAGCTTGACGGCCTTATCATATGCTTTTTCACGCCCCGCTTAAAGGACCCGGGACTGTAGGAAGAAGGAAACACGTGAGCTGGTAATGAATTCCAGGCCTTAATGGTGCGACAGAGGAAAGAGTCTCCGAACCGCTTGGTTCTTGATCGGATGTTTTGCACCGTGTGCGGATGACATCTAAGACCTGCACGCGTTGTCCTGTGTAGGAAAGGGGAGGGTGGGACTAATTGGAAGAGCTCATCAGAACACTCCCCATGGTACAAACGGTAAAATACAGCCATGGACGCAACATCTCTACGCAGCTGTAAAGGTTCTAGGGTGTTCGTGATCTCGGGATACCCAATGATGCGGACCGCACGTCGCTGCAACCTGTCGAGAGCATCTAGTAAATACTTTGCTGAACCATCCCAGAGATGCGAGCAGTACTCCACACAGGAGCGAATTTGTGTCTTGTATAGAAGACACCGCTGCTCCGGCGTGAAAAACCGTCTCACTCTGTTCAGGACTCCGAGTTTTCGTGAGGCTGTTTTGATGATACTTTCGATGTAGTTTTTGTTATTCAGGTTGCAGCGAACATCCATACCTAGGATATTGAGATTGTCCTGCAGTGGCAGTGACGTGCTCTGAAGAGTGGGGAGGGGAAGGAAAGAAGATACTTTTGCTGTAAACGCACATGCCTGCGTCTTCTTGGCATTGAACTCAACCAGGTTCTCAGAGCCCCATTGAGAAATGTGATTCAGGATCCCGTCAAGCTCAGTGACAAGAAGCTGCCTTTTCTCTGCGATATCCGACTGCTTGGCCGCAGGATGTCCATGATAACTCCCATGCAAAGTGCTATCGTCTGCATAACAATGAACATTGCCGGTAGACAGCATGTCGTTGATATGCAGAAGAAAGAGAGTGGGTGATAAGACGGACCCCTGGGGCACGCCAGCATTAACCTGCAGAAACTCCGAAGCTCGTCCGTCACAAAGGACGCGAATACGGCGCCCCTGCAGGAAGCTAGCAACCCAGTTGCACAGCCTAGAAGGCAGACCAAAGGCACCTGGTAGCTTGGAAAGAAGCGATTTGTGCCAGACTCTATCGAAAGCTTTGGCGATGTCAAGACTAATTGCCAGTGACTCGCCGTGCTTGTCCATAGCCTCACCCCAAAGATGGGTAACGTATGCTAGAAGATCACCCGTTGACCGTTTCGGTCTGAAGCCATATTGCCGGTCATTAATTAAGGAGTGATCCTCTAGGTGCCGCATGAGCTGTTTGTTAATTATGTGCTCGAACACTTTGCACAGCACTGAGGTGACGGCTATGGGTCGATAGTTGGCTGGCTCCGAGCGATCCCCCTTCTTGGGAATCGGCTGAACATTCGCCTCTTTCTAAGGCAAAGGCACTGTACCCGAACTGTAGGATAGCCGGTACAGGCGCGTAAGCATTGGAGACAACTCCGCTGCACATTTTTTCAAAACTACCGCTGGAATACCATCCGGACCACTGGCTTTCCGGACATCGAGTGATTCGCAGTGTATGGAGACCTTTCTAGATATAAAACTTTACGAAATAAAACCCCTTTTCAAGTGATTCTATCGAGACTTATTCGCTCGCCATTTCAACTACTTTTCAGCAGCCATGGTCGCGTGGTGACAGAATACAATAGTTGTTATCTTCAATGAAATATTCGAGTCAACTCGCATATCGCATGATGTCTTCATACAATAAAATAAGTAACGACTTGGATCTTTTCGACACAACGTCAGCTACTATAAAGAAATTCTTTTATAACCAGATCTACAGCATGCCGCACCCGATCATCCTGTCAAGGCAGCTTGACTGGGTGATCGTGAATAGGATCATGACAATCATTCCTGTTTTGTGACTTTTGTCTCCGCTTTGTATCTACTTTTCTTTGTATGTTTGAAAAACGCATGTAGTGTTCACGTCTAGAAGGACTTTACATCGCTTTCTGATGGATTGATTATGTAATCAATATGCCAAATGTAACGTCCACTTTCGTGAGCCATTAATAAAAAAAAAGCATCATTCAAAACTTTATGGTCTAGTGAAATGTAAGAGCGCGTTTTTCTAGTAGGTGTCCTTTACTAAGTCCCTTACTAGATTTTGCTCTTGCACAACCGCAATAGGTAACAGTAGCTACATTTAAGAACAAATTATACGTCGTAAGTATCGTACTTGTCCACCATTATACTCATGAGGTAAATCATAAATCTAATCGTATAAGACGTTTACGATGGTTAGAGAATACTTAATGCAGAACACCAAAGATTTACGAGTGTTGCGTGATCTTATCACCTTGATATTGAGCATGTATTGGCATTCTAGTAGCACAAAGGATGAACGACCACGAATACATACATATAATCACGCCTTTATCCCTGGAGGGTTAGGCAGAGTTGAATTAACAACCACATTTCACCAATCATTAAATTCAGCCCTACGTAATAGAGGGTGAACCTATATTACCGTCTTCCGGATACTATTGTTGACTCAAGCCATGTAACTGAGGCTGAGTCTGGGATGTATATATCTATCTGATGGTAAGTTGCACTTTGTTTTTTTTTATACCACTTAGGTGGCAGACAAGCGCACGGCCCACCTGATGGAAAGTGACTACCGTGGCCTATGGACTTGTGTAACACCAGAGAAGCCACACTCGTTTTGCCAACCCTGTAAGCACAGAGTTTCTGTGCTGTCAGTTTAGAGGACAAAGAAGTCCCAATAACCTTTTTCAGGCGACTGGTTAATCAGTTGAACTACATAACATAAACTCATGCCTATATCGCCGTAGGGTAGGTAGAGGTGCTAGTACTCACATTTCGCCAGTTTATGTTTAGGTCCCAAGGTGGCGAGCCTATTGCCATTAACCGGGTACTTATTAACCTGCGATAAATACACATAACTTCGAAAAGCATCGAAAAGTCATCGGTGTGTGCCATGGTAAAACCTGGGATCGAACCCGAGACGTCGTCTCAGCAGTCCAGTCGAACTAGACCGAAACTAAATGGTACTCAGTTCTGAATCTCAATTTATTTGAAGACAGATTGTATTGACAATCTTCCTCAGATAAATCAAGATTCTGGACTAAGTGTCGTTCTAGCATTCGGGCTTAAAACTCGGAAACATAGAAGAGCAAATTTCTACTATGGCCTACGTGATTCTAACAGCGAAAAAAAAAAAGATTCTATCAAAACTAGGTAAACGTTTAAATCTAAAGATCTTTCGATTAATGTAAAAATCAATATTAATATTCACAACTGCCTCGTTAAGCATGAAGTGGATAATTAAGTTCGTATCACCTAGGTATAGACTAGCATGAACTATAAAAAAGAAAATTAAAAAAAGATTAACATATTTTTGTTGTTACACCCTATCGTTGCAATCTAATGCATATATAATTACCTACTTGTCCCAACTAATTGAATGACTGATTCACAAACCGCTGAAATACAAACTTATTTTTTTGCAGTTGATGCCTTTTTATATTTTTGAAAGCTTTAATTGTATAAGCTGTGGTAAGACTTTTGAACTTTCTACCTCTAATAAATAACATGAAACTAAGAGCTGTTTAATCAAATTATATTGTAGTAAGTTATTAAATGTTGTTAAAAAGAAATATATCTGTATCTGTAGTTATTTATGTTATGTTGATAGGTCAAATAAAACCACTTTCTAACTAATTCTATTGCGACTTGTTTAGTATTATTGTACATACATACTTACATACATATAATCACGCCTTTGTCCCTGGAGGGTTAGGCAGAGGTGAATTAACACCCACATTTCAGCAATAATTGTATTCGGTCCCACGTAATAGGGGGTGGGCCTATTGCCGGGTTCCGGACAATATTATTGGCTCGAGCCATTCATCTGAGGCTGAGTCTGTGCTGTATATACTCGTATCTGTCTGATGTTTCACAGCCCTATCCTTTAGTCGCCTTGTACGACACCGCATGGGAAGAGATGGGGTGGCCCTAATTCTACTCTGCCGGAAACCACGCGTCACGGTGATATTGTTTTATTATACTTTAACCCGACTTTTCAGATACTTTTGACTGATTGACTTGACTACTCTGGGTGACGAAAGATGGCAATTGTCACATTGTTTGAAACTTTTAATGAGTAATATTCACGTAAAGTTCCGACAGTAGGTACATTCAGCATCAAATCAATCTTTGCTAGCAAAGTACACAAAAAGGATCAAAATACCTTGGTATTCCTTCCTTCCTGTTGACTGATTGTTCTGATTTTGGTACACGCCTTTAGTTCGGATAATAATACGATTTAAAACAATAATGAATAATAATAAATATTCTACAACATTCTACACAACGCTATCTAGACCCATGGTAAGCATAGCTTAACTAGCTTGTGTTATGGGATCTAGAATGCGGATAAACATACTTAGATACTTTCTTTTTTGTATATACATACATATTATACATAAAAACATCCAGACCAATGCAAATATACATATTCGTGCATACAAATATTTGCACTGAGCAGGAATCGAACCCGCGCCTCCAGAGTAGCAGTCAAACGTTCTACCGCTACGCCATAGAGGCTGTTAAATAAAAATACAGTTTAACTTACTCTTAATACTTTGATATTAAAATCATTTTGAGACTTACTGATTATTGAATCTGAACTTAATTACCTGAATGCTAGATCTAGTGCCAATTATGTTTATTTTTAATGTTAATATACATTGGCCGGGGTGCGAGAGATATGCCTGTCAACCTCACCTTCGGCAACCAAAACGACCCACAGGCGGCGTGCGTTTTAGTCGGTTCGAGTCCGACATAATCTCCTCCACTGGCTCCGGTGGTAACATACATACATATAACATACATACATAACATAACATAAACTCTCGCCTATATCCCTGAAGGGGTATGCAGATTTGCTAGCACCCACATTTCGCCAGTTTATGTTTAGGTCCCAAGGTGGCGAGCCTATTGTCACCGGGCACCTATAAACCTGCGATAAATACACACATAACTTCGAAAAGCATCGAAATTATATTTTGTTTGTTTGTTTGTTTATTGATTCAAGAAAAAATTACATTATATTTGAAATCATACACAGTCAATACAATTACAATCAATACAAATTGGTGTGTGCCATGGTAAAACCTGGGATCGAACCCGAGACCTCGTCTCAGGAGTCTATTATCCACACCACTAGGCTACCGCGGTATCATACATACATGTAACATACATTAATCACACCCTGCAGGGTTAGGCAGAGGTGAATTAACACCCACATTTCACCAATAATTTGTATTCGGTCCTACGTAATAGGGAGTGAACCTATTGCCGTATTCCGGGCACTATTGTTGACTCGAGCCATGCATCTGAGACTGAGTCTGGGCTGTATATTTCTGTCTGATGTTAAACAGCCTTATCCCTTAGTCGCCTTGTACGACACCGCATGTGAAGAGATGGGGTGGCCCTAATTCTACTCTGCCGGAAACCACGATATTACGAATGTGTGTAGGTACGTAGGTACGTGATCGGTGATTTCGGTAAACAATATCTGGCAAGAAGTATGTTTTTTTCGTAATAGTATTTCGTCTAAGTCATTACGTCTAGTTACGTCACATATGTGCAGCTATGTGAAGGTGCCTATCGTGTTCCACCTGAGAATCGGAGATGGTTTTGTAACATTGTGTAGTAACAGTTAAATTATATATTGCTGTACCTATGTATGCTAAAAGTTATGTTGACATGTTAACTCAAATGATTTGATTGAGGGGTTTATGCCGAATCACTAAACGGCAAAACAAATTTCATATTAGTAGAGCAATGATACTTATTTTATTCTAGTTAACATGGCGAAACATGACAGATTACCGACTCTATACGTTGCAATAAATTATATTTTAAAAGAAAAATGAGTTGACAGAGATGAACAGCTGTCAGTGTTCGGTCAGCATGAGGATGGAAAGAAACTTTACATACATACCTTCTTTTTATTTACCTACTTTACATTATAATGTTAGTAAACGTAGAGGACAGCTAAGTATGCAATAAATAACACAATGCATAATAAAATTATATGTAGTAAGTTGCACTTAAAATGCAAAAATTACGACAAATTACATACATACATACATATAATCACGCCCTTATCCCCAGAGGGTTAGGCAGAGGTAAATTGACACCCACAAATCATTGTGTTCGGTCCCACGTAATAGGGGGTGAGCCTATTTACACATATATATACGATAAATTGTCTGAATTTAATGAAATTTCAAAGCAATAGGTAAGTATGCTTAACTGTTCAAATCGATTTAGGTTGTAAAAAAATAATGCTAAGGCGGGACTTGAATCCACGACGCATCGCCCCAAGGTTGTATAAGATAATTTCGAATGCTCAAGACGTTGTTTGAATTTGTCTGTAACTAAAATAGTACAATTCTAAGTATCTTTTTCTTACCTACTTATCTATAATACTAGCCCGCGGCTCCAGCCGCGTGGATGTCTGTTATGGCGACAAAATATAGCCTACACCCTTTCTCAAAGTCTAATATACCCCTGTACCAAGTTTCATCAAAATCGGTTCAGCGGTTTAGGCGTGAAAGCGTAACATACAGAAAGACAGACATACAGACAGACAGACAGTTACTTACGATTTTATAATATTTGTATGGATATCATTGGTTGTACTTAGCAATAGACCGTAGCTGTATCGTTGCCAAAACTAATATTATTGTAAATATGACCTTAAGTTACACGTTAACAAACATTCACATACACACTCAAAAGATTAATATTTTTGGCACTTATACTAGAGTTTGCTTCGGTTACGGTTTCACATGTCATAATCTCCCTGCCCTTGTCACAATTATTGGGAGCGGCACAACCTGTTATTCTCTTCCATACTTTCCTGTCAGACATCATCTCTTCAGTTATATCCTACTCCTTTCCTTGCCATGTCCTCTTTCCGCAAAGAGCATTAAAAATAACATGAAATATTCTTTGTGAGGTTTCATTTCGTTTTGTAAGATGGCCTAGTTGTATTTTTTTTCACTTTATTTCTTGCGTTTCTGTTATTTCACTTTCCTAAGCGTTTCACAAGACCATGATTATCATGATACCCTGAAATGAATTTAACTGCCGTAACCATTGTTAAATAACCACGAGTAGCATAAATTACGACTATAATATTGATTTATTTCAAGGTAAATATTGTTTGTAATTTTATCATTTGTTAGTGTTTAATCACTTCCGAGAGTGACTGTACAGAACCTGTGTCAACTAAATCTATTAAAATTCCTCACAGTAACCATCTAGTACAGATGAGCACTAGACAGAGATCCAGACCCTGACAATTGGAGATATATAATGACAATAAAATCAATCAATAAATTAGCCTATCCCCGTCTTCTGCTGGACAAAGGCCTGTCCCACTGTCAGGAGGGTTTGGCCTACTGTTTCCACGCTAGCCATACAGGTTGGTTTATTTCGAGCTTTCCTTCTCTCGTGATGTCGTCTGCGTATTTTTCCGTTAGTTGCCTCTAACGGCAGCCTTCGGCAGAGAAGGGGTGGGGTGATATTTGTATTCTTTCTTGGTCACCACACAGATTTAATAACAATAATAAATAATATTTATTATAAAAGACCTTTAAGATGACTAATAATAAATCTCCTACCCTGGCATATCTTCATTGACAAATGCTAGTCATTGTAATAAAAAGAAATGATGATACTTGGTAAGTTTTCCTCCGTAACTTTTTTACTACTTCTCTATGGAAAAAAGTTTTACGTTATTTATGCGTTTCAGGAAATAACTATATGTAAATATCTTTTAAATGTAAATAGGCAATTATTTTATTTTATCCTTATAAATACTTTTTTGTACAACTTAGATTGTAATAAGAAAATATTTATTTGCTGTAAAAATACAATTACTTAGATTGCTAAAACAAATTATTCTCTTTAACTATTTCCATTTCTGTCTTATCTATTTCAATGGGATTACAAAAGAAAGGTTTCAAAAATTCTGTGAATCCTATTACGACTAGAACAAATAACAATCATCCCATAAGTTCAAAGCACATTACCATATGTAACAAAACGAATGTGTAGGTATGTACTAATTAAGGCTATATAAGTATATAGGTAGGTACTACAATCACCACAAATAACCGCGGTAGCCTAGTGATATAGGTAATGGACTGCTGAAACGAGGTCTCGGGTTCGATTCCAGGTTTTACCATTGCGCACACCAATGACTTTTCGATGCTTTTCGAAGTTATCTGTGTATTTATCGCAGGTTCATAAGTGCCCGGTTAATGGCAATAGGCTCGCTATTACATTGGAACCTAAACATAAACTGGCGAAATATAGGTGTTAGCACCTCTGCCTAACCCTTCGGGGATATAGGCGTGAGTTTATTTTATGTTTATGTTACTACAATCAAGTAATCTTCAGAATCATTGCTTCTTTGAAAAACAATCATCTGTAGATAATTACTGAGCTGAGGTATCAATTATTTACATTATTATATATAGAATCTGAAGTAAGTAATTATTAGCATGAAGTCGATGGGCAACATATATAATTGTAGACCACATCCCACCTCTACCCGCATAAAATAAGATCGCGTTCCTGCGACGCGTAGAAACCTATTCCCTGGATAAAAAACCTATAGTAATTTTTAAACGATCGTGATGTGAATTCAAAATTATACAACGATTTAGGACTTTTCGCGATTAAATAATGGAATTTACTATTTCTGCCGACGTTTCGGATGCGTTGCAGCACCCGTGTTCGCGACTTGACTAGCTTGCGGCATAAAAAATCCTATTGATGGATCCAAATATTCATAAATTTTACTCAAATTTTTTATGCTTTTAATAAGTGCATAACATAACATAAACTCACGCCTATATCCCCGAAGGGGTAGGCAGAGGTGCTAGCACTCAAATTTCGCCAGTTTATGTTTAGGTCCCAATGTGATGAGCCTATTGGCATTAACCGGGCACTTATAAACCTGCGATAAATATGTACATATATAACTTCGAAAGGTCATTGGTGTATGCCATGGTAAAATTTGGGATCGAACCCGAGACCTCGTCTCAGTAGTCCATACCACTACCCATACCATTAGGCTACCGCGGTAAATATACTGTCGAGTGCACTTAGGATTTTGACAAACTACTTTTGTGTGTACATACACATTTAAGCAACTCAAGTTTTACATTTTACTACATTTCGTGTAGGTATAATTTTTTGTAATTTATTTGGTTTATACAAATAATAAATATAATTACGAATGTATGAATTTTTTTGAATAAACTTCAACATTTTGCAATTTTACTGTGCAATTATCTACCATTAAATGAGCTCTTACAACCGCAACTAGTGATTTTATTCTGGTACCTAACTACGTATTTTGGGATATTATAGATACTTTCACCCCTTTGCCGTTTACCACTTTTGTATTGAACTTGAACAGAACCCAGAACATCCTTAGGCGCCTGCTCTAATAGAGGCCTACCCTACCACAACGTTGAGCGTGAAAACCCAGGTTAGTTTGACTTGACCGCAATTATTTTCACTGATGAAATTCGACCTAAGTGTGTATTTCACCCACTGTTTGGTAAGCGATCAATGGGTTGAGCTACCTACCCCGGGCTCAAAAGTGTAAGCTTCGAATGCAACCGGGAAGTCGCTAGGAGGGTGATTATAGTGGATGGTATCGGTAGCTGTTTACTAGATATAAAATACTTTGTGTACTTATCCTCAGCCTTCTAAATATATTTTGGTCAAGTATCAAGAATAAAAACAAAAATTCATAATAAGAATTGTAAAACCAGATTGCAATAACATAACACGTGAAGTGTGAAGAGCAATCCAATTTGAGCAGTTTGTGTAACCCACCAAGGACTGCTCCGACGGACACACGAACTGTATCGTGCTCAATGTCAAAATAATGTAATACATGAAATATTATTACATACCTACTGTGTAATACACTCAATGTATACAGTACATTATTGTTGTTGCTGGTTGTTAAAAAATTCATTATCATGCAATGTTTATTAATGAGTTTATTTCAGATTTGTACGAATTCAAATAAACAATGCAAGTTTTTTCTATTTCCATACCACCAAAACGTCACGGTGGAGTGCCATTAGCGGAAGCCACATTGGCCATTCTGGAGAGGTACTCAAGGAGGCGCTACGCTGTCTCTTTCAAAGCGTTTATGCAACATGTTGAGCAAATGAGCACTATATGTGCTGGTAGGTGGACAGCGTGTCGACGGTGCCCTCTGACGCCCCACACCCGTATGTACCTGGTAAAGACGCCTCTGAAATCTCTTTTGTGAACTACTGCTGCGACGTATTTTTTGCAGAGCACCACTGGAATACTGCCAGGGCCACGGGCTTTCCGAATGGCGAGAGACTGCATGTCTGCATCGCACGAAGCTGTGAAGGTTGCATTGCCTAACATCGATATCGAACACTGAGTGTTGGTGACTGCGATAACGTGAAAGCTACAGATTTTTTAGATTAGATTTTTTATTGTTTATGTGCAAATCTAGCACACCAAAGGAGTTTTCTAGTATAATCCTGATAGCTAAAAAAGGTTCGAGAACAAGACGCCTTGGCGAGGATACTATCGTGGCCCCTGAAGAGTGCAATGTAGGTAATATTAGCTTATTTCATTAAGTAACATGAAGGCCTATTGTAAAAAAATATTGCATAGCCTTACCTAGGCAGATACTTATATGAGGAAATAGGAGAAGGTTTACCGAAAAGATTTCAGAATGGTTTCGAATAGTTTTCCACCAAAACTTCCAGAAAGTCTTCCTCCAGCAATTATTATTGTTCTCAACCAGAAACTAAAAAAAAATATTTTTTTCTAAAAATTCTTTGTTCCTAAAATATTATATTCTTACTTTCCGTGACAAAGTTTGGCCACTCGAAATGTGGTCAATGTAACAATATTGCTGTAACAAGACAGTGTAACCTAAACTCGGTATATTGATTCTCACCATACGTTCTTTGTTTTATAAACATTGGCATTGCTGTACCATTATGGACAGCGTAATGGGGGTCTGTCAACTAATAGCATTGTGTGTCAGCCTTGGGACTTATGTCGCATAACCAACCATCATGATTATCTTTCTCAATGTCATGTGCCACATCCGCAACTTTTCAGAGTAATTTTAGTAATGTCTTCGATCTCTCAAAGCCTCCAATAAATACTTTCATTTTTCATTGGCAGAAAATTAGACTTTATTGAATTAAACTATGTCAAATCTTAGTAAGTTAGACTCGGTTGTTACAGTTGCAGAAGGAAACGAGTAAAATGGGAAAAGGAAATAGAGATCATCGCACACGTACACGTGTTAATTGGGCCATTTCTTTTTCGAACTTTTCCCGCTGGTAAAAGAAAACAGAGGTAAGAATATCGCGCACTTATGGGCCAAAAGAGTAATGCATATTTGTAAATGCTTATTTGATTTTTTTTGTGGTGCAGGTACGTTCTGGATAAGGTCGGCCAAAGCCCAAATTACTCGTAACAGTAATGTCCAATTTGCATGTGTGGGTATGATATCTAAAATCAAGTAAGATATCAAGAGTTAACACACGTAGCGTAGATTATGTATACTAAATTACATCTAAGAAGACAACATAACATGATTAATCGACTTAATAATCTCCTT
Source organism: Eilema griseolum (assembly GCA_963662185.1). Lineage (NCBI taxonomy): Eukaryota > Metazoa > Arthropoda > Insecta > Lepidoptera > Erebidae > Eilema > Eilema griseolum. Next base: position 11,500,826 of record OY759233.1, on the reverse strand, counting down.
TTAGCAAGATCCGGATTATTTAGCAAGTGATAGCTGATAACAGTTGTATTTCATTATATTATTATTTAATGCCAAGTCAATTGGTATTCATTCAGGGCATCCTGAATGAATACCAATTGAACTAGTCCACTACCTACATACTTATAAGGAAAAAGCTATTGTCATTTTGCCATACAATGTCTACGTGAGAAACACATTAAGCTTCTAACATTCTAGCGATTCCAAAATAAAGGTATGGATGTCGATAGAGTTCAGAGAGTTCAAGAATTGGGTACGTACTTAATTTACTGTTAGTCAAAGCATGGTCAAAGTCAAAACAGCTTCTTATAATAATTATAATTAAATAAAGAATTAATTCACTATTAATGATTGGGCGGATGATTAAAAATAAATGAAAAACGATGAAATAATAAGGTAGGTACGCAATTTTCACTGCAATCCACAATTATTTATGTAATAATCTCAGTTAAATAATTTATATATTTTAGTAAAGGCAACTATTATCCATTTTTGTTGTAGGTTTAGTAATAAGTTATTTATGTTGAAAGCAATTTTGCAAATTGCAAATCATTTGTGAATGTGTTACTTGGAAGCTAAACGTGAAGGAATGAAGACAAAACATCCATTACCACTACCTCCAAGGCTATCTGTATTACAACAATGGCACCGACTCTTGAGATGTTCTAGTATGTCGTTTATAAGATATTACCTAGACTACAATGAATGAGAACATACAATCATTGAATTTTGAAGAAGTTTACAATTCTATCTAGTAGACTTAGAGTAGGTACTGTTGTTAAATACTAGAACATAGTGCACTGATATTAATATTACGATCTTTTGTAATACCTATGTTTCACAAATAATAAATAAATTAAATGAAATAAATGAAATTATCCTGATGACAAGGATTTTGACTGAAGTTAGAATTGCAGTTTGAAAATTGCAATTGGTTACAAATAAAACACAACTGACAAACTAACTACATTTTTATTATGAAATATTTTTTATGTTAATTATTACTACAGCATAATATGCATTGAATTTTATTCACAAAAAAATAAGTAAACATCTATGTATTTTATGAACACATGTTTGTACACACATCAACAAAGTCTAGGGAACAAGGACATTTCTAGTTTTTATTTAAAATCCCTTTCTTGTAATAGTGAGTGTTTTATATCAATAGAAGGGTATTTTTATACCGTTTTTAATTTTAATAAAAACATTCTCATATCAAAAAAAAATTTTTTTAAGAAAGAATTGAATAGTGCCAATATTGAGTATTACAACCTTCTATGATTAGGCACAAAAATAACGAGGTAGTAAGAAATACAGTAATTAACCGTACTTTAAACGTTTTTAATAATCTGTAGGACCTCCTAAAGCATTAGCAACAGCTCGACAACGGCGTGGCATACTTAGTATGAGATTGTCAATCATCGTCTGTGGAATATGGCTCCATACACTGCGAAGGTGTAAAAAAAGTTGTTCTTCAGTGTTCAGATTTTCCAAAGAATCACTGAAAGCTCTTCTCCCAAGCAAATCCCAGGCATGCTCTATGGGATTGAGGTCAGCAGACTGAGCAGGCCATTCCAACGTCGTGATATTGTGCTCGCTTAACGCATTGACCACTACCCTCGCGGTGTGTGACCGTGCATTATCTTGCATGAACATAAAATCTTGACCGAACTGCTGTCGATGAGGGATTACCATGGGGTGTATAACCTCCTGAATGTATTGGTTTGCATTCAAATTGCCCCGTATCCAAACGAGGTCGGTCCTTCCACCAAGGCGAATTCCAGCCCATACCATGATTGTACCACCTTGGTAAGGATGAACTTCTTGCGGATTCTGAAGACGATTCCGACGTCCAGGAACTCGCCATATACGCACTCTTCTCGAATCAGGATGAAAACCGAAGTGAGATTCGTCGGAAAACAGAACCCGTGCCCATTGATGGTCGGTCCACTGTAAATGTGCGTTAGCCAACAATAAGCGACGACCTCGATTTCCACGTCGAAGAGCTGGAACCCTAAGCGGTCTGCGAGCATGAAGATTGGCTTCGTGTAGTCTTCTCCTGACAGTTTGATCCCTAATAACCACTTGATGCTGAGACTGGAGGCCTGCGACCAACTGACGATCAGTAATCGTGGGTTGCCGCCTTGCGGAATTTTGCAAGAAACGATCTTGTCGCGGGGTAGTAACCCTATTTCGTCCCCTGTGACGTTCGGCAACATCCCCTGTAGACCTGTAGCGTGCCCATAATCTGCAAATTACGCTTGGTTGGGTGTTGACAGCATCCGCTACGTCGCGTTGAGTTCGTCCAGCTTGCAGCATACCAACAGTCCTTAACGTCTCTTCGCGACTTAAATGACGACGTGACATGATGACTACAGTCACAAAAATGCACAAACCATACGTAAAAGACGTATTATTGATAATAAACGTTATTTACAATCAAAGAAAATAATTTTTATTTTGCCTCAGAGAAACTGCACAATCAAACACTTTTAAAAGTTTTCCCTCCAAATTCGAAAATCATTACTTATTTAAATTTATTTTTAAATTTCGAACAAATCTGTAATCTACTTTATTCTATTTTTATTTATTTGCTGCCAGTTATTTGCAAAACAAGATTTACACGAAAAAAAAAATTGGAGTCATCTTGTTCCCTAGACTTTGTTGAGGTGTTTATTTTAATGGCGTTATGTAATATGTTAATTATTTACCTATGTTAAGTATATTATTAACTATGTATTTAAATGTCAAGTACATAATAAATAAATATATTAGGCAAAGAACTCATATATCTACCTATCTATATTAAGTATATCTATATTAAGGTCGTGTCTTTATTACCGATTTCTGTATATTTGAGATATTTTAAAGTAAACCTTGGGTCATATTATATTAATAACACTTTATGAATTATATTATATTATCTGTGACAATACTGAATTGTTGTGTGAAATTAAAATGAAAATTAAAACTTTTTTTTTTAATTATTATCAGTTTAGGTATTTAAACAATACAACATGGTAAATATCCCGATAACTTTACCTAAATAGTAATCCTGTCTATGAATAACAATGGATACACTAAGTAAGTCCTGAACACATTTTGAAGGGGAAGGTCTTAAACATAAAATTTTCTTCAATTTGACTACAAACCGGTTGAGTAGAAAGGGAAATTTGACCAAAAGTTGCTATACCCAACATCCACGCGGGTAGAACTGAGCCTATAAGTTAGTGCATAATTAGGGTGTCATTATTAGCTCTCCGGATAATATCAATATCGCAGGCGATGTTTGTGAATATATTACAGCAAATACACCAATATTTTATCTGTACATCAAGTGATTACAAATTAATCGTTAAATACAGTACGGCAACATAATTTAAATGATTATTTAATTGCGATAAGTATTATCGTTCGGAGATATGTTTAGTTTAAGCTTGAAATTAGATCCTTATTTTGTATTTTTTTTTATATTGAATTACGGTTCTCTACACTACACCGATGAAGAGGAGACTCGGGAATCTTGCTATCATGAAGCTTGAGAAGTGTGTATTGAATAGAAGCACATGGCAGTCTGTTGTCTCTACCTACCCCGGAGGGAAAAGGCGTAGGCATGGAGTACCCTATGTTTTTTATACCACTTAGGTTGCAAACTCTCGGCCCACCTGATGGAAAGTGGTTACCGTGGCCTATGGACGTGTGGAAAACCAAGGGAGTCACACTCGCGCTGCCAATCCTCTAAGTATAGGTAGAGAGTTTCTGCGCCGTCAGCGTAAAAGACAAAGCAGGACAAGCTTTTGGTCTTCCCACTGACAGCACAAAAACACTCCAGTGTAAACTGAGGTAATCCATATCAGCTCCGAAAAAGGGAATCTCGATTTAATAAGAGGTTTCACGTTGATAAACAATACAACTCAGCTAATACAAAAATAAAGAAAAAATAAACAGAAAAAAACAATAACTACAAAAATACGTATTTAAAATTTGAGTACAAGTGGAATTTTGTTCGTTTCCTTTATTGCCACAAGTTTTTTTTTCTTTATATTATGCTCTGCTTAAGGCTTGAGTTACAAACCTTTACGATTTCTTATGAGTTTATTAAAATATTTTAATTATACCTTTAAAGGCACTGTTACGAAGTTATTATTAAGAAATCTGTGCCACTAGTAGTGTTAACCCATGACCGACGCGACGCAGTCGTGCATCACTCGCATTCGAGTGCCATTGTCCTTCTTTCAACTACCTAGTCACGATCACATCACACGAGTGAAATCGCATGTTTCTTTGGTTATAATCGCCCTCTTTGCTTGCTAAAAGACCATAAAAAATAAGTGCTTATAATTACGGCATAAACAGTATTAGATATAGATATATATTATTATAATACTTAAAAATACTTAGCACCTAATATAGTAATAAATACACTCGAGAGCAATGAATCCGGGTCACTTAAAGAATCCTAAAAATCTCGGAAACTAAAAATGCTAGGTTAATGCAATAAATTGTATTTAATAGACAATGTAATACTCCTTAAATGAAGGTATTAAAACTTCTTAGTTATTGTAAAGTTATATCATAAAAAAATCAAATTTGAAAAAGGGCCACTTTCGAAGATGGAACTACGAAATTACAGCATTTGGTGTTGCTTTTGTTTGTAATCTGTCATTTATGTGGGTACATAAACCATGTTGATAGTGCTCTATATTCATTAATCAAGCTGAAATTATGTCGCTTACGCCTGAAGAATGCACCAGAATACTTACAATGCTGGAAACCGGCCGGAGTCAGCGCGATACAGCCAGGACTGTCGGTGTGTCGCTGTCAACAGTACAAAGAGTTCTCCGACGTTACGAAGAAACTGGTTCTAACCTACGCAGACCAGGAACGGGCAGAACCAGGTGTACCACAGCACGAGAAGACCGATACTTGGTGAACACCATGCTTCGAAATCGCTTTCTCACAGGAACTGAACTCACCAATCAGTTTCGACGCCTCGGAGGAAGTAACCCAAGTGCATGGACAGTAAGACGTCGGCTTGCTGAATCTAACTTAAAACCCCTTAGACCTGCAAACGGCCCTAAACTGGAGCGTGGGCATCGTATTTCGAGACTAAGTTATGCCCAGAGCCACGTAAATTGGAGTATTGAAGATTGGTCAAAAGTTATGTTCTCCGACGAATCAAAATTTATGCTCTACAAGCACGATGGAAGACACAGAGTGTATCGAAGACCAGGGGAAAGATTCAAGCAAGCATGCATCGAAGAAAAAGTAGCCTACGGTGGTGGGTCTGTACTTGTGTGGGCCGGAATTTCTTCTGAAAGTCGCACAGAGCTGGTGATCATAGAAAACGGCTCTTTAACTAGCGTAAGATATGTGGAAGAAATCCTCAATGATCACGTTGGTCCATTTATGGTCAATTTAGGTGAGGATGCTATATTTATGCATGACAATGCCAGACCTCATACAGGTAGGATTGTGAATGACTACCTTCAAGAGATGAACATTACTCGTATGGAGTGGCCAGCGCGCAGCCCGGATATCAACCCGATCGAGCATGCTTGGGACGAGCTAGGCAGATGCGTAAAACAACGAAACCCTCCCCCAATCACGCTTCGTGAGCTCAAAATTGCTCTCACAGAGGAATGGGAGAATATTCCCCAAAATCGTATAAGGAACTTGGTGTACAGCATGCCAAACCGCGTAAACGCAGTAATGGAAGCACGAGGAGGCAATACGAAGTATTAAAATTCAAGAAAATCGTAATAAAGTTCAAAAATTTCATGTTTCCTATTTTTGTTTTAAGGAGAGATCAGCAGTTTTTTTCTTTATGTAATTTTGTGTTAATAAAATGTATGGTGACTCATATTTTTTTTACTTTCATTTAAGGAGTATTACATTGTCTATTAAATACAATTTATTGCATTAACCTATCATTTTTAGTTTCCGAGATTTTTAACATTCTTTAAGTGACCCGGATTCATTGCTCTCGAGTGTAGTAGTATTATGGAATATTTTCATTGATAATAATAGGTGTATATCAATATTTATCATTAAAGAGTTGTCCATTAATCACGTAACGCTCAACAGGGGGGAGGTGTTCGGAAAAAATCACGAAATATCACGAGGAGAAAGGTGGGGGGTTACTTTTTCAAATTACGCGCCAAAAAGGGAATATCTATTCTGTTTTTTTTATTAATTGTACCAAAGAAGACACTGATTTTGGGTAGGGGGGGTAGGGTTAGTCTGAAACTTCACCACTTATCACCAGGTGAGGGGGAGGTGAGAATAACGCTGATTTGGAGAAAAAAAATGTGAGAATTCTGCATTTTACCACTAGAAAGGTTATGAGATGGTAAGGATACTCAGAACTTAACTAGATTATCCCAAGTTCTTTAACATTCCGGACATGAAATTTAATGTTCTTTTAAATGTGACGTCATTTGGAATGTACATATCGCATCGCTATTGATCTGATTAATTAGTTATGTAAGTCTCCCTGATAATATTCGTAGGACAACGTAATGTTGTTATTATACTAGTAAATTTAAAAAATATCTAGGTTCTACTATTAAAGGTACGGCAGGCATTCTTTCAAGCTTGCAACTTAGAACCCAGAGACCGCTATTGTACTCCTCCTTTGCATTATTTGATTTTCATTTCACGTACGTAACTACAACCATATATAGCAATTTCAAGACTACCGTCTGAACGAATAAACCCCGACAGAAAACACTGCTCCAGAGCATCGCTCGAGTATCAACTCGTACATGGGGTTGGATTGTGTTAAATAAACCTCAAAGATGTTGATGGAGATGCTCGGCTTTTGGGATATGTATAAAGACAGTCTGTAGTACCTAATTATCATCTTAACAGTTCGCAAATGAGGCTGACTTGCTCGTTAAGGTGACCACGAAGACCTTCGGATGGGCTATAATTATTTTTTTAACAATTTTTTATATCGGGAAAAGATGTGCCATCGGAATGCACTTCGGACATTAGAGACTAATCTGAAACATTGTCGCTATCCTTGATGAAGTGCATTTTAACCATTTATTTGAATGCATTTCATCAGTATAAACATCGGATATCTGTGAGTATAAATCAGTGTGTAGTCTTACACATTGAATGATTGATTGATTTCACGACAATGGTTTTTATGGTATTTTTAATTACGATTATGAAATCTATTTTCAATTACGATTATGAAATCTAGTTCATGATGGGATTTTCGAATAATATCGAGTAGATCGAGAAGTGTATTGCTCATGACATATACCTAAGTAGGTATATTTTGGACCTAAAATGTATTAAAAAATGTGCTCTGTAGCGCCGTACGCGGTTTTTGGGTGTGTTTTGTGCATAGCACAGGGTGACGAGCTCAAAAATTCACCAAACAAAGATTATTACAAAATAATCCGCGCGGCGGAGCCTCGTTTGTCTCGTGATTTAAGTCCGAGATATGGGAATGTATCTAAAGTTTTCACTTTGGAGCCCTGAGACCACTCTCCTACTGTCCCTTATTTTGTATCATTTGACTTTTAAGTAAGCCATCTCTCAGTACCATCCGGCTCCTACACAGCTCCTCTAAAGGAAAGCCTGCTGCCGAGTTGCCGCGGCGGTGGCGCGCCTCGCGCGCCTGCCCGTTTCCGGGGACGAGTTGGGGACTCTGTAGTCCGCACACCCGAGGAGAGGACCAGATCGTGAGAGATGGCCCTGGGTCGGCCGGGGTGCGAGGGATATGCCTGTCAACCTCACCTTCGGCAACCAAAGCGACACACAGGCGGGGTGCGTTTTAGTCGGTTCGAGTCCAACATAACCTCTTCCACCGGCTCCGGTGGCGGGGTATCCATGGGGATTTTGCGCACGTAAAAAATAAAGCCAGCTGCCGAGTTTTCTTCGGCCATTAGCAAGTGTAGATGTGATTGGGTTGGGGTAGGCCTCAAAGATATTGATGGGCACCCCCTGTTAGGAATGTAATGACTGTAATGAGTCTCTGATACTTGATTACATTTGATGATATTTTTACAAAAACACGTATATTTTTATATGCATTCATATAAAAATCAGTCTAATTAGTTAGATTGGTACTACCTTAACCTATTTGCTTGTAATTATTACCAATATAAGATGAGGTACTAGATAACTAGGTAGGTAGCTACCAATTACACCTGTGCTATATATACCTACCTTTTGTTATTAGAGACCTGTAATCGAATATTACATTATTTCTTCTTCTCTTCAAAAATAACATTATTAATAGGTACCTATATAATGAAAATAACAGTAGCTAAGTATCAACTTATTATACCTATTACTTTTATATTATTTTTATAATTTTATTTATATATTGTAATAATAATTATCTAGCATTACAATTTAGAATAATAATCGAACGTTAATAATAACTTATTAAAATTACGTGGCAAACTGTAGCATTCCAAAATTTAAAAAAAAATAAAACTGCTATTACTATGTAGAAGTAATTATACCGTAGTCTTCTCTTTTAATTAAGTAAAGTATTTGGGTTCGAAAATATTGTTATTCCTTATCAATAAATAAATAACAAAAAATAAAAAATATAACTCACCACACCAATCCCGCCAAATTCAACAATAATTTAGCACTGATATTTTTAAAACTTCAATTATTATTCACAATAAACAAAAAAAATCATACAACTGTCAATGAATCGGCAATAGAACAAGATTTGAAAAACGAATTTGCCGCGACTTCGCAGTTCGCGCGCTATCGACTTAGTGAGAGCTGAGAGTTGAAAACACTGAGAACAGCAGGTACGCGAACGCAATGCGATGGCGAGGAGCGGAAGCGGGGCACCGGAGTAATGCACATGGGGTCACAAAATAAATAGCCACAGAAGGTCGACTAGCCGGCTCCGACTAACCTTAGTTTTTGGTTAGATAACTTTGCCCCTTAACCTACCTACGTATATACCTATGTCACTAAAACCAGACCTAGTGTTGTAGTCGTCTCCTAAGAGTAGGGAGAACATTCACATTAAGTCTACTATGGTTTTGATTCAGTGTAATAATGTGCAAGTCTATTCCGTCCAGCAGACGCTTTTCCTGGGCATGGATGTTTACCTACTGTTTAATTATCATTTAATATTTACATAATGTACACGGAAGTTATCTAAATTAAAATATATAAAAAAACAGAACATATATCTAAACAATCCTGCAGGTTCAGACGTCAAAGAATTCCTCCCCATCGATGTCAACCTGGAGGGTGGCCACCTACTGTACGTTGGATAGATCACAGCCCTTCCCTTAGTCGCCCTACAAGTCAAGTAGGTAGACTTAGATATGATACACGGAGGACAGAATATGATAAAATACGATATGAATGATATAATTTGATTATTTTCTTAAATTATGAACAAAAGATGATAGTTAGTTTCTGACACTAATAAAAAGAAAATTGTGTGTGTTTTTTATTGAACTTAAAAAATGTTGCGTGTCCCAAAATCCAACCATAATTCGGTGTATTTTTAACCCCCGACGCAAAAATGACGGGGTGTCACAAGTTTGACGTGTCAGTGTGTCGGTCTGTCTGTGGTATCATAGCTCCTGAACGGATGAACCGATTCGAATCTAGATTTTTTTTTGTTTAAAAAGTGTGTTTTTAGCTATGTTTGAAAACAATCGGTCCAAAATGGCCACCGCCACAAAATGATGTAAGTAGTGCATATTTTTTCACAACTCCCTCAATATGGGTATCATATCAAAGAGCTTGAATAGTATATCATTTTAAAAAGCGTAAAATAAAAATTAAGTTTAAAATTAAAAAAAACCCCGTCACAAAAAAGAACCTCCCTTTAACTTTATAATGCTAGTAATATTTTTATTCAAGCTTTCCGTAACCGGGGGACCTCGGATCGTTTCGATAACTGCTTGGACTGCTTTACCTGTTCTCCCTTACCAGGTCCCCCGACATGGCAACGCTTGAATAAAAATATTACTAGGTTTATCAAAGTTAATTTTTTTTTACAGGCACAATTTATTTTAATTTTTTTGGAGGTTGTTTTAATACATAATTTTTAGCATTAATTCTGAAGTGTCAATATCAATTCATCTAACCCTATTCAGACTCTTGAACAATACTTACTTAGGAAGCTCTCTGTGTAGGTACAATACCTACGTGTATTATTTTTTGCGTAGTGTACTAAAGCCCTCCCCCCTCCCCCGCCCCCTCGTTTAGGTGGAAAGATGGGGACGCAGTAGTCGCACATTCAATGACCCTTCTATTACCGTGGGTCAGTCGGGGTGCGCGAGGGATATGCTCTAGGCTACCTCAACCCCGGCAGCTAAAGGTGCGAGACGACCGTGCGGTTTTAGTCGGCCCGAATTCGACATAACACGAAAAAAATATGGTAGAGTGCTGAGCACAATAAGAATCAGGGTAGTTATCACCATGAGTATCATCTATCGCCATGCACCGTGGGATTTAAGACACGTGATTGTTCAAGGTATGGAATATAGAAAACAATGCATTAACCTTCACCGATAGAAAGTCACATGACAATCACGGAGATAATTAACACTTAAGTAACTACAGTGCGCCACATTTGAAACATTAATTAACTCTTGTTGCTAATATTCTCTGGATGCATAAATCAGGAGGTATAAAATATATCACTGTGTTAATAAATGCGTACTTAATTGTTTTGGAACTTTCGCAATTATAAATACAGATTAGATTGAAGTATTTATAATTAAATCAAGACGTCATCGTACATCGTGGTGTCATTTGTATTTAAGCCTTTTATCCTTTTGCCCGATAAACGTGGACAGTGTGGTCAACAAGAGATACCTACTTACTTCTAGCGCCACCGCAAGACCTTTGTATCTGAGAATTTCAAATACTTATCCAACACCATAATCAAATACCAATCCATAGGAGGTAGGACACGGCGGTATTTCCGCACAATTGAGCAGTCCTACTGGGGAAGTACCTCCGCCCTACAGAATACCGCGGTTATAATAACTTCGTGTTATGTTCCTAGCGGTGAGTAGGGTAGCCAGAGTTCACTGGAGAATTTGTGCTGTTTATGGGATGACTAAAGGCTTGTCCTGCTTTGTCCTCTACATTGACGGCACAGAGACTCTATGCTTACAGGGTCGGCAGCGCGAGTGTGGCTTCTGTGGTGTTACACACGTCCATAAGCCACGGTAACCACTTTCCATCAGGTGTGCCGTGTGCTTGTGCCGTGTGTTATTTTTTAAACCACTTAGGTGGCAGACCTAAGTGGTATGAAAAAAAACACTGGAACGTCTCCAGATAGCTCAGTTGGCAAAGGTAAGCAGGGTATTCCTAGTATTACAGGACTGACCACGGATTCAAATCCCATCCTGGATGTTTGCTTTTCCGATCTAAATTACAACTATGAGTAGGTACTAGATATATAAGTATACTGATCTTCTGCACATAGATAGATAAGCATATCTCAGTGTATTGTGTGTGTTTTTTATAGAAATTCGACTCCATCTAGATCTGCTTTGTACGATATTCTTCTATGATAGGACACGGAGGTCCGTTCTTGGATAATATTTTATACTTATATGGCCAATTTATCCAAGAAAATGAAACGCGTTCAATAGTAAGCATTGCAGTCATCTTCCTTTCTGAGTATACCTTCGTAATTATTTTTTTTTCAGCATAACAGCAAGATAACTTATTATTTAATATAAGTAGTTTGGACATAACAAAACGTGACTGATAATCTGAGTACTTAGTTTTTTTTCTGTACGATAAATTACAGAATAAATCATGATAACTATTATATAAACGCGATTATAAAATTATCTATCTTGTCACCAGATAAGTTAAAAGACCTAGGGTTCGTTTGTTTTCAAATGGGTTATTTATACATTTTTTAATTTTTTTTAATTATTTCTTGCCATAATTGTAAAAATTTTATATGTGCTCTTTACGTGCCTAAACTGAATAAATGAAATTGATTCGTCTTCTTTAATTTTTTGTTTGATTGACGTAAAAAGTTGGTCTCACTTGGCTTCATTAACCGGTCATAGTTCATAAACGCAATTAGGCAATACTATTATGAAGGCACACACAAGCTTGTAAAAGGCGGTAAAATACAGTCAGAGACCCAACTTCTCAACGCAACTGCAACGATTCTGTTCGTTATATTCGTGTTAGTCAGAGAGAAGTCAAGTAAAGGGGCCATGAATTTTATTAGTCATAAGGACTTCTTCTTCTTAAGATCGAAAGCTTCCACGGGACTGTAACCAGATAGATAGGTTTTAGCTACAATAATTATAGAGCTCAGCTCATATGACAAGTCGGAACCTGTTAAAAACCTGGTAAAAGATCTGTTAAAAATCTTTTAAAGATCTTTTATAAAAGACCTAGATCTATTAATACGCAAAAAATAATAAAGAGAAGGTAAAATTGTAGGAGGTAGGACACGGTGGTATTTCCGCCCAATTGAGCAGTCCGACTGGGGAAGTAAGCCCTATAGTATACCGCGGTTATAATACCTTCGTGTTGTGTTCCCGGCGGTGAGTAGGGTAACCAGAGCTCACTGGAGAATTTGTGCTGTCAGTGGGATGACTAAAGGTTTGTCCTGCTTTGTCCTCTACACTGACGGCACAGAAATTCTGTTACAGGGTCGGCAGCGCGAGTGTGGCTTCTCTGGTGTTACACACGTCCATAGGCCACGGTTACCACTTTATATCAAGTGGGCCATGCGCTTGTCTGCCACCTAAGTGGTACAAAAAAATTAAAAAAAGAGATTGAACTCAGTCCCACGACCGGAATATTAGTACAAAAGGAGACGGCAGAAACCCAGTTCTATCAGATTACCCGATAATATAATATATGATTAGACGCATCTTTAATTTCAGAATACGAAATGCTTCAAGGCTAAAGCCCTGATCGTGATACAAAAATCTATTTTGAGAAACCAAAAAAATTGATATCTTTAAGCCTCTCGACCAAATGCGCCCATCAGGCTGGCAGCGTTTCTCCGTTGTATGGTCAGGGACACTCCGAGCCTCATTTGGCCTTATGTTAGAATAATTAGATCAATTGAAATTTCCTAAAGGCATGCGATGAATTCTAGAATAAATAATAAAAACTTAATTCAATGTTACTCTAATGACAGGTACACACCAAGCGTGCGGTGGCGAACGAACATAAAAAAGTGTCATCCACCGATCATTATTCATTACCGTACTGTAGGTAGACTGTATGTATGCAGAGTGTAGAGCGCTACACTGCACCGCGCTACGAAACGAAAAACGCTCATGGGCTTAGACAGGGGGGGGGGGGGCGTGGGCACGGGAGAAGGGGCAACACTTTGCTACTCTATCTTCAGACCGTACAAAAATCCTAGGAACTCCTAAACTACACAAGACAAACCTATCGGGCTTGGGCGCGTTTGTCTTGCTTTGGCAAGCACAAAAAAAACTTAAAAAAATATATATTTTTTAGGTTTTTATTCTAATTTAACATAACATAACATAACAAAAACTCACGCCTATATCCCCGAAGGGGTAGGCAGAGGTGCTAGCACCCACATTTCGCCAGTTTATGTTTAGGTCCCAATGTAATAGCCTAATAGGTGGCGAGCCTATTGCCATTAACCGGGCACTTATTAACCTGCGATAAATACACACATTACTTCGAAAAGCATCGATAAGTCATTGGTGTGTGCCTTGTTAAAACCTGGAATCGAACCCGAGACCTCGTCTCAGCAGTCCATTACCCATACCACTAGGCTACCGCGGTTATTTATGAATATTATATTCTAATTTATGAAATGAAATGAAATGAAATGAAATGAAATATGTTTATTTGCAGAAATATGGTAGGTACAGGGTTTTAAACATAAATATAAGAATCGCATATTTCGTCAGTCAATGTTCTGACATGCGAAATATAATGTAGCTAAAATAATGCTTAATTGAAATATTTGGATTAAATCGCCATGTCAAATGCTTTCATAAATCATTGTCAAATTAAATTAATTAATTAATTCGGAATTAATAACATTGAACTCAGAAAAAATTAAACAATAATCAATTGAACACAGAATAAAACATGGTATTATGTCATAAATTAATCACAGTCAAATAAATAAATGAAATTTAAAAATTCAAAGCTACCAATATTGAATTCAAAATAAATAATAATCAATTGAACATTTAATGAGAATAAAATCAACAATTACGCTCACTTAAATAATCATTCAACGAATAGAACATTTATTACAATGTTAACGAAAATTATATAAAGTGACATCAATTCTTTAAAACTAATTGTCTTAAGAATATTTCTCTTTAGTAGTTCATTATATTATACTAAAGTTATAATTTTTCGATATTAAAAAAAAGACAAATAGCAAAAAAAAAAGTAGGTATCAGTAAAATTTTTAAACTTGTTTTACAAAAGTTCTATATATTTATTTGACATGTTATTGTTTTGAAGGTTATTGTTTTGTTTCACCTATATTTTGTGGTGTGTATGATAAAAATGCCACGGGCGATCTGACGTAAAAAAATTGTGACTTGAAATCTGACCCCCCCCCCCCACACTAGAAGCTGGCTACAATAGCTACGCCCATGCACTGGTTTTACTTTCTACATTAATGTTCAACTGCTACGTAGGAGTTCCCAGGTTCGATTCCTATTTGCCTAAAATTTGAATAGGTACATGAAGATATCTATTTACTTCGGTCTGAGTGTTGCTATGTATAAATATGTAGGTACCTAACTGTTAATTAAATAACATAATAGTTTCTAGTTTTCAAGGTTACTCATATTATTTGGTTGTATACAAACTAAAAGAGTTAAATTAATACAGACATTATGTATAATTATGATTTTATTTAAGTATTTATTTCATGAACAATTTACATTGTGTTTAAAAATTTTAAACATAACATAAACTCACGCCTATATCCCCGAAGGGGTAGGCAGAGGTGCTGGCACCCACATTTCGCCAGTTTATATTTAGGTCCCAATGTAATAGGTGGCGAGCCTATTGCCATTAACCGGGCACTTATAAACCTGCGATAATTTTTTTTTTTTTTTTTTATTTATTCAGATACACAAAACACATTACAATCAAATAAAAATAATATGATGAAAATACAGTTCCGTACTGGATTGTAACATAACTACATGTGTACATATTACACATGTAGTTATAGTACACACCATAACTTCGAAAAGCATCGAAAAGTCATTGGTGTGTGCCCTGGTAAAACCTGGGATCGAACCCGAGACCTCGTCTCAGCAGTCCATTACCCGTACCACTAGGCTACCGCGGTTAACATTTAACCCATAAATGTAGGGTCGGTAGACTAAACCACATAAGTCAAAAAAATGCGTTTTCTTATTACAATTCCAACCACTTTCAATAAAATTAATACACCGACCGACTAAAACACGTAAGTCATAGTCGGTCATAGCAATATGAACTCTAATGTGTACTTTTTCAACCTTATAGCTCTCTTCAAATCTTACGATGTTATAAATAACACAAGTCAACATATGTCAAAAGGTTCACGAACATTTTTGTATTTGGTAAGACGATGTCTAATGACTTATGTGATTAGGGACGTTAAGTGGGTGACGTTATCATTTTGCTAGCTTGACGGTAGTTCATTAGGAATATAATTTATTGACTAAAAATATTGAAGTGCATGTGTTGCTCGAGACGTATAACGCTAATTCACTCAGTAGTGATACGATCATTGAAAACTTTGGTTTAGTGTAGACGTTATAAATAAAATACCATATTTTCATATTGAATATGGATAATCGCCGAGGAAAGAAATTAGTCGAGATAGTGTTAAAACCTTCATCTACTCAAGGTAAGTCTGAGAACTTTTCGAATTAAAATATGTATTGAAGAAAGATGTATAGAAGAAATATGTTTTTTTTTATTTCTTTGGAAAAAAAATGCAATTCTTATGTTCGTATGTCGATATCGTTCAAAATACTAAGTATGTTATTTTCTAGGTGATCAGAATGACCACAGCCAAGAGTTCCATAAATTAGGGTTATCATTCAAAAAACCTCGTGCCGATACGTGTTATACGTGTGATAGATATAAAATGCAAATTCAGTTGTGTCAAGATAGCCAGACCAAAGCTGAGTTACTTGCTCAACATAATGAACACAAGCCTGCTGCTGCTGATCAAGCTTACGACAGGAAGAAAATTGAAACACAGCTGATGTGCAAAAATGATAGTTCTGTTCAAGTGTACTATTTTGATTTGCAGCAGTGTTTACCTACTCCAGCGCTATCTTCGTCTGTAGCTTTCTACAAACGTCAGTTGTGAACCTTCAATTTAACTGTACACGACAACAAAACTGGTAAAGCTGTTTGCTACATATGGTACGAAACTGTTGCTGCAAGAGGAGCTAATCAAATAGCCTCTTGTCTTTTTAAGCACATGCAAGCGTATCTTCCAGAAAATAAAAAGCATGTTATATTCTATTTTGATACTTGTGGGGGCCAGAACCGAAACTCTCATGTAAGTGCAATGTTTACCTGGGCTCCGCAAAAATTGAACATTGATATTATTGATCACAAATTTATGATTCCTGGTCACAGCCATTTAGGAGTAGATACCGACCACGGGATTATTGTAAAAAGAAAGAAAAAACCGAACTGCAAATCTATCATCCGCACGATTGGATGCAATTGATAAGATCAAGCAGCAAAAAATTTGAGGTGGTCGAAATGTAAAATACAGATTTTTTTGACTTCTCTTCATTGCTAAAGGGTCCGTTAGTATTACGACACAAAGATATAGATGGGCGACAACTTAAGTGGCTCGATAAAAGATGGCTGCGGTATGACAACGAATACGGAGTTATTTCTTACAAAAATGACTTGGAAGAAGAAACAGATTTTTTTAAACTCAACTTGAAAAGAAGAGGTTCTGTTGTACCAGATAGCATTCCCATAATATCGTTACAGCCTTTACCGATATCCAAGGAGAAAAAAGACGATTTAATATCTTTATTCACATTAATACCTGATATTTTCCACAGCTTTTATAGAGATTTGCCTACTGCAAATGATTTGAGGAATACTGACCCCGATATTGTAGACAGTGAAGATGATGAATAATTTATTTTTTACAAAGTCTTTACACGTACCCTACTTACCTAACTACTTTATTCAAAAGAAAATAAGTTTTCATTTGTTTTTTTTTATACATCTGCACTGTTCTTATTCCCCTTAAGTCACAATTTTAGGCACAAGATAGCTGTTCTTAATTACATAAGTCACCAAAAAACGACTCTTTTAATTTTATATTTACAGAAGTTTACGTTGCATGTTAGTATTGTATTGTAAACTTAAAAAAATAAAATAATATGAAATTAAATACCCCTCATAATTTTTTTTTTAGTTATTTGTTATTCCTGAAAAGTATGACTTTTTGACATATGTGGTTTAGTCTACCGACCCTACAAATTTAAATGACACGAAACTCTCACATCGCAAAAAAATTATCAATGTTTACTGCCGGTCTAGATGGCGCTGTATACCTAAATCGAATAATACACGATCTAATAATAATAATACTAATCTGCACACAACATCCTCAGCGTCGTAGCGTAAAGTGCCTATTTATTTTTCTTTTGCTCGCTTGGCATTACATCGGGTATAAAAATAACTCAAGTGCAACTTTTAAATCCTTCTGGAACAGCCTGAACGAAATAAACCGGTACAAAGACGAACATAATATCAGTGAAAACGATCTTTGCGAATGATGTAGGTACTTTTACGACTTAATTACTACAATTTTACGAAACCAGGTTTTGTTCATGTAAACCCCTATTTCAACCCGATAGGATCATGGCAAGTATATCTGCCCTACATCTATACCCGTCTGGAAAACTCGAGTGGTCAAGGCTAAGGACCGATGAGGCACGCCATTAATAAGAAGTAAAATAATTAACCTACATACGAATTTAACTTTATGCAGCGGAAACTTTTTATCGTTAATCTTTCGAGAAAATTTACTCAAATGATTTCTTAACAGTTTATTATGTAGGTACTAAAACTGGTTGAGTTTATATTGCAACCCAAATCATCTTTAGATTTTATTTTATTTCACACCTGAAATTCCTCCGAAACGGCTGTGCATATTGAGTAGGTCTGAGAATCCGACAACATTTATTTTCATCCCCCTAAATGATAAAGGTAGTCCCCCCTAATTTGTATAGATAATTTTTTATTTTTTATGATACGGCTTTAGAAAATATTTTCAACATTTTACGATCCATACCTATTTTCCATCGTGATTTAATTGTCTATGCAGAATAAATTATTTTTAACTTTGACTTTGACTATAGGGTGTAGATATTCGCAAGAACGAATTTTACAAAACTCCGCTCCTAAGGGGGTAAAACCAGTCCACACGTGCGAAGTCGCGGGCGGGCGCTATTCTATTAAGATTCTATAATTTTAGCAGGATTGAACCTTCTATAATTTAACTTTGACAGTTTTTATAAAGATTTAATGAATTTCAAAAAAGCAGTTGACCTAATTTAACAAAATTAAGCAATCGAATTATAGGCATACATATTACCTACTTATGTGGAATAGTTAATTTGTATAACTTTATATTTAATATTATTTTTTGACATGCCTACTACATCTACAGCTACTCCGTAGGCATAGATAGAGGTTAATAACGCCAATCCATCCATAATCCATAAAATGGGCATCAAAAAATCAAGGTTCAGTTTATGGCACACTATAGGTATAGGTGGTTTTACCTTGTGTAGGAATTTCCTCGTATATTCCGCTTCCAGCTCCAGTGGTTATGACAGACTCGAACCGACTAAAATCATAAGTAAGTACGCCATTTCTGAATCTTCAGATACCGGAGGTGGTTTACGCCGAAATATATCTCACTCCCCAGCTGATAATAAATAACCTAATATGAAAGTTTTAGCAGTATTTGATGAAGAAAATGCACTTTTTTTCTTATAGAGCACGTCAACTAGATTACTACTCGCCTGATGGTAAGCTGAAGGCAAAGTCACAGAGAAGAGTCACCATTTTATTGAAGTCTTTTCACTTTGGCTGAGGCCTACCTGACGCCTGCCTGAATTTTGACGCCAACACGAAGAAGGGCGTATCGCGGTATTATTATTTTTTATATATAGAACATGTCAATTAGACTTCGCCTTGCCTGATGGTAAGCTGAATGCAAAGTCTCAGAAAAGAGGGTCACCATTATCTACACATACCGTGTGACACTTGATACGCTTGACTTCCTCATAATTTACTTTTTCACGCCCCGCTTAAAGGACCCGGGACTGTAGGAAGAAGGAAACACGTGAGCTAGTAATGAATTCCAGGCCTTAATGGTGCGACAGAGGAAAGAGTTTACGAATCGCTGGTTCTTGATCGGATGTTCTGATTGGTGTGAATATTTAGTGTGAATTCGAGTATTTAAGTATTAAATGGTGGATTTAACACAACGTCTTAGACAAAGCACGCAATAGTAGGAAAGTGGCATATCAGTGAATTGTGAAATTCGTCTTGGTTCCAAATCTCCCAAGAGTCTCCACCACTTTGCTGAGGTAGCAATCATCATTGATCGTCATGATCATCACCATAAACATTATCAACTCATTATCAACATCATCAAAATCATCACCAATCATTCAATTTAATACAAAATAAGACTTGGCTTAAAGGTATTGTAACAATGCCATTAAAAAATAACGCCTGTCTGACACACTTGACCGACTTGACACTTGACAGTACATTCCATTCCATCGCGTCAACGAACCGTCAAATGCAAATCATCAAGTAATCTGATTAAACATTGGGCGGACGCTTATTCTGTATAAAAAGAATAAAACACCGGATTCTTTTATTACTCTATTTTATGCCAGTAAGTTAAGTCCATAACCAAAATGTGTGCCTGTAAATGTCAATTTAAATTGGTGTCTTCGACCAAAGCATCGGATATTATTCCTGTGGATAAATATGTATCCGAGAAGACCGGTATCACTGTGATCATTGCGGGAGTGGAGGGGCCTCTTGTCAACGGATTCTTTTGTCTTGGTAAGCTTCTAGAGTCCAATTTTAGCTATTTTTTTACCCTATTTATAGTTATAGAATTCTATTAGGACAGACCCATTCTCGCAAAATTAGGAACTTCTAATACCACATTCTAATAATATTAATCAGGTCCTCTAATTTAAACCTAAGTAAATTTTATGTTACTTGTTACTAGGTCGTAAAAAGTAAGTAACTTTACTTACAACTACCATGAGAATGAGGTTATCTTTTTTCATAATAAACAAAATTAAATATTATAATATTCCACACACATACAAACTCGAGGCAGTAAGTGCAATGCTATTTGCACTAACTGGCTTGATTAGTTCTAGTACTAGATGCCTTAATACATTGCTTTTTATCTGTACTAGAAATTTCTCAATACTTAGTCATTCAGAGGTTGTATGAAGCCCCACTAAAATGTTCAAGGTCCCAGCTATCCTCACCTAAAAGGCAGCATGTCTGCTGATTAACAAAATAAGCTCTAGCACAGGTTTGCCTCACTCCATTGCTAGTCAAATTATGAAATGGGTTGTAGGCTAGCAAGCACCATGTTCTATAGCGTAAGCATTGGATGCCATCAGGATTGGCACTAGGATGAAGAGAGATTTAACCATTCAGAGCATCAATATTATATTGAAAATAGGAATTTTTATTCTATAAATCTCTTTTCTACTATTTAATGCCAGTAACTACAGCCTATATTATCTATCCTAAACATATAACAAGTTTGACATTTATTCTATATTTATAAAACTAGTTATATGTTTATATTACAAACAAAAGAAGACAAAAAATCTGAAGATTTTTTGTGTGGCTTTGAGATAACAATATCTCAATTATTTTCAGAACAGGTTGCAATAACAACTGAAGAGAAAATTTATACAAAAATATTTTAAAATGACCTATACAAAAACAGGATGTATGGTAGAAAATATTAATTTTCGCATTATGTACAGTCAGCAACAAGAGTTATTGAATTTTCACAAATACACAAACATACTTTAAATTTAAATATGTCAATAATTTTTTAAAAAGCAGTAAATCATTGCAATCTTACAAAGATAAATTTAATATGTTTTGAATATCATTTTATTAAAGATTTTAGAGGTAAGGTATTCACAGCATTGAAGGTGTCAAGCTTCTTTTGCTGCTCACCCTACATATTATGTGCATGAATTAACTCAATCTATTTTTATGTTCAGCAACGGAAGCGCACGATGATGATGGGTTGCCACACACTTTGGAACATCTCATCTTTTTGGGGTCTGAACGGTACCCATATAAAGGGATTTTGGACCTGGTGGCTAACCGTTGTATGGCACAAGGTACGAATGCATGGACTGATACAGACCACACCTGTTACACTGTCTATACTGCTGGAGATGCAGGGATGTTGACACTGCTTCCAATATACTTAGACCATATCTTAAGGCCCACCCTCACCAATCACGGTTTTATCACTGAAGTACATCATATTGATGGAGATGGAGAAGATGCAGGTGTGGTGTACTGTGAGATGCAGGGACGAGAGAACACTGCAGATTCAAGGTATGATTAACAAAAGTTTTAAAAAAAATAGTTGTGAATCAGACTGTACCTACTACAGTCTGATATCTCTGTCATTAGTCCATATGACTGCTCTAATGAGAAAAAGGATCAATTCATACTGGCACTGAGTTCAGTGTGCTGAAGGGAAATTCTTCACAAATAAAATCATCCACCGAACAGTGTTGATTGCTTGCAGACAGAATGTGCATACCATTTGGTTGACATAGGGTTGAATTTACTTTGACTTTTATAGTAATGCTTCTAAGCGTGTTGACTCTGTGCTAGCATGAACTACTCATTAATTTGTACTACATGTGTCATTATAAATATTTGCTTCAGATGTGAATTGCAACTTGCAAGAGCTATGTACCCAGGTAGTGGGTACTCTGCTGAAACAGGGGGTATTATGAAAAATCTTAGAAATTCTACTGATAATGTCAAAGTAAGATTATGTTTTGTCTTATTATCAATTAAACTAAATGATAACATTGGTTCTATTGGAAATAAGGGGTCAATATTATATAAGCTGTTGTGTGAGCAATATTTTCTTTCCTTTGCTCTATAAATAAACAGATGTTATACTAATTGTTATTTTAAAATAAATAATTGCTCGAAGATTACCATAGGTTTCTTACACACTAGGGCTGAAAATTTGTTAAATTAACCTGAATTACCACATTTTAGTCAAGTAAATTCATTGAATAAAATGTGTGAACCTAGAATGAACTAATCATGGTTCTTGTCATCCACTCTAAGTATAAAAAGTGTTTATAAATTTTATCAATTCAGGAAATTCCAAACACACTATGATTTCATTTAACAGCATGAATAATTTAAATATTTTGTCTTTTATCATTTATTTGCTTATTTACCACAACTGTTGTTTTGGTTCTAATCTTTACTTTAGACAAAACTTGTTTTATGTAGTATTTAATTCACTTCTAAACTGTTTTAGTGAAAATCGCAATCCCGGGAGTTAAATATTATTTTTGAATTCTCTATACATAACAACATATATATACTCGTAACACATGTATAGATAACCTCGAGCTCTGTTTCCGTAAGAATAAGAGAAAGAGATGGGGAGACAAAGAAAGAGAGAGAGAAACAGATAACCTGACATCCATTAACCTCTTCATTTATTGCATTCTTGTGAACTTTGTTCCTCCACTTTTATTTTTATTATTTTTACTTTTTTTGTAAAAAGAAAATTATAATGTGGTTTTAGGTAAAAAACTTCCACAAGAAATTCTACAGACCTGAAAATCTAACAATAATATTAGCAGGGCAAATTGAGGCGAAAGACGTTTTCAAAGTGCTAGAAGTCGTCGAAGATGATATCATTGCCAAGGTAATAAAATATATTTATTGTTCATCCAAACTACCTATTATAGCCATTATGTCTGACAAATAACTTGAGCATGTGCTCCAGCTGCACAGAAACTGTTTTAGATCTCTTTGGTGGTAGGGTAGGGTGCGGGGGCGGAGGGGCGCCAGTTATCTAATCATAGATAACATTAAACTCATCACAAGCTAAAAGGGTTGTTGATTGATTAGTTATTTTATTGGTTGGTTCATATAGTGCATATGCGCTAACTACTGCTGTTTAAGATATTTACCGGCATTATATTAGTTGCGGAGTTTCATTGGACTATCGGTCGGTATATTTTCAGGATACATACTCAAGCCATAGGGCTCATGTGGGTGAACCATCATAGTTTATAAGGGAGTGCCAACTTAAATATATGGAAGATTTTCTTTACGGGTGTCAAATGGGTCTTCAAATTATGCCATAGGGCCCGTATGGGTTCTCATGCCATTAGTTGATAGGGGTGTGTCATTTCAAATGTACATACTGAAGGTTTTCTGTACGCGTATAATACGGGTAAACTAAAGATCCTACATTGCGCACACCCGTTTGTGCCAGAGGGGTGCAAAACCCAGGTTACCGGACTTTTTATACCGACCAATGAATATCTTTGGTCGTTAGACCAGTGAGGAATAGTCCCAGACGTCGTTTGGTACTAGCAAATATTAAGACCAGTGAAATTCAGTCTCAAGTAAATGCTATGATTAAAATCCTTTGTTTCGTTTATTCTATGATTGACATTTGTAACAGGACCTGACGGCTTCCCTAGACTCTGACGTGAGTGCCAGCTTTACATATGAGTAGCATTACCTCATTTTCACCTTAAGTAAAATTATAGCTATATACTAGATTTATTAGATAGATTGTTAGGTGTAGTGAAAAAGCCGTTTTAATAATTTCATTTGATTTTGACACATTGAAACTTAATTTTGAATAGATTTTCATTAGTGAATTGGCCTTCTGGACCCCGTTTCTAGTAAGTTTATGTCAAACATTGTTTATAAAACCATTGTCATACCGCTGACACTGGGAAAAATGCCATTAAATTTTAGACCTTATTCATATACGCTTAAGGTCCAACATTAAGTTAAAAAGTTTTCATTACATATTTCATTCATTCTACCAGAAGCCATTTAATTCTAGACTTTAAGAACATGAGTTTAAAGTCTATAATTAAATGTCATTTTTGCAGTACCTATGGCATGACAGTGAATTTGACCTGACATAAAATTAGCGGAATCGAGACCCTGGACTCACATTCTCCTCTCCCATGGACGAGCCATATCAAAAGCCGCGTATTGTACCGATTTATTATAGAGACCTGCTTAAATTAAAAGTTAATAAACTGATTGTGTGATGTTTCTAACAGGACCAGTACTTACTAGATGTGAATGTAAGTGACTTATTTTACTATAGGCACCTAGTAAAACGTTAATTCTACCTAAATTCTAGAGTAGTTTGATGTTGTACGTATCTAGCCTATTTGTAACTCATTAAAGTACAGTAAACTTCTGTAATCGATTAGGTTGTGTATGTGGACATTACTATAACTATTTGTCAATTTTGATAATATAATTTTTATTCGCATGCATTTAAAACCCTTAAATTTGACATTATAATTGACTTTTTATTATTATTTACATTTTAACTACCAATTTATTTTTATTCTCATTTTAATTATTGTAACTATTATTTGAATGTTAGGATTATACATTACTTATCTAAATCTAATAAAATGTAATAAGTTCTTTGCATGCAGAAATATCTGCGAGACATGTTGAACCCTATATATTGAATTGACACCATTGTAACTTGCCGTGTTTCAGGCAATAAATGATTATTATATTAAATTTATACATTTAGATACCTATATCATCTTATTTTCCAACATATAGATAGATAGATAGATAATACTTTATTGTATACCAATACATTTACAGCTGAGACAAGTAGGTAACATGCATATACAGTTTAATGTACAATGGGCGGCCTTATCGCTGTAGCGATTTCTTCCAGGCAACCTTGGGATGGACATTAATGTGACCAGACAAAAGATATATGGTGTAGTTATCATATAAACTGTATAAAAGGTGTACTAAAACAAAAAGAAAGATAGAGCACAATAAAATAAAATATACAGCTTTACGTTAAGTAGCATAAACATAATCGCATAACCACAACACAAATAGAATAAAAATAAGTAGCTATCAAATCTACTCTCAGTATCGGCGTGCTTGGTCGGAAATCTACACAGCAGCGCAGCGCAAGGAGGGAGTAGCCCTGTTGGGGGTTGCAATGAAGCTCCCTGTAATTAGCAAATGCACAGTAGGGAGCAGGCAAGGGAACGGGCGGTTTCTCTGCAGGCCTGGGCATGACAGGTGAAGCCGCCTATCAGCCCAGCAGAAGCAGCTCTGGCCCAGGAGGCCATCTCGCCGCGGCGCGGCGCGAGTCAACTATGCCACAATGCGCCGCGCCACTACGCTGCAGTGCCGCTATAGTGCGTTTCACTTCATAAGAAACAGGGCTGAGAATATTTTTCTAGACGCACCGCGCCTCTCACTTGCAGTGTCGGGCTAGTGCGGTTTGACCTTTAGACGAAAACTCCACGGAGTCTCCGATAGACAGACTTATTGTCGGGAGATGAAAGATATTCACGGGACTAAATGCCTTGGTACCATTGTTGGTGACCTCGTATGAATGCAGAAATCCCCCCGCCTTTTCGCTGTCTCTCCACGCTGTCATCTGCTCATCAAAAACAAATGCTTAGAAATTGGTTACCTAATCCAAAAAGATGATAGTGTTTGTACTGGTGTTGCCGATCGATAGTCGACAGGACGAGACAACACTATATTGTTTGTATTGTTGCTCGCGATGAATAAACTATATTACGAGCAACAAAACTATCAATAGTATCGACATTATCGATAGTCAAATCGATATAATCAGATGAAAACTATCGACAGTAAGTAAAACTATCGAATTGCAGTGCAGTCCACAGGCGAACTGTCTGTATAGTAAAAGATTTATCAAAGAAAGTTGTAGAGTGTAATGGCATTGCTAGTCTCAAATTCTCCGATGACCTCCAATGTTCTTTCCATTCGCAGAATTCGCACACAATCAAAATTATATTAACGCCCACATTGTTGTAAACCTCAATTCTCATTCACCTGACCTGTATAAGTAGCAACCGTTAATCATGATTGCCTCGACTATCTCATTAATTGCCAAGAGTATTCCAAGTGTTTTAGTTTTGATAATCGTAATACGTCTCTAATCTGTTCTTCCAAAAGCAAACCATCATGCAATACCGACAATCTTATTGTTTTGAGGCTTGTTTTATGATCTTTATGAGCAATCAAGCAGATTGCTCATAAAGTTATGAATTAAAACTATACAAATAATAATGGAATATAATAAAATAATTGGCTACATTTTGTTATATTCCATTCATATTTGTACAATTTAATTTTACAGATTAATAGTTCTAGTTGCAGAAATTTTAAAACGATCTAGAAATGAAAAGGATAGGCCTAATAGCACTATCAGTAATAGGAGTCATGGGATTACCTACTGCTAATGTACCTAGCACAGTCAGTAATTTAAATGTACGATATATTAAACAATTGAAGTTCCATTAGGTTTAATAATTTGCCTTTTGGTATCTTAACTCACAAAACGAGCAGTCCAAAATTGCTATAACATGTTGCTGATGAGCGAGTTCTAATGTAAAATGTACATAATATTTTTGCAGTTCTTTCTATTCACAGAATTCGTACATGATCTAAATGACTTTAACGCCCACATTGTTGTAAGCGTTAATTCTCATTCAGTTGACCTCAAAATCAACTAGACAGGTGTAATTTGTTGATGACTCAGAATAATTCTTGTCTAAAAATATTCACCTTGTTTCATCAATCCAGTGACTATCAGATATTTTGTTTTTTAAGTGCATATTTTACTTCTTGTAAATGCTATTTGGGGACACAAAAGCACCCTAAACCACTTACAAGTAAAAACTGCACTTACATAATATTTACCTGCGACTCCGCACGCGTGTGTGTTGGTTTTTGCGACAAAGCATGTCCTCTTCCGGTATCTAATCTATCTGTAGACCAAATTTCATTAAGAACAGTTCAGTGGTTTAGGCGTGCAAGCTTAACAGACAGACGAACAAACAAACTTACTTTCGCATTTGTACTCGTAATATCAGTATGAATGTAAAGTACACAGGATATAGTCTCGTAAACCAACAACGACATTGTACACAACGCTAGGGTCATCAAATCATCATCATCTTAGTGTTGCTCCCGCTACATCCTAGGGCGATAGTGTTGATGAAACCTACTTCTATGTAAGTACATTGATATAGGTTGCGTGAGAGTATATACTCATGATCTTTTTTCTTTTTGTATTTAGAGAGAGATTGACCCAATAGAAAATTTTGTCAAGCCATGGCAGAACATCCCACCCATGCCGCAGTACGGCGAGTACATAGTACAGTGGCCAGCCGACACTGAAGACTGTGGACAGGTAGAAATACATCTTTGATTTAACGTATCAGCCATACTTGACTTATCCTATAATTAACTATAACCTCTGTGTATACAGATTCTATTTGGATGGCGTGGTCCTTTACTGACTGAACCGGGTTCGCTGAAGGATTTGACAGCCTGTGCGATACTGCTGAGGTACCTGTGTGACACGGCTGCCGCGCCTCTGCAACGATGCCTTGTAGAAAAAGAAGACGCACTGGCCGGAGACGTAAGATACATTATCTTATTTATATATCGTAAAATATATCAATTGAAGAGCTGGCGAAGAAAAGTGAGCTTGTCTATGTTGCATACAGTACAGTCCATCTGTTCGAGTACTACAGTGATTAAAAACAAAATACGCAACTGATATTTAAAACACTTATATATTATAACTGGCTAAATCGCTTTTGCCCATAATTGAAAGGGAATTACAACAATTGGCCTTGTAAACATTTACCGACCGGAACTCTATTGTAAATAAAGTACCAACAATACATTTAGATTATTTTAATTTACATAATAATCGCGCACACCTAATAAAGATAATTTATACTCAATACACAGTTCCCAATTCTTTTATAGTTTTGTTCAAACTTTTCTTTCATTTTTATTATACTTTTCATGTATATATATATTGTCATGATATTATCTAAAACATACACCAGAGTAAGAAATAATTTGTATGCTCTGCTAAAATATTTAGCAAACATTACTCACGTGAGGTTTTATCTCAACATTAGTTTTATTATAATATTTTAATACGCACTGTGCGGTATGAAAGAAACTTCATCCCACGCACACTCAAGTTGTGGAATGACCTCCCTGCTGCGGTTTTCCCAAGCACCTACAATATGGGGTTCTTCAAGAGGGGCATCAGAAGGTTTCTTCGTGGTTGGCAGCGCGAGTGTAACACCCCTGGTGTTGCATACGTCCATAGGCCACGGTAACCACTTCCCATCAGGTGGGCCATGTGCTTGTCTGCCACCTAAGTGGTATAAAAAAAAAGTACGATTCCTAACTTAACAAATTCAAATATAAAAAAAATACTTTACAGATTTCATACAATCTAACAGAGAACATAGCGCCTTTGATCAAGATCGAACTCGACAACGTGCCTATTGACAAGCTCACTTTAGCTCGGGACGAGGCTCTAGAATGCTTGAAGAACGTTCGAGATGGAGGCGAACTCATGGACATGGAGCGACTCAAGCGGTTAATTCGCAAACAGCTCCGAGAGACCATCGCGAGCCTCGAATCTAACCCTCATCATGCAGTAGCCTTCAGATGTATCGGAGATGCATTGTATTCTCAAAATGAGGACGATGTAAGTATACCTGCGTTTTAATATAAGTCTCGTGACTACACAATGAACATTACATATACATTATAGTATAAATGAAATTTAAAGCAATTCCTATCGATAAAGTGAACTTCCAATGAATTCGCTACCAGTCCCTTACAGGCAAATGCTCTGACCAACTGAGCGACATGAACTTGAACACGTCTTGGGACGTTCGAAATTCTCCTGTACAATCGTCTTAGGAGTGATGGTGGAGCCATCTACCGATAGTCTTACGAACTTGGAGTACAGCTGTCACCTTTTTGCTGGAGCGCCTGCATACCAGCTTGACCCCCTCGACTCGGTGCAAAGACGGGCGTTGAGGCTGGTTGAAAATCCTATACTCGCAGGTAGTGTGGAACCTCTTAGCCTTAGGAGGGACTTTGCCTCGCTATGTGTGTTCTACCGCCTATACAATGTTTTGTGCTCAGATGCATTGTTTGACATGATGCCCACAGCTACATTCTATCATCGCACCTCTCGCCATAGGCAGGGAATTCATCCTCACACATTGCGAACTGAGACGGTACACACTGTGCGGTATGAAAGAAACTTCATCGCACGCATACTTAAGCTGTGAAATGACCTCCCTGCTGCGTTTTTCCCCAGCACCTACGATATGGGGCTCGTCAAGAGGGGCATCAGAAGGTTTCTTTATGGGGCTCGTCAAGAGGGGCATCAGAAGGTTTCTTCATGGTCGGCAGCGCGAGTGTAACACTACTGGTGTTGCATACGTCCATAGGTCACGGTAACCACTTCCCATCAGGTGAGCCGTGTGCTTGTCTGTCACCTAAGTGGTATAAAAAAAAACTTTCAAGAACGAAATAATACAAACTTTTAACAAGCTTTATTTTCCATTAGAAGATACTGTAGCACTCTCTAGCAAACATGCCAACAAAGGGAAGCAACAAAAATCTTCATTTAACGCCAGAATTATTTGATTCCAGTACATTTCCCGCATGAACCCACAACAAGACCTGCATATTTTATTAGAAGAAACACCGGACTACTGGGTTGGAATGCTAAAAAAAGTATTCACTGACGATGTCGTTATCATTATGGGGTCACCCAGCATTGAGTTACAAGCCAAGTAAGTTAATGTCATAGTCAGTAGTAGCTTTTTCGCCAACTATGAGTAGGTTATGGGAAATTCGCCCAATATTTTTTTTAAAATATTACTAGAATAAGATATTCATAATGTGTCCAATAACGTATTATTAATAGATACATAATGCAGGAATATGGCGACATTCAATAATGGCGCAAGCACTAAGCAGAAAAAAAATATCGGGGCGGGAGCGCAGGCCTGGGGGTGACAAGTGGAACTGCCTGTCACCCTGGCAGAAGCAGGTCGCGGCGGCGGCGCGCCTGGCGCGCCTCCCCGTTTTCCGGGGCCGAGTTGGGGACTCAGTAGTCCCCACACACCCGAGGAGAGGGCCAGATCGTGAGAGATGGCCCTGGGTCGGCCGGGGTGCGAGGGATATGCCTGTCAACCTCACCTTCGGCAACCAAAACGACCCACAGGCGGCGTGCGTTTTAGTCGGTTCGAGTCCGACATAACCTCTTCCACCGGCTCCGGTGAGGAGGTATCCGTGGGGATTTTGCACACGTAAAAAAAAAAGCACAAAAAAAATATATAATTACTTACTATAAAAATATGTCTACTAACTTTTTAAAATAATACGTCAATATTATTAATTTATATGAATTATATTATTTATATCAATTAGGAAACCGCGTGGTTTAAGCATTGTAGAATTTGGACCACCCCATCTCTTCCCATGCGGTGTCGTACAAGGTGACTAAGGGATAGGACTGTTTAACATCAGACAGATATATATAGCCCAGACTCAGCCTCAGATGCATGGCTCGAGGCAACAATAGTGTCCGGAAAACGGCAATGCGCTCACTCCCTATTACGTGGGACCGAATACAATGATGGTGAAATGTGGATGTTAATTCACCTCTGCCTAACCCTCCGTGGATAAAGGCGTGATTGTATGTTTGTATATCGATTATTATTGTAATAACGCATGTTTTTGTGTATTCATAATCAAGAGGTTTTCGAGTGCGGACCAAATATCTATAGTTTATAATATGTAATAGCATTGAATATGTCTATATACATAGGATTAATAAAAGTGTATGTTATTTAGAATGGCTAAGGATGAAAAGACTAGACTAGAAAAACAGAGGGCGAAATTAGGCCAAACTGGTTTAGCTGAAAAAGGAAAAGTGTTGCAAGAAGCCATGGACTTCAATGAGGTAAATAAATAAATGAATATTCTAGCACATTAAACACAGCGCTCGCTAGACCCAAAGTAAACATAGATTAACTAGTTTGTGTTATGGGTTCTAGAATACGAATAACCATACGTAATATTTTTTTGTAAATACATATTATGCATAAAAACATTCAGACCAAGGCAAATATAATTATTCATGTCAAATACATATTTGCACTGAGCGGGATTCGAACCCGAGATCTTTGACATGACAGTGGAAAGCTGTATTAACACGTCCATAGAGATCGTTAATCTATGGGTATGTGTCTATGGATCTCTATTCAACCGGTTGCAAACAAACAAACGTAAGATTTTAAATATGACCAAGACCTTTCTAAGAAACAAACCGCATCAAAATCCATTCACTAGTTTTTGCGTCCATCGCGAACAAACATGTACATAAGAAGAAGTGGGACACGACGGTATTTCCGTCCAATTGAGCAGTCCGACTGGGGAAGTACCTCCACCCTACAGAATACCTCGGCCATAATAACCTCGTGTTGTGTTCCCAGCGGTGAGTAGTGTAGCCAGAGCTCACTAGACAGTTTTTGTGCTGTCAGTGGGAAGATCAAAGGCTTGTCCTGCTTTGTCTTCTATACCGACAGCACAAAAACTTTGTGCTTACAGGGTCGGCATCGCGAGTGACTTGCCATGGTGTTACACACGTCCATAGGCCACGGTAACCACTTTCCATCAGGTGGTTCGTGTGCTTGTCTGCCACCTATGTGATATAAAAAAAACAATATATTTGGCAATAATATAACTTATTTGTTTTAGCGGCCACCTCCTCCCGGTACCTTGGCAGCCATTCCCGTGCCGCCATGTGACTCTTTAAAGTGTCACAATATTACAACTTATAGTACTGACGGAGCGAACTGTCCACAATTCGATCTCAAATCACTACCCATTTACGCCAGAGTGCACAGTCTGAAGACGAACTTTGTTTACGTAAGTAATGATTATTAGTAGCTTAATTTGCTAGCACCTCTGCCTACCCCCCTTAGGGGATATAGGCGTGAGTTTATGTTATGTTATGTTAATTTACAGCAGTAACCTAGTGGTATGGGTAATGGACTGCTGAGACGAGGTCTTGGGTTCGATCCCAGGTTTTACCAAGGCACACACAAATGACTTTTCGATGCTTTTCGGAGTTGTGTGTGTATTTATCGCAGGTTTATAACTGCCCGATTAATGGCAATAGGCTCGCCACCATTGGGACCTAAACATAAACTGGCGAAATGTGGGTGCTAGCACCTCTGCCTACCTTTTCGGGGATAAAGACGTGAGTTTATGTTATGTTATTAAATTGGTAGATACGACACTGACGTATAGAAATGGTCCCTCAAAATGAGGGTAATTCAACTAACAACTAGTTTAAATGTCGGTAATATTCGGTTACTAACGCTTTTTTAAAGTTTTTAATAAAGTAAAAAAACAGAACATTCACTAATTATTTTTTATAAATATTAGATTTCTTTGCAACATTTTACACATCGCTATCTAGACTAGAGTTGCCACGAATAGTGATTTGGCCGAATACCGAATATTCTGCAACGCTGTCGGCCGAAGCGCCGAATATTCGGCCGCCGAATATTCGGTACAAAGTACATGATTGTCGAGCGCGTAAAGAATAATACGACCTGTCTAACTCGTTTTTTTGAATTGATAATTTGAAGCCCCTCCACAAAAAGTCTTTTTAAATAGTATGTTCTAGCTTGTCCTTTTACTGGTGGATAAGATACACGAGATGGATTTTTATTGGAAAACAAATCGTGTAGATCGGAAAGCTGATGCTTACAAGTGGTGGTCTGCAAAAAAGAAACAATTTGAGGAGGTAGGACATGGCGGTATTTCCGCCTAATTCAGCAGTCCGACTGGGGAAGTACCTCCGCCCTGTAGAATACCGCGGTTATAATAACTTCGTGTTGTGTTCCCGGCGGTGAGTAGGGTAGCCAGAGCTCACTGGAGAGTTTTTGTGCTGTCAGTGGGATGACCAAAGTCCTCTACACTGATGGCACAAAATATCTGTTCTTACAGTGTCGGCAGCACGGATGTGACTCCACTGGTGTTACACACGTTCATAGGTCATGGTAACCACTTTCCATCAGGTGGGCCGTGTGCTTGTCTGCCACCTAAGTTGTATAAAAAAAATAAAAAAACAATGCCCAAACCTCTCGAAATTTGCTAAAGTTTATCTTTCTTCTCCCGGGAGTAGCGTGTATAGTGAGAGGTTGTTTTCTGAAGCTGGTATCATTCACGACAAATCACAATAAGTTTTTATCCATAACAACTTACCACTGATGAATTTTACTTATTAAAGTATTTTAATTCGGTAATAAATACAAATCTTGAGTAATATGATGTCTTTTTTGTACATGATTTGGTATTCGGTATTCGGCCGAATAGTACTAATTATTCGGCCGAATACCGAATACCTAAAAAAGTAGCCGAATAGGCCGAATACCGAATAGTTGCCGAATATTCGTGGCATCTCTAATCTAGACCCATGGTAAGCATAGCTTAACTAGCTTGTTTTATGAAATCTACAATGCGGATAAACATACTCAATTCCTTTTTTAGGGTTCCAATATCTCTAATAGGAAAAAACGGAGACCAATATAGGATCAATTCGTTGTCCGTCTGTCTGTCTGTCTGTCTGTTAAGATTTTTTTCTCAGGAACGCGTGATATCAAGTGGAAATTCATACCACTTACTCAGGTCTATAACGTATTGAAACTGTGCAAAAATCAAACTTCTATGTCAACACATTCAAAATATATTACGGTTTATGTAGCTTAAGTTACGGAACCCTCGGTGCGCGAGTCCGACTCGCACTTGGCCGGTTTTTTGTAAATACATATATATTATAAGTGTCCGGTTAATGGCAATAGGCTTCGCCACCTATTACATTGGGACCTAAACATAAACTGGCGAAATGTGCGTGCTAGCACCTCTGCCTACCCCTTTGGGGATATATGGAGGAGGTAGGACACGGCGGTATTTCCGCCCATTTGAGCAGTCCGACTGGGGAAGTACCTCCGCCCTACAGAATACCGCGGCTATAATAACTTCGTGTTGTGTTCCCAACGGTCAGTAGGGTAGCCAGAGCTCACTGGAGAATTTGTGCTGTCAGTGGGAAGACTAAAGGCTTGTCCTGCTTTGTCTTCTACACTGACGGCACAGAAACTCTTACAGGGTTGGCAGCGCGACTGTGACTCCTCTGGTGTTACAAACGTCCATAGGCCACGGTAACCACTTTCCATCAGGTGGGCTGTGTGCTTGTCTGCCACCTAAGTGGTATAAAAAAATAATATATAGGCGTGAGTTTATGTTATGTTACATATATATTATAAATAGAAACACCAAGACCAATGCAAATTTACATTTTCTGGACGTATCATATGCCATGTTGGTTCCCGCTGGAATACATAGTTAAGACCACCCCTACTCTTCCCGCGGGTGTCGTAGAAGGCGACTAAGTGGTAGGGCTATTCTCCATCCAACAGTAAACAACACCTCGACACACAACAAGACCTCGCACTGTTACGTGAGATAGAAACACATTTTTTGCGAAATATGAATATTAATACACCATTGCCTACCCCTTCGTGGATTTACAGCCGTGAACATATGTGTATGTTTTATACAATGATATGCCCAGAAAAATGCAAATGCCATTTCTAATTGTTCACCTGCTTTTATCATCTTGCAGATAAATCTAATATTTGATATGACATCTGTGGATCAAGCAACGCGCCAATGGCTACCGCTGCATATGAACGGTTTGGCTGAGTGCCCAGTCTGGCGGGGACCCACACTCATCCCTCACGAAGAGGTCATCTCTGCGAACGAACAGCTCACCGTGTCCTTCAGCAACCGCATAGGATTTGAACGCTCTGGGAACTTTTCTGTAGGACAATTTGGAAATTTTGTGCACATTGCGGTCATGGTAAGTCAACATGTTGAATAAAAATATCTGTTCTCTTTAATTTTTATTTGTCAGCATCAGATCAGATCAAGATCATTTTGAATACCTACTTTGACTAGCGAAAAACACAAAATGATTTAAATACCAAAATTTTTAAATAACATTCACAGAGTTCAATTGATATGTGTTAACAGGTCGCTGAATGGTACCGGCTAGCAGGGTGTTCAAAATTATCTTTATATAATGTCCAAAATTCTTTCATTTATAACAAAAATTTTTACTTGCATGACCCCTTTCATTTATTTTTTTTTGGAAAAAATTTATACATCATTTTACAACTACCCATATGTGAAATATGTTTGAGTGTCGCAATGTTTCTAAAGGAATGTTCTTAAATGTCACTGTAAACCTTTGAGGATGCCTGAAGGCGAAACCGGTCAGGTGTAATAAGTAATAAAGTAATGGGGAAAAGTACAAGTGAGTTATCAATATGGGTACCCCTTTCATTTCTAGTGATGTGATTGAATGACATTATGTAAAGATATTAAATAATATTTAAATAATTTGTAAAGTGGTATATTAGTAAAATCATAAGCAGGATTTGCTATATTTTTTTATTTTAGTGTGAACCAGACGATTATGAGGCAGTAATAAATCACCTGTACGAAATATTGTACTCCGCCGAGATTACGAAGGAGAGGCTCCTGGTATTCACGCAGAGACTAATCAATGATGCTGCTCAGGTAAATATAGTGATAGTTTGTTAACAATAGAATTAATAATATAACTCCTAAAGTAGGGACAAGATAATAGGTCACTTTTGACAGATGTCAGTTTTATATTCATAGTGAGGTGACCTGCTTAAAAACATCGATTAAATGAATGAATCGAATGAATCGATACAGACTTGAAACATATGTGAATTTTAAAAATGATCATGCGAATCCCTGTCCCATTATTATTTTTTCTTTCATAAATTAAAGGAGCAAAATAAGACAAGTACCTACGTAATTTAACAAAAAAATTGCTTTTATTCACTTGAACTATCGGAACTGCTATCTTCATCACTGCTGTCAGCACTCAGAGATATTATTAATTCATTTTCAATAATATTGTCTATTCTCACATCTCGTTCAAAATCTTGTAAAATTATTTTCTTTGTCTTCTCCACGACTTTTCGCCAGTCTTCTGTAGTGACTTCTGCACATGCAGTTTGTAGCAGAGTCATCATTTTAGCAGTACTGAAGGGTGGTTCAGTATTGTTCCGCGCTGCATGACCCTTTATTTGTGCCCAAATAAGCTCGATGGCGTTATACTGGCAATGGTAGGGAGGCAATCGAATAACTTCGTGTCCATGCTCTAGGGCTAGTTCATCGATTACATAGCGGAGCTTGGACGGCTTAGTTGCTTTTACCAGATTTAACAACTCAACTTTTAATAAAGTTGGACTTGCCTCCACACCATTTCTTACCAGCCACGAGACAATTTCTTGCTTTTTATTTGCTTGAGTTGGTGGTTTATCAACTTGTACAGAATGATACGGAGCATTGTCCATTAAAATTTTCGATGGGTTTTCTAAGCTGACTAGCAGCTTCTCAAACCACTTTTTAAAAACATCAAAGTTCATTTCCTCATGGTAATCTGTTGTAGTTTTAGAGGCGAATGCGAGGAGGCAGTCTGGAATAAAACCTTGAGAAGCTGATCCCGCGTGACATATAATAAGTCGGGCTCCTTTTCCCGATGGAACTTTTGAGGTGGAGGCCGCTGTATCATCGGTCCATGTCCGCGCAACCGTATGGTTCGCATTCAACCATGTTTCGTCAATAAACACGACATTGTCCCAATCCGTAATTTTATTTACCTGACGTAAGAATGTTATTCTCTTCAAAATAATATCGTAGCGTTCTAGCAGGATTTTCCGCTTGTCGGATTTTTTAAATCTAAAGCCAATCGATTTCGAAACCTTTGATAGAGACGATTTGCCTCCAAAAAATAAGCCTGCGCCTTTTAACGAACTCAATAGCTTTTCCCGTGTAGGATATTCTTTTCTCGAGTAATATCCATAAATGTGGTTGCGAATTGCAGCAGCATCAAAATTATCAACGTCAACAATTTTCTTGTCCCTCTTTCGTTTTTTCGGTGTACGTAAAGTATTATCTTCTGAGCCTGATGGTCCGTATTTCTCTTTCAGAATTTGAGTTACTGTCTTCTTCCCTATTCCCAATGCTTCGGCAACGCGTTCTCTCGGTGGTTTCAATGGTAAAAGAGGCCCATCGTTAACTGATTCACGTCCAAAATAATTGTACAATTTCAGCACTAGTTCGCGAGATTGACTGTTTAGAGTTTTCCCCCGTTTCGACATAGTAAGACTGTAATGTTTTTCTTGTTTAATAATCGTTAAGCAATCGGAGTCCAATTTATAGCCAGGTAAACGTAGTCAGTAAGATCAGTTCAATGAAAAAGCCGGATCAGAAGAAAATAACAGAGAGCACACCAAAAACGCACAGTCACTTCGCACAACAACAAAAGACTGCGTCATCATCATGTTATGGCGACATGACATGCGTCATCGACAGGCACTGGTGTTGCCAGCAACATCCACCTAAATTGCACGCAACATCAATGACCTTTCTATTTAGTTATTTTTTTGTATTTTTATAGTTAGTTAAAAGAATAATAAATATGTATAATTAGGTTTTATTATAATCACAACGTGGTTATAAATTTATGGTGCTTTTTCTTCACAAGTAATCATTGCATTCGATTCAACTTACAATCCTATCAGCTTTCGATTTTTAGAGTAACATCCCTAGTGTTTAAAAAGAAAAAGGGTTGACTGACGCAACATTGTAACGACGTTCAGTTCTTTAGATCAGAAATTGTTTATTATGTTTAGAATGGTTTATTAGTGAAAGCAAATCGTAAAATTACTCGTATCGGTCATTATTACAATAAATATGTAAACGTAATTGAAAAAAGTTAAGCAATTGTGCAGTTCTTATTTTATGCCCGCCGTTACAAGGTTACGTTGTTGAATTTTGATGAAATGTCAAAAGTGACCTATTATCTTGTCCCTACTTTAGGAGGTAGGCCACGGCGGTATATCCGCCCAATTGAGCAGTCCGACTGGGGAAGTACCTTCGCCCTACAGAATACCGCGGTTATAATAACTTCGTGTTATGTTCCCAGCGGTGAGTAGGGTAGCCAGAGCTCACTGGAGAATTTGTGCTGTCAGTGGGATGACTAAAGGCTTGTCCTGCTTTGTCCTCTACACTGACGGCACAGAAACTCTGTGTTTACAGGGTCGACAGCGCGAGTGTGGCTTCTTTGGTGTCACACACGTCCATAGGCCACGGTAACCACTTTTCATCAGGTGGGCCGTGCGCTTTTCTGCCGCCTAAGTGGTATAAAAAAATATATATTAAGTCGTTAATAAAAAATGGCATTGCACTATACATGTGAATTGTTTTTAGGTACGAAGATCAGGTGACAAGATGACGTACGACACGCTCCGGGACTCCGTGTACAGTGTAGACAGCAATGTGCATTGGTGCACAGTACTGCGTCAGCAGAAATTCCTGAAATACCTTATTGAGCAACTGAACGCCGGCGGAGACTCTGCCGAGTCGGTCTTGGTGGAAGCTAAGCGTACCTTCGGTAATATTACAAAGAACGTTTGGCTGCATTTGGCTACAGATTTCGAAAGATACAAGCTGAGTACGAAACCATGGAAGAGATTTGGACACCGTAGTGAGATTACTCCTACGCCGTAAGTACATTTTTCAATTGGCAAATTCTCTGGTTTAATTTTTATATTGTAATGTGATTTAATGCGTGAATAACCGTACAGTATTTATTTATGTAAGATGATGAAAAATAAATGTGACCACTTACCAGTACCCGGCTTTCAACGAAACGCATTAAATTTATGCCGTACGCAGCGACATGTAACTACGCACGTAACACGCATGTAACACTTTTTTTTTATACGTGCGCAAAATCCCCACGGATACCTCCCCACCGGAGCCGGTGGAGGAGGTTATGTCGGACTCGAACCGACTAAAACGCACGCCGCCTATGGGTCGCTTTGGTTGCCGAAGGTGAGGTTGACAGGCATATCCCTCGCACCCCGGCCGACCCAGGGCCATCTCTCACGATCTGGCCCTCTTCTCGGGTGTGGGGACTACAGAGTCCCCAACTCGTCCCCGGAAACGGGGAGGCGCGCCAGGCGCACCACCGCCGCGGCCTGCTTCTGCCAGGGTAACAGGCGGCTCCACCTGTCACCCCCAGGCCGGCACGCATGTAACACTTAGTTCGACCTAATCCCGCATCATGAACTTAAACTGGTCAATCTGTGACTGTAGTAATCTTATTGTACGTCATACCTGACATGTTACAGAGATACCTACCAAACCTATGTATATGTAAATGACAACAACATCTACAAAATAATACATGTGACAAACAATAAATGAATTTGATTTTGAAATAATTGTACGGCTGTCATACTACCAACTGCAAATGTAACTGTGTAATCCTATATAAACACCTCAACAAAGTCTAGGGAACAAGATGACCCCAATTATTTTTTTTCGTGTAAATCTTGTTTTGCAAATAACTGGCAGCAAATAAATAAAAATAGAATAAAGTAGATTACAGAGTTGTTCGAAATTTAAAAATAAATTTAAATAAGTAATGATTTTCGAATATGGAGGGAAAACTTTTAAAAGTGTTTGATTGTGCAGTTTCTCTGAGGCAAAATAAAAATTATTTTTTTTGATTGTAAATAACGTTTATTATCAATAATACGTCTTTTACGTATGGTTTGTGCATTTTTGTGACTGTAGTCATCATGTCACGTCGTCATTTAAGTCGCGAAGAGATGTTAAGGGCTGTTGGTATGCTGCAAGCTGGACGAACTCAACGCGACGTAGCGGATGCTGTCAACACCCAACCAAGCGTAATTTGCAGATTATGGGCACGCTACAGGTCTACAGGGGATGTTGCCGAACGTCACAGGGGACGAAATAGGGTTACTACCCCGCGACAAGATCGTTTCTTGCAAAATTCCGCAAGGCGGCAACCCACGATTACTGCTCGTCAGTTGGTCGCAGGCCTCCAGTCTCAGCATCAAGTGGTTATTAGCGATCAAACTGTCAGAACAAGACTACACGAAGCCAATCTTTATGCTCGCAGACCGCTTAGGGTTCCAGCTCTTCGACGTGGAAATCGAGGTCGTCGCTTATTGTGGGCTAACGCACATTTACAGTGGACCGACCATCAATGGGCACGGGTTCTGTTTTCCGACGAATCTTGCTTCGGTTTTCATCTTGATTCGAGAAGAGTGCGTATATGGCGAGTTCCTGGACGTCGGAGTCGTCTCCAGAATCCGCAAGAAGTTCATCCTTACCAAGGTGGAACAATCATGGTATGGGCTGGAATTCACCTTGGTGGAAGGACCGACCTCGTTTGGATACGGGGCAATTTGAATGCAAACCAATACATTCAGGAGGTTATACACCCCATGGTAATCCCTCATCGACAGCAGTTCGGTCAAGATTTTATGTTCATGCAAGATAATGCACGGTCACACACCGCGAGGGTAGTGGTCAATGCGTTAAGCGAGCACAATATGACGACGTTGGAATGGCCTGCTCAGTCTGCCGACCTCAATCCCATAGAGCATGCCTGGGATTTGCTTGGGAGAAGAGCTTTCAGTGATTCTTTGGAAAATCTGAACACTGAAGAACAACTTTTTTTACACCTTCGCAGTGTATGGAGCCATATTCCACAGACGATGATTGACAATCTCATACTAAGTATGCCACGCCGTTGTCGAGCTGTTGCTAATGCTTTAGGAGGTCCTACAGATTATTAAAAACGTTTAAAGTACGGTTAATTACTGTATTTCTTACTACCTCGTTATTTTTGTGCCTAATCATAGAAGGTTGTAATACTCAATATTGGCACTATTCAATTCTTTCTTAAAAAAAAAAAAAATTTGGTATGAAAATGTTTTTATTAAAATTAAAAACAGTATAAAAATACCCTTCTATTGATATAAAACACTCACTATTACAAGAAAGGGTTTTTAAATAAAAACTAGAAATGTCCTTGTTCCCTAGACTTTGTTGATGTGTGTATTTATATGGGACTAGCTGGCCCACCCCAGCTTCGCCCGGGGTATATTTTGTAGCTTCATATCCCTTTGAGCCCGTATGTTTTAGTCTTCAAAATATGTATGAAAAATTGCCGGATTTGTTAACATTTATTATCAATGCTCCTCTCCCTTAAGTAGTAGCGTGATGATATATAACCTAAAACCTTCCTCGATAAATGGACTACCCAACACTGAAAGAATCATTCAAATCGGACCAGTAGTTCCAGAGATTAGCGCGTTCAAACAAACAAACTCTGCAGCTTTATAATATTAGTATAGATTACAAAGTATAATTTCGTTTACAGCAAAAGTATCTTCTTTCCTTCCCCTCCCCACTCTTCAGAGCACGCCACTGCCGCTGCAGGACAATCTCAATATCCTAGGTATGGATGTTCGCTGCAACTTGAATAACAAAAACTACATCGAAAGCATCATCAAAACAGCCTCACGAAAACTCGGAGTCCTGAACAGAGTGAGACGATTTTTCACGCCGGAGCAGCGGTGTCTTCTATACAAGACACAAATTCGCTCCTGTGTGGAGTACTGCTCGCATCTCTGGGATGGTTCAGCAAAGTACTTACTAGATGCTCTCGACAGGTTGCAGCGACGTGCGGTCCGCATCATTGGGAATCCCGAGATCACGAACACCCTAGAACCTTTACAGCTGCGTAGAGATGTTGCGTCCATGGCTGTATTTTACCGTCTGTACCATGGGGAGTGTTCTGATGAGCTCTTCCAATTAGTCCCACCCTCCCCTTTCCTACACAGGACAACGCGTGCAGGTCTTAGATGTCATCCGCACACGGTGCAAAACATCCGATCAAGAACCAAGCGGTTCGGAGACTCTTTCCTCTGTCGCACCATTAAGGCCTGGAATTCATTACCAGCTCACGTGTTTCCTTCTTCCTACAGTCCCGGGTCCTTTAAGCGGGGCGTGAAAAAGCATATGATAAGGCCGTCAAGCTGAGTGTCACCATTGTCACACGGTATGTGTAAGTAATGGTGACCCTCTTTTCTGGGATTTTGCCTTCAGCTTACCATCAGGCAAGGCGAAGTCCAATTGACGTGTCCTATATATAAAAAAAAAAAAAAAAAAAAAAAAGTTATGCATTACATATATAATTAGCGGGCCCGAAGTCCAGTCGCGCATTAGATAGTGTCCGCCTGCCGCAGACCGACGCTGTACTGGGACGCGGAGCTGCTGTCGGCGCAGGGCGGCGGGTTCGTGGTGGGCGTGGGCGGCTGGGAGTCGTGCTGCGTAGCGCACCTGGCGCCCGGCCCGCTCGGGCACCGCGCCGCCGACGTGGCGCCGCTCATGGTCGCGCTCAACTACTTCACGCAGCTCGAGGTACGTCGTCTAGTGCGTGGTGGCGCGGGCGGCTGGGAGTCGTGCTGCGTGGCGCACCTGGCGCCCGGCCCGCTCGGGCACCGCGCCGCCGACGTGGCGCCGCTCATGGTCGCGCTCAACTACTTCACGCAGCTCGAGGTACGTCGTCTAGTGCGTGGTGGCGCGGGCGGCTGGGAGTCGTGCTGCGTGGCGCACCTGGCGCCCGGCCCGCTCGGGCACCGCGCCGCCGACGTGGCGCCGCTCATGGTCGCGCTCAACTACTTCACGCAGCTCGAGGTACGTCGTCTAGTGCGTGGTGGCGCGGGCGGCTGGCACTCGTTTGCTTTTTGTTTTTTGTCGTCTATGTTTGGTGTCGGATGGACAAAATCCTTAATCGCACAGCTATTGTCACCCGCAGGAAGAGATGAGCTGGCCCTAATATACTACACCGGGAAGCGAGAAACGGTGTGGATATAGGTCTAGGAGTGAATACAAATACATCTTGTATTATTTGTGATAAGAAATAGACCCAAACCAAATAATGACTCCTTTTCATTCTGAAATTGAAATATGTAATTCACATAGATTCACTTAAAAAATAATTGCAAACTTATTTGAACCATTTTATTTTTATTCACCGTTTGATCTTTAATCACCCCGTTGTATTATGTACAGACTGATACTTCAACTATTGTCTATTGTCAAATTTCCTTGTTCAGAGGTACACACTAGCTGTTATGTATAATTTGTTGATGCCCAGGGTCCAATGTGGCGTCTGATCCGCGGTTGCGGATTGTCCTACGGCTACGCGATACGTCCGTCGCAGAACGAAGGCCGGCTCATATTCTCTCTCTACCGGGCCAGCAACGCAGTTCAAGCTTACACCAAGGCAAAGAGCATTCTGGTAAGCATTCAATGACATAACAACACACACATGACGTTATTTATGGAAATTTTTTGGTACTTTT
The DNA here is from genome assembly GCA_963662185.1 of Eilema griseolum. Lineage (NCBI taxonomy): Eukaryota > Metazoa > Arthropoda > Insecta > Lepidoptera > Erebidae > Eilema > Eilema griseolum. Next base: position 11,457,258 of record OY759233.1, on the reverse strand, counting down.
AGGTACCTATAAAAAGTAATATTACCCATCTGCAGCGAAGCCAAACAGAGGCTCAATGTTTAGCCTTTTTGGGCAAGTCTGTATATGTTGGGCGTGGGAGACGCCGAGGCGGGAGCTTGTGGCGGCCCTGGTAGTGAGAGTTCTCACGCTCTCCACCTTGCTCGCGGCGATGGTCCGCTGCGCGGATGCGTGGGCGGCCGGCGGCTCCTTCTGCGAGCAAGTAATGCTCGTGAAGGAGGAGGCGGGGCGGGACCGGCAGCGGAAGCGACGAAGGATCGCAAGACAAGCTGCCCGCGTACGAAGGCAACTCGGGCGTCGGAGGTCGATGAACGACCTCCACCCCCATGAGCGCCGGCCTGGGGGTGACAGGTGGAGCCGCCTGTCACCCTGGCAAAAGCAGGCCGTTCTGGCTCCCCGTTTCCGGGGACGAATTGGGGACTATGTAGTCCCCACACCCGAGAAGAGGGCCAGATCGTGAGAGATGGCCCTGGGTCGGCCGGGGTGCGAGGGATATGCCTGTCAACCTCACCTTCGGCAACCAAAGCGACCCACAGGCGGCGTGCGTCTTAGTCGGTTCGAGTCCGACATAACCTCCTCCACCGGCTCCGGTGGGGAGGTATCCGTGGGGATTTTGCGAACGTAAAAAAAAATGTCTGTATATGTTAAATAGGTACGAAGCACACTAAACGAGTGATCTGATTTGGTGAATTATGTTATTTGATTCAATATTCATTGCACACTGTGGCGAAGAATGAAAATTTAAAAAGGGAAATCGATTAAAAATCTTATCTCGATCTAGTTTGTCATGCACTGTGCGACTAATTGGGAAGCTGACCGCAATTGGGTAATGGGCACCCCTCTCCACTGTTGCGCACATGTCATTGTATAGGTACTATTATAATCCATACTTCCATACTAATACTATAAAGGCGGAATTAACTCTGTCTGTTACGCTTTCACGCCTAAACCACTGAACAGATATTGATGAAATTTGTTATAGAGGCAGGTCAGACCTTGAGAAAGGACTTAGGCTATGTTTGGTATGTTTGTTTTCTAAAGGTGCCGTGTCATTTTATTTTATAAATTTCTTAATGTTAACAGGATGAATATTTAAGTGAAGGCAAATTTGACAAGGATCTGTTCGCGTCTGCAAAGAGTACGGCCTTGTTCGAGGTGGTGGAGAACGAGCAGAGCCCTGCCGACGTCGTCAAGCGTTCACTACTCAACTATCTACAGCGCGAAGGGGAAACTTACAACAGGTAAAACATTTGTCTCATACATTTTTGAAGACCTTAATTTTTTTCTAGGACTTTTGATATCAATGTGATTACCTACTATTCTTTTTAACCGACTTCAAAAAAGTCGATCATATATTTGACGTAAAATTATATATTCGACGTAAGACTAAAGTCTAACTTTTTATTAGCTGCAGTAAAATGACGTTTTGTGGGTTGCCGGTTTTTGAAGAAAAATAAATAGGGATGTAGCTAAATGAGTGAATCATAAATGAATGAACAGTTTGGTTTTGAGATTTAATATTAAGTTGTAATGTATTTTTTTATTCTATTATTGTTACTATACCAGAGGATTGATCTTTTTTATTGGAAGTATAGGGAGGTACATTTAAAATTAAACAAAAATGCCATAATAATGTACTTTAATCAATCTTTTTCGGAATTACTGTCACTGTCGCTTTCGGTAACACTAATAATAAATCTATCTGTCACTTCATCTATAATATGATCGAGGTGGCACATTTTGTCTTCCACTTTTATAGTGTGAGACACACAGTCACTCCACTTAGCCGGTGTCACTTTGTTTATACCTTCTTGAAATAAATTTTTAACTTCTTGCATTTTATACGTCTTATTATTATTTGCAACGTGACCCTTTACCTGCGCCCATACCAACTCAATGGGATTCAGCTCACAGTGATAAGGGGGCAATCTTAAAACTGTGATGCTTTTATGTGCAGCCATCTCGTCTACGGCATATTTCTCAGTAAGATTTTGCTGTATCACAATATCTATTAGAGTAGCCTTTACCATATTTGGTTCAAATACAATATTTTTATTAGTCAGCCACTCTTGAATTCGTGGTTTTGTCCACGACATCTTCGGGATTGTTTGGATCTTCCTAGAGTGATAGGGCGCATTGTCCATTACGACTACTGCATTTGGTTTGAGTTTGGGTAGAATACCGCGGAACCAATCCTCGAAACACTCTGCATTCATCTCGTCATGGTAGTCTTCTGTACCTTTCTTTGCTTCAAACATAAGAAGTCCGTCGTCCAGGAAGCCTTCTTCTCCGCCTATGTGACTAATTATTAGTCGTTTTCCCTTTCCTGTGGGATTTTTTAATCCCGTAGTCAGGCCGTCTAAAAATGCCTGTCGAGAAGAGGTAATGCTTCCATCAATCCAGGCTTTTTTTGTAGTATGACCTGAAAAGAACAAGAAAAATCATAAGTTTCGATAGCAAAACAAAAATGGTACAAATATAAGAAACTAAGAGTTGACACTTAAACTTTTTAGTTTGGCGAGATATTATTTGTAATATTATTATGTAACCATTATTTGTAAATAAATAAATAACCCAGGTCTCGTCTTGATAATATATATATTTTCCCTCCCTGCGATATTGTTTAATTAAACGCAGGTAGCGCTGGCGCCATGATATGATATCTTGTCTATCAATAAGCACACTCTTACGTGATCGAGTAACGAATTCGAAATTGAGATGTTTCATAATTTTTCTCAGTGTCTCTTTCGAGAAGTTGGGCAATCCTGGTTCATCATTTACAACTTGCAGCACCTAAAAAATAATATAGTTATTACCTAATTAGTTAATATTACACATGGGATAGGAGAAAACATACATAACGTATAATAAAAAGATGAGTGACGACATGTAAACTAACCTTTGCGATGGTGGGTATTTCATTTCTATGAAAGAACTGATGTACAATTCGTCTAATTGCAGTGAATGTGAAATTATCAAGTTTATCTTTAAAGGTAAGTTTTGGGCCAGTTTTTTCGGGAGGTTTTGGTGATTCGCTGTCGTTCTCCTTGTGCTCCTTTAAAACAGAATAAACAGTGCGGACGGATATTCCCAAGACTTCAGCCACCTTGTCAACGCATTCACTTGTTTTTGGTAATTCAATGTTTGGTTCTGAACATTTCACTTCAAACACATATTTGTAAACGTTTCTGACCCAAAGTTTTTCTGTTGCACTTAGAGCTACACGTGGCCTCTTTTTCTTAGGAGATAAAAACGTGTCTCCATCTTGCGATGTGCCCGGCAGAGCATCCATGTCTTTGATGTATCAAACAAAAAAAACTAAAACTATTAACGAAAACAGGCAATGAAAAACAAACACAACGTAACATAAACTTAACAATAATGATAACAAAAACAACGCGCAGTGGGCAAATCAAAATTATTCGTGTACTCAAAACAGAAGTTAGAAGCCGAATGAGCGAATGACAACCGAAACAAAATGGCGGCCAAGCGTCATCGTAGCACCATAACCAAAAATCAGTACTACCAACTTGAGAGAGCGGTTGCTTGAGTGTTATCTTGCTTAATGCGTAAAAGGATCAACGTTTATACAGCCTTTTATTTACATTAATATTAAATAGAATTTAGCATGATCATTATGAGGCAAATTATGGAACGATTAGATATTCCGTAAACTTTTGTGAACTGAATCACATCACTATAGAGATTAAGCTGTCAACATTATTTTACGGAATGACATTTAGAAACGTCATTTTACTGCAGCTAATAAAAAGTTAGACTTTAGCATTCATTAATATGTATGTTAAAATTCATCAATATGAAAGAAAAAAATCAGCGGAAGAGACATTTCTAATATTTGATAAATATGTACAGAGACCTAGTGCACGCAATATCAACTTCGACGGAAGAAGCGACCCATGCCGCAGCCGCCAAGTGGCTGCCGACGTTGTTCGACACTAATGTGAGCCGGCTGGGCATCACCTGTCATCCTGCTAAAGTCAACGATATGCACACCGCCTTTGCAAAGTAAGTTTTTCTATTATGATATTCCTAATTCCCAAGAAACCTGGAACATGACTAAAAATCACATTAGACTTGCCACTAAGGCTGCCTGTCCATTGGAGCGGAGTTAGGTAGCGGAGCGGAGTTGCGAACTGTGCCTGTACATTTTCCCGAAGCTAGGTAGCGGGGCAGAGTGAGAAGGTAATGCGGAGCGAAGTTGCGGACAGTGTCTGCTACAGGCGGAGCTAGGTCACGCGCTCACGGCAAGTTTGTTGAGCTGCCGGCCATGGGCGATTGGTTTAAGGTATGATTCTGCACTCTGCAGCACGCAGCAGTGTTGCACAGCAGTAGACGCATGGCGTACCATGAAATAAGACTTTAATATGATGATTGTTTATTTTAATTTATTGCAGTTTCTCAATAGCGACGTTTCTCCGTATTCGAGTTTAACAAGTAATGTATATGAAAAAATGTAAATGTTTAGTTTTAGACAAATGAGCGGATTACAGGACTGATTTTCTTTTATTTGTATGGACCATTTATATGTGTTCGGATGACGGGTCGTCTCTTCGTATACATTATTGGTTAAACTGCGGTACGGAGAAACAATACCACGGAGAAGCCGCAATGAATTAAAAAAATAAACAATATTATCATATTCAAATTTATTTCATGATACGATCTGCATCTCCTGCAGGCTGCTGTCTGCGGTCGGCTTCGGAATTATACCTTTAGTTATACAGCTTCCCCACTCCGAGTTTTAAAATGTATGAATGCAAATCCCTGTCCAATTAAGCGACGCGGAGATTTTATGCAATTGCTTAATTTTGGCACAGCTCCACTCCGGTTCGCTTCTTTGGACAGGCAGCCTAAAGCCAGACCAAAAATATAGCCGACGAAATATAGATGTAAGATATAAGTGTACTCATTTCCAAAGCATACATTTTGGAACTCGATGTCTGCTCTCTTACTCCCCCTTTCCTTGTAGATCCTGTTCGTTTCCTTCTCCGGTTTGTCATGACTTTTACTGAAGAGACTTCCGTCTGACCTCAAAAGTCGAGATGAAAGCCATCGCCAGACGCTCTTAATCAGCAGCAGGTGTACGGGCTTGCAAGAAATGTTGACTTGGACCCCGAAGATTTTGGTTGGCTCCATACAAAACAAGCATACCATGTATTTTTATGCCTATTATGACTAAATAATTTATTTCTACTTTCAGTATGAACATTAATCTGGAAGCGTTCGAGTCTATGGAGGCGTCTCATTTTAACAAATAAGTACAACACGATAGGTGCTTTTTAAGAATACAATAATTTTAAATAACTAGCACAAATATATTTTAATGTTTTATTAATTCCTATCAGCAATACGACTTTGGTCAGACGAAGTGTAATCTTATGATAATATTATATTATATTGTTGTTATTGTACCGTTTGGCTGTGCCTTACGTAAACAGATTTACTACATTATATATAAGTTATTCCTGTCATAACAGTATCCTGCAAGTTTACAGATCTAATTATATAAAATACGTATACAGAATGTAGTTTCAATTGGTAAAATTATCGCGCAGTATTAGCGCAAAGACAAGTCATAAATTGCATTAAATAACAGGCCAGTAACAAAAGATAGAGAAACTGATGGTCAGTTTCTGAATTGAGAAATTGAAGACTGACTTTATTTTATACAACTTAAATGGCAGGCAAGCACACGGCCCACCTGATGGAAAGTGGTTACTGTGGCCTATGAACATGTGCAAAACCAAAGGAACCACACCCATGCTGCCGACCCTGTAAGTACAGTTTCCGTGCAGATGACACAATCAGGACAAGCCTTTGGTCATCGACAAATTTCTCTAGTGAGCTCTGGCTACCATACTCACCGCCAGGAACACAACACGGAAGTTATTATTCTGTAGGGTGGAGGTACTTCTCCAGTCGGACTACTCAATTGGGACGGGAATACCGTCGTGTCCTACCTCTATGCAAATCTCTCCTCAACCTACGCCTACATACGTGCCGTGCGCAGTACGAAAATGTACGACAGTAGGCGCTGACGGAACTCGACTTACAAATCTCCCGGATTCTATTATAATTAACTAGCTGTTGCCCGCCACTCTACCCACGTGGGTATCGGTTATCGGATCCAAATATAGCCTGTCTTTTCCCAAGCTCTTATCTATCTCTGTACCAAAAAAAAGATGAGACACGAGCCTAAATGCTTTAAAGGCAACCATGATAACAATGGGATGAAGAAGGAATTTCAGAGTCGGTACTGTCAATGTCCTCATTTCAAATTTATCCTTCAAAAAACTCAACGCATAGTTAGATTAAGATAAAAAATTTAATCGAATCAGGCTGGATTCAAACCTGCGATCCTTCCCTGGAGACTACTCTGACCACCGAGCCACCGAACCCTGCTTAAATCCAAGCATAGTTGGTTCTATAACGATAGAAACTGCAGCATAGTTCGTTTTATAACGATAGAAACTGCAGCATAGTTGGTAGAAACTTTGCAGTTGCTAAACAGTAAACTGTACCCCATATTTGTATGGGCCGTAGTAACTATGTATTATCGAATCTGGTATGGGGACTGCATTTTCCAACCGGAATTTAGTAACATGTTTTTCCTTCAACTCTAGTTTGCCTTTTCCTGTGGATGATAGATAGACATGGATAAGCCCTCGCTGATCGATTTTTTTTTATACTAAGTTGGCAGACAAGCACACGGCCCACCTGATGGGAAGCGGTTACCGTGGCCTATGGACGTATGCAACACCAGAGGTGTCACACTCGCGCTGCCGACCATGAAGAAACCTTCTGATGCCCCTCTTGAAGAACCCCATATTGTAGGCGCTTGGGAAAACCGCAGCAGGGAGGTCATTCCACAGCTTGAGTGTGCGTGGGATGAAGTTTCTTTCATACCGCACAGTGCGCACCGTCTCAGGTCGCAATGTGCGAGGATAAATTCCCTGCCCATGGCGAGAGGTGCGATGATAAAATGTAGCTACGGGCATCATGTCAAACAATTCATCTTAGCACAAATATCGATTATATATATAAAATTATCATGTCCTTCCCTGATATTTAAAACAAAATGTCCTCTTGGAAATAAGACATAATATGTTATATTAATGAATTTATAAAAAGTCGACGGCGATCAACGCGTGATTTTGTATGGTGAACAGAGTAAAAATTAAAAATCACTGACAAGTCACAAGCCAGGCTCGTCTAAACACCACCTTATAAACTTTTATATCTACTATGTATAGTGTGGAATAAATAAGACAGTAATTGTGATAATAATTTTAATCACCATTTATGAATCTTAAAGCTATGTATGTCTATACAAAAAATATAACTTAAATTTAGTCAGATAATTAGTGAACATCATTATAAATCATCTCACAACCGCTGCAACATCTCCATCATATATTTCAAACCCATCCATATAATAATAATATAATTGCTCAACATTAATTCTTCGTAACAGAAATACTGGTCGTTCAACGTTAACAAGCTAGAGTGAAACGTGAAAACCGTTCATAATCTAATCTCGGTACTTACGTAATGAATCAAATAGACCACAGAATATACAACTTTCTACTAAATTGAGCTGACTGCACATTCAGTCAGTCATAATATTTTATAAAGTTTATTATTAATTTTTATCATTTAATTTTAACAATTATATATTTTTTATTTAAATGTTGTAATTTCCCTTGAATTGCATTGTGAAGCGCGTAGAAAACGATGGCCTAACATAAACCTGATAAAAACAACAAATCTTATGAATGGAATAGCGGTCTAGGTATGCAATCATTTGCTTGCGCGCGACATAATGTTTGAGACTCAATCTGTTGTCGCAACAACTATCCTATGCAAAGTATCACGTGTAAAGGAAATTACAGGACATCGTATCTCTTGTGTAACCCAATCATTCCTGATTTTATGATGTTCCGATACCTTCCTCTCAATCTATAACTTGGTCATTTTAGTCTTCAACTTGTCGTCAATGATTTAATACTGGTTAATTTTGTTAGTGAATTCTTTGAAATGGCGCAGTACAACTCACAAGGTACAAAAATAAAGTGGCCTTAGATTACAAGTATTTTTATAACCACAGCGTGTAGGCCATCCTTACTGTCTATCCCACCACCCACATCTGGTGAGGTATATATTAAATATGCGATATAAATTACTCATCTAAAACATCATAAAATTACATTGTACATGCAAGATATATTTACAGTTTTTATAACTTTCTATACTAATCGTAAAGAAAATAAGAATTATCAAGTAACGTTATATTCAAGGACACTATGCACATTACATATGCACAGTATGTAAATAATGCATATTAAAGCACCAACATATGTATATGGGAAATATATGAAGCATAATTTTGTATAATTTTGTTCGTTATGTTAAAAAGTAATATTTTTCATCACTGACAATAGATTCTTACAACATATCCGTTAATATAATAATAAATGTACTTACGTGCTTTGAAAAGAGATTTGGTAATAGTTAAAATTACACATAATTATTCTAAGATTACATTTATTAACTATGGTTACATTAATTCGCTATGGACATCTACCTGACGATTAAAATTCCCTAATAAATGAATGACTAATTTACGTTAATGTAACCTACGCAATAAAGAGGCGGCCCCATTTACACTACCTTACATATTCTGTAGTCGAGATATACTATACATACCTATACGAGAGGCCGTTGTTACTGCGTGCAGCGTGACCGCATCACGTGGTTAGGGCTACATTTCACCAATACGAACGCATTTAATTTCACTGGTGACATGTGACATCTAGCCTTGCGTCCATTTCAAACGATAATTGCGTTTCGGCTCTTAAAACTAAACAACAAACTGAACTTCGGCGTTTAATTGTATTTGATAGAATATTAACTATACCAGATATTTTGAATAGCTGTCACGCTTTCTTTGTCACGTATCATCCTTCAACATATTTTTTAAAGATTTTCTCATTTTGTTCAACTATTCAAATTGATAAAACATTAATAATATTCAGGTAATTTTAGCACATACCGTTTATTTGATAAACACGAACATCATGCAACCCTGCAAGGTCGTGCAGCGGTCACACGCAAATAACTGAGGTATAAACATTACAATGTAAGACCTCGGGAGTGATCTCAATTTACTCGCCTCACCCGACGTCCGCTAAAGCTAACCCTTTATAACAATCCTTATTTTAAACGGTCGTTAGCAACAGAACTAATCTCCACATTTGACCGGCAAATGGTTGCTCCTATGAATACCTTCTATAATAGGGAAATTAAATAAACAAAAATAATGTTAGGTACATAGCTGTGCGAAGGCTGGTAACCCCGCAGTTCCATCCCATCCAGTACAGGCATATACTTATTCTTTGAAGCCTCTAGGCACAATCGCGGAACAGTAGAGACAAATTGAGTCTATTGCTAAAATTCTGAAAGAAATATCATTTTTCATCAACTTTTATCTTCAAATTACTCTGTTCTGTGTTGATTCAGACTTCTCTCACTGGTTTCAAGGTTTATTTTTAAGTTCCTCCATCGTTACACGATTGAACTCAAGCGTCCTGCCTATACCAGCGGACTGAACATTCCGTCAAGTTTCCCTTCGATGTTACTAAGGGTACTACTACAGCATTGAGCTTCGTCTACAAGATGCTGGTGTCAATAGGCCGCGCGTGATTGCGCAGCGCGTCCCTGATGTACCCGCTGATGCTGACGTCCGCTACGAGGTGAAAGAAAAACAGGTGTTCAAAGCTTTTGAGCGATATAGATCGTAGCGCCGGTAGCCGCAGCAGTAGCGACGCGAACCGACCCTCTTCAGAGGCGCGCGATCGTCTGCAGTACTCGTCGAGGCAGGAGAACATCTGCAAACACCAGGCACATCATTATATAATTGTACTAGCTGATGTCCGCCCGCGTGGAATTCGATTTGCGTTCCCGTGGACTTTCAAAAATACGAAAAAATGTCAGAAAACAAATTGGTATTACCTTTTCTCGTAAAGCATCGACTTCTAGTCTGGTATTCAGTCCTTTAACGTCTGAAAAAAATAACACAAATTATTATTTCATTTCATTCACTTATAAACATATCTATACTAATATTATAAAGCTGCAGAGTTTGTTTGTTTGAACGCGCTAATCTCTGGAACTACTGGTCTGATTTCAATTATTCTTTCAGTGTTGGATAGTCCATTTATCGAGGAAGGTTTTAGGCTATATCATCACGCTACTACTTAAGGGAGCGGAGCATTGATAATAAATGTTAACAAATTCGGAAATTTTTCATACATATTTTGAAGACTAAAACATACGGGCTCAAAGGGGTATGAACCTTCAAAATATACCCCGGACGAAGCTGGGGTGGGTCAGCTAGTATATTATATGTTTAAATATACTAATAACGCAAAATATTTTTCTCCTAATAAAGTGTGTAAATAGTAACATCGATAGAGAATTAAGTGAGTAGTTTTGCTATTAGGCGATCGTAGGAGGTAGGACACGATGGTATTCCCGTCCCAATTGAGCATAATAACCTCGTGTTGAGAAGGGTAGCCAAAGCTCTCTGGAGAGCTTTTGTGCTGTCAGTGGGAAGACTACAGGCTTGTCCTCATTTTGTGTTCTGCACTGACGGTACAGAAACTCTCTGTTCTTACAGGGTCGGCAACACTGATGTGACTCCCCTTGTGTTACACACGTTCATAGGTCACGGTAACCACTTTCCATCAGGTGGACCGAGTACTTGTCTGCCACCTAAGTTGTATAAAAAGAAAGAGATGGGAAATAAATAAATGGGTTAGTTCTATCCCGACATTCGCAGGTAAGAACAAAATTGTTTTGGATTATTTGTGTTCACAAAATATTCTAAAGTAATCGCTGTCTTCCATTCGTTTAATTGATAATGGATTTTCCCAAATTCGTCGATGCTTTCGTTTCCGTCTTCGAGCCAACAAGAGTGTTTCGTCGTCGGAATCAATTTTGTTACTGAGTGTATTGACAATCGGTACATCGTAAACTCACTACAAATACGCGACGTTTCCGCGGGCCGCGCAACCACTCCGCCTCGAAACAACTATGTAGTATGACAAGACCCTTAAACTAGAAAATAATCATCAAAGTGCATTACACCTACCGGGGTTGAGTAGTATGATGGCCTTGAGTGCGACGTACTCGGCCTGGTCCATGCGCAGCGTGCGCATCTTGAGCGACAGCTCCGACAGCACGCGGTCGAAGATCTGCCCCACGCCCGCCTGCTGCGCCGAGTTGCGGTGTAACGTCATGCCTGCAGCACAACACAAACGTACACTCATAACATTACCATCATTTAAATTGGGAAATACGCTTTAAGTGTCGTTTTAATGGCCTATATAAATTATTTGTTACTTTGGGTTTGACTTTTGGTACTCAAAAGGGTAGATCTGACTGCGAAATATTATGGTAAATTAATTTACTGTTTTGCTGACAATCTCTCTGCTCTTACAGGGTCGGTAGCGCGGCTGTAACTCCCCTGGAGTTGCACACGTTCATAGGTCACGGTAACCACTTTCCATCAGGTGGGCCGTGTGCATGTCTACCACCTAAGTTATATAAAAAAAAATGGCAACATTTAAATGCCAGCCAGTCATTTATATATAGGTTTAGATAACGGAATAGATTAGAACGGGACATGAACCCCTGACTAAACCTTTCTAGGAGGAAAAATTTCATTACATTTCGATACGCTCAAAATGTGATTTTATTTAGCGTAAATGTTGATGATACCAAGGGGTCAATGGAAATAAAATGTCAAATAAATTATGCAGTTGTTTTCTTTCAAGTGAAACTTAAGAATAAGATAATCTTTATTGAATAATAAACAATATGTGTATGTTATGCTTAAGTAACTAAAATCAATTCAAGGTACAGGCATTTATAGATAGATGTCGAGTTACTGGACGGACTCAGAACCATGCTCCGGCCCCATGCTGGGAACTAACCTGTGTTACTGTAGCAGGAAGACGACTCGGTTTCCGTACCTGCAACTCGACGAAGGTTATAACAATGATACCTAAGCCTTCAAAGAATTTACCGTGTTCCCAAACAAGGCGTGCCTGTATATTGGGTAACTGGTGTTATACAGATAGAAATGTATCCTAGTAGAATACCCGAATGTAACCACTGGGGATGAATATATAATAATCGATCATCCTTCTAGGCATAACCTAGTGGTTACGCCTAAAATCCTCAGCAGAGGCATTCAGGCATTCCATATGTAATTGTTGTGAAATGATGTGTGTGTGATAATTAAATTAAATAAAGTTTATTTCAGAACAAGTACATAGAAGGTTAGTACGTAAATTTTTCACTTATATACTATTGTTAGTAAGGTATTGTTAGCAATGTGTAGTCAGTCATATTTCGTGTATGTGTTTGTGAATAAATGTTTGTGCGTAAGTATGTGAGAATAAGTCTAATGAACAGAATAATCTAATCTGGTAAGAAAAGTGAATTTTTGTAAAATAAATTATTAAAAAATATTCTACTGACCATGTAATCTTATTCACCCCATGATCCTTATTCCCCACTCTTTACTCGGTATCTACTTAAAGCCGGCACCACCGATCTTTATTTTTATTCCAGAGTTGTACGCAAAGCATTAACCCTAAACATTTTATTGAAATTTATACACACTTACCTATTTCCCTACTTCAAAATAATCAATTTATGTACATATTCAATACTCCTGACATTTGTTTTGAGTCGTTACCCTATTCGTTTTCCAATGCCGTATTTCGTGCCACAAACATTATATGACTTAGCAATTACATCATAAAATTAGATAATCAATAAATCCTACGATGAATAAAAAGTTAAAAGATATAATCTAGCATTTTCAAGTAGCTGCGACCTTGCCAACACGATATTCAAGGTGATTAAAAATAAACGGATTGGTTTCAGTGAATTTTATAATAAAAAAGCTAGCTTTAACCCGCGGTTTCACCTACGTGGATGTCACTTATCGCTACTTTTGGTCATACCGGGGTTTTAATCAACCAATGTGTTTTTTATCGCAGGTTTATAAGTACCCGGTCAATGGCAATAGGCTCGCCACCTATTACATTGGGACCTAAACATAAACTGGCGAAATGTGGGTGCTAGCACCTCTGCCTACCCCTTCGGGATATAGGCGTGAGTTTATGTTATGTCATTGCGATGAAATATATATAGATTTTCAATTTGATCAAGACTTTGAAACGAATAAAACCGCATCAAAATTCGTTCAGTAGTTTTTGCGTCCATTTTTTTTTCTGTATCGTTCAATAACATAACCAGTTTTCTTTTAAATATCTTCAATGTACGGACACGACCACTTTACAAATTGTATAACAATATAGAAATTAAATAAAGTAATTCATAGAAACGAGTTCCAAAATTCACCAACCTTTAGTAGATTGTAATCATTACACAAAATAAGTACGGAATTGAATTGGGCAACTTTATACAAAAGGTACCACCTACTAGGTTACATTGTTAGTGTTTGAATATTGATAAGGATTAGCTTTGTTTTGTATCGCTTTTGTATTATTTCGGAAGTGGGTGGGGCACAACTTGAAGTTCAAAAGGCAAACAGTTGAGGCCAGTCCTAGTTGTACGTACACATTACGAATTAACCAATAATTACGAATAAACCACTGGATTCTTTGGCTGTAAGCTTGTATAGTACAGTAGCTTGGAGGGTGTAGTTATATAAGAATCTGCATAACATAAACTCACGCCTATATCCCCGAAGGGATAGGCAGAGGTGCTAGCACCCATATTTCGCCAGTTTATGTTTTAGGTCTCAATGCAATAGGTGGCGAACCTATTGCCATTAACCGAGCACTTATAAACCTGCGATAAATACACACATAGCTTCGAAAAACATCGAAATGTCATTGGTGTGTGCCATGGTAAAACCTGGGATCAAACCCGAGACCCGAGACGACAATATAAGGATCTAACCCTTTGTAAATGCGACGATTGATTGTAGTCTCATAGATCGCATCATCAAATGTTGGCAACATTTCTAAGGAACCAATTTACTAACAAAAAACCTTATCGAGATTCATCCTCATGGTAAATACATATAATCAAGCCTTTATCCCCGAAGGGTTAGGCAGAGGTGAATTAACACCCACATTTCATCAATCATTGTTTTCGTCCCCACGTAATAGGGGGTTAGCCTATTGCCGTCTTCCGGGCACTATTGTTGACTCAAGCTTTGTATCTGTGCCTGAGTCCGAGCTATATATATCCATCTGATGCTAAAGAGCCCTATCTCATAGTCGCCTAGTACCGCATGGGAAGATATGGGTAAATATCACGGTAAATAAAGAACTATTACTGTACATAGATACCTCGGCACAAACAGATAATATCCTTCTTTTCGAAGTTGATTAAAAAAACATTTTTTATGTAAGTAGATGAGAAATCATCTTCTTAGTGTTGTCCCCAGTTTCATCCGAGCCTTACACCTCGGTGCCAGTTTTCATTAGAATTCAGCCGACTGATCTCTAAACCCAAAACAATAAAAGGAGAAGCAGGATAGTGGGCCACGGGTTCCAAATTGTCAGCTTTGATCATCCAAAGGTTAGCCAATGGCTGTCACATGACAAAAAACGCCCAAACGAATAAGAAGTAGGTAATGTTGACTTACCGGGCATGAGACACATGAGCTGAGGTGGTACTGTGGTCCGGTTACCTGATCCGTCCACGGTCTCCCGCTCTTCAGCCAAATACTAGAAAGAGTAAATCGTATCTTTAGAATACCTGACGTATGTAATGTTATTTTCATTGTACATTTTATGATAGCATCGATAATTTTTTTAAACTACTGGTGGTGAGACCTGTGCATAGCTAGTAATATGGGTTCTAGCAGACGGATATCATAATATGCATGTACATTCTTGTGCGAGCAAATAACGAATTGCTTATTGCTAATATTGTCGTGGAAACCAATTAAAGTAAATCAATTGCTTATGTAAAGAATGGGTTCAAGCTTGGCAGGGAGCTCTTTAATTAACACAATAGACAACGATACGAGTACCTAATTGAGGACAAGACGAGATTTAAATCTGTACTCTTAATTTATTGTGTTTACAGACAGATGTTCAAATAGAACAGTGTGATAAGGGAATGTTACGGTATGTTAGAAGAAGTAGTAACCACGATAAAGTGATGGATGCTTAGATGAGTCGGACACGTAGGAAGGATGGTCGAAAGGTAAATGACGAAACAAATTATGCAACCCATTAAGTCTTGACGTTTTAAAGAAAGGCCGTGTAAATATTAGTTTTTTTAAATTATTTTATTGTTTAAATTCCAACATAGGTACATTTACTTAGTTTAAACCACCCATCCTGCTTAAATCACAATGGTTTTTATGCGAGCGAGAGTTCGCCTATTGAAAGTTGCAAAATATTTCAATAATTTTTAATGACTTAACTTGACTTCAGGACTTGAATGAAAATTAATGAACACAATTATCTAAATGGTTTATAAATGGCTTTGTAAACTATTTATAAAGGGTTGCTTTGTGACATATTTTACACCATTTGTTCTGATAAGCTAAAGTATGATTTAAACGATGAAATTAAAATATGAAAACGATTATCAAATGAAAGTAGAAAAAGCGAAAGGATACGCCTTTACGGTTGGATCGTAGCAAGTAAAAAAATGTTCTCTGCCTTCTTCAAAGGAAAGAAGAATGTTCGTTTACTGCTAAAATTGTTAGAACTTACTTCCATAGAGCGCCAAGCGATAGCGAACAATAGCAGCTCGTTCCATGAGCTCTTTATGAGAAGCACCTGGTCTTCTAGCTCCAACTGGCTAAAGTGAGGTATGTCTCGCGCCCACACCACTAGTGCCGCTATTTGCTTGTTGCCTGTAACATAAGGTAGAAGACGTTGTGATGAAAGGGAGAAATATACATTATAGCTGGGTGATAAACGACAGTGTATACAATATTTACTACACCAGTGAGCCGCATTGTTTCACATACATTACCTACTGAGTCACATACATCAATGAGTCGTGTAAACTTCAGACAGTATTATATATTAACATAAGAATGATTTTTGTACATTTCATCTCACGGTCGATACTATTCCTCCAAAATACAGGCTATGCCTAGTTTGGTCGATAGCATTTAATACGTTTTGTACTAAGCAGAAAAATGTTCCATCAAATATTTTTACCTGTATACCTAGCGAATAGGACTTTTGAAGCAATAAAGATTCCTATATAGTATTATACGTTACTTGTTACAATATTTGTTATACGCCGCGTGGTTCCCGACAGAGTACAATTTGGACCAACCCATCTCTTCCTATGCGGTGTCGTACAAGGCGACTAAGGGACTGTTTAACATCAGACTGATATATACCTACAGCCCAGACTCAGCCTCAGGTGCATGGCTTGAGTCGAAAATAGTGTCCGGAAGACGGTAATAGGCTCACCCCCTATTACGTGGGACCGAATTCAATGATTGGTGAAATGTGGGTGTTAATTCACCTCTGCCTAACCCTCCGGGGATAAAGGCGTGATTATATGTATGTCTGTTACTTGTTAAAATTCGATACGGGTAAACGACAACATTAATAAATTCGTTGCGGAGACGCAACGAATTTAAAAAATAAACAGTATTATCACATTCCAAGTCTATTTTACGGTAGGCTGTATTTACTGCTGCGGTCTGCAGTTGCTGTATGCGGTCGGGTACGAACTCGTACTTTAAACGATTGATTAATGAGTGACAGAGATGTATTACGATATGAATAAGATATCTTTGTGATTACTAGCACTGTAAAGAGTTGGTAACTACTTACTCTAATCTAATATTCAATCAATCAATTAGGATTTAATGACAATGTTATCTATCAAACTTAGCAATTGTAATGAATTTGTGTGTATACGAAACGTGCGAGCCTATTGCCGTTTACCAGGCAGCTGTGTTACTACTAAATATGTCCCAGAAAAATAGCACGACCAATGCCTGATCAGAACTGAAGCATCACACTTGCTTCCGATGTGCCACCGAAAGTAAAAGTTGAACGAACTTTGGGCAAGATATCACAACCATAACAACGTTATCCGCGGTAAATATCAATATCTATAACTTTAGCATGATGCATTAATAATCGTTAACCTTATCGAGCATTAGAAATTCATTACTACCTTATCCACACATGTATATCTAGATACAATCTAATTGATGATAAGCGACCAATGAACCTGATGAAGGTTGATCAAGTTTCGGACACGAACTTGAAGTTTAATGATAAAGATAATAATTTATTTATTCATAATCATGAAGTAACCGCGGTAGCCTAGTGGTATGAGTAATGGACTATTGAGACGAGAACTCGGGTTCGATCCCAGGTTTTACCATGGCACACACCAATGACTTTTCGATGCTTTTCGAAGTTATGTGTGTATTTATCGCAGGTTTATAAGTGCCCGGTTAATGGCAATAGGCTCGCCACCTATTACATCGGGACCTAAACATAAACTGGCGAAATGTGGATGCTAGCACCTCTGCCTTCGCCTTCAGGGATATAGGTGTGCGTTTATGTTATGTTTATGTAATCATAAAGTACATTTTTGTTTACATCACTCAATTGATCTTACATAGGTACGTATCCTTTAATAATGCAATGCATTAATAAAGAAATGCATGCATTACAAGACTGTTGCTTCTTTACCTGAACTGAGTTTATTACAAACTTGTATTTCAGGATCAGAGCTCTTCTAGCAAATGATCAGATTGTCTATCTCTTCTCTATTTAAATCTAAGTACATTAAATTAAGGTAAATTCAAAATTTCAGTAGGTTAGATCAAATTTATATTGAAATCAATATTTTCAATTCTTGATTCAACTAGTTTTAAGTTACCTATCAGACTAACTTGTAGAATACAAAACTATAACAGTTTAATGATAAATAATGAACGATTGAATCATTTGTATATAAATCGACGAAAAGAAGAAAGTACGAATCAAGTTAGGAAGGGCAAGAGAGAGAAAGACAGCAGCAGGTACATGCTGTAAGAATGCTTCGAACTATCGAACGGAATCGACAGCTGAATTTGAGGTGAGATTTCAATTGCGTATGCTCTCAATTTGGTGACGTCACATTAGAATATGCGCAATTGAAATCTCTCCGCGAATTAAATTGTCAAGTCCGTTCGATCGTTCGAAACGTTCTTACTACATGTGCCTGCAGGTAGTTACTTATAAACGCTTATTTTTTAATCTACAAGTAGGTTATAAATCATTAGGTAGGTATATAAATGACTATTACCTAAGCACGTAACCGGCACGTAAGATTCAGACGTACAATGAGTCCTAGTCAGAACCGCATTGCGTGATTGATGATGCCCCTGGTATAAGGAGCAATCGCTATATTCTCACGCATATTTAGGTAATACGACGTACCTATACTTACCTATTTATCTATTGATATAGCATATACTTTATAGAACTCTAAAGACTTATCGCTACTGGAAAACGATATAAAGCGATAATTTTGTCACTTTAGTAACAATATAAATCAAAGATTTTTTCAAACCCTTGCTGTAGGTAGGTACCTATATTAAGTAGATCCTTGAAAATTCTGATGCTATGATGATGACATATTATGCGCAGTAGGTACTTGTTATCAAAACAAACCAACAAGGCCCCCGTTTGTTTTTATGATGCATAATGCCAAGGGTAATGTGAGTCACAATGTGTTACTGTATTTTATAGATCATTATTTTCAAGAAACTGCATGCCTCGTTGGTTCCATAACACAAGTTTTTGTATGCACTGACACCATATGGGATGTTGATAAGTTTGAATCCCAGATCGGGTAAAGTAATGTTGAAATTTTATGTTCATCGGCTCTGGGAATGACACCGCAATAGGTCAGACGGGGTCAGAGTGTAGAGTATAATTTTGATACTGGTCTACTCCTTACGTCGAGCCAAGAAATTTATTAGTTAGGTACTAGCTATTCATTTAAAGACATAACTAATTATCTATAATCAGGGTAAAATCATTAAAAGTAATATATTAACTTTCCTATTAGATAAAACCTAACATATCTATAGCTAGAAAACTTTACCGCGTCATTGATCACAATGATTGATGGCATTAGTTAACGAGTCTTATTTATATCTCTATATAAGTAGAATGAAAGATTTTGTTAACAATCTAGAATTCACCACTCTTCAGAAATTCGAAATCAATGACTAATCTAAATAAAAAAAACAATCAAGAGATAAAAACAATCTAATTAAAATCGTACGTGTAATGCGATTGCAGAGCAAAATCCCGACAATACGTAGGATTCTCTTTTGTTTATGACCTACGCTTTATACCTTTTCTGTATAATTCACACCCAGGAATACTTCAACTAGTCAAAATTACAATACGCAGTGAAAACTTTACATGTAGCATGAAAGCTAATTTTATAGGAGACGCACCTATATAATATATGTAATATTTCTATCAATAACACAAAGTTCTCTGATCATTTTAACTCATCTACACTTTTTACTAGACTTTTGTAACTTTTAAAGCGCCATAAATCGCATCATCATCTTTCAGTGTTAAAACAACAATAGCTGATAAATTAGATGCTTGCCCTGACGATATTAATTTACTGTAGACGCTACCAATAACGAACGTAACTTTCTATAACATAAAAGCAAACAAAATACCTGTTCGAAGTTTCCCGTTGAAATCCAATATGAATATGTTTTCGAGTAAGCTTTGCATCCCAACGTTACGATAATTAAATCGATCATGGTAGTATTTTACCCGTAAACATATTTAAATGTAGAACCTATTCACTATAATTATAATTACAATTGTTGTCGAAAGTTTCAAAGATATGTACCTACCTATAAATACAGACCGAATTTATTTAAAAAAATAAATACAATTACTTATAATACAAAACTATGCTTACTATACAATATACAAAAATGAAATGGAGAAAAAGAAGAAGACTGCAACTTTAGGCATCGAAAAATTCCTCCCCATCGATCTCTACTGGTACCGTGCCCAAGAAGCTGGTGGCATTACCACGCTGAATGGGGATGCCAATTCTTTGAGCGAGGTAAAGGCCAGCCCTACCCTATGGTCACGGAAAGCGTCGTCGATCAGTCGCTTCGCTATTTCTTCGAACAGCGCGCGCGCGCGCTTGGACCCCACGGACCCAACGAAAATAATATGAAATGTACCTACCTTTTTATATTAGTAAATCATTGCATAATAGGCTCGCCTAATGGTAAGTGATTACCAGTGCTTATTCTGATAAACCTCTGTATGTTTAAAAGCTGATGATAATACGTTAAAACTGGTAGGTGTTTATACAATAATTATCTTGCCGTTACGACGACGCGAAGCCGCGACGGAAGCCGTGGATATAACAATTTCACATATCTACATAATACTTAGTTATTCTGAGTTATTTCGTAATTTAAAATTTAATTATAAAATTTCGGAGATTGACTATATTTATTAGATAACCTATCCTACAAACAAATATAATTGTGTTAGATAGGTAGGTACGGTAAAAAAAAATGGTGTTTCTCTGTATAATATGTATGTATTTACAACAAAAAAAAGTATCTAAGTATGTTTATCCGCATTCTAAATCCCATAACAGAAGCTAGTTAAGCTATGCTTACCATGGGTCTAGATAGCGTTGTGTGGAACGTTGTGGAATATTATAAAAAAAAAAAGAAATCGACGGGGAGCGAAGAATAACTAAATATTATAAACGGTAACTGAATTTTCGTGTTCCATGTCACGATCGTCTCTCACATTATTTTACAAGTATTACAATATATTTTGACTACAGTCAACGACAAAAGTTCATTAACATTGAAATATTAGAAAACATATATTGGAATAGGTACCTACATGTATAGTTAATGTGTTATAATTCCCAGAGGACATAGTTAATATATTTCATATGTTTTATTTATCATTTAAAGTAACTTTTATGAGCTAAGGTGATCAATAAATTTGAAATTGTTATGCTATCATAAGCTGTCATTGACTGTACTTACAACATTATCTATTCTTTGGTAGGTACTACTTGACATATTCTGGAATATCCTTGAATAAGTTACAATACTTGAATTTTAAATCAATTGAGTAAAATGATACTAGTTGTGATGTTAGAAATTGTTAGATACGCTATTATATTTAGCAGATAAAGCTAAAGTCAAACTGGGAAGCCAGTGATTTGGAGGAATTCTATGACTATTAAACAAGAGTTAATTAACCGAATTACCTACATTTAAATTTAATTTCACAACACAAAGGTACAAAAGAAAGGAATAAAAGATATTCCAATAAATACAGGTGTTGAGTTCTTTTTATACCACTTAGGTGGCAGACAAGCACACGGCCCACCTGATGGAAAGTGGTTACCGTGGCCTATGGACGTGTGCATTTCTGTGTCGTCAGTGTAAAAAACGAAGCAGGACAAGCTTCACACAAAAACTCCAGTGAGCTCTAGCTACCCTACTCACCACCGGGAACACAACACAAAGTTATTATGGCCGCGGTATTCTGTAGGGCGAAGGTAATTCCCCACTCGGATGGCTCAATTGGACGGAAATACCGTCGTGTCCTACCTTCAATTGAGGAAAATACCAACAAAGAATAAAAGTGTGCTGTCTCTCGCGTCACTGAGACCGACATGGACGACACTCGATAAGCTATCGATACAACTGTAAACCAATGTGACATTAATTTCAGATAAGCTAGTTCCTGTTAAATATAGAAATAGAAAGTACCGCGCGATATGGACTCGTTTTGAAGGCCAACAATGTTATCAGAATATAATTATGAAATTATATATAGATATATATATAGTAATATTATATTACTGTATCGCTACCACGACGTGATTATAAGTATAAGTATAGTATCGAGTTTTGGGCGGCGACCCAGAAGGAGAGGGATGTACCTATATGTTATTCAGTCTCTTTGAAGCGACAACGCCTGCGTTAATAGCACATTTCGTTGTACTGTACCCCTAGCATGAAAAACTATTGTGATCGTATAGTAAACGTAACGAGAGAACGGAGCATTGCGATTGGCTGGATTCACACACAAACAGGTTCACAGCAGACAGGCAGCCAATCGCAATGCTCTGTTCTCTCGTTACGCTTGCAATACGATTACGTTAGTTTTTCGTACTTGGAATGCTGATTTGAAAATGTTAAGAAAACTTTATGGATCGTACAGTACCCGGCTTTGAAGTAGCACGTCGAGAAGAGAGTGAGAGTCCAGTCAACATAGGCTTGATACATGTTTATATAATACTAAAGTTATAAATGTGATATCTTTTAAACCCAAATAGTTTTAACTACTCTATAAAGCTGTCAGTCTGATGTGCGATATAAAACCCACGCTTCATACCGTAGCAAGCTGATATTAACTAGACTCCTCTTCACAAGTATGACAAAAACTGGGTACTGTAAAGTGCAGCTGTAGGTGCATAAAGGTCGCGAATTTGTATCTCAGTTGGGGCAAAAAGTTAAGCGGTTTTTCTGACGAGGAATTTGCCTAGAGTCTTGAAAAAGTGCTCTGTTGACGGCAATGTGCAACAGGTTGCAAGACTTGCAAATAATCGCCTACACTCGCTCCGGATTACAACAATAGGCATACAAAAAATGTTTATTTCATACAAGAACCCATAAACAAGTTAACATGAGCGTTCCGAGAAACATGAATAACACACATGTTTTTTGTCTTTACTCAATTTGACAAGGATAAAGTTACAAAATAATCACTATTTCATGTTCTTAGAAAGAAACACCGATGATAGGTAATATTGATGATAGATAGGTAGGTAATATGGTAATATTGATCACATGTAGAAGACATTTTTTTTCATATGGCAGCACCCTCGGGTTCTATGGTGAAGTATCTATGTCGGAATTCAACTGACTAAAACCACATGGTGTTCTATCATGGGAGCCTATTGCAAAGAACCCTAGGTGTACCTGTGCTCTAGGAAGATAATCCCCAATAGCCCCAGCGGCCATTGGCTGACAATAGTGCGAATAGCCTCACCATGGCGTGCAGGGAGCCCTGCTCTACTCTATTGTAAGGTAGGTACCACTGACCTAGTACTATAGTATAACCTCTTTTTGATCCAAGCGCCAATGGTGGTTACTTTCAAAGCTTGCATTTTGGAGCCCTAACGCCTTTTCTAACTCCTCTTTTTTTTTTTTTTTTACGTGCGCAAAATCCCCACGGATACCTCCCCACCGGAGCCGGTGGAGGAGGTTATGTCGGACTCGAACCGACTAAAACGCACGCCGCCTGTGGGTCGTTTTGGTTGCCGAAGGTAAGGTTGACAGGCATATCCCTCGCACTCCGGCCGTCCCAGGGCCATCTCTCACGATCTGGCCCTCTTCTCGGGTGTGGGGACTACAGAGTCCCCAACTCGTCCTCGGAAACGGGCCACGCGCGCCACCGCCGCGGCCTGCTTCTGCCAGGGTGACAGGCGGCTCCACCTGTCACCCCCAGGCCGGCGCTCATGGGGGGCGGAGGTCGTTCATCGACCTCCGACGCCCGAGTTGCCTTCGTACGCGGGCAGCTTGTCTTGCCTTTATAATTTAGTTTAATTTGGTGTCTAAGGTATCTACCTACTAGCTTTCTACCCTCCAACCCTGAAAGAAAGAAGTCTGCGAAGAGAACATTTTTGTACCTAGGGGCCGTTCATGTATTACGTAAGCAGATTTATTACAATTATTTAAACGCCCCCCTCCCCCCCCCCCCTGACTCTTGTCAGCAAAAGTAAGCAAATCTCTGACCCCTTGCTTATGTAAACATTGGTACCTATATTTGTAGGCATATTTCTTTTCATTTTTGGTTTTTAGGATAATGTATGGGGTAATGCATGTTGTAGTATGTGTGAAAAAGTAAATAACTATTGCTTACGTAATCATTATCTAGACACCCCCCACCCCCAATCAAAAGTAAGCAATGCAAAGACCCCTCCCCCCTTTAGTGCTTACGTAATACTTGAACGGGTCCCCTACCAGCATTGGTGTATTACAGTGTGTATCACTGGTGAGCATATTGGTTGGCTTGGTCCACGAAGATGTACCTATTATTTTTAATTAATTCTTTGTACTTGTGAATTTTGGGTAATGTAACAACTAAAATAATTGTCAAAGTCCATTTAGCTTTCAGCCACGTACGTAGGCATACTAGAGTTACCTACTTAGCTGACAAAAAAACATCATAATAAAACATTTTTCTCTACAAAGGTAGCTGCAATATAATAATAATATAATTCAAGCAACATTTAATATTTTTGTAGATATACAATCTGACGTCATTTTAAACCAGTTTCGAATTATATAAGCCATTGTAATAATGTATATATGTACATAAATACATATCAACATACCGGAGTTTTTATATCGCGTAGAATTCTTATTTGTGCGTTTCAATATCTACTTATTGACATCATCTTACTACGTCAATAGGGATGGACACGCGAGTTCCCATTTAAAACGTTCTTACCTATTTTATTACTCTCATGATAATGTACCCACTCGATCTAAAAATCTGAAACTTCATATTCGTACCGAAGACTAAATTATCTACTGTTCTAAAATTTTAAATATTTAAATGCTGCTGTCATTTAGGGACGTGACTATATAAAGTAATGTTATTAGTTTGTAACTTGTAACCGATTCTAAGTTCATTCAGTCCAGTAATAGCGAGTCATACACAGAAATATACTTCATTATTTTTATAATACAATGAACAGGCAGGTACCGCTTTTCGTTAGATAAAAATAGTTCACCCTATCAATTCTCCCAGACAAGGCACAAACTAAAACATAATCTATATTCAGCTTTGTTTACCAACCTTCCACTTGCTGTATGAGTGGAATATTCTACCCTCATCGCTCTACGTATTCCGATTTTGTAGGTAAATCCATATCCATACTAATCAATACTTCCATACTAATATTATAAATGCGAAAGTAAGACTGTCCGTCTGTTAGATTTCACGCCTAAACTACTGAACCTATTTTGATGAAATTTGGTATAGGGGTAGATAGGACTTTAAGAAAGGAGTTTGGTCGCGATAACCGACATCCACGGGGGGCGAAGTCGCGGGAAGCAGTTTGTAATATTATAAATACGAAAGTAAGAATATATTTTTAAACTTGGACGTTTTGATGAATTCATGTTTACGAGAATAAACGTGAGTCATACTTTCATACCTTTGTACTACCTATCGTTCCGGCAAGCTTGCACTGGTAGTGGTAACATGCTAAGTAACGACCAGAGCAACCTTGTCGAAATGTCAGGCAGTTCAAAAGTACTTTATATAATGACCGGCTATAATGTACAATAACTGCTCCTGGAGCGTTTTTGGATTTCATTGGTGGTTGTGCGAGACGCGACGGTGCCCAATCAATCCTAACGAGCTCGAAGGGCTTGCGTCATTGGTTGATTAGTCCTTTAATTATTTTTGTGTTTGGTCTGTTAAAGTGCATATGCGCGTACTTTCCCCTACTACGGCAACTTTGGTTAAAAAAATTCTCGGTGTCTACCACGATCGCATTAACACCAGTGAGCATAACAAATAAATATATGTATGTCACTTATGTCACATGAAGTTTGAACCGTCATCCAAGGTTATTTATCAGTACATCAAGCGAGTAATACAAGCCGCACAATCATGGCGTATTGCAACTATATTCAAGCGCGACCACCGATCGTAATTTTAATTTCACGTAACATTTTTATTTTCGACATGCTTGTTTTTTGTACTTCATAACAAGTTTCAACAGTCATTTGTTCACACGTTGATCTTGTTTTATTCCCGAAAAGACAAATTGAATTGCTTCTATTTGACACATGTATCACTATATATTGTTGAAAACTTAATACTGGCCGAAGTTTATGCGAATATCACTCATTGAAATAAAATCACTTTTTAATGTTTTCCGACGCGATTTATTTGATATTTACATTTAGCCCGACGTTTCGGGTATTTCACAGTAGTCATGGCCGGAGGGTGAAACGTCGGGTGAAATGTTAATAAAATAAATCATCTGTAAAAAGGTTTTATTTCAATTTTTGAAAAAGATACATAAACTGGAAGATGTTTTGGAGATTGTTTTATCACAGTTTAATAAGCACGTAATGCTACTTTCGAAATACGTCGTACCAACTAAATTCTGAATTTAACTCCAGTTTCCAAGAAAACAACTTAGATAATATGTTATCCATCTCAAACTAATAAGTAAATATTCTTTACTTTATTTTAAACTTATTTTCTATTTTATTTGACATCATTTCATCGATATAAATAATAATATGAATATAAGTCATTAATGATGAACAAATTTATACTTACCCCTCATTTTCACCTATTGACAAGTTGCAATATGTCACAGGCTTCAGTGTGAACGCAATTCTGTTGTATACTTGTTTACAACTTGTTGGTTATACATACTTCGTGAACGAAAAAGTGTCTGAGACAGTCTCAATACATGTATAAAACATATGTTTTGTGTTTTGGCTAGTCTGCTACAAGTTTTTGTATCAAACAATTTGTTTCTTAGTGAAAATGAGGGGTTTGATTGACTGTAACTACGTAGTAAATTTTTCATACCTATTTGACAAAGGCTAGAGACAGGTGCGCGGTACTTTGGTGGCACATTGCTGTCGGGACCAACACGTAGAAACTGGAATTCCTCGCTGGGGTCTGCCACTAAAGATTCCATCTCCAGTAACCGCTCGATTGATAATTCCTGTGGATTGAAAACATTGTTTTATCATTGAATTATTTAAACATGAGCTATTTTAGGGTTGTCGCTTGACAATAGAGATCATCTACAATGTTTTTTTTTTTATATATTTTAAAGTTTGTGTGTAGAGCCACCGTACATCCTCGGAGGCGTGAACGCAGCCGCTACGCAGAAGACACGGGTTTGATCCCCGCTCAGTACACATATTTGTATGCAGGAATATGGGTATTTGCATAAATCTGGTCGCTCCCCGAAGAACACTTCGTCAGTCCCGGTTGCCATACGAACATCTATGGCAGTCGTTACGGGTAGTTGGAGCCCTCAAAAGTTCGATATCACAACTGGTTGTGGAGGTCAGATCATGGAGGTCACGTCACAGAAAATATCGAAGTTCAGCCGCATCTTAGACGAGAAAGCCGACTCCAACTGAGTTGGGAATACGTTATTCCTAATTTGGGTATTCTCCACTATTTGGGTTGGGTTGGGTTGAGTTGGGAATAACCTATTCCCAACTCAACCCAAACCAACCCAACTTATTCTTCAGAGAACGATGAGTGTATATTGAACCTCTCTAAGACCTTTAAGGCCAAGTTAACCTCATCTATAAACCGCACGCCTGCTGATTATAACGGACGAGGCTCTGACGTTAGGACAGACGACAGACATTTCATGGTAGCCCTTCAAATTAAATTTATAATGCGCAGGCTTTCAAAGACCCTTCTAAACGTCTCCTTTTGCTTGACCCAAGGTTATTTACAAATGCCAGCATATTGCAGTTCAACTAAATTTTAAATCAAAATCGATAAGTCTGGTCTAATTTTAACACACTGTTATTAACTAAACAACTGTAACTACCTAACTACCAACTAAACCCACTTACACAAGTTCTGAAAGTAATATTGAAATATCCCTCTAATCATCATAAGTTATTCAAATTGATACTTAGAAATTACCCAAATGAATTCATTGTTTGTTACCATCGTAATGTCGAGATATGTAAAGCGGAACTCTTCAAACTAATACAGCCCCTCGAATTGGGGTTTATTATAGCTTACAAGGAATAACATTATATAAAAACCGCTTCCTTTTTGTTCAAAGCATTATTATTTCAGAAATAACTGACGAATAATGTTAAGAATAATAAATTCCTTGTTTTCAGTTCTGTTTACAGGATGCGGCCCTGGGTACTCGAGCAAATTTCTTTTCACTAACAAATCCTTCCCTACAAGGTAGCCTTAACTCGATAAAAAAGGATGATTTTAACACCAAGATTTCTAATTGACGGTAATCACACCTATTACATAGAACTAAAAAATATTCCTGGCGAAATATAGACGGATAAACACACTTATCTACCACTATGGGATACAATAGCGTGAGTGTATGCTTGTATATGCACATAATATCTTGTTCTGATCTTCTTGGTGTTATCTATTGCAAATATTTTGTTACTAATTATAATTTATGACACTCGTAATAAATATGATAAACATCTAGGTACTGTAACAAACCATTTTATAGACACGCAATAACGTAAACTGTATGTATAGACATTTACATTGAATAGAAAATATCAACAATTTTGTAACTGAAATTGAACAAGGGACGAGTACGAATATAAAATAGGAAATTTTGAAAAAAGTAAACATATAGGTACATATTTTACATCTGTAGATGTAGTTCTCAATCTGTACCATAAAACGTACCATATCTTTATAAACTTGTAATACGATCTGAAAATACAAATAGCGCGTCGTCATCGCGTTCGTCACAAGTGAAACGATATCAGATCGATAGTCGAGCAACGAGCGATAAACAAAGAAATCTGTTTAGTGGCGCGTCACAAGCCATCTACACCACATTTTTCACAAGAACATTATTGTGTATCGCTCTGAATAGCTGAATAAAAAATCTGTTGCTTTCGTGAATTTTGTATAGAAATATACTTTTAGGTTACAATCAGATTTCGCCATTTTTTTTAGGTTTACCTAATAAAGGGCAAGTCCATGTGCATCTACTGGTCACATTTCCTACGAAAACTTTATTAATAGAAATCCAGTTCTAGATTCAAAAGACCGGACGGAAATATTAAGGAAAATTAATGCAAATACAGGCAATATAACAAATTAGTGTCATTTTTTACGTAGGACTAATATTTTTTGTAATTCACTTTTCTTTTTACAAATTGAAACTTTTAGTTCATACTTTTTTCTAAAACCTAACTAAGTTAAATCATTATTTATCGGTCGAGCCGTTTCAAAGGATTGCTATCGCAAACACGATTATATTAAACTAGCTGACCCACCCCAGCTTCGCCCGGGGTATATTTTGAAGCTTCATATCCCTTTGAGCCCGTATGTTTTAGTCTTCAAAATATGTATGAAAAATTACCGAACTTGTTAACATTTATTATCAATGCTCTGCTCCCATAAGTAGTAGCGTTATGATATATAGCCTAAAACCTTCCTCGATAAATGGACTACCCAACACTGA
Organism: Eilema griseolum; assembly: GCA_963662185.1. Taxonomy (NCBI): domain Eukaryota; kingdom Metazoa; phylum Arthropoda; class Insecta; order Lepidoptera; family Erebidae; genus Eilema; species Eilema griseolum. Next base: position 11,427,894 of record OY759233.1, on the reverse strand, counting down.
AAGAATCATTCAAATCGGACCAGTAGTTCCAGAGATTAGCGCGTTCAAACAAACTCTGCAGCTTAATAATATTAGTATAGATTTATTTTAATGTATTTACAGTAATTTACGGGAAATTCATCACGTAAGCTTCCTAAGTACATCACACCCACCATATTTTACCCATTTAAGCTCTTCTGTACAAAGTTATCGTGGCATTCAACAATATAAAATGGTGAAGGCAATTACTTTTCATTAAAATCGACTTAAACAAGTTGAGTGCTAAATTGCTCATACAAACTCATAAACTGGTTAAGTTTACGTTCATATATCATGTCTGTTTTACATCCACGCTAATTAGAGGCAAGTGTAAAAGGCAATCGAGTAATTGTATTACTCGATTGCATAGAGAACAGGTATACTTACCTATACATATTCTATATTAACAGGAAGCGAACATTATACCTTTACGCTATCACGCTACAATATCTTGTTGACACCGCTTACGAAATAATATAAAACAAAACATCTAGCTTTCTGATTAATTTCTATTTTTTCAACGACTGTAGAAAATTCGAATAAAGTTGTAAACAAATAAATGTTCTAGAATATTGTATGAAAATTGAATTTAAGATCAACAAGATATTCTTGATTTGCAATCAGAAATTGCTAGATTTAATCAATTTTGATATTGACTTTTACAAAATATGGCTGCCTTGAATTCAGATCCGTTTTCAAAGGAAACGTGCAACGGATTCAGATTACCAATCAACATGGAATTAAATGTAGAGAGATGGAGGAAAATCATATCTTTCAATATTTGATACCGCTTTTTAAAACGGAGAAGATTCGCAAAGATAAAATTACGCTTCTGAATAATATGATAAAACGATCCTTGGCATATTGTCATATATAGGTAATATTGTCTTTTGACTTATGTATGACTAATCAATATTATTATTTTACATAATACTTATAACTGAATAAATTAATATTCACCCCCTCAAGAAATATTACGTAAAATAATGATCTAGGTGCATTACAAAATTACAAACCTTGCTGGTGTTACGTTTGCCATTATTTATTTACCATAACTACGTGGTTAGTTCTGTTTAAGAATAAATATTTTAGGTTTAATTAATGACGACAAAAAAACTTTTCATACCTAATCGATCACTTTATTATCTCACTTGCTAGTCATATAAGTGGGTTTTCAAAAAAATACTAATACTAAATAATACCAATTCAAAAATTTTAAATGTTGATGACATTATATGTAATTAAAATAAAATTTAGATAAAATTAAGTAAGTGGTCGTAATTGCTGCTTCACTCTATTCTTAGAGGCTCTATAGTTCTACCTATTGCATTGAAAACTCTGACTAAGGAAATATGTTTCCTTCATTTAAATCAGAGATTGAAAACCAGGCAATAAATATAAATTCTGAGAATCGAAAGTGTCATGGTGTCATAATGTGACATAGGTATGTCAGATACGTCACATTATGAAATGCATGACACTTACGATTACTTTATTTCATTAATTTTATATCAACACTACATATCTATAAATTTATCAAATATTTTATACAAAAAATAATCGTTCGAAGAAGTAGTCTATTTTAGTCCGAGTTTATATATTTAGAAAATATATGATACATAACATATAACATAAACTCACGCCTATATCCCCAAAGGAGGTGCTAGCACCCACATTTTGCCAGTTTATGTTTAAGTTCCAATGTAATAGGTAGCGAGTCTATTGCCATTAACCGGGCACTTATAAACCTGCGATAAATACACATCACTTCGAAAAGCATCGAAAAGTCATTGGGTGTGTGCCATGGTAAAACCTGGGATCGAACCCTAGACCTCGTCTCAGCAGTCCATTACCCATACCACTAGGCTACCGCGGTATATATGATATTATTATTAATGTTAACCTAAAGCTTTCGTTCAGTATTTTGATGCAAAGAAAAACATCTATCTTTAGTTCTGAAGAGCTGAGTTAGAAAAAATTGAAAAATTACACGCGGCTGACTTAGGTTCAGAAGTGGCCTTAAAACTCGAGCCATACCACCTCTTCCGGCAATAGTTCTGATGTCAGAGGCACGATATGGGTTTGGTCGGTTCGATTGTGACGTAACCGCATCGTTATGCAGGTGGTATCCGGAGATTGCCATACTCTTAAAATATTGCAAAAAAGGTCTACTAATAAAAATCGTTGTTGCCATTTGTATTATGGAGCACGATCATGCATACATCAAAACCATATCAGATAAATGCCTCATCCAACAGTATAGCTGTTGGATGAGGCATTTGTTTAAGTATTATATGATACTGCAGCTTAAATTTACCTGTACAGAGCTACTCGGATGTGCATCTTCTGTACCCCTGGCTGCCCGCTGTCGTTCCTCTTGCACTGCCTCCCTCTTCATTCCACACGCCAAACATTTCTGATACCGACAGTATTGGCATCGATTCCGTTGGCGTTTGTCTATGATACAATTGCGTTCTTCTCGGCAGGCATACGTTAGGTCTTTCCGAACTGTTCGTTTGAAAAATCCCTTGCAACCTTCACAACTGGAAGAGAAAAATTGTCATCAATCGAAATGCTTTTGATTTTAGTTTCAGGTCTGCTCATTAATAGTAAACAGAGGATGATACGTAATTCTCTAATCAGGTTTACTTATGCGTAATTAATAATTTTATTGCTTGACATTCAAAAGTTTAACATAATATTATTATGAAATACTTCTATGTAGTCTGGTTTGGCGTAATCTTATATTATGTGAGGTCCTGTTCAGAGAAATTGTGGATCATTTTGAGATAAAAGTATCCTGTTGCGCCCTCTTCCCAACGTGTTACTGAATACTGATGCGCTAAATTAATATTGTTCAGTAGTTTGACGTCTCTAGCAGTTATAGTGTGGTTAGTAGCTAAAGTTATAATCAGATAAAATGATATATCTCCTCTTAATGTAGTCTGAAAATATAATAATTTTCGGTGTCTTGAACCAGTCTAAGTGCTCATTATCATTCGTGATGATACTAATAAAAATATCACATATAGCATTTAATTAATCGTATGCAGACACACAACGCGGAACTGAAGCTTATAAAATGTTCAATCTAAAACTTTATAACATCCTGAATATAGACATAGCGGCATGTTTTTTTTTACAGAATCTCATTATTATTAAGTACAGACAAGAAAAATAAATCGTTACAAATCGTAAAAAAATTAAGCATAGGTAGACTTTTAAACTGTTGAAAAGTGAGGAGACTCGATACACAGTACCGACAGAGTATTAGTATTCTATCAACACAGGTATACGAAATTGACTTAATACATTGAAATAAGTTAACATCTTTGAATTTTTTTACTAATCTGCTCAAAGGACCGATGGCCCTTAGTGTAAAAGAATCATAGTCATCGCCAATTGGCAAATGGAAGTTGAGACACCTCCTAGTTAAATAGACAGATGACCTGAAAATGGTTGTTGAGGTAGACTGGGAACTGGAGGCGCAAAGCGAAGAACCGGCTGCTATGACACACATTGGATGCGGCCTATGTCCAGCAGAGAAAGGCCTGGACATAGGCCAATGTTCATTGAATTAATTTTAAGATCTCAAATAACTTTGGATAATGTTTAATCTTCTAAACTCCACTAAATCTGTACTCTGCACCGAATTGAACAAATATATTTAATGTGGCTCCTTTGACATAAAGATACGGAGTTTGCACTAAAAGTTCAGGAGTGTCATTGTAGTCTATTTCAGTAACACTGCTATAATTATAATTATAACCCACAATATAATAACTTATGTTTCTTCATTAAAAGGAGAAAATAATATCAGCTTCGGTAATAGAGAAAAACTTTATTTCTTCGGTAATATTCCGGGACACGTCCTTTGGGAATAAAGGACGTCTTAGGACGGCGCGGCACTCGATCATATTATACCGAATTACTAGCCTATCATAAATACTCAACTACCTACAACAACAATATTGACATAAATTGTGAAATATATTGAAGTGGTCAACTTTTACAAAGTATATTTTTAAATAAACCCAAAGTAACAAAACATTAGTTTTGTTCTAGTCACTTCTCCAAATATTGAAGCTGTAGGAAAGCAACAAAATAGTGCAAAATGCATACGATGCAACCGGCATTGGCGCTCAAATTACAAAGAAGACTTATTATCATTCTTAAAATTATAAGTGAGGTGCTTATTTATTTGAGTTATTATCGCTGGTATTGTATTGCTGTCAAATTTCTAAATAAAGGAAGAAGTCTTCTGTGGAATAAACAATGACGCTGTGTAGTGCATTTCAGTGTAAAAAGTAAGGTCCTCATCGTTTCCCAACTGATAAGAAAGAATAAAGCTCTGCGCAAAAACTGGATACTAAATTCGTCAGCTAGAATAACATGTACTTAGCGACAATTTCAAACTTGATGATTTCTATATAGGGAAGGATTTCTCTTCTTCATCTCTTCTTTTAAATTCGCCACAAATCACAAACAAAATTATACACGTTCAATATCAACGACAAAATTGACAAGCACCTCTGACGTAAGAAACTATTTTAGATTTTAGCCTCTAAAACAAGTTCCAGCGGAAGTGCTGCCATCTGAGATTAGCTTTGCCTGCCTCCCCATCCCCATTAAATATTATATGCCATCCAATAAAGCCATCAAGAAAATTTGCACAAGGTTGTACAATACAATAAAAAACCCGAGTAAAATCAATAACAGCTCGGTCACAAGAAACATCGATAGACGGTGACGCGGTGGCGCTCTCCGGGTACCTACTAAGTTAATGATATTATTGTTTTGCGCTTTCGACACACAGACATGTTTTTCAACTTTATTCAACCCACCAAATACTTTAGCACTTTCGCTTTTAAACACCAGGATGTCTTTAATAAATTTACTAGATCCTATTTTAATTCAAGAATATTATAAATATTTTATCAAAAACGAACTGTGATTTATGCATAGGTGCTGCTAATGATTCATATAGACTTCCAAGACGTTCTTGAGTTTTTTATATAACATCTCTACAACGTGTAACATTAATAATATTAGCAGTACCGAGTAATTTATTGCGCAGGTGTCCATAAAAGTGAAAACTGAACCGTTACAAGAAATAGTTCTCGCCTTTATCATTCAACATTTATGACTTTATGAGTCAGATCAACAATATTATTCGAGTCGTGTTAAACTAAGATATTTATATTATCTACTTTGATTTCCATTTCAATGGTGACATGATGGGGCAGGCGTTAGTCGGCGGACGTTTCATCAAAGTTTACATACAGCTTTAAATCTTGCATGTTAGAGCACTAAATCAGTCCGTGTGCATGCACGCATGCTAATAAATGAGGCAGGTAGATATGTACCTACGCTTAAAAATGTTTAAAGATTGAATTTATAGCCAAGTTATTGTTTAACACGGCGAAACCCCCAAGATAAATTGCCAACTAATATGTCAATGTTATTATGCTATAATTTAATTTTATAGACTAATTAATGCTGTATAATTGTGCATGTTTTATATTTTCGTCCGGGTTGTAAATATGGGTACAGCATAAAAGAGATATGTTATAAGGTTAAGTCGAATGATTAACAGAAAGTTGAAAGTTTTAAAGGTTATTATTATTTTTATTAGAATTTGTAATTGTTTATATAGAAGTGGTCAATATTAGAAAGAATATTAATATAACGAAATTACATTTAAATATCAGAGAAGACTTATATTTGGTAACAATTAAGTATCGAAATGTAAATAGATTTAACAAAAGTTAACATTTAAAGGTTACATGTAACTTAATATTCATGGTCACTAATGGGTTAATAAGCACTCTGTATATATGAACGATTTGCCTATATTTTATTATGTACGAGGCAATCAGATCAGATGTGCTGGGACCGAAAACCTCGACGCGTTGCCAGGGCACAACTGTCTATCACGTTGTGAGGGAAGTTTGGTCTTTCTGGATAACGTTAATTAAAACATGGGTAACAGGTCAATAATCCACTAAAAGTGATTGTTAGCTGTGGGTATGGTTTGATACAGACTTTCGTTCAGCCAAACGTTTTAAGCCTAACCGACGATTAACAGGAATGGTAGTTCATGAGACTGTCAGAAAAAAAATAGCAGTTTGTAAAAATATGTTGTATGATATATATTAAACGTGGCATTCATTATTTCGATAGTAAAATATCACTCGAGGTTGGTTATAAGTTAATCAAAGTTTTATTTCACATTATGTTGCATTTTATGTGAGGTTCATTTAAATAACGTCGGTCGATACTGTAGCCACCGACAGAGCTTTGTATAACAGACTAGACAGTTTAGAATTGTTTACGTTTCAGGATTATCTAACACAAACCTTTTCTTCCTTTAGTCATTATGTCGGGGTGTGGAGAACAATGGATTTGTGACCGCGGATGAGCAAAGGTTTTCATCCTGCTAAGTAAAAGTGAACACGTAAAAGGCGTTCACAATACTGTAATACGAACCATAAAGTGTTGTGTACGCCTACCGTAGTTTAAGCTTTAGCAATACATGCTACTTCGTAAAGTTCAGTCATATTGGATGTTATATTGAATTGTTCCGCGTTCGCCTCACGTAGTTTTGCCCCACATAAAAAAGTCCGTATTTGCCCTACATTTTATTCCTTTTTAGCCCCAAACGTAATATTTATTTGGAAATTAATATTTTATTCTGGTTTCGTCCTATTTTTCTTTCCTTATTCGCCCCGAATATTTTTAGTGTGGAAATGAATTCAATTTTAGTACAGACAGACTACAAAGTTTTTGTGTTTTAACACAAATTTTTAATTCATATTTTTCTCACAGTTTCTTCAAACTTATGAGCAGCGGGTCTAAAAAGATCACTTTGAATCGTATTAGGATAATAATATGAATCATATTGAAAATCATAAAAAGGTCACGCACTGATATAAACTGCGCTCAATTCTAATTCCGCAATTCAAATAGTTGAAAGTTTTGAATGGAAACCGTAAAATGGTTCACAAACTATGAATTGCTTTGATGTCAGTTAGCAGATTCAAAAGCAGCAACATCTTCCATTCCTTTTGCTTATTACTTAATAATATGGTATAATATAAAGAAAAAAAAGAACTAAATAACGTTTTGTATTATGTTTTGTCTACTAATTAACCGTTATTACTTAACTTAAACCATTATTTTATGAGCTGGGCTACAGCACCATCTAGCGAAAAAAAGAGTAATTCCTGTAATTCAATGTTAAACATCACAGACATCACAGATAACATAATACTAAAGCCAAGCTACTGTCGCTAACAGATAATGGCAACACTAATATCTTGATTTCGTTCTTATAATTTTATTGCCGATAATTCTATGGCGGGTAATTAATATTTTATCATTTTATTGTTTTAATAACACATATTTTACAAATTAACATACTTAATTAGTAAAAACAGTACAGAGAAAAACTTGTAACAAGACGATCCTTATTTTTGGCATGCGGCAATATTGTACGAAATTAGAATCTTCTTGGTAAACGAATTGGTGTAATTTTACTTAGGATAAGTGACCATTTTACGAATTTTAAAGGAGTCGATAGAGATCTACCGGGAATTCATAAAGTTACTCGTTTTTGGCGGAATCGCTCAATGTGGCTAGTTTAGACCCGCCGGTATAAACCTAAACAATAGATCGAATTGCAAACCCTTTTTTTAAGGCTAACGAAATGACCGACCAATCAGGAATTTGATTATAAAGTTAATTTGTTAACTGTTCATTTGATTTACGTTCGAAATACATGCATCTAAGTAAAGTAATTATTAAATATATAATTATTATGTATACTGTTGATTTTTCACTATTTTATATAACTTAATTAGTAAGGTATTTTAATTATTATAATTCTGTTGATTTTGCACCGTTTTTAAAACTATACTAGTGAATTACTTAGGAAACCTTCTGTGATTCAAATTGTGACTTATAATTTAAGAGATTATTTAGTAAACGTTCTGTGATTCTGATTGTGATTTATAATCAAGTAATTTATTTAAAAATTGTTATTAAAAAAATATGATTGATGAAGTGGTTTTATTTTTATTACCTATGCAGGAAAAAAATATTTTTTTTATACAACTTAGGTGGCAAACAAGCATACTGCCCACCTGATTGGAAGCGGTTACCGTAGCCTATGGACGTATGCAACACCAGGGGTGTTACACTCGCGCTGCCGACCGTGAAGAAATCTTCTGATGCCCCTCTTGAAGAACCCCATATTGTAGGTGCTACTTACATAAGATGTCTGGTCACAAACTAGGTAAGGTACTGTGGTAGACTTTGTGATGGCCGCGGATTCATACTTGGTATTGGAGAAACATAGGTCGAAAACTATGATAAACATTACGATTAAAATATAGTATTTAGAAAATTTGCAAAGATACTTATACATTTCTAACTTCCTACATATCATAGATCAATTCCACCCAGACATCAAAATAACCGCCTCACCTACTATTTAAGATTTGTCTTAAAAGAAAACCGAAACACACTTTGGCCTAGCGTACGTTTGCATATCTAACCAATGCACCAACAGGCCTTTCAATATTATAATATTATATCACATTTACATTGCTTTGCTAACCATACTTTAGTCGGCACTATGAAGTAGGACGAAACAAGAATCAAATTTAATATGGGGCAAAAGAAGAATTCTTTGGAATGTAGGACGAACAAATGGGGCCAATGTGGAACAAAAACCGTTATATTGTATGATACTCAGCACAAATACTATAAAGATGAATTTTTAGAAGAACTTTTTAAACAACCAAATGCATTAAGAAGATGAAAGTGATCACCGAGAAACGGATACAATCAAAAACTTCGATCTACGATGCATAGATTAAATATAACATTTAAAAATTATGTAATAAGCCGCGGTAGCCTAGTGGTATGGGTAATGGACTGCTGATACGAGGTCTCGGGTTAGATTCCAGGTTTCACTATGGCACACACCAATGACTTTTCGATGCTTTTCGAAGTTATGTGTGTATTCATCGTAGGTTTATAAGTGCCCAGTTAATGATAATAGGCTCGCCATATTGGGACCTAAACATAAACTGGCGAAATGCGAGTGCTAGCACCTCTGCCTACCCCTTCGGGGATATAGGCGTGAGTTTGTGTTATGTTATGTTATGTTATGTTATGTTATGTTATGTTATGTTATGTTATGTTATGTTATGTTATGTTATGTTATGTTATGTTATGTTATGGTATGTTATGTTATGTTATGTTATGTTATGTTATGTTATGTTATGTTTAAAATTATGTTTTAGGTTATCTACTAATCAAAAAACCGGCTTGGATTGCATAATTTTGTACACAACATTACCACGTAGTAGTACACTATCGACTATAAAGCTCGGTCCTCGGTTTCTATAACGCAGCGAAGCAGTACTTCCGATGCGCAGGCCACTTATTGTTAGGTTAATAATAGACTAGGGCCTTTTGTCTCCACTATAAGAGTGACAGTAAGAGTGTCGACAACTGTCACAGATACAAAAATTGTCCAATCGTATTTAACGAAAAATGTAACATCGTGGACTACGGGATAATAAACTAGGTTTAAATCATCCAAAACAAAACTGTCTAGTGCTTTGTTGATCCATGTTTTCTAATAAGGTTGTAAGGTTTATTTTATGTGCTGTATTTATTTTATGTATCATTTTTAATGTTCCATAGCTTTCCCGATAGACTAAAGTAGATTGTAGTGTCCAGATTTCTCGAAAAAGTATTTTTATAAGGTAAAGTAGGTATTGCATATAATGTTATTGTTAGCATTAGCAAACTCTTAAGCGATGTCTTGTACAAGTATCATTATACTAGGAGGTACACGAAAAATAGAAACCTGTCGCTCTATCCATCTATACCTTCTTTTTTTTATTTGTGCACAAAGTGCTCACAGATACCCCCGCCACCGGAGCCGGTGCGGGGAGGTTATGTCGGACTTGAACCGACTAAACCGCACGCCGTCTGTGTGGGCCGCAGCTTGTCGGAGGTGAGACTATCTGACACATATCCCTCTAACTCCAGCCGTCTTTTTTTTTTATACCACTTTGTTGGCGGACAAGCACACGGCCCACCTGATGGAAAGTAGTTACCGTGGCCTATGGACGTCTGTAACACCAGAGGAATCACAGTTGCTCTGCCAACCCTGTAAGTACAGAGTTTCTGTGCCGTCAGTAGAAGACAAAGCAGGACAAGCCTTTAGTCTTCCCACTGACAGCACAAATCCTCCAGTGAGCTCTGGCTACCCTACTCACCGCTGGGAACACAACACGAAGTTATTATAACCGCGGTATTCTGTAGGGCGGAGGTACTGCCCCAGTCGGACTGCTCAATCGGGCGGAAATACCGCCGTGTCCTACCTCCTACGTTATATTCGTCTATCCATCAATACCTACTACTACCCAAAGAACTGTTAAAGACAAAGTCTTGTTATTAAAAATTGAAGGTACTTAACGATGTAAATTACTTGATGGGGCTGAAACGAATAATTTACGTCAATAACTTACGAACACCGCTCGAGGAAGTTTTTATTCAATCTACGTAGGTATATCCCCAATAATGTTATTCACAAAAAAGCTATTCGATAAAAATAGAATAACACGAGCTCTGTCTTTGTACATGCCTGCCTACACGTGCCAAGGAACGAATTTACACTCTACACATATATTTGCACGGGCGAAAATAAACAAAACTAGGAATTTGGGGTACTGAGCAAATACACTCGAGAGCAATGAATCCGGGTCACTTAAAGAATGTTAAAAATCTCGGAAACTAAAAATGATAGGTTAATGCAATAAATTGTATTTAATAGACAATGTAATACTCCTTAAATGAAAGTAAAAAAAATATGAGTCACCATACATTTTATTAACACAAAATTACATAAAGAAAAAAACTGCTGATCTCTCCTTAAAACAAAAATAGGAAACATGAAATTTTTGAACTTTATTACGATTTTCTTGAATTTTAATACTTCGTATTGCCTCCTCGTGCTTCCATTACTGCGTTTACGCGGTTTGGCATGCTGTACACCAAGTTCCTTATACGATTTTGGGGAATATTCTCCCATTCCTCTGTGAGAGCAATTTTGAGCTCACGAAGCGTGATTGGGGGAGGGTTTCGTTGTTTTACGCATCTGCCTAGCTCGTCCCAAGCATGCTCGATCGGGTTGATATCCGGGCTGCGCGCTGGCCACTCCATACGAGTAATGTTCATCTCTTGAAGGTAGTCATTCACAATCCTACCTGTATGAGGTCTGGCATTGTCATGCATAAATATAGCATCCTCACCTAAATTGACCATAAATGGACCAACGTGATCATTGAGGATTTCTTCCACATATCTTACGCTAGTTAAAGAGCCGTTTTCTATGATCACCAGCTCTGTGCGACTTTCAGAAGAAATTCCGGCCCACACAAGTACAGACCCACCACCGTAGGCTACTTTTTCTTCGATGCATGCTTGCTTGAATCTTTCCCCTGGTCTTCGATACACTCTGTGTCTTCCATCGTGCTTGTAGAGCATAAATTTTGATTCGTCGGAGAACATAACTTTTGACCAATCTTCAATACTCCAATTTACGTGGCTCTGGGCATAACTTAGTCTCGAAATACGATGCCCACGCTCCAGTTTAGGGCCGTTTGCAGGTCTAAGGGGTTTTAAGTTAGATTCAGCAAGCCGACGTCTTACTGTCCATGCACTTGGGTTACTTCCTCCGAGGCGTCGAAACTGATTGGTGAGTTCAGTTCCTGTGAGAAAGCGATTTCGAAGCATGGTGTTCACCAAGTATCGGTCTTCTCGTGCTGTGGTACACCTGGTTCTGCCCGTTCCTGGTCTGCGTAGGTTAGAACCAGTTTCTTCGTAACGTCGGAGAACTCTTTGTACTGTTGACAGCGACACACCGACAGTCCTGGCTGTATCGCGCTGACTCCGACCGGTTTCCAGCATTGTAAGTATTCTGGTGCATTCTTCAGGCGTAAGCGACATAATTTCAGCTTGATTAATGAATATAGAGCACTATCAACATGGTTTATGTACCCACATAAATGACAGATTACAAACAAAAGCAACACCAAATGCTGTAATTTCGTAGTTCCATCTTCGAAAGTGGCCCTTTTTCAAATTTGATTTTTTTATGATATAACTTTACAATAACTAAGAAGTTTTAATACCTTCATTTAAGGAGTATTACATTGTCTATTAAATACAATTTATTGCATTAACCTAGCATTTTTAGTTTCCGAGATTTTTAGGATTCTTTAAGTGACCCGGATTCATTGCTCTCGAGTGTACTTTCATTACCACTGAAGTGACAACAAATTAGCTATTTCAGAAAGATAAATGTCACAACATGTAATATGATTTAGTTAGACTCTAACTATTATAAAATCATATTTACATGTTGTGACATTTGTCTTAGGCTAACTGTTAGAGCATGTGTTGTGTTAGTGTTTAACAATTATACATAATATACCGTGAAGATTTGTTGAAACCAGAAGTTCATAGAACGTTGCAATTTTGGCTCTGGCTCATGTTTCATTTCTGTCATTGTGATCGCACTTTTTGAGTAATGGTGTGCTTAGGGTAAATTTAGTTATTACTCAATCAGTAATCATGAACTGTAGGGAAACCGCTGGTGGTATCATGGGGATCCGTGATCTCTGCCTATACCTATGGGATATGGCGTGATTTTATGTATGTATGTACAAGCATGCTCCCCGAACTTAATCCCCCACCCGTACATTTACTACTTATGAAAAATAATGTTTATCCCATAAACATTAACCGTTATCTGTTTTAGGTTCCCTTTGAATTATTGGGTGGAAATAGACTAATATTACATTATGCTCTACCTATGTTCGTTGGAAACTAACTCATGGTTGTCTTGGTAATAACAACATAAAACAAATTTTACGGAGAGGGGAAACATTTACATATATATATTCTGTAACACATGTTTCCTTCATGTCAATATTAAAATTACTTGATTTAAACTATTCAAATCAATTAATAAAACAAAAATTATGAATCAGTTCAGACGAGATTCAAACCCACGATCTTTCCCTTACAGGGGAAATGCTCTAACCACTAAGCCACCTAACCTCGCCTGAAGCTATCCAATTGAAATCGGCCTATATATGTTCGTCTTATGGTGATAGCAATCACATTAATAAGACTAAGCCAAATTTAACCGATAGCATCATCATCACCATCTCAGCGTTGATCCCTCGGTTGCATAAATGGCCGCTGTTATGCTTTTTCCTTCTGATGCGACTTTTCTTGGCTTTTATGCAAGCGACTGCCGTTTGATGCCCACAACCTCGAAGTCTAGCTACGTACCGGCTCACAGGTGAACTTGGCTTGAGCTCTTATGATTAGATGCGACTCCATATATCCTAACCAAAATTATAAGATATGTAATTTTACTAAATAAGTATCTTCAATTTTGAAGTAACCAATTAACGCTATAAAACGCGTGCTTTGCAGACATAGTGTCCCACGCCCGCAAACTTGGATTAAAATTATATAAAGAACAATAAAAAGGTGTAAAATCTTTAATTTTGCGCATGCCATAACATAATATTCATTTAACACGCAACCGATAAATGTTGAACATAAGCGACGGGTACACTATACAGTAAACAGTATACACACAGACCGTTTCTTTGAACACAGACGCAACACTAGCACAGCTGTCTAGACGGCGGCATCTTCAGCTAGTTATTTCAACATAACAAATACCCTATACAAGTAAATCATGTACTCATAGCTCTTCTATAATAATATTAATAACTGATAGATATTATTTTGCAAATTCAATTGAAGAATACAGCTATTTGCTTAATTTAGTTAAAATGTTATTTGCTGTTAAGGACTATGTGAATAGCTCATTTTTTTAACATCGCTATTAATCTTCAAAGACAATTTAGTTGTGCTAAGTGTGATTCTAATGATTTATCTAAGTTGCAGTCACTAAATACACAAGTATTTAAACGTGTAAATGATAGTTGTCTTCATATTAATAGATCTTTTTAATCAAGTTCTTACAACTGCAGACGTGTGTCGTCTCAATATTAACGCGTTAAGTTTTTTAGAAGCGTTATACAATTTTACTAGACATTTTGCATAGGTAATTGAAAATTTTAAGCATTCATATAAAACACGATTCGTAACTAAATGCGGGACGAATTGATTGGGCGTTTAATTATATTCAAAAAATCTATGTAAAAGTAGATATTAAAAGAAGTAACTGATTCTAGATTTTACTATACGTAAATAATATAACCATGCCTTTATCCACGAAGGGTTAGGCAGAGGTGAATTAGCACCCACATTGCACCAATCATTGTGTTCGGTCCCATGTAATAGGGTGTGAATTGATTATACGTACATGCTCAGTATATCAGCATACCCCTACCCTACATCTACATACATTGGGCTAGGAAATCAATAACTAAGAACAGCACTATATAACTTAAAATGGACACATTCATAAGTATTTAGTGTTATTTAAATACTGGTAATTCAACAACATTATAATAATCGTTAGAATCACTTTCAGAGGTATATTATGCTGTTAAAATCTCACTCCAGTTTTATATGATCTAAGGCAATGATATTAATATCATTGATCTAAGGTTAAAAAAGCCCGACTAATGCCTTCATTGTTGCTTACAAAACATTATAATTCAGAAAACATATTCATCGGATAATCCAGTCGTCCAAGATGGGATTTTTAGATAAGGGCCTAAAAATATATGGCACGGAGCTTTTAGAACGAAGAGAGAACATTTTAGTAATATCCATTTACGTTGCATATGGGCGAGAGAAAAAATTAAGCAAAAACTTATATTTATGGAACATCTGGTGTCGGATACGTTTATAATGTAGTAACATACTTTGGCAACTAACGGAACTGTAGTGAAAAATATTAAGCCATAATCATTTAGTTGGAATTCGTTTACAGAACAGTGTACTAAAGTTCTGAGAATGGAAGGCCTGCCGACGAATAGGTTGATACAATAAAGTAATGTAATATAACAGTAATAGATACCTGTATACACCGTAATGTTTCCCCGACGCTCTGTCTCCACATATTGAACAGAGGTGCTTTGAACCACTTAAAGGATGGTTTGGAGGGTAATTCTTGAAAGGTGGGGGCGGTGTAGAATCGTCTCGCATGCCGTCTAGCATCGCAGTGTCTGGTTTCATCTCTGGCGGTGACATCGGCGACATAAAACCGCCCTCCAAGTTCAGCCCTGCAATAAAAAAGTCTAATCAACGTCTCAACAGCTTCAATAATGAAAATCTTAATTACAAAATCCTGGCGGACGGAGGCGTAAATATATTTTATTTTTCAACTGTCATTTACAGCCTTTAAAGGTTAGCTAGCAATATGTACTAAAAGTACCTACAAACAGTACAAACTTTAATAAAAAACAATTTTGAGTAAGGGTATGGCAAAGGACATTGTTCTGAAATTAGATTAAAGATCGTTTTAACAATTCTCCAAAAAAAAAAGTATGGATGGCAGTTGTTCCAAAACCAACAAAACCGGTTCACCGGTTAGTGTAAGATTTCCAGTAACAGATAAAAAAGAAAATAAACATATACCGCAACCACCCTCATTCTGCGGCGTATTAGAAAACTTTTGGCTTTTCTATAGAACGCTTCTTAAATTGCTTTGAAAGCTATATTCAATGGTTTCTACAGCCCACGTTTATACAGCGATTCTCACGAAGACGATGATAGAAAACATTCAGGTGTGTTTAACAAAAAAAAACATTGAAAGCGCTACTTTAATTTAAAAGCTTGGTGACGCAGTTCACCGATACGGTAGATAGATTTAAACCTTGTTTACTGTTTTGTTGTTTTATTTTATAAAAGACTTAATATAAGGATGCTTAGTATCTGATCAATATTTGTAAATTATTTATAGTCTAATGACTCATTGTGAAACATCTGTTTAACACAGGTCTCTCTTGTTTTTTAACCCTTGAAAATAGAAACTTCTGGACAGTTTAGTAAGTATTGTTGAATATAAATCATAAAGTTAGCATATTTAGAAAGTTTAATACTACTACTTCGTGTATTAAGAATTTAGTTAAAGTTTTCATAAACATATTATTCGAAAAATCTATTTCGTTCTTCGTATTAGGTAACCTCTAAAAACCTTGTTAGTTAAAAGAACGTATAATAATACATAATTACTATACTACTTTCATCATAATTATCTAGAAACAAGGGCTAAAGGTGAACTCTTGATTACTCTCGACTCGAATGCAAATAAAATACATTATTTCGCGTAGGTAATATAATTTATGTAACTAATATATATTTAATTGTAATTGACTTCAACTGCAACTCATTAATTGCCTAGGTGATAATAAAACCTATTTTTTAGTTTCAGAATCATTCTAGTCTAAGAGCCTCTAAGAGCATTGCACTGTAACAGGCAAGAGATTGCCTAATATGAGCCTCGTTTTTACCGAGATATTAAACATCAATAATATTGCTTTGACTACACCAACGACCGTCATCACT
Source organism: Eilema griseolum (assembly GCA_963662185.1). Classification (NCBI taxonomy): domain Eukaryota; kingdom Metazoa; phylum Arthropoda; class Insecta; order Lepidoptera; family Erebidae; genus Eilema; species Eilema griseolum. Next base: position 11,411,289 of record OY759233.1, on the reverse strand, counting down.
AGAGACATCATAACGGTGAAAATTTTACTTTAATTGGTAAAGTTTTTGGGTTCATTCCGAGACTCTACACTATAAGGGTTAACTTTTACCGATTGCTTGCCTATCAGGCCAGGCTGTGCGCATGCGATTTAAAAAACAATGAAATAAAGTTCATAATACAAAGGTAGATAGGTAATAAATATTGAAATTTGAAAATTTTGTGAACTTATAATCACACCTGCATTATCCTGGATAGTGTATGAAAATGAAGGAAAAATACAGCTATGCACATTTTACGAACACTTCTTTGAGTTCATTTGCTAAAACGCACCCCTTCATTTAATGTGTGGGGTGGACACCCACACAGGTGACAAACTTTGACTGCACGACAGTATGGGTAGGGTCAGTAGGGTAGGGTGTCAATCGAAAAATTGGGGGTATTATTACATTACCAGGTGCGATTAATGCCATGAGCTATTTATTATTTATTTCTTGTGCACATCATTCAAATACACATAGTTAGATAAAATAGTAAACGATCTAGGAGTGATCTTGAAACATCTGCTAATTTTTAGTCTAAGTGTATCACAAAAAAATTAGTATGAATACGAAAATGGAAATAAATAAATTTAAAAAAGCACGATTTATACCGCCTTAACTTCTTATTAAGTTATGAAATTAAATCGTAGAAGATACTAAGTACCTACCTATAACGCATTTGCAGAAAAAATAAAGGCTTTCAAGACGATATTTCGAAGAATCTTGATTCATTATATGCTCAAATTTGCTTGCAAAGTATTTATATTAGGCGTAATCATCCCATTACCAAGCCGTTTAGGTAATTATTATGCGCGTCCACACACGGCTAGAGTCAGAGAAACTCTTGCTGAAGCTCGTATCGTGCTTGACCAAGTGCAACTGAGCAATCCATGCATGCACAAAGAAGAGCACTACGCAATATTGATGCCGTGAATGAATACTCCACAACTACTTCTTAAGAAGTGATTACGAAGCACGTGAGTGGTCATACCTCAAAGTGCTTTTGATGAATTGATCTTAAACATGCCAAACCGCTGCGGTTGTGTGATTCGTGTTAATGGTTAGAAATTGATTGTTTTGTTATCTTTACAACAAAAGCTTGGATTTCTTTTTCTACATTTTTCCACTTAATTGATGACATTAATTTGGCTTACTTTCCGACAATTTGCTAAATAGTAGGTAATGTTTCTTTATACACAACACCTGGTACTTTGTTCACTGGTACATAGGAATTAAAGGTAAAAGCCAATCTGAAAGGCTAGATAGAATAAATAAAGATTGGATCAGATTGGATCATTTTAACTGTCAAAATTTACTTCATATAACAGGATGAATACAGGCTATCATAGATCTTATACGTAGGAATTTGTCCACTAGGGCTGATTGAACGTATAATATTGTTATCTAAAATTATGAAAACGATTTTTTGGTGAAAACGGATCTAGAAAATATATTTACATAATTATAGGTTTTTTAGTATCAAGACAGCACTGACTTTCAAATTTTAATGAGTTGCCTAACATCTCCTTCCCAATGAGGAATACTGATATAGCCATGTGTACTTTTGTATTTAGATGCTTAAATTGTAAGCTATATATAATATTTATATATGTTATATAGCTATATATTAGATTGTAAGCTATTTAGATTTTCTAGATTAGCTTTAGCAAACAGCAATGACAAAGTTTATAGAAGTTTCCAGAACAAGTCAATAAAATTAGGAAAGAACTGTTTTTATTTATTTTAACTTCCCACAAGTTATAATTTGAAGATGACGATGCCCACACGGAGAAATAAAAATAAATGTCATAATAATGTAACTGTAACGCTAGTATTTCAATGTAACATCTGTAATAAGTTCGTTCATCCAAATAAAACCTAATGATCATCAAGTTAACTAAAAATATAACTAACCCCTTTTATATGTGCGCAAAATCTCCATGGATTACAAACACTCTCCCCCGAAAGCCGGTGGGGCAGGTTTTGTCGGACCCGAACCGACTAAAACGCACATCGTCTGTGGGTCGTTGTTGGTTGCCGGAGGCGAGGTTGGCAGGTATATGTCTCGCACCCCAGCCGATCCAGGACCATTTCTCTTGATCTAGCCCTACTCAGGTGTGGGGACCACGTAGTCCCCAACTTGTCCCCGAGAATGGGGAGGCGCGCGCCGCGGTCTGCTTCTGCTAGGGTGACAGGCATCTTCACCCGTCACCCCCAGGCCCGCGCTCATGCCTCCGATTACGTGGCGCGCGGTTGCGATGCGATTCTTCTTAGCTCCCACTCCACCGCCTCCTTCACGAGCATTACTTGCTCTCAGAAGGAGGCGTCGTAAGAATTATCACTCCCGGGACCCCACTCTCACAACCTGCTCCTGTCTCGGCGTCTCCCACGCCGGGCATTCGGTGAGCGTGTGTAGCCCCGAGACCTCCCTCGCGTCGCAGTGATAGCACTCGAACATTGGCTCTTTAGCGATCCGACGAAGCATCCGTGTCCGGTGATAATCCGCGTTAAAAGGCTGCCATGTGTCCTCTCTAGCCACTCCCCCATAATGATTCTTATCGCCGCTACTAAGGCGTATCCCAATATAACTACTGTGAGTAACAACAAATTCCACCAAGGGTCATTAATCAACAGTATAAATAGTATATATAACAACTTTTGTGTGTTAAAAATATTGCTTACACACGTATTTTGAAAGTTGGCTTCACTCTATTTATTACATTGAAAGAAGAATGTCTAAAATTATATACGAGGCAGGTAAGATTTCTAAGTTCCAATTGGGGCGAGGCTCTTTGTTAGCTGTTCCGAAAACTACTGTTTTAGTCCTTTGACGAAAACCTCCAAGTGATTGCCGGTTCACCTCGAAAACTATTTCATAAACTTTGTTCCTTTAGAGCCGTCTCGTGTAAACAATTTTCTACAAATAAATTGATTGATTCAGACCAGAACACAATACACCTAAAATATATTTATTTACTTTCGAGTAGTACACTGGGCTATGTAATACATAGGTGCCTATGCCTTGTATGTGCAGAGCTATTGAATACCTAAGCCATTATTTAAATTAGGTTTAGTTTTTTTGCTATTGCGATCTTGTTATAAATATTTCTCAGAAATATAATCATGTCTGCGATATTTATACGAAGTTGAGACCACTTTTAAGATATCTTAAAGCCAAATCTCATTTCGATTTACGCAATTATATTAACAGGTCCTGTATATAACATAATAAATAAAATGCTTATGTACATACATAGGTACATGTACCTACCAAGCATATCTCATTTTACGAAAGAGAACGACAGCTCAAATTAGCTTTCTAATTGAGTTTTATTTCAAAGAGATTGTGGAGCGTAAGAACAATTTTCACTCTCGCGAAACAAGATGTATCGTACAATTTCACTACGTATCAACGAAAATCTGTGTAAAAGAAAAGGCTGTGTCACATAATTACTTACATAAGTTCGTGAGTTTTTTATAGCTTATTTATAGGCAAAGAAATGTATCTATACTTTAAGACAATCTCTAAAACATATCTAATTAAATATAATATATAAGTTAGGTATTTATTTAAGTATCAACATCCATCATGTGATTAAACTCACTTTAAAAATAATAGGAATTTCAATTTTAGTTTAATTGTTTGATGCTTTTTCAAATTGGTGATTTTATAGATTTCAACGAGCTTATTCCAAATTTCAACTTCGCTACCAAGCTCCCGCTGCTATTTTTAAAAAATGGAGCCTAAAACAGTTTGTTGACAACAATACCTCCTTTTAGGATAATGATAGTATATTAGTAGCCGCGTGGTTCCCGGCAGAGTAGAATTTGGACCACCCCATCTTTTTCCATGCGGTGTCGTACAAGGCGACTACGGGATAGGGCATAACATCAATCAGATTTATACAGCCCAGAAACATCCTCAGATTCATGGTTAGAGTCAACAATAGTGCCCGGAAGACGGCAATAGGCTTACGCGGAACCGACTATAATGATTGGTAAAATGTGAGTGTTAATTCACCTCTGCCTAACCCTCCGGGGATAGAGGGGTGATCATATGTATGTATGAGCCATATGTGAGAGAGCGCTCCTCGCTGACACATTTGTTTATTTTAGCTCTCTGGGAACGCCCACTCAGATAATCTTTGAGGAGATCCAACGGAACTCCCCTGATTTCCAAATTTCCATTGTATATATATTAGTATTTTAGTAAATTAAACTGAAGTAAATGACACATATTAATATTGATAGTTTCTTTTCTTGTTATTAGTTGTATAGGCTCAAGTCTACTCCAATATGAGTTTTGACCCAACAACTAATTGCTACGCCACACCAGCATGAGGCCATGAAGTAGAGCAAGGTAGAGTTGTAAAAATGGCGCGTCTCTATCGACTCGCACGATACTAGCTGTTTGACACTACGTTACGTGATATTCTGAAATGTTCCAACCATTTTGAACTGTTTCTCGCAATTAGGTACATTACTTAAACAGAAAACTAAATATATGGACTGCACAATCAATCAAATATCCCAACGCAGTCCACTGCTGGACATATATAACTAATATATGTCCAGATGCTCCCACTCTTTATACAAAAAGAAATGATATTTTATAAAAATAATTACTAATGGTGGTTCCCGATAGAGTAAAATTTGGGCCACCCCATCTCTTTCCATACGGTGTCGTACAAGGCGACTAAAGGATAGGGCTGTTTTACATACAGCCCAGACTCAGCCTCAGATGCATGGCTCGAGTTGACAATAGTACCCGGAAGACGGCAATAGGCACTCCTATTACGTAGGACTGAATACAATGATTGATGAAATGTGGGTGTTAATTTAGGTATCTCTGCCTAACCCTCCGGGGATGAAAATGTGATTGTACATATGTATATAAATTACTAAAATTCCCGTTAACCGCTTCAACTAAGCTAAATTACTTATTTACCTAAGTATGTGTGAGCTCCCCTTACTGTGGAGCGCGCTCAATTACCGTCTGGAAAATGATGATTTCGTCACAATGTTTTTAAAATTATAAGTAATTAAACTAAAATAAATCGACATTTTAGACAAATAGATATATAAATTGCATCTTCTGCGGTTAGCAACGACAAGACTACGTGGTAATTATAAATTATACAGCTAATATGTACAAAAAATTATAATAAATGTACATAATAATTAAGAACTTGATATCACAAATGCCATGTGAATAGTATCTTTTAAATAGGAATTTTTCTCTTTTAGGATTCATTTTTGTTCGAATTTAAGATTTTTTTTAAATTGTGAAAATTTTAACATAAGTTATTGGATTAAGCATTAGTTCTCTAAGATTTGTGTCAAAGATTATGACGATTATTGTTTTGCGGCAATACTTAAGATAAAGGTGTGCTTAGTGATAATATGATAACATTATCTCTTCTATGTGTACAAGGAAAATGAAACGTTTCATCGAAATCGTAGCAACAATAAGTAGGTACCTATTCAAATATCTAGAAATGCAAAGCCACTGTCTCTATGGTAGTACATATAAATTATAGCGCACACCCAACAAATTATAAAGATATTTACTATAAATGACTCAACTAAACGTTTTCATGATTTACTTGGCATTTACCACAGCAAAAAGGAAATCAATAATATAAAAAGACGCAAATGCGAAACACTGCACTGGGCTTTTACCAAGACAGATGCCAGGTTTAACTTTACAGGTTCTACTGCATGCAATAAGTCATAAATAAATTGGTGCTCCACAGAATCTAGAATTAAACATAAAATTATAATATTTACATTGAATGTCGAGTGAGCAGTCAATATTAGAGGGCGCAGCCAGTGGTTGCAGCAGATTTGGTGGTGTAGGTGTCATCGGCTGCGGTGGCTGACCCGGTGGTAGAGGCCGAGTCCAGTTGATAAGCGCTGTAACCGACATCGTCGGTTTGTCTTTTTTCGCCACGCTAGACATGGCCACGCACAAGCATCCTCACATCACTAGTAACAGCATCCTCACTGCACTTCAGCGAAGTTCGAAATAAAACTGCACAGATACACGAGATACACAGGCCGCTTAGCTCGCGATGCGCTATTACGATCAATGTACGTCCTAAGAGATTCAATCACGATTTACGGTTTATGTGATACACTAAGCTACTATGATGTATGTGAAAATGCAACTACGCGTGCGGCAACAGAGATACGGACAAATGTGCCAGAGACAGTGCGGGTACAAAGCAGACTTCTTAGACATTGTGATAGCGACTGTTATTGCACCCAAGTCCAACCAACGCGACGCTATCGCAATGCAACTCGTCAACAATGTACCACGAACTTCGGCGCTGATGCTTTGCTAGTGACTAATGCGCACTAAAATTCAACAAGCTCGAATTTGACAAAAAATGTACCCGTCAACTTCCGCGCGGTTACCGGCGCGAAGGTCTCAGTCGACTCGCTCAAGGTCCGCATATAATCATACGTAAATAAATCTTATTTTATGTTGAAAACGAGTTGGTATAATGGCATTTTTTTGCTTTTAAAGCTGCATATGATTCGGAACTGAACCAGATACCTAATCTTAAAATGTATACTTATTTGTTAGAATTGAATCATCTAAAATAATCTAAATAATTGTGGTTGTTAGCCGTCGGCCTTCGTGATCGTGGCTGCGGCGCGTTTCTGTAATTAAGTTTTACGTCACTCATAGACCGAACTCCCTGCGATAGCCTCTACCATATAAAAATTCGCTATGTCACTTAGTAGATAAAACCTAGCGCTATTTAATAGTGACTGTTTATTTACCCGATCAGTTCTCTTAATAAATTGCTGGTTAATTTCAGTTTCACAATTACCTCACAATCCGCCTACGCCTTAAAATCTTAAAAGAAAAATAATGATGCTGAAATGCTATAGATTACTTTATCTATACATGAACCTAGTTAGCGGTTAGAAAATTGACTGAATGATGATTATCAATAACACTAATATGTTCCTAGGACTAGGCACGCTAATAATCATTTAGACATAACGTGATGCAACGAGCGTCCAACAACATAAACGCACGTCTTACATTTCAAGCACATTCATTGTTAGTATCTATCATAAATGTACGCTTTGCCTTGACAATGAATTCAAATGAATTGAATCTTAATGATTTTTTTGTACAAATTCATTAAGTAACTAGGTATCTACTCCCTCTACATATACACCATTTTATTCAATAGCTAGTCATTCTCTTCAGTCCTTAGGTATCGCATTGCATCTTTTTCCTAACCCAAAATTCTAGAAACCATTTAAATAATCAATTGGAGGAAGTTAAATTTTTTAACGTTTGATGGTAGTCGATTGAAAACATGAGCAAATGTTTGTACGTAAACACATGCGGCCTTGGGTGCCTTGGGCTTGTGCGTACGAGAGGGACGTCCGATGCACGTGTTGAGGGAGCTTCTCATACATACGAAAAAATGTAACTTTGGGTTAGGATTTTTGTAAAAATTCTTTAAGTATACTCTTCCTTAAACTTTCAATTTCAAATAAAATTGATTGATGAATAAAGGAGAAACCAGACTCTCCATACAAACATGGACTTGGTGATGATAAAGAACTGAAAATAAGACCATAATCAGAGTTTTAAGAAGGATTTCTGAAACCCTCTTTTCACAACTATCATGAGTTTATCCTACATTATTTTATTGATTACGTTATTTTTTGACAAAATGCTTTTTTTGAAGGACTTAAAATGGAAATTTCTCAAAGACTAGATCTGAATTATCTGATTTGTCAGGTCCGAACTTAGGTTTCTCCATTGTTAATGGGGACAACTCTCAAGCAGCTAGTTTAACAAATGTTTTTAATAAATTTGCCAATATTGTACTATAGTATTGACTTTCATTATTCCTTTTCTTGAGTTATCTACGTTATCGTACCTCCTTGTGATTTTATCAGGCAGCTATCAAACCATTTATCACTGTTAGCATTCTACGACAGTAGATAAATTATTATTATTATTTACCAACAATAGAAAGAACTTCAAAATCCGGGTACGTAGATTATAATTATGTACCTAAGCAAGTTATCAAGAACTTATACACTGAGCGAAAACTTTGGGAACCTTTTTCTGCTCGGTTTGTAAATAAGCAGGTTTTTGTTAAGTGGCTACATATTTAGTAATTGGCGAGTCTTCTGTTACCAATCAATAAAAGAAAAGGCTTATATTTTCTTGGTGGTGGTAAAATTTTGATCAAATGGATGAACCTATTGTTAGTAGTGTACACATACACTACCGACCGGTCAATATAAATTATTCGTACACGTGGACCCGTTTTACCTGCTTAGGGGTGGAGTTTCGTAAAATCCGTTCCTAGCGGATGTCTACACCGTATAAGGTTCCAAACTGTCAAATTTTAAGTTTGTAGGCTGTAGGCGAGTTATAGTTACTGAGATTTCGTAATTTAGTATTTCGCTTTTATATATAGGGGAAAGACGACTAAATTGTACCGCATTTAAATCGTACCACCTCTAGACTTCTCATTAAATGATACATTTTTCTCTACACTGGCAACACCAAACTGCGCTTTAGTGTCGCCTCCAACTATCCACCATTTTAAGTTGACATCTAACGAGAATTGTGTATGGGAGCGAAAAGAACAGTTTTCGGTGGAATTTGATGTTAATTTTCATACTGGTTTTTAAGGTTACATTACACGTGATATGGTATAGGTAAACTAAAACTACACAGTCTGCGTTATACTCGTATAACTACATTATAATCATTTAAACCAGGTTTTTGTGCATTTGCGTGGTGTGACTAGGTTTTGAAGTTACGTTGATGTATTTGTTTAATTCAAAATTTATCTGGTTCGTTAAAACGTAGTTACATTTATATTTTTATACAAATACATGTAATTTAATTATTATAAATAAATTATTAGCTATATCTTTGTGCTCGTTTTCAATACCCTTTATAAAATATAAACGACTAAGTCTGCTAAATTGTACCGCTGACAGAACTCTGCAAAAACTACATTTAATCTAACCTAACGTAGAGGCAAGAGATTCTTCTTTTGTCATATGATAATTAAGACATTAAACTTTATTTTATATGCCCTATTGATCTTTATGTCCTTTTATAAACTAAATATCAGAGTCCAAGTCAAAAGTGGTCCAATATAACCGACTCTCCCATATAGGTTTATAAACATTCTACATTTTTTTACTGACAATAATGGTGTTATAACTGGATGAGCGGTAAAAAGGACTATGAATATAAATTTAAGCACTTACTTTTTATGTATAGATCATACCTCACTCACGTGAACGGAGAGGATTCATTCATTCTTTCAAATTCATTCATATTCACGGTTGGGTAAAGGTCTAAGGAGGCGTGTAGCTAATGTGTCTATATCATAAAACCACTTTACCCGAAACTGTCAATCAAGCTGTATCCTGGACGACCCCGGATCTGAGTGATTGATAGCCACTCTATAAAGGGTACGTTGGCTATAGGGTAAGTACTTAGACATTTTTGCAAAGTAACCTACCTAGGTACTTCAATTTTAGTTGTGTGATACAACGACAAATCTATACCTGGAGAAACAATCTCTAAAAAGTTGAAAATAAATTGTGCCCTTAAACTTTGATAAGCCTAGTAATATTTAATAATTATAATAATATCATTGCCATGTCAGAGGGACCTGATAAGGGGGGACTGGTAAAGCACTCCGTCATATCCAAGCCCCCCGACATGGCAACGTTTGTAGAAAAATATTACTAGGTTTATCAAAGAACAATAAATGGATTTAAATTTGAATTTGAAAAGGGCATGATTTATTTTCAACTTTTTGGAGGTTATTTTTTGTGACGAGGGTTTTTTAAATTTGTAATTTAATTTTTATTCTACACTTTTTAAATTGATCTAGTCAAGCTCTTTAATTTGATACACATACTGAGATAGTTGTGAAAAAATATGCACTCCGTCATTTTGTGGCGGCGGCCTCCTTGGACAGATTTTTTGAAACAGCTAAGAACACTCACGACTAATATACTTTTCAAACAAAAAAACTAAATCCCAGTCGGTTCACCTGTTCAGGAGTTATGATGCCACAGACATGCATACACACACACATACACACAATACACATACACACAATACACAGACACGTCAAAATTATAACATTCAGTCGTTTTTGCGTCGAGGGTTAATATAACACCCCATCGTTTTTGCGTCGGGGGTTAAATGTAAATAATACCTACATTATCGCCAATGCGACAATAGGCTAAGTAAATTGCTACGACACAATGACGCATTTGACGCCCTCCAGCTCAAAATATCAGACGTTATAACATTATCGAGATTGACAGGCTACACAAAGAGAATCGCCCTGACAAAGACTAAGCGGACACCAAACACTACCAGTAAATAGGTACTCATAACAAAGAAAATATGACATAATGTCGACCCGTCTATATGTTTCACAAATAAATATAAATACATTTTGCGCAACCATGTTAGAAACATAACCGAAAATTGTGGGTATATATTGCAATAATCGTGAAAATATTCTATAATAGACTAAGAAGACTAATCATAGAGTCGATAAATACAAGTTGCGTAGCGCTCAGTGAGCGTAGAATTGTCGCGGTATTAAGGAATGTGTACACTTTCCTACACTTTCTTCGGTGTGCATGACGTGGGTGCATACGTGCATGTGGGAACTGTGGAGATGGAAGTGCCCCTGCCACCCCACTTCGTCGCCGCTATCGATCTCCGCTGGCCTTGACTTAACGCGCGCCCGCTGCTAGCCACAATAATTAACATTGACAATAGCGACGCACGCGCAACACCTTATCATAATGTACAATACCTACTCACTTTCATTTCCAAATTTGTTTGTAAATTTTATTTAAATTTGTAATGGCCATTATTCATGGTTAGGTACATGGCTAATACAATAAATTATTTAAAAAAAATAAAAACGCGACTACTGACCCATTGATTTTCTTTCGGTTCATGATTGGCAAATAAGTACCGCCTGCTATCAAACTTGTTTTAATCTTTTAGACAGCAGTCGGGTTTTTACCCGACTGTGACAGCGAGGATAACGTATTACGCGCGTATATATGTATGTATATATATCTATATATTTGTAATCTCTCTCGAATTCCCTTTAATTTGATACTCTACTCGAAAAATTTGAATGAAAAGAAAAAAGAAATGACACCACGCATTTTAGCATCAAAAATCCACCGCATAATTTTTGCTGACATTTTATATACCTACCCTACACTCTGGAGATACAAAATGTCCTAGCGTTGATGGTCAGCCAGTAGCGAGCAAGCAACGCCGGCGACGTGCGGGTGGCGGGTGTACATACAGAGTGAGTCAAAGGCGCGGGGGCAGCGCTGTACGACGCGTGCATTCGTCGCAAGATAATATATAGGTAAACGGAACGCAGGGAGAAGCGCGCTCCGTGGGACTTGCGACCTTGGCGATTCGCTGACGATTACAGGTGTTTTTTGTTCATACACAAGATCGAGCCTGATGTTTGATCTTTTAGCTAGTCTGTTTGCGACGAGTCAGAAGACTCACGATGAGATATCAAGCGGCATTTCGATATGATTCGATTAAATTTAAACATAGATCGGAGTAACCTTATGACTGAATAACCTACATTTGTTAGTTTGTATACACAGGTAATAACTTGATTGGAAAGTAGTGGAAGACGATAATCAACGACATAACAAACCGTCATGGGAATGGATGGAGGAGGAATGATGTTGAAGAACCAAATACCTACATGAAGAGAACAAAAACCTCAAATGTACCAAATGTAGTAAAAACCTACAATTTATTTATAGATAGGAGTTACAAAAAATGATAGAACAATAATGATGATCAAATCAGGCACAGCAATGTCAGAAGACACTTTTGATAGTTTTTGTGTTATTCATGTATTGTACTCATACACTAGTAGACCTCGTGAGCACCCTTTGCCACATTTCCTGGTACCCTTTATCAAATTTGGTATCGTTAAAAAATTATAAAAGATAATGGGAGAGCCTGCAGTGGAGTAGGTCAATTGATAAATAATTGATTTGAACATTTGGAATGAAATGCCAAAGCTAAGTCAATATGAAATGTCAAAAGAAAAATCTTCCTATCTCTACGCAACATTTTTTTCTAACGGTGACCGAGTGATTATGTTTCCGAACTGCTTTAATTTTCAGTTTTTCACTTTCGTAGTTCAATTGAACATTTTTTTTGCTTTAAATTCATTCTCTACAGTCTATTGTAAGAGCGCGTACACACGGCACCCCCATCGCGTAGCGTTTCGCGAAGAGAGTGTGGAAAATTTGAGAAAACGCCCATACCTATCTACGTATAATATTTTTTCCAAAGCAAATCGATGTTGGGCTTCTTAAAAAGATGGAACAGATTCCATACAACCGTGCATCCCTTATTATACGCTTATGATAAAAAATTTAAAAGTAGAATAGCCTAGAACATACATTTATTTAAATCGTCTCGGATAAGCTTCAATTTAGATTGTAGCTATTTAGTTGCTACATTGGCGAGTTATTGAGTCCGTCATCATTAGTAAGGACAAATGATTATACCCACATAAAATATAATTATGTAGAACAACTGAGCACCATGGATGCACCCGCCGTGGGTACTTAGTTCTATTCCACTGCGTCGCATCGGTTTTTATCAGCTTTTCTTATTACTGAGTCCCTAAGAGTCATTGCGTGATATTATAATGGTCTATAACTTTCTCCAAGAACAGGGTTGGAACAATGGAATGCAACAATTTCCAAATGGCACGTGTAGTACCAGGGATTAGCGCGTTCAACGTAATATACCATCGAGCTTACGTACCAAACTTCTAATAAAAATGAAAAACACAATATAAACTAGATTATTTTATCAGAGTGTTACATAATGACGGCAAACGCTATATGTCGACACGAGACCTTGGCCGTGACCAAGCCAAAGAGTACTGAGTAACACTTCCCGCGGCGTGACGTGACGGCCGCCACTCGCGCTCGCGATTAGGTACACGAAACAACAATAAACTAAACATTAAACACACTGTTTATACTAAATTTGACAATAGATTAATAAGAGGTTGTTGAAAATAGTTGTTGCCATTACATTAGATATAGGTATTGAAAATTTAACGTTATCTACTCAATATTGTATTTATAATTTGAGAAGTGCGTTACTTTTACAATAATGTGGTTGTTATTTATGATATATTTTTCAGTAATATAGTAAATAAAGCACTATAAATTAAACAATATGAAAAGTTCCAAGTTATTGACCACACGCAAAGATAACGCTGAGTATGTTTCTCAGCTTACTGACAAAACCACTCAGGTAAATCCATTTTTTTTTTCATAATCTACCTACTGGAATTGTAAAAGGCTTCCTTAATTTTGCCAATTCAAGTTCTTCTGAATTATATTTCATGGGTATCATTTTAATTATTCAGACGGTCTGTGCGTCATTTCTGAATTATGCGCATTTTTAAATAGGTGATAATAAAATTTGGCTAAGCATTCACAAACCATTTCATTTGTAGATATATTTCTCCATTTTATAACCGCATTACAGAATAACTAAACAGTTTTTCATAATATTTTCATTATGGCGATATAAAAACTAAATTATATAGGTTATGACGTTCCTAAGGAAAGAAGCGACAAAGAAATTGGTGCCTACTATAATATTTTTTCATGTTACAACTTAACCAGTGTATTGGTTGTAACATTCGCAGAAGAAATCAAAATAAAGAGCAGCCATTAGCTGCTAGCTAGCTACTGGTGGTTTAGATTTTATTAACATCCTTCGTATTGGTAATCCAAATATAAGACAGTATGAGAACGATATGTAACGGACTGCTGCTGACTGCTTGACAACGGTCAACTTACAAATAAAATAACAAGTTTATAATTTGATGTGATACTAAATGACCGCATTGTACGCATTTAGATGCCCTAATCGTATTGGTAATTTATTAGGTGATCGGTGTTGTTTCTTAAAGTAACAAATATCTAGAATACATTCCATTTATGAATAACAGTTTTTTCATAATTAAGTAATAGGTAGTGTTTCTACAACTATTACCAAATTTGAAAAACGTATATATGAATCCGACAAAGTGTAGATTGCTTGTTAGCTTTAGAAAAACTCTTGAAAGATGTTATTTAAGAAGTCTGAAGTAATTTTGCTTAAAGTTTAAATACCAAATACGTTATTAAAAGTTTATGTTCAGCAAAAAAGCAATGCTTGAAGAGATAATTTTACACGCATCACAGAGTTCTATAGCCAAATGATTCCAGATTTAATTCAAGTGAAATTAATGCTCTGTGATGAGCACGCAAGAGCTCTTTAATCCAAGGAGGATAAAGAAGCTAATATTTTGAATATTGGAAGTCCTTTACAGAATTAATTAAGGGTCATTATATTGAAGGGTAATTAATCGCGAAAAATTGATCTTCGTATGATCACAAAAGTGACGAAGCTCCGCTCTCATCACTGTCCGCTTTGGCACGCTTTCGTTACCAGGTTACATCATCCTTGCGTCAAACTATCAAATGAGGCAAATTCTGTATTATCTTGATAGGAAAATGAGATATCGCAAATGGAAATGCAGTGGCTAGAGTAATAGAGCACCGAGATAAATTTATTCAAAACAGAGTCAATACACTTGCAACCTTGCAGTGCTCTTTACGACTCATGTCAGATAAAGACATAAGGGTATTAAAACATTACAAGTTCATATTGCGTATGTTTACGTTGTTTAACTTAAACTGCAAATTCATATGTCATTTGTAATGATATATTTATAATATTATTATGACATTTTTAAATTACATTATGTTGATGATATTTATATTAGATTTAGAAGTTACTAATTTTGCTTTATTAGTAAGTAATTTAAAGTACCTGGTAAAATCTTCTTCCTGAACAGGTGATAAATTGAGAATTAAATCATCAGTTAGAATATTAGCAATGACATTAACATTTTACGTATTATTTAGTAAACGAAGACATAATTAATTTAGAGCTCCATATCCATTTATAGCATTAATAATGTCCAATGTATGTATAATAATTACAAAAACACAAATAATATTAGAAATTCCAGATATAAGGTTGTATGGGATCCAATGGAACTTGGTTTTTAAAATGGTCAGTGACAACCCTAGATCGCCAGCACGAGTGACACATCACAAACATAAGCGGCAAGTGCGCACGGGGCCCGTCATGACGTTCATTTATTAAAAATTAATATCGAAATTACGGTAGTTAACTAATGTTAAACGCCGGTTACGGATACTGCATCGATTTTCGTAAGTAAGTGTCGCGAGCGGCGCCTAGCTCACGGCCGATACGGGCGGCGTCGCTGCTCTGACTGCTCTGCTGCGCCGCGTCCCCGCTCGTACCCCGCATCGCCACCGTTTGTTTTGCTGTATTTTCGTTGTTAATCATTCTCCTTGACCTTGTGCGACGTCGAGTGGTCCACTGCACACGACTGCGCACCCCTCGCCCTGCCATCCACCCGCGCTGCCTGTCGCGCCGCATCGCACGTGCTTTAGTCCTTCGAACCGCATCATGCAATGTGACCAGCCAGACTACACGACCTTTCATTGGAAACATCTCTAATACAGTCTATTAACCTATTGGACTATATTGACTTCATATCACTTCTGTAAGCATATTAATTTATTTATCACAAGCTTTAATATTATATTTATAATAGGTACAATAGCAACCTTGATTTTCAAAAGTATGGTTTCGTAGCTTACTTAGTATATTATAATTTATAAGTAACTTTGTATTTGTACGACTTTGGAGTTCAAAAATCTTGGAAACATAAATTTTCAATGAAGTTAATTATTGAAAAATATCGTACTTAATTTATAGGAACTGGTATTTTTCATTATTCTGAGGGCAGTGGTCCCTCAACTTTAAATAAAAATACTAGTGAGGACAAGTTGTAAGGGAATATGGTTTTTTTATTCTTTGACCGGAACCTTTAATTTTGTATCAAAAATGTACATACCTATTTAAAAAAAGGATTCAGTTCCCGTTTTATAGAACAAACAACCATCATCTAATAAGTGTGCATTGAGTCTTATAAATAGTTTCTTGGTTATTCTTACATAGTTTTTGTTCGCCTTAATCTCAAAAGTACCATTATCTATTTAGTGTCTCAGTTCATCTTCCTATCGTGTCGTCGTGTGTGTGGAATTGTGAATCCAGCCAGCCTAAGTTGTCTAAAAGAGATGATTAATTCTCGTGTAAGAGTCTTAGCGCCCGCTACAAATTTTGGCAAACAATAATGAAACGAGTATTGATTTATTCGGAATTACAATGGTATATTGCTTCTTAGCTGGTCTAACCGGAACATTGATATAAACGAAATCAAAACTGATCCTAAAATCCATATGAAACTGTCATGGCGCCGATCTCAGTAAATGGCTAGTTTTATTTATAATTTCTATATTCTTATGTAGAATGACAAAATTAAAGTAGGTATAAAATGGAATAAAAACAGAAACACCATTATAAATTTTTATTACATAAAGCTTATCATATTAAATCGTCATTTAGGGTCGCCCCTGGTGTTGTACGTCAATAGGGCACGGTAACCACTTACCATCAGGTGGGCCGTGTGTTTGTCTGTCACCTACGTAGTATAAAAAATCGTCTCTTAGAAATTGTTTGTCGTCCAAAAAGTATACAAATTTTAGTAATTAATAAATGAGCAGAAATAAAACTCATGTATTGTAAATACATACATATGCACATAACATTTACTTAGTAAGCATCTTAGCACAGTAATCTTAGTTTCTGTTAGTAACGCATTGTTTATTAATTTGTAATATTTCATCGGAAAAAGATGGCTTGTCTGGAGGCATGGCTGGATGGTGTATTTGGAATTTTACATGACTTATAGATATTATGATACTCCACTCACTCGTGCATATAATACAATAGCCTGTGTAACATCTGTACAATATTTATATTCTTCAAATACTATTTTCTTCAAATAATCAACAAGAAAATTATGATTGAAGAGGAAGGTTTATTACGTATGACAACATCCATTAAATTAGTGGACAAATACTGTTATTTTTGAGGTTTCTAATGTGATGTCGTAAATAATTACATTTTTTATGCTAACATTGCAAACGCAGGCTGAACCCTACGAGATTTATCAAAATAATGTACTAATTACACTTTGAAAAGGTCTACAGAAAACTCCGCGATGGTATATGTCTATCTATTATGGATATCCCACAATAAAAAAAAAATGTCATTTACTTTTTACGACAAGTAATGGCTATTTTCGAAGTTGATTTAATATAGATCTATATGGCCCTTTACAGCGTATGATTTAAAATATTTAAATGAATTTTTCGACGATATTACAGATTTAAAAATGTAGTGTATTTTTTAGTATCAGCATTGCACCTGCACCCGTGCGAAGCCAGGCGGGTCGCTAGTTTGATATAAAACAAGTAAATCAAAAGTGAAATCGGTACCTAACGATTATTATTATAATGAATCGATACTTTCGCTTATTATAACATCATTTGCTTTCTTCACTCATTATGCCTGTATAACCTTTGTAGAGCAGCAGAAAATGCTATATGCTGATATGCTGTAGTGTAGTCAAGTCTTGTGCCGAAAAAATAAAAAATCTAGCCACCACATACCAGATCTAGTCATAGACTTAAAAAGAAGATCTGAAACTATAAAGTAACTTTTAATCAAAACGGTTCAAACTTTTTGCGTACCGCAGGCAAAAGTAATAAAATTACTTTTGCTTGCGTTACGCGATACTAATAATATTCTCTTTATTCCTACCGCAATGCCTGAAAATAAAGGTCCCTACCTGTTAAGGTAAAATTCCACCAAAGTAGTGTGCAGCACATTTGCTTACAAACATTTTGTGCAACACACCAGCAGTGCACGTACAAGCTGGTAGCGCATTTGGTTTCCGTCTCCACTGGTATGGCAGTACGTAACTTTGGTAAGCGCACATTTCAGTATACTTGTGCACAAACATATTCACTGAGCAGAATGTTTATTTTGTATGTATCGACTCCACTGCGAGTCTACTGCCTGTACGTGTGCGCGCACAAAAGTATGCAGATGTGCGCGAACATTTCTAGAATGATCGTTTGACCAATGGGGATTGACCAAAAAAATTAATCCTATTTTTTTATTTTAGAATTTGAAAATATAGAGCAATCTAAGAAAGTAATTTGAATATTTCCGTTATATTCATCGTATCTTTTTTAAAATTAAATATTAAAAAATGTAAATAGTTCAATTGCGATGACGTCATCAATGGCGTGAGATCGGTGTGCCTTTGCCTTAATTATTAGTCAAAAAAATGTCTCAACGCTGTCAGCTGTCAATAACGTCACGTCAACAATCATTGTGATTTGCGCGCCATATCATACTTGCACCATACATAATCTCAGATTAATCTCAATAATCTCATTCGTTTCATTACGCGAGTGTAAACTTTCGATCATAAAACTTCAAAAAAATTACACAAAGTTTAAGCTACTATATAACTAAATAATCGCCATGAATGATATTTTTGTTAAAGCTGACTCACGGAATCTTCCGAAAGTTGACAATATAATGATATTAGAATATGTGGCTGCAAGTAGCCAACATTACTTGGCTGAAATAAGAGGAGCCAAGATTTTAATGTAAGTTTAATCCTTACTTTAATATCTACCCATACTTATCTATTAACTTGTTTGATAAGAAAATGATATTATACTTTAATGACAAATGTTTTCTTAATGTTTTAGGTCATCTCGTGATTCTTATATTAATACCGCTGTGGGGTATGCCAAAGTGAATCGAACTGGAAACGATTGTATAGTTAATGCCAAAATAGTTCCTGAGCATAGAATTAGCAAAAAATTGTATACAGTGACATGCAAAATTGACGAACGAAATAATACCATTACTCATTCTGCCTGTGAAGACTGTGCAGCATCAGCAGGTATATATATAAGACCTAAAAAAGGCAGGTCACCGTTGCCAATAACTTGTAGTAATCCAATTTCTGTCTTTACAGGTGGTTATAAACATTCACTCTTACTTCTTTTTTGGCTGGCAAAGAAAAGTTCAGAACCTTCATCAACTGCAGTTGAATGTTATTGGATCAAACCAACCCTTTCAAGTGCTAATACAGAACCAGTTCTTAGTAAAGAAATATTCCCTAAAGCAAAAATTCCAAAGCTGATGCCTAAATGTAGCATGAAATTAAGTGAATTTCAAGAAGAGTGTGGCAGGAGACAGTTAAGTAATTCGCTAATCTTGAAATTTGTGGATGGATACAAATCAAACTCGATGAATATCTTTGACATCATGTTAGCGTTTATTGATGAAGAAGCTGTACACAGTTTCTCAAATTTCACTAAATATTTAGGTAAAATTATTAACAACACCACTATTAAAGAAATAGGTTCAAAAACTGTTGACCAAGCTGAAAGCAAATATTGGCACAGTATACGTCAGGGAAGATTGACAGCTTCGAAACTACATGAAGCGGCACATTGCAGTACAGACGGAGCTTTAGTGGAACAAATATTAGGTGGATATAAGGTTCCTGAAACTAAAGCCATACAACGTGGAAAGAGATTAGAAACCAGAGTACTCCAAACATTAGAAGGCAAACTGAACCTTAAAATAAGAAAATCTGGGTTTATTCTCATAAATGGGATTTTGGGAGCATCGCCTGATGGTGTAAGTGATGATTTTGTAGTAGAAGTGAAGTGTCCAGCCTCGGAAAGGGCTGTTAAAACATATATTAAGAATGATGAAATTGCTGAGAAGTTCAAGACACAAATAATGTGCCAAATGTTGGCTTGCAAGAAAAAGAAGGGTGTATTCTGTGTGGCAGACCCATTATTTGAAACAACTAAAAATATTCATGTCATTTGGGTGGATTATGATAATGCTTATTTTAAGACCATGATAAAGCAAGCAGAACATTTTTGGAGCATATATATATTTCCAAAATTACTAACAAGTGCTAAAAAATAATAAAACACTGGATATATTTTAATAACTTTTTATTATTTCCCCTTGTAAGTTAATCAGTCCACAAACAATTAATACAATTTCATCTAAATAGGGTACATATTTATAGTTCACAACCGAGTGAGGTTTCAGTAGAGCATATTCCCGTACTCGTCTGATTACTCTCTCTACATGGACTCGTAAACTTGCTATTACTTTACTCTGCAGCGCTTCAGAAGCAGTTTGCTTTGTACCTGAATATACACTCGGTGGCCTTAAAAGTTTAATACCATGTGTACTTAATAGACATTCTATTTCTTTAAATCCTCTGTCTACTAAAATAACTGTATTCGGATTTAAAACTTTTAGCAAATCACTTTTTTCAACTATTGCTTTATCCGATATTCTTCCTCCATAACCCTTAGAAACAAAGCTTACAAAGCCATTAGGAGTACACCCTATTAAATATTTGACTGTATTACAGTTTTTGTACTGAGACCATGTCTGAGCTTGCTTTACAGGATTGGATGGCTTGGAAATTTGTATCTCAAAGCAATCAATGATCATCTGCACATCTGAATACCTAATTTTAAATACTAATGGTAAATTTTCTTTTATTTGTTTAGATTGTGGACAAAACACAAAATTTTGAAAATAATTGCCTAATACTTCAATCCCTGTTAATATCATTGATGATAACTTTGATCTGGAAATATTAAATTGATCACTTATTCTCTCTAGTGAGTCATTTTGCTTAATTTTGAGTAAGGTTATAATAAGGTGAAGCGAGTCAATGGGTGTTGTATTTTTCTCAACAATATAATCTATAAGCCATAAATATTGTTTAGGTAATCCTAAATACATCTTGGGCTTGTTTAAAACTATATCTAATATGATATTTCGGCTTTGTGATACATTTTGACCAGATGCACATACAGTGGATTCCTCTGTTTCTGATGTACAACCAAATAAAGAAGGGGTAGCTGCTGAAGATGTTTCTTGTGAAGACTGCATATCAACTGTAGTAATATTAGTAGCAATTTTTCTACTTTTATAGTTTGTGCTTTTGTCTACCATCTTTATTTCACACTGGGTTGCAGCATTTATCTAAAAAATAAATCAATAAGTTTACTAGGGTAGTGACAGTAGAAACTTACACCTAACCAAATAAAACATCAGTTTAAGAACAGCAAAATATTCCTGGAATGATTCACAATGACTAATGTATTACATTACATTCAGGTATACATATTAAAAAGTACCTTTATTGGTAAAGTTGAACATGTAGATGTACTGGGCATCATTGCATCGGATGTACTAGACATTGCATCAGACATACTGGGCATCATTGCATTAGATGTACTTGGCACAATAACCTCTTCATATTTTCTTTTTAATGGCCTGCTAGGACTTGTATGTTGTAATAGTAACTTATTTAATTCTGACAAACTTTCACTTGCATCCTGAGCAATATTACGTAGTGAAGCTGAACGTTTCAGTTTAGGTTCTTGATTCATTAACTTGCACTGGTAATAATTAATCAAATCCTCAGTGGGCTACAATAAAACAAATTATTAAGTATGTTAGTGGCAGGTCATGAGAGCTTAGATAAGTAGTAATAATCAAATCCAACAATCGTAATTAAAGTCAGCTGAACAATAAACACCAATACAGATAAAAGAAACTCAAAACCATTACCTCCAAATGATCTTCGCAACAATACATTGTGTACACCTTAAAATATTCCGCCTTTACTTGACGACACCACTTTTCTCGCAAGTCTTCTCGAACACGAACAAACATTTTGTTGGGACTATTGTTCGTGTCATTATTGCAAGTAGGAACAAAGCATTTCCTATAATATTCCATTGAATAGCCGTTTTGATATTATTTACTTACGATAAACAACGTATCAAAAAATATTAAGAATTGATGAGGTTATGTTGTTTATTTACTATCGTATGTCAAATTAAATGTCATATCAGCCTTTTTAACGTTCGTGGCCTAGACGAAGGCATCGATACCGTAATATCTATGATGACATCATTTGAAGGTTAAATAAAAGTCATCTACATTTCACCTAAAATCTAAATAAACCTTGATTATTTTCTAATTCTAAATCATAGGTGGTGATCAGTAACCCTATTCCTCGAAACGGTTTTTGTTTTATAACAATTTAAAAAAAATGAGCAATCCCCATTGAACAATTTGTAATTGTTTGGTTGGGTGATTCCACCAGATTAAACATTTGTGTCGCACACTGCGCATAGCAGGCTGCACAGTTCAGCACACTGAAGGAATTATACCTTCATGATTTACGACGCCGAAACGTGGACACTGACGGTGGGGCTAGCTCATAACCCAAAGGTCACGCAGCGGGTTATGGAATGGGCTATACTTGGAGTTTCTCGAAGGATAGAATTCGAAACGAGGTAATCGGACAAAGAATTAATTCGCAGAATAAGCAAGCTGAAGTGCAGTGGGCTGCCCACGTCTGTCTTAGAACCGATGGCCGTTGGAGTCAACAAGTTCTAGAGTGAGAGAGACCGCGAGAATGCAAACGGAAGGTACGACACCCCCTAGCCAGATGGACTGACAACCTGAAAAAGGTGATTGGGACAGACTGGATGCGGAAGGCAGAGCATCAGATGAAATGGCGCACATTGGGAGAGGCCTATGTCCAGCAGTGGACTGCGATGGGCTAATTGATTGAATAACCTGCCCTGTTTTTTTTTTATAATTTCATAATTGTGAAGAGATTAGGAATCAGGTCATTGTTGCCGGTTCTCATATCTTGCATACCTACTCATCAGCTACCTGTAGCGCCCGGTCTAATACGCCTGGCGCTACAGCATATATACCTATTCTATGTTCCATAATAATTAGGAAATCAAAGATGGTAAATATGAAAAGACATGGACTGTGTGAACAAAGAGTTGTGTGTAACTTTAGTCCTGAACTCCTGTAAGGCGTATAATCTATTCATGGCATCGGGAATTCGTCATATCTTCAGAGTCGCTAGTGCAGCGAGATACTGCGCAGCTTATATGGAGCTGTATAATATATTCTATAGTATAATCTGTAGTTTTCATAATCAGTGGATAGCTATATTGTCTTTCTTTCGAAACGTCTCGGTTAAAACCTCAGAAGATTAGAGGAAACTACATCGATGTCAAGTAGTTTTAACTGTGACTTAATGATGAACTCCTTACTCCCTTTATAGAACCATGGAAAAATTGATTCAGGAAATCTTAATATCCGGCAAATATCTTGAATTAAAGTCGTAAAATTCGCGCATGTGCACTATAGGTAGCAACGACCATACCAACGGACCAACCAAAACACCTGTAGGGCTGATCAATCTATGACGCCAATTGATGGGTCGCATCGTCCTTCGCACCCCACACCACCACCGAAGAGACCTAAAAACTGGTCAAGTACGGAACGAGCTCGCGCACGGAAAGTTCAGCACAAAACTGCACCGAGGGACGAACATAATATATGCTACATAAACTGCAATATATTTGGATTGCGTTAACTTAGAAGTTTGATTTTTTCGCAGCTATTTCATTATCTATGCAGAAGGAACTGAAATAAGCTCGAACTAGTAACTATTTATTAATCTGTGCTCCAACCACATAACAGATAAGGTAGACGCAATTTTATAACATAAGTATGTAGTTAGAAGTCGTCCTCGCCCAGACTCGTCTTCACCACTTTTTATAGAATAATAAAATTGTATATTTTACATATTTCTATTTCTATGAACAAATATGTATTAAGTATCCTATACATGCTTTTAAGCTAAACATTTCAAGAGGAGGATTTCAACTAGTGACTATTAGGTATGTAATTTAATTATAATATTATCAGCAATAAAACGTAGTTGAAAACTTGTTTTCTAAGACAACTGTTTCTTGCCTAATAATATGGGTCATAAATTCCACAATATATGAGATACTACAAAATAGTGCTCACAGTGCCATCTATTGATAACAGTCAGAATAAATTGAAAAGCGCCATCTGTGTCAAAACATACAAACCTCTTCCCCTTGTATAACTCTGAGAGACGAATAAGGCGATTCTCACACTACTCCGCGCTCCGCGGCGGGACGCAGAAAAACGCGGTCATGCGCTAGGCTGCGGAAGAGCAGATCTGTCACCGTGCGCAGATTGGTCTGCTATCATGCGCATGGCGGCGGTTTAGGCATAGGCCAAGAGCTGTGACATTTTTAGGTAGGTGTTCGAGGCATTTTTTTTATATTACTTAGGTGGCTGTAAGCACAGAGTTTCTGTACCGTCAGTGTAGAGGACAAGCCATTAGTCATCCCACTGACAGCACAAATTCTCCAGTGAGCTCTGGCTACCCTACTCACCTAAAATTTTACACACACACATTCTACACATTATAAAAATTTATTAAAAGTAAAGTTAAATATTCGCTAATAAGGAAAGTAAAAAGCCATACTATTTGCGTGAGATTATTAAACTTAGCACCTGGCTCGCTAAACTATACCTATATCACTTTAATGGACAGTGCCCTGTTGCATTAGCATCCTAGAATGACACAAGATTTCCATACAAATTAATTTGGCGTTTATATACGTGTATGTACCGCCTCAAACATCTACACAGTAATGTCTAACAGCCCTCGAATTAAAATGCCGCCAAATCACGCGCGTGATAGCAAATTTCAGTGTGCAACCTCGCCATTACGCGCGGGGACACATGTTTTCTGCTTGTACGCCCGTGATCTGCACACCGCGCGTGATTACGTTTTCAGTATGTGGGACCTCTGTTTTCTATACAAAAAGAGCTCAGCGCGCGAACCTTTGAAAGAGATTGACGCGACACCACGCATCCCCGCGCCCCGCCGCGTGACGCGGAGCAGTGTGAGAATCGCCTAAGTAATTGCATAACCTGTGTAATTGCATTTTACATTACCAAGGTGACATAGGTATTGAAGTACTGTTGCATTATGGAAATTAGTGTTAAAACATTGTTAATTTATTCAGATCAAGGAGTAGTCAGTCACAAGTGCTGTCATAAATTTATTTTTAAAAGGAAGGTTTATGTAATCACTCTAAAATACTAGACAGGGTGTATTTTTGAGATGAGGTAGTAAAGGCCACTTAAAGTTACAGTAAAATGTTCTTAAGAGACTACAAGGAGCTTTTTAAGATGTTTTGAATTGCATGTAATATATAACATTTATGTAATAATATAATATGTAATATTTAACATTTTAGTAAAATCTTAGTCAGCAAAAATAAAGTTAAGATAAAATATTTTAAAAATTGTGCCAATTGATTTTACTTCATATGAGATGCAGACTCTATGAATCATTTAAGGTATGAGTACTAGAACTGACATAATATGTCACAAAGGTTTTCCATATATTTTGTAAGGTAAAGCCAAGAATCAATTAAATATTATTTTTCGTCAAAAATACTACTTATTACAGTAATCAAAAGACTCCTTACATGGCCATGGATGATTCAGCAGTATAAGTGGAACTTCTCTGGTGTTGCATACATCCATAGGCCACGGTAACCACTTCCCATCAGGTGGGCCGTGTGCTCGTCTGCCACCTAAGTAGTCAAAAGTTAAAATACTTCTGTAGGTTAGGAGTACACAAGTTAGTTACTGGAACTAATATCACATTTTTTTAAATATAAGTGTTGTTTGTAATAGTACAATTTTTTAATAAATGCATTCCTTCTCATGCCATGTTGGATGAGGTGACTAAGGGTTGTTGCACATCAGACTGATATATACAGCCCAGACTCAGCCTCAGATGCGTTGCTCGACTCAACAATAGTGCCTGGAATATGGCAATAGGCTCACACCCTATTAAGTGCGACAGAATTCATAGTTGGATTCATGGTTCATAGAAATGTGGGTGTTAATACACCTCTGCCTAACCCTTTGGGGATAAATGCGTGACTATATGTATGTATGTATGTATGTAATGAAGTCATACAGTCAAAAGCAGATTTGATGCACAGTTATGGATAAATTAAAAAAAAAAGACAATATTAGTAAATGAAGCTTTGTAGAGTAGGAAGTTAAATTACTAGTATTCTCCCTACCTACTATAGCTTAGTGTAAATTACTAGTATTCCTAGTAACTTCTAAAGCTAAGTTAAATTACTAGTATACCCCTTAACTCCTCTAGCTAAGTTAAATTACTAGTATTCCCCCTAACTCCTCTAGCTAAGTTAAATTACTAGTATTCCCAGTAACTCCTATAACTAAGTTAAATTACTAGTATACCCTCTAACTCCTCTAGCTAAGTTAAATTACTAGTATTCCCCTAACTCCTCTAGCTAAGTAAAATTTCTGTGTTAGAAGTGAGTTCACACTTTTAATATAATGACCAGAATTCAATGCTGAAACCTTAAATCTGGAACTATAGTGAGGTTGACTATAAACCGCCATTCAATATATTAAGATTATGGACTATTACATTTAGGTCTACCCTTAAAATGTTTTTTTTTTTTTAATATATAGGACACGTCAATTAGACTTCGCCTTGCCTGATGGTAAGCTGAAGCCAAAGTCCCAGAAAAGAGGGTCACCATTACGTACACATACCGTGTGACAATAGTGACACTTTTCATATCCAGCAAAGTAATAATAAATATGGATCACCTAGATTTTCACTCATTAAAGATATAATATTATCAGATTATGTGTAATAAATTTAAAAAAAAATTTCACAAAAAAAATAGTTTAACTACTATCTGTGTCACCTTATCATTCAATGACCCCAACCGAATAATAATAGAACCAATAACCAGATATGAATTGCTCAGCTATTATACATAACAGGTAGTTATTAAAAAATATATCTTAAAGATGTGTATATACCAATAGAGATACTGTTTAAATAAAGTTCTCTCATTGATCACTATAATTTGTTTCAATTTGTGTAAATTCAACCTAAAGATCAATGCAACATAATCTCTTCAAATGTTGTTTATGTTCACAGACAGGTGTATGTGTACAAACAGACAAGATGTAGTATACAAATAGATAGTTGGCTTTAGAATGCAGCTAATTAGAAAGTTCAATTTTAGTAGGGTCTGTCTAATTATATAAAAGGAAAAACTACATATTATATGGTAGTAAACTGCTATTTAAACAACTAACTTATATAATTCCAGTACATCTTTAAGCTTCAAATGAATGTATGGATGCTGAAACATTGCCTCCAATATTCTGCATAAGATAATCATACAAAAACTGCTGCAAAATACAAAATATACAAAAACTACAAAGAAGTTGAGAAGAAACATACATTAATGTTTAATTTGTAATGTATAATCCAATTTGATAATCATATCAAGGAAAAATAGTAAGAATTTGTACATAAACTTTGTTTATTACCGAAAACAACATGATACTTTCAGAAGAATGTAGTGCTGAGGTACATGATTTGACACATTTAATGTTTAGTGTACATATAACACAAAGTAACTAACCTGATTCTCTCGAGGACTCCATCCTTGGCTATAATTTAACTATCGTCTGCGAGGTACCACTTTCATAGAATAGTTCAGTGGCTAACGATGTACCTGTCAGTAACAAGGTCGTTGAACTAAATATACCTATGAGAGGATGAAATTATACACCCCTCTGGTTTACGAGAAAGTTTTTTGGATATTATGACACACACTCTTATTAATACTTTATTATTGATTTAAATAGAACAGAATAGCACTGTTATTTATTAAGAAATTATCAATAACCCAATTTCTATTAATTCTGAAATCTCAAGTGACTGACATAAAACAACGCGTCACGTCACAGTCTTTTTTCGTTTAGAAATCGAAAGTTAGAACGGGCCTGGGATATGAAATTCCAAGAATTGAAAATATTACTTTCAGATTCACGTTTAAGTATAATATTTATGTAAGAAACTACTACTAAGTACTGTATTAGTTCTAATTACCTTAAAGTATAACTTTTATACTTTAGTTTTGGTTGGCGCGAAGGAAGTTAAGGCAAAGGCAGTCCAAAAAGTGTTGCAAGCTCAAACCCAGATATATGAATAAAGCAAATATCCCAAACCAAACCATGACATACATACATAAACTCACGCCTATATTCCCGAAAGGGAAGCCAGAGGTGCTAGTACCCACATTTCGCTAGTTTATGTTTAGGTCCCAATGTAACAGGTGGCAATGGCAAAAAAAATGGCAATAGACCAAACCATGGACATGTTATAAATTATAATATTGCTTATAATTGGAAAACGGGAATCCCTATTATGTGGGCGTTGAGACTGAATACACTGATTGGTGAAATGAGGATGTTAATTCACCCCTGCCTAGCCCTCCGAGGATAAAGACTTGATTATATGTGTGTGTATGTACCTATAATCTGTAAAAAATATATGATATGTGATGATCATGCATGAGTCAGCATTTTAGTGAATAATGGGAAAGCGAGTGCATGTATTGTAGCGACGGCGACGTTCTAGATTGTTTGCCTTAATCTCTCAAGAATGGCCAGAAAGCGGATTGATAGGAGACTTACCATGTGGTTTGCCTTGATTTTCTTCATTCTTCATTTCTTCATTAACTTGCATTGTCCTCAACATCAGAGGCTGCTATGGGCAACTCACATCCCTCTTATTCATCTTGCCTTATCAGGTTCATACTACCTACCTACCAGGTTAAAAATTCATGATCTCTGCTTATTTTTCCTCTTAGCCATCTGCAAAAAGTAAGCCTTCGAACATCATCACCCGGATGTAACACTTGAACTATGCGCCCATATCGATAGCACTTGTAGCCGTATTTCTTCCATATCTTTATCACAAGGGAGTGGGATAAACCTACTTCAAGGGCGACTTGCCTGGACGATACCTCTGGATATGCTTCGACATAAGTCAGAACCGCAATCTCCGTGTCCATGTCCACACGAGGCTGCCGCTTTCTTTTGAAAGAACCCTGCAATTCCAGGTTTTTCAAAAGATTTGTAATAACCTTTCTTGTTGGCACATGCCGCAACGGATACTTATTGCGGTACCACACTAATGCAGCTCCCGCATTTCGATTATTGACAAAATACGTTTCTAATAAGTCAATTTTTTCAGGATTAGAAGACATTTTAGCGAAAATTCTTAATTAATAACTCATACGAAGTTTCTCAGCTGAAACTAAGTATAACACACAGATTTTCGAATCAAATTCGAAATTTGAGGGTAAAAATTCTTTTTATTTACTTTACAGTCAATTCTACCCACTTCCTGGCCATAACAAAAAGTTAGACCATCGTAGAAATTTGTTTCTGTTGCCGAAATGTATGGGAAACGTTTTTGGCCATTTCTGTCTTTTCTAGTACTGAAAGCTAAAATGGTCTCATAGAGTTTTTTGATCCCCACATGAAATAGAATCGATTGGTATAAAAAAAAATTTTGAACTTTTTGCATTTTTTTTGCTAACTGTAAGTTTTTTACAAAATCTGTGAATGCAGTTCAAAATGTCCCAAAAAGTTAGGGACGGTCTTTTAAGAACGTTTTGCTGTAACTGCAACGGTTAAGGTACTTGCCCTTACTGTCCCGTTTCAAAAATACACCCTGTATACCTATTACTACTCTACAGAACCGCCTTAGTCTATCCCATGATATCATATATCCACACTAACTAGTCCGGCTTACTATTTATTAATCTGCTTTTCTAGCTGTGATCTATTTAAGAAGTGTACGACCTCACTCTCACGTGATACCCGGGCTGACCTGTCCTGTAAACTCCATTCGTCCACCCATACTAGCCCTGCTTACTCTGTTAATCTATGACTAATCTTAATCTATGACCTCCATTGTTCACGCAGACTAGCCCTGCCCGATTCGCCCCAGGCGAATTTCTAACTATGGTTTATGTAAAGAGTGTATCACCCATGTGATACATGAGCTGGCATCATCTATCGCATGACCTCTTTTGCTCACGCAGACTAGTCCTGCCCGATTCGCCCCAGGCGAATTTCTGTGGTTTATGTAACAAGTGTATCACCTATGTGATACATGATCTGGCTTCGTCTATCGCATGACCTCCTTTGTTCACGCAGACTAGCCCTGCCCGATTGGCCCCAGGCAAATTCTCCCCCTTGGTCGAGAGCATCACTCCTTGTCCCAGTTTGTTCTACTGGCGCGAGTGGCACTGACACCAAGAGGAGGTCCTCTGACGTAGATCACTCCGTAAGTTAATAACGCTGAGATCTCTTGAAAAGGTGTATTACAGTAACCATTAGAACATACTACATCTCTCCAAGAGACGGTTATAAGATTTATCACTTTACTAATCTAAGCGTTTCCTATTTGACCAATATACCCCCCTTTCTTTTAATTTACTCTAACTTCAGATAATCTGAAATGAAACAACTATAAATACTATTTCTATGATTCAGTAACAATAAGCCTAATATGACTGTTGCTTTTAAAGCCGAGTAAAGAAAAAGGTTATCTCGGTTACTTGACGATTAAAGATATTTAAAAATAACACCATGACGCTCAAATCTCTTGAAAGGGTGTATTACAGTAATCTTTAGAACATATTATGTCAAACAATATACAGGTCAATGACCGCGACTATGCTAATTCCAGTTTGGGAAAATTTAGGCTGTATTTAATTAAACTAAATGTGACTACTGATATAGAATGCTTAGATCTGTCTATACCTCATTGTACCATCAAGAGGTTATCTCTGTGTCTTAGGATGATTTAGGATTCAGGTTTGACTGGTACATACATACGCTGATACAATTGTTTTCCTCCTAATTAGAAATCCTATAGGAGTGTTAACTAGCACACTAAAATATTAATGATCGGTACAATACGAACATTATTCTAGGGAATATTGCCTTCGTGAGCATACGGAAGCGCCTTGGTGAGCTCAATCCTGTTCAACGCCATGACGAACAATTTTACCATGATAACATTTTATATAAGTAATTATAATTTCTCACTCACTTGAGTCGATTTGGATCGCTATACCCCTCGCCTGGCACATCTGGACAGCTTCCACAACCATATTCTTACTATAATAACAATACTCTTTCTAATCTAATACTGGGAAAGAAAGTTACGTTACTACACCCGCGAAGTTCTCGCACCGCAAGCAGAATGCTCATAAACAAATTCGTAGGGCTTGATAACAACCCAATCTGAACTTTGTCTTTGGTACATCGTGATTTCACGACATATATACTGGATGGTGCTAAGTACTGGTGGTCGTGCTGTGTGCAAATTTTTGTATGAAGCAGTCACTTGGACCCCACGTCCCAAACGTTTCAACCCAAACGGCTCAAAAACTTACTCACCTGTTAGGTATAGTATTGGCACCGTTTGAGATTTTCCACAAATGCAGCAGCAGCACTGGCACAACCAGCTGTGCTAGGAAGATGTGAAGGCGCAAGATAGCACCTATGTTGGGCAATGGAAGTTTTTTAATGCAGAGGCCTGACTCCCATTCCCCAACAGCCAAAAGACGCGCACGCTCTGAAACATGGGAAGATATTAAACTATCTTATACCTGCTTGCAGAGCGGTGCATCCCCTCGTCTCATGGAGAAAGGTTACCAGGCAAGCCAGTGTCCAGTTCAGACCAGCAACCTTTCAAGCATTAATGGCATCGGACTTACATGACCCCTAAGAGTTTACCTGTGTGTTTATAAGAATTTTCCTGGGTGCCGTGCACTGACTATAGAAATGCTGGAAGGCTAACGACTAAAATTTTTGCGAACGCTCATACCAGCCAAGCGAGTTCGCTTGGGTGGTCTCGGCGTTTTTCGAGCTAGTTGGTAAGGACGCTTAGAGCCAGACTCGGTTTTGTGCGTTGTCAAAGACGTTATATCTAAACATCCACCATTTTTATACATAAAAGCTCGAATTCACACCAATTTCGGAAAATAAAATAATACCGCGATGCGCCCTTCTTCGTGTTGGCGCCAATACTCGATTCGTTCGTCTTTCGTTGGCCAAACTATATTGATGCATATGTAATAAAAAAAAGCAAATCATAATATCAACTACGTTTTGTCGGTGTATAGTCAGTGTGACAATCGGCATTACCTGTTGTTTTTTTAAATTTGCCGCCGCGCCGTTTTCTTGAACTAACTTGAACCTTCTTTCGTTCGACTCTACTAACGCACGAAAACGACGGGTACGGAAGCGTTAAAAATTTTTATAGCTTCCTTCGACGATATTTAAGAACGATCAGAGATGATTGCGCGTAATGGAGTGGAACGCGTTTTTTAACTTTTTTAATCTTCAATGTCAAGTTAATGTCACCCATTAAGGTCAGTTCTCGTTTGCAAGTTAAACTTCTTTTCTTTAAAATATCTTATTGGTCCAAAAACTATCACAACTAAATAACAACCAATAACTCGTGACGATTCAATTTTGACCTTGTGCTTGTAAGTTTAAACTGTATTGTTAAATTGCTAAAACATTATTTAGAATCAAGATAGGCTTTGATACCCGGTATCAATATTCAATTCAGTGTAATTGTGTGCAACGATATTTTAACTCGTAGCAATCATTTAAAATAGTCATAGCGCTGTTATATACGTATTCTAATTATTAATTTAGAAGTAGCAGTAATACTAAAGTAATAAAAGGAGGTAACTGAGACTTATTTGAGATGGAAAACAAAACCGATTTTGAGTATCCTCATACTTTTATACTTCTTGGTGCATCAGGAGATCTTGCAAAAAAGAAGATATACCCTACTATCTGGTATTTATTTCGTGATAACCTCTTACCTCGTAATACAAAATTTGTCGGTTATGCCCGCACGAAACTAACTAAAGCAGACGTAAAAGAGAACTGTAAGAAATATTTAAAAGTTCGTCCTGGAGAGGAAGAGAAACTGGAAGAATTTTGGCAAGCTAACGAATACTTTGCTGGCTCTTATGATAAAAGAATTGATTATGAGATGCTCAATCAACTTATTCACAAGTCTGAGAAAGGCCCAGTTGCCAACAGAATATTTTATTTAGCAGTACCACCTACTGTTTTTGAAGATGTGACTGTCAATATAAGAAATGCTTGTGTTTCCTTGAAAGGTTTTACAAGAGTCATAATTGAGAAGCCCTTTGGGAGAGATGATGTGAGTTCAGACAAACTCAGCAACCACTTGGCTGGCCTGTTCAAAGAAGAGCAAATTTACAGGATTGACCACTATCTAGGAAAAGAGATGGTTCAAAATTTAATGACAATAAGATTTGCTAATCAGATTTTCAATCCCTCTTGGAACAGAGAAAATATTGCATCTGTACTCATTTCTTTTAAAGAACCATTTGGCACAGAGGGACGCGGAGGTTACTTTGATGACTTTGGTATTATCCGTGATGTGATGCAGAACCATCTTCTTCAAATCCTCTCTCTTGTTGCTATGGAGAAACCAGTCACTCTGAACCCAAATGATATAAGAGACGAAAAAGTAAAAGTTCTTAGACATATAAGACCAATTGAACTCAAGGATATACTCGTTGGACAGTATGTTGGTAATCCTGAAGGTCAAGGTGAAGAAACTTTAGGCTACCTCCAGGATCCAACTGTACCAAAAGATTCAGTGACTCCAACCTATGCTCTTGCTGGTCTTTGGATAAATAATGCTAGATGGCAAGGTGTGCCTTTTATACTACGTTGTGGTAAGGCGCTGAATGAGAGGAAAGCAGAAGTCAGGGTACAATACAAAGATGTACCTGGTGATATTTTTAATAAGAATGCAAAGAGAAATGAACTTGTGATTAGAGTTCAACCTGGTGAAGCCTTGTATTTAAAATTAATGAGTAAGTCTCCTGGTATGAAGTTTGATTTGGTGGAGACTGAACTAGATCTTACATATAGTATGCGCTACAGAGAGGCTGATGTTCCTGATGCATATGAAAGATTAATTCTAGATGTTTTCACTGGTACCCAAATGCACTTTGTACGTAATGATGAGTTGAAAGAGGCCTGGCGTATTTTCACACCAGTTTTGAAAGAACTTGAAGAGAAGCATATTGAGCCTGTTCCATATGTGTATGGATCACGGGGCCCCCCTGAAGCAGATAATAAGTTGGCAGAGTATGACTTCAAATACTCTGGTTCTTACAAATGGAAAAAGCCTACACTCTGTTAAATGCATTTTGTTGTACATTCAAAGTTTCAAGCATTTATTGGTGGTGGTTTGCTTTAATGGTTATATGAATAAGCAATTAAATAGTACATAATATTTTATGTTGTAAACTCGTAAGGTGCATTTGTTTTTAAATCACAATTTTATTCATTTTATGTTTCACTTCCTAGAAAAAAACAATAATTATGTTACACATTAAAAGGCAATTAACATGTTAACTGCCTATAAAATAAATATAGTTTAATAATAACATAATTATGTTAAATGCATAATGATTATTATTGATAGGGAGATCAATATTTAAGTATAAGGACAATGGTTGTGTATGTGCCTTACCTGTATTTGGAAAATGATCATGCATAATTTAAAAAAAAAACTGTGATATACATTTGACTTTTATGCATGATTTATAAAAATATAATTTAAATAACAGAAGTTAATTTGTATAATTGTGAATTTTTTACATATACCTAGTCTGAAAGACATTGCAAAAATATTGTTATTTTTTTATAGAAAAATATGTAAGTAGTTGATCTGATCTTTGTTATATACTTGTCATGATTTAAATAATTCCTACCATGTTTGATCAAATGAGTAACATTTTAAACTATGTCCTGCAATTATGAACTAAACAATAAAAAGTACAGCCGATGCTCACAAGCATGGCAAAATTCAGGCAAGTATTATACTGTCCAGATAATTGTATAGTTAAGTAAAGAAATGATATTTTGCAAAGATATTGTTCCATGATATTTGACTAAACCTAATTAAGAAAGTACATTTCAAAAAGTTGTTTTTAAAACTTGTGCAAAATGGAAAAAGCTAAGACGAAAGTATCTCTACTAAAATGATTGTGATATAAACTTTCATATTTTTTATAATACTTTAAAAAATCACTGGTATTGATAGTTTATTATAGATCTTTATGGACACATTAAAACAGTTTTAATATTATTTCTATTTACCTCCTTATTATATGTAACTGTTGGTAAAAATCTGTGGGTATTTGAATATTTGCAATATAGTGTTAATACTTTCTAAATATGCTTATCACTTTTATCTCCTTATTTCAAGCCATAAAATTTTATTCATTTATAGCATTATCTTTTTAATTTGTAATGGCAAGGAGTAAAAAGTGATAAGTTTTTATAAAATAATTAATAATGATGATAATACTTTTATTTTTTCGGTAAACAATTGTTATCGAAAATCTGATATGGAAATGCAATTAAATGCATACAAAAATACAGTTACTTGTAAGAATATGCTAATATGTAATACTGTTATAAGTAACCTTGTACAACTTTCAAGTACTATATTTATATTGCTGCAACTTGTTGTTATCTACAAGTTTAGTGACATGATAATAAATAATCACAAACTCAGCTGACTACACAACACTTGAGTATGTTGTGATAAAAGTATTTTCTTATTAAACTTTAGGTAGGTACTATGACTAAATTGCTCACATTTTATTTATTTCGCGGTCATTGTGCTAAATGTATTGCTTACTTCTCAACCATTCATGAGGCTCAATTTAATTAGCCCTTTGAACCGAATTGTGTTGTAGAATTGTTAATTTCATTTTATACTTTCTTACATTGTGTGTTATAAAAAATGCTATTGACGTCAGAATAAATATATGGTGCTGAATAATGTATTCATTGATCAAAGTGGGGATGTACTATAGTTACTTGCAATGGATAGGTACAGTATATAAGGTAAGATCTTCAGGCCGCAGTAGCGGCGCTCGATTATACATGGGGGTTTTGCGCACGATAAAAAAATAAAGAAAAGTGCAGTAGGATGTTTCGAACAATGAGCACCTAATTTACTGGAATGGGTGATCGAGATTGTTAGTCGTCTCCAGTTTTATGCAATCAATTGAGATCTAACGTACGTTAGATTTAAAGTCTGACGTAAGTCCTTTCTAATAAAAAACTCATTTTTTGAAATAGGACACGCCAATTTGACTTCACTTCGCCTGATGGTAAGTTAAAGGCAAAGTCTCAGGAAAGAGGGTCACCATTACAGACAATATGTTACAATGGTGGCATTCAGCTTGGCGGCCTCATCAGATGCTTTGTCACACCCCGCTTAAAGGACCCGGGACTGCAGGAAGAAGGAAACACGTGAGCTGGTAATGTGTTCCATATCTTGGTGGCGCGGCAAAGGAAAGAATCTTCGAACCGATTGGTTCTTGCCCGTATATTCTGCACCGTGTGCGAGTGACATCTAAGACGTGTTGTCCTGTGTAGGAAAGGAGAGGTTGGGATTAGTTAGAAGTAAAATACAGCCAAGGAAGCAACATCTCTACGCATCTACAAAGGCTCGAGGGTGTTCGTGACCTCAGGATTCCCAATAATGCGGACCGCAAGTCGCTGCAATCTGTCGAGAGCATCTAGTAGGTATTTTGCGTAACCATCCCAGACATGCGGGCAGTATGCCACTCAGGAGCGAACTTGTATCTTGTAGAGAAGACACCGGTACTCTGGCGTGAAAAAACGTCCCACTTCCCTACTACCTAGACTAGATAATAAAACTGTAAAGTAGTTGTATCTGCACATTGGTATTTAAAAAATATTAAACGACTGAACCCACAAATCTTTCAAATAAATAATTTTGGAATTCTACCGGGGAATTAGGTACCTGGGTGGATTTCAATAACTACATCGAGAGTACCTATCGTCTCGCTAAAACTCAGTAGGTAGTCCTAATTACCTCCTTATTATGTACCTACCAGTAATGCAAACGAAATTTGTTTTTTAAAAGCGCAATTTATTTATCTATCTGCTTAGTTGCTGCCATCTATTAGGCCGGCTGTCACACGAAAGTCGGCTAAAATTTGAGAACTTCCCTTGGTATATTATATATTATAAGATTTTATTTACGATTTTATTTCAGATAAGATATCAGATACCTATTGTCGAAATCATTTATCACAAAGTAATAAAATAATTTTCAAACAAAAATGGGCCAAAATCCTATTGCTGGAAGGGGTATAATTCAATTCCAAAGTCCAATGTGTCCTGTCCACCCACTGTTATATTTTAATCGGTGAAATCTATGAGTCAATGATGTAATTTATAATGATTTATTGTTATGCTTCTTGTATTTAGCCAATCTAAATAAGTTTCGGCTATCTGGACCTGGAACAGGCTTTTGTTGTCAAGCCGACCCACCCGGTTTCACCCGTCGTCGTGTCACTCCTATAAGCCTCCTTTATATACATGATACATACAACTTAATAACTTTCAAACAACACATTTCTGCTGGATTGGTTGACATTTAAGATTTCTGCTCCGCACCCTTAAGTAGTAGCTTCATGATATCTGCACATTGGTATTAAAAAAATAATAAAAGACAACCCAAAAATCTTTCAAAAATATAATTTTGGAATTCTACTGAGGAATTAGGTACTTGAAGAACTACATCGAGAGTATCATCAAAGCAGTCTCGCGTAAATTCAAGAGTCCCATTCGCAGAACAATTATACCATTACTCTACTCTATGTCCAGTTCCTCCCGGTCCAATAATTCAAAGGTAACTTGTTTTTTTATTAGTACAATAAGACAAAACTGCCATCTGTGTGGGAAGTTCTCAAATTTTAAACTACTTTTGCGTGACGGCCTAATAGATGGCAGCTTCTAACTAAACAGATGGGTAATTACATTGTGCTATTAAAAAAAACAATTTACGTTTATCTCATGTTTACTGATACTTATAACCAAATGACTATAATATTTGTATTACTACTATAAAATTCTTTTTATACTACAAAGAGAATACAATACTACGTAAGATGTTATACTATTATTACAACGACCGCTTTTATATTATGAGCGGCAACGACAAATTTTATGTCATCACGATACATTGCCATTGCAAAATAGATGGACACCACAGATATTTATATCATTTGAGTAAGCTCAATCAATGTAGTAATTTATTATATTATATATTATCAATTCAATACCCACTTTCTTCCTTTCATTTAATGAACAAGTTAGAATGTCCTCAACCCTTCGAGAAATAGGTACTCAAATTATGACACCTTGACGGCTAAAACTGCAGAGTATCACATTTTTATTTAATTATAGTTGTAACACCAAAATCGTATTTTAAAAGTTTCGATAACAAAGAATTTTATGGATTCACCAGCATCATACTAAATATCATATCTATAGCATAAGACAAGGATAACATATACAGAAATAGTGTTGTATGAAGGAGACAGTGAACATGCTTCTGTCTAATGTTTTTGTTATGCACAAGTGCCAAGTGCGCTATCTGTCATGTCAGCTGAGTGATTATTGAGTTGAGCAATGGTGGTGTTTTTACATTTTTGAAAGTTACACTCATAAACAGCACGTGCAATTCGTTTAATTTAACTCTATGTGTTTATAAATAGTTCACCGTAATGCATGCTTTCATGGATTTTGCCTAACCACATAATGATATGAGGACTATTTGCAAGATAGCCAGACTGCGTAAGTGCTGAATCTTTGTTGTTGAATTCATCCGTTTAAACCTACTTGATTCGTTTAGACGCTAAAATATTACTATTACTATGATTCCCTAAATTGTAGTTTTAAGCCCTAACTATTACAAGTTATTTTTTGTACTAACAACTTTTGTATATATTTAATTTCGTAAAATAATGCCTATGTACTATGACGTTGTTGTTTATTTTAGTTGTCAGTCTACAACTAGCTAGGGCTCGCTTTAGCGTCGTATATTTTTTTTGTTACTTTACAATTATGGCATGTGAGTTATGCACCTATTTTATTTATTTAGTAGCTGAAATTGAATATACTTTTTGTTTAAAACAACATTTATGTTTCAAATTTACATCAGGCATAAATCAAAATAAATGTCCTTTTTTATAAAATTACCATTATTCTATATTTTAATTCAATGGTGATCATGTAGGCAAAATAATTAAAAAAAGTGAAATACTTACTTTCAAAATAATATTTTTAATTGTTAATTTATACTTAATTATAATATTTTTTTAAATTCCAAAATTACAAGTGCAAACAATTTGTAGCATGAAAAAAAATTAAAGGGTTTAAAGAAATTGTAATGTAATTAGTATGGTAACTATTTAAAACAATTAAAATAAGATAAAGTGAAACAACTCATACAAGACTTGAATCCACGACCAGTCCCTTGCAGGCGAAATGCTCTGACCACTGAGCAACTGAGGCATACCACCTGAGTCGTTTCACTTTTTCCTATCTTAACCAATTTGAAATTAAACATTGGTAAGAAGGTCTAAAAAGGTTTGAAATATGATGAATGTATGTGTAAAAGACAGTAAAACGAAACAATAAATATAAGTAATAATTAGGATAACTGAAAATTAAGAGAACCAATGTTCATGTTGCTAATTAATATAATGATGTTTTACATATTTTTAGTGCTCATGGATCTACATATTAGATTGAAGGTATAGATAAATACTACAATACATAAGGTTGAAGCTTATATACCCTGCCACAATGTTGTATGTTTTCCATGTGGATGCTGGTCTAATGACCACATATGATATGAGCCTCACTTTACAAAAGTAAGTGTAACCTTAATTTTAAGAAAAATATCCATTTATTTATTTTATCATTAAATCAAATTACGTGCATGCCGTTAGTCTCACTACCAGGGATACCAAAGAGCATACAAAGTGGAATAGTGTCAATTTAGTTGTAAGATACTATTTGTTATCCAAATAAAATAAAAAGTAAGAAGTCGGCAGCGCGAGTGTAAGATCCCTGGTGTTGCATACCACTCTTGAAAAAATTTAATTCTAATTCTTGTAATAATACAGTCTTATACTAGGTATCGGGACTTCTGGCGAATTATATCTTGGAACTTACTATTTCTGCCAAAGACGTCCCGATACCTAGTATAATTATGAATTCACACCGCGAAAGTTTAAAAATAACATAACACAGTCTGTTCAGAATTTGGTCTTTGCCTATGTTAAAAACAACCATGATGTTAATGCTCGCTTTTGAAAATTGTGTTAAATGAATACTGCTTTTGACATTGAATTAAATAAAAAAATTAACCCGTCCAGGCGGGTCCTATTACTGCGATACTGCGATCTTTCCCTTACAGGAAGAACACTCTGACCATTAAGCCACCAAACCTTCACCTGAAACCATAACTGATATTCACTGAACTATCGGAGTCAATGAATGATGTTGCAATGATTTTAAACATTGATTTTAGATGACTCCGCTCAAACTTTGACATCCATGGTCGGCTCCCACACAACTTCTTTATTTGTGTTGTTGAGGAGCAACTGCTGTTTGACCCCTCAATCACA
Source organism: Eilema griseolum (assembly GCA_963662185.1). NCBI lineage: Eukaryota > Metazoa > Arthropoda > Insecta > Lepidoptera > Erebidae > Eilema > Eilema griseolum. The sequence goes on along the minus strand of OY759233.1, from coordinate 11,370,753 downwards.
CGAGGAAAGCCACCATAAATAGCCTTGTTTGTTTTCCTTGAGTCTGTGTCTTTTTTGAAGATCTTTAACTGTCTTGTGACAGATAAGGACTGCCATCTTGATTTTGTTTTTGCTACTATACTTTGGGTGATTACTACCTTTGTGATTTTGTGGGTGATTGGTAGTTTAGGTTCTGGGCCCACCTGAATTTCTTGAATTCATAATAATAATAGTCAGTAAGCAGTATTCATAAATTATAATGAAGTTCAAAATAGTGCTCTAATATGATGATATTTCTTTTAGTGTGTCCACATTGAAGTTAGCAATAGAGAGAAAAACAAAAGTACCATCAAATCTCTTGGTACTCCTTGTGAGTGGAGGGGAAGTTCTTCAAGCAGATCATATGGTATCATCATACAGTGCAGGAACAGACAGTAACCCTATATACATGTTTAGTAAACCTTCTATGAAGGAGAGTCATTTAAAACAGTCCAGTAAGTTCAACTTTCAAAGTAACAAAGATTGTTCTGAATGTTAGAGTTTTAAGTTTCACTATTTTTTTTTAAATTTAATTTAATTTAATTTAAATTACTAACATTCCCTCTAACCCCTCCAGCTAAGCTCAATTGCTTGTGTTTAGACTGGGTTCGCGTCGGTAGTGTAATGGCCAGGATTCGAAGCCGGGACATCTCGATCGTAAGGCCGACCCCTTAATCACCTATTACAATTTCAATCTAAATTTGTGTCTTTCCGCCTAATGGCCTCATTGACTGAATCGATTATAGTGCAATTTTAATGATTACATACCAAAATCCTGAACCTCATAATACCGAATTTCATAATACCGATGTGGGAAAGACCGAAATTCAAAATCCCGAATGTTCAAAAATTCGATTTTTGGGTGGGTTTGTTCGTTCGGGTGGTTACATAAAAATAACCACGAAGGCTAATGCGGGAGTTCCTCTCCCGCCTTAACCTTCTAACATGGATTGGACAGGGCGGATACTGCGCGCCTCGATAAGGAAGGTTTGTACATATAGCGCTGCTTGTTACTTATATGTTATAAATTACCTACTACTGACGTACGACGCGACGTGACGTAACGAATGAGCTAATGTAGACTAAGAGACACGAAGAAGTCATTTTAAAACTACCCCCGTAACCAGAACGCCTACCATCAGCAATGTGTCAAAATCTTATTTTCGGGATTTTGAAGTTCGAGATTTTGAACTTCGGTATATCGTACTTCGGTATTTCGTACATTCGGGATTTTGAATTTCGGTATTTTTATACGTAACCCTTTTCACTAGTAAGTATTAGATTTTTGCACAAAAAATTAAAACCTAGATCGAGGTGTACGCGGATGAAGTCCGGGTCACAGCTGATATATAAAAATTCAATATCAAATGAATTTCATTTACCATTTTGCAGTGTGTGATTTAAGCCCCATAGTGGAGTTAAGCCCCGGCGAGTTTTCAAGTGATAGTCGTAGTGCATTCGATGGAAAATCGTATGTAGAATTAAAGGCTGCAGTAGAAAAGTGTTGTTCTCAGCAGCCAAACGTACAAACTGTACGGAATTGTGCGACACTCGCGCAGCAGTTCAGTGACCTCGCACTCGAAGTGTCCAGAAGTTGTGAGCAGCTGGTGCATGATCAGCATTTACAACATCAGGTAATACAGATTGATTAACAAAGGAGCCAATTTATAATATAACTAGCGGACCCGGCAAACGTTGATTTGCCATGTATATTATTATTTCTAGGAAATAGCTTTTAGTTCAATAAAAATAACTATCTATTATAAGTGTGTGGGGATTTACTTATAATCCAAAGTGTTGTAGACAATGAAAGTATGCTTTATTTAGGTTAATAAATTAATAAAAATCGCGATGGAATAATAGGGGTTAATCGTAGGGGGTTGAAAATTCAGGTCGTATATATTTATTTTCTAATACTGTATCATAAAAAAATAAAATATCTAACAATTAAAAAGAAATTTAGGGGGACTACCCTCGACATTCAGGGGGATGAAAAATAGATGTTGTCTGATTCTCAGACCTACCCAATATGCACACAAAATTTCATGAGAATCGGTCAAGCCGTTTCGGAGTAAACTCCTCCGCAAACAAACACCGTGACACGAGAATTTTAGATATTAGATAATTACAAGCAATTAAAAAGGCGTGACTGTGAGTTGCAGGAATAACTTTAAGGTAAAATGATCGGCAAACAATTTGACAATACACTTTAGCTGTGCAGAAAGCATTTCTAGTTCTCTTTGGTGCTTGTCACTCTGCAAAGGGCTCGCGTCATTGGTTGGTCCGTATAGGGTACATATCCAAACATTCCGACTTTATGAATAAGATAGGTAAAAATTAAACAGTTCCCTTACAAGCTTGCTTTAAAAAATCCTTCAACTGTTAGGCGGAGTAATCAAGGCGGTTTGGTGATTCGCTGGTGAGAGCATTCTCCCTGTATGGGAAAGATCGTGGATTCGAATTCCACCTGAACTGATTCAATTTTTCCTATCTTAATTGAGTTTTATAGTTAGCATACTCATTTCATTCAAATTGTTGTTCAACATGTTTGCCGGTATTTGTAGTAAAGTATTTATAGTACTAATTCCATTTTGAAGGGCTGTGGTAAGTAAAAACTTCTTTAAATTGAGCTTCAAATGGAACATCTTCACACACTTGTAAAACCTTATCTTGCAATACAACTGCCAAAATATTTATTTGGAATTGCGATCTCATTAATTTAATTTATACGATGGGTTGTTAAATATCCATTACAATGAGATAAAGTTTATCAACGTATACAGTGTCAATAAGTAAATGATTACTAAAATAATTAATTTATTGTCTGACCTCAATTTTGATTTAATAAAAATTATGTTGGTCCTGTAGGGCTGGGCAGCGGTTGTCGCAAACCTAGAAGACATATTCAATGAATTTTGCGAAAGATCGCGGAGTTTTAAAGACGCATTCAGAAAACATCGACTAAAAAAAGAAGATTATCATGAAAAATTGAGCGGGTGAGTATATAATGAAATTTTAAAGTAATCACATAGTATGCTAACAATGCCTCAAAATGGTTACGGGAATTACGAATGCTCAAGATATGACTCAAGTAGCTCAGTTGATCAGAGCATTCTCCTCTAAAGGACTGATTAGGGGTTTAAGTCCCAACTTGAGCTTTTGTATAAAGCTAGCTTATTTGTATAAATCATGAATCGTATTTATATTCCGTGTCCGTTCTACTTCCGTTTCAATAAAAACGAAACGTACAAATCATGCAGCTACGACATGGGAGCCCCCAAGCTTGTGCTTCAGCTTAAAAAAAATACTTATGTGAAAGTAGTAGTTTAATAAACACAATTTACCGTTAAATAAAATCAAAATAACAAATTCTCTGTAAACTTGTATAAAAAATAACAAGGTATGACGTCATTATGTGCTATTGTCAAATACTTTAGTAGATAGGTATTAATTGGATAGTTTGAAGGATGATTACAAAGGAATTCAAATAAGATATTAAAACCGTGTGTTGTACTTGAATACGTCTCAAAACGATCTCGATACGCAGTCAAATGACTTCAAAATGACGGGGCTTCGTAGTTCCTCCTCCACCGTGGCGGATGTGTCGCAGCGTGATTTTATTATTTTTAATATAGGACACGTCAATTAGACTTCGCCTTGCCTGATGGTAAGTTGAAGGCAAAGTCTCAGAAAAGAGGGTCACCTTTACTTACATACACCACGTGACTATGGTGACACTCAGCGTGACGGCATCATCATATGCTTTTTTACGCCTCGCTTAAAGGACCCGGGACTGTAGTAAGAAGAAAACACGTGATAAATTCTTTGAACCTTTAGCTATCCAGTGGTACAGAATAAGTAATAGTGGTTTTATTTGAATTTTGAATGGAGCCGATAGCCACCAAACTGTATGCCCTGATTTTGAATACATTCGTTTTTTTTTTCGAATTGCCTCTCTATGGAAGTAATTCAAAAACAATGACAGTAAAATTGGTTATTCGATATATGATTAAAATAATTTTGATCGGGACGAAAGTATAGTTTTGGTGTATGGTATTTTTGAATAGTAGTTTAACTTAACGAGCTGAAAGTAGCACAACAGGCGCAATTATTTGTTTTAGAAATTCCTCAATAGTTAAAAATACAATAGGACATTTTCTGAGGGTATTACTACCTGACAGTGGGTAAGGGTCTATGGAACAATAGGGTGCCATTTGCCTATAGTACGCCTCATTCTCATTGTCTTTTGATACATTGCCAAACTCGTACACTATTACACAGTTAAAGCAGCTAAAATCTATCAGATCACTACTAAATTACTATACATATTGAGTAACTCACTTGTACTTTTCCACATTCTTTATAATATTAGACCTGACCGGTTTCGTCTTACGGCATCCTCAAAGGTTTACATTGTAACAATGTTGTGAGTTTCTCAATATGTGTGACAACAAATTCCACCAAGTGCCATCATCAACAGTATAAATAGTCTAAATTACTATAACCGGTATTATTCACTATGTTAAAATTACCAACTTAAAACGCATAAGTATATAGCATTTTCTATAAAAAAAATATCAACTCGTATACTCAGATTAAGAGTTCGTTGAAAGAAGTTCTTTTTTTTGTCTGAACTCGTGCATTGTGGGTTTGACAAACCCAAGAGGTAAGTACATGAAATTCAAAGTCGTCTTCGACAGCCACAGTTTATATTTATGAGGTATTTAAAAAAAAATCTAAGTATTATTATCTGCACTCTAGATTCCATAACAAAAGCTAGTTAAGCTGTGCTTACCATGGGTCTATATAGCGTTGTGTGGAACGTTGTGGAATATTTATTTAGGTGTATGCCGTAACGTACTACCGTGGCGTATGGATGTGTTCAACACCAAGAGAGTCATACACGTGCTGCCGACCCTGTAATAACAGAATAGCAGAAGACAAAACAGGACAAGCCTTTGGTCTTCACACTGACAGCACAAAAACTCTCCAGTAAGCTCTGGCTACCCTACTCACCGCCGGGAATACAACACGAGGTTATTATGGCCGCGGTGTTCTATAGGATGCAGGTACATCCCCAGTCAGACTACTCAATTAGGACGGGAATACCGTCGTGTCCTACCTCCTATAATATATTCATTTATTATTCATTGTGTATTATGTTTTACGTATCTGGGCAACTGTGCCTAATTAACCTACCGGTCTTGTGTCGTGTTATCATTGTAATGAGTAATGAGTAAACTGTTGATTCTACAGTCCGAGCGTATGATTGTAGGAAGTAGATGCGGTATTGATTTTTGTATTACACTTTGTTAACTGTCATAGCGAAATACCTAATATGGACTGTGCTTTATAATAGGGTAGTGTCCTAGTCATCGAATTCTTATCAATACTACTTAATGTCTTAGTATTTTATCTAAAAATATGCATAGTAACCTAAAACATTGCCTAACTAAACTGAAACTATAACTTTCCATTATGTTTAATTCCCGAAATAGGTCAAAATATAAACAATCGAAATAAAGCAAAATTTACTACTTTTTTGATTCCTTATTAAATTTCAAATCAATCTTATTATGCACTGTATTCGTGTAAACGCAACGTAGACTGAAATAAATGCAATTCCACTATGCGCCAGTGCGCTGTGACGTCAGCACGTGCCACTATTTTGTATGGAGCGTTTTGGGGCGACTCGAGAAATTGAATTTATAAAATGCTATGTATATCTATTTAAAAAATAAATGTACATCGTTCTTCATTAATATAAACAAGGCCATATGTTTTTATCGGGATCACTATCAAAATGGCTATACAAATTCTGATAGACAAAAAATAACTGCCAATAAATTGCTATAGAAACTAAAAATAATAAAAAAAGGGATTAATATAGTAATTTTACAGCCACATTTCGTACTTCGCCTGGACTATTTTAGGCAGATCTCAATGATAGCTAACGTCTGCAGATCATGACCAAGAGTAGATTTGTAGATTTTGAAGAGGCATAAGGCAAAAGATCTTGTGTGTTCAGACGGCACAAAAACACGTGTTTTATTTTCTGATCGATTGGTATTTCAGCTAAATTGACTGGTTGTAAAAGTAACTATTTGTTTAATTAAGTGCGGGCGTTAAAATGAATGAGAAATGTTTTTAAAAAAACTAGGTATATAAATATACTGTAACATTACACTGTAGTAACGCGTTTTTAAGGAATCTTTGTAATGATTGTAAATAATCTTGACTTGAGACTCTACAATGAACATTAGAACCTGAAATAGAAAAAAAAAACCTCTAGGTATACTTCATTAAAGTTCTTTTTACATTTGACATACTTAATATGTCATATCATAGATATCTATAGTCACCGTGTATTGGTACGTCACTATGATACGGTGAATGTCTGAAAACCCTCGGATGCGCCTGGGCACGTTTGTTAATCTCGGGGCAGGTAGCCCCTGCGCTCTTTTGTGCGACCGGGTCCGTAAATATCTTTAGTCCTTTGAAAGATTTATTACATGCGATAATTTTAGACTTTCTTGCACTTTAAGCAATGCATATTTTTGCGATTTATCGCAATGAGCCATAAAAGTACGTAGTTTTTTCTCTCGTCAGCGCAGGCCTATGCATTTTTGCTTAATAAGTATACGCACAATAGCTGTTGTTCCGTTAGGTTCTAGGGACTGCCTTTTTTGCAAACTATATTCAACGGAATATACCTGCATAGATTAGTCTCAGAATACATATTTTACAAAGAAAAAGAAAGAAAGAAAATAAATTTATTGTCATTACATTAACGAATGTAAACCATAGTAAATTTAAAGAAATATAAACATATTTTAGCGGTACTTATTATGCATAAAATACAGTATTTCAGTAGGTATGCCAATTGTAAGAGAAAATGTTACTGTCTTGTCCATATGTGTGGTTAGACAGCTTTTGTGGAGTTAGTTTATGAATTTTATCTATACGCGAATATCAGGCGTCTTACGCATGATAGTCCACTTATCTGTGTCAGCAGTACCTATTTGTCGGCAGAAGTAATATTTAAATAACTCATTTAAAATTACTAAATATTCTAAATACGTAGGTACTAAACTCACTACAATGGAATGAGAAAGGGGACATTCGAAACAACGCTGGTGTATATGTATTCAATATTATAAGTACATAGAGACCACACACTTTACCTACGAACATTGAGTTCAATGCAGTTCATACACCGATATTTTGATCAGTCGCTCCACACATGTAAATTATATTTCAATAGAATGTTACGGGAGCTCGAAATCCAGACCTGATACAGATAGTGATGTCTCATCATCCTCCTAGCGATTTCTTGGTTGCGTCCAAAATTTTATATTTGTGAGCCCGGGGACCGATTAGGACTCCGAGAGGAAAGCTTGGGCTCGAACCTCGTATCCTAGAAGACGTGTTTAGGTTGGTAGGACCTTACAAAGAGTGAGCTCTAAGGGTTCGTTTCCATTAAATTTGATAAACACTCCTAAATCAGTTTATAAACCTAAAATTATTTTGTCCTTATTAATAACAGTTAGATTTAAAGAAGTAGTCACTTAATATGTATTCTGTAAAGGTTTAATTAAAACTTCTAAAATAAGTTTGACATATGAAACGAAAGAAATAAAGAAATCCGACAACTCTATATATGTCACAGAAATATAGTTAGAATTAATTTGGACCCGTTTATATTCATCAGTGAAATTTAGTTTAAATTGCAAGCATATTCTTTGTGCAAAGGTAATTGTAGTTCCCCATTGACCCTGACCGGCGCGCGATCTACTTTTGGATTTTCCTATTCTTGACCGCAATACTGTCTAGACCACATTCGTGATAAGCCCAGTGTGCTCATCACGCTTCACAAATTAAACTACGTCTGTCTTCAAATACTTGTAAATCTCTACACGTGTGATTATTTTGCAATGCACATACAGTTTGAAAGGATATTACGCATTTTGCTAATTGTAATCTAATGTATTGGAATGTAACTTCTAGATATGCTTGTTACGTAATCAATATATAATCCACAAGTTAAGATGCGGTACTCAATTACTTTCTCGTTATGTTTTTAGGAAGAACATTGGGTACAAAATAAGATACCATGCTTTTTACATATTTCATTTTTCACTAAGTACCTATCGCTTTATTGTATTAATGTTTGCTATTATTTATCAATATTAGTACATTTCTTAAACCACAGGAGAATCTATTCATATTTCTTCCACTAGATTTCGATTAGGTACGTAAATATAGACACGTACTTTTTTATGTAGTAATCTAATTTATGATAAAGATGCTAAAATATAGTCCGGCTTTTATCTATTTCTATTTTTGTTCTGATCTATGGACTAAACATAGACATATTTATCATTTTTGTAGCCTCAACGAAGTTTTAGAATCTCTCGGCAAGATACCAATATTGCCTGCTCTTCAGCTGAACGCCGAAGCGCATCGGTTCTCAGCGTTCGATGTCTTCGAAGATACAGATTTTGAAGGCCATCACTATAGGATCACACATCCACTTGACAACAGTTCTGAGAATAAAGCGTGTCAAGACTTTGGCGTCGATGCCTTCAAATTGTCCGACGAAGACGGTAAGTTTATATCTATATTTTTTATAACACTAGGTTGACAGACAAGCACACGGCCCACCTGATGGTAAGTGGTTACCGTGGCCTATGGACGTGTGTAACACCAAGGGAGTCGAACTCGCGCTGTCAATATATTTACATAATAACAGGTTGTCAATCATATTTTGATGACTCATTATTTTACAACGTAAAATATTCTGATTTATTATGCCCTATTTTCCGGCGAAGTAGAATTCTAGAACCATCTCATTTTTTCTCATGAATGTTAAAACCAAGTTTACTTGAGTACTAGGACTGTTTTCCATACATCAATAGCAAAGAAGATGGCAATAGACTCCCCTCCTTAGAAGGAAATCGGGGGTGTTTAATACACCTCTCCTTTCTTACTCACCTCTTCTTTCAGGCGTGAGTATGTAGGTATTTTATAATGGCGATTTTAATTATAAGACGATGATAAGATCTACGAACATTTGCTGATTGAATGAAAATTGAAGCGCTCTAGTTAATGAATGTATTGTAGTTTTCAATGTCAATGGATCGGTACGACGACGTAGTCTATTTTTAGGTAATGAGTAATGAATGACAGTGAACAGGTTTGTGCGGAAGTCATTATAATCAAATCAAGACGTAATCTGCGCTAATAACATAACATAAACTCACGCCTATATCCCCGAAGGGGTAGGCAAAGGTGCTAGCACCCACATTTCGCCAGTTTATGTTTAGGTCCCAATGTAATAGGTGGCGAGCCTATTGTCATTAACCGGGCACTTATAAACCTGCGATAAATACACACATAATTTCGAAAAGCATCGAAAAGTCATTGGTGTGTGCCATGGTAAAACCTGGGATCGAACCCGAGACCTCGTCTCAGCAGTCCATTACCCATAGCACTAGGCTACCGCGGTTATCTGCGCTAATAATGAAGATGTTTATTTGTTATTCAGTAACAGACCAGATTGTGTTTGTCGACGTCGGACCATTGACTGATACGGTTGATAAAGTTTCTCAGACATTCACTTCTTATCTTTATTGTGTGTAAACATAATACTTACCCAGGTGTGTGCCGTCATAACACTGGGACTTGTTATGACGCTAAACGTCTTATATTTTCGTACTATCTATTCATTTCTTTTCTTTTCCTAAACATAAACTGGCGAAATGTGGGCTAGCACCTCTGCCTACCCCTTCGGGGATATAGGTGTGAGTTTATGTTATGTTATCTATTCATTTCCAAATAAAATATTTTGAGTATAGTTGGCTCGTAATGTCCCTGTGGACTATTGATATTAATTTCGTATTGGATGATCAGCTTTTAATAAGTCATCACAACGCTTCAAGTAATTTATTAGTTAAGGACGTATTATACTTTTAGGAATTACCTAAATTATCTTAATATTCATATCTATGTACCCGTGGCGTAGCGGTAGAGCATTCGACTGCTATGCAGGGGGCGCGGTTTCGATTCCCACTCAGTGCAAATATTTGTATGCATGAAAATGTATATTTGCATTGGTCTAAGTGTTTCTACGTATATATATATTTACAAAAAAAAGTATCTAATTATGTTTATCCGCATTCTAGATCCCATAACACAAGCTAGTTAAGCTATGCTTACCATGTGTCTAGATAGCGCGGTGTAGAATGTCGTGGAATAATTATTTATTTATGTAGTTTAGAAATACATGTCTTTTGTTCAATTGACATAAAAAACTTGGGTCCATCAGAATTGTCGTAATACATACTTGTATTATTCGTCTTGTTACCAACCGTCAACCTGAAGCTCGTGAGTGTAGGTCGCAGTTGGTGTAAAATAAACGATAGTATGTAATAAAAGCTGATACATGATAACCATGATAGAAAAGGGGCAGGTCAGGAGTACTCTAAACCGACGAGCATGCATCAAGAATGTAATGAGAGTGAATGAAGCGAGAGTAGTATGTCAGGATCGTAGCAAATGGAGATCCGTGATCTCTGCCTACCCCTATGGGAGACAGGCGTGATTTTATGTATGTATGTATGTATGTACATGATAAACAATATAGAACAATAGGCACTACTTATCCTATCATCGCTGTTTATTTCTCAGTTGATGGTCGTGATTTTAGCAAAAAAATTGGATTCAGGGACAAACTTGCAATACATAAACCACAATATGTTTTCATTGTGTTGACTTAGAAGTTTAATTTTGTTTATACCACTTAGGTGGCAGACAAGCACACGGCCCACCTGATGGGAAGTGGTTACCGTGGCCTATGGACGTATGCAACACCAGAGGTGTCACACTCGCGCTGCCGACCGTTAAGAAACCTTCTGATGCCCCTCTTGAAGAACCCCATAATGTAGGCGCTTGGGAAAACCGCAGCAAGGAGGTCATCCCACAGCTTGAGTGTGCGTGGGATGAAGTTTCTTTCATACCGCACAGTGCGCACCGTCTCAGGTCGCAATGTGTGAGGATGAATTCCCTGCCTATGGCGAGAGATGCGAATGTAGCTGTGGGCATCATGTCAAACAAATTTTGCACAGTTTCAAGATGTTACAGACCTGAGCATATGGTATAAATTTGAATTTAATACCTCCACGCATTCCTGGGAAAAGGGTCTTTACACACAGACAGACAGATTGAGAGACAGCCAGACAGAGTGACAGCGAAGTGTTCGTATAAGGGTTCCCTTTTTTTCATCATGAGGTATGAAACCCCAAAAAAGTAGTTTTTAAGTAGATTAGTTATTCTATCTCAGTTACCGAGTAATTCAAAACATTTAAAACATAATACAGTATTCAACCAAGATGGGTCTTCGGCCAACGAGGGCGTGTCGTCATCGGAACCAATACCTCACATCGAGGAGTCGGATGAAGGGGCAACGTTCAAAGCGCAGTATGAGAGCAAGGAAGAACCCTCGTTACTGCACTGGATTCTAGCACAAGGGAACAAAGCGTCTTTACAAGATATTGTGGACTATTGTCAGAAGGGATTAGCTTTGGTAAGTAGTCAAATTTTTTATAAGGTACACCTTTTTTGTAGTTTACTAGAATCTTATCAAAAGGTTAGTTGCCTGTCTAGCTACTTCAGTTTATTTTTTGTTAAAACCCATCTAGGGCAAGTTCTACAGAGAATTTTGTGAAATTATACGCTTTCACATAGAATCTTAATAAATGCTATTATTATTTGTATTTATGAATAAAAATTAAAGTTTATTAGTTGAGACTATATTCTTATAAAATACAGTTAAGATTAGGGATTAATTTTTTTTAAATCTTATTAAAATTAGCTCAGCCTCAGATGCATGGCTCCAGTTAACAATAGTGCCCGGAATATGGCAATAGGCTCTCTATTACGTAGGACCTAATACGAAGTCCGAGTGTTAATTCACTTTTGTCCCACGCCTTTATCCCTGGAGGGTTAGGCAGAGGTGAATTAACACCCACATATCACCAATAATTGTATTCGGTCCCACGTAATAGGGGGTGAGCTTATTGCCGTATTCCGGGCACTATTGTTGACTCGAGCCATTTATCTGAGGCTGAGTCTGGGCTGTATATATCTGTCTGATGCTAAACAGCCCTATCCCTTAGTCGCTTTGTACGACACCGCATGGGAAGTGATGGGGTGGCCCTAATTCTACTCTGCCGGAAACCACGCGGCAAACCTTTGCATATCGTGTACAATTAGACAACGTCACTTGTTACCAGCCGAAATGTTGGTTTAAGTTTTCTTTAAAGTTGAGTACCATCAGGTCCCTTATTCTGAGTGACAAATCGTTTCGTAACTACGCGCATATACACATTCAAGTTGGTCTAGTTTTCCACCATTTTTATAACCATTTTATACTAATCTATTGAAATCTACCGTCTTCTCACGTTACGAGTGCGTTTGAAACTCAACGTCATTCAGAACAATGCCCCAGTAACGCTATGAAATAACCTACGTTCTGTTATTTCTTCTCTGTTGAACGGCAAGTAGCAATGTAGCATTGAGGTAAATTAACTTTATCAAAACGCATAAAACATTTTATCAATGTATGTTATAAGGTTGCGCGCTGTGTTTATATAGACTACGTAAGACATAGTGGTATTTGTAGGTAATACTGACTATTCGTGCGCATAAATTACAAAGTTTCTGATTAGAGGCTGACCACACGATATCGCTGATGCTCCCTGTCTTCAATAGTCTCATCTAAATAATTCGTCTTTATTCTTCACGTTCGTTTTAATAATCGATATATTAAGTAGGGTAGTTTACTAGCTAAATAGGCGGGTTTACGATCGAGAGGACTCAGGTTCGAGTCTTGGCTATTACACTTCCGACGTGCACCCACTGCTAACACAGGCAACTTAGTTTAGCTAAAGGGGTTAGTGGAAATACTATTTATTTCGTTTACTAATAAAAAGTAAAATAATTCTAAACTGAATTCTTTTATTGTCATTACATAAGTTGTTTATTTTTTATTTCAGCTAAACGCCGAGCCTCTGAAGGAGCGCGAGGCGGAGTTGTATCATATTCTAGAGTACGCCAATTTGCATGGCTTAAAGCAGCTAAAAGGTATTGAAGATCGCCTGTATGGACTAGATCAATTACTTAGTGATGTAAAGAAACTAGAGCGTGACCAAAGAGATCAGGCCGCTTCGCTTATACAGGTAAATAATAGAACATGTTTGTTGAGTATTTTTACAGTATTTTATTTATTACGTACTTAGCGTTTGATTTAATATACCAGGTAGAGAAGTGAGAACACTAAAACCGGCTTGCTTCGGTTTGGTAAAGTGTTTTTTCTGTCGTACATCATACTGACAATATCTTTATAGAGTAGTTAAAACAGTTTGTGTTTAAAAAAATAGTAAAGTAGCTTCGGTTTTAACTACTCTAAAGATATGTATGTACTGCAAATGTAAATTTCACTTAGTAGTAACTTCAGGTACATTCAAAGTTTGGTCTACGATGTATTTTTTTTTTATTCTAGTACCGTGAACGTTTGAACACGGCGTGTGACCCATCAGTACTGCCTACATTGGTACAATCGCACTGGTGTCAGCTCAAGAAACTGCTGAAAGGGTATCAGACCCTGATTGACATCCGACGACGCATAGCCAACTCAAAGGAAGAACTATGCAGTGTGTTGAAGGCGAGGTTACAGTAAGTATACAATGATGTTTTTTTTCTTGTTTGGATGATTATGCTTTGAAGGTAGCCAACAAACACTGCCTATTCGATTTTAAGCTGTTATCTTGACTTGTGAACGCTTGCAGGCCATTGTTTAAAAGACTCAAAATACTGTAGGCCATTGTTTAAAAGACTCAAAATACTGCCTCTACCATGTCTCTAAATCTTAGACATATGTGTTTTTGTGAAAAAACATATAGAATTGTTTGAGAACTTCAGCGATAGAGAAAACAGTCGAACTCGGCATAAGAATAAATTATGTTTACCTTTGATAATCTAGCCTTATTATTATTAAAGATTATTATTTAAGAAAAATGTGTATTGTATGTGTGTAAAAATATATAATCATTTGCCGAACAATAATGCTGAACTACCTGTAAGATTATTTAAAAGGACACTGTTTGAAATGTTATTAAATAAAAATTATTATGACGTACATGAATATTTAAATGACAAATTTATAGAATGACACTTGAACATAAATAATGATGTTAATTAATAATAATAATAAATACATAATGGTAATGATTATAGATTTAATGTAGATTTAAGAAATTGACAAATGTATTAAATTTGCACGCCATCACATGGCAGAATATGAGCGAACTACACTATGTTATTATACCACCTCTATACACCGTGTTCTAGCAAATAAATGAATTTGATTGATTGATTTGATTGCAACACCAGACGTAAGTTAAGAAAACAACATAGGTACTTCTATAAAATTAGTAAAAAAATATAAAGTCGATATTGGTAAAGTTTTTGTTACGCCTAGTATATTACTGTATGTGACATTGTTACCACCTTATTGACATGATTATCGACTCACTACTACTACTACATAATTGACATAATTACCTAATATCATCATTATTTGTAGTATATAAACTGGTATGTGTACATTATGCGTAATTAAATATCAAATTACGTGAGGTTGACCTAAAACTTTGAAGTATTTGTAGTAATGCACCTCTGTCCACCTCTCTGGGGATACATACATACATATAATCACGCCTATATCCCCGGAGGGTTAGGCAGAGGTGAATTAACACCCACATTTCACTAATTATTGTATTCGGTTCCACGTAATAGCGGGTGAACTTATTGCCGTATTCCGGGCACTATTGTTGACTCGAGCCATGCATCTGAAGCTGATTCTGGGCTGTATATATCTGTCTGATGTTAAACAGTACTATCCCTTAGTCGCCTTGTACGACATCACATGGGAACAGATGGGGTAGCCCAAATTCTAGTTATATTCTGCTGCCTATCTTATCCTACTTACTACTAATATTATAAATGTGAAAGTTTTAGAGATGATTGAATGTTTGTTATACAACCACACTAACGGCTGATCAAATCTGCCTTAAATTTATTACAGGGATAGTTTATATTCTGGAATAATACATAGGTACCTTTTTATACTGGGTATAGGTTCCCATGGGTAGTGGGAACTATATCAAATTTCACGCAAGTGGATCCTGCTTCGGTTAGTTAATATAAATTGTACATTAAACTGTACACATGCTACCTACTTGTCCTACTGTAAATCTGTTGGTGTACAATAAAGAATTATCTATCTATCTATCTATAAAATTTAGTATAACAAACTGCGAATTTGATTAAGATTTTGGGGAACCCGCAATCTTTTTCTTACAAGGGATATGCTCTGACCATTGAACCACCGAGCGAAGCCTGAGGCTATCCAAATTTTCCTATACATTCTTACATACAAAATAATTAAAACATAAATACACGAAACAAACTCGCGATCATGTCGCGTCAAACAACCCACTCCGCATCGTTCCCGGCGCAAAGGTGCCCATGATGCTGGCCACGTTGCCCCGCTGAATCGCAATAGCCAACCTTTGCCCCAGGAACGAGCCGGATCATATTTGAGGCGACGTTGATTCGCTTTTTCCTATGTTACTCGATTTAAATTGTTAGTTTACTAAATGCTTTAAAATTTTATTAAATTGCGAATTGCTTGATTCCAGAGCGGTGCTAATGATCGAGAACAAGATGTCAGTGCAGGACGCACATGCGATGCTGTCGTTCCAGTGCTTCAACCGATTGTCGAGGTACTTCAGCATCGTGGCGCAGCTGCACATGGCGCCCAATGTCTTCATAAGAGCCGTGCACGAAGTGTCTAGGAGGAGGACCTTCTCACAAGCGCATATCAAGGTAATTATTGTTAGGCGATCGTTAATTGAAGAAATATTGAAAAATAAAACCCTGTGTACACCGTGATCATGTATGGTGTAACTGCACTGAAATATCGGTTGCTCAGTAAAAATAATGAACATTGCAAATATCCCTGCGAGTTTTACATCTCAAATCATAAATTATTCCCTAATTCGGATTTGTAATAGATATATAGACGAATGGGTCGATTTATCAATAGACCGAAACGAAAAAATCGAGTAAAATGTTGTGGCCTTTGGTAATTTAGAAATTATCAGACATAACTCAAGTACTATATGTGTAAGTAGTTCGTTTTAACGTTTGAGTACACTAAAATGTAATATTATAAATCGCAATAAACAAATTAAGAGAAAAATACTGAAATACCCTAGCTAGAATATTGATTAATAAATAAAAAAAAAACATATTTTTGCTGGCTGTACTAAAATTGATGCATTGAGATTCTTTGTAAAAATACAGGGTATTATAAGAATACAAATTATGGTAATGAATAAAATTAACCGTGAAAATATTTTGTAACCTTAATTTCCTCATTGCAGTGGGCGACAGACTTAGCAGAGAAACTACAAAAGATTCACGAAGAAGAAGTAACGAGGCGGCAGAATTTCAACACGTTATTTGAGGGTCATTTCCTCAGGAGTTTGTTCCCAGGAATGTTGGAATTGCCGCCTGTATTCGCGACGCAAGCACCGCCGCCATTTGACGCACACTTACCGAAACTGACGGATTCTGATGTGGCCTTCATTGCCAATGCTTTCCCTGATCTCGCTAATGAAGTACCAAACTATGAAATGGATGCCACTGTACAGTTTTTTCAGCAGAGGTATGTAGCTTATGACGGTAGAAATAATGAAATTAGGTATTTGTCTGTCTAGTCAAATTAGTTACTTTTTATTTAACGTTGAAACGGTAAATTACAAGGGAACTTATGAAATAATTTATGGTGATGTCATAATATTTAATAGTCAAATCATTTCCTATTATTCCCGAGTAAGAAAATATGTTTACAAATGAGATTAGAATACTTACGCCGCTTAAGAGTATCAAAAATAAATTCGTGATGTTTTCTTTTGTTTTTATAATTTTACGATAGTAACATTGATATTTTTTTATTGCTGTTCTAACAACTTTCAACTTTAGTAGTAAGAAGGGCAATTCAATTACCAGTGTTACTACTGATAGTAAGATTGGTAGTAACACTAACACATAATACGGTTTGTTGCATCGTATTTGCGATAAAGAGGATATTTTGGCATAACTTTTATTTATACATGCTATCTAATAATCACTATCTTATTGTATGTTGTTTACTGATTTGTTTTATTTTCAGAATACGAGCTTCCGAAAGTGAAAATCGTGATGCAGACATACAAGTTGATATGGAAAAGTAATTATCTACTGTGTTTTAAATTTTGTACCTCTGTACAGACCTCATGTAGTTACCGAATAAAGTTATATTCTAGACCGGAAACATAGTACAATCATTTAGTTCTCATGTTAATAAATAAATGGCGTCAAAGATAACTTTATTGTAAATAAAGTATCTAATGGCTCCTTGAGTAGAAGTGCTGAGTCTGTTGGCATTGAATATATAAGTGAAGATTTTATGGACTTCCTTTCATTTAATTTACACTATTTGTTAGACAGATTTAATTCTTATGATTAAAACCCTGTCGATTGATGCCATAAAAATATAGGATGTTATTTTTGACATTTCAAAAATCTTTGAATGCAGTTTTGTTTTTTTATTTTTAAATAAAGGAATGTCTCCTTTAAGTTAAATTTGCTAACTTAAGGATTTAAGGTAGTTTCTCTCCAGGGCCTGACTTATTTTTTCACCCTGTTATTGTAGAATATTAGTGGTCGAATTATGATGCTCTTTGCATGATGGAGCAAGAAAAAAAGTATAATGATATATATTACAAAAAGTGTTCAATACCAAGTGACTCTCGACGAAACATCGATTCAAAACATTAATAACTTTTAAAAACATTAATAAAATTTCTAATTTGCAGAGATATTGAGTCAATAACGGACGCGGGCGACTTCGAAAAACTAAGCCAACAGAGCGAGCAAAAACAAAAAGTTGACATCTCAACAACATGCGTTCCTGAAACAATGGCCGTCTCAACGGTGACCGAGGTGGGAACTCTACCCGTTATATTGGAAACTGCGGAGAGCCCTCGAGAATTCGAAAGTTCGGATTATTACATCGAGGAATCGCTACCATCGAGCTTGGAATGGGGCCGGGACGAACGACAGGTGTACATCTACCCTGTTCGAACATCGATAGACGCCAGTCTTGTGAGACCTCCCCATCTTACAATATCTTAATGCCTCTAAGGTCTTTTGCTATTGGTGGCTTTGAATACCTATAAATTAAAGGCGCTAGAGATATCACCGTTTATAAGTCACCATTAAACTGTTGATCCTTTATTTTTAAATTATTTAGTCCGTCAATTGACTGCACCCTGACAGTAAAAGGTGCAGTCCAAAAGATACGGACCACTATTGCAGATGCTATTGACGTAAAATGGTGGTCCCTTCCCTAACTATGGTCTCGATTGTTGCTTTTACACATCGCGTTTGAAGAACCCGGGATTATATGAAGAGGGAAATAAAAGCATTATTGATTCAGAGGTCTCACTTGAGTGGTATCAGTTGTATTTATTTTTCTGTTGCTCCTGTCTTCACCGGCCCCGTATAAGCTATACTATCTAGTTATCATTTTTCGTTTGCATATTTTTACGTTATCATTTACAATATTCATCTTAGTGCGCTAGCAATATCTTATGCAATTATTTAGTTTTATCTACATCTTATTCTGATTTTTTTCATTGTAGGACAATATGGATACTCATAAAATAAATATGGCAAATCTGCAAGAGTTTTTACTAAAACTTTACGGAATCTGTAAAACAAATATTGTTTATATCATGGAGGAATTGGGTACGTTGAAAATTCAAATCGATGAGCAGAAGAAGTTTATGAAAAGTGCGTATTTAGATGTAGTAGATGCTTGGACGAAGAGTAATGAGGAGAGCGCACTAAGATTCCGCGAACAAACCCAGAGACTGACAGTCGATCATGAGTTAGAACTAAGTGATATGAAGGCAGCTCTTTATGAGAAGGACAACATTATCGAATCACTGAAGAGTGAAACAGAAAGCATAAGAATTGAACACAATAAAGAAATAGAGAGACTACAGAAAGAACATCAGGATACCAAGGAAGTATTAGAAAATACTCGTGAAGAGATTAAAGGTTTCGGAAAGAAATTGGAGGAGATTGAAGTACAGAAACAGAAGGAGATAAAGGAACTACAGGACAAAATGCACCAGGATTACAAAGCTGAAATAGAATCTTTGAGATCCAGGTATTTAGTTTTGTTTTGTAGCAACTTAGGGTGAATTGAAAGCTCATTATTCAAATTTTAAAGAAAATATTTCAGAATTTAGAAGTTTTTTTCTGTTATTTTAAAAGAAATATTACATACCTTTTTATTTATTGTTTTTACGCGGTTTTTGCGGCAATACCCTAGAATATCTTGGCAAATATTAACCGCATGCGGTGTTACCCTTGGGAGAGATAGATAGATAGAGGCGTTGCTGTCACCGTTGCCCAGGATGCACTGCGTCGAGGTTCCGAATACCGCAGAAATGTTACGTAGCTATTGTGTAATCTAAGTATTTGAGTGTGAAACATCTTTATCATATTTATAAGATGTTATTTTATATATGTATTTAGATTCTTCTCTTTTGATTATATATCACATTATGATGCCGGAACTAAAACTAATCTTTTATATTTATCTAACGATGTTAATTTGTAATACTTACATTATGTTTTACACCAGATTCCGCTTGGTGGCTCTGACAAACATGGACCGCTCGCCTTCAGAGTCTAGCCTCGAGAAAATAGAACGTACCGATGTCATTGAAATCACAAACCACAACGCGATAGTCATGCAGACGAAAGAGAACGCGGACGTGGAGAAGGAGGAGGCGGTCAGAGAAGCGCTGGCCAAGTGCGAGGCGGAATGGAAGCAGAAGTTGGAGACGGAAATGAATGCGTTGAAGAATAAGTACGATTCGGAGAAACAGGTATTGTGTACTTGGCTGTACAATTAAATATATTGTATTTTGTAGTAGTAGGTGAACTGCTGCATATAGACTTATTTAACAACTCAACTCAACTTAAACTCAACGCCGTAGGCATTCTCTGCCAGGCTACCATAGAGTGGTGTAGAGCTAGTACGAGGTAGGCGCATATTAAATAAGAGACGCGTACAAGGACTATAGATTAATTACATTATGGTACTTAAACATAAATAGTACATATACCTACATTCATATCAGTGTACACTGTAGCATCAGATCTTCTGTTCATTCAATCTATCCTAGCTACTTTTTTAGCGTGTGATTAGTTTCGAAATAACAAGGTTACGAAATTAGTAGATTTGTCGTTATAATTGAAAATTTACTTCTCTTTGTACTAGCCATTTTTGAGGTTAATTTAATAAGACGTACCTATCGGTTTAAAGTGTAAAAGGTTAATGTCCAAGACGGAATTTGGACTCGCGACAAGTCCCCGCGACTGATCTCTTACAGGGGGATGCTGCAACAATCTGTGCAGCTACATGAACCACGTCTTGGAAACTTGAAATTCTCATATGCAATCGTCTTTGGGATGACGGTGAACTTCTAAGTTCTTTTTTTTAAATTATAAATCGCTTGTGTCCTCTCAGGTGACAGTAACGGATCTTTTTTAAAATTATAAATCGCTTGTGTCCTCTCAGGTGACAGTAACGGATCTTTTTTTAAAATTATAAATCGCTTGTGTCCCCTCAGGTGACAGTAACGGATTTAAAAAAAAATTATAAATCGTTTGTGTCCTCTAAGGTGACAGTAACGGATCTTTTTAAAAAATTATAAATCGCTTGTGTCCTCACAGGTGACAGTAACGGATTTTTAAAAAATATATAAATCGCTTGTGTCATCTCAGGTGACAGTAACGGATCTTTTTTAAAAATTATAAATCGCTTGTGTCCTCTCAGGTGACAGTAACGGATCTTTTTTAAAAATTATAAATCGCTTGTGTCCTCTCAGGTGTCAGTAACGGAGACGACGCGGCGCCTGCTGGGCGAGAAGGACCGCCAGCTGGAGGCGCTCCGCGAGCGCGAGGCGCAGCTGGCGCGCGAGTGCGGCAAGTACCGCGACACCATCCAGCAGCTCGCCGACCCCGACAACGGGGACGTGGAGCAGCTGCTCAACTCGCAGGTGAGACCCTCGGCACGGACCGGACGTATCAGGACCCTGATTCACACGAAAATTACGTTTTTAAAACGCCTGATTTTAAATCTTATGAAAGCTTAAAAATTACTGTCCGTTACTCGCGTGGAATTATGATCTCGGACTCAAACCCATTGCCATCTTTTTAAGCTCATTAGGTTATTGTATGACCAATGACACACAAATTATGCGGGTTATTAGTATAAAGATTTTCAAGATTTCCCGATCCTCTGCCTTCCGCATCCAGTCTGTCCCTGCTACCTTTTTCTGGTCGTCCGTCCATCTGGCTAGGGGGTGTCCTACCTTCCATTTACCTTCTCGCGGTCTCCACTCTAGGACTCGTTTGCTCCAACGGCCAACACTTATACACTTTACCTGTTTCTAATATTAGTAGATATGTATTGATTTTCGTATCTGATAAAAAAATATCGAACTGTGAGTGATCGTAAAGTTTGAATAACATAACAAAAGCATAAGTAGATTTTGTTTTAAGGGATCCTAGTGGGCGACAGGTGGAGCCCCTGTCACCCTAGCAGAAGCAGGCCGCGGCGGCGGCGCGCCCGGCGCGCCTCCCCTTTTACCGGGAACGAGTTGGGAACTCTGTAGTCCCCACACACCCGAGAAGAGGGCCAGATCGTGAGATGGCCCTGAGTCGGCCGGCGTGCGAGGGATATGCCTGTCAACCTCACCTTCGGCAACCAAAGCGACCCACAGGCGGCGTGCGTTTTAGTCGGTTCGAGTCCGACATAACCTCTCCCACCGGCTCCGGTGGGGAGGTATCCGTGGGGATTATGCACACGTAAAAAAAAAGGGATCCTAGTGAATTCAATCATAGTGATTCCGTTTGTGTTGAAATGAACACAAACGGAATCACTATGATACGTTGGCAGCTTAGTGGTTAAGTAGTCGGTCTTACAATCGAGAGGTCCCGAGTTCGAATCCTGGCCATTACACTACCGACGTGAACCCACTCCTAACACAAGCAATTTAGCTTAACTGGAGGGGTTAAAAGGGAATATTAGTAATTTCGGATATAATATTCTTTAAAAAAGAAACCAAATAAAAAAAAACTTCAATACAATCGGAACTAACGCGATTATGATAAGGTCTGATTTTGTACATATTGCCTTACTTACTTTACTTTTCTTACATTACTTTATACTTGTATTTCATTACAGTTTGCAACACTGGAGAATGAGAAAGCATTACTACAACAACAAGTGGCAGAATTGAAGAAAGAGTTGGATAAGAAAAATGAGGAGGCTGACAAAAGTGAAAAGAGCAAAGAGGAAGACAGCGATGGCAGGTAGGTCACGTACATTCACGCCTGTAAATCGCCGATAGGGTAGACATAATTAGGATTAAGAAAGACATTTGGCCAATTGATTTTCGGTTCCACGTAATAGGGGCTCAATGTATGTCACTAATAACAAATAAATCGTATTTTTTAAAATTTAATATTGGTTACACTAACATTTTTAGACGGTTTTAAGGCCTCGCAATGCCGTTGCTTTGCAGTAAATACTTTATTATTGCAACTTCTTTGAATATCTTATGGCAGATTTATCAATTAACTGCCAACACGATCGGTCAAATTTTGAGGTTATGAGTAACTTGGACATATTTTGAGATTGATGCGTAACTTTTTGAGGTTCTTAAGCTTTATACTACCCAAATTTTTTTTTATCTAAAATTGATATAGACTAGCAGAACCAAATAAATGTTGCGTTTGATTTAACTCGATTACAGGACCCTCTACCGCGCCTAAGTGTGATACTAAACTATCTAGGAACATACGTATTTACAGAATAATTTGATATATTATATTTCATCAACAGATCATCGCCTAAGAAGGAAGAGGTTCGCAAATGCCGACTCCGTTCTCACACGCCATACGGCCTGTCGACGGGAACATTATCCCTGTCCTCGTGTCTCCCCGGACACACAGTGCTAGTCATGTGGGAACCCTCGCATCTGAATTACACTGTCCTACAGGTAAGATAAAAGTGTTACAGGCAAGAGTGTTCTAGGACAAGTGTTCTAGGACAAGGAATTGGTTCTAAATAGGAATTGTAATCGAAGAAAGCTTTACGAAATATAAACGTGTGACAAACGTGAAAGGTACTGACCTTTCCAGGGGCCTTCTTATTAACTAATTCGCCTAGACCTGTCCTGGATTGTCAAGATTCTCATCCTACATGCGTATTACGTTGGAGCCGTATATAGAATATTTTCTCTTGAAATCTATCCATTTTTAATTCTTCCTCCTAGTCCCCTTCTAGATGTTACCTTTTTCTGATTTAAATTTTTAGGCAAGGTTAGATAATTAATTTAAAATTTCAATACATAGTGAATAGATAAGTTTATCATTCATTTATCGAATCAATCATTACTCGTATGATCACTCCATAGCGGTACATACCTATCACCAAAATACATTCAATTTACAGGAGGCGTCCGTGATGTATTTCGTGCATAGTGACTGCTTGGCAGCGCTCGGGCTCAGCATAAACGTGAAGAACGAAAGTGAAAGAAAGCTCTATGCTATTGCGACTGTCGAGTCGAAGGAGTTTTGTTATGCAAAGAGGGTAAGATATTTTTATCTATGATTTTCTTTATTGCTATGGGTTGTAGATCTCATGGCAATTATTGTGTTTCTGGCGGTGAGTAGGGTAGCCAGAGCTCACTGAAGAGTTTTTGTGCTGTCAGTGGTATGACCAAAGACTTGTCATGCTTTGTCCTCTACACTGACGGCACAAAATCTCTGTTCTTACAAGGGTCGGCAGCACGGATGTGACTCCACTGGTGTTATACACGTTCATAGGTCATGGTAATCACTTTCCATCAGGTGGGCCGTGTGCTTGTCTGCCACCTAAGTTGTATATAAAAAAAAAATTGCTTCATGTAAAATATCGAAGCTCGACCGTACTGCAGTTGACCGAATGCCGATCTCAGCTGAGTTGGAAAAGTGGGAAACGGTATTGTATTAAATAAATCAATAACAGATTTATATAGGAAGTTATAGATTTTTTTTATGTGAGATGATAGCGCCATGCTTTGTATTTAACACCATTAGTGAAGTGTCTCTCTCTTACTCAATATCAAAAGTAAGTAGCATGCTGTATTCGTTTAATTCATGAGACCGGCAAACGTCTTTCCTGTTATTTCTTTATCTCGCCATTTATTCCCTTCAATTTTTCCTTTACATATAGTGACATTTCTGGTGATGGTTTTATATGGTGATATTTCTGTTAATGTAGCAAACAAGTGGGATTTTTTGACCTATGTTTCGTATAAATATTATGTATTGTTGATTTTATTAAATTTTGTGTGTCTTGGAGAGTGCATTAAACCACCGGTCCCGCTTGCCATACGAATATCTTTGGCAGTTGTTAGGGTTATTTGGAGCCCTTACCTAAGGATTTCGGAGGAGCGGTATTTCCGCCCAACTGAGCAGTCCGACTGGGGAAGTACCTCCGCCCTACAGAATACTGCGGTCATAATAACTTCGTGTTGTGTTCACAGCGATGAGTAGGGTAGCCAGAGCTCACTGGAGAATTTGTGCTGTCAGTGGGAAGACTAAAGACTTGTCCTGCTTTGTTTTCTACACTGACGACACAGAAACTCTGTACTTACAGGGTTGGCAGCGCGACTGTGACTCCTCTGGTGTTACAAACGTCCATAGGCCACGGTAACCACTTTCCATCAGGTGGGCCGTGTGCTGCCACCTAAGTGGTATAAAAAAAGCCCTAATGTTAAAGAGCCCTATACCTTAAACGTCTTGTAGGATTCCGGAAGAGATGGGGTGGTCCAAATTCTACTCTGCCTTCTAACTGGTCTAACTACAGAATTTTGATATCATTACTCAGCACCATCTGATCAGAGGATAATAATATTTTTTTTTGTTGTGTTTCAGAACGGTAACCGCTACGGAATGCCGCAAGGCTCCCGGTTCTACCGCGTGCGAGTGTGCCCGCCGGACGAGCCGACGCCCGCGCCGCCGTGCTGCGAACACAAGCACCGCTCAGGTGAGGGTGACACCACTAGCTTCGTACTCCAGGGGGAATGTTTGTGTGCTATCATTGTGGCGTGGAGGTTGGCGGCTGGACGTCAGACTGGACCACGATTCTACTAATTGTCAACAACGCATACCAAACATTTAGATTTTATTGTTAGAAAGTCTAAAATAAATGGAATTTTGTAGAGTGATCTAATGGAATTTTTTTCATCTGATTTTGAACTTTACATTATTAAGGCTGGGTTGTAGTGCAACGTCCTACTAGTCGCACACCGAGAGAAAGAGAGAGAGAGAGAGAGGCCGCCTAAGCCCAAATGCAGCGATTTATAGGATTTATGTTTTATAATAAAACTTATTAATACAGTCTTCCGCATCTTCTGACGTCTTAGTGTGAAATGTATTTGAAATAGCGATTTGAAACATTATTTGCCATATTTGACGCCTTGACGCCTTATGCACCGTATTTCTGTCGTCACACTTCACTGATGGTTCAGCCTACTTCATGAATATGCTTTTTATTTGGCATAATTTATTATATAACTTTATATACAGTAAAGTATTTAAACTATCATGGTCACTCACATCAGTATCAGAATAAACTTTTTCTTTGTTCACCGCCACTACTCCAGTTCCTCCGTGATCATGGTGCTTGCAACAGCGCCGAAATATCGGAAACTCAAAATAATGAAACATGGTAAATATCCCGTTTATTCTGATACTGATACAGTAAAGTAGTTAGTTACATTAGATCTCCATCGTAATAAAAATAAATTAAGTTAAAATAAATACAGTAATTTTGTACTTGATATACATAAATAATGTTTAAAAATGTTAAAAACGACTGCATCCCCGCCATAAAGGCTGTTGTTGCAGTGCGAATGGTATGGCAGTGGTTTACAGTTAGCAGAGTCGGGGACCAGGCGTTGGACGGGATTATATGACTCCAAAATATATAAAGTGTAACAAAATGAACTCTAGGAACTTTGTGTGATTCCTTGGTGTCGGGAAATATTGTGTAGGTAAAAAAAAACAATAATATTGGGTGAGCCAATTCTCTAAAATTCTGTTGCAAAGATTTTAAAAATTGACACCAATGTCCTTTTTTTTTTATACCACTTAGTTGGCAGACAGACACACGGCCCACCTGATGGGAAGCGGTTACCGTGGCCTATGGACGTATGCAACACCAGGGGTGTCACACTCGCGCTGCCGACCATGAAGGAACCTTCTGAAGAACCTCTTGAAGAACCCCATGTCTATGCTATGCTATGTCTAACCGTATCACATCGATATGTCCAGCGCATTGGTTACAGTAATCAGCTGACTTTTGGAAGTCAATGACCGGTGGGTGTTCCGTAGGTAAATTTCATGAACCGACGCGTGCGTATCGTGACTCGAAAGGCCCCGAATTCCGATTTGTGGCCCCGTGGTAGCGTTAGCATACAAACGAGAGCGTAATATTCAATAAGAACTCAATAATTAAATTAAATTTTTTTCGGGTATAGTTACCAATACTGATCAA
Organism: Eilema griseolum; assembly: GCA_963662185.1. Taxonomy (NCBI): domain Eukaryota; kingdom Metazoa; phylum Arthropoda; class Insecta; order Lepidoptera; family Erebidae; genus Eilema; species Eilema griseolum. Next base: position 11,343,935 of record OY759233.1, on the reverse strand, counting down.
TCCCCTAAAGTCCTTAGAGTTAATTTTGTTACACCTTATATAATACATTATTTAATGTCAGTGCTCCTATTTGAGTTTTATGCAACAAAAATTATAGTTCTAATATTGGTGGTAATTACTTTGTTGATTGTATGATTACTGGAAAGAGGCAAATTACTGCATATAACTAAAATTATAATATTATCGTTTATGAATTGCAAAGTTTTTGGTATAAAACTTACCAGTAAAATAAAATATGACAAAAGCTAGGCTGGCATTTATGTAACAATTTAATGTTGGAATAAAATTTTATAAAAAAAATATCAATTTAAATATATTGTGGCGTGTCATATTCTCGAGCTTTTTGTATGTCTATGTTATCGAATATATTCCTTCATTTGTTCGTTCAATGTCGAATTAGTTTAGTAAGACAATACTGCATTATGCTGTTACTCAGTCAAACTAGACTGTTGTTTATTATTTAGTGCACTTATTAATTATTGGGAGTAATGTAAGGTGCTAGAATTGTATAAGCAATCCGCATTCTTGCAAATCCTTGGCACGCACTGGATCGCACTACTAAGAGCACTTAGTCTGTAGCGTTGACTTAGTGCCTTGCTTCACACGTCGCTAGTGGTTTTGTGAGATTTTCAATTAACCCCCTTTATTTCGAAATGCTTTTTTTTTGCATCATTTTGACATCTGTCTTATTCGACATTTGTCAAGAGAATGATAAAGACAAACATAATACAAAGAATACTACTTTATTTATGACTAAATATGCTGTGATGCTTGATGAAATACTTTAGCATAAATAGTCATAATGTTAACTATACCTTTTTCTTTCTTTTGTAATTTTTACCGTACCTTGATTTAGGGACCATATACACTGAACTTTTAAGCACCGCCAACGCAGATTACGCAAAATCATCAGTTATCACTTTAAAAAATCATATTATTGCGTTTGGTTGGATACTTCAGTGCAATGGTACAATAGACGGCTTATCGAAAAACAATGCGTAGGTAATAATGCATATTGCATAAAATACTGCGTACTATATACAGTATTCTACTTGCCTATTGACCGTACATCCTGTTCTCACGTTCTAGGCAGAGGTGAATTAACTCCCACATTTCACCAATCATTGTATTCGATCCCACGTAATAGGGGTCCTATTGCCGTATTCCGGGCACTATTGTTGACTCGAGCCATGCATCTGAGGCTGAGTCTGGGCTGTATATGTCTCTGTCTGATGTTAAACATCCCTATCCTTTAGTCGCCTTGTACGACACCGCATGGGAAGAGATTGGGTGGTCCAAATTCTACTCTGCCGGGAATTCATAGCGCTTGTTGAAGTATATACATGAATTTCATAATATGTATATAGTCATATTTACAAAATATCTGAAGAGCTCATAGCACACTAATTTTTTTATTATAGAGTATACATTTTTGTATGTATATTATAACGCCTTGCTTCAAATGTAGGATAACAGCCTACAGCTATTTATTCGAATTTTTGTCCCTTGCAAGTTGCCCTTTATTAGTTCTTAAACGATATTACCGATTCTAATAGTGTGATCCGATGATTTTCAATCCACGATGATTGCCAATAACAAAATAATTAATTGATGTGCACCCACGCAATTGCAGATGCATCTGCAATGAAGGGCGGCGTGCTGCCTGTATTACGTGACAGCCGCCCGCTCAAGAAATGGTTGACCTACATGCATGCCCCAGGTCGTTGCTTAATTCTCTTCATCCTACCCCAGGATATCGTTTCTCAAACTTTAAAATGACCTATTACTATTTGGACCTCTTAAGACGTTACGTATGACCTATTTTCCGTGCGAGTTATATTGTAATGCGTGTAAAAACTAGGCCACAGTAAACTGGCAGCTTGTATGCGTTTCTGGTTGCAACGACACTATTTCTATTCAAGGCAGAGGTAGGCCTGATGATGATGAACCCTAAGGCCAGTCATCGTATGACTGCATTCTGTGCCAATTACTCACAACATATTATTTACTTGTGTAGATTTCTATTAGGTGCACAAATATTTTTATTCGAATCCTTTTGTGTAAATAATTACAAAGTATGAAGACACAGTTTGAGAAACGATGCCTTGCCCTACATCACCTTCATAATTCATTTGCTTAGTATTGTTTTGCTTATTTCTCATCTGGGTACTAATCACTCACCATTGTTGTGTACATATAATGGTATGATGCAACAAATACTAACATAATAATAATTTATTATCACCGGCAAACATCTTGATAAGCGCTTTGGGCGCGACGACCAAAGCGCACCAATCAACAAATCAATCACGGGCTCAAAGGGCTCGCATCATTGATCAGTCCGTTTACTGATTTTTTGGTTTATTCCAAAAATTCAGTAAATATCTGTATAGAATGTGATTTTTCAGACATTTGTTCATGATATTTGCCGGTAAATTATACTATAATATCAAAGTGTAGCTAGTACTTCCTAATCTTAAATTTCCAAATTAACTTCTCAGATGTGTTGACATGTAATTACTCTTTCTATTTTCGTGTATGGTTGTTCTAAAGTTTGTAGGCTATTAAACTGTTTTGTTAATGAAGGAATATCAACTTATTTAATACAGTGTATAATGAGCGTCCAGAGTATAGTTGGCACTGCTACAGGTGGTACATCATATCACATTAGGTGCTAACATAATTTAGTTAACAAAAATTAATGAACCCTGTCTCCTAAACTAGGATATCCTGTGTCTTAGGAGACAGTTTTCGGCTAAATTATTTATTCAATATTCGTTTCCCAGTGAACAGTTAACAGTCGCCCGACCCCATTATACAGAGTTATGTATTTAATTGTGGACGATGTATATTAGGTGAGTGTGTGTGTGGGTGTGTGTGTGTGTGGGTGTGTGTGTGTGTGTGTGTGTGTGTGTGTGTGTGTGTGTGTGTGTGTGTGTGTGTGTGTGTGTGTGTGTGTGTGTGTGTGGGTGTGTGTTTGTGTGTGTGTGTGTGTGTGTGTGTGTATGTGTGATGGGTGTATGTGTGCATGTGTATGTGGGTGTGCATGTGTACGTACGTTTGACTTGTATGTGTTTTAGTGTGAGTGCTTGTACGCGAGTATTTGTTGGGTTGTTCGTAAGTTTGCATTGTCATATTAGGCGATGTATATCATTAGGGATTCGGTTTGCGCATAGTCCTGTTGAAGAAGCCATATTTCCATTTTGGATTTTAATTCTATTTTATTTAGGTCAATGATATTTAGCTTTTTCTGGATCTGTTTATAAATGTGAGTGCTAATGATATAATATTGATGCTTAGCAAAGGTGGTCCTATGAAGCGTGCCCAAAGGATAGTTCGTTCGTCTACTGGGATTAGAAGGAGGGACGCTATTGTGTTTCCTCAGGACACACCGGAGCACGTATAGTTGACGGACCGTCAGAACGTCGCAGTCATGATATAAGTGATCTGTGGAGTAGCGTATAGGTTTGCGAGTCATGACTTTTAAAATTGCTCTCTGAGCTCTCTCTAGTTTTAGAACGTTGGTCTTCGTTGCTCCTCCCCAGACCGGGATACAATATCCTATAACTGATTGACACAGTGTTTTAAAGACCATTTTTAAAGTGTCGAAGTTTGCTGAGGCTCTGAGCGATTTGAAGACATGTATGAGCCTCATAGTTCTGGTGGTTAAAGTTTCCATATGCTCATCCCATCGTAGTCCTGTATCTATTTCTACTCCGAGATATCGCACAACCTCAGTTTTTTTGAGTTTCAGGCATGTACATGGCGCTGTTTGTTGTGCGCACGTGTGAGCTGTTATTGAGAACGTAGAGTCCGGGGACGTGGTTTGACGGAGAAAAAAAGGGATGTATGCGGTTTTGTTATAATTTAGAGTTAAAAGGTTTGTATTGAGCCAATCTGTTACCTTAGCCAATGCCAATTCCGCGGCATTTTTGACACTGACCCAAGATGGTCCAGAGACTATGATTGCTGTGTCGTCAGCATAAGAGAACATTTGTGCATTTGGGAGTGTCATATTGCACAGGTCGTTTATGTAGATTAGAAACAGGATTGGCCCCAGGATACTTCCCTGGGGGACACCGTAGGAGACAGGTTCTTCGTCACTAAGGTGTTGATTTATTTTTACCCTTTGGGTACGGTTACAAAGGTAACTTTTAAAAATGTCTAGGGTAATTCCTCTGACGCCTACTCGTTCCAGCTTCAAAATAAGTGAAGGGACAGAAACCGTATCAAAGGCCTTGGTAAGGTCTAAAAAGATACCTAGACACTTGATTTTATTGTCCAGGTTCCTAGCAACCAGCTGCGTCAGATTCAAGACCGCATCCTCAGTTGAAACTCCCTTGCGGAATCCATATTGGTTATTGGATATAATATTATTTGTTTCTAGGAAAGCCTTAAGACGGTTGCCCAGGACCCTTTCAAGAACCTTCGAGAGTGCAGTAAGGACCGAGATGGGCCTATAATTGTTAGCACTGCCTCTGTCTCCTCCCTTATAGACCGGGTAAATAATTGCTCTTTTCAGCGCATCTGGAAATATACCCTCTCTCAAGCATAAGTTAATTATGTGTGTTAGCGGCGGAATCAGTTGCTTCCTACTTTGTTTCAGTACTTTAGCAGAAATCCCATCCCAGCCTATAGCGCAATCATCACGTAACTGCAAAATGAGCGTTTCTAATTCCTCTTCATCCGCTTCTAACAAAACCAAGGAATTGCAGGGGGGCAGATGAGGGGTGTGTGTCCAATCTTGGATTGGTCTTCGCTGGCTATTATCACGAGACAGGATAGCATCCGCTAGATTTTTACCCACAGTACTCAGTGTTCGACACACTTCATTTATGGAGGAATTAGGGTTGTCAAGTATCTTGAGTAGTTCGGTGGGACTGGTTTTTGATTTTTGGGAGTGAGTGATCTCTTTAATTTTTTTCCAGAGAGCTTTAGGGTTATTTTTCGCTTTCTCGAGTTCTATTTTTTCGTAGGTTGTTTTTAAATTGCGAAGTAAGTTATTACAAAAATTACGGTAACGTTTATAGGTGATTTTGAGTATCAGATTTTCAGGAGACTGAGTTGATCGTGTGTGTAATTTATCTCGATTTCTGATACACCTTAGAAGCCCTAAAGTAATCCAAGGCTTTTTAATGTTCTGTTTTCTCGGAAGCTTCTTGTATGTAGTGTGTTTCGATATTATGGTTGTTAGTATATTTATGAAAGAATTCATTAGAAAGTTAGGGTCATCATTGTTATATAAGTCAGAAAAATCCGTTGTTGATAGCTCTGCCGTAATAGCATCATAGTTAACGAGGGTAAATAAGTGGGTTCTGTTGGGATCAGGATTAGTATTTGCAATGGATAAGAGCAGTGGTTTGTGATCAGTCATGTGAGAGTCTACAACTAGGGTAGTAACCGGTAAGTGTGTTTTGATGAATGTGTGATCTAAACATTTTTCAAGGCGTGTAGGGAAGAGATGTGTGGGGAGTAGTCCATGTGTTACGTTCAGAGTTAGGTATTCACGTCTCCGCTCATCTATACTGTTCGGTTTAATATCTATATTTATGTCACCAGTTAAAACAATGTTCTGCCATGTGGAGAGTCTGGCGTATGTATGGTTTAAACAATCAAGAAACAGTTCAATACTCTCTTTGGTTCTATAACTTGGGGATCTATATACTCCTACGATGGCAGTTTTTAGACAGTCAATTGTACAGATCAAACAGTTTCCACCTAAGAAGTTAGGTTCATTTACTGTCACCTGAAGTCCCGATCTTGCATAAATAACAATACCATCATTCTGGTTGCAATTAATTTCAGTGCTGTACGATTCAAACCCGCTCAGGACAGGTAGGTTGGTAGTAACCTTGCTAAGCCAGCACTCTGTTAGAACAATAACATCATAGCTTACTTTCGTCGAGTTCAACAGCGCTAATAGTTTAGCAAAGTTTGCATTTATGCTACGAATGTTTAAATGAAAAATTATAATATCTCTGTCGTGGGATTTCACCATTTTCGTACATTCATCAGTGCTACAGGTAAAGGTGTTTCCTTTAATTAGCGAATCAAGTTCGCTGTTTATTTTGTTAATTACAGCCATTGGAGCAAACAAAAATTATGCGTATGGTGATCCAGATATGTTAGCAGATGGTTTTGTTCTGTGAGGTTTGAATGATCATTTAGATATGGTGTGGTAATTATTTGTGTAGATAGATACTGACTATATACGAGAGTAGGTATATATTCAATGTAGGTTCGTTTGTTCGAGTATAACAATAAGACCAAATGGATATTGATGTTTTGTTGTGTAATGTGGTCTGGTAATGTGTTTGTGTGTGTGTTTGTGGAATAATGTAGTGTGGAGTTGACTTGGTATTTAAAGCTAATAAACATAATAAAATATTTTAACAAGTGGTTTTGTGTAAACAAGCAAAAAAACGATATGTAATTAATTATTAGTCATATGTTACAACTTTTAACATCATGCAGACATTTCTCTGATTTAATTATTAGTTGCTTATCTCCCTCCATTTTTCGCAGGAAGATATTCCCGTTGGAGATCCAGCAGAATTTAAAATTGTAATTTTTTGCGAATTCCCGTGCTTGGTAATACAGTTTTTTTGTATTCAAAGGTAATTGATCATCTATGTAAATGGGGGTGCGCGTTCCATTTATGCCTAAGAGCGAGGTATTGATTTTGTCGTCCTTTTCTTTGCCTTTATTAAACGTTCGAATGGTGGAGATTAGAGTCTGTTTCTTAAAAACGGTACAGAACTCCGCAATGATCGGTCGCGGAATTAGGGAGGCAGCAGGTTTTCCTGGTAGTCGATACACATCCCTTATTTCAGATTCTGTAATATGTGTCCCGACTGCATCGCCCAATTTACATACCAGCTTGGTTAGGCTCTCAGTTGATTCACCTTCTGACTGTGGAATGTTCCGGATTTCTATTCCTGAAGATCTTGTTTTGTATTGCAGGTCTTGTACCCTTTTTTCCAGGAGTTCTATATATTGTTTTTGTTCTTGCCGCTCTTTTCGCAATTCCTCCACTTCTTTTTTCAATTCTTCAACCTGGCTATTTAAGAAGAACATAGATTTGACAATTTCTCCATTTGATTTACTGATCTCCGTATTTGATGACTGAATTTGGGAATTTTGTTTTTTTATTTCTGCAATATCAGTCACCAGCTTATCCATTATAGCAGACTGGTCGGTCAGCATTGTTGCAATGGTATCATCCTTTCGTAGGTTATCTTGTCGAGGACGTTTGCTACTACCAGTATTAACAGGATCACTCAGGGCAATTGCAGAGTTGAGGTCAGGTTTTGGCTGAGTCTGCGACTGATTTTGTACAGGTGTTTTTTGTTGTTTAGGTGGTGTGCGTTTAACTCCGCCCATTACAACTGGAGTTGTTGCTACTTGTTGTTTATAACCAGAATATAACCTTAATCAGGGCAGCAACGCCAAACAGTACGTATGCTGCGACGGGTTTTATGACGTTAAGGTCGTAGTGTACTAGTAATCGTAGTGTATTGGTAGTGTTCTTCTCCTCTCTGAATTTTTTTCCCTTCAAACAAATTTTATTTTCCACACTGGTATCATTAAGTAGGGATAGTGTGTCTATTGCCTGTTAGATGGCGCTAGTGAAGCGGCTAATGATACCCGACTGTACTCGGCAGTTGTCAACAATTTTGATTTATCTATGGTATCAATGCTGAAATTTTAGTTCTGCTACTTAACACTGCGGGACGCCAGTAGTCTGTTTTTAAATTATTTTTTTTTTCTCAACGGCTCTTAATCCAACATCAAATATAAGATCTCGTATGTTAGTATTGTTAGGTCGGATACAATAGTATCTCTGTGTTAGGAACACGTTATCTTTTGCGAATTTGTGTGAAAAGTTAGTGTTTGAAGCTCAGAATTTGGACTTATGTACCTTTCAGCACCAGACTGGCCAACCTTCTTCCTCTTCCTTTTCCACTGATTCGTGTCTGCTACTAATAATATCACGGGGCCGGGGTAACTTTTGCACCCAATTGCACAGTTTTATTCACAGAATTAGCGTCTATTTGTAATTTTAAAGATTTAAAATATGCCGACAGTGTATAGGTGACAGTGTTGCCAGTTCTCAATATATATAATATATATATCTTTTCAACAGACTCAAAGCGTTCTGTCGACACAAGTCAATCTACTAGTTCGACGACTGAGAAAAGTGTTCGAGCGCCTGAGGTAGCAACAGCTACACTTATAAACTTGGAGTCGCCCGCTTCACCCGTTGAAGCTCCTTTGGCTGTGAACACCGCTTCACAATCTGAGGATCAGCTGGATTCGATCGAAGCTAGCGAGCAATGGCAACAGACCCGTATGCACCTATCATCAGTTAGTGCAATGTGAGTATTCAGAAGTATAAAGTCACGCATAGATCCCCGAAGGGGTAGGCAGAGGTGCTAGCACCCACATTTCGCCAGTTTATGTTTAGGTCCCAATGTAATAGGTGGCGAGACTATTGCCATTAATCGGGCACTTATAAACCTGCAATAAATACACACATAACTTCGAAAAGCATCGAAATGTCATTGGTGTGTGTCATGGTAAAACCTGGGATCGAACCCGAGACCTCGTCTCAGCAGTCTATTACCCAAACCACTAGACTACCGCGGTCGCAATCTGTATTCTAAGTTATGTATTTTATTCTGGCCTGTCTAAGGATATCTGTTCTAAAGTTTCAACCTTACCGTAATAGTAATAATGTCGGCAATCGCATACAATTATGAACTGATGTATATTGTATATGTTTTTAGGACGGACATGGAAAGCAGCGTTGGAAGGTTCCTGGGTACGGAGCCTTTGGAGTTGACCGTGAGTGCCGTGGCAGTGGTCGGGCGAGGTGACGTCACGACCGCGCCCGAACTGGCCGAAGAAGCCTCCCCTTGACACACGAAGGGGATGCCACCGCCGTCTAACAAATAGTACTGGAGAAGTGCGTGTGCGCAACATGCGGTGACAGTGCAACGTGATAGACAGTTGGGTTTAACTTACTGGATCGTATGTACCCGGGGCGGGTTACCTGTTCGATTATTTTGTCACACTCTCTCGAAATTGTGAGCATCGTATTACGCAAGTGTGGGTCGAAGCTTTAATCGATGGTGTGGACCATCGCGTCAACTTTACAACCGTGGGTAGTATAAGGTTGTGGATTGTGCTGACTGATCCCGTTGAGTTACTCCAAGATAGAAGGTTCTTCTTCGGTTCTATGGTTTAAATGGGGGGGCGACGACGTGACCTCCAACGAATTCCGTCAACCACGTCGGCCGCTCACAATCTGGGCGTATTCCCTGTCTCTCCTATATCATCTGTATTTAGAATATATAGTGAAAGTTAATTTCCCCTTTACTGATTGGAACTCAATTTGAACAATGATTTCTTCTCAATAGTACAAATTTGCTAAGTCGTTTTCAAGCTTTATTTGTTTTTATATTGCGAGTGTATTCTAATTTCTAACGTTATATGACATGTCTATCTCCATGTTGTGCTGTGTTATTTTAGTTGAGAAATGCTCTATAATAGATATTTTAAAGTTTATTTTATTTTTATGTATACCGTCATCTATGGTAGTGTAACACGTTACTGGTAGTATAGATTCATTTTGTAGCACAAAAGTTGTTGTGGTATCACTGTATATTTTGATTTCTTCGACTGTCGCTTTGTTTGTCAAACGCATATACAATTGTGTGTCTAATAGCTTATATGTGTCTAATTACGTATAGCGTCACATTCTCCTTAAGATTCTCCTTTATAAGTACTATCTTGATATCTAAGTCATAGTGATTACTTAGTGTAATCTGTATTGAACAAATTTAGTAAAATGTAAACAATGTACCATTTATTTTCAATGCTTTCAATGGTGATGTTTGATGGTGAAACTAAAAGGGCTGTATTAGCTTTTAGTACATCTAACGTTCAGAAAGTCGCAGTGACACGCAATTTGAAGATTGGAAGCGCTGATATTGAATTGATTGTTTACAGTTTAGTAAATTTTGTTATGAACAGAGTGCAGCCAATTTGTTCCTCTTAGAAATTTCTCTTATATTTTGTCAATAAGCTTCTGCAAGCTTTTACACTTATCTCGCCTGTACTTGAATTTTAAACCGCTGACAGAATTCACCTTAGTATAGGTCCTTGTAATGTTTTTAGTAGCTAGAGTGAAGCAACCACTCGCTTATTGAAGAGAATTGTTCGCAATTTGCTCTCATTCCTTGGTGAGAACAAGAGGGAAGAAAAATTAAATTGTAAAATTAGTGGCGAGGCACACACACTTGCGTCCGAATATTGTTTCTGCCTCTGAACATTAAACTAGATTCGTTCGAAGCGCAAATTATAGTGTTATTATAATATAAGAGAACATTGCTTCACGTTAAATTTGTTTGTGGCCTTATTATAAGTGGCGCCCATATGGGGCTACCGGTGTCTCTAGCCTTAGTTCCATGGAAGCTGAACATAGATGGAAATATGGTTAGTGGCATTCAGCGGCTGAGGCCGACTGCTGTGATAGTGCGTGCTGTGCTCTCCCGACCCTCGACCGCCTCTGCCGGAGTGACTCTCATACTGGGTAATTATTGAGTTAGGGGCCTATTTTAAGTGTAACATTAATCGCGGAGTTAGTTGTATGTACAGCACTACTGGCAGAGGCGTTCTAGATAATTTGGTTCTGAAAAGCAATAATCAAAAATGATTGATGACTATGTTGTGAATGTTTTATTTCAAATAGAGTTTAGTATACTTATTCATATCAGTAAAATCGTACTCCGTTATGTGGATTCTCAAAATGTTACGGTGAGACTGCTTGATGCAGCGATCTGGATTATTATGTATTATTTTTTAAACTTGAACCACATTCAGTTACTGAATCCAAGGGCGTGTATCAAAATAACGGATGTGACAATCTTTGTCACTATCAAGTTGCTAACAACAAAATATGGATGCGTTTCACTTTCAACTGAAGCGGAGATAAGCTGAGCGGAGAGACTTATGGAAATCAACCAATCACAGTTTTATTGAAAATGAACTGTGGATACTGTCAATGTGAATCGTTGATACCTATACGACTCCTCTCCGCTTCACTTATCTTTGATCCTATGGGGCCCTGGTGTGATTTAATGAGGTTTAAGCCTTTCTCAATGTTCGGGTTGATCCCGTGTGGACAATGTCGTTTTGTCTGATAGCTAGACATTGCCCACCCGAGTACCGTGTGGTTAGGTCAGTGTGATGTATCTACACGGTATCTATTTGTAAATAGTTATTTGGGAGTCGTTATAGGGACAGATAATTGTGTCGAATTTAAATTAAGTTTTGATGATTGGAATCAGCCAAATTCATGTTTATTGTAAGAATTTCTCGTCACGTTGTGACTGGTTTATTGGGTTTATGGAATTTGCGGCCGGCTCGTGTACCAACTAGGGATATATCGTCGTGTGCTTGTGTTTGTTTGGACACGTATGAACCAAGAGCCAGTTCGAGCTGTGGATGATGTATAATCAGATTAAGGTGTTATGCAACGTGTCATACGGACAGTTTATTTGGAATGTTCTGCAATGCATAATAAATCGTGCGATCGCTTAATGGACTATTTTGTAGTGACCAATTTTATTGTTAGAAATTAAAAAAAAAATGTAAAATTGACAATTTTAATGTAATTTTTATATACAATAAATAGACGATTTTTTACAAATTGTATTTTATTTTCTTACATTTCAAAAGGATTTAAGTCCTTAAAACATTGTAGGAACATAGTGCTTACACTAAAAAATCTTATAGACAACAATAACAATATAATAACTATGGGTACTATAACTACTTTCGATTTAACTAAGGTTCATTCAATTATGTTCAAAGTGTATAATTACCTAACTCGACTTCTGTTTCATTGTTACTTCAACTGTTTGAAATATGTAATGGAGGACGCCTACGATTCATTTTATTTAGTTTTTTTTTGTACTTGCACAAAATCCCCACGGAAACCCCCCCACCGGAGCCGGTGGAAGACGTTATGTCGGACTCGAACCGACTAAAACGCACGCCGCCTGTAAGTCGTTTTGGGTTGCCGAAGGTGAGGTTGACAGGCATATCCCTCGCACCGCGGCCGACCCAGGGCCATCTCTTACGATATGGCCCTCTTCTCGGGTGTGGGTACTACAGAGTCCCCAACTCGTCCCCGGAAACGGGGAGGCGCGCCAGGCGTGCCGCCGCCGTATTTACAGTTTATAACATAGCGTCCGATATCGATGTCCGTATCATCACAAAACTCACCGCGCCTCGACACCGGATAAATTTAAATTAGACCCCGTCGACATAACTCGTTAGTTTAACCCTAGGTCGTCTCATTATTAAAAACATATCGTCGGTGCGCCTGCCAAAATCGTTATGTGTATTTTTTTGATATTTTTTTTATTCGCTAGATGGCCGGGAAATCAAATTGCGCGTCGTTTAAAAAAACAACTAAGTGTTAATTCGCCCTAGAAATAGATTTGACAAAATCTATATCTGCACCTAATTGTCATTTCTGGCACTGCAAAATTGGTTATGTGTTCACATAATAAAATATTATCATCATGTTGCACATGTCAGAATTTTTTTGCGCATAGCTGGTTATTGACAGCTTGTTTTGATTTCAGTTTGTTTTGTAAAATTAGTGTTTTACGTTTGTAAAAACGTAAATAATCAATAGTAAATAAAACGAGACAGTTAAGTTAATTTTTTCCAATAAAGTCGTTGTTTTTCAGTTTTTGAAATATTAAGCGAATCTGACTACATTGCCTTAATGTTAAGATAATTTTAGACCTACCCACTTAACTTAAAAATAAATCGGTTTCATTATTGATATTAAGACATGTTTTTTAAACATTAAGTTATTTGGTATTACCATTACGATAATTTAACTTTAACGGTGTCCTCTGGCTAATAGATTAGGACATGTTATCATCATGGTAGCGGTAGTGTAAACATCAAGGGGCACGGGTTCGATTTCTTCTCACTTTATCACAGGCCTGGCTTCCAAAGGGTTAATCTTTATTCCGGTTGCTTCATTATTTCTTTTTAAAATTTCCTGAGTGCTGATAAATAATGACGTCCCTGAATAATTGGCGAGGGAAGCTTCTAGTTGATATGAGTACAGGCACCTTTTCAATAGAAAAGTCAGGGCTAGGCACATCAGACCATTTTGAATCTACTAGCTACAGTCCAAAGCTGCAGTTCAGCAGCACCACGCAAAACCACGGAAGTCTTCACCTATAGAATTTGTAGAAAATGGCGATGAGACTTTGACCACGTTAGCGTCGGTTAATTGTTTTGATATGATGAGCATACCGACGCTCGATTTTAATATGTCTATTCCATCCGATGAAACGGTTGAAAACCTGAATTCATCCATCCCATTCATTGCTATCTTAGAATTACAACATGACGAGTTCAAGCTCAACTTTCAGGCTTTGCCGATGCAGATCGCAGACACAGGACCTACGAATATAGCACTAGTTAACCCTAAAACAAACTTGTGCTTAAATGAAATTACTGGAGAATTTGTAAGCTGAAATACGATCGAACTAGGAACTGGAAATTTCATTCTAGACGAACAAACTGGAGAGTTGATTGAAATTGGTGAAGGACCAGATAAAAGGCATGAGGACTTTGATATTAATGAAATACATGACAATAAACGAAAGATGGACTTTAACAAGAAGCAAAGAGTTACAGGAAAGCCATACATGGGAAGAAGAATAGAAGTTGAAACTGAAAATTGTAAAAGACTCTCAGCTTTATTGCGAATACCTCAAAAAATATGAAGACTTCTTCTTCTTCGTGTCAATGGCAATAAATAAAATGACAATAAATAAAATCAAAAATTTCCATCTCCCATCCCAAAATTTGGCGACATTCACCGCACCTTCCGTCGCTTCATTCAGGTCATCAATTGTGCAGGTGTAGGGGCACAGTGGCCACGACAGAAGGTGGTCTATCGACTGCAGAGGTGCACCACAATCACAGCCACCACCCCCCGAGTCTAGGTAACCCTGTTTTAGGCGGTTCGCCCAACAGCAGCTGATCTGAGTCCGGGTGGTAGGTTAGGACGGCATAAACCTTCTTCGCATGTGCGGAGCGGTGCCATACTGGGCAAGCAAATTCACCCGCCGAAAGGGAAAGAGCGAGGGCGGTTGTTCTGACAACATGTGGAGCTACTCCCCAGGAGGTGGATCAAGCCAGCCTTTGCACCAAGTTATTTCTGCTCCCCACTTTTTGTTTGGTGTTGAGACAGTGAGAATTATAAGTAAGCGGTCGAGGGTAACGCCAAGGTAACGTGGCTTTGGGCAGTGCTCAATGTCGACTCGCCGCCACGAGATGATTCTGTTTGCCTCCCGATTGCGCAAGTGAAAGCGCACGATTGGGTTTTCAAGGGGTTGGATCGAAGTCCATTATTCTTGTAGTACTGGTCCAAGTTCTCTAATGCCGCAACTAATTTGGATTCAGGCTCTTCGAAATTTTTTGCCTGTGCAGCTAGCTATAATTATACCTTATATTGTAGCAATGATAACTATGTTCACTTATTTATGTGGCACGAAGGCGATGGAGGTGTTACTGCAAACGAGTTTATCACTTTATAGATTTTTTGAATATTAAACTTGATCAAGGATAAAAAAAAAGTTATATTAATATCGGACGGGTGCTGCTATCAGAATAGAAATAAAGTGATGTCAACATCCTTACTGAGCCTTGCCATGGATAAAAATATAGAAATTGAGCAGCTGATACAAGATAAGGGACACACACAATGATGCAGGTGGATAACGTGCACTCGACATTAGAATACCTATGTAAACCACCTTTTTATTCACCTAAACTCTATGTTAATCTCATAGCACAAGCTCGACAAACGCTCGACTAACAAAACCTTTCATACTTCATCACATAGAGTACAATTTTTCAAAAACTATGAGGCCAACTGTCAATTTGATTCAATACGACCTGGGAAAAGAGCTGGAGATCCTGTAGTTACAGATATTAGAGGATTACTTAATATAGATGGAGATATTATTTTCAAATTGCACTCCATTGCAAAGATTTCAGATGAGTGGAAACCTTAACGTCAAAGAAGAATGCGAACAAACAAAAACCTTAATGCTCTTTACGAAACACCAAGAAAAATAGACAAGACATAATACGACAGCTTAGTCATTAAAAAAGTACATCAGGATCACCACTACTTTTATGATAGCCTCAAACATAATTAATAAATCCTAAAAAGTATTCAAAAATTCGAAAGAATTTCAAATCTGAAGACTGATTCAATTTCAAAGTACCTTGTGACTTCGTAGCTTTTTTATTGAATTTACAGCCTAATTATAAATCTACTCATCTTAAAGATTAGTATTGTTGGGAAGCAAACAGCTCCAAATTCTATTAATTTTAAGCATAGGCAACTTTAAAGACAAATTTTAAGATAATTGTTAAATCTCGAAAGCTTTATTTTTCGTTACTTGTGTGCTATTAATAAAGTTTATTGTAGGTACTTATTTACCTCATATTTTATTCATATCAAAATGTACCTTTTCCACCTGTCGGTATTTATCCCTTGAATAAATCCTATGAGTTCCTTAATAAATCTGATATGTGTACATATTGCAGTTGTAAAAAATGGCACTAGCAAGACAATTCTGATATGTGTATCAAAACGAAAAAAAAAAAATATTGTGGATGAACAGTACATTTTATCATTTTCACTTATATCTCAATTCATACATAATATTTTTTACCATTATACTACATTTTTAGATTTTTGATACGTTCATTAATTATTTAAAAAAACAGTTTAATGTCTCTCCTGAAAACTTGACCAAAAACGCATAGAGGTTTTGGCAAGCGCAACGACGATATGTGAAACCATCTTTAGGTATTTCAAACAGCAAGTTTTTTGACCGTAGTTATATAGAAAGTAGTTATAATAACCTAGTTATTATGACACTTAACGATAATGACTTATTTCTACATATAAACTATTTACAAATCAACTACATCGAAATATTGCCTATGTAAACTGATCCCCGACATATCGTTGGAAGTAAACTGACAGTCGGGATATCCCCAATTTTGCATGTTGTTATCTAAATTGTTCTGTGTGTAATCTTGGTTATACCTAAACACCCTCTGTTCTTGCATATCCATTGTAGTTCCGTGGTCTATTTCCGGAGACGGATCATTTATGTAATATTGATATTCGTCTTCAGGATAGTACTGTTGCATATTATATGGCTGTTCGCAATAGGCTTCACCTTGTTGGTAGTTTGTGCCGTATAATTCTGGTGACGGGGTTGCACTGGACTCTGAGCCACCGGGAGCTCGTTGCCAGTCCACCCAGTAAGCACCTTCAGGTCTTGAACTATCGTTATTGAGATCTGCAAAGGTTATTGGCGGTTCTAGCGTGTTTTCTTCTATTGGTAAATCTAATCTTATGGGTTGATCCAGCTGAAATATTTCTTCTGGATGAAATATATCGTCCACTGGCAATGAAGGGTGCTCGTAGTGTTGGGGGTGTAGTTGTGGGGCCTGGGGCGCCGCAGGTGGTGCGTACGCTTGGTACGTTTGGGGTTCTTGTGCGGGGGTCCACGCTGCTGTGGCGTAGTTCTCTGTGCCAGGATCCGGCCGCCATCGACATGAACAATTAAATGGCGAACACGTACATGTCATTGGTACTGTTGAAAAAAAAAACTCAGATTAGTAAACACATACTTTTTACAATTTGCTTCAGAAGTACCTAGGTATCAAACATTTATTTTAGTTCGTATCTTTCAACAGGGCAGGGGTTATCCTGATAATATTGAAATTTGTGTGATAATTTTTTTTCATTTACGTAAGGATTGAAAAATAAATCCGATTCTATTTCCACTATGATACACCCCATGAAAGGTGGTTATTAGGTACCTACGAACTAACGTAAATCGCAAAGGTCGTCTAGATCTACAATATTGGCAGAGGTATCGGTGTTGCTTCTGTTTTGGTAGAACGTTCTCTCTATCGCACATCGTATGTCTTCAGCCTTATATCTTCTTTAGTTAAAATCAAAGTTATACTATAATAATTCATAAAGGTATCAAACTGTCACCAAATACCCCTTCCCTCACTCCCCGGAACCGACTGAGGTGGTTATGTCGGACTCGAACCGACTAAAACTGCATGCCGCCTTGGCTAGTTCAATTGCCAGGTATAAGAATGCTACTGTCTTATCCTTCACTCCTGCTCCTCTGGTATGGGAACCACGGTGTCCTCATATTGGCCCCGCTCGCCCCCTGTACGTACCTATCTACTACAGTATTTTACACAATGGTTATACTTACGTCTTTGGTTGTCAGGTATGAGTGGCGGAGGTTGATTGTTGTGAACTTTCTGTGCCATCTGCTTATCTGGTTTCACAGTCATGATTTTATCTGCTATGGCCGCTTCCCGCGCTAACAGTAAAGCCAACCCGCGAACTCTTCTACCAGCTCCTAGTGACCGCCTAACTTCGCTTGCCCCTTTAGCTTCGGGTCGAGGGTGATCGTGAGCGCCTTTCGCTTGAAAGAATATAGCTTGTTCCGTGTGTCGCCAGAAGTGAGTCACTGGATAGCCGCAGTGCCCGCGGCATGGGAGAACTTCGAGGCGTCCACCGTTGCACAATCGATTCGGACAGGGTTTACCTGTTGCAAAAAATAAGTTTTTTTTTTATACAACTTAGTTGGCAGACAAGCACACGGCCCACCTGATAGAAAGTAGTTACCGTGGCCTATAGACGTCTGTAGCACCAGAGGAGTCACAGTCGCGCTGCCAACCCTATAAGTAGGTACAAAGTTTCTGTGCCGTCGGTAGAAGACAAAGCAGGACAAGCCTTTAGTCTTCCCACTGACAGCACAAATTCTCCAGTGAGCTCTGGTTATGTTTATTCTCCTTACTTGTAGAGTTAATCGCTAGGAAAAGTTTGGGCAATATGGAAATAAGTAGGTAGAAGAATTTGATATTGAATCGTTATGTAGAACCGTAAGACAGATGCACACTGTGTATAGGGCCCTACTAACGTTGTGGCCAAGTCAAGCTCACCGGCTAGTCAGTGCATGTGCACCTGCACATGAGGCCCTAGCACAGGGCCTTTTTTCCCTCGGGGTTAGAAGGTCAGACGGCAGTAGCTCCCGGGAAAGTCGGTAAGTCGACGAAAATAAAATTTGGACGCAACTGTGAAATTGATATATCTAAGGATTGATGTTCACTGGCATAAGACAAAAATAATTCGTGATATTCACATTCAGTAGTAGGTACTACCTAGGTTCCTAGTTCGGTTTAGAATATTTTAATTGTGCTATCTTATACATTTATCTATTCATGTTTCAACCTAGAGTGGTTGTGATGGATGGTAAAAGTAGGTAGGTACCTACTAGATTTTGGAACCTAAATTCTACCACTTATTGAACAGTAAATTATATAGCACGTAGAACTCGACTTAGGTAGATACTATTTCGATCTCTTAAACCACAGTAGGTACTATTAGTGTGCTTATCTACTATTAGTGTGCCTATCTACTATTAGTGTGCTTATCTACTATTAGTGTGCTTAAACTTAGACAGGTAGGTATTTTTCCATGGCATCTGCTTAATCTACGATTAGATGTCTCTAGATAAATTGATGACCTACCTTGTTGCTTCTTCCGGGCCTTATCGCAAATGGCGGGTCGTAGATGGACACGTGAACCATCAGGTAGTCGACATCTTGCGGAACAAACCAAAACGCCCAAACAGCTTTTCTTCAATATATGGACGTTATGGTTGTTTGTATTCCGCATAGCCCAGCCGGACGCATGCCGGCGGGCGTCTTCGCAAGCAGGCGGAAATACGCGTCGAACGTGTCCATCAGACCATTCGTTGAAGGCGTCGAAGTTGACAACTCGAGGTACAACCGCGTCGTTTATGTCCCATTCTGGTGTTTGACCCTCCGACATTTCAACTCTGTTATTGGTTCTGTCAAAGAAAACATGATTCGTTAATACAATATTAAAATTGATTTTCATATACGTATCTACTATGTTTATATTGCGATAAACTACACAGTGCTTAACATAAACTTAGCATAACTTGTAATACAGGGTCGGAAATTTCGTCCAATGGAACCAATACCTTATTTTTAAAAAGAAAGAAAACTGCATTCATAGATTTTCGAAAACTCGCTTGTCACACCCTATAATCGAAACGACTAAAATCCGATAAAATAACATCCTGTACCTATTTTTATAGCATCAATCGATAGTGTCAATCATCGACATTTGAAAAATAAAGGAACGTTTCCTTTAAGTGAAATTCGCTATCTTTAGTAAATAAAGAACTTTCACTAAAGGTAAGGTCGAATTTACAGCATGATAAATTTAATCTCATCACGGATTCAGCTGTCGAGTTTGTTTGATCGTTCGAAACGTGTTTACCTACAGCATGTGCCTGTAGATGTCGCAGGTTTGATGTCTAGAGAGGTGAGTCGAAAGACGAGTAGAGTAGAATAGAGAAACGAGTACAGAGTCAAGTAGAGAATCGAGTAGAGATTTAAGTACAGATTCGAGTAGGTTGAGTGTTTAACGCTCAAGTGTCGCTCAACGCTCGATTCCCAACCTCAACACTAAAATTTATAACACTACGTGATAAGCGACATCCACACGGGTGGATCTGCGGACAAGGGCTAGTGTATTATAAAAGGAAAACGTACCTACCTACCTAACCTTAGTCCGTACTTAGATAAAACTTTTTTTTTTTTAATTTAACTATCGGAATACATAGATATTTAACAAAAAAAAAATAGACTTAATGTGCCTTTAAAGCTACTGGAGCTTGTGTGCGACACATGCGATTCTCTCTTCAGTACAAAACATTACCTACAAATCTTATAAATAAAAAAAGGAGAAACCATAATCGTCGTAAACAAAACACCTACACAGTTTACAATTAAGCAGTCAAAGTCGTACCTACAATTCTGCTAAAAGATTATATGACACGTATCAAGTATCCATCTACAGCTCATGCTGTATAATATAAGTAGATACTAGAAGGCGATTTATTTGCGTTCCAGTGCTTGCTTTGGTCTAGAAAGCGCTGTGTAGTAGCTATTTATTTTCTTTTATTTTGGACATGTACCTATATCTTAGACTTCAGAGTATTAAAAGTAAGTAATTCTCTATATACACAAGCAAGTAAGTACAGCGAGTAAGTAAAATCGCAGAGAAAGCTCGTATCCCCTCGTGCTTTTTTGAGCCAATTGCTTCAGAATTGCTGTCTGAAGGGGCGGCCGCCTTAATTGGGCAGATAACTTTGTGTACACATCTACGCACAGGGGAGTCGGTAAATAAACGACCAGGCGGCCCGATTTAGTAAGATTATGTTTTAAAACGTTCTTTCAAATACCTATTACGAAATCTTATAAAATTATAAAATGAAATCTAATTGAGAACAAATCAAACTATGAATGATATGAGTGGTGGTGGTGGTATGGGTAATGGACGGCTGAGACGAGGTCTCGGGTTTGATCCCAGGTTTTACCATGGCACACACCAATGACATTCCGATGCTTTTCGAAGTTAGGTATGTGTGTATTTATCGCAGGTTTATAAGTGCCCGGTTAATGGTAATAGGTGATTAACCCTATTGCCAACTGGCGAAATGTGGGTGCTAACACCTCTGCCTACCCCTTCGGGGATATAGGCGTGAGTTTATGTTTATGTTGTGTTTATGAGTGATTCCGAAAGATTTATATAAGCTCTCGAAATCAGAGGTAGGTTTTGTTTTGTTGAGCGTATGTACTAAATTGCAAAGGTTATTAAAGTTTTTCTTTCCAATTACGTGCTTTGGCAACGTGGTGTTATTGAATCGGACCCTAGACTTGAAATAAGCTCCAGACATCGTCTGTATACTCGTACATTGAAATAAGAGCATTGACAACTGTTTTATTGCATTACCTAGTAAACAAGTTTCAATTTGGTTTACATGTTCGATTATATTGAAATTAAAAGAAGAACTATTACAGCTACGCAGGACTAACAAGTTTACGAGTAATAATCGATCAACTTATAATGCTACTTCTCCAAGTAAGTACAAATTTCATTACGATATTTAATAATCATTTGTAAAGTAGGTACCCTATTGAATATCTATGATAACAAACACAATACAAAACCGAAATTCATAAAAAGCAGTAAGATATAATTTTTTTTAAGCGATGTATTTCGCCGTATCTTAAACAATCTAGTTGCTTAACGTACCAACAAAGCGACGACGTCACAGTCTCAATGAGTTTCAATTAGAATCAATTGAGGACCCTACAGCACCTTCCACAACCCTCGCCTGTTTGACTACCATTACACATTTATCGTCTGTTTGACTACACATTTATTTTATATTTCAATTGGTTTTATTTAGTTTACGATGGGCGATACAAAGGCTAGTTCCTTTAAATAATATCTACCTTATAGAAATACCATTATTTAAATTAAAGAAATATTTAAATAATGGGATTTTTGAAAAGTTAAATGTTTAAAGTAAGTAGGTATTTTTTATTATTAACAAGTGAATTATACTTTTATATATGTTTGGGTCTGTGTAGAATATTTCGATTCTAGGCTTTCAGCATTTTTACCATTTTATAACTATAGGTACATTCGGTTAGGTTAGGTTAGGTTACTTCATGTATTTTTTATTGGAATTTATTTATTTAAAATCACAGTTTATTAATATTTTTCTGTTTAGAAACTTATTATGAAGACTAAAAAACCGACATTGAACCACTAGTTTTTTTGGTTATCATTTTAAACAATTATAAACAGCAAAAAGATACATAAGCATTTACAGAAAACATGCGGTTTATATAATTAATGCCTAAGTATAACTAAGGTATTAAAGCATTAAATTTAAGTGAATTAAGGAAATAACATTTGAGTCTCATTTTGACACTATAGGACTTAATGTGATCTACAGTGCGAGATTTTGGGAGTACCTACCTACGTTAATATATATTTTTTTAAGAATATTAGAACCGAAATTACTAATATTCCCCTCTAACCCCTCCAGCTAAATTAAATGCTTGAGTTAGGAGTGGGTTCCCGTCAGTGGTATAATTAGCCAGATTATGAACCGGGACCTCCCGATCGTAAGGCCGACTCCTTAACAGTTGAGGAACCAGGTATTGTTTGCGCCACTCGGCTCACACAGCATTCCTCGAGTCACCGCCCGAGTAGGTATACATATCTAGTTCTAATATAGTTCGCTGAGTTTCTTGCTGGTATCTTCTCAGTAGAACTAACCTACCGAACCAGCGAAAGAATCATTTTCCAATGGTTTATTTTTACATTATTTAATATTTTTATATTATTTCTTGACATACCTAATTGTAAAATTTTGACGTTCATATGTGCTCTTTGTGTGCCTAAACTGAATAAATGAAATTGATTCTTTGATTCTTTGATACCGGATGAGATGGTTTATTTTATGCTAAAAATCTTGGTTTAAAAAGATTTTCTTAAGTACTAAATGTTTGACTTGAGTATGCACTAATATACAGACATATAATTACGCTTTTATCCCTGGAGGGTTAGGCAGAGGTGAATTAACACCAACATTTCACCAATCATTGAATTTGTTCCCATGTAGTAGGGGGTGAGCCTATTGCCGCTTCCGAGCACTATTGTTGAGTCAAGCCATACATCTGAGGCTGAGTCTTTGCTGTATATATCTGTCTGATGTTAAACAGCCCTATTCCTTAGTCCCCTTGTACGACACCGCATGGGAAGAGGTGGGGTAAATTCTACTCTGCTGGGAACCATGCGCTAACAATATCACACAAAATAGGTATTGCTGTTTATCATCATTTTTAATTAAAGGGCAGCGACGCTTGGCCCAGTGGTGGCATGTAGACAGCTATGACCATGAAGATACAATTATGCAGTTTTAAATGGCCTACACACGACGCTAAAATCATTGGTGCTATCGGGGAAGGGGTGGGGAGGATCCTAGATCGTACTGCCATAAACAATAAAATTCGTCTATTATTTGCGTAAGTTCACGAGATTTATGGTACCACTTGCCCAATATCGCCACTAATTTTGGGGTCATGTGTAGGCCCTTACACGGAGAGTTTTTAAGATGTGGAAATTTATTATGCAGTAGGTAGGTACCTATTTACCTACCTGATTCGTTTACAGATTTTTCTCTGTAGCACTTTCATACGCACTTTAAAATCTTAATTTTTTAGATAGCCCGTAATAGTTTATATGTTTTAGTAATGTTATAAGATGAATTTTAACATATACCTATCTATAATATTATACCACCGCCCGCCCCCATGTATTATATTAAATAATGGGGGAATGCGATTAGAGATACCTGCTTCTGATAACACCATAATATCTATAGGTATTAAACAATTATTGATTAGTTTAGAAATTTATTAATGTTTTATCATTGATGTGATGTTAAGGTGTAGACATGTTACAGTCAGTAGGTAACTTTTTGAAGAAATCTTATACTTTCTTCAAAAAGTTACCTATCTAATAAGATAGGTAAGAAAATTCCAAAAATACCTAGGTATAATACCTACCAATGTATGAGTATGATACTGGCATTTTCTGTATAGCTCCCCGTCTATACTTATAATAAGTTGCCACGATACATTTTAGAAGTGGTAAATTCAAATGTATTAAAAAAAAAGTATTTCACTTGGGCAGATATTTGTAACGAAAGCATATTTGACATTTTGACGAATTTCTTAAAGACAGTTTGTAATCAAAATGACTTATTATAGTGTTAATTTTTACTAAAATTTAAGGTAACAATTATTTATTTTGAATTTTGGTCATTATTATTATTATATTAAATTTGCATGCCTTTTGGGTGGAATACGGAATGAAGAAACTTTAAACAAATGTCCTAATACCATAATATATACCTGTACCTACTCGCAAATAAAGATTGATTATTATGATTATGTTATCTTAGTTATACAGGTCACACATGGACTTTTTAATAGGTTTAAGATACATCCAAAGTTTTAAAATTCAAAATAAAATATTAATAAAATCACTTTTTAACAGTTTTTAGCAGTTTTTCAACAGCGATGGTTATTGGAATAAAAATTTAACCATAGTTTAAGAGAAAATATAGTTCGAATGACCCAACGTGGAATAAAGTCATTCACAATAAACCTAAGAAAAACCAAAATACATCAAGACTTCACGACATTTATTACAGCACAGCACAGGTGCGCAAATAGTAATAGTTCGGGTACTTTGAGGTAACTTACTCTTCAAACTATGAGACAAGAAGGACAACCAACATCTTGAGTCACCCCGCGACCATTGCTAGTGACAAGTAGCCGAAACTTGTGGCTAAATACCTAATAAAATAATGCCAAGAACCCGCGATAGTATCATTTAAAAAGTGGTTTTATTTTAGTGAGTGAGTAATATTCATGGAGGTATATTTCCTACAGTCAAAATAAAACACTTTGTAGAGACAGATAAGTAGATAGTTTAGTGAGATTCTCAACAGAAACGGTATCGTACTATCCAAATTCAACTGAAAAACATATGCAATTGCTAAAGCAAGTTGTTAAAATAACATGTTTATTCACTCACTAAATAAAACGTATTAAAATCATTCATACCTGCCTAAATATTGGAATAACTAGGTACTTACATTATAACCATGTCCGAAAGATGCACTGTATCACAGTTCACTGAGTCCATGAAATCCTAACACTTTCGAGTCCGCGAATACACTAAATTGCTTATACTACTATACATGTACACGCGAAGAAAGCTTACAGCTCACTAAGTAACGTCAACACAAATAAACACAGGGATGAAGTGCCCCACCATAGCGCCGAGTAGGGCGCGGCGCCGACCAATCCTAAACGACCATTACGTGGCCACCGCCTACCGACCAATAAACTTGTAGAGCGATTCACCAATGGCACATTTTCAGAAGGTTACCTTGATACTTTTCAGGAAAATACGTGGATTTTCAATGAGCTGCCATTTTTGGATTCTGAAATGACGTTATCGGTATAATAATGTAAAACATTTCGTTTGTAAAATTTTATATCGTCAGGCAGAGCAGTTTTTTAAAGGCTTGCGGCGGATTATGGGGAATTTGTCTCTAACTTTGTATCTAGTTTAAAACATTAAATATTAGATACTTATAATTTTGTATTATAATGCTAAATTCTAGAACGATTATGTGGTAAGTATACACGTGGTCTGCAAGGTAGCTCGCAATCCACGTGGTGACTCAAGTAGATAGATAGCTAATGTTTCGTTGTGGTTTTCAATGATGAATATTCTCCTCTCTAGCAGCTTGAATAAATGATTCATAAGCGCCAATTTGTTAGTAAATTATAAGTATCCAAGTAAAGAAAAATATTTCAATCGCTTTGATTGTAGGACCACTTTTGTTAGACAATAGGTATATTTGTCGTACTGGCTACTTCCTTACGTCTGTATTATCTAGCAATATCTAGAAGCAATTAAATCACCAAAGAGACTGGTAGCATTTTTTTTTTACGTGCGCAAAATCCCCACACATACCTCCCCACCGGAGCCGGTGGAAGAGGTTATGTCGGACTCGAACGGACTAAAACGCACGCCGCCTGTGGGTCGTTTTGGTTGCCGAAGGTGAGGTTGACAGGCATATCCCTCGCACCCCGGCCGACCCAGGGCCATCTCTCACAATCTAGCCCTCTTCTGTGGGGACTACAGAGTCCCCAACTCGTCCCCGGAAAGAGACTGGTAGCTAGCTAGTCCGGTTATAACTCTTAGTATTTTTATTGTAACTTTTTCAGCACGAATCGGTTCGATTAGAAAATCTCATCCTCACTTATTTCGACCATTTCATACGTAATATGAGATTCGAGTTGAATATCTATGGATTCGAGAGTGTAGGTTTCATATGTTCCTTTAATGAATTACCTCTCCTCGTTCTTTGGCTTCCTCTCGATAAGCTGGAACGTGCGAGTGATATTCATGGACTATGATCACCACGTGCATCGTTGGTCCTGGAGACTGAGAGATCTTTCTCTAAGCGATAGGTGACAAGGACACAAAAAGCCAGTGCAAAAACAGTTTAAAGCGCAAATTAAAAATTTAATGACATTTGTTGAAAAGTGCTGTAAGATATCATACTTTACCGCGAAGAAAGAAAGAAACAAGTCATTTTATTTGTAAGCTTTCGAGATACACGTGCTACTTTTTGTTTTAAATCAAACATAGATAAGTCAATTATATCCACATGATACTTCGCAAGCATGTCGAATAGTACCTGGTTCAGCGTGTGCTAGATTGGTGCCAAGATTCGGTTTTCAACCACCCTCCTTGCGACTCACCGATGCCAATCAGCTAGGTGAGTCGCTAGGGTCAGCGCTTAGTGTTGTCTATTAGGTCAGACGCGTGCTCGTTTGCTATCTGAATAAGATAGATAAAACATGTGGCACATACATGCTCTAATTAGGTATGTAAAGATTGGCCTCCTGATTCCGAGCGGAAAACCAGCGTCAGAGCCTCGTTAATCTCGTATCGTAATCTCCTCGTTTTAGCAGGAGGTAGGACACGGCGGTATTTCCGCCACATTGGGCAGTCCGACTGGGGAAGTAGGTACCTCCGCCCTACAGAATACCGCGGTTATAATAACTTCGTGTTGTGTTCCCGGCGTTGAGTAGGGTAGCCAGAGCTCACTGGAGAGTTTTTGTGTTGTCAGTGGGATGACCAAAGGCTTGACCTGCTTTGTCCTCTACACTGACGGCACAAAATCTCTGTTCTTACAGGGTCGGCAGCACGGATGTGACTCCACTGGTGTTACACACGTTCATAGGTCATGGTAACCACTTTCCATCAGGTGGGCCGTGTGCTTGTCTGCCACCTAAGTTGTATAAAAAAAAAAAAATTCTATTTGCAGATATACCCAGCTTGCAATTGAGGTTGACTTGTTCCTCGGAAATATTACCTAATACAAATATCCTAGACTAGATAATTTATATGATAATAAATACTGACGATTCTTAAAAAAACATTTATCCCGTACGTACATTTTGGCAATAACTGCTCTCTATGGCACCGCGCGTGAACTAGACAGACAGGAAAAGTAATAAAACTAGTTCATTAGTTCTTTATAGAGTTCTAATAATGTAAAACATTGAAACTTCACATATCCCTAACGTCCGTACTTCCCAGCAGCTGCAATAGCCAATGGGCATATAATGAAAGAATATGGTAGATATATAAGGTAGCTGCAATATTCAAGATGTTAAGTAGCAATGTACTTCGTATAATAGAACGAGCCGCGAAGGGCGTGCGATGCGGGTGCGCCCGTTACGGACGACAAACTGCGGCGCGTGCGCAGGGAAAGCTGCTTTCGCACGTTATTGCTTGGCAAGCTAGAAAAAAATATCATTTCAGAAATATTAATTCATTTTCTATCATATAAAGATTGAAACACCTAAATACAGTCACAGTGTTAGTGGCTGAACTTATTCAAAATAGTTAAACTGATTTTATGAATTTTCACTTATGAGTTCTTAGTTCTTATAGCTACCTAAAAGTAGGATTCCGAACTTGGCAGCAGTGTTGTCATGACATTGCTGCGCAACATTGCTTCCTACTGCGCTGATTCCGAGCAGGGTAACAGTGTTGTGCTGTGGGTTTACCATGAAGTCTTAAAACAGGTCAATAACGGTTAGGAACGGCTGCTATTTACTAAATGCATAATTAACTTGCAATCCCACATCTATAAATATATTGGATTACTAAGTTACATTTTCAGTAGGTAGTATGACAGCCGTTCAATTATTGACCTCTTTTAAGCGTCCATATAATACCTACTTAATAAGATTAAATAAGCGAGCTAGCATTGCGGATTTTCATGAGTAGGTTTAGGCAACTTTTATAACTATGCGCGACACTACCTACGGTCTTTCCCGTCGTGGCACTGATGCGTGCTGCCGATGAATCATATCTATCTTAAAATACTAAAAATTATTGATATGTTAAATGCGTTTCTTCAAAACAAAGACGACGGACTTTCTTTCAAACATCAAAGACAAGCCGTCAAACAAGGCATTTCTCAAAAACAATTATTGATTGTTTTGTGGTTTATGACTTTAATCCCATAGTTTGCACTGTTCACTTGATATTTTTTTCTGTGAGTGTGTGTGAGTGTGAATAGAAATGGTAATGGCGGTAGAATATTAAAGATCTAGATAACGTTCATTTAGCCTTTTAACTTTTGCCGGTTCATTCAGAAAGTTCAACGCGTAATATAGGTTTATTGACTTATTATATGAGCATTTGCACATGTTATTTTAAAATACTAACGATGTTTAGTAACTGACTCATATGCCGCACCATAAGGACTTGGAATTCTGTTTTATACGTTTCCTTCATCATACTTTAAGCGGACTATGGAAAAGTATTTGATCTGGCCGTCAAACTGGGCCACATGCTTCTATATTGTCACATAGCAAAGCCACTATAATTTCATTGACACTGCAAAAAAATGGCTTTATAGACTTTATTCGGTCATTATTATTATTATTATTTAATACACTAGCTGCATAAGCTGATGCGTGTATATCACTGCACTTGTGTTTTGATTGTCCAATGTTTATCAAGTCTATTTTTTAAAATATTCACATTAGGAGCTTTTATTACACTTTCCGGAAGGGAGTTTCACATTTGCACCACGCGGTTCGGCAAGAAGTGATACCTAGGGTTGCTGGCACATCGAGGCTTGCATAATTTCATTGAGTGACCTCTTAGATGTCTGTTGGAGTTCATTGTGTAGATGTTTTCTATGTTTGATACATTATAATGTTTTATCATGTCATTCTATAAGATGCAGTTTAATTTTAGACATTAACTGCATAACAGTAAAATCTAAACTTTAAATGACTTTTTTACAGTGTCAGTGGAATAACAGTGGCTTTTTAAAAATTGCGGCTCTTGGCTACTATTGACAGCCAGAGCTCTACGTAAAGTGGTCAGTTGACTCAAATTCCAAAGACAATCAATTTAATTTTATACGCTTTTAATAGTAGGTATCTATATACCTGGTATTAAAAGCTTACCTATAGTCTACTAATTTTGATCATGAGAATGATTGGTGGCTCCTACCCCCCTAAATAAATGAATGTGGCAACATTTTTTTCTCAGCCAGTGCTATAGAAGTAGGTATCTGGTAGCAGTAGAAGTAGGTACCTAGTTATTAGATCTACGATCTATCTCTAGGTATATCTAGAGTCGATAGAAAAACAGGCTAAAATGCTATGTTTTCAATATACCTAAACCACCAAATAAAATAACCACTGAAAAAAAAATTACCACTAAATCGCAAACGGTCATTGGCCATGAGGTATGAATTTTTTCTCAAGTTGTTCATGTACCTAGGCACCTATTCACATTTACCTAGGTAATTGTTATTTTTCTTGTTATAAACATGTTAGAAACTCGTAATGAAAATGAAAATGAAAAATATTTTATTATCAATAAGAGTTACAGATTTTAGCAAAGTGTCCGTTGGCCCCACACTAGGCAAGCCTGTCCTGTGGGTACCTCTTACGATTTCACATGTTACACATTGCTTGGTCGACATTATTACTCTTATAAAATTATCTTAACATCTGAATTATCTGGAACATTTTACATACATGCGTGTGTGTTTGTGAGCGTGTGTATCTGTGTGTACTTGTGTATGAGTGTGCGTGTGTATGTGCGTGGGTGTGTGTATATGCATGCAAATATAAATGTAAATAAATAAAAATATATACCTACATACTATTATTAGATCTACGATCTATCTCTAGGTATATCTAGAGTCGATAGAAAAGCAGGCTAAAATGCTATGTTTTCTATATACTACTATTACCTACATACTTATTATATTCAGCAGTTCCGTTATATTTACCAAATTCAGGTTCAAAATTTCCAGTTTGTGATTACCTAGTTAACTAAACAAAGATTTTTACTTAGGTATAAACATCCTGAAAAGTAAACAGAACATATATTGGGAAAACCCTTGTACTTTTTCAACAGTAGGTATTTATTGTTGAACAAGACCGATGTCACTTCACATAATCACGCCTTTATCCCCAAAGGGTTAGGCAGAGGTGAATCAACAACCACATTTCACCTATCATTGTATTCGGTTCCACGTAATAGGGGGGAAAACGGCAATAGGCTCACCTATTGCCGTTTTCCGGGCACTATTGTTGGCTCGAGCCATGCATTTGAGGCAGAGTCTGGGCTGTAGGTATATATCTGCCTGATATTAAACAGCCCTATCCCTTAGTCGCCTTGTACGGCACCGCATGGGAAGAAATGGGGTGGTCCAAATTCTACTCTGCCGGGAACCTTGCGGCACATGTCGCCTTACCCCATCCACAATGTCAATATGTGTAACAATAAATTCCACCAAGTGCCGTCAATCAAGAGTACCTACCTAAATAGTCTAAATTGATCATTATTTTACTACAGGTCCTCAGGTATTATTATATTGCAAAGGCTTAAAAAACCTTCCTAGGTAGCCAATTTATTTTAGTAAGTAGTTGCTGTAAAATATAACACTTGTTTTTTTTTTAGAAAGTAAGTAATAAAACTTTGGAACGTGTCACTAAGTATTGAAGTTGTAGTTCCCAAAACCAGCTTGTCTCCTAAGGGCTACAAAAGTAGTTTACTCAAACCATTCTCTTATTATATTTTATTATCTTTTGTCCTGTTTTGTCAAATATCTCTAACTAGAACAATAAAATATAATCCTTCTGTTGTTTGCATCGTCCAGAAGCGGCAATCTTCAGGGAGCTTAAACATATGGGACCTTTTGTTTCATTAATGTGTATCAACTAAAGTTTCGTAAAATTGTACCTGACAGTAATGTGCAAAAAATTATTGACAAAAGACGTGGAATTTTCTTCCGAGCAGTTTAAAATTGAACAAAAAACGTAAACCGAAATTAATTTTGGTTACTACTTACCTACTAAGTACTTTTATTACTTAGTAGATAATAAACATAAAGGGTCTCTGAAGCTTATCTATATTTGTAACGCCTTGTCTTCTTTCCTCTTAGGTTATATTTTGCGCGTTGTCAACTCAGTTCCGTTATAGTTTCGTTGTTTGTTCAAAGTCTTTATTTTGGCCACCAATTGACGCCCATGATCATCTAATGCGAGCGAACAATTTACGCCCCCTGGATACCCTAAGGAAGTGGCCAATTCGCGAAATTGTTTTCAGTTCCGCTCTATAAGATGCTTGTTATTTGCCATTGGCACAAGTAGGTACGATTCATACAAGCCTGGTCTAGTGTGAGAACCGTACAAAAGAGAAAAGTTGAAGAACGTTTTCATAAATCTGATAACATACTCTCAAATAAAGAAAAATATGATTCTGGCTCCCTTAAAACTATGTAATTTACTGTTTCTTTGAAATTGGGCTATAAGCACGAATAGTTAGGTATTATAAGTAAAAATAATGCATATTACCTACAAATAGATAAATAGGTATGTACCTACCTAGAGATGACTAGCATCGTTCAATATTACCCTCTGACATAAGATATCTTAAGAGTACCTTGAGTAGAATCGCAAGCCAATCTGCCCGCGTACTGAGGCAACTCGAGCGTCGGAGGTCGAGGAATGACTTCCGCCCACCATGAGCGCAGGCCTGAGGATGACCGATGGAGCCGCCTGTCACCTTGGCATAAGCGATGCGCACCTCCCCGTTTCCGGGGACGAGTTGGGGTCTTTGTGGTCCTCACACTCACTACACTGTACGACACCTCATGGGAAGATATCGGGTAGTCCAAATTCTACTCTGCCAGGAACCACGCAGATTTTCATCATTAGATAGTAATCTACCTATACCTAGTAAAAAATTAAATTCTGCAATCGGTACCTATTGCCCTCTCTCTTTCTATCTCATTGATTCCCATATTAAAGCAAATATGTACATGATTTAATTCGATTACTATTGATCGCTGTTAAAGGAAGTACTTTAACAAAGAGATTGGTTTCGTGTACATGAACTACAAATAAACTAGTTGTTAAATTTTAAGTTGGCTCTTGACTTGCGGCTGCTGGCAACCCGACGGCTCTTAGTTCTGGACTATTTAGCGATTTAACTTCACGAGGGATGCTTATCTTTGTGAAGTTTCGCTCTATCCGAGATACGTACCTACCGTCTGTATAAAGTACCTATTTGAAGTCATACAAAACTACTTCTTTTCAATTACCTATCTGATTTGAATTATGTCGGACCAATATATGGCAACGAAATATCTAATAGGTATTAGATATTCTTCACTGCAAACCATAAAAGTAGTGGTAGAAAAATAATAATTTAGTTATATTTAATGTACGAGGGGCGGCGTTATCGCTAATAATTACTTTTTACTAAAGAACGTTAAAGTAGCTTTAAAATTAACCTTCAATACTCAATAGTATTTCTTACTAAACAGATTAAATATTTATAATATATACTTAATTTTTATTAGGTAGGCTATTAAATAAGGTATTTAATATTGGAAATGTAAAATGAATTAAAAAATATTTAACTTAAAGTACAAGTACACTCCAGTGCTTCCCGGCGACCTTCATGAGGTCGTCCTTCCACCTGGCCGTTTAGATCGGTCATTCTGGAAGTCTATGGGAGAGGCCTATGTTCAGCAGTGGACTATGTGTGGCTGACATGATGATGATGATGATGACAAGTAGATACACTCACAAAAAAAAAGACGCCATTTATAAAGGTATGTGCAATCGTATAGAAGAAGCGTTCTAAGTGTAAAGACATACTCATGTGCCCTTTCTTCGAAAAGACGAATGCTATTTTGAGATAGAAACATTTAGGGCTTTTATTAAACAGACTGTAAACAACATTTATTACTCACAAAATGATTGAAAGAATAAAAATGATGATTAAAAATATTAAAGGAGGTAACTAAACCTAATGTCATTGTTTCCGTGTATGATTTAGGAATTTATTAATAGTAATGTTTGAGTATCACTACTCCATCTCATCCGAAGGGTGTCGTAAGAGGCGACTAACAGTAAAATACGCAGACGCCATCAATGCGAGAGAAGGAAAACTCGAAATAAAACCCTGTACCATCCCGTGTGGCCAGCGTGGAAACCGTTGGACAAAGCCTCCCGATATTGGGAGAGGTCTTTGTCCAGTAGACTTAGACCAGCAGACTGCGATAGGCTAATCGATCTATTGATTGAATGTATATTACAATCAGTTCAGCAAATTACTTACCATTTAATAATTAACTGGATAAGAACTTTCTTCTCCTGACATACCTAACGTTAAAAATTAAACTTACAGTTTGCAGTTATCCTGAATAAATTCTTTGTATTTATTTATTTACCAGCTGTCGTATAATGTCCCCTGTACATTTAAGTTCCGAGTTGTGTGCAAACATGGAATTAGCAGCGAGCGCAGCTTGAGTCAACACCAATCAACGCGACATGTGACGCAGCGATACATTTTCACACAAGTTTTCCTTCGTATACATACCTATGTACGAAGTTTTCAGGCACAAGTGAAATAAAGGCCTGAGTGAACTTTTCTATGCGGATGCAGTTTTATTTCAACTCGGTTTATGTTCTCGTGATGAGGTAGTTTATTTTGTTATAGATATAATAAATGTTGCCGGGAAGAAATTGTGTGAAGCGATATGGCCGCCCTTTGTACTGCTCTTGTCTTCTTAATTTCTGTAACATGAATATTGTAATTGACGTACAATAAAGAATATAATAAATAAATACATAGATATAGGAGGCAATACATGTGTTCTTATTATACGTTTTAGTTGATTGTTGTTTTTTTAATGTTACATTTATTAAAGGTATGTATTATTTATTATTATTTATGTTGAACACACTAGCAGCCATTAGGCTGATGCGTGTGTGTCTCATGATCCGGAGATTTTGTCAAGTCTGTTTTTGAAACTATTAACACTGGGTGCCAAAACAACATTTTCAGGTAAGCTGTTCCACTCTCTAACGACACGGTTAGGTAGAGAGTGTTTCCGAGGTTCAAGCCTGGATCGCATGATCGCACGATGCACTTTTTGATTTTACACTTCAATACCTCGGATTCTTAAAAAAATAGTAACAATTGTATCGTTGGCATAGGTCAACACGATTTAATATTCTCGGATACTTATCTGATTGTTTAACTGTTGCTGTTTCATAATATGAACGTGGACATAATTATCGATAATGTAAGCAGATATTACAGTACACGTATTACATCTAATTCCAACCAATATTATTAAATGAAAGCGGCACAATGCATCACTCGAGTATAAATTACACATTATCTATACCACCACAGGTACTAACATCGACCTAACACGCAAATCAACTACGCCTAACTGTTTGTGACAAGAGAGATAACCCTTTAACATTGATAACAGATCTCCATATCTGCGTGGAGCCCCACACTCCCCATCCCATAAGCCTTTCCACACCAGCGATGTTCAAACAAAGGATCAAATTAAACAAAATCCGCAGACAATCGTGTTCTGAACACCGACATGAAAGAGAGTTAATCAAATAACTATTTTGAAGTTTGAACAAATAGTACGCCCCCGCGATTCTCGCAACTGTCACGGTAACAAATGCTTATGATTGACCTCCGAGAATATTGTGTGGTTGTATGAAGCATAACTAATGCGAGCAAAAATTTACGCAATACATGTGACTTTGTAAAGCCAACAGCTTTGCCCGGTGTGAAGTTATTCTGTGTGACAGTATAATCAATACTTAATATTTAATTTTAACGACCGCTAGGGTATGATAAATGTTTTTCTCTACACTCTATAATATTAACGTCAGCGTTTGAAATTGAAAAGGTTAAGGCAATAAACCTTAATGTTCACTGTAATAGGTTAAAAAACAAAGTATTCGATAAATAGTTTATCAAATCTCAACACTACGTACGTATGAATATATTTTTATAGAGTAGGTAATTATTATAATATTATGTCCACTTTTTCTCTATTCTCCTACGAAGTAAGTTGTCTGAGATAAATTAAATATAGAATAACCATTTCTAAATAAAGAACTCACCTGAAATTGGTATAGGTTAAGTAATTGATTAGGTTAGGTATTGGCTGTGTTAGATATTTATTACCTAGAAATGTCACATAAAGTTTTAGGTAATTGAATTGTATAGGTATATAGGTGTTGATAAAAAGACAAGGTGAAAAGTTTTGTTGTGAAAGGATATTGTAGATGTGTAGCACTAATTTATGGTTGTCCGTTATCTGGTGGTGCGCGATGCGGGTGCGCGTGCGACGGTCCCGCGGCGCCGCCCGTGCCGAAGCCCCACCTCGTAGCTGATAGTAAAGTTACTTTTTAACATGCAGCACGCGACTACTGACTTCTGTTGTTCCGTCCTAGACGTGTGTGAACTTTCGTCTTTTTTTTTCTCGTTTATATTTCCTTATAGATAAATAATGATACCAATCGTAAATATTAATGAAATTACAAATGGTTTGTAAAAAGAAACCCACTATAAAATGTTGTCCCAATACTTCTAATATACTATATGGTCATATTATAGGGTCATTAATTTTATTGTTGGTAGGTCCACCTACTCATGGTATTTCTCTAAAATAAATTAACATCACTCAGACTCTCATTTCGTATTATTTTCGATATAGAGACGATACAATTAGACATTATTCTTTTATTTTATCATCAGTAAATTATCGGCTAGACTAAAGGCTTGTCCTGCTTTGTCTTCTACATTAACGGCACAGAAACATTGTGTTTACAGGGTCGGCAGCGCGAGTATGGTCTTCTGGTGTTACACACGTCCATAGGCCACGGTAAACACTTTCCATTAGGTGGGCCGTGTACTTGTCTACCACCTAAGTGGTATAAAAAAATCGGTTATACCTACTCTAACAGCATAACTATTATAATGTAAATTAACTGGTACTACGTCAAAAATGTGATGTGATCATCTTCTGTTTTTTCTTTTTTTTAATGTTCTCATCCTTAAACATTTACTGTCAGGTCTGTTGTCATACCTATCGTTTGCTTTGACGTCAAACATCATGACGTTCACCTATGCAATCATGCCGTAGGTATCTTTGACGTCCTACTTACTTCGTTACTTTCGCTTTGAATTTTCAGTAATTACCAGCCTGATGATCCATGAAAGCCACATACATAATCACGCATTCTTTTCTTCATCGCAACAATTTAAAACCGCTAGATGCGCCAAGCCCAAAACTCGGTAACATTTGAAGGCAAGGAAGGTAATTATGCAGGTGTATGCGCACAGTGGGCACGATATGAGGTAGTCCATCGACTGCATAGGTACTTCAGTCACAGGAACCACATTCAGGTCCACGCCTGTATAATACCCCTGAAAGGATAGAACAGAGATGCATTAAACTTTTCTAAATTTAATAAACAAATTGAAAAGAATGGAAGTATACCATACATATTTTATTAGCAACCCCGACCAATTTGTTCGCTCATTTGAATTTTAAAAACTTCTTGTTTTGCATAAACATGGGCTCATCGTAACATTTCCGCATAATTATGCGAACGTTTCTATAGGTTAGATTGATAAATAGTTTTATTATACTAATTGCAGTATGGTTCAGGCATTGTTGATATTGTGCTGTTATACCATAAAATTGCTATATTTATTGGGGCTTTCTATTCTGTGCCAATTGAGAGTAATATCTGTATTCTTGTATTCGCGAAACAACAATTGTAATTATTTCAAGGGCTTGCTCCCCTTGCCTCTTCAGGTTTAGTGTTAATAAATGTCACGTAATTATCATAATTCTACATAAAATTATTATAATTTAGCATACTGTATTTTCACTACAACCCCTATGCGTTTTCTTCCCTTCCTACTCCTCCTTTCCTTGGCTTCTACGATGGCCATCTGTCTCCTTAACCACGAGAGGATAACCCAGGCCAGAGCTTCAACTGTCAATCAGCTAGTGTATCTATTTGGTTCGCATGTATGGTTGGCTTGGTACTCTCCTTGCTCCTCTTCTCTCCTCGCTTGGTACTACTGGCTGCTCCTCTGTATTCAATATATTAGAGTCAAACTGTATCTTCAGTATCTTCATCTGTCTAGACTAGACAATATATTTTTAATAAGGAACTAAAATTTTCTTGATTTAGTAAAGAGAATCCCAGGATCAAAACTAAATTAACATTGGAGCTGTTGAAGTTTTTTTACACAATAAGCGGCATCCCTAAATAAATTAAAATTTGACGAGTAACAGTATTATGAAAGTAATTATGGTTTTACCGGTCTGCCCATTTCACGCTCTCCCCAAAAACAATGGGTTATCGATGGGGTGCGATAGGGGAGTAATCTAATAAACGAATAAAGATGTTGCGTGATTTCTAGATATCATAACGTGGGAACGCACCTTGATTGGTGAATTTAATTAATTGATGTTCATTTGTGGCGAACCGTGGGAAGAAATGATTCGGGAGTGTGATTCACTGCGATTTGAGCGTGAGTTTGTATGATTATGGCTAAAATATTAACCATACCATATAAGTACCTACATTCATCATCATCTAAGCGTTTCACATTCAAAGCCTTCGGGATCCACTTACTCCCTTTCCTCCCTTTGATTCGAGGAGAAAGCCTGCACCAGAATCACGTCTGGTAATCTGCAGGTGTGCGGGTTTGCAGGTAAGGGTTACTTGCACCTCGAGATTTTAGTGCAACCCTAAAAATAGCTTACGGTTTCATTTAAACCGTAAGTTATTATGTTAAATTCTCTTAAAATAGTACTTTATTTGGAAGAAAAACCACTTACTCGGACTGGTATAGGTCCGCAGCTGGCACTACGTTAAGTCTCATGTTCAATGTTTCCACATTTATCTTTTTAAATTGTATTATAGAAGTAAAAATAGTTTCGCTCATCCTCATAACCGAAACAACCACCGGAAATCTGATATTTCACATTGTGTTGAGCATTTAGTACAAAATGTAACCAGTAGACCATTAAATTTTATTTCAACCCGCGAATGTTGGAGGGTGGCCAGAGAGATCATCGGGGCGTTCGCGAGACATAAATAATAGCAAAAAACATATTGCGTTTGTTGCGCCACTCATTATGCGCAATTAGCTACAATTGTGACAAGACTCCATGAGAACAGATTTTCGAACGATTGTGGGATGATATCAATAAAAATATTTGGACGCGTGTCATTTAGATAATTTACCGTAAACATAAATTAACTTAAAAATTTTAAATATTCACGATGTTGAAAATATTTTAAGTAATATATGTCTTTATAAATAACCAAAGACTTTGAAATTTAGTATTTACGTCTTGTTAATTCATCTATTTGATGCTCATCACTGTGGAATAATAAGCATAACGAAGAAAGATAAATAGTAAAACTCCTTAGACACTCCTTAGACCATTTACACTTAAAATAAAAGGTAAACCTGAAATGTAGGAGTTCTTTCCTACACTCAATTTTATTTCAATTAAAACTTAATTTGGTCTTTCAACCTCAAATCAACTGATAACAAAAAAAAGAAACATGATCCATTTGTAATTTGTAAATTTAAGCGTTATGCTACCGTTTTAATGCATTTATTTAACCTAATACTTATTGACCCCTCTGTTAGTGGATCGCATTAGTAAAATTAGAGCGGTGGGAAAGGGTTGCGTGCGCGCCGTCGCCGTCGCACGTCGCCACGAATACTTTATGTTTATTGTTATTAGAACAATATTTGTACGTTTGAGATGTACGGTTATTGCAGCAGTGTCGTATTCAACATTGCATCTGTAAATTACCTCCGTATAGTTAACAACCACACGCGACAACAATTTATAGTCTTTTGTTGTTAAAAAGTTGCAGATAGGGTAGCTTATATTTCCGGATACGGTAAAAATTAAAGGTGTATTCTTCATGTTCAATGATCAATCAGACTCCCCTGCGGTCAGTATAATGCGGAAACAAGCAAATACTATTGTTGGTCCATTGGAGTCCATTTAGGTGGTAGTGTCAATAGATTGAACGGACACGCGTCCGCCGACACATTGTTGAAACTATTCTCGTGAGTTTGTTGCTTATTTGTTTACAATATGCGAAATGGTGGGCTATAATGTGATTTTAACAACTGTTACTTATTATTTATTGCTTTTATAGAAAACGTTGATATATGCAATCTGTACGTATGTATCTTTAAAATGGAAACTGTGCAGTTGATATTACATATAACCATAGAATCGGCCACTGTGGCGTGGCGGTAGTGAACGTGATCGCTCCGCAGGAGGCGCGGGTTCGATCCCCGCTCAGTGCAAATATTTGTATGCATGAACACCGGTATTTGCATTGGTCTGATCGTACCTTGGAGAGCACGTTATGGTAGATTGACAGTCTTTCAAACATCTATGGCAGTCGTTATGGATAATTGGGGCTCTAAAAAGTCCCACAACTGGTCCATCTGAAATGCTTCGATGTCGCCTTCGGGATGTGAAGGTTAGATGGCAGTCGCTTTACGGAAAATATCGATGATCAGCCAAAACCGCAGTTAGACTGGTAAAGCGGTCCCCAGACTCCAAAGCGAAAATTTTGAATGCGACTGGGATTAACGTTAAGTTGAAGAAGGAGGAGAACCAGGGTAATGCTGCTGATTTTAATTAAAATAAAATATTCCTTTAAATTATTTTGTTCTTTTTTGTATTTTCTGAAATGAGATTTTTAAATTAAATTATTAAATATTCCACGACATTCTACACAACGCTATCTAGACCCATGGCAAGCGTAGCTTAACTAGCTTGTGTTATGGGATCTAGAATGCGGATAAATATACTTAGATACTTTTTTTTTTTAAATACATACATTTTATACATAGCAACAACAACAACAACACCCAGAGCAATGCAAATATACATATTCATGCATACAAGTATTTGCAATGAGCGGGAATCGAACCCGCGCCTCCTGCATAGCAGTCGAATGCTCTGCCGCTACGCCATGGAGGTCGTCTATATATAAATACTAGCCATGTAAACGAATGTCAAAAAGTTAAAAATATACTTAAAAAAAACCAAATGTAAAAAATATAAATTCTACAGATACCAGTTCAAACCGTTGGGTTTTCAACCCTAAACGCTTCAAACAAAAAGGTTTTTGATTTCTATTGACAGAACATCAATAAGATTCCGTACTGTTGGGGTCGCGAAAGTACGATTAGAACCGGTGATAAAGTGCACGGCTGACATTGCGATTACTGGCAAACAGTGCAGTGGCAAACTAAGAGTGCAAACAGTAACCACGTTCATTATACACACTCACTAAAATGTATTTTAAAGAACTTTAGCTTTCAAACTGATTAAATAATTGAATATGTTATTAACTTAAGTATTAAAACTATTTATATGGTGTTGTTTTTTTATGTTTTTCCTACGTTATGTTTTTCTAATAAAGAATCTTCTGCGGGAGCTCTCAAGCTTTTTTTACAAAACTTATTTATTTAATAATTTAACGAACCTTAAAACCTAAGCTATTTTTAATACAATTGTGTATTTTTGATGGCCTCTGTGGCGTAGTGGTAGAACGTTCGACTGCTATACAGGAGGCGCGGGTTCGATTCCTGCTCAGTGCAAATATTTGTATGTACGAATATGTATATTTGCATTTGTCTGGGTGTTTCTATGTTTAATATGTATGTATTTACAAAAAAAAGTATCTGAGTATGTTTATCCACATTCTAGATTCCATATCACAAGCTAGTTAAGCTATACTTACCATGGGTCTAATTAGCGTTGTGTAGAATATTGTGAAATATATTTTTTTTTATTATTTTACATTCACAACAGTTTATAGTACTGCTCAAAATTAAACTTGACAAGTAGGAAAATAAAAATGTTGATTTGCGTACACATAGACTTCATAAAGACTTTCAGAGTGAAAAAGTCTATTCATTTCTTCAAAACCAATCCATTCATCTCGCTCCTATATCGATTGTTTGAAAGCAGGAGATAGCGAAGACTTACGCTAAACGATGTAACTGGTTCTCACGCAATACCCCGAATTGTTTTGAGATATTAGAACAAATACTTTAGAGAAGCTTTTGTTATATTTTAGAAGGGATATCTTCTTATCTTGTTATGATTTAGGAAAGACTTATCACTTGGATTATTGTTTAGGTATCGTAGAATGGACATTTAAAAAAAAATGTCAGAACCGAAATTACTAATATTCCCTCTAACCCCTCCAGCTAAGCTAAATTGCTTGTGTTAGGAGTGGGTTCACGTCGGTAGTGTAATGGATTCGAACCGAGACCTTTCGATCGTAAGGACGACTCCTTAACCACTAACCTGTTTTTTTCTACTAAAAATTATGTTTAGAATGCAATCGGGATTGGTTCAAAAGTTTACATTTACAACTTTACTATTTTTTAAATAACTTTTCTAACAAAAACACAAATATAGTTAAATAAAAAAAAAAGATATGTTTTCTTTCACATCTGTGATCTAATGGCCACGTGTCAAAAATTAGCTTTAAAAGTCCTACCTGTTACGGCGTGTGCGGCGCTCAGGCATGCGTGTTTGGGCACGTGGGTGCGACAGTGCGTACCTTGTACACGCGCACGTGGATGCGCCCGAGCGCATTGCCGCTTGTAAGTGTCTTGTCTTGTACTAAAAGGTCCATTTCACACGTCTACGTGGTCAAACACTTTCAAATGTATGGAGTACGAAATTGTTTTACCCTATAAGAAATTGTAAATAATGAGTTAATATGAGTGTAAGTGGCAACCGGAATAGAGTCCTTTTTTTCCCTTTTATTTCCTTTTTGTTTTTTTGTCTACATTAAATTTTAGATAAATATGTAGTTACTAAGTAAACTGGCACTGAAGTCAACTAAAATGCTGTGTACGGATGTAAGTGGACTTCAGGTTTAATTTGTTCTACCTATATTTTGTATAATTACCAACAGTGATCTGATGTCTGTATCTGTACCAATTCTATAAAAAAAAAAAAAAAAAAATATGCTTATTACGTGAGACCGAATAAAGTGATTGGTGATATGTGGCTACGTTAATTCACCTCTGCCTAACCCTCCAGGGATGGAGACGTGTTTGTATGTACAAAGTTTTATGGTATGTCAGGTAGGGTGGTTGGAAATGCAAGGTAATCCCATTATAGGTACTTATATCTATTTTCTTGATCATCACATGTAGATTTGATAAATTATTTAGATATTTTTTAATAGGCGGATATAAAACGAATCGTAAGTACCTACTAATCGTAGTATTAAATTTTTTTATACGATTTCAGTCTTTGTTAGAAGATTTATAATAGCCTTTATCTACGTAAATGTGCAGGTAAACATCAAAACGCCTACTTGACGTTTCTTTATTGTTTGCAAAATGTCATTCAAGTGTAAGTTACACTCCAACAAAAGAGTAAATGGGACAGAATAAAAGAAAATCAGTGTTGTATGCGAGCAAGCACAATATTGGACATCAAATTGATGCGCTTACGTAAATATAGATGGGCTTTGTTATATGCGGAGAAGCCTTTATTATTGTGGTCTAGAAGCGTGTCTCTCACCCCCTCGACTATTCACCAACCATGATTGATCTACTGCAGATTGACAGTTTTTTTTCCAACCAGTAAGGGTCGGTACCGACAGAGGAATATTAAAGGCAATTGTTGTTAAATTTTTACACTGGTAGGGTGAGTTTCAAGTGTTGTAATAATGTTTTGATAATAGCAGTATCCGTTCAGCTCATATTTCTTATTCAGAGTGCGTGGGACCAGCCCGGTGATTGCGCTTGCGTTTTATTTCGAATTTTGAATGTTTAGTGAAGACCGTTAGGAACACCTTGTTCTGTTGTCTAATAATAACTTTTATAAATATTTTAAATATGGTGAATGCTGTCACGAATAATAATCAAGTCAAATACGTATTAAGTTGTGGTAGATCAAGTGTACATAATCGTAACCGGTGACAATGTACGAAAACATTTATGAAAGTTGATAAAAATAAAAGATTACTTATGACTTGACCTTAGCTAGTGGTAAGATGTGGTCTTAGCCTGTACAATGGCAAAATAATTTGTCTGTTTGTATGTATATTATAATATATCTGTGGTAAATACCGCGATAGCCTAGTAGTATGGGTAATGGACTGCTGAGACGAGGTCTCGGGTTCGATCCCAGGTTTACCATGGCACACACCAATGACTTTTCGATGCTTTTCGAAGTTATGTGTGTATTTATCGCAGGTTTATAAGTGCCCGGTTAATGGCAATAGGCTCGGTACCTGTTACATTGGGACCTAAATATAAACTGGCGAAATGTGGGTGCTAGCACCTCTGGCTACCCCTTCGGGGAATATAGGCGTGAGTTTATGTTATGTTCTGTAAATATTAAAGAGTATTCATGAACATCAGATAAGATACGAATTAAAAATATTGAGTGAGAGTACTGTCCACAAAACACATTAGGCAATATTTTTTTAAATTAGAATGGACCTTATTTGCAAAAGGATTTTAAGTATTATGCAATGCATGACGTAGGTATTAATAAGAATTCATTTATTCATTCTTTTTTTAGTATATTGTATTCTTTTAATAATCGCAAATCGCTACTATAATCGACAGCTCCCTATTGACGGCTGACCCATGACGGGTACTTATATTCGGTTTAGTAATATTTTTTATTGTTTTTTTTTTATCCGCGCTCGGACAATGAGGAGTTGAGCTATTCGATACTTTAGTACAATGTGCCCACTGATCCTCATTGATCGCCAATTACTGGACATTAAGTACTTTAAACGCTTTTCATGTCCGCTATTTTTAGCAACAAATCACATTATGAAAGGAAATGGGTCACAATGGACCGCTCAAGATTTGCTTTCAATATTACTGTCGGGTGTTATTATTTATTGGGTTTGTTTTTTGGACATTGCAATAATAGATTGTGGGGATTAATTTTATATGCTAAATGTAACGTTGGGTTTTTTAAATAAAGCATTGGAGATTAAATGAAATAGAATATATAAAAATAGAACCATCTACAAAGATATTAGGAAAATAGAATATAAGAAAGTATTAGATGAAATTTTGGGTTACAGTAGGTTTTTTAGCAGCTGTTCCCGTAAAAGTTAAGATAAGTTAGTCCAAATAGAAGAGTGGATCCTGTCCTAGTCACTGTGATAATGATGCTGATAAGGTATTGAGAGAAATATTTTTTATGTAGGTATTCTTGGTGGTGAATTTATTTTCTCTGACTATGGTAGTTTTCTAAAATAATAAAATACGTTATCTATATACGTATACATATATCTATACAATAGTAGCATCGTTATGCGACACACGTTACGCAGTAGTACGATGCGTGCGCCACAAGGTGTGCTCAGGGTGCGCACGCGCCGGTGAGTCCATTGTCACGCCCGACACGCTCATCATACAGCTCCAGCGGAGCTCGAACAAGAACGCACATTATTGCACATTTATTGCGCATCTTCAAAGCTTTGTTAGTTTTGTTACATCTTTTATTTGCTTTTTTATCAATAAAAATGTCAGCCGATTACGATGTATGTTTTCACGCTATAATTCAGTTACTGTGATTCAATTATTGTGGGGTTTTTGGGTTGATAAACACTAATAAAGTTCTCTGATTTCGTTTTCTGAAGTGTAATATTACATGTGTCGGTAATAACAAAGAAGGAAATTAAGTTTATGGTAACTTAATAAATATGACTTGAAAACGACATCAACGCGTTTTCAGTTA
This sequence comes from Eilema griseolum, assembly GCA_963662185.1. NCBI lineage: Eukaryota > Metazoa > Arthropoda > Insecta > Lepidoptera > Erebidae > Eilema > Eilema griseolum. The sequence continues at coordinate 11,299,104 of OY759233.1, read as the reverse complement.
TTTCTTAACATTAGTCACTATGTAAGTTTACACTTACAGCCATAGCTTATGTGTGTAAACATACGCAAGTAACTAAGAATTAGTACTTACATACACACAATAACTAAATACTTACATTCTAGATATATGTATTTATGTGTTTTCATATTTCGTTTGGCTTCAGAAGAAGGATTACGGGCTGATCAAATCATTAGATTTTAAGAAGAAAAAATATTACGTTGGCGCTACAGATACCTACATAAGTTTTTGAGTCATCTCTGGTCATTTCTGAGGACCAATATCGGTAGTAGGTATGTAACGCTTGCTCGTGAATCCAGGGCTCCTGGTGCAAAGGTGAAAGTCTCGGCTGCAACCGGGAACAACGCGAAAATAATGATAAATGAGCTTGGGCACCGACAGACATGGTGCTACATCCTCTTTCTTGAAAAGTCAGTTCGAAGTATGCACGGCTATAATAACCTCGTGTTGTGTTCTCGGCGGTGAGTCGACGAGGTAGGACACGACGGTATTCCCGTCCCAATTGAGCAGTCCGACTGGGGCAGTACCTCCACTCTACAGAATACTACGGCTATAATAACCTCGTGGTATGTTCCCAGCGGTGAGTAGGGTAGCCAGAGCTCACTGGAGAGTTTTTGTATTGTCAGAGGGAAGACGAAAGGCTTGTCCTGATTGTGTCCACAGGGTCGGTAGCACCGGTGTAACTCCTCTAGTGTTGCACACGTTCATAGGTCACGGTAACCACTTCCATCAGGTTGGCCGCGTACTTGTCTGCCACCTAAGTTATATAAAAAAAGAAAAAAAAAAGTAAGTACACAGTTATTTCAAGTATGCTGCATCCGGATGCAATGAACAATACAATCAGAACTAATTGCAATCGCAGACTAAAGCACTACGTAATTTCGCTGTCCCACAGTGAATCACAGACTCTCGAGACGGTAACGTTTAAGAATTGATCTCGAGCATGGTCATCTTGTGAGTCACTCGGAGCCAAAGGTACTGGGAGCCGCACCGTCTAGTTGCGTCGCAGACATGCGGGCCTCTTACTGGGTCACGTCCAATGACGTTCCAGTGGCTATCCGATATGTAAGTACGTTATTCTATTATAATTGAGACTAATCCAATAGAGCTTGGGGAAGGTCAATGGTGATGGCGTGACGTGGTGTTTGATCGCAGCTGGAATTTGTTCGTCAGCACTAAACGTGACAAAATTGGTTAATTAGATCATTGTCGAAAGTATAATAAAGTTATTTCTTAAGAACCGTTCCGTCTATTATTTTACAAACTTAGAAAGATTATTTAAGGATTAGTCGTATAGAAGTCAAGGAATCGTACATTTTAATGGTGTGGCTGTGGGTGGTCCTACCTTGATTGCAAAGAACTTCATGGAACTCAGAGGAATGAATGGGATGCTTTAACACTTTTATTTTTTAAGGAAGAGAACACGTGTGAGAGTATGTGGACTTTGCAAATAGGGTTTCTTCGTTTATCGATGTGCCTGAAAGATAATATAGATTAAGTTCCTTTAAGAAAGAAAGGTTTAAAATAAGCCACTTAAATCTTAGGATAACACCTGCATGGTGTTTTATTTATTATTGCATGGTACAAAATAATATTTTAAGCATCTGTGTATTTCTAAACCACATATAGGATTTTATAAGTTTATTTGACTGATGTATTTTTTCCTATTTATAAAACTAATTGTACCCCAGCAAAATCGTGGCGAGGGATATGTTGTGTTGTTGTGACATCATTACCTATTTAAATAGTCTGCAAAATATGATTAAGCGTATTTTGTACCAGTTCCTATTGTGGGCTCAACCGCAGCGGTGTCAATTTTCAAGGCTGGCACACGACAACTACCAAATATTGTGATAATCCGCCCATTCTCCATTGTCACTAGATGACTTGATAAAAAAATGAAAAAGCTTCATCCGCAGCACATCCCTCGGGACCACTCGATGGTACTTCTTCCCTCATTCCCATAATCTATTCCAATTAACTGACAGCACCATATTGTGATATTAACACAATGCTCTCTCCCCTCTGTAAATTTAATATTTGTGATAAGCAATTATGAACGCTATTTGTGTTACGCTAAAGTTTATGTTCATGAGCTTCGTTATTTGCTTTTTACATTTTGATACCGTTAAAAAGATCTTATTGTGTTGTGCATTACAATTTTGATTATTTTACTAGTACTAGCAGCAGCACAGTAATTTTAAATGGTACATTTATATAGATGAACATAATGCATGCCAGACTTTATCTGCCTTATGTTTATGTCAGTTAAACTTTAAGTCTGAAACTAGAAAAGAAAGTTTTGGGGTTCTTAAGAACGTGTCAGGTGCAGTTGATAATGTCATCTACGCTTTGCGTTAAAATGCATCCTTTCGCTTAGAATCATAACATTGCTTTTGAATAATAAGTCTGACGATCCAGACTGCTACACCCAGTCTACATAAACTAGATACTGAGGTTAAAAACAAAATATGAGACCTAATAATAATAGCTATTATGGTTAAGTTTGAAAGTGAATCTATAATACAAGCTGCAGCTCACTTCAATGTATCATTGCATATAATCTGGTTTTAGTAGAACTACCGTTTACAGTCCCTTATAAAAGCGGTAAAAAACTTAAATAAAATGATGAAGACCTTTTATTTTTTAACGTTTAATGATTTTATCAAACTACTAAATTAAATATACACTTACTATAGCATTTACGTCTCATTGACGAATAAAACATATTTATAAACTCTATTTCTCACATGAGGGAATGAATAAAGTATATCTTACTAACTAATATTTTATGCTTAACATAATATATGACATACTTAGGCGAACGCTATCTGTATGTATTATAACATTTCACACGTCAACACATGACAATGTGGGTTTTCTAATTTGAACTAGGTAGTACATATTGATCGTTGAAAAATCTGGTAAGTCCCGAGTGTGAAAACCCATTTAGGAAATATTTCTTATCAATATCAGTGCGTAGGCGATTGAGTTTTGCTTGGCATCTTCTTGTTATGTAAAACCCAAAAACTTCGGTATGTAGGTATACTAGACTGGCAACAAAATATAACATCCTAAACCACATGGGGCGCATGTAAAGTCTATAAAAACTTCTGTATAGCTCATTCTCCTTGGAAATTATCTATGTATTTGAAAAAATATAATACCTTACCTTAAAATATCATTTACCTGCCTTATATTTTTAAAATAATAAAAGGATTTAAATTGTAAAACAGAATTAGAAATTCTGTTTCATGACAAAGGCAACATTTGCAAAACTAAACAAAGTTGTAGCAAAAAAAAAAGAGATAAGAAATGTAGTAAAAGTTTCGAGATTCCAATAAGAATAGAAAACAATTTATATTACAATAGAGTACATTAAAAAGGCTTCAAGCTAAAAGAGGAAGACAAATTACAACAAGATAGAAAGAAGTACATTATTTTAAACTGACTTCAAAGAAGGAGTAGGTTCTCAATTCCATGGGTATTTTTTTTGTTTGCTGTTACCTGCTTGTATGACGACTATGTATTTATTATTATAGTTTTGAATTAATTTCAAAACGGTATTATGGATGATTAGACAGTATGTTGAATACTTATAAGAATATTGTATTTTTTATTTAATTCTTATCTTGAACAGCAGTAGCGAAATCAAATGCTGTTGATTGTACTAATTGGTTAATACCGTTAGGAAAATATTCTGTGTCTGCAAAAGTGCCTAGCAAATTTGCACGCCACACCAACACGTAGGTGTACAAACATCTGTCTTGGGTGTATGCAGATCCCCCAAGAGCTTCAGGGCCTAAATCTCACCTGCAAGTAGGTAGAAGCATTCTGATCGTCTGATGAGGCTCTGGCGGAGGTTTTCCTTTCGGTTTTGGGAGTTTCCTTACGGTGTTCGCCAAATTACAAGTTCTTTAAATGCAACCGCATTGGTGTTCGGATAAATTACTAATAATATGAGTTTCAGTATCTCAGCAGTTTTCTTAAGCCTACAAATACTGACAAACTGATGATAGAAGATAGTTTATCGCACAATTATTTGCAGCTTAACTTGCTTTAATCTTGACAGATAACAGGTCGCTCCACACCCCTCAGATAGATACTTGATGGTTGCTATTAACTTGATATGATCGCCATTGTCTTTGTCGTTTCCCACAATCAGTCGTTTGGTGGAGGGTCAGGGGTTGTCTGATACCGATGATACTGATTAGTTGTTTTGGCGAGGGTAGTTTGACTGCTCTGTGATAGGCAGTATAGGTAGATTATAGTATATCAATACGTTACGGGTTTGTCTTGTAGATATAATACTATTCAATGTTTATGTGTTATGTTTAAATTGGAATTAATTGGATTCATCCTCATAGCAAGAAAAGGTGCAATTTATTGACGCACTGAATATACATCTACAAAAATAAATATCAGCAACAACGTGTGTATTTATTTATATGTACATAATGCGTGTAAGTGTACCTTTATCATGATCATTCAAACTTAATGAATTATAGCTTCCAATTCAATAATGGAAATAATGGCGACATTATACTTCTTAAATCTAGGTTTCCATCTTTCTTGTAGGTAAAGGTTGATTTCTAGTCTAATACACACATACATATAATCACGCCTTTATTCCCAGAAGATTAGGCAGAGGTGGATTAACACCCACATTTCACCAATCATTGAAAGCAGTCCCACGTAACAGGAGGTGAGCCTATTGCCGTCTTTCGGGCACTATTGTTGACTCAAGCCATGCATCTGAGGCAGTGTCTGAGCGGTATATATCTGTCTGATTTTAAACAACCCTATCCCTTATTCACCTTGTACGACAACGCATGGCGAGAGATGGGGTGGTCCAAATTCTTCTCTGCCGGGAACCACACGGCTCTCTAGTCAAGTCTAATAATACATAATTTATCTAAATATCAGTTCTTAAATATCAATATGAACTTTTTATGTTAGTTTCATCGGCATTGCGCCATGCCAATAGCATCATGTAAAAGTAATCGAGTGACCACACTCATTTATAGAACAGCAGCTGTAAAATACCAACAAAAAATAGCACGTGTCACGAATAGGTACCATTCGGTTATATGTACTTAAGGTAAATCGTCAAAAATTTCGCTCATTTCCCACACTAACCGCAACGGTCGTCCGATAAAATCGATACGCCAATTTGTATCGAGAAATTGACTTTACATCGATATGAAACTATAGTTAGTGACGTTCACAGCAACCAGCAGGAGACTTGGGGGTGAACCACTATCTTTGTGTGAGATCTGACATTATACGAGTCAATTCACATTGCTTGTGACGATGGCGTATTAAAATAACTATTATTGTTTACGGGTTTATGGTTTTGAAAGAAGTAGCTACTTAATAATTGTGTTATTGTATTGTGAACTTCTCGGTTTATAAAGAAAAGAAAAACAAAAGATTCCACGGCGATACAGTTACTCTTATTGCAGATTCTAATAGCAATGGTTTAGTTGCAGTTGTGCAATTTAAGCTCCTTATTATTTAGCAACATATAATATAATGTCTTTTTTTTACCTGCGCAAAATCCCTTCGGATAACCGCCCCCCCGGCACCTCCCCCGACCGGAGCTAGTGGAAGAGGTTATGTCGAACTCGAACCGACCAAAACGCACGCCACCTGTGGGTCGTTTTTGGTTGCCGAAGGTGAGATTCAGGCATCACCTCTTTCGATCTGGCCCTCTCCTCGTGTGTGGGGTCTCTTGATAAAAGCATTGTTTGTCATAAAAATTATGTCTGGACATATATATTAAGTTTTTCATAATTAATTAAATATATCATTCTGAATTTCCCTCCATGAGGACGATGATAATGACGATTCTGAATTAATTTTAAATACTTAAATAGGTACTTAAACTAAAAACAATTAGCTTGCGTCATTTCCTCTTTAATCTAAAAACAGCCAACGCGCATCATCACTCTGCGCAAACTATTTAGCGGTTGCGCTTCGTATAAAAGCAGCGTGCGCATGCAGGTGGCCGACATACGATATCCCATTGTACGGCATGATGATGTACGGAGTCTCCTTCGTTTGTCTCTCATGAAAAGAATTCCTAGCAGACAACATACCCCGCTACTAATTACGCGCTGTCAAAGAGTATGAGAACCTCATTCAAGTGGTTTATGCCTATTTGCAGAACGGTATAATTATTACGATTCAGCTGTGTATATTTTTGTTGTTTAATTAAATTGTGTTTACATGATTCTTATTAAAATTAAGATACAAAAATGAAAATTACCGTAGCTAGAGCTTTTTTATTTAAACTATTTACATTCTGCTTCTATCGTGGTTTTCTTTGCTTAAAAAGATTTTCAAAGTTAGGTGCTACTCACACCTACCCGTAAGCTTTCGATGTATCAATATTTTCGTAAGAGAATTCTTATTTTTGCTCTCTACACCGTGAAATAATAGTTCAGGTTTACACATTGCAATATTTCTACGTTTCTAAATAAAACTTCCCAATAAACTAACCTAACTTCGCACATTCGTCATGATCACATTTCATTTGCAAAATTAAGTTAATACCATAACATCTGATTTCAAAGGAGTTGTACGTCTGTTACATATTTATGTGCCAATGCGTCTGCCTGACTCATCTTGTGTATGCACACAAAGTGGGCATGCGATTCAAACGAAATGAAAAGCGTTTTGTGGGGTATTCCAACCACATTGAGAGCTTGCATGTGCGTATTATAAAAGCTCCGTGATGCTTTACACTGATTTCGTATATTAAGCGATGTCTGCTGCGATTGACTTGAATTCAATCAGAGGTATTTATGAAAGCTTTATTTGTTTCATCTAAGTTTTACAATAAGCACATAATAAAAGTTTAATGAAATGTTCTGTGATCATAGTCAATATATTTACATAGGAGGTAGGACACGGCGGTATTTCCACCTAATTGAGCACCGACTGGGGAAGTAGCTCCGCCCTACAGAATACCGCGGTTATAATAACTTTGTGTTGTGTTCCCGGCGGTGAGTAGGGTAGCCAGAGCTCACTGAGAGTTTTTGTGCTGTCAGTGGGTTGACCAAAGGCTTGTCCTGCTTTGTCCTCTACACTGACGGCACAAAATCTCTGTTCTTACAGGGTCGGCAGCACGGATGTGACTCCACTGGCGTTACAGGTAAAAAAAAAATTGGTATATTTGGCGCCCCGTCAAGGTTTTGAATTCCGCTAATAAGGAAATTCGTTAATAAGGTAATTTGAAGAAATCCTAGAACTCAATTGATTGATGCTAATTGCGAGTCTAAAACATTCAGGGGCCTACTCTAATATACGCCTGCCTTTCAATATGAAGGGCTGAATGCGACAGACAAGAGTGCCAAACTTACTCTCATTTTCAAATTTTAATTCGCCCTTTTAGTGGTGAAATATATGAATAATTACGAGAATATTCTTTACCCCTGATTATAATTATTGTTGTCATATATTTTTATTAAGCAAATGTCTCCATTTGTTGTTGAATTGTTGTCATCATTGAGTGCACTACCGTGATGGAAATGGGGCGAGTTTCAGAATACCCTTTAGACCAATACCTACCTCTATAGCGTTTTTTTATACCATTTAGGTGGCAGACAAGCACCGTGGCCTATGGACGTGTGGAATACCAAGAGAGTCATACTCGTGCTGCCGACCCTGTAAGAATAGAGAGTATCTGTGACGTCAATGAAGAAGATAAAGCAGGACAATCTTTGGTCCAACTGACAGCACAAAAACTCTCCAGTGAGCTCTGGCTTCCGTGAGCTCTGGCTTCCCTACCCTTGCGTTGGGCTTAAGAAGCCTTTGTGCGGTTAAATAGTAAAACGAAGTCTTCTATCCTTCCTTAACACAGCATCTTGATTCAAAGTTCTTGAGGCAAATTCTGTTGCCTCTCTTGTTTCTGAAAGCTTATTTGTGTACCCCTGGGTTAACACGGAAAATCGCAGACGCGAGCCCTATTTTAGCAAACTTCCTTCTTAGCATGTTTCTCTGATTTGTCATTCAGTGGAGGAACAGTTAGAAGGTATCAATTAAGAAAGGATTTTTTGGATCAGTTCAGGCGGCAATCAAACCCGCGATCTTTCCTTAACAAAAGTCCGTATCCATCGCCGTAAGAAAATATACAACAAACTACCCAAAAACATAAAAGAAGCAAACGTAACTACTTTTAAACAGGCACTTAGAAAGCTACTGAACGAAAAATGTTATTAGTGTGATTCCCTTGGTTTTGCACACGTCCATAGGCCACGGTAGCCACTTTCCATTGGGTCTGCCATCTAAGTGGTATAAAAAGAAGGATTTCCTCCAAGATAAATTGTAATTTACTAATTCAAATTCAATACATTATTTAAATTCATTGACATGAGCATGTGGCATAATTTACTAATTGTGATTATTATTTTAATAGACCTAGTCGACGTTTACTATAATTATAACTATCTCCTTATTTCCTTTTGATATTATTCAATTTCTGACAAAACTCAATAATTTATTAATGAAATTAATATATTATGAATGCTCTCTAATTGAAATGTTGCATGCATAGATAATACAAAATATTTTGCACACCTTGAAGAGGTTGTAATTTTGTAATACAGCGCATTTAATGAAAATGTATCTTTTACAAGCTTCTGTAACCTGTGTTATCCAAATAAATTATTTGATTTGATTTGATTAGGCTCAGTGGTCAGAGAATGTCCCCTGTAAGGGAAAGATCGAGGGTTCGAATCCCGCTTGAGCTGATCAAAATTTTTTTCTTATCTTAATTGATTAGCATACTAAATGCTTTAAAATTTTCATTCAATAGTTAAAAGGTAATCGGGTTCAGCGTCTCTAACTACTTTAGGAGCGGTTGGCACGATTTCAGCATGTGAATAAAAAAGATGTTAGCTTATGTGGGTGATAAATATGTAATTATGATATAAAAATTCTACGTATTGCAGTGTTATTATTCAATTTATGGTCCGGCAAATATCCTATCCATATCTGTTTCCTATCCCTGTACATATGACAGGGTGCACGTGCCCTGGCCCGTATCGTTTGCAACCGATGTCTTGAATCTAACGTCCACAGGTAATTACGAACATTTGACCAGAGTTTTACTTGCATTTCCATTTTGTCATTAGCAATAGCCTATTAATTCTCGGATTATGACTAGTACGCATATAGGGGCTTGCAATTTTCCAGACGGGCAGCTGCCTTCTTATATGTATCTGTGCAAAAACTTTTCTACGAGGAAAGCCACCTGCGTGATTCAACATTATCTGTTTCCAATCATGTCTCGCTGTCGAGTTTACTGAACATGAGTGTATATCAATTAATTAACTATGACTATAATCTTTATGTAGAACTTCTTTATTTTACTTTATATTTTATTAATTGAAACGCCTTTGAATGATGACTGACTATAAATAAAAATAATTATAAAATAAATGACAATTCTGTTGGAGCGGTTATAATAGATTTGAAACCAGTTTTTTTATAAAAATTATAAGTACTGATCTATATCTTTATAGTTAATAAAAAATTTAGTAAGTACATTGAAATGTGTATTTTGTAAGCCTACAAAATAATACTCACCACCGGAAGATTAAAAGTTTTCAATATCCGCTGATTATCCTAGGCATGTGTATCTCCAAGGCGCCCGAACTTTTATGGTAATGTACTTACAAACCAATTTTGTTTTTTTTAATTATTTTAAATAGGAGATTACATACTTACTTTGTCACATTTAACTTGCTCCATTCAAGAGCAATCTAATGATCAAAATACACACATTCAATATGTAATATATATATTTTTTATTATTACAATTCTTCGATACCTTCGACAAGGTGGCCGATTTTGCTTTTGTGTATGTCTGTTTTTTTTTGTACCACTTAGGTGGCAGACAAGCACACGGCCCATCTGATGGAAAGAGGTCACCGTGGCATATGGACGCGTGTAAAACCAAGTTAATCACACTCGCGCTGCCAACCTTGCAAGCATTGAGCCGTCAGTGTAAAAGACAAAGCAGGACAAGCTTTTGGTCTTTCTATTGACAGCACAAAATCCCTCCAGTGAACTCTAGTTACCCTACTCACCGCCGGTAACACAACACGAGGTTATTATGGCCCCGGTATTCTGTAGGGCGGAGGTACTTCCCCAGTCTGACTGCTCAATTGGACGGAAATACCGTCGTGTCCTACTTCCTTGTTTGTCAGTTCCGATCTGGAGGGCGTATTTCTTAACCAATTTTCACCAAACTTGACATACATTGATTTAAAACACAACTTTTGTCGAGAGCTTTTTTGATAGGAGGGAAAATAGGGGAGAAATAGGGACGTTTACTGTCACGTTATTTATTTACAGATATTGACCATTTTTGGCAAAGAATACCCCCGACACTGCTCACAGAATTACTAGTTATATCGCAAAATAACTTTAAATTTAGTTCTGTTTCAATGAATAGTTTCATAAGTAGCTGCTCATTAATTAAAAATCGCTATGGTTGTAGTTGTTGACAGTGTTGATATTTTTACTCTCATAATAATAGCTTTTTACTCACAGCTCGTCTGTACAGTTTTTATGGTAGCTCCTTACACGGAGGGGCAATTATCACGTTGGATACCCATTATGTAATGTCCACTCTATAAAATCGCAACAACTGGTTCTACCTGCCCAGTATCAGTAAGTCCATAAGATGAGGTAGGGATGTCAATAAAATGTGGATGTATTTTACCGACAAAGAAACTATGTTGTTATCATATTATGCTTTGTTGAAATGTAATTACTAATAAAAGCGTTATACCTATATTATGTTTTATGTTGAAACTAGAATACCCAATCGAAAATTCTGAGCTTCTTCTTTTTAAGATACCTACCTAATCTTAGAAGAAAACTAGACCTGTATAATTAAAAAAAAATGCAAAAGCTCGATATTCTATTTTTACTCTTGCATAATTCAGAAAAGCCTGGTCAATGTTCTAATGATGGATAATATAATTAAGCAACACTTAATCATCAAGTCCATGTTCTGAACTCATAACTTAGCCAGTCAGCCCTGTGAAACCACGTGGTGATGGGACAACACCTGTTAGTTAAATATACTTGGCTGGAGCAATCAGCTCGCACACCTGCCTTCCTAGATTATTGCGCAATAACTCCGCATTTAAGTGCACAAACAAACCAGATGTCCCCCAGGGAGCTTTGAACTTGAAGATTTTATAGACCACTTATTAACAGATACTAGAGTAAATGAATTGATACAAAAATTACAACATATTTGACTATTTGAGTTTAGCTGTGTTATTTATTTTTAAATGTTAAGTATCACCGAGTCTGTTATTTGGATAAATAATATGGTTTTATGTTTTAACACATTATAGTAATTTGTAACAGGTTTTAATATAAATGTAAATATGCTTATACCTGTCCATAATTAAGAATTGACCAATTATAATAGGTACTTACACCCAATCCATGGGTACAACCAATTATTTCACGAACTATTTATTTAGGTAATGTGTATTTTGTGCAAGATAGAACAATGAATTGAATATGGAAGCGGTATATAGGCGGTCAAATCGCTGCGTGCGATTCGTGCCAAACTACCTCTACATAGAACAAATTGGAGGAACTATGATTTACGTACTCCCGTAATATGGGGCCGGCTGGTCAACTGGGTACTTTTTCATAGACTGCAAGTTTACGTATCACCGAGAATCAGTACGTTTATGGAGTAATAAACATACGCATCAAAGTACTTACGCACCTTTTAATACTATTTTTAAACTTCAACTTTATGTAGGTAAGGAGCTTGATAAATACTTTATTAGTGGTTGTCGTTTTTTTTATACCACTTAGGTGGCAGAACTTGTCTGCCACCACACGGCCCATCTGATAGAAAGTGGTTATCATGGCCTATGGACGTATGCAACCAGGGGTGTTACACTCGCGCTGCCAACCACGAAAAAATATTCTGATGCCCCTTTTGAAGAATCCCATATTGTAGGTGCTTGGGAAAACCGCAGCAGGGAGGTCATTCCACAGCTTAAGTGTGCGTTTGATGAAGTTTCTTTCATACCGCACAGTACGCACCGTCTCAGTTCGCAATGTGTGAGGATGAATTCCCTGCCTATGGCGAGAGGTGCGATGATAGAATGTAGCTGTGGGCATCATGTCAAGCAATTCATCTGAGCACAAACCATTGTATAGGCGGTAGAACACACATAGCGAGGCAAAGACCCTCCTAAGGCTAAGAGGTTCCACACTACTATGTCGTTAATAAAATAGCAGACAAGTATGTACACAGCTTACTTGAACATGTTGCCAGAAGTGCGACCAGCAAAGAGAAATGGAAGCACAGAAAAATAATTTAGGCAAAGAGTGGAAATAGAATGGTTTTAACTTGACGAAAAACTTTCACTCAATGTTAAGGGACAAGGAAGGTTTCTTCCTTTCTTGACTGAGTCAACCCGTTTCAACTACAATACGGGCAGAGCCAAAACTCTGAATTGACTCTGCGGGATTATAGAGACAAAAACCCTAAGCTTTTTTCTATACCATCAACATTTTAGAACCTGAACTCCATTGAACCACACCGATTAAACGTTAAATGTTGTCAAATTCTTTTTTATACCACTTGGGTGGCAGAAGCACATGGCCCACCTTATGGCAAGTGGTTACTGTGGCCTATGGAAGTGTGCAAAACCAAGAGACTCACACTCGCGCTGCCAATCCTGTAAGCGTTGAGAGTTTCTGTGCTATCAGTGTAAAAGACAAAGCAGGACAAGCTCTGGCTACCCTACTTACCGCAGGGAACACAATTTTATCAATCTATCCGGGAACTGAGAATATAACTTTATCAACATATCCTAGGAGTAGGTACCTATGCTAAGATTATACACATCTCATTTATCTCTATAATTATACAATGATCATTACAACTAAATTATGATTATGACGTGAACATAAGGTAATATATTTAAATAGTTTTATATGAGAATTTATTTGTATTCGCATTGAGTTTCCCATCACGGCACGTGCTTCTAATTGTGAGCCCGCATCCACTGATTGACGTAGGACTTCGCACAATACCGTTAGACTTTCCATTGACACTCCTCATGCAACACTGTTAAAGAGTATTAGGTCTGCCAATTGATGGGTAATTAACAGTTTTACTAAAAAAATTAAACAATACCTTTCTGAGATAAAACTAGGTAATGAGGATAAACGGTTTATAGAAAATATTGGCTAATATTTGCTAATCCTCATTGACAAATGCCCCTAGATTGATAGGCAAGTATATACTATAGCCTAACTACACTATAATGTGTTGACGTCCTTCACGAAAATATTGTGATAGCCTGCGATATGATTTCAATATCTCACCAACAGAGAGTAAATAAGGAAAATATTTTTTTTGCCGGGTAATCTGCTTGCCACGAAGCAATAGGTAAGCTATTTCTTTTTTATGCGTCATGGTAAATAGTTTGCATAATATACAAGGCAAACAAACATTAAGCTTACCTAAAATAAAGCAGTCACTGTAGTCTATGGATACTTGCAACATGAGTGTGATGAGAGCGTTGTCAGTTCTGTTAAATATTTTTTAATTTTGTTATTATGTATTTGTTTATTGTGCCTTGCCATGCTTGCCATCTTTTGGGATTTTTCGGTCACTGACTGCTCTGAAAGTAAATTAATAAAGGTTTTTTATAAAATATAAAAATGAAAATTGATACCACATTGTGAAACACGCGGCAGTTTCTTTTTTTTTACAAATGAGCGTTAAGACACTTCATATTGTAATACAAATAACCATCTGTGAAAACAAACAAATAATATTGCAGTTCTAAATTACTGATCACAATATGATGGCCCGTGCGTCCGTGTCCCTATCTATCTTCAGGTGGTCCGATTTTGTTGGAACACCCGGCACACGTCACATCTTGTCCCTAACCCTACACCGATGCCAATCTCTGATATTGATCCGTGTTGATCTTTAACCGAAATACCATAAATTTGTTATTTTACGCTTATAAATGTAGTGACAGAGTAGGAATATTTTCATGTTGCGTACCAGCTTGTTTTTTTCGTAACACTACACGCACTAGTATTTTCGGAAATCTCTTCAGTTAACTTCAATTACTTCAGTAATTTTTAAAAAAAAATATTTTCGATGGCGCACCCAGGTGAATCATGGGCTGAAATAATTTCCTGTGGTCCACCCAGGATGACCACGGTAATAAACTTATTCATGTAAGTAAAGATGGAACCACTGATAGTACGTACTATGAAATTTGCCTTAAATTTTCAGTTAGTGAGATATATATGGGGCAACGCATCAAGATGCCTTAAAATAGGACATATGTACTTAAGTCAGGGAGAGTATTGAATACCTGTTATAAAAATGCCGCGTGGTTCCCGGCTGAGTAGAATTTGGGTCACCCCATCTCTTCCCATGCGGTGTCGTACAAGGCGACTACGGGATAGGGCTGTTTAACATCAGACAGATATATACAGCCCATACTCAGCCTCAGATGCGGGGTTCGAGTCAACTATAGTGTCCGATATACGGCAATAGGCTCACCACCTATTACGTGGGACCGAATACAGGTTATTGGTGAAATGTGGTGTTAATTCACCTCTGCCTAACCCTACGGGAATAAAGGCGTGATTTTATGTATGTTATGTATTTAAAACATCTTTTTGCCGCAATGTCATCGATTGATATGCGTCTTCTATACTATATAAACTGCGTGCACTTTATACGTTAGGTAGAGATGGATTTTTTTATTGACCACATGGAGTCATAATGTCTGTGGTCATTTGCTCATAAAAATGGCACCTTTTCACAGAAAATACATTATTCTTTTACCTCTATTTATGGGACATGTAATTTGCCTATTAACCGTCAGTTCTTTGCAGTATTTATTATATAGCTTTATTACTTACTAGCCGTAGAATAAAATATAACATTGTCAAATGCCGGTAAGCCATTCCAGGTGTCCAACATACAAATAGAACTGAAACGAGCCGTGAATCTCACTGGAGTCACGGCAGTGCTTACGGTATCTAGAAAAGGCTTTTCCTAATTACTTGGGGTGTGTTTTGTTTGGTGCTATCGGCGTGTAACGAGCCGCAAATGGGTCGCCCGATCGCGCGATCATGCGGGCCGCCCGCCCTTCGCCCGGCAACCTCCGCCCGCCCCCGCTACCCACCGTCGAGCGCGTCAAAGGCCTTTGTACGTGTATTGCACTAAAACACAATTATAAGCGGAGCGGTTTAGATTTTTAAGAATATCATCATCATCAGTCAGGCATCCCTTTACAAGTGTTTCAATACGAATGTGTGTTATTTATAATTACTACCATCTAGTCAAAGGGTTTCTACATCTTAGACTAAATGGTTACGTAATGTTTTAAGTAATACTACTATGTAATCCGGGCTATGTTCACTTTGCAGTCTTCAGACAGCTGTAGACCATACTTCCTAAAGTATAACATCCTAACACTTCCGTCGCTTTACATCCTAGAAGTGACTTTGTTTGTTCATGGTAATCCTCACTTGTTCCCACTTAAATCTGAATTTGTAAAGCGCAACAGGCGTATGTTTCGTAATAATGATAAAAAGTTGTGTTTACATACTTCAAGAACTACTATGATGTCAGACAGCTTGTTAGGTGTTGCGCCAAAGGTTTATAATAAAATACCAGATGCATTAAAAGAATGTAATATAAACATATTTAAAATAAAGTTAAAAAAGTTATTAAGCAGAAAATATTACTATGATTTAAGTGAATTTCTAGAGGATACAACTCTGAATCAATTGACATTTTGATTATAATAATATCTGGAATTTGACATTGGAATAATTTAAACTCTTTTTCACATGATAATATGGACCTAGTTATGTTGAGAATAATAAAATTTGACAATTATTAATTTTAAGATTTGACATTTATAATCACATTGATAATTGATTTTTTTTAAGATTGCATGCTTGATTCTTCTAATTATTATATTTATATCTATTGTGTCACAAAATAATTATTGATTGTTTGAATATTTACATACCACACAAAAGTGGTAGAATGTACAAGGAAACATTATTTTAATTATAAGACCACACTTATTGTACCTGCATTCTGTGAATAAATAAATGAATATGAATATGAATGAATATGTCTGCAACTTTATCCGCTATAAATTTGGTTCAGGTTTTGTATTAGGAACTTTATCCAACCTTGTTCCTAACTCTAATAAATTGCCCTCAGCAATACATAGACAGCATATTAACCAAACCTTATTTCAGAATCTTGTTAAACGTTCAAATTTGACTCTGACATAACAGTGTATCCCAATTATTTATTTAGGTACCTATAGATTCAGATAGGCTACAGTTTGGATCTCTGTGAGACACCAGTATTTTCCCGAAATAAAAAGTCTTCTTCTTCGTACGAGTACCAATCCTGGTTGCATTATAACTTGCTCTTTGGAGCCCGGAGTACGCTGTATTACATATTTGATTTATTTTGGTTTATATGAAAGTGATTACCGTCAGACCTGAGAGGAACGTCTGCGCCAGAACTTAATTTGTCAATCAGTACAGTTCACCGTACCGGTTTGCTGGCGTGGTAAGTTTGGACTCTCTTGGTATCTTGTATTGTAGAATATCCCTATAATAATACCTACGTAAGTAAGAAGGCACTTTAATAAATTTACCTCGCTCGCTTGCGCTTGTGAACATGTCCGCGGTGTTGGCAGATAAGCTCAGCATTACTAGCAGCGGAATCTCGCGTCTATCCTTGTTAATGAGTTTATCTCGTATGTGTGGTGCAATTAGCCCATTGAATGTGGCACAAGGATTATTCGGAGGTGCGCGGTCAAAGCTCTTTTGTCTTCGTTTTCATTATAATATTCTCACATTTTCTATCAACTTTTGGTGAGGTGGTTTAATAGTACTTATGTATTTATAGTTAATTACCTAATAACTTTGAATTCACTGTCAGGGGCATTATTATCACAATTGTATTGAGTACCTACTAGTGGCCTTATCTTTGAATGGTGGGGGCGGAAAATCGATGGCAGTATATGTATGTAGGTTGGTCGTTTCACTGTCGTCACGTAATAATGTAAGTGATTCAGTGAAGCGTTTGGTAATTTCCTCTTATCTTATTCATACCTATTCGTTTTATAGTACATTTTACAGTAGCAATAAAGGAGAGAGAAAGACAGCGAAGATTAACGAGAGACAAAGATAAATAAATATTGTTAAATAGGTACTACTTTGAAGACGATAACTGTCTAAACTGACATCTTAACAACGACTTTGAGAATTATTTACGATTTATCATTTCAACAGTTTCATATTTTTAGAAAGTGATTTTGTACCTTATTACTTTATTTGCTGATGATACTTCGTCAAAACTTTAAATTTAAAGGCAACTAAATAATTATGATCACAAGGTCGGTTCATTGATTTTGTGGTAAATGTTTTTTACCTAATGTTAGTAGTAAGAGACTCCCTTCGAGAAAAGTTTAAAGTAGTAGACATTCTGACCGTAGTGTCTCAATATATTTTCGAAAACCTAATTCATGTATGCAAAAATATTTCCAAACTTTCAAGAGTTTGTGATAGGTAATATATAAATACCAGACACGAAAAACAATCTGTATAGTCTGTGATAGTAGACTCCAAAAAAACTGAATTTTTTTCCAGAGAAACAGTATACGCTTTTTCAATAAGCTCTCTAATTAAATTAGGGATTTACCTGTGAATAAATTCCCGCGTGGTTCCCGGCAGAGTAGAATTTGGAACACCCCATCTCTTCCCATGCGATGTCGTCCAAGACGACTTAGAGATAGGGCTGTTTAACACCAGACATATACACCGTGGCCCAAAATAACGTTGACAAAATTTTAAGAATGAAAATTCAAAAATAGAATGCGATTTATTCTCTTATGTGTTTTTATATTATTTGCTGGTTCCTTGGCGCCAAATCTACATTGTTAGTTGGTTGAAAAATTGTTGTAATTTACGAATTTCGCAATGTCAGCGAAACGAGTGCCCATACTTACTTTGCATGAGCATGAGTGGAAAAAGGCCGTCAGTTAGTTTCTGCGAAAATTAAACACTATAATGAGTTGGGTAACATTGAGGACTGTCCTGAAAGAGGACGTAAGAGGACTGTTCGAACTTCTAAGAACAGACACATCATCAAACAAAGGTTACTGCGCAATCCACAGACCAAGGTGAGAAAAATGTCACGAGACTTGGGGATTAGTCGCTCCACCGTGTAACGTATAGTGAAACATGACCTCCAATTGATTCCTTATAAAATTAGAAAAGCTCAATTGCTTACAGATAAAGACAAAAAATTTCGTCTTCAGAGGTGCAGATTGCTTAAACAGCGTTCCGTAGTTTCAAATTGGGAACATATCGTTTTTCTGATGAAAAATTATTTTCGATTGAGCAAGCGCACAATCACCAAAATGACAGAATCTGGTCAGCAACTCGTCCTGGAGCTACTGCGGTTGTTTCGTATCGTCAAAACGCACAAACAGTTATGGTTTGGGGAGGAATATGTTCCACTGGCAAAACTCCCTTAGTTTTCATAGATAAAGGCATAAAAATCAATCAAGAATATAACCGACAAGACATCCTCGAAACTGTGCTGCTTCCCTGGAGCCAACAATACTTCGGCGACCAACCATGGATATTCCAACAGGACTCTGCGCCAGCTCACAGGGCTCACAGTGTTCAGCAGTGGTACATGACCAATTTACCAGGGTTCATCAGCTCAAAAGAATGGTCATCTTATTCGCCAGATCTTAATCTAATGGATTACAGTTTATGGTCTATCTTAGAGGCAAGAGCCTGTGCTAAGCGTCACCAAAGTGTTGACGAGCTGAAGTCTTCCCTCATGAGGGAGTGGGACAAAATATCCGTAGAGGTAGGGCGGAATATTGTAGGAAATTTCAAGAAGCGTTTGTTGCTCTGTATCCGTGCTAAGGGGGGCTATTTTGAAGACAAGTAGATAGATATCGTGCACAATAACACCTAGTTTACGTTTTATTAAACATAGTTCTCTGTATAATTTTTATTAAATAAAGATATGTAAAAACATTTATCAACGTTATTTTGGGCCACCCTGTATATATATTTATACAGCTTAGACGCAGCCTCAGGTGCATGGCTTGAGTCAGCAATAGTGCACGATGACGGCAATAGGCTCACTCCCTATTATGTGGGACCGAATTTAATAATTGGTGAAATGTGGATGTTAATTCACCTCTGCCTAACCCTTGCGGGGTAGAGGCGTGATTATATGTATGTATGTATAAATTAAAAAATGTATTTAAGAATAAACTGTGCTAAGCTATCATAAAATCTAAAAATACTTCAATGATAAACTTAAACAAGTTATTGTACATAGACTAAGTAAATGTTTTTAAATAGACCAAAAAAATAGTCCGCTGAGTTTCTTACCGGAGCCTTCTCAGGTCAGGAAACTTAATATATTTTTATTTTAATGTAAATACATGATTTTTGACATTGAATTTGACAATAAAATTACCTGAAAGTAATTTAGGTAGCAAATTCAAATACCGCTGTTGAGCTTTTGATTTCATGCCATGTCCTAATAATACCTAGATATATTTGATTCTAATATTACAATTTACTACCTTTACTTCGATTGGCATTTACATTTGTTTAAACAAACAGCATCTGCATAGTAATACCTACGACGATTCAGACTAAACGTTCATGGAACAATTATGTAAATGACATGTATGCAATATGGTCTGTGAATTGAAGGCTTATCACTCCCATCGACACGCGACGATAAGAACTAATTGTATGCCGCTGTTGTTCGGGATGCGATGGTTATAATATAGCTCATTATTAAATATTGTTATTTTAATTGCTTCAAATATTAGTGAATTAGTAATTATATCTTTCTAAAATTAGGAGATTGAGTCAATTATGAGTTTCATTCTTCAGAGTGTAGATTTTTTGCTAAGTGCCGCTGTTATTCAGGATGCGATGGTTATATAGGTATATCTCATTATTAAATATTGTTACTTTAAATGCTGCAAATATTAGTGAATCAGGAATTATATCTTTCTAAAATTTGGAGATTGAGTCAATTATGAGTTTAGTTCTATAGCGTGGAGATTTTATGCTTTGCTAAGTAATTAAGACTACGAGAAAATTACCAGTAGGGTACCTTGGATCATTTGAAAGTTGATTTTAGGTTTTTCTAATAGCTCTATAAAAAGAAAAGTAATCTAGTTAGATACACAGACTGCCTATTCAGCATTAAAAATGTCAACTTTTCATTAATAAACAAAATGTGAACAGATGCGGATGAATTATTAAAGCAATTATGTAGTAGGCATGCTTTCCTTTCCTATAGGCTTTGATCTGAAAAAGTGAACATCTAAGACGGGTGGTTGTTCCTTGTCCCATCTTAGATGATCACTTTTTCCGATATAAATATATAGATGCTGATACTTTGTTCGTTCATCATCAATGATGATACATGGAGTGTAATCGAATAAGTGCATTACAATATAAAATTGTAGCCTACTAAGACGAATATAATTAAGTTAATAGTTAACAGTTAGGTGCCATACAACTTGGCAATGCTGCTAGTCTTCTGGGAATGCTACCATAAGAGGCATGCGATGCGGAGGAATTCTACGACGCATTTAAACTTTTGTTTTATTTAGTTACTATTTTTTATTAATGTAAATATTATCATAGATTTAATTAATCACGATATATCAAAAGTAGTTAGTTATTTACCCTATGTTATATATGTTTTGTTGTAAGTGAGACATAAAAGTTATTTGATGATTTGTTAAATATTAACATGATTTAAATGGAGTTAATATTAAGTTATTTTCGACTGAAAATCGATGAAGTGATAAGTACTGTGGCGAGTCTAAGAGAACAATATTAAAACAGCCGTAACACAGGCATTTTTGAAAAATGCACTTTTATTATATTATATTGATATTGGTACTCCATTATGACCATTAAAAGAATGTGTGAATGTGTTAAAAACGTGCGTAACTAGCTATATTTGCACTCAAAGGAGAGATGCAGATGACCACAACAAGGCCTTGACAGTTCAAGAAGCCTCCAGGCTAGCTCCGAGGGTCCTTGCTCCTGATTTACGGGCTCCGAAAACCGCAGGGATTCAATGTGCCTTTGTTGCCCACACTTTTATTGAATAATAAAATATTTCCACAAAATGGAACAACTTTATAGGTCCATAATTCCCTTTTAACGATCATTGTTATGCTTACTATATATAGAAACTTTCTACATTTTGTAGATTTTGTAGATAATCAAATTTGGAACCAAACGGATAGTTAAAAGTTATTTAAGTAGGTATGTATTATCATACCTAAGAATCCATCAACGAGTTTCTGATATCATCGGCTGTAAGACAGCTACAAAACATGCAAATTGTTACTGGTGCAGTCATTCAAGGTCCACTAGTGAAAAAAAATACTATGCGCTTATCTTACTAATTTATAATTGATGTTTAGTCGTGTCGTTACATTGAAGATATCAAAATATACCTAACATAACATAATATAAACTCACGCCTATATCCCCGCAGGGTTAGGCAGAGGGGCTAGCACCCGCATTTCGCCAGTTTATGTTTAGGTCGTCCCAATGTAATAGGTGGCGGCGCACCTATTGCCATTAACCGGGCACTTATAAACCGGCGATAAATACACACATAACTTCGAAAAGCATCGAAAAGTCATTGGTGTGTGAGTGCGAGACCTCGTATCAACAGTCCATTATCCATATCATTAGGCTACCGCGGCTTTTTTCTTTTTTACCAGTACTATGTTATATAATAACCATGGAGAAGGAAACCATATTCTGTCCTCCGTGATTATAACCGATTTTGAACACAATAACATCTTTTTTGGAATTCTTGTCTGTTTATTCTCTATGGACGCAAAAAGTACTAAACGGATCTCAATGAGTTCTTTTTTTTAAAAGGTTTAAAGGGGTCTTGGTCAGACTCAAATCTAACGTGAATGATCGTGATTGGATGAGTGAGGCGCGCGTTCGATCCCCGCTCAGTGCAAATATTTGTATGCATGAATATGGATATTTACATTGGTCTGGGTGTTTCTATGTATAATATGTAAGTATTTACAAAAAAAAAGTATTTAAGCATGTTTATCCGTATTCTAGATTCCATAACACAAGCTAGTTAAACTATGCTTACCATGAGTCTAGATAGCGTTGTGTAGAATGTTCTAGAAATTTATTATTATGAGTAGAACCGGAGACATGACCAAAAGTTGCGATAGCTGACATCCACGCGGGCGGTACCGTGGGCATAGCCTTATGCATTTAATATTATATTTTCATAGGGTAATGAGGTACCTCAGTTCTTGATAATGCCATAAAACATGATTAGATCCCAGCAGAGTAGAATTTGGACCACCCCATCTCTTCCCTTGCGGTGTCGTACAAGACTACTAAGGGATAGGGCTGTTTTATATCAGACAGATATATAAGTATACAGCACTGACTCAGCCTCAGATGTATGGAATGAGTCAACAATAGTGCCCGGAAAACGGCTATAGGCTCTCCCCAGTGGCGGGGCAACAACTAAATTTGATGTGGGCAAGACAGATTTCGCGAGGCCCTGTTCTATGGCGACCTGAAGACGGATTTTGTAAAATAATAAAAACAAACAAAACAATTAACACTGCCAAGTTTTTATTCATAAAAATACAAATTAGATTAATAAGTATTAAATGAAAAATTACAAATCGTTAATATAAAGGTGGAGATATACATTTCTTAAAGTGTATCTTAAAAAACATTAGATTTCTTTATTAAAGGAACAGAAATTTCCTGCTTTTAACGTTACTAAATTCCTTAATTATGGTATCGTAATTCAGCCTAGATGCCAAATCTGATTCAATTGATAAAACAGCCAAAGCTGAAAGTCTTTCTTGGCTCATTGTGTTTCTCAAATAATTTTTTATTAATTTTAATTTTGAAAAACTTCTTTCAGCAGAGGCTGTACTTACCGGAATTGTTAAGAAAATTCGGATGACAATGTAAATATTTGGGTAAATTTCTTTCAAGCTATTTTCTGTTATGTATGACAGCAGCTGTTTCACGTCTTTAATGAAGTTGGGTAAATTCGGGATCATTGTATTTAATTCTTCATATAATTCAAATGGTTGGAAGTCACTGCTCTCACCCACACGCAGGACGTTATGTAAATCGTTACAGTGTTTTAATATTTGCTCCTGTGGCATATTTTTTAGCGCGCTTAAATCATAGAGAAAACCAAAGTCTTCAAAATGTTGATTTAAAGACGTAAATCTTAATTCCATATTGGTTATTATAGAATCAATCATGGCGTAAAAAAAATCTGTTTGATACCGGATTTTGGGAGACTGTATAGGTTCATCGCTGCTTTCATAATCGAACATCCTTTTCTTTTTGGCTACTCTTTTATTCTTAAACTCTTTTGGCAGGTCATAACAGCTTTTCTCAGTAAATTTCCGAACATCAGACAGGGATTTCTCAAATCCAGTTTCCCGATACTCTTTTATCCATTCACAAAATGTGTGTAAATGTTCAAGAGCAATGCTTAAATGAATTTGTACTGATTGCCATAATTTACTTATTATATTAACACGCAATAATATCTCATACCACACATGTAAAGATACGATAAATTCTAAACTTAACATTTCATTTAGTATTGAATCGCAATCACTGAGAGTGTCTGATTCCTCCGTTTGATTTTTTAAGTTTTTTATGCATTCAATCACTTCATCAAATTGCAATAATACGGCCTTTACTGCTTCGACTCTACTTTCCCATCTTGTGTCTGATAAAGGTTTTATAGTAAGTTTTAATTTTCCTTTTATAAAATCCCAGCGCTTGCTTGATCTTGAAAATAGCAAATAAATTTTTTGTATGAAACCAAAAAAAGTTTTTGCTACCGTAGATGAGTTCGCTGCATCTACCAATAGTAGATTCCAACTATGACAGCCACAAGGTGTGAAAAATGCCCTAGGGTTAATATTCAATATTCGAGTTTTAACTCCACTATTTACACCTACCATATTTGCACCATTGTCGTATCCCTGGCCACGGCAGTCTTGAATATTTAAGTCATATTTTTCTAGGTGTTCCAGTATAGCATTGGCTAAATATTCTCCAGTTGTCTGAGTAACAGCTAGAAATCCCATAAAATGTTCGACTATTGTACCAGTTGACGTATCACAAAATCTTAAGATAACCGACATTTGTTCAACTCTATTACAATCTCTAGTGCAATCGAGCAAAAAAGAATAATACTTTGCTTCTTTAACCTTACGAATAATTTCATTGACAACTGTTTTTGACATCAATATGATCAATTCATTTTGAATATCGTGACTTAAATAATGGTGTGAAAGTTGTTTGTCACTAATGCGTTTCATGTGTTCACGTAAAGTAGGATCAAATTTTGATATCAGTTTAAATAAATCTATGAAATTACCGGAATTCTTAATACCGTCACCTGTCTTGAGAGATTCTCTGTGACCTCTAAATGCAAGATTATGAGAGGCCAAAAAGTTTATTATGTCAATTATTCTCTCTAACAAGTTGTGCCAATGTTTTTGTGATTCACGTATTAGCCTTTCGTTTTCTTGGTCTATTGTTTTGCCTTGATTTATTCCTTTCTCTAAATTTAACCATTGGAACATATGTGCCATATGTTCTTTGGTATTCTCATGTCTATGTAAAATGCTACTTAAATGTTTCCAGTCACAACACCCTCCTTGCACCACCTGAGTTTGTGAATTGCTAAATAGTCTGCATGGAAAACAGTAAACTTTATTTTGGGAATTGGAATACACTAACCAGCGACGATGTTGAGTTTCACCATTATTTAGTTTTCTCGAGAAATAGAAATTGGAAAAGTGTCTGTTATCATCACCTTTGGGATAATATTCATCACCGCTATTTAATTGCTGTGTGGGGCCGCTTCGAACTATGTCACGACGCTGTGTATCCGTTATGGGAAACGTCCACAATCCCGGATCCGAATTAACAAGTACTTGCTGAACTATGGCGCTGGCGTCGTCGCTGCGAATTGGAGAATCTATGTCAATCTGTTCTTCTTGATTGCTTGATGAAAGCACAAGAGTTTCAGCGTCAATTTTTGATTGGCTAGAAGATGATCCAAGCTCTACGTCTAACTGACGTTCGCTCTCGGTATTCAGTGCATCTAGAGCATTTTCCAACGGTATCTCGGACGTTTGTTGTGTAGAAGTCGAAGCTATCGATTCAGAAGGTTCTGTACTACCAGATGCAGTTTGGTTGAGGAACTTCATCAAATTTAAACTCAAAACTTGGTTGGTTGCAGTTCTTTCAGCTTTTCTTTTTCTTTTTGCTGATCCAGACTCCCATTTTCTTCCAATATCTCTATCTCGGCCGGACATGTCGATAACGTCGTATCTATACACTGTAAACGAAAGCAATAGTTAACATTTTTTTGCAATTTTATCTACATAATATTGTAAAACCTAAATTTAAATTAGTTTTCAAATAAAAATCTTTAAGATAGCTTTTACTACCTGCTAGTTTTAAAAACTTAAAAAGTCGATACGTTTTTTACCTTAAAGCTTTTTTGGTTTCCTTCAAGAGATATTATAAAGCGTATTTTATATACAAGTAATTACTGCGTTATATACTTATTACCAATTAAATATTTCTTACCTTATGTAAAATAGACGAGTACAGGTACCGGTGTGTTACAAATCACAAAGAAAACAAAAAAACAATTAAAAAAGTCACTGTTTTAAAATTTTGGGTCAGTTTACAGGAGCAATCAATATACCTAAACACTATCTATTTATTCACTAAATATTATTAAAACATTGAACACACTATTCTTATCAAAATAGGTACGTACAGTCATAAAAATAAACAATATTGAATAACACAATTATACGTTTCTATTGTTATGCGCCTAGCGACTGCGTTGCGTACTTTGATTTGATTGGTTGACTTCCTAGTAAAGAAAGTAAACAAATAAACCGGGGATTCCCCGCACTCTGGTCGGCGGCAAATGTTGCCAGACTAAGAAAACATGTTTCACAACAAAATTGATTTATATTTTTTTTGTTTTATTCTCGCTTTAAACATTTTTGAGTCACGAGGCCCCTTGTACCGCGAGGCCGTAGGCGGTGGCCCACGTCGCCCACGCTTAACGCCGCCTCTGGCTCTCCCCCTATTACGTAGGACCGAATTCGATGATTGGTGAAATGTGGGTGTTATTTAACCTCTGCCTAACCCTCCGGGGATAGAGGTGTGATTATATTTATGTATGTTTGTTATAAGTGAAATCTTGATATTAGAGTATGTAGGTAAGCCAAAGGTAAACCTTATTTATTGAAAGCACTAGTAGCTGATTGATTCGTACTGGGAATTCTTCACTTGTCTACTTTTTGTCACTTATGGCTTCAAATCAGCTAATGCTAAGTATAGATATGTCATCAACGTTCACATTGCCCTCTTTTTAAAAAAGAAAAACATCAAATATTACAAACAAACAGTTTACCGCCATATCGTTTTGTGCTATTTTTTTCAGGATTTTAGAAGAAACGTTCGGAAATTTGAGTACACTTGTTTTATTTAATAACAATAAAGAGTGAAATTTAAAGCAAGGGACATTAATCGTTACTACTTAATAAAATAATTGCAAAGTTTTCGATTCAAAGTAAAGAATTTATGAATTGGCTTGAAGGGCAGATTTCCTGTTATACAAAATATCAATTAACGAACGTTTACCTGCTTAACAGGAGTATAATTATTATATTATGCAGATAAGTATTAGACCGGGAGATGTGATCCAAATTTCCAGGTCATTTGTATCGCTATGGCGACTCTTGGGTTAGGTTACTTAAATGAAGATAAGGAAAATCGCGCCGCATACACGTATTTTTTTTACTAGACTATTTTTTTGACCAATTATGTGGCAGACAAGTGCACGGCCCACCTGATGAAAAGTGGTTACCGTGGCGTGTAACACCAAAGAAGCCACACTCGCGCTGCCGACCCTGTAGGCACAGAGTTTATATGCCGTCAGTGTAGAGGACAAAGCATGACAAGCTTTTAGACATCCCACTGACAGCACAAATTCTCCAGTGAGCTCTGGCTACCCTACTCACCGCTGGGAATACAACACGAAGTTATTATAACCGCGGTATTCTGTAGGGCGGAGGTACTTCCCCAGTCGGACTACTCAATTGGGCGGAAATACCGCCGTGTCCTACCTCCTAGCAATATTAACTATTTGTACCAATATCGCATTTGGTTTTTAGAAAGTACTTACCTAGGTATGCTAGTGAATAATTAATAAGTGATTTAGCCTAAATATAAATAATTTTGGCGGTCTATTTAGTACAATTAAAGTTTAACAATTAAACAGCAGTATTAAATTGGTTGCGTGACGATAAAACCATAAAGGTAAAACACATTCGTGCTTAAGATAACATCGTTCGGTAAAACGCGAACACGGAGATAATGACTCGATGAATAGTAATGAGCTCTGTAAGTGTGAATCACCAAATATATTTAAATTGTTATCAATTAAAAGCAATATAATAGGGATTTGAGTTGCGAGCCATGGCCATATGGCGCGAGCACGGGCTACCGTACGTCCATGAAATTAGCGCTCGCGTTGTAAAGCGGGCTGTTACCTGGGACTCGATTCTGCTAAAGCAAAACCACTCATACCACGGACGCAGTGTCCGTGGTATGAGTGGTTTTAAAAAGTCCATTAAATTTTATACTTTAAAACAATGCGGTTAAAGTCCAAAATTAAAAAAGCTTTTTGCAGAGTGAATTAAAAAGTGTAATGAAACTCTTTATCATTTAATTTTGAACTTCAAGCTAATAGAAATAAAGTCTAAAATTTAATGTAATTTTTTGCAGTGTCTATGGTATGACAGTGGTATTGCTTTAGTAGATTCATTGAACTTTAAACTTTAAAGCAATGGTGATAAAGTTCAAAATGAAAAGGCTTTTTACAGAGTGAATGAAAAGGTGTAATGAAATAATGTTCAGTAAATTTTGGATTTTATGCGTATAGAAATAAAGTGTAAAATTTAATACCATTTTTGCAGTGTCTCTGGTATATATGGTAGTTGTTTTGGCCATGTAATATATTATATATAATAGTAAACTCATAAACGAATGTCATTCATTAAAATTAAACCATCTTTGTTTTTCTTTGGGTTGTCTATGAAATACAACTATTGTAAATATTATTAGTGTTTTAAGTTAAAAAAAAATGGATGGCACTATCCTGTATTTTTTTAAATAATATGATAGCGTCTAATATTAAAAAGTAGTAGAATCATTACATAGTAAAGATTACTTGAGAGGATTTAACGATTCAATCTCAATCGAATAAACAGACCACACCATCATTGCCATTTAGATACCTACTCGCTAACGAGATGGTACATATTCGAATATTTTTATGGCACTCGCATTGAGATACACAGAGATGATAAGTTTTAGGCTATCTTAGTAACTACTAAATATAAAAATAGATATGATAGGTACTTAGGGAGAAAGGAAGAATATGAGGTAATAAAATAAATAAAATAATTATAACTAGTAAAATCTTAATCTTAACAGAGTGATTGTGATTGTGATAATAATATCACTTTTACTGGGTATTCATTTATTTAATTATGAAAAATATAAATTATTATCCAATGTTTTAAATTTGGAAAAAGATCGTGAATGTTTCAACTGAAGGATATTGTTCCTAACTGCAAGACTTATACTAAAAATGTATGTATAATTTTTTTGAACCATATTAAACATTGCTTAGTTATTGATGCACTTTCAAATCGCTCAGTTTGTGGCCTCCTAGTTCATGTAAATTTGTCGGGCTCAATTGAAGTTAATAGGAACGTAGAGAGGGTGAGGTCCGCCAGCTGACGCGAGGTGTGAGGGAATGCAGCCCTCCCTTGACACTCGACGACGGATGCACAATTGATGGTCAAATAAAAAAATGCATGTTAATGTCACGGACGTGGGAGGGCCACTTATAATAACCATTTTAGGAGACAGATGAATTATGTGTTATGGTAGAAATAAAATAGACTAATTTTTATGTAGCAATTTGATATGACAATTGTTGATAAGACGACTTAATTTTTTTTAATTAGATTAAAAAAGTGTGAGCAAAGAATTGCGTGTTTACCAATTTCCCACTGTTATTTTATACCACTCATATAAATGTGATGAAAATTCCTAAATATTCCTATGTTTGAGGTGGTTGAGGTGCTGTGGCATGTTTCAACACCTTTTTAGTAGGTAATCTATTTTAATTATTTTACCTCATATTAGGTTTTTTTTAATTTTATTTATCTCAAAAGACCACATCAAGTTTGACTGACTACAATAGAGTGGTTATTTAAACTCAAGTGTCAAAAGTTACAAGTTATACTGAAACACTTTTTACTAGGAGGTAGGACACGGCGGTATATCCGCCCAATTGAGCAGTCCGACTGGGGAAGCACCTCCGCCCTACAGAATACCACAGCTATAATAACTTCGTGTTGTGTTCCCAGCGGTGAGTAGGGTAGCCAGAGCTCACTGTAGAATTTGTGCTGTCATTGGTTTGTCCTGCTTTGTCTTCTAAACTGACGGCACAGAGACTCTACTTACAGGGTTACAAACGTGTTACAAACTCTGGTGTTACAAATGTCCATAGGCCACGGTAACCACTTTCCATCAGGTGGACCGTGTGCTTGTCTACCAACTAATAATAATAATAATAATAATAATATAGCCTTTATTCAGATAATTTAACTTAACTAATACAATATTCTAAAATAAACATGAAATTTAAACTTATTCTATTATTTGTTGCTTGCTTACTTTTTGTAGATCTGTTTGCCAATCGGCAAAGGCCTCCTCCAACCTTTTCCATTCTGACCTTTCTTGGGCCACTCTGTTCCAAGTCACTCCTGCAACTTCTCTAATATCACTATCCCACCTTTTCTGTGGTCTACCTCTCTTCCTTTTACCTTTTCTGGGATACCATTTTGTCACTTTCTTGCTCCATTTGTCCTGACCTCTTATCATGTGCCCGGCCCATCTCCATTTCAGTCTTTTAATTTTTAATGTTACATCTAAGGTATTTGTTTTGCTTCTGATGACACAGTTTCTCAGTCTGTCTGATCTCTTGACGTTTAACATACTCCTTTCCATAGCGTATTGACAAGTTGTGAGTTTATTCGTCATTTCTTGAGTTAGTCTACCAACTAAGTGGTATAAAAAAAACACTAGTGATTAGAGGAATTTAAAAATTCATAGTAGGAAAGATACATCATTTAATATTATTCCCAACTTTATTTTAAACAGTACTTTACTGATTCCTATCAAGAGTGGGCAGGTAAATAGTTCAATAAAAAACTCGTTTCCCTATATTAGTAGTCATAGTATTAAAACAAATGTGTTGAACATTAGACTATGGTGAGGGTGAAACCTCATGAATGTTGAGCAAATAGATAGCGAACGGCTTAGTGACCCCTCCGAATATTGATGACTGACGATTGTTGAACATGTTAATGGCATTAAGTATTTGTTCTTCTAATATAAGCTATTAAAACAATAATCTTCTTTATCTAGCATTAATTCGGTTTTACAGGCTAAACGTGTTTAGCTGAATTTCGATATTTTCTGTGAAGCGACGACTTTTATAACATTATTAAAAGCGTCGATAGCTTTTTTTTTCTTTACGTGCGCAAAATCCCCAAGGTGACCTCCCCACCGGAGCCGGTGGAGGAGGTTATGTCGGACTCGAACCGACTAAAACGCACGCCGCCTGTGGGTCGCTTTGGTTGCCAAAGGTGAGGTTGACAGGCATATCCCTCGCACCCCGGCCGACCCAGGGCCATCTCTCACTATCTGGCCCTCTTAGCATCGGTAGCTTAGTGGTTATGAAATCGCCCTTACGATCGAGAGGTCCCGTGTTCGAATCCTAGCCATTACACTATCGACGTGAACCCACTCCTAACACAAGCAATTAAGCTTAGCTGGAGGGGTTAGAAGGAATATTAGTATAATATCGATTCTAATATTCTTTTTTTTAAATAAAGAATAGTAAATTATTAGAAAAAAACTGTTCCGAACGACTGCTGTACATTTGTAAAGTGCGCGATATCGCTTCTACTAGATTGAGTTTTCGGAATATTGTTGGTCAAGTATTCAGATTTATTGAGAATTTTTTGATAGGTAGGTAGGTACTTATTTAATATATTGGTATGTATTTTTTGAGTGGTTACTCTAAAAATGATGAGTTCTGAAATGATTTTTGATCGGCTTATTCAATGTATGGTGTATTTTTCCCAAGCGACTACAAAAGGGGATTCTTCAAGAAGGGCGTAAGAAGGATTTATAGAGTCGGCAGCACGGGTGTTAAACACGTCACACAATACTTAGATTACGGTAGTTAATTGCTTCCTATCAGGTGGGCTGTATGCTTGTCTGCCACCTTAATGGCATGTAAAGAATGAAACACCCCAATGCGGTGACATTTTCAAAGTGACCACTTGCAATTAAAAACATGGTAGATAAAATATATAGATTTAGATATTTATGTCTATCAATAAATTAAAATCATTTAATTTTGAGGTTTAATCATTTGACTATTTATTAATTGATGACCCCATATAATTATAATTGAATGGTAAACAAAAACCCCGTATTAACTTACCTCTATATAGCAATCATAATATTTTCTGGCGTACCTGGTTTGCACGTGGCAACGACAGCTGTGCCGATATAATCTCGTTGGGGACATCGCAATACGCCGATAAATGCATTAGCATTGCGGGCGGTTTAACTTTTCATACATACGAGTCGACTATTGAACACACAAGCAAAATAATTTATCTAGTGAATATTAAAATCAAAATATTCAGAACAAAGGAAACAAACGGATTGCGCACAGCAATTCCATTTTTAAATATTATTAAGTGACAGGTAGATTTTTTTTAAATGGCATTATATTTCTAATATTATATTAAATTTTTTGCATCTTCATAAGGAAGTATTTTTTAAATAATAAGATATTGTGAGTAATTAATTTGATGAATTTTGTTGTTTATTTGTCATTAAAATTAGATGAATTACTTATACTTAAAAAAGGATACATAATTAAAAAAAAATGTGTGTAGCTATTGGACATTTTCATGTTCTGTATTTGAATTTGACATTATGGCGCCAAATCTTATTTTTTATGCAGAGTGAGGAATGTTTTAAATATGATTTATAAGAACTCCACCACATTGAACAAGTGATTTAGGACATTTTATAATATATGTTGATTATGTATTGTATATTTTTATCTTCTTAAACAATAATGCTGCGAAGACACAAAAACTAAGGTGATTTACATTTTGATGAAGAGGTATGGCAAACATTTTTATACTTATACTAGTACTTATACTTATCTAACTAAACTATTATACAATTGTGAACCCGTCGCGTTTGTACATTTGAGAACGATTCTGAACACATTTTTTTATTCTTGTTTGTTTGTTCGCGATAGAAACAAAAGCTGTGGAATGAAAAATCTAGCTATTGTGTAATCGTAATTGGTTGAATAGAACGGGAGATAGGACCAAAAATTACGATAATCGACACCACGCGGGCGATGCCGCGGGCATCAGCCAGTATATATTTCGTACCTACTTAATTGATTCCACAGTGTGAAACCTGTAAGGTAGAAGAAACTGTCTCCTAAATACAGGTTAAAGACCTAGTTCGGGAGACCAAAACTGTAGTAGGTACCTTGCATAGGTATACAGTAAAATTTATTTTATTTTATTATTATTTTAGCTGATGCCTCAGCCCACCTGTCTGTTTGTTTCGGATAATCTCCAAGTATCTGGGCTGATTTAGATGAGACTTTTACTGTAGGTAGTTCATGTTATAAGGCGTAACTTGTGCTACTTTCGTTATGTTCGAAAAAGGATAAGGATTCTGCGCAAAAATTCAAGTCGCAGATCGAAGATCACGCAGACGAAGCCGCAGGCTGATGTCAATCAATATAATGTGTAGAGCCTTCTGTGAGGAAGTCATGGCAGTGCTTAGTGAGTGTATTGAACTAGGATATAACAGATAAGTCTAGATTTAGTAGAAGCGGGTGTATGCAGCTGCTAGGACACCTGCCTGACTTCTAATGCTACATGCATGGAATCTCTATCGTGTTAGGAGAGGTTTTTCCTACCTTGAATATTGTAATTTATTGTAAACACTATTAATTTGCAATCGTGTGTTGCGTCTGTTCCAGTTACTGTTGATAAAATAATGTATTTTCTAAGTAGGTACAACTGGTAAACAAGTGACCCGTCTGACGCTAATGCAATCGGTGCCTATAAACGTATCTTACATTTTCAAGTTTTATACATTGAAGGTTAGTATTATCCATACTTAAGGTTAACATATATTATTCACGGTGTTTTGATATCTTCATACTATTCGTATTTATAAATATTCTTTTCCTAACTTGCCGGTTAGCCTTACGGCAATTAGGGCATAAATACCTGAGGATTTCTAGGTAATTAAGGCATATATATGGCATTTCTTTAGGTAGTCGGTACTTAAAGCCACATCGCATATCATCCACTTTGTGGAGAGTGGAATGGACGGTTGGATGGTATGGGACCTGTCGTACGGCAACTTCAACCATTCTTCCCAATTTTGACTGTTCCTTAAATTTTACCATGTTTTTTTTAATTTTAACTGCTCGTAAACATTTTCAATAAGATGAGCATTTAATATATCAAATAAGAGCATCAAATGTAAAATAAATATACTTAGGTATTAACAATTTCCATCAGTTTGAATTCTTAAGGGGTTCTGTAGAATACATTTGAATGATAATAAAAAATATTACTCAACCATATTTAGCTTTAAAATGTTATAGCTAATACGTAATATAGGTAAAATTAAATGCACGCATGCACTGGATTGAATATAATGAATGCATTGAACATTTTAAAGTATTTAAATGAAATAAATTATTTATTTTAAAGTAAATAAATTTTAAGATAATTGTTTTTCAATTATATTTAAGTACTAATATTGTTACCATTAGGTATATTATATCACACATATACATCGGTGTTATCGTCGCGTCGGTGCATTTGCTCTCCTCATAATTTATCAGTTTCTTGACTGTAGTGCAAACTATCTACCTCTAGATGCTTTTATTTTATTGCTCTTGACAATATATACTATGAAATATTATTTATTATACTTAAAGAAATTTAATCAAATTTCATAAAAAAATGTAACAGAATTTTACCATCATCATGCTGTGCGATTGATCTTTGAAAATTTTTTTTTCAATTTATAGCTCATTGAAAAATAAAACATCAAACAAAGGTCAGTGTCATTGTTTATTTTTTGTTAGAGATTAAATTTTAGATCGTTTTAATTGCTGGGGATTATGAGAACTTTCATATTAATTACCCCCTAAATGAGCTTAAAGTTTCGTCGCGTTTATAAAAAAGGGTTGAGCGCACTTGGAAGCTATTGTTTTTCGTCTATAAATCTAATATAATATAATTATACAGTTTAATGTGTGACAGTCTCTTTGTCGTATGTAAATGAGGCAGATTGCAGGGAGGGTACTGGAGTGGGGTGGGAACGGAACAGCAACAATATTGGTACGCGGCGGGATGCCACTTCACAGCCGGGACAAGGGACGATGTTATTATGTATGGTTTAAAACACTTTAAAACTTAATTACAGAAATATTGGTACAGATTGAAAACTATCATTATTTAGAATATGAGTATGTTATAATAATATGAGCAAATTTAAGTTAAAATGAATTTCTGGGTAAATATCAGCTTAATATGAATTTGTTTTATTATTGACTGGTTTCTTATCTTTACTTATTTGCTTTCCTGAGGGTATTTTCTAAGCGTTAGTGCTGCTCAGTTACCGCTTTCCTGATTTCTAGTCCTTCACTTCGCATAGTCCTAGGCATTTAAGGTATAGTGAGATCATTGGCACGCATGTCATTTAATCTATGACCCCAAGTAATCATTTGTGGGGTCTACCCACAGAATTTTTTCTGGTTCTAGATCTGTTCGTGTGCTTCTCCTATACCACTTAGGGTGGCGATCGCCTTAAATTGTTTGAATACATTTTGATTTTGGAATACTCAAATTGAAATTGAGATAAGTGTAGATAAAATATCTACTTAATGATTTGAATCATATTACAAAATGCCAGCTATCAACATTACCACTAAAGAATACTCTGATCACTTACGGGTACATATAATAATTAACAATGAATTAAATAGACCCGTAGTGCCGTAGCCTCTTGAGCAACAAATAACAATGTTACTCAGATGTATGTCTGTTACTTGTAGCAGCAATTGTTCGTATTGTTTTCCACAATGCCGTGAGTAGCCACTTCAGTAGGTATGAGAAACCGCGTACGAATTCTCTTGTGGGAATGTGGGTTATTTCTACTGGGCACTTGTATTGCTTGTGCATAGGTGCAAGGGTCGACAAAATTAACTTATTGTGCAAATTTATTTCATTGTGTGATAATATAATCGCGTCACATTTTACGTCTGGATTCGTGTGTTTTATTAGTTCAGTTGTATCATAATGGTTAGACACCACATTGTCGTCAGCTGACTGTTATTATCCTTCAAGATGTTCTTTGTCACGGTGAGTGTCACTCTCTACTCTAGACTATAAATATTCTGTGCTCTGGATAGAGACTTAATGGACCAATGCAGCTCTTAGTAATAAAAGTTTCACAATAATACTAATTTACTAATATTGTGAAACTTAGCTGAATTATTTTCCTTGCTAATGGAACGAATGCAAAAAAGTACTAATGCAAGGAAATTAATTCTGCTGTAAAACCTTTTTCTTATAAATTGCCGATATCGCTATAGATCTTAAATCGGACAACGGTATATTCATTACAAGTAACAAAAAATATTCTTATAAATTGAGATCCAATCTATAAAATCACTTCCGATCACTAAATCAGGATCCAATAACAAAGTATAATATTAAAATAACGTTTGAGCAGTCAATTAGGCGTTACGTATCGTGGATGGAGATAGCACGATGGTGGTCCATTGTAGGGCGGCGCCCCGCGGCTCGCGCCGACCACTCGGCACAGGCACAGCATTGTTCGGACAATGTAACAACACTGTTTCATAGTTTTATAACTGCTGTTTTTAGTGCCGCTTCGGTGACCAGTCTAGAGGTTATTTTGTGGGAAGCTGATTATTAAAAAATACTATATGCCTTAGGAAAAACCACATTATGTTAGTGTAAATGTATAAGTATCTTTATATTGCTTATGTATAGCATAGTAGTTATTTTCTAGTGTTGCAAGTTCCAGTGAGTCTATAATATTCTTTTATAGAATTAGAAGAGTGGTAATAGATAAGGGCTTGTATTTACGCAAATATACCCAATGGACTTTAATTTACAAACTGACTAAACAACATACTTAATTTGAGAACTTTCTAAATTTTGGGCCGACATCGTCACGACGACTATGGCACTGCCTATTACGATTAAGTTAAGAAAGTAAAAGTTTTTGGATCCCCCCTGTTTTACACGGTTTTACTGCTGATTTGAATTATAAAAAAAATAGTATTTTATTTTATTTTTCGATTTTTTACATATAGATAAAGTAGAGACTGACAATAAGCATTAAGTTAAGTTATTTTTTCATACGGGTACTATAATGCCATGGTATATAAGACTATGAACTTCTTACTTCGTTCAGTCATAACTAAGAAATCCTATTTCTGACTTAAATTAAAACTGTAATAAATTTCATATCTATAATCATTTAACCCTAAATTTTATTTTGCGTAAACTTTATGAGCTAACAGTAAATCATAGTAAGAATAGGCGGTCTTATCTTGCTAACATCAGACGGTAGCTGTTGAAAAAAAAGAATAGCGAATAGAGCAGCCCTGTGGCGACCTCCCGAGTACAGAACGGCAAACGGCAATAGTGGTTTGTTTCTTCACACCGTTGTCAAAGAGTTGGGTCGTTCATCTCGCGATCGAGCCGATAGATAAGTGCGTTCTCACCTCCCCGTGGTCGTAGGTCGCGAAAGGGTTCGCCGAATAATTGCAACAATCAATTTGAAGGAGCTATCGAGCAATTTGTATGGTATTTGTGCGGGCTGTCACCCGCTGATGCTATCAAGCGCCTCAGGGAGCCAATGGGAAATGTTTTGAACAGTTATGTTCTCACACCTCAAGGGCCTAATTAATATGGCTACACAGAGGCCTAGGGCGTTTCTTGGGGTTTCTAAGGCTAAGTACTTGTAACAAAATAGTTAATATTGTAATAGATTTAAAGCCGATTTTGTCTAAGATACCAATTTATGTAGCCTATGGTCTACGGACGCCTACGACATGAGATACTTTATTTCACGTTGCTATCTAGAGTAGAAAAGGAGAAGGATAAGACAAGGCTAAAAGGAAGGAAAGGAGGTAAAACCACTACCGTGTGTACCAATCCTCCTTCATCTTAGCGTTAATTCCAGTCGCATCCGAAGTTATTACTATTGTAACTTCTATTTACCAGGACAGTTGTGATATTGTTTACTCTCATCCAACCTCTATATTATGATGGGTTCATTGTACCTACTTGTGAGTTCATTGGAGCTGGAAAAGTTTGGCTCTGCTAAAACCTATATATAGTCATTACATCATTAATTTTCATAACTATATTATACTTAGTACTAGGTATAGATTTATATGTATCTATACTGGTTCTGTTTAGTTATATCTAATTTATCAAATATTTAAAATCGCGCAGGACTACTAAGTAGCACCTTACCAAGAATTTTTTAACCCAACTATAACTCAAACCGGAATTCATAATAAGACATAAACATCATCTTGTTGCAATATGTCACCGGGTAACAAAGCATTGCGGTAACGGTCCGCATCATTTGTCTGCTGTAACACTGTTATTTATGATCTCCTGCCGAAGAATGAGGACAAAAACGAGACTGCTGTTAAATATTTGCCCTGAGACAAGAGGGAGCGATAATTCGAAGCTATTATGACGTCATTTCACGCCCTTTGTGAGGTCGTCACGGCGTGTCATCTGCTCCTCGAGACGCCTGCTTCTACTATCTCTCGATTAAATCTATTGTGTCATTTTTTCAGTGAGCGCGAGTCGGATGCGCCACCGACGATGATTTCATCCCATACGGTTCGTTCGACTTCGCTATAAAAACACTGAAGGAGCTGCCCTATTGTCTAGTGGCCCTTTTACGAGCACAGTTTTGTGAAGCTGTTATTGTTTGCGGTTGATAAACATCTCGCCACTACGTAGGTAAGGATCATAGTCACTTTTACCGGTGCTTTACATTAATAGAGCTCCATCGTGTTTGTATGTCAATTATTGTCAGATTGTATGGCAATTTGAGAGCTTGTTTATTTAGCATGGAGTTAATGAATACAGACTTGTCTGTGTTAACGAAGAATTTGCCGTTGAGCCCTCAGAATGCATACAAGCAGGATCCAAAATTAGCAGCGGCTATAGACAAGCTTTGTAGTAGTCAAAGAATACTAATGGATACTTCTAAAGTTATAATGTTACCAGAACGCAAATTAGAATTCAATGAGGTTCAAGAACTTTTAAAGCAGACTTCGAGAAATAAAGGTGTGTATAGAGTAAGATTTTAAATTTAATCAACTTTTAATCTCTTAGTAATGAAGTATGATCGTAACAAGATAATATTTATTATTGAAGATTTGTTACGACTCTAACATTCATTTGAAACATTTACTTATTGCTTTTAATTTAAAGTTCTGTAAGCAATTCATAATAAATAGAATATATAGAATATTGAGTAAATTCGCGTGGTGACGGAGAAAGAATACAAGTATCACCACCCCATCTCATCTGAAGGGTGTGTAAGAGGCGACTAACGGAAAAATACGCAGACGATATCACTGTGAGAGAAGGAGACCTTGAAATAAAACCCTGTACCAACACGTTTTTCCAGCGTGGAAACAGTAGGCCAATGCCTCCCAGTATTGGGAGAGGTCTAGTCCAGCAGTGGTTTGCGATGGGCTAATTTATTGAGTGAGTAAATGAGCGTGGCGTAGCGGTAGAGCGTTCGACTGCTATGCAGGGGGCGCGGGTTCGATTCCCGCTCAGTGCAAATATTTGTATGCATGAATATGTATATTTGCATTGGTCTGGGTGTTTCTATGTATAATATGTATGTATTTACAAAAAAAAAAATCTAAGTATGTTTATCCGCATTCTAGATCCCATAACACAAGCTAGTATGCTTACCATGGGTCTAGATAGCGTTGTGTAGAATGTCGTTGAATATATTTATTTATATTTATTTAATGAGTTCAATGGAATGAACATAATAATTTACTTTAATTAAAAAATATAGACAGATAATAGATATTTATCTTAAATTAAGATAAAATTATGTTATTATGAATGTCTACAAACGGAAATCCGAAATGTTTTAGTTAGTAAGTATTTGCTTGTAAAAGTGGCAAAATCTTGGACCTTATTTTAAAAAAAATTCCCGTTCTAAATATCGGCCTTATCTTTTGTTCTGATTTGTTTAATAGCTGGCATTAAGCCTTCAGATGTAATATTGAAAGAAACAAATGACGCAAGAAAGATACTAATTAAAAAAGTGGAAAATATTCTAAGTGATATCAATAAGGACGCAGAAAGCGGCAATACTCCAAAATTAATTATAAGAAATCAAAAATTATGGAGCAATTGCATTTATGACTTAGATCGGTAATAAAAACATTGATTAAGAATAGACATACATATTGATTTTGTTTTTAAACGGTTTTATTTAGTGTGGCCCGCCAAATTTTACGGCCAACCTATTGACTGGTTGATCTAATATTTGATACCTACCATGAGGCTCTGCCGTAGGCTATCCTTCTGGCGTGTGAGAATTGATGACAGTCTTTTCCATCCGTCGTTCCTAGCCAAAATGAGAAAAAAATTATTTTTTAACTCATGATATACATTGAATCGTGTATAAATTGAATTTCATAAAAAAGGATGTTCATTTTTAGGGTGACATTAAAATCTTTCAGTGAAGCCAAAAAAACGACACTAACTTATTCAAGTGCTGAAGATAAAACAAGATTCAACACTATTGTTTTTGTATTGACGAAAATACACGAATTGCTTTCCAAAAATATGACGGTCACTAGAAGGTTAGATATTAATATAACACAATATATTTAATCTGATAGGTAGGTCTTACCTATCTGATAATAACTCAGTATTTTATATCCAAACATTTTCAAAGTACACGGCGTTTGGATTGGCACGTCCGTCGGGACGAAGAGTGAAGTCTGATGAACTGTAAAATCGGTTTACTTTGATTTTGTAGAACGTTTTCTATATAGTACTTAGGTACATCAGACTGTCAGTTTGATATAAAGGTATATAAGCAAGGTAAGCTGGAATACCAGCGAAATGCCTTATCGGTAACCTTATACCCCACTATATCAAAGCCGGAGAAGACGACGTGCGATTGTATTTAATGTAATAGGCAGTAGACTGTGGATAGATCCAGAAATATTTACACGCCCTATACATACGTAATTGCCTAGAATTCTCTGTCAGTCTATTTAATGGTCTTTTCTTTTAAAGGAATATCCCGAAATTACTAGTGCTTCACAGCCCAACCAGCTAAGTTATTAGGAGTCGCATCTGAATATTTATTTTCGTTTTCAGAGAGCTATTCTATCAAAATGTAGCAAGGTTACGTAATCAAGTCAATTTGGACGTAGCAGTGAGGGACGCCTGCTGCGTACTTGAAGCTCCACCGTGGAGTCTTGGTATTGTGGCGACGGCCAAAGGACTGATCGCTGGTCCACTTACACTGCACTATAGAAATGGAGGTGTAGTTGACTGTATGGCATTAGGAGGTACACATATGTAGCGATACCACATTGTATTATTATATGTGTTATAGTCTGCATACCTACATTGAGGATATACCTATAAATTTATTCGGTGATAAACTATTTAGGTATTGGTAATAATTTTTATTGGTTGTTATGCCAAAGTAATGCCTACATTGAGGTGGAATTTTCTAAATATACTACAATTCATCACACGGTAGAACTTGTGTTCTACCGTTCGCAGGATGATGTTCGCGGCCTGGGCCTGTACCTTAGAGTTCAGGGTACCTGTCTAACTGCGATGTGGTCAGATGTGCTTTTTGTCAGATTTTTTAAGTTTCAACTAACTGCAATAAATGTCATAGATGTTCGTTAACGACCGGGACCGAGTACCGAGCTGCTGAATGTGGTCTCCCTCAAAGCATGAAAATATTAAATTATTACTTTACGCTCACATAGAAGAGTCTTTTGATGAGTTATATATACCAAATAGACTTCAAATCAACTTAACTTTTAAGCTTCAAACTATCTGTCTACATGTTTCAACTTAAATTGTAGTTCATTTTGATGTGTCGATATTACATACTTACGCAGTTGTATATTGCAGGTGTTTTGATACCACAAGACATAGCCGGTATAGTGTCTTTACAGTCTACCGCTAAATACATATTAGTGGTAGAAAAAGACGCTATCTTCCAGAAACTTCTAGACGAAGGTGCTTTAGTACGATTGGGACCTGTTATAATTATTACAGTGAGTACTAGTTTGCTAACGTATATATATTTTTTTTTTCAGTATTATGCGCGCGAGAAGAGGGCCAGATCGTGAGAGATGGCCCTGAGTCGGCCGGGGTGCGAGGGATATGCCTGTCATCCTCACCTTCGGCAACCAAAACGACCCACAGGCGGCGTGCGTTTTAGTCGGTTCGAGTCCGACATAACCTCCTCCACCGGCTCCGGTGGGGAGGTATCCGTGGGGATTTTGCGCACCTAAAAAAAAAAAAGTATGATGCGCGAAATATAGTATATAGCGAATGTATGTAGTTTCGTCCTCAGGTCAGTTTAGGTCGCCTTTTCAATTGCGAGAGCGTGAGAACTCTCACTTACAGGGCTACCATCAGCTCCCGTCTCGGCATGTAGCAGTTTGCAGATGACGTTGATTTGAGGCCATATACCCAGTTTAACATTTGATACTGCGAGGAAAAAAAAGGCTATGGTTTGTGGTGTTGATTCTTTGATGACTGATTATTATAAAAGAAGAATAACAAATTGTACATGCTATCAAAATGAAACGTGCCTTGTTTTTCATACTAACTAATTAGACTGAAATATTATTACTTTAGGA
Organism: Eilema griseolum; assembly: GCA_963662185.1. Classification (NCBI taxonomy): domain Eukaryota; kingdom Metazoa; phylum Arthropoda; class Insecta; order Lepidoptera; family Erebidae; genus Eilema; species Eilema griseolum. Next base: position 11,256,722 of record OY759233.1, on the reverse strand, counting down.
TACCATTGTAACATTACTTAGTGTCTGTAATGATGACCCTCTTAGCTGGGACTTTGCATTTAGCTTATCATCAGGCGAGGTGAAGTTAAGTTGGCGTGTCCTAGATAAAAAAAAATCTACATTTATTACGACATTTAAGTTTATTTATTTAGGTACCTAAGTAATACGACTAAGGTTTAGTATGTCACTTAAATCAGGTATTTTATACATAACACTCAGGCTTATAATCTAGAAGAGGGCCAGATCGTGAGAGATGGCCCTGGGTCGGCCGGTGTGCGAGGGATATGCCTGTCAACCTCACCTTCGGCAACCAAAGCGACCCACAGGCGGCGTGCGTTTTAGTCGGTTCGAGTCCGACATAACCTCCTCCACCGGCTCCTGTGGGGAGGTATCCGTGGGGATTTTGCGCACGTAAAAAAAAAAAGGCTTATAATCTTACCATCTTGTAGGTATACAACGAACTGCAGTTGCTCATAGTTTATTCATTTATTATTTAAGTGTAAGTATCATCATAATGACAGCATTAGTCCCGATTGCATTTCATAGCCTGTACCTATTTTAGACCTCAGAATCTGCTCTTCTACTTATTTAAAAGTGAAAATATAGTGGAAAAAGACCAATAAAAATATAATGATTCGGATGCTTCTTATTCATTTTAGCGTTAATCCCAGTCGCATCTGAAGCTATCACCTCGGAGTCAGTAAAGACCCTAGGGCTTTACCAGTCTGACTGCGGATTTATTTTCCGTGAAGCGACTACCACATGACCTCCACATCCCAAAGGCGATATCGAAGCAATGCAGTTAGACCAGTTGTTGGACTTTTTTGGGCTCCAACTAGTTTCATATGGCAAACTTCGTTAAAAGACGGCTTAACATGCTCTACCAGGGATGTACAGACCAATGCAAGTCGTCATATTCAAACATACAAATATTTGGACTGAGCGGGAATCGAACCCGCGCCTACTGTGTAGCGGCCGCATTCACTACCACCACGATAAGGAAGCGAAACTTCTATGTTCCATGTCCGATTCTGCTACCTGGTTCTACAGTGGAAATTGCAAGGAGAACTTGCCTTTTCCGTCTTGCCATACTTGAAATCCTGATGCTGATGCTTTTTTTTTATACCACTAAGGTGGCAGACAAGCACACGGCCCACCTGATGGAAAGTAGTTACCGTGGCCTATGGACGTTTGTAACACCAGAGGAGTCACAGTCGCGCTGCCAACCCTGTAAGTACAGAGTTTCTGTACCGTCAGTGTAGAAGACAAAGCAGGACAAGCCTTTAGTCTTCCCACTGAATGACAGCACAAATTCTCCAGTTCCGAAAGATTTGTTATTCTGTAACAAAACTTTCGGGGCATATTGCAAAGCTGATCATAAAAATTCTAGTAAATTCTTGTACTCTTCTCACAATGCTTGTATTTCATACATTTATAGGGTAAAGGGTATCCAGACGTATGTACCCGTCAACTGCTGTGTCGTTTGTGTACTGAATTACGACTGCGTGCATTAGCACTTGTCGATGCGGATCCTTATGGATACGAAATATTTCTCACATATAAATATGGATCACTGGTAAATAACGTTCATTCGTTTTTTTTTATACAACTTAGGTGGCAGGCAAGCACACGGCCCACCTGATGGAAAGTGGTTACCATGACCTATGAACGTGTGTAACACCAGTGGAGTCACATCCGTGCTGCCGACCCTGTAAGAACAGAGATTTTGTGCCGTCAGTGTAGAGGACAAAGCAGGACAAGCCTTTGGTCATCCCACTGACAGCACAAAAACTCTCCAGTGAGCTCTGGCTACTCTACTCACCGCCGGGAACACAACACGAAGTTATTATAACCGCGGTATTCTGTAGGGCGGAGGTACTTCCCCAGTCGGACTGCTCAATTGGGCGGAAATAGTTATAATGATATCGATATACGGTAAGCAACAGATCGATCTTGACGAACAAATTACTCAAAATTATCGTAATGCATTGGTTTTCTCCTATCCTGTTGAGTAATTGTTCTGATATTTGATTCACACCTTTAGTTTGGATAATAATACTATTTAAATCAATAAAAGTTTGATTTGCTCTTAATACCATGGTGTTAAGATTGTTTTCAGACTTTGCGATTCTGACGCTGATTGTACCTTCCAACATATAATCATATAATCACGCCTTTATCCCCCGGAGGGTTAGGCAGAGGTGAATTATCACTCACATTTCACCAATAATTGTATTCGGTTCCACGTAATAGGGGGTCAGCCTATTATTTATACTCCTGCCTAGTTCCTATCCAGTCATGTTAACAATCGTGTTCTGGTTGAGAAAAAGGAATGGAACTATAACACTGTTTTAGGAAAATATCCATATTTGAGATATTCTGAACTGCATTCACAGATATTGAAAAAATAGTACAGTCAGCAAGAAAATTTCTAAGAACGTTTTGTTGTAAGCACCTAAGTATAACAGTTAAAGGAAGTGCCCTTACTATCCCATCTCAAGAATACACTCTTTAAAATGCCATGCCTCTTTCTCGATCGGATCGCTAACACCTATAAAATGTCTTCTGGATTTCTAGGCTCAATCGCACCTATCCTCAACATTAGCCTGCACCTCCCTGGTACTGTTAGGAGGTCGTCACACTGATGTTATGACATTGGCGCCCAACGAGACGCGTTTACCTCTCACGGAACGCGATAAACGTAAACTAAAGTCTTTGATAAAGAGACCTTATTTGGATACGCCAGTAGGTAAGCAGTTTATTAATTTTTTAAAGGAGTAATAAGAGTGAAAAATAAAAATTATTTCTAAACGCATTCTGCACTTCTAGCACAGAGACTCTTCAGTCTGTTTTTACAGGGTCGGTAGCACAAATGTGTCTCCTCTGGTGTTGCGTTCATAGGTCTCGGTAACCATTTTCCATCAGGTGGTCCGGGTGTTTATCAGCCTGCCACCTAAGTTGTATAGTAAATAAAAAAATCTTACATATTTTTGGGCTTAGCGTGCAATTTTCTCTTTCAGATGTATAGGGGGGTCAGTTCAAAGTTGAATTCAAGTTTGTGGGGTCAGTGTTGTAACCGTTGTTCCGCGGCCGCATTCTGAAAAAAAAAGTCGTTCGAAAGTGTTTATGGTTTATCTGACGATTCTTACAAAAAAAATGTTAACATTTATTGTTGCAAATAAGATTATCTTCAACGTTTCTCAAGAATCCCTGAACGATTTTTATATCAAAGTTAAATTTCCCTTCATTTAATTCACCATTAGAGATTTCATCCTTGTGATTGACCCTATCGACGGATGGTATAAAAATACAGAATGTTATTTTTCGGATTTCAGTCAGTACGATTACCGGATGTGGGGATCCTTGAATGTAGTCTAGTTTCTTTATAAAAATAATGTAGGTAATGTTTTTTTAAGTGCCATTAGCTATCTTCAGTATTTAGAGTACCTTCCCTTCAGGCACGGTTCATTCAGTATATACTTTTTTTTTCGTTCTAAGACTGATGTTTCTAATCTTATTTGCGACCAAAAATGGCAACAAATATTTTTGAGGGACCTTAGTTCGTGAGATAAACCATAAGAATTATTTGAACACCTTTTTCCAAGATGGCGGCTATGGGACTAAGTTTGCAGCCCCACAAACTGGGATTTAATTTTATGCTGGGGTTAGTTAATAATTCAATGCCCTCCCAGATATCTAAAAGCATTCACCCTCTGGTGCCGGCTTGTTCTTGAATTTTCGGACATCCTGAATAACTATTGGTTCATCACGCTATATTCACATTTTTTATATTTTCACTTTATATCACTACAAATTATACAGTTGGTATTATTATATTTATTACTTTTTGTTACAAATATCACTTCGGTTTAGGCGCCATTATAAAGGAAGAGTTGACAGTAATGCTATCTAGCGGCGTAAAGGCAGAAATAGAGGCATTGGCACCTACTGCGGCAGCACTGTGTGATGCGTATATTCCAGCGAAAATAATGAAGGATTGCTATTTAGGACAATAAATATAGATGTAATAAATTATGCTTATGGTTTTTTTTCAATCCTAAGTATTATATTTATAATAATATCGTTTTGATAATTTGTTAAACTGCAGACTACTGCCATCTAGTTTATATTTTTAAAAGTTTACATTTCTGGGCACTTCAGGGCGCTCACCTAATGTGGGTTTAACGTAGTTCGACTGTACAGACACAGATGGCGTAATTAAAGAAAGCACATTTTTTATTAATTTACTTTTATTTCGCCATCTACATTATCGTCGAGTACTTGGCTTAGCACATCCAGATATCCTATGTATGTTCCTTTGCTTGGTAACTAGAACCAAAGATTGTCTACTCAACAGAAATTGAGTCACAGAATGGATGTGACTCCAAACATGCAACCGCTAGATTGCTTTGTCTTTGTAAGATTTTTTCGGTAATTCATAGAATAAATATTAAATCGATTGCTTATAATCTATTTATATTTATACAACGTGATACGACAAAGAACTACCTATACATTATCTGTGGGCAATATACGTTGTCTGTTATCCAAAATATTCGAATTATTTCTTAATATTGCATATAATATAAAACCTTTTTGGGAATTCGTTGACAGTTTGACGTAGTGTCTTCATGCGGTGTTAAATTGACAATATGCAAAAAATGTGATAGACGATTATAAACTGAGACACCAGATATTTATAATATTATATCGTTCATCGCTTTCTCCATAAAATGTATTGACAAAATTAAAGTTCTGTAACAATCATGGATAATAACGGTGACATCTCCAAAGACAAAAGGTCTGTTAGTAAAGTGAGATCGTTGAATAATCCGCAGCTACTGAGGCTTAACTGCGAGCCAGCCAAACGAAAGTCATCGAACGTTAACGAGGCTGTGAGGTCTTTGGACTTGGCTTTGGGTCGACTGAAGAAGAGCAAGCTGGTTAACTGGGAATGCAGGCCCGGTCCAGGCACGCAGCAAGCCTCCGAAATGTTTATGGACATGTGCAACAGTCAACAACTACCTCAGGGATTAGACAACGCATCTTTGATGTCGATGAATTTTTCCCATTATGAGCTTATGCGAAATTTATCCCGCTCGAACTGTAACTCTGATGGTGCGTTCAGCGGCAACACGGGAAGCGTCACAAATGCAGACATAAACGTTAAAAATGAGCACTTGGAGAGGTATTTCCGCAGTATCGAAATTTGGTCGAAGTACTATAGGGACTGTGGCCCCAGCAACATACATTTAGAGATGCCTGAAAAGTAGATATTCTTATTATCCAGAAGTGTAAACTGTCTCTTGTCCAAATAAAACTGCTCGATGAACGATTATGTAAATTTCAAAATTTTATTTATTCAAAGAAACTTTACAATAATAACAGAATAATTTCAGAATTTTACAAATTAAACGTACCAATCTATACAACACTGTAACTCTTAAACGAGACGATAAGATTTATAACACTGATTAACAATAACGTAGATTTTTAGATGATTTTTCTAGGGCCATAGAACGGCGCGACCTTGAATACAATATCTTACATTATAGAACATTCAATTGTGTTTTTAATCTGGTAGATTTTACTTATTTTTCATTTCTTACTCAAATTACTAGCAAACCACATTATGTAAGTCATTGTATTCATTTATTTATCGTTCGATTTCAATCTAACCGCTAAGGGAGCAATCCGCGGCACTCTAAAGATACAAGGCGGACACTACGCTGCATTCCAACTGCACTCCACCCACACTGTGTATAGCGATAAGTGTGATAACCAATTTGTTTTGAAAATAAAACCATGCACCAACTACACTGATTTTATTAAATATTTCCCCAGATGAGAAAATTGTTTGCAGCATTAATAAATAATGTCAGTACTTCTAATTTTTATTCAGGCACTCGAAATTATGAACACTTTTGTGTGTAGGTTGAGTGCAGTGTAGCGAATAATGCAGGGATCCTAAGAACACAGCATTACTGATTCACATTTATACCACATCCATTGAATCTGGATAAACTAGGACGAAAATCTAAATTTATATAGAGATTTTATCGAAGGACATTAGACAACCAAAATTAACGTTTACGTAGCTGATAGAGTTGGAAAAGTGAAATAATTGACATAGTCATCACATAGTTTCTACGTTCCTGCATCAAGAATAAGACAAGGTACGGAAGCTTTCGCTGTACTGGAAGACTAAGGACTATAGACTTCGAAAGTAGCAAAGTCAGGAGTGAAGCGGCGTGCAAACGATTAGATCCGTCATCGTGCTAATATTTAGTAACAACCCGGCAAGTATGTCGTTTCTTTATATAAATACTATATTATATGAATTTAATTGGTGTTATCCGCTGAATATTCCATATTTATTTTAACTTATGAGAAATTGAAAGAATTCTTAATTATCACGAGCAGGCCGAGCTGTGCGCACGCGCCGTGCGTGGGGCGCGCGGGCGGCGGCCCCGGCTCCGGACGCCGGCGACCGCGGCAGCGGCTCCTCGTCTCACATTGTATAACTAGAGAACATTCGCTAAACAAATCAATACGTACAACATGATGTAAAATTTAAAGCACCCGGTTTCCGAACTCTCTCGTATTTTATCTAACTATAAAATCTCGTATGTTGTATGATGTACACGTAGCCCGTATTATATTATATTGTCTATGATTTGTTTCATAATTGGAGAACAAAGCAATATTGTTTATTTTAATGGAAGAATTTTCAAAATATCTAAATTAACATTAACCTTAGCATAAATATTTTTAATAATTACAACGAATTCGATTTCACTAGGCCCTACGCAATGTCAGATGGAGACATTATAACTATTTAATATTATTTAATCCATTATCGTTACAATTATGCAATAGAAGAATCACAGCATCCTTAAGACCATAACGGCAATTGAAATTAATCTCATCGACGTATCGTAGGTATTTAATTAGTACAATGATTGTAAAATTTAGACCAAATTGGCAGTCTTCACAAACATGGAATGTACGATATGCGTCTATGCAGGTATCCGATAACACTTAACAAATATCGGTGAATGTTTATCTCTATACAACAACAATGAATTATCTAGTTATGTCGCAGTTATGGAAATTAACAACAATGGAGTGGGTGGCACAGACAACTACCGTGTGCCCCCGAACACGCCTTCCTTACTATCTTGTACTCTATGTACAGAGATAGATATCATAATTGTAGATATCCTGATTTAAAAACTTAGACTGCATTACTGAAGTATCTATCAGAAAGGCAAATTTTCTAGCTCAATTTATAATCTATTTTGTACAAGCTTAATACTCAAAGTGTAACGGTTTTGAGTTCTACAGTTATATTCACTGACTACGAAGTATTTTAGTATGTTTTCAAGAGATACTGAATCTATTTTATTTGTAACAGCCGTTCGATACGAATCTGTCCTCAAATACCGCCGTCCTTTTTGGGCTCCGAATATCGACTCGTTCGTTGGGCTCCTATACTGATCATTGATGTACTTATACTAGGAAGATTAGGAAATGGTGATGTGATGGAGCCAAAGCAGCTAAGGTTAGGGGATGATCAAGGTCACTTCATTTCTAAACATTATAAGTCACTATAAAACGCGCTTCATCTATCAAATTACATATGATAAGAATAATTCTATGTACATTGTCGCATGAGGTATTTCAACAGCGCTATAATTTTACAAAACATAACATTACAAACATCTGTAACATAAAGAGTTATTTCCAAAAGGCCTAGTTAAATTCCCTAAATGATAAGCTCCTCATTTCGTAGTTTATATGTTTAACAACAATAACTGCAATAAACAATCTCAGTAAAACTATGGTGTTTCAGATGACAAATTAAATAATTGTTAAGGTTCCTGTCAGTCAGCTTAAATTACACATAAGTGGAACCATCTTAGTAACCATGTTATTATAACATTATGTACAAGTAGACTTTTCTATAGAAATAGATAAAATAGAAAAGCTTGATAGTAAAGGCGCAGTAGAAAATAGTATTAAAAGCTTAATTGAATAAGCTCGGAGTAGTTATCGTCATGACTAGCTGAGGTCATGATCTTTCCGAGATGTATTGTTTCTCGTTGGCATTATAAAATGTCTGTTAACTAGAGAGACTTCTCAACCATCATTTAGAATTTATTCCCTATCTAGGCTCATAAGAGCTGGCAAAAGACACAGTACGATAGTTTAGGCGAATGGTGCTGAAGCTGAATCATGGATTCGATGAGGAAATATTGAACTTGAAGAATTTATTTTACTCTTGAAGTCTGTTGTCACTCATATCTATCTATTACAAAATAAACCTAACAATATTTAACTAAATACTAGTGTTTTAATAATTCAATTCATGCAACTTCTCGTAACAAATTTCATAATAATCTAAAACTAATCACAAGAGGTCTCGCACTCACACCGTCGATACATCGAGGTAGTCAACGAGGCCTACACAAGGCGTCGTCGCTGAACCGAACGTGGGGAACACATTTTATTAAAGCACTATGTCTCATGTACATATTTACAATAGTTATTACGATAACAATAAGATGTACGAGTGGGTGTGAGGGGCTGCTCTATCTGTCGGGCGGCGGCAACTTGGTGTCCTCAGGGTCAAGGGACAGGCACTCGCGGAGGTAGTCTTCCATGGATCGGTACACGTGTTCGATAACACCTTTCAAATCGTGACCTTCATCGGCGTATGCCTGGAATGAGAGTTCTAATATTATGCTTTGTTCAGAGGTTTATTAGTCTTTTATTTATTAAATCACCAGAAACTAAAGATAGACTTAGATAAAAAATCATTTTGAATAAAAATAAGGTAGGTACCTAAAATTTATTTATTTATTTTCTCTACATAACATACAATAGTGTAGTACTTAAATATTATAATAACATAAATAACATAAAGTGTAATTTTTGATAAATCTCTCAAGGAACATGTAAAAAGATTTGTGCCGTCCGTTACTTCATTGAGTATATGTAAGGTAACGCACACCTTTGCCTAGTAAATTAGTTCTAGCACTGGGCATTGCTAGTAGAAAATATGGCCATTCTATATTTCTTGTACAGGATTAAACCAGAAGATTTTTTACACGGGTTCACTCACACAGTGAACCGGCATCGTGTAAATAACTCCGTAATAGGTATGCCCACAAGACTGATCGAAAACGGTTTCCCGAGAGAAACCATTACAGAGAAATGCAGCCTAAAGATTATACGTCACTCACGTATAATCCTTTAGGTATGTGACAGTAAACACATGCCTAGATTGACGGTAACTTATAATATTTTCTGGGCCCGTATAATTAGCGTTCCATTGGATACGGTACACGTCTCACGTGATGCAAATAAGATTTAGTGCTGTCAGTGGGCAGACCAAAAGCTTGTCCAGCTTTGTCTTCTAAACTGACGGCACAGAAACTCTGTGCTTATAGGGTTGGTAGCGTGCGTGTGACTTCCCTGGTGTTGCAAACGTCCGTAGGCCACGGTAACCACGTTTCATCAAGTGGGCCGTGTACTTGTCTGCCTAAGTGTAAAGGTATACCTACTTTATCAGACTGTATCCGTTCTATCTGCCATAGTGCAGCTGAAGAAACCTACCTGATATCTGAAGAGCACTCCCGCGTCAGTCAAGGCTCTGGCTAACTGCAGCGCGTGCGGGTAGGGCGCGGACATATCAGCGAGTCCGTGCACCAGATACAGCGCGTGCGGCGGCACGTGGTGGGCACGCTGCGACGCGTCCGCTTCTACGTAACCCTTGTAGTTCACTGAAGGCTGCCCTAGTATGCGTTCCGTAAACGCAACGTCTGGAAAGTAATGGAACGTAGTTTTTTAAAGTGAAAACTTCTTTAGCGGCACTGTACTTTTTTTGGAATGGGTAAAAATTTCTAAACTCGAGTCAGGACACGTGGCCTGATCGAAAATTCGTAAGACGGATGGAGAAAGGACAGGCGGCGCAGGGCGCTTGCGCGAATGTTCGTGTGTGTTAATGTTACAGCGTGCCGTAATATCAAAAATGCACAACGTTAATATTCAAGTTTTCACTTCTGCCGGCACTCTCGGAGTGCAACCCGTCGTTTTTTTTTCGAATGAATAAGGGTTTTAAGAATATAACTTTATGTGAGGAGTAATTATAGAATATATATATGGTATTATAATATAAGCGTCGGTAGCTTAATGGTTAAGGAGGATTGAAAGGTCCCGGGTTCGAATCCTGGCCATTACACTACCAGCGTGAACCCACTCCTAACACAAGCAATTTCGCTTACCTGGAGGAGGGAGGGAATATTAGTAACTTTGGTTGTAATGTTCTTTAAAAAAATATATATATTAAGACGATTCAATAATGAAATAAAATAATATTAATGTTAGTTAGTTGCACCACTTAGGTTAGCTAGTTATGATGTGTCTTTTCAATATGTTATTTTAAAAAGGATAGTATTTAAACGTATATCAAAAAGAGTACGTTTTGTACGACAAAATAATCCAAATTCACATCAAAAATACTGATTGAGCACCAACAAACTACTGCAAGTAAGTACACTCGAGAGCAATGAATCCGGGTCACTTAAAGAATGTTAAAAATCTCGGAAACTAAAAATGATAGGTTAATGCAATAAATTGTATTTAATAGACAATGTAATACTCCTTAAATGAAAGTAAAAAAAATATGAGTCACCATACATTTTATTAACACAAAATTACATAAAGAAAAAAACTGCTGATCTCTCCTTAAAACAAAAATAGGAAACATGAAATTTTTGAACTTTATTACGATTTTCTTGAATTTTAATACTTCGTATTGCCTCCTCGTGCTTCCATTACTGCGTTTACGCGGTTTGGCATGCTGTACACCAAGTTCCTTATACGATTTTGGGGAATATTCTCCCATTCCTCTGTGAGAGCAATTTTGAGCTCACGAAGCGTGATTGGGGGAGGGTTTCGTTGTTTTACGCATCTGCCTAGCTCGTCCCAAGCATGCTCGATCGGGTTGATATCCGGGCTGCGCGCTGGCCACTCCATACGAGTAATGTTCATCTCTTGAAGGTAGTCATTCACAATCCTACCTGTATGAGGTCTGGCATTGTCATGCATAAATATAGCATCCTCACCTAAATTGACCATAAATGGACCAACGTGATCATTGAGGATTTCTTCCACATATCTTACGCTAGTTAAAGAGCCGTTTTCTATGATCACCAGCTCTGTGCGACTTTCAGAAGAAATTCCGGCCCACACAAGTACAGACCCACCACCGTAGGCTACTTTTTCTTCGATGCATGCTTGCTTGAATCTTTCCCCTGGTCTTCGATACACTCTGTGTCTTCCATCGTGCTTGTAGAGCATAAATTTTGATTCGTCGGAGAACATAACTTTTGACCAATCTTCAATACTCCAATTTACGTGGCTCTGGGCATAACTTAGTCTCGAAATACGATGCCCACGCTCCAGTTTAGGGCCGTTTGCAGGTCTAAGGGGTTTTAAGTTAGATTCAGCAAGCCGACGTCTTACTGTCCATGCACTTGGGTTACTTCCTCCGAGGCGTCGAAACTGATTGGTGAGTTCAGTTCCTGTGAGAAAGCGATTTCGAAGCATGGTGTTCACCAAGTATCGGTCTTCTCGTGCTGTGGTACACCTGGTTCTGCCCGTTCCTGGTCTGCGTAGGTTAGAACCAGTTTCTTCGTAACGTCGGAGAACTCTTTGTACTGTTGACAGCGACACACCGACAGTCCTGGCTGTATCGCGCTGACTCCGGCCGGTTTCCAGCATTGTAAGTATTCTGGTGCATTCTTCAGGCGTAAGCGACATAATTTCAGCTTGATTAATGAATATAGAGCACTATCAACATGGTTTATGTACCCACATAAATGACAGATTACAAACAAAAGCAACACCAAATGCTGTAATTTCGTAGTTCCATCTTCGAAAGTGGCCCTTTTTCAAATTTGATTTTTTTATGATATAACTTTACAATAACTAAGAAGTTTTAATACCTTCATTTAAGGAGTATTACATTGTCTATTAAATACAATTTATTGCATTAACCTAGCATTTTTAGTTTCCGAGATTTTTAGGATTCTTTAAGTGACCCGGATTCATTGCTCTCGAGTTTAGTTAGTTAGCAACCAACCAACCAACCAATTATATAAAAAATTACCACAAAGACATAAGGCGGGAGCTCCGTGGGTGGTGATCATCATTAGATGCACAATCAGTATTTTTACTGAACGCGAAAATATTATCTTTTTAAAAACTCAGTTTATAAATATTTTTCAGTTTAGAAACTCATTTTAAAGACTAAACCGACATTGAACCACAAGTCCGTCAATTAGTAAAAATAGTAAAAAAACCTAAGTTTTATAGCTGTTTATGTATAGTTAAGTAGGTACCTAAACTAATGGAATATAGTAAAAAAAGGTAGTTGTAGAATACTTTTGCGAAAAATAAACTCATTAATGCTTACACGAGTTATTTATCAGTAACATAGAAAATGAGACTTAGAAAGTTATGCATTAATTGCAATGTATTTGCGAATCGTTATTCACGTAGATACGAATAATAATTCGATTCTTTACGAAGTTTTCGATTTTGGAAACACCTGAAACCATCTGGATTTCCAAGTTTGCCACAGCGATGTATTTCTTCAAGGTTACCGACTTGGACATAAAAATTAAAATTTTTTTTTAATATATTACACGTCAATAAGACTTCGCCTTGCCTGATGGTAAGCTGAAGGCAAAGTCTCAGATAAGAAGGTCACCATTACTTACACATACCATGTGACAATGGTGACACTCTGCTTGACGGTCTCATCATATATGCTTTTTCACACCCCGCTTAAAGGACCGTAGGCAGAAGGAAACACTTGCGCTGGTAATGAATTCCAGGCCTTAATGGTGCGATAGAGGAAAGAGTCACCGAACCACTTGGTTCTTGATCGGATGTTCTGCACTGTGTGCGGGTGACATCTAAGACCTGCACGTGTTGTCCTATGTAGGAACCTATGTAGGTAATATAGAAACATTCTTGTTCTATTATTTCTCTCATTTCTATGGTTGCCTGTAAGAGATTGCCGCAGAGCGATAAGGCTGCCATCTGTACGTATCCTACCACATTGTATCTCTCAAATTGTTGTGTTGGTGTACAATAAAGACGCATATTAACACTTACTATAATAAAGCCAGTCAGTGATGGGCGAGACGGCGATGCCACACTTGAGCGTGGACTGCTGGCTGCCCAGCAACATCGCCGTCACATACCCACCGTAGCCCCAGCCCCACACTGCTACGCGGGTCACGTCCAAAAATTTGAACGTGTCTAATAAATATCTGAAACAGAACAATTAATATAATTACGTTATTATCTTTTAATAAAAATAACATAACATAAACTCACGCCTATATCCCCGAATGAAGAGGTGCTAGCACCCACATTTCGCCAGTTTATGTTTAGGTCCCAATGTAAATAGGTGGCGAGCTTATTGCCATTAACCGGGCGCTTATAAACCTGCGATAAATACACACATAACTTCGAAAAGTATCGAAAAGTCATTGGTGTGTGCCATGGTAAACCTGGGATCGAACCCGAGACCTCGTCTCAGCAGTCCATTACCCATACCACTAGGCTACCGCGGTAATAAAAATATTATAAGTAATTGAAATTACTACGATTCTAGTTCAGCTGAATTGCTTGTAGAATAGAATATAATAGAATGTCTTTATTTGTAAAACATAATTATGTATACAGATATTAAAAGTAATAGGCTCACTATGTTTTGCCGCTTGGGCATACAAATTTGTTTAGTAGCTACCTAGGCAATTGTCACAATGTCATAATATTATAAATGTCACAATAATATAATATAATAAATCCATAAAAAGAAACATTAAATAATATCAACAAAATATAAAAAGAAATCAAATTGAATTGAGAAAATGTCTTATAAATTGAAATATACGGTATGAATAAAAATAAAAAAGAATAGTAAAAATTAAAAAAAAACAACTTGTATTGAATTATTATTTAGAAATTCATCTAGTGTAATAGCATTTATCTATTAATAATGATTGTAGCGATTTTTTAAATTTAAATATAGGCAATGATGTTATATCCTTTGGGATTGTATTAAAAGTTTTTGGAGCCATACCAAATATACTTTTTTCCATAAGGGCTGTCTTACAATTTGCATTGCATAGTTTATCTACATATATTATTGTATTTTAGTGAGTTTACTGTGGAAATGTAGTGGTCGGGGTTTGATCCGTACCGTACTATACCTATATAGACATTTCACGGGTTTCATATGTGCTTCTATTATTAACTATTGTTAGTGTTAATGGCAATAGGCTCGCCACCTACTACATTGGGACCTAAATAAAAATAAATAAATAAATATTCCACAACATTCTACACAACGCTATCTAGACCCGTGGTAAGCATAGCTTAACTAGCTTGTGTTATGGGATCTAGAATGCGGATAAACATACTTAGATACATTTTTTTTTTTGTAAATACATACATATTATACATAGAAACACCCAGACCAATGCAAATATACATATTCATGCATACAAATATTTGCACTGAGCGGGAATCGAACCCGCGCCCCCTGCATAGCAGTCGAATGCTCTACCGCTACGCCACGGAGGTCGTCGAAATATAAACTGGCGAAATGTGGGTGCTAGCACCTCTGCCTACCCCTTCGGGGATATAGGCGTGAGTTTATGTTATGTATATTATTTATTTAAGTAAATGAAAAAAAAAACAGCAATCGCGTGATGAAAATTTGATACCATAATCAGCAATATCCTTATCTGATTAAGTGGTTAAACATGGTTCCTGCCCGAAGCGATGGTGTAGTGGATCTCAGCGAAAATAACAGAAGGGATTACCGATCTCCCCTACGGCTGGCGTATAAGACGTTTAAGAAATACTCCACAGCAAACATCGATACAACTCATGAAAAAGTGCCCATTTGATGGGTAATCTTAGCAATGAAAAATATAGAAATGTTTACAAAATGTGGGTGTTGTATCTCTTTTCATTTCGTCACAGGTACTATTCTATTCGGTGGCGGCGAGCCTCGCGCTCCTGCCCGTTTCCGGGGACGAGTTGGGGACTCTATAGTCCCCACACCCGAGAAGAGGGCCGGATCGTGAAAGATGGCCCTGGGTCGGCCGGGGTGCGAGGGATATGCCTGTCAACCTCACCTTCGGCAACCAAAAAGACCCACAGGCGGCGTGCGTTTTAGTCGGTTTGAGTCCGACATAACCTCTTCCACCGGCTCCGGTGGGGAGGTACCCGTGGGGATATTGCGCACGTAAAAAAAAGGTACTATTCTATTCTAAGTTGTTCTCATAATGTTAAAATGTGCGCACCTAATAACAGCCAACTGGTCAGCGACCTCGACGCCGCCTAGCCTCCCCCTCAGCAAGGCTCTGGGCAGGCCTCTCGCACCTGCAACGTCCAGCTTCACGTACACAACATCGTTACGTGAGGACATGTACGAGCCCCAGTCCACAAGGAACTCGTCCGTCACTTGCTGACTGCCCGGCCTGCCGTCTCTGGAATTAAATTCAAAAGAATAACATTTCAGTAATCATCATCATCTACATAGAGATTTCCAAGATACGTTTAATGTTTTCACTTCGGAGCTAGGGGTTCTGTTATTGTTTATGATTGGTATATAGACTTTCACGTGAACAATTGCCTTCTAACCTCCCCACACCGACAAGAAAATCTTCACCAGTACTTCATCCGTTTTTTAGCAAGTACTTCAACCAGCAGGTGAGGCTGGATTGAGTCTGAAAAGGCGTTGGTACAGTCATATATGCCTTTTACACAAGCGCAATAAAATTAATGTTCAATACGTCGCGTCGCGTTGTAATGCTACTTCTATGTGTTTAGGGTTACGAATAAAACATTTATCCATCTAAATACAAGCCTGTGTGAATCTTTGTTACTAAAAAGTTGATGAAGCCAATTTGTATTATTTGAAAACTTCAGTTTTATTTGGTGTCTACGAAAACTTGGCACTCACTTTACAATGTTTTCAACTTTTGCCGCGATGTTTTAATTAGGTGATATTAAAACTTCTGTTGGCAATGATTTTAGATACGTTACTAGGTAATTTGGCAAATGACAATGTTAATAACCCAGACTTAATTATAAAAAAACTATAATAATAACAATTAAAAAAAAAACTTGAAAAAACAAATGAATTCAAGAAAATTACTATTGTTGGATGATTAAATGCAAAATTAAAAACGATAAAGTATCAACGGGTGCTACTTTTACTATTCTTATAATTTAATGATTTTTATTTTAACTACAGGATAGTACCGAATTGAAAAGTTTAAATATTTAAGTAGTAACGTACACATGGACAAGCACAGGGAAAGCAGCGTCTCGCAGCTCCTCTCTCCAGGACGGAGGCAGTAGCAACTGTACACGCGCCTTCGAGCCACTGCCCAGCTGCACCTCGAATGAGCGCCGAGTTGGTAGCGCCAACTCGCGCAATCGTACTGATCTGTATATATTCACACTTATTGTACTTGTAATAAATCATATTCAAAAAAAAAAAGGTTCAATAGTACGACAGTTTTATAGCTTATTCATATTTTTTGTAAGTGTTTAGCACAACTCATTCATTTATATATCTATAGATCTTATATAAATGAATGAGTGTGATGAGATACTATTGTGAGCTCGAGTTACAATCTGAGTATTTATATCTTCAGTTAGATAAATAAAATGTACATAAAAGGGTCCATTCTGTAGAGTTTCTTTGATTATAAATATATACAGAAATGCTTACCTATAAGGCCTCGTGTCATATAATATTCTCTCTAGCTTCTGAGTTTTAGCATCGTGCAGTCCAGCCAGTGGGGGTCCAGGACCTCTGCACTCTAAAACGTAGAGGGTGATCCCGAGCTTTGGCCGCGACGGCGCGAACACGGCGCTCCAGTATGAACAGTTCGCATAATGCAGCCGTGCTGGCCACACTGCCATCTCACACGTCAAGCACCGCGGTTCCTCTCGTTCTGCCCGCGCTTTAACAGAATTGCTGCCACCGCCGTAGCTCGGGTCTCTAACTACATAAACCTGTCTTTGTCCAGGCCTGTCTGCACTGCCTGTTTTAAACAATACACCAGTTAAAACTCGCAAGACGAAAACATTATTGTCACACTGTAATTGCAGTCACAAAATCACACGCAATGCCCTGATTGAAAAATATCACATCCATATCAAATGAGAGGAATAGTTGTTATTGTACAATGTGACGGAGACATAGGGTGAATATGATAGGTGAATTATTTGTAAAATAAAACACTCAACTCTATTCAATCTAAATACTTAATTTGATTTGCTTCCTTCACCAAATCTGGATGTAGTTTAGGTATTGATAACTTATCTTTGTCTAAACCTAATAAGAAAATAAAATATAATAAAAATTACATGATTAAAAAAAACTATTTATTGAAATTTTAAACCAATTAATATGCTAACTACTTTTATCGGTATAAATTGCAAAAATTGAATGACTAAGACGGGACTTCAACACTCGCAGTCCCGTATTCATATTCAACAGTGTTCATTATTGTTCAGTTGGTCAGAACATTCCCTGTCAGGGACTGATCGCGGGTGCAAGTCCCGTCTTCGATATTCACTTTTACCTATCTACTAAAGCGATAAAAATCGATAATTTATAATAAGATTTAATTACCTAAATAATAAACAAAGTGGTTCTCCTGGTCCCATGCCAGGATCTTGGCAACCTCGACTTTGCCGTGTGAGAGCACAGCCATTCGCTGGCGCAGTACATCCACGTGCTTGATGTGCGTGTAGTACTGGCCGCCACCCTCTTGCACGGCAGCTAGTAAAAGAAATGCACTACCATCTTCTGAGTACACTGGCTGTTGGTACACATCTAACCAGGGCTCTTCTGTTGCTTTTTCGGAATGCGTCTGAAAAAAACATAGTTAAGTTAACGTTTATGAACAAGCAAATCCAAGAATACTGGGATGATAAACAAGCTTGGAAATGAGCTGTTCGCTCTACTATGCTACTCAAGTAAATTTTTGTATTTAGATTGCATGTATGAGTGTATGTTTGTAAATAGACAAAAAAAAAAATGCCCGCTGAGTTTCTTGCCGTAGTCTTCTCAGGTCGGAGCCGCGTTTCGAACCGGTGGGCTATTTGCTCAACTGGTTTTCATGTTTCCTTTTTTATTGACGTTTTGTAAGTTCCGTTTTAATGGTCTATGCAGAATAAATGGTTTTTGACTTTGACTTTGACTTTGGCTAACTTGACTATCGTACCGAACTTCATTGATGTGGCATCATTAGTTTACAGTCAAAGTTTTTTAAATATTTAGGTCATCAAATTGAATGCACCCCATCCGATAGTACACTGGGTGTAATCTAAAGAATAGTGGCCACTATTACACATACTGTGGCAAGAATAGCGGTTCCTAACTTACGGTATAGACAGATATTTTTTTCATTTCCACACCCCGTTTAAAGGAACCAGGATTGAAGGAAGAAGGAAACTCGTGGTGGTAAAGCGTATAAAGATTTTTACTAAACATACTAAGACTAAATCTACGTATTGGTGATAAGTAGGTATTAATACCTCTGTACAAGTCCAGTTAGGTGCGTAGCAACTGCTATAAACTGTAAGATTTTGCGCTCGATTCATCCACACTACACCTACATGAGAATTGTCTTTGCCCACCCACTGGGCTGATATGAGATAATATTCCCTGGAAAAATAAACAGGCATTTACACAGAACTTTTCCGAAAATTAAACAACGACGATTTAAAAAAAACTCACATTCCATCTAATGTACTTGGCGGCTTTACTTCCCATCTCGGCGGGGCGGTTGAATTCTGTACACTCACTATCGACAGTGTTACCTTGGGTATTGAACTGCCAGGCTAAAAGGTAAACATTACATTTACTACTATTTACTGACATATGACTTCTTTACAAGAAAGTTTCCAAAAAAGGTGTAAAGACTATAGAGACATATTAGGTAATTCTGCAGCGAAGAATCCTTTAGGTGGCAGACAAGCACACGGCCCAGCTGATTAGAAGTGGTTACCGTAGCCTATTGACGTATGGAACACCAGGGGTGTAACACTCGTACTGCCGACTCTGACGAAACCTTTTAATGCCCTTCTTGAAGAACTCCTACTCTTTGTATGAATGAAGAACTATTACGAATTACCTAATGTTGAGCAAGAAATATTAGATTTTAAATAAATAAATTAAGATAAACATCTTAATTGTTTTAAGGTTATCAAAGTAAATTGTAACTGACCGTGGGATATCTGATAGTAATTTGGTCTGGAAATATGGTGTGTACAGTGATGTTGTTGGTGGGCAGCAGGAAGCCGGCCCGCACTGCGCCCGCGCCGCCGATGCCGTCCGCGATGCGCGGCAGGCGGAATTCGGAGACTGCGCTGTCGTCGTACTGCGCGTAGAGCACCAGCGTACCGTCCGACGAACCCCATGTCGCCGACGATCTTTTCGTCACCTCCTCTGTTGAAGTTTATTTTTAATACTATGTATTATTAATAACAACTATGCCACCCGTGACTATGAGTAGCCAATAACTAGTGCAATTAAAAAAAATGCAAAACAATGATTCCAATTATTTACACCTATCTAATATTTGCACGGAAACCTTCGGTTCTACACACGCGCACACACACACACACACACAATTATAACATATAAATACTATTTAAACTGTTGGTTGATGGCACTTGGTGGAATTTGTTGTTACCCATATTGAGAACACACTTTTTTATTTTTACATATAGGACACGTCAATTGGACTTCGCCTTGCCTGATGGTAAGCTGAAGGCAAAGTCCCAGAATAGAGGGTCACCATTACTTACACATACCGTGTGACAATGGTGACACTCAGCTTGTCGGCCTCATCATATGCTTTTTCACGCCCCGCTTAAAGGACCCGGGACTATAGGAAGAAGGAAACACGTGAGCTGGTAATGAATTCCAGGCCTTAATGGTGCGACAGAGGAAAGAGTCTCCGAACCGCTTGGTTCTTGATCGGATGTATTGCACCGTGTGCGGATGACATCTAAGACCTGCACGTGTTGTCCTGTGTAGGAAAGGGGAGGGTGGGACTAATTGGAAGAGCTCATCAGAACACTCCCCATGGTACAGACGGTAAAATACAGCCATGGACGCAACATCTCTACGCATCTGTAAAGGTTCTAGGGTGTTCGTGACCTCGGGATTCCCAATGATGCGGACCGCACGTCGCTGCAACCTGTCGAGAGCATCTAGTAAGTACTTTGCTGAACCATCCCAGAGATGCGAGCAGTATTCCACACAGGAGCGAATTTGTGTCTTGTATAGAAGACACCGCTGCTCCGGCGTGAAAAACCGTCTCACTCTGTTCAGGACTCCGAGTTTTCGTGAGGCTGTTTTGATGATACTTTCGATGTAATTTTTGTTATTCAGGTTACAGCGAACATCCATACCTAGGATATTGAGATTGTTCTGCAGTGGCAGTGGCGTGCTCTGAAGAGTGAGGAGGGGAAGGAAAGAAGATACTACTTGACTTAACTACACTTGTAGTTTTTCCACAGTATTATTTATTAGACCTGACCGGTTTCGTCTTACGGTATCGGCATCCTCAAAGGTTCACAATAACAGTTCAGAACATTCTTCTATAAACATTACGATGCTCATTGCGAAACCCTCATACGAAATGTGGCTGAGTGTCGCAATGTTCGAAAATGGTCGAAGAATGTTCTTAACTGTTAGTGTGAACCTTTGAGGATGCCGTAAGGCGAAACCGGTCAGGTCTAATAAATAATACTGTAGAAAAAAATTCAAATGTGTGCTTAATATGTGTAACATATCAAGAACACTTCTAACAATCACACATAAATTTATAGACTACCTACACTACATGAACAGCTATTAATATTTTTTTTACTTTTTTATGTAAACCATTTGTTATTGTTGTTTATATTAACTACTCGAAGTAGGGCTATGAACCTATGTCATGTTTTCGGAGAGGATCGGCGCTGCAAGCCGATATACAGGCCGTACTAAACTTACTTTTTATTAGTAACTTAGCCCATATTTATCTATTAACAATTTAAGCTTAAGTTCATTTGCGTAATAATAAATAAATAAGCGTAAGACAAAGCGATTATGTCGCAATTGAATAACCGACTGAATCCTGAAGACCTGGCTGTCATTATGTAACGAGAACTGTAAAAAGGGGGTTTTAAGGTAGTTTTAAGAGTGTTAAGTGATACACATAATTAACTTAAATGTAAAAAATGTGTAAAAAGAAGAAAGTAATGTGAATATAGGTAATAATGTCTACCTGGCTACTTAGCGATCTCATCCTATTCTTCTCTTAGAGTAATTCATCCGCTCATGTCACATTTATAACCATTGGTTATAGATAGTATCATTAAATTTGATAAATTGTGAATGTCGCCTCTCTTTAATGATGTTAGTGCGGGGACGAGACTCACATAGGAAGTCGGCACGCAATGTTAGTGGACATGACTGCAATGGTTATGTGTAATCACCAGATGAACACCCTTACTCGTACTAGCTGATGCTTCATGACAACCGAACTAATGGAACTGCAGAGTTGCAGAAATCATCGATAGATCAACCGGCTTAGCAACCGGTCTAGCCTCCGGACTTGCAACCGGACTTGCAACCGGACTAGCAACCGGTCTAGCAACCGGGTTAGCAACCGGGGTAGCTCCTGGACTATCTACTGGACTAGGAACTGGACTACTGCTACTATAGATTTTGTATGTACCTTGATATAGCCAATCTGAGACACCATTGTAAACGACACCGGGACTTGCGTCGGAGGTAAGTCGCAACAGTGGTGCCCTCTTCGCGGGCGGTCCTGGTCGTGCCAACACTTCGTTGTCGGCCACCAGCAGCAGCGATCCATCTGTGCCCAGCCACGCTGCATGCTGCCATTCCCAGGAGCGCTGGCCCTCGCCGAACAAGGGCATGTGATGGCTGTAAGAAACTCTAATTAATATGTTGTAATATCTATATTATTTAGGTATTTAGTTTCAAAAATCAATGCTGGCTGAAGTTGGCCTACACAGATATAGTGATTTTTGAAAGGCTAGCATTTGCCAAGAGTATAAGGACAGAAACAAATGCTAGGCAGAAAGAAAAAGAAATAGTATAAATATATATAAAGAAAATTCTTTCACTTTTATATGGTCTGATTGACAAGTATACGTATTTATAAGTACACTCATATATTTATTAAACAATCACATATTTAAATCGTTTAAAAAGATTTGATAATTACTAAAATTCTCAATTTAGTTTTATTTTGAGCCCGTGGTCACGACAAATAAGTTCCGAGTCATGTCGTAACCACGGATGCTGCAACGCTTCCGAAACGACGGCAAATTTTTTTTATGATTTTTACGCGAAATGTTCTGAACCGTTATAAAATTATAAATAAATAAATAAATATGTATAGTAACTATGTATAGTTTGAATCAAGGTGTTTAATATACGCATGTTTGATATATATATGTTCGAACACATATGCATATTCAAGTATACAACAGTAAACTCTTGCTTCAGACAGAACTCTATTAGAAATTAATACAGGCATTGAAATAGGGTACCTACTTGTTTCCTCAACACGAGCTTACCACGCGAGGTTTGCAACAGGTGTGTTGTATAAAACGTAATCTGAACATTCCTACACATTTATTTCAAGTAGATTTAAACTTAAATTCTGTTTTATATTCTCGGAGATACACTAAGTTTTAGGTGGTCATTCGACTTCGTAAAGTATTGCCTCCCCGCCCGAATGCGGCCCTCTACCGCATTAAAATTCCGCTCGCAAATTTTGAAATAAATTGGAAATCTCATTCACGTATCTATCGTCAAATCGATTTCTTCACCCCAGAGACGACCGGGAAAGAAAATTCACAAAAGAAATATGATTTATAAGAGTAAAGAAATCGAGGAGCGATGAGTTTTTTTAATATCGTCTTTTCAGGCTGTTTCTCCTGCAGATTTTCAACGTTTTATGAGTTTTAGTTAGTTTAGTGATTAAGTTAAAACTTTTATTAGAAGTAGTTAATAACTTTATAATTTTAATCAACACTTGATAAAAATTACAAAGTTTTTGAACTAAGATTTTCGATATTATTAACTTATTTTGTTAGCTATTGCTCTGTCCACGTAGAACTTCGATCTCGTTCCACTACAATGGGGTTCTCAGACCCATACTCAAGGAATAAAAAGTATAATAGACTATAATATATCTCTGTACCAAACAGCTAAAACTCTTCGGTGGTTTAAGCGCGGATGGATAATAAGCATCCAAACATCTTCACACAACATTTTTTTTTTATACCACTTAGGTGGCAGACAAGCACACGGCGCACCTGATGGAAAGTGGTTACCGTGGCCTATGGACGTTTGTAACACCAGTGGAGTCACAGTCGCGCTGTCAACCCTGTAAATATATAGAGTTTCTGTGCCGTCAGTGTAGAAGACAAAGCAGGACAACTTTAAAATCTAAGGTAAATAAAAGAGAAATAGCACTCACTCATTAAATACGAAATCTCAGAAACTATAATACCTACATACATACATAAAATCACACCTTTATCCCCGAAGGGTTAGGCAGAGGTGAATTAACACCCACATTTTACGTAATAGGGGGTGAGTCTATTGCCGTCTTCCGGGCATTATTGTTGACTGAAGCTATGTAACTGAGGTTGAGTCTGGGCTGTATATATCTGTCTGATGTTAAACAGCCCTATTCCTTAGTCGTTTTGTACGACACCGCATGGGAACAGATGGGGTGGTCCAAACTCTACTCTGCCGGGAATCACGCGGCTATAACACCTAAAACCTTTAAATTTACCAGTTTAACTTTAAATTTTCCTTTTAGGGCCAAGAACAGATTTTACGAAATTCCACTCCCAAGGGAGTACAACGGGTCCACGCGTATTTATAATATTAGTAGGATATAAGTCATAAAAAACTGCCCGCATAGTGGCAATAGCCACGACTACTACTTGCCACTGAAATATTGGCTAAATGTGGATGTTAATTCTTGTCTCCCCATCCCTTTGGGTACCTATATGCATATGTATATTACGCACTTCACAACACCTTTATCTGTGACCTTTACCACGTTCAAGCTTGAAATATCAAACAGACTCACTCATTTGTGACGTCATAAATGGTGTAGTGCGCAGTAAACGTCCGCCGGTAAACCTGCAAAATAATAAAACTTAAATAACAATGTCGCAGACGCAGGAGCGGAACGTGCGTTCAGTTACACGCAAGCGGCCAAAGAAAACAATTAAAAGTTTTACGGTGATAGTTACCTCCTTGATATTGTGTTGAAAGAGCACGTAGCGCAAGTTCGGAGAGCACTGGTAGCCCCGTACATTTAGCTGCCTCTGTAATAAAAAGACACACTTATTTTTTTTTAAATTAACGTATGAAATAAACAAATAAAGAACTTGAACTATACTTAATAAGTCATTCTGCACGGTGCTACCTTGACCCAAAGTAAGCGGGACTAAACTAGCTTGGAACGTGGGTTCTGGAATGTAGATAAACAATATATTCGCCCTCTTTCGAGGGAGTGTCTCGAGTCCGTCTCCCGGGAATAAATTGGTAGAAAAAGCCTAAAACCTGCGAGAAAATAAGCTAAGATCCATCGCTTAAGCGGGCTGTATATTTGAATTAATAAATTAGCTTACGTTGTTGACTGTGGCCTCGAAGGTTTTTTAACATTTGTATACCTCTTTATATTAAATCTACACTCACTACACTAGACTTTGCCTCTGTGCATTTCCGGGTTTGCTGGAAGAAAACTCAACTTTGAGTTAAGCTCGCCTTTGTACATTACATCTCATCATTATGTATGAATGTCATTTATGTGTACAATAAAGTATCAAATAAAATAAATTTTGGTGGGACCCTACACACCCAGACTAATTCAAAACTATAAACACAATCATGCATATCATCATATTGATGATGATGATGATTTTTTATCAAGCATTTAATATGCTATTTAATATTATTAAGATAGGAAAAATTTGAACCGCTTCAGGCGGGATTTGAACCCGCTATCTTTCGCTTACAGGGGAAATGCTCTGACCACTGAGCCCCTCCCACCGGCGCCGTAAGACGGATATATACAGGAAGATTTGGATGGCTTCATACGAGGTTCACTTGCTCAGTGGTCTGAGC
The DNA here is from genome assembly GCA_963662185.1 of Eilema griseolum. Classification (NCBI taxonomy): domain Eukaryota; kingdom Metazoa; phylum Arthropoda; class Insecta; order Lepidoptera; family Erebidae; genus Eilema; species Eilema griseolum. Next base: position 11,231,425 of record OY759233.1, on the reverse strand, counting down.
ATTCCATCTGTAAGGGAAAGATAGCGGGTTCAATTCCCGCCTGAATTTATTCAAAATTTTTCCTATCTTAATCGATTTGAATAGCTAAATGCTTTAAAATTTCATGCTTTAAAGTTTGGGCGGCGTCATCAAAAAAACAATGTTTAGAAATGATTGTAAAATCATTCATTGGTAAATACTGATAAATGTAAATAACAGAAAATATTGCTTTAAGTATAAGAAAAGTCATAGTGCAGTCTGTTAAAAACCTCTTACGGAGGCGAGCGATCCTCTGCGGAGGGGGTGAGTTGCGGTTGCAGGGGTGTAATGCGGTCCGAACTAAAGCCTTTCAGTGACCGAGTGTTGATGTAACAACAGAACGTGGTTTGTTTCATGAGCTCTGACTTTTTAGGTAACAAACATGAAAGAGTGTATCGGATAATTTTTAAAAGGGAATCGGTACGGAGTAATATTAGCTGTCGTTCAATATATGAAATTGCCGATTTTTTTTTACAGATTTATGAGTTCGTTACTCACGTAGTTTAATAGCTATTTCTATTATTTATATTTTGTTTAAAATTTGAATTTATGATTTTACAACTCTGTATTAAATTTTGTTTTTATTGGCCGCTTGATAAATTAAATTTGATCTTCAAAACAGTACTTCCTAAATGCTATTCATTTTGATGATAAATTTCGTATTACTTTTTTACAGCTGTCATTTCCAAAAATATAATAAAAGTGTTTGTTAGCTTAATGTTATCTCATTCATACACAAAAAAATCATAAAATTTAGATTTGTCATTCCTAAAAAAATGCATAAATGTACTGAAAATTGGGTTTCCTTCAATTACAATTACTTAAAAAAGAACTGCAATTTTTTGAAATTGCAGTTCTTTTGTAACGGCCTATTATTATAAAGCTGACGAGTTTGTTTCTTTGTTTGAACGCGCTAATCTCAAGAACTACTAGTTCGAATTTGAAAATTATTTTTGTGTTGAATAGCCCGTTTATCAACTAAGGTTTGGGCTATATATCATCAGACTATTACTTAAGTGAGCGGAGCAGTGATCATAAATGTCAACAAATCCGGCAGATTTCCATACATTATTCGAAAATTAAAAAATTATGGGCTCAAAGGGGTAATATACATACATACATATTACATATAATCATGCCATTATCCCTGGAGGGTGAGGCAGAGGTGAATTAACACCCACATTTCACCAATCATTGAATTCGGTCCCACGTAATAGGGGGTGAGCCTATTGCCGTCTTCCGAGCACTATTGTTGACTCGAGACATGCATCTGAGGCTGACTTTGAGGGGTGATATGAGGTTACAAAATATGCCACCGACAAAGATTGGGTAGGTCAGCTAGTATTCTTTTTTTTTTATATAGGACATGTCAATTCGACTTCGCCTTGCCTGATTGTAAGCTGAAGGCAAAGTCCCAAAAAAGAGGGTCACCATTACTTACACATACCGTGTGACAATGGTAACACTCAGCTTGACGGCCTCATCATATGCTTTTTCACGCCCCGCTTAAAGGACACGGGACTCTAGGAAGAAGGAAACACGTGAGCTGGTAATGAATTCCAGGCCTAAATGGTGCGACAGAGGAAAGAGTTCTCATTATATACGGTAAAATTTTGTGAGATAGCTCTATCTTGACATCTTTATTAAACTATGAAAGTGGTTGTACTGTCAGCTGCACTGTAAGTAGTTACCGGTACAGTCAGCATCAGATCGATCTTGACTAGCCAAACACTCAAAATGATCTTAACACCTTAGTTTTCCCCTTTCTGTTGACTGATTGTTTCAAAATTTAGTACATAAATTTATTTCGGGCGTTCATACAAATTCAATCAAGAAAACAGTTTCGTATTAACGTCATTAGTGTGTGTTTAGATAATTTTGACTATAAATAAAATATGCTATTATAATATACAATTACTTACAAATCTATATAAAACTATGCTAACTATACAATATATACAAAAATGGAAAAGAGAAAAAGAGGGAGACTGTAATTTTAGGCATCGAAAAATTCCTCCCCATCGATCTCTACTGGTACCGTGCCCAAGAGGCTGGCGGCATTTTGACTATTGAATGAAATTTTAAGCATTTAGTACGCTGACTATTCTAAATAGATTAAGATAGAAACAATTGTAACAGTCCAGGCGGTATTCGAACCCGCGATCTTTACCTTACAGGGGGAACGCTCTGGCTACTAAGCCACCGAACCTTCGCCTGAAACCGTCGCCGTAAGACGGATATTTTTTTTTTTATTACCTTTATTTATTTAGGAGCTTTTGGCCAAAATAACCATGCCAGCTCCATCGTACCCTAAATTTACATTAGTTAGATTACATAATTGTTTATTATAATTACATAAAACGCTTTAAATATAGGTAGATAGGGTATATGTAGCATACCAAGTTATGCAGGTAGTAGGCTACATAACTTAGTATGTTAAGAAGCTATTAAGCTTTCATACATCATTTTATAAACTATAAAGGCAGCTTCAGACAGATATATGTATAGAATAATTTGGATGGTTTCAGGCGAAGGTGCGGTAGTCTAGTGGTATGGGTAATGGACTGCTGAGACGAGGTCTCGGGGTCGATCCCAGGTTTTACCATGGCACACACCAATGACTTTTCGATGCTTTTCGAAGTTATGTGTGTATTTATCGCAGGTTTATAAGCGCCCGGTTAATGGCAATAGGGTCGCCACCTATTGGGACCTAAACATAAACTGGCGAAATGTGGGTGCTAGCATCTCTGCCTACCCCTTCGGGGAATATAGGCGTGAGTTTATGTTATGTTATGTTATGCGTTCCCCCTGTAAGGTAAAGATCGCGGGTTTGCATCCCGCCTGGACCGTTTAATTTTTTTTTCATCTTAATCAATTTTGACTATTTTGCTAGATCAGATAGATCTGAAGCTGACTGTATTTATAGTATGTAATTATAGATATGTACCTTAGAAGTTAATATTTTTCCAAGGAGATTCCGCATTTCTTTTTTTTATACATCTAATGTGGCAGACAAGCACCCGGCCCATCTGATGGAAAGTGGTTACCGTGACCTATGAACGTGTGTAACACCAGTGGATCACATCCGTGCCGCCGACCTTGTAAGAACAGAGATTTTATGTGCCCTCAGTGCAGAACTCAAAATCAGGACAAGCCTTTGGTCCTCCCACTGACAGCACAAAAACTCTCCAGTGAGCTCTGGTTACCCTACTCACCACCGGGAACACAACACGATGCTATTATAGCCGTGGTATTCTGTACGATGGAGGTACTTCCCCAGTTGGACGGAAATTTCTAATTACCAACAGAATCGCAACATTATGCAACTACATAATTATTAATATTTCTCTGCGGTGTTGTGTAGGATAGGGTTCCCCAGTTTAATGTTTCTATTTTTTCAAATGGCTTTGATTATAAATGAAGAGATACCAGACTGTTATTACTATCATACTATTCAGAACTTCTGAACGCACAAAAAATAAAAGCTTTCGTAAAAGCATAAATTAATAAACATGCTCACAGGAGAGTTTTTGTGCTGTCAGTGGGAAGACCAAATGCTTGTCCTGATTTTGTGATCACATAAAATCTCTGTACTTACAGGACCGACAGCACGGATGTGACACCACTTGTGTTACACACGTTCATAGGTCACGGTAACCACTTTCCATCAGGTGTGTCGTGTGTTTGTCTGCCACCTAAGTTGTATAAAAAAAAACACAAAAAAAACGTACACGGCGATTACTTAGTGGTACCGAATGGGCTGGCTTTAATAAAGGTAACATACATTATTTTTGTAGCCTTTTAACTTATATTTATCTCATAATCAAATTTTTATTTGCCATATGCCGGCTACCCGCAGCATGATAACGACATTATGGAGAATCGGGAATGTTGCTATAAATTTTAGAGCAACGAGCGACGGGTAATACCAAGTAATGCCAATTATGCTTATAAAACCTGAGTACGGACAGCGAACACGAGTGCGGAAACATTTAGGTTTTCGTTTTAATATCTTCTACTATTTTTTTATTTGATGATTGTGTGTTTCTCATTTTTTGTATTTAGGACATGCCAATTTGACTTCACGTCGCCTGATGGTAAGCTAAAGGTAAAGTGTTAGAAAAGAGGGTCACCATTACAGACACTAAGTAATGTTACAATGGTGGCACTCAGCTTGGCGGCCTCATCAGATGCTTTTTCACGCACCGCTTAAAGGACCCGGGACTGTAGTAAGAAGGAAACACGTGAGCTGGTAATAAATTCCAGGTCTTGGTGGTGCGGCAAAGAAAAGAGTCTCCCATCGTTAGTATCAAAAAATATAGGCAGCTATGGGGACTGCTGACTGAAGCGAGATTTATAACAAAAATATTCTGGCCGCATATCTAGAGAAATTCGAGTATTATAATTTTTTTCTTAAACTTGGCTTAAATTTACTAAAATTTAAATAAATAACCTACACTTTATACTTGGTTGCCTGGCGAGTTCCTGTGACTTAGATACACGTCAATTAGACTTCGTCGTGTCTGATGGTAAGCTGAAGGTCTCAGAGAAGAAGGTAACCATTACATAGATATACCATGATAAAATGGCAACACAGCTTGACGGCCTCATTATATGCTTTTTCACGCCCGGATTACTGTAGAATATGGACAGAATTCTTTTGAATATAGTATGTACCTACGTAGTTATATCAATCAATCAATTAGCCCCCCGCAGTTCACTGCTGGACATAGGCCTCTCCTAATGTGCACCATTTTATCCGATCCTCTACTTTCCGCATCCAGTCCCAGCCACCTTTTTCACGCAGTTTTAAAAACTCTAAAATTAAACCAATTCAGACAAAGGTAATGTAAATGTAGAATTTACGATAGTTTTTTTTTTTTTTTTTTTATATAGGACACGTCAATTGGACTTCGCCTTGCCTGATGGTAAGCTGAAGGCAAAGTCCCAGAAAAGAGGGTCACCATTACTTACACATACCGTGTGACAATGGTGACACTCAGCTTGACGGCCTTATCATATGCTTTTTCACGCCCCGCTTAAAGGACCCGGGACTGATTCTAGATTCGACAACTAGTAGACTCATCCGGTCTTAATGAGTGGTTCATGTAGTCAAAGTTATGCAAGGGTTTTAGGCCTTATCCTGGTAGAGTGGCGGGTTAACCGCTAATACTCATGAAGGTAGATATTTATCACCTTTAAGGTATTTCAAGTATGTCAGTCAAGACGGAAAATACTAATTTACCCAAGTTCTCCTATCAGTTGCCACTATAAAAGCAGGTAGCAGAATCAGAAATCAGCTCGGGTAAAAGGCGAGTGTGACATGGAACATAGAGCTTCGACAGCCTCTGTGACGTCGCGGTAGTAAAAGCGACCGCTACGTAGGAGGCTCGGGTTCGAACCCCGCTCAGTGCAAATATTTGTATGCATGAATATGGACATTATCATTAGTCTGGTCGAGCCTCGGAGAGAACGTTAAGCTATCGGTCCCGGTTGTAATACGAACATCTATGATAGTCATTACGGGTATATTTAGTGCACTAATAGTGTCACTTCACAAAAAATATCGAAACTCAGTTAAACTCGCAGTTAGACTGGAAAAAGTGGACCCCAAACTCCGAAGTGAAAGCTTGAGATGTGACTGAGATTAACGCTAGGATGAAGAAGAAGGAAAACAGAAGCATTTTGCAAATATGTTAACCCATGTAAGAGGCTATTTTGTGGCAAAATGATTATGAAAATGTTATTAGTCCAATTGCATAATGCATTAGCATCGCAGCTGCGAGATGGCCTTTAATGAAACTTGCTCTAAAGTATAGCATAGCCTTTGACACTGACGGACACTAAATAAAAACTATTGAATCCTTTATACTTGACAGGACGATAAAATTAAGATTGGTCTGCTCTGACTGACTGGCCAATATTGTTCATATATGTTTTTAAGTTCAATCAAACAATGGGTTTATTATTTACATAATGTACATGGGAGTTATCTTAATTAAAATACAAAAAAAAAATACAGAATATACCTATACAATCCTGCAGGTTCAGGCATCAAAGAATTCCCCCCATCGATGTCAACCGGGAGGGTAGCCAGAAGACTGGCGGCATTGCCCCGTTGAATGGCAATACCAATACTTTGGGCAAGGAATAAACCAGCCCTCTGGTCACGGGTAGCGTCAATTAAACGTTCAGAAATGTCTCTAAACAAAAGAGGGGCACTTGGACCCTATGATCCCAGCGCGCGTCTCGATCAATAAATAAATAGTCAAAGAGCAAGTGTTATTAATTACAACCATGGTATTTATCCCCCGGGAGGTCAACTCGAAACCGGAGATGGCCCCGGCTCAGCTGGGGTGTGAGCGATGTCCTAGACAATCTTATGACCCGGCTCTGAAGAGCCAAGAAGGCGTGCCTTTTCAGTTGGGTCGAGTCTGATATGACCGCCCCCTCCGGTGGCGGGGGGACTACCGTACAAAAAAAACTGAAAAATACGCCTAATATCTCAAAGTACACTAATATTCAAGCCGGAAATCAAACTCCGTCTCTCCTTATGCCCGTAATAGTAAGTTCTTAAAGTCAACTGTACTTACTAGTGTATGGTTTGTGACTAGTACAGTAAGAGTATTGTTGAAGGTGTCGAGCGCCAGCAGACCGCCGTCGTCTGCCTGGTACACCAGCTGGTGCGAGCTCACCCAAGTGGTCGGCAGTCGGTCCCCGGTCAGATCCCCGTGCAGGAACTCGTCGAGACGCATACGACGACCCGACCAATACAATAATTCGTCCACATACCTGCAAATTATGAACAAATTTTACTTTTTATTTCAATTTTTCAAAGTGACCGTGCTAAAAGTTAAATTGAATATTTTTACTGAAACTTCTCGTATTAAAGTTTGCCGCGGAAACTTGTGCATAATAAGTCATTCATTAAAAAGGAAACAGTTAACTGTGAAAGAACTGTAGGTACTTAATAATGCATAAAATTTTGTTCTGTAATTGAAATGGCAATGGAATTTGTAAGCTAGCCTTTAAGTTAATAAACTGTTAACAATGTATTTCAATCACTCACCCTAAAAGATAAATAGCTGTGACAATACCCGCTATAACAAAACTGATGACCATCAAAGAAAATACGATGCTCCTCCAGTTGTGGCCATCCCCTTGGTACAAGTCCTGGAAAAATATTTGCCCTTTATAAGTAATCGGCAAATGGAAAAGGAAAGGGTGGTTTAGGTGTGGCAAAGTAAAGTGACATTCGTCAACAAACTCGAGCGAACGAACGTAGCTAAAAATAGGCTAAGAAATCGGAATTTGATTTATGAACCTGAAATGTGTCGAGTTCAATGACGTGATATTATGAGGATCTGTCGACGAGGGCGTATAACTTAGATTGCTCTTTGCGGGAACGTTCTGATTTCGTATTTTTATAAAGTTGAATTTTATACTCAATGTTGATTAAAGTCTTTTTTAACCCCCGACGCAAAAACGACAGGGTGTTATAAGTTTAACGTTTCTGTGTGTGTGTGTCTGTCTGTGGCATCGTAGCTCTTGAACAGATGAACCGATTTTGATTTAGTTTTTTTGTTTGAAAGGTATATTAGTCGGGAGTGTTCTTAGCCATGTTTATGTGTAATACATATTTGAATTCAAGCGTTGTCATTGTCGGAGGGACCTTGGATCGTTCCGATAATGTGACGTAGTGCTCCAGTCAGGGTCCCCCGACATGACAAGGCTTGCATCAAAATATGTGTCACTAGGTATATCAAAGTTATAGGGTTAACTAACACAACTTATTTTTTACTTTTTGGGGGTTGTTTTTTGTGACGGAGGTTTTTAAAATTTTTAATTTATTAATATGGGCGCTATCTTTTTAGGGCAATACCTACTACCTATTCTTACTACAAGTAGTTTTGTCAATCTTCTCTATTGCATAAGTTATTAATGTTAGTCCAATTGACGGGGCTCCTTTTCAGGGTTGAGGGACGGTATTCGCATTCGCAACGAATTATCATTTATGAAATTAGTCCTTCTTTATACCACATAGGTGGCAGACAAGCACACGGCCCACCTGATGGGAAGTGTTACCGTGGCCCATAGACGTATGCAACACCAAGGGTGTTACACTCGCACTGCTGACCATGAAGAAACCTTCTGATGCCTCTCTTGAAGAACCCGATATTGTAGGTGCTTGGGAAAACCGCAGCAGGGGTCATTCCATAGCTTGAGTGTGCGTGAGATGAAGCTACTTTCATACCGCACAGTGCGCACCGTCTCAGGTCGTAATGTGTGAGGATGAATTCTTCGCCTATGGCGAGAGGTGCGATGATAGAATGTAGCTGTGGGCATCATGTCAAACAATTCATCTGAGCACAAGCCATTGTATAGGCGGTAGAACACACACAGCGAGTCCTATCTTAAAACAGGCTCTCTTCTCGGGGCTCAGGGGTGAAAGTGATGATGATGGTAATACCTCTTCTTTGGCAGACTTGGGGTCGGCGACCTGTAGTGTCTCGTCGGGCGGGAGGCGCCAGGAGCCCCCGCCGCCGCCGCCGCCCGAGCGGTCCGTGTGGCCGGTGGCGTGCATGCGCCGCCGCCGCCGCCGCTGCCGCGCGCGCACCCGCCACCGCGCCGGTCTACGCGCCCGCGCCCGCTGCCGCCACCCGCCCCGCGCCACGCACTGCTCCCAAGAGCGTGCAACGCGCGCGCGCACTTTGCCCCATCACTGCAACAAGAATGGACATAATTTGTAATTTGATATTATTAGGCCATCATAACTATTCCATACTCTAGTAATATTATAGGTAGTATTTATCGTGCAATGACAAAATTGTATTAAAGTATCCCTAATATAACATAAACTCACGCCTATATCCCCGAAGGGGTAGGCAGAGGTTTAAGTCCCAATGTAGTGTGGTGCTATTGCCATTAACCGGGCACTTAAAAACCTGCGATAAATACACACATAAGAAAAAAAGAAAAAAAGAAAAAAAGAAAGAGAATATTTTATTCAAGCCCCACACAGCGGGCACCCCACCAAATAGGTACAAATAGGTAGGCAGTACAACAGTTGGTAGGTACATCAAATCAAAAACAGCGAAATAACATCGAAAAGCATCGAAAAGTCATTGGTGTGTGCCATGGTAAAACCTGGTATCGAACCCGAGACCTCGTTTCAGCAGTCCATTACCCATACCACTAGGCTACCGCAGTACTTACTAAAGTGTCCCTTAGAGTTTATTCCGTTTATTGGTATTTATTTAATTATTAGCACGTGTGTACACAATTTATATAATAGCGTACAAACTATACAATCCACATAAACCAAGCAATAGCACATTATTCATATTTGGATTACCAACCACAATTCGCTATATAAAATGAAAAACTTTGTCACTATAAAATAAATCTCATAATAATTATCACTACTATTACTGTCAGCGAGTGTCGGTGTGTCGGAGATTTCCCCGGGCAAATGGAAATAAAAATTGCATTTAGTGGCGAAGCTGTTCTGGTTTAAACTGAATTTTCAATTTTATTCGGTGAAAGGAACAATACATGGCAACCGCAATACGTGCAACGGTCGCTCTATACTAGACCACTACACTGGCGGTTCAACTGTTGTGGTCCAACCAACGAGCAATGGCATGAAAAATTGCTACGAACGCTATCTACTAACTTTTATTCATTGATTATTACACAATACAGCTCTAGTACACAAACCTTTTGATTTTTTGAAGAGCTTCTGTTTTGTGTATAATCTATTTTCTATTTTATTATCTTTTTATTTATACCGTTGCTTGATGGGACTTGATGGAATTTGTGGTTACACATATTGAAATACACTGGGACTTTTTCCACAGTTTATTTATTTCATATTTACATAATGTACACGGAAGTTATCTAAATTAAAAAATAATAAAAATGTACATGTAAGGCGCAACCAGTCAGGTGTAATAATAAAAAATACTGTAGAAACAGTACAAGTGTATTTTAATATGTGTACAAACACTGAATATTTAAAAAAGATCGTACGTATTCTAGGAGCGATATTCTGTTTGTTTGTTCACCATGATCAATGTTTGAGCATCACGTGAAAACAGCTAAGTTTTATATGAACATTCACCAAGAATTTAGTCGTCAGCGTGACTATAGACATCATGATATATCAGATATTACACTAGAGTAGACTGCAGAAAACTTAGCTATTCAGACCTTCAAGCAGACATACATAGTCATGGGCAACAGTTAGCGCTAGAATAAAATTAGCTTTTCAGTTAGTCCTGTGCATGTTACTCAAAGTAATTCATAACGTGAATTAATAACAGTGTTTGGTTATAACTAAGTTGACAGATCATTTCTTAATTGTTTGGGCGGACGTGGCTTGTCGATACGCGGTGTGGGGCGTTGGAGCATCGCCAACTCTCCCACTAGTTTATACATTCGCCCCCATCTTTACGACTTCGTTTAGCTATTATTTCAACTGCTCTCTCAATGCGATTTTTTATCTAGATGCCATTTTTATTACTAAGTTATTCAGATCAGTCGATCATTACTGTAGACCAAATGCGTTTATCAGATAGTAAATAAATCTAAAATTAATAACTGATAATGACCACGTAAATTACTGTCTTTGCGTTATGAGTTGGGCAGGGTGCCCGTAGGCCGGCCGGCGTCGTTTCATCGTGTACATTTGGCAAGAATATCGCTGATATTTCTTCCTTTTTGAGAGGAACTAGAGCAAAGATAGCTAATTGTGGGCTGTACTGTAGGATCCTTGCAGATTTTTGGCTCCACTTTTGGTCGAAAATTGTATATTATGTTACGAGTGTGTAAAGTTGAGACCGCTGAGGTGCCATTGAGACCAGAGCCGACAGGCGAGTCTTGTTGAGAGAGCCGAAAACAGAAATCATCAATACACACGTGTATCAATATACATATACATCATACGACGTTTTTCAAACTTGTGAATAAAATAATACTAAATATATATTTTTATTTTGATACTCTGTGCGTAAACATTAAAGTTGTTATGTCATTAAAGTTGTTTTTAATTTTCTATGTTAACATTTCAGTATGAGAGTAGATAAAATGAATTTTTAGTATTATTTTATTCGCAAGTGTATTGAAAAACGTCGTATAAAACACGTGTGTATTGATGATACCATAATGTAGATACTATTATCATTCTTCGAAGTTAAAGTCACTTATTCACTTTAAGCTGTTATTTATTTCAGTTCTGATATCGTACGTGATTTATTTTTGGCCAATCTATAATATTCTTGCTATAGATATATATTTCTAAAACGACATGGCACGTTATAAGTAACTATGTCAATACTAAGCAGTAATTGTGTTTTGTAAGTTAAAACTTCTACAAAAGAAATATAAATAAATTCAGAGCGACATTATTGTGAAAAAACACCCGTCAGTTTAGGCTGCACCAAACATCTCTAGAAACTGTAATTAAAGGTCAAATAACTACAAAAGTCAAAATGCTCCAAAAAAACTTAATAGATAGACAATACTTAAACGATAAACAATACAGTAAGTGGAAAACTAAACCAATGGTTACAAAAACTAGTTTTATTATGAAACCACAAGAAACTTTCGCAACTGAAAAGTTCCAGCTTGTTCAGATTAATAGGCTACACTAGTGTAAAGCCGGCGAGAAAATATCGTAAGCGACCCCAATTTCGGGTATTTCGGGTATTAAGCATGTTTCTTATAATTATCTTGGAGCTTTACCGACAATTCAACAGAGCCTTTATAGCCTCGACACAGCTTCCGGAGGCTTCACGATATTGACTCAGCTGCAATGCGGATGGCCAGGGACGGACGTAAGTACTTTTGTGATTTACATACAACGTTTTTGATAGAGTTGAGAGTTGTTTTATGACTTGGAGAACGATTTAGATGCAGATGGAGCCATTGGTTATGACATTTTACATAGAATTTAATATGTAAGTGAAATCTATTGCTTCTTGAGATTTGTGACTGCGAGAAAGAAAGTCTTGAAGGAGGTAGGATACGGCCGTCCAATTGAGCAGTCCGACTGGGGAAGTACCTCCGCCCTACAGAATACCGCGGCCATAATAACTTCGTGTTGTGATCCCAGCGGTGAGTAGGGCAGCCAGAGCTTACTGGAGAATTTGTGCTGTCAGTGGGAAGACTAAAGGCTTGTCCTACTTTGTCTTCTACACTGACGGCACAGAAACTCTGTGCTTACAGGATTGGTAGTGCGACACGTCCATAGGCCACGGTAACCACTTTCCATCAGGTGGGCCGCCGTGTGTTTGTCTGCCAAGTGGTGTAAAAAAAAGTCTTTTGGAAAAGTTATGTAATAGGACATTTGGCCTAGTCCAGAACACCTTTTAGCTCAGCTGCAGTCCTAATTGAGAGCGAATAGCATACAAAACTGTAGAAAAACTCTACAACAGTTTTAACATCGGTTTTGAATTTAGTATCATGAAATGAAGTAGACCAAGAAGCAAGAGGTTCCATTCAGGTTTTAATAATACTGTATAGTACTGAAATGCAAATAAAAACTGTCGCATAGTCCATAGTATTTTTAATAAAACTGCAGGAAGTCAGAAGTAAAGTATTAGCACAATTTTTTACCGTCAGTGTATTTCATGAAATATGAAATGTTCTAACATCTCTGCCATACTTGTAGCCTCGTATATAGAATGCAGTCCTGCAGTGCGACGAGTTCCACCTGTCGTAAGGATTTATAGCATTAATTAAGTAAGTGAGGATTTATCACGAGACCTCTCCAGCAATTCGACAACTTTGTTGCCGCACGACCTCTCGGCCAGAACCATTTCGTTCAGGACTCATGTTCACGTACACGCCTTTATTGTAAAACTTTACGTTATTTAGTGTTAGTCTAGCGGTTTCTAGGGAACACTTATGTAACTTGAAGTTTAGGTTGACCATGAGGTAGGGAGCTGTGTCCTATATGTCTAAAATAGTGTGACTTAAATTTCAGTCAGTTCACTGTGTAATAATTATTAAACCCACACGGTTAACTGACAAACTTTCTAAGTTTGCTGGGGTTTTTTTAGGTTATTGTAGATCTTGTAGTCGCAGATGTACCCAAGTAAATTGACAGCAGGCAGGCGTGTAGAGTTACGAGTTTTTTTTTTATACCACTTAGTTGGCAGACAAGCACACGGCCCACCTGATGGGAAGCGGTTACCGTGGCCTATGGACGTATGCAACACTAAGGGTGTTACACTCGCGCTGCCGACCATGAAGAAACCTTCTGATGCCCCTCTTGAAGAACCCTATATTGTAGGTGTTTGGGAAAACCGCAGCAGGGACGTCATTCCACAGCCTGAGTGTGCGTGGGTTGAAGTTTCTTTCATAATTCCGCACAGTGCGCACCGTCTCAGGTCGCAATGTGTGAGGATGAATTCCCTGCCTATAGTGAGGGGTGCGATGATAGAATGTAGCTGCGGGCATCATGTCAAACAATTCATCTGAGTACAAACAACTGTATAGGCGGTAGAACACACACAGTGAGGCAAAATCATTCTTTTCTAGATGCCAATTTTATGCCTTTGTAGTTTTAAACAGCAGTAGCTGACGACAGCGACGTGTCGTTGCGACACTACTGGTTCCTATGTATCTATACCGTCCATAACTAACGCGCCATCATCGTGACGTGTCATCCAACCGCATAGTATGGTTTATACAAATACGGTGCACATCGTGTTTTACAGAACACTCAGAACCAACTGGAAAATAGTGCAGCTGTTTGCTTCTGTTGTGCGCGGTCTGAGCCAAATGATTACTATAGTGACATGACGCGACTGGGTGTCGCTACGACAAACTGTAGCGATTCTTCATGGTCTACAATGGCTATAAGCGGTCGGCCAACAGTCGAAGCAAACGGCATGTTCGGTTTCGGCCCCAACACGTCGGTATTATTTCTATGAAACACAGTTTAGAGCATTTTATTATTATTATTTTATATAATTTTTTTTTGTAATAAACAAACCGAATAAAGATTGAGCTTTTATACTTATATGTTCATCCCTTAAGGGCCTAAATAATATAACATATGGTTGTGGACGTAGAAACGAGCGCAATGCGCATAGCTCTGTGTGTAGGCATGTGTCACAGCGAGACCATGACACACAGCTACGATGATGATGGGTACATAAATATTCATACTTTAAGCATGGAATATGATAGGACTAACAATGAATAACTAAAACAGCTTGTTCGTAAGTATAACGAGTACGTAACTTTATATAAAGAATGTATTAACTTTCTGCGTATGCTATCAGACAAGCTGTTTAGAACAAAAACTGCATCGCGCTTGCTCGGTGAAGGAAAAAAAGAAAGTAATAATAGAGCGGAAATTAATGTCTTTTTTATAAATAGAACAATTTGATTCCACTTCGCCTGATGGTAAGCTAAAGACAAGGTTTCAGGCAAGAGGGTCACCATTACAGACACGTAGTATGCGGCACTCAGTTTGACGGCCTCATCAGATGTTTAAAGGACCTGGGACTGTTGGAAGAAGGAAACACTTGAGCGTATAAGGAATGCCAGGTCTTAATAGTACGGTAAAGAAAAGAGTCTCCAAACCGCTTGGTTCTTGATCGTCCTACATGTTTTGACCTGTGTAGAAAAGGAGAAGGTGAGGACTAAATGCAAGAGCTCATCAGAATACTCACCATTGTAGATACGGAAAAATACTGCCAAGGAAGCAACATCTCTACGGATCTGCAAAAGTTCGAGGGTATTTGTGATCTCAGATTTCCCATAAAGCAAACCACACATCGCTGAACCTGTCGAGAGCATCTAGAAGGTACTTCGTGAAGCCATCCTACAGATCCAAGCACTATTCCAAGCAGGAGCGAATTTGTGTTTTGTAGAGAAGACACTGGTGTAAATAACATCTCACTCTGTTCAGGACTCCGAGTTATCGCGAGGCAATTTTTATGAAACTCTCGATAAAGTTTTTGTTATTCAGTTCACAGTGAACACCCGTAGCAAGGATATTGAGGTTGTTCTGCTCTGGCAGTAGTGTGTATGTGTATGGGAAGGGGAAGGAAAGAAGATACCTTTGCTGAAAACGCACATGATTTTCAGAGCCCTTTTGGAAAATGTAATTCAGAATCCAGTCAAGCTCAGTGATAATAAGCTTGATATGCAGGAGAAAGAGAGTGGCAGATAAGACCGACCCCTGCGGCACTCCAGCATTTACCTGTAAGAACTCCTAAGCTCGTCCATCACAAAAGATCGAATGTTGAATTTCGAATATGGAATGGTTCCCAACTATTTAGGTAATCTTTGATTGGACGCAGAAACCTATCTGTCTTGTAGTGATCTTTCATATAGGTACAGTCGATAAAGGAAATTGCCCTTTTTCATATTAAGTTATATGGAAAAGTGTAAGCTTATCACCATTGTCGGATGTACCTAGGATTCATTACAAGAATAAATGCATTTTTCAGTGTGTGTCGCATTAATTATATTATTGTCCTTTAAAACTGTATCTATTAGTTGTAGTGTGTCAAGGTCGGGTTCGTCCTGGCTTTGTGCCAGTATCTAATTCAATTTGCACTCCCTAGGCCAGCAGTATATTTCATCGGATATTTTTTATGATGCCATAAAAGCTATTAAGCTTGTTCTGTTAATGTGTTTCGTTTCAACGCTATGATTTTATTGTAAAAGAATTAACTAACTAGTACCTATATGAGTTTTCAATGCGTTTTATTACACTTTCATTTATATGGCTTTCCTTTTTGTTGTTTCAGATACTGAGTTTAATTATTGAATAAGTTTTTTCTTTTTTTTTTTAATTAAGTTAGTGTAGAGTGTGAGTTAGGCTCCAATGAGCTGCTGTCATTTCATTTTACTCTGACTATTATGCTTGACCAACCGTAACGTAACTACGCGTGATCGTCGAATGCCAGTTCTATGTTCTGTTTACTAATTAATTGAAATCTACTCACGTTACGACTGCGTTTGAAATTCATTGTCAAGTAGAATAATGTGCCAAAGTTGATTCTGTGCTTTTTTTTTACACCCCTTGAGTGGCAGACAAGCACACGGCCCACCTGATGGAAAGTGGTAACCGTGGCCTATGGACGTGTGCAACACCAAGGGAGTCACACTCGCGCTGTCAAACATGTAAATATGCACAGAGAGTTTCTGTGCCGTCAGTGTAAGAGACAAAACAAGACAAGCTTTTGATTCTCCCACTGACAGCACAAAAACTCTCCAGTGAGCTCTGACTACCCTACTCACCGCCGGGAACGCAACACGAGGTTATTATGGCCAGGGTATTCTAAAGGCCGGAGGTACTTTCCCAGTCGGACTGCTGAATTGCATGGAAATGCCGTCGCATCCTACCTCCTATTACGCTTTATCAAGCGAGAAACGAAAAAAATAACGCTTTATCAAGCGTTCTATTTTGCTATCGCATTATGAAATAAGACAGTCATCCGGAAATTAGAGCACTAGTACTATGGTCTATTAAGTACCTAATCTATGTAATGAATGTAAATTTAGAGCGATCGTGAAGTTCCAGGTGAAATAAACCGTTTTAGATATATACTGAATCTTAAGGCTAAACATGTCTAGTCCTCCTAGACTAATGGCATATTCGTTAGCAAAATAGAAAAACAATACATGTATGGAACGATATATATTTTGACATTTATGTCAGTCATAAACGTATGTCTATTCCATAAATTGACTAGTCTATTTTATTCTTCATGTCAGTCTTCACTTATAAGAACAATAACATCAGTTAAACGCATTCATTCAGTATACAAATAAATAAATAAATAAATAAATATTCCACGACATTTTACAACAATGCTATCTAGACCCATGGTAAGCATAGCTTAACTAGCTTGTGTTATGGAATCTAGAATGCGGATAAACATACATAGATACTTTTTTTTTGTAAATACATACACATTATACATAGAAACACCCAGACCAATGCAAATATACATATTCATGCATACAAATATTTGCACTGAGCGGGAATCGAACCCGCGCCTCCTGCATAGCAGTTGAATGCTCTACCACTACGCCACAGAGGTCGCCAAAGAAAGTCAAAGTTAAAAATCAATCATTTTCATAAATATCTGAATGCCTAATTTGGTGTGTTTTACACTACTTACTACTCATTGTTTGGTTTCTAAAATTATTATTGTATAAATATGTATTTCTGAACACGGTACAATTTTTACCATCTCTCAATTCTTTTAAGATCTTATTGCAAATATATTCCAACAAATCCGTCCGCAAAACGTGGTTCATGTCTCAGAGGGATTTGATACAGAAAGTAGCGGGAGGGACATGTGTTCGGGTAGTAACTACGGGCTCTATTCTACCACTATTAGTGAACCTGCAAATACGTGCGCCCTTTCCACTGAGTGTATTTTGTTAGAGAGAATCAAATACAAACAATGATGCAATCGTCTCAGGCGCGGAGGGTACCATAGCGGGTGCTTATTGTGTATCGTTACCTCAAATATGGTGGTCTCACAGCACTTTCTGCTTTAGTCTAAGATCCCATTTTATTCTGTTATTTGACTATAACAGAATATAATGAGATCTCTTACTAGTAGGGGTGCTTACCATGGCAACTGTCTTTAATTAATAATACACTATCATGTTGTGTGCCAAATGTATATAAATTTAAGACATTTAGTATGGTTCATCGTCAACGTGTTCAATACATTTTCGAGATGAACAGGCGTGAGAATATTACAAGCATAATATGTTTTAGTAAACATCAAGTTTAAGTATCTATGTCAGGCCGCCTGTCACCCTGGCAGAAGCAGGCCGCGGCGCACCTCCCCATTTCCGGGGACGAGTTGGGGACTCTGTGCTCCCAACACCCAAGGAGAGTGCCAGATCGAGAGATATGACCCTGGGTCGGCCGGGGAGCGAGAAATATGTCTGTTAACCTCACCTTTGGCAACCAAAAACGACCCAAAGGCGTCGTGCGATTTAGTCGGTACGAGTCCGACATAACCTCTCCCACCGGCTCCGGTGGTGGGGTAATCATGGAGATTTATCGCACGTCAAAAAATAAAAAAACGTATCCATGTCAGCAGCACATCACACGGTGAATACTTTCTGAATAGTTATGAAATAAATAAGCCGTCAGAGATGTTTTTACCATTATATTTTGCTAAATATATGCTAAAAAAAATATGTTTACAACTAATAGCACTTTCGCACATTTTGCTAATTCCATATCTCAGTGCGATCTTGACTCGGCTCAGCTAATAATTTAATTCCGCTTGGCGTCGAGCCCACTCTCGCACTTACACTACTTTAAGCTCGATGAAATTCAACAGTCTATCACTCGTGGCCTAACTGCAATGTTCAATAACTGGTTTTACCATATAAAGGAAACTTTTTTTTTTCCGTGGATCAATAGTGGAGTGGAAATTTGAATAAATTAATGTAAAGGACCCTGCGGGGTCACGAGCTTCATAAAACGTTACTTGTACTTGCCATTGGGATAGGCAAAGACTCCAAGTATTTCTGTATTATATGTATTTTCTCTGCTGTTGTACACTTGTTTTTTTACACTTTTAATCCCCCAAAGCTTTGCTGGGAGAAAACTCAATATTGAGTTAAGCTCGCCTTTGTACACCAAGATGTATTTGTAATTACCTGTTGGTGTATTATTTTCTTGAATACAATAAAGAATTAAAGAAAAGTGTATAAGCTTCGATAAATAATAGCTTTCGATCATGTAGTAGGCCGTAGGCATGATTGCCTTGTTAAAAATTTGAAACCAGTTCATCCATTTTTAGGCATGGAATCACATCATCAGATGGTAATCATTGAAAATAAATAAATAAAATGTTTGGATACTTTGTTTTTGTTTGATTTTGATTGTTATTACAATTGGGATATTAGATCAACGTGTTGTGTAAACATCGCATGTTCTATTGTTTTGGTTCAAAAGTTCAATTTCACCGATCGTTTTGCCGTCAGGGTCAAAAGAGCCCGATTAATGTTTATTTATATTTTTTCATACTTGTCGCATCGTTCATCATTTCTTTGAGATCTCTGCATGCTTATCTTTCCTTTGATTGTTTGCAACTTACAAACTTGAAAGTACTAAGAGTTCAGATATAGTTATCGGCGGTGGAATTATTGAACTAATAACGTTTAATAGCCGGCGAGTATTAATATTGATAGATGGTGACATTTAATATCCTGGTGCGAACAATATACGATTCTATGGTTTAGTGGCTTGTCTATAAATCTTAGTCCTGTGGGGATTCAGCTGTGACGGCGTAACAGGCTCGCTCGATATGTTACTTTGTGAGCCGGAAGAACTCCAGAACAAACTTGTGCACCGCAACACGATGCTCTAGAACTAAATGATTGATTGCCAATGTGTGTAGTTTATTCGAAGCGTATTAACGGATTAGTAGAATTTAGTAACGGGATGAAGTACATACAAGGGTTACACTATCATTACCGGTGGGTATTGTATACGGCGATTAACGGATAGTGATAAACAGGACACTGTTTACTCAACAGACACTTGAGAGAGGGGAATCGATTTGTGACACCCGAAATATATTTACTTACTTTCTAAATCTTACAAGCTTGAGAAGATTGTATTGCGTTATGTATTTATAGTTATATATTTAAGGTTGTAGCTTTAAATCACATCCTACACTACAAATACAAACTGTAATCTATATATATAAAAATCAATTGCTGTTCATTAGTCTCGCTAAAACTCGAGAACGTCTGAACAGATTTATATTATCTTGGTCTTGAAATGTTCGTGGAGGTCTAGGAAAGGTTTAAAAGGTGAGAAAAGTAAAAAAAAAAAAACACTACTGGGTATAAGCAGGATACGGGCATTATTAGTTGCTTCGACTGCCTGCCTGTTAAAATAATAATAATAATATTACAAATATAAATGAAGGACTCTACAATAATCTGGCAAAGAAATTAATTGCTACTGTACGAATAGAACGGAACACTGCAGGAAGTCCTCATCATCTACATGGAGACGTATTTTCCTGATTGCATCCGTGGTCAAAGAACCCTCATAGCTCATGAGCCTTTTGGCTCATCCTCCTCCACTTCTCACGAACTTAGGCATGCATGGTAGTGAGACCATTCGCACGCATATCACCCTTCACGACGTCAATCCAAGACTTCTTGGGTCTGCTCCTTCTATCTGAATCCAGCGGATCGCATATGACGCCAGTCACTTGGCCCACGCGGGGCGGCAATGCGTGCCTTGACGTCGTAGTCGAATTCACCAGTTGTGTGTGTGTTCAGAACCCAATGTACTTAACATTGGGTTCCTGGTCGCATTTAGGGAGAAATGGTCTCTGATGAAATTGAGTAATCCATAATTTTATTTTACATGTGATGATAAATTCTACCTAGATATTTTTGTATTGTGTCATATGTATTCTCTCGCTATGCTTACGATATCTAGTTGTAGCAACTTAATCTTCCACATGAGGGAGGCCACGAGCAAAAGCTAGTATTTCAAAAGTGGCGTGTATTGGATGCATTAACCAAATCCTATAGAATGTTGAATATTACCGGAATATTCTGTAAAATATGAATCTTGCAGACTCGAAAATTTGCATAAAAGCCGTAAAATTATCTTCACCGTACCTCTGGCTTCTTCCGATAGTAGATGGAACGAGAAAATGAACAAAAAATATCTAGTACAAACGATCATAAAAGGGTTTATTTTAAAAATATAATATTGCCAAGATGAGGCGTAGGCGACATTCATTTTTCCTGAGAGTGTCTCGTTTCTAAAGAGGCTTTCCGAGATTTTCCTACTATGAATACGACTAAGCTCTATTTATACTTTATAACAAGACTACAGGCTCTTTTATAGTCAAGCCAGAGCTGACTTGATTGAAATATTTAAACTTGGACATTGAAAGAATGTTCTTGCTTAAATTTCGACTATTGTAGCCTGTTGTTAGGGGGAAATAAACGTGGATTTTTTGTTTCCAGGAGGTCTAAAATCAATCAAATCAACTAGCCCACCGCAGTTTACTGCTGGACTAGACCTCTCCCAATGTTGGGAGGCTTTGGCCTACTGTTTCCACGCTGGCCAGACGGGTTGGTACAGGGTTTTATTTCGAGTTTTCCTTCTCTTGCAGTGATATGGTTTGCGTATGTTTCCATTAGTCGCCTCTTACGACACCCTTCGGATGAGATGGGGTGGTGATACCTACTTGTATTCTTTCTCCGTCACTACACGGAGGTCTAAAAAGGTCACTTTATTGGAATCGTATTGGGATAATATTTTGTCTTGCCATATCATATACCATAATATCGCCATATTTACAAGAAAAACTGAATTGTTTTAATGCTGCTCATATGAGTGACTATTTAATTATTTTTATAGGAATCTGTTTGAAATCTACTGTAAGTTCATGAAGATGCTTGTTTTTAGCAGAATCTCTCAACGTGATGATGATGACGCCTTTTTAGATCCACTGATCTCAGCTCCGCTCGTTTGGATTCTCTTTACTGCGAAAAATGATAATTGCTAATTCGAATAAAATATTATTGTGTTGAATTGTCTATTTATCAACGAGTGTTTAAGGCTATATCCTATTACGCTACTATTTAAGGGATCTTAAATGTCAACAAATCCGGCAGATTTCTATACATTATTTTGAAGACTAAATAATTACAGGCCCAAAGCTGTGTGAGTAAGGTTTCAAAATATGCTACAGGTGAAGTCGGGGCGGCTCAGCTAGTATTTAAATATAATATCACTTATACACTAGCTGACACGCCTCAGCTACGCCTGTGGCATATTTAAAAAACTCATATCACTCCTTTAAGCTAGTAATTTTTTAGTCTTCAAACAATATATGGAAATCTACCGGATTTGTTTTTTTTTTATACAACTTAGATGGCAGACAAGCACACGGCCCACCTGATGCAAAGTGGTTACCGTGACTTATGAATGTGTGTAACACCACTGGAGTCACATCCGTGCTGCCGATCCAGAACTGCGCTGCAGAACACAAAATCAGGACAAGCCTTTGGTCTTCCCACTGACTGCACAAAAGCTCTCCAGTGAGCTCTGGCTACCCTACTCACCACCGGGGACACAACAGGAAGTTATTACAGCCGTGGTATTCTGTAGGGTGGAGTTACTTCCCCAGTCGGACTGCTCAATTCGGACGGCAATACCGTCGTGTGTGTGTCCTACCTCCTCGGATTGTTGGCATTTATGATCACTGCTCCGCTCCCTTAAGTAGTAACGTGATGATATACAGCCTATCCTATATAGCGCGTGATTCCCGGTACAGTAGAATTTAGACCACCCCATCTCTTCCCATGCGGTGTCGTACAAGGCGACTAAGGGATAGGCTGTTTAACATCAGACAGAATTATACAGCCAACACTTAACCTTAGATGCATGGCTTGAGTCAACAATAGTGCCCTGAAGACGGCAATAGGTTCACCTCCTATGTGGGACCGAATTCAATGATAGGTGTAATGTGGATGTTTATTCACCTCTGCCTAACCCTCCGGGGATAACGGCGTGATTATATGTATGTATGTATGTATACAGCTTAAAATCTTAGTCGATAAATGGACTATTCCATACATAAATAATATTTCTATTCGAACCGGTAGTTCCTGTGATTAGCGCGTTCAAACAAACAAACAAACTCTTCAGCTTTTTAATATTAGTATAGATTTGTTTGTCAGTCATTGAAACACTAATCCAACTTAAATGGCTTTGTTTGTTATAGTATTCTGTTTAGTGACGTCGCTAAGGAGTTGATGTAGCAATGACGTCACCACAACGACATTAAGTAGCAGTAACTAACGTTATGTAGTAAGATAAAACGTGGTTTATTTGAGGACTGGTAGAGAGACCAACGTGTCGCTTAATTATGCCTTGAATACAAAGAGTTGTGGGCTGACTGAATCGAGACTCATGCCATTTCGGATTCCTTTGTTGACCGCGAAAGGGGAGGAAAGGTTATGGACAGTACAAAAGACTGTAAAGGTTTAATTCAAAGTGAATTTCCGGCTTTTCTGTTACAGTTCATAAGACAAAACGGGAATTAAATGACGTACTAAATTTGAAAAGAATTAGAAATCGGGAACATTTTTTGCTAATTCGTTACTTAACATTGGGCTGGAGAACATGATAGTGGTTGGGAGTAGTGGATTTCAGTATGAAATTTGAGTCAATGCACTAAGGACAATGAAAGAATAACCTTTAAAGATCACGCCACCGTGAGGAAAAAAAATATGATTAGGAATGATTAGGGTGTATGGGGCCTAAGTCATCTGATGACTAATAAACGAGGCTCTGGAGCAGACTTTTTTTATACAACTTATTTATTTATTTATTTATTGGGGACAAAAAACAGTTACATGATAAAGTCTTAAACAAATAATCTTAAAAACTAAAACAGATTATCAACCATGTAACTAACAAAATTGTCCACGAATTGACCATAGATATACACAGACAATTTTGTATTTAGAATGCAATATTTAATGCATTGGCTGCTTATTAATAAAAATGAAAAAACATTATTACAACTAAATTCGAACTGAGAGCCAAAAGGTTAGGTGGCAGACAAGCACTCGGCCCACCTGATGGAAGTGGTTACCCTGACCATAAGTCACACCCGTACTACTGACCCTGCAGGAATGGAGAGTTTCTGTGCAGTCAGTACAGAAGACACAATCAGGCCAAACCTTTAGTCTTACCTCTGACAGCACAAAAACTCTGCAGTGAGCTCTGGCTACCCTACTCACCGCCGGGAACACAACACGAAGTTATTATAGCCATGGTATTTTGTAGGATGGAGGTATTTCCCCAGTCGGACTGCTCAATTGGGACGTGAATTCCGTCGTGTCCTACCTCGTCTAGAAGCACTCATAGTATTTCCATCCAATAAGCCGTACATTTATTTGCCATTTTAATTACGTAAAAAAGGAATCTATCATGAAAAGAATCACTTCCATAAGTAAAATTTATTATTCAAATGAAGTGGGTACTATCTGGGTACGATTTGAAAATATTTCTTTATTGTTTTAGAGATTACCGGAATCTCAGTGAATATCTACTTCTGTTTAATTTTCAATTCATGTTTATCGGATATTTGAGTAATTTGCATGCAGCCAGTGATTTAAATAATGATCCACGGTAGGCCGAGCCAATCTCTCCGTTAAGTTATGGTAATCTGCTTCTTGAATATTATTATCTAGGTACCTTCTTGTAAATCATGTCGGTGCCACTTCCTTTCGCTTCCATTTTGCCCTTTGTGTGTGTCCTTATTTATGAGAATACCTTTGTATATTGTTATATGAAATTTACGTAACAAGCGTTGTACGTGGCTCACGGGTGCGCTTACTAATGCGTTCTTTAAAAAAATATTACACTCTATTTTTTTTAACACTCCATAGGTATTTCGTTATAGTTTCTAGCTAGAGAACTACGAGTAGAATTGATGCTAGTCACTTAAACAGTGGGTACACTCAATAAATATAGTAGCTTTCCAAATACTAATGTATTCAACATTTTAACTCCGAACCTTCAATTGAGTAACAAAACATCAAATACATTAACTTTAGCCTCTTATTAAGTAACGACTTGGATCTTTTCGACACAACATCAGCTACTATAAAGAAATTCTTTTATAACCAGATCTACAGCAACTGAAGCTCACATGTTCGGTACTCGATGCCGCACCCGATCATCCTGTCAAGGCAGCTTGACTGGGTGATCGTGAATAGGATCATGACAATCATTCCTATTTTGTGACTTTTGCCTCCGCTTTGTATCTACTTTTCTTTGTATGTTTGAAAAACGATTATGTAATGAATATGCCAAATGTAACGTCCAGTTTCGTGAGCCATTAAAAAAAACTTCTTAGATATTATTCATTATTTATTGATACTACGTACCTATTTAAAAGCAAAAAAAGATTTGTAAAGAAATAAATTTTGTTGTTGCTTGTAAATTAGTTTTGAAATGATCATTGGAATAGAAAGCGGGATTGCTCTGCGTTTAAGAATAAGCTTGTCTGTAACATAGCTATATAATTCAAGCATTTGTACTACATACCTACAGGCTTGATACGGATTCAGACAGCGAATGTCATTCAAATGCATTGGCTGCGGATGCACAATCTGCACAATAGCTTGGTCGACCTCACGTCTCGGGACTCGTGACCGCATGTCAAGCTGTACGGTACAGCAATCACGTCACCCGCAACCCACAGCTGTTCGTAGGTACTCTTCTCTTGAGCTAAGGTATATCTATACTAGTATTAAAAAGCTCAAGAGTTTACTTGTTTGGTTCAATGCGCTAATCTCAAGAAATGCTGATAAACAATTTGAAAAAAAAATCGTTTTTGGATATGATTTGTATGTTTTATTTATTTATCTATTTATTATATTCTTTATTGTACGCCAATTACAATATTCATATTACAGAAATTGAGAAGACAAGAGCAGTACAAAGGGCGGCCTTATCGCTTTACACAATTTCTTCCAGGCAACCTTTGGATGGAAATGTATGTTGGTTGGAGTATTTGGGAATTGTTGGCGTTTAATAACAAATAATTAAATAATTTATACATACTTATTACCTATAATAAATATAAACATACTTAAAATACTTAATAATTATATAAATACAATATACAACATATGTTTTATACATATAACATATGTTTTAGTCCGGGTATTGAGGAAAGCTATATTATATTCGTACGCTACTACTACCCAAGAACGTGGAGCAGGTATCAAAAACGCCAACAAATCTGGTGGATGAAAACAGAGGTTGAAGAGTTTATACTTCAGTGAGATTGAGGAGGTTTGAAATGTATCACGGGCGAAGCCACAGGCAACAGCTTGTCAGTTTATCCGTGATGCTTACTATAAAGGCTATGGTTTATTCGCTGCTGCTCTTTGGACAGACTTAACTTACAATTGGTACTCATTTACATAATTGTGAATGTTCTGAATTAAACTAATCTTCCTGCGTGCATGGCAAAGTTTACTCGGAGTTGAGTTACTTGAGTTACATGTTAATTTCAGTAACTACAAAGCTAACACACAATAATATACCGGTAGTTATAGACTGCAGTATGTAGTATGTGTGTGTGTGTTTTGTACATCAGAATGAAGTGAAATTTTAGGACAATAGTATTATAAAGGTTGTGTTTAGAACCTGTATGTAAATCATAAGGCAGATCCATCCCTCAGTCCAATTTACCCAAATTAATACATGAAGTTCAGCTAGCCGCTCAGCGACTTGACTTGTTGTTCTTCAGCCATTTGATTAGATAACATAAGATAAACTCACGCCTATATCCCCGAAGGGGTAGGCAGAGGTGCTAGCACCCACATTTCGCCATTTTATGTTTAGGCCCTAAGGTGGCGAAGTCTATTGCCATTAACCGGGCACTTATAAACCTGCGATAAATACACACATAACTTCGAAAATTCATTGGTGTGTGCCATGGTAAAACCTGGGATCGAACCCGATACCTTGTCTCAGCAGTCCATTACCCATACCACTAGGCTACCGTGGTTTATTAGATTTGATTAGATGCTAACACTTAATGCACAACTTAGACACCCAATTAATTAGCTGATTACGATATATATATGCTAGATCTAGAGGGTAGCCAAAGTTGCATGGCGAGGAGTTAACATCAGTGACACATACCTAAGTGACACCTCCGATGTCTTGGAAAAAATAAATTAAATTACTATATACTTTATTACTACCTACTATTTATTTAATTTACTTCTAAAAGTTCTACTCTGAATAAGTATAACGTTCCCGAACTTGATCTAATGTAGCTAATTTGGGAATAAGATTGTTAATAAAATGGTAACCACTGCCGTCATGTGTATATTTAATACGAGCAGATGTTGGGATTTAACGAGCTCTGTTAACTGATGTAATTGGAAATAATACTTTAATAGTTAGTAGGTAATTACTTTCATTAGAACTTACTACCGTAAATTACATTGACGATGTATAAATGTTGCCTGTAACTCTTTCAGTTGTAAATATTTCAACTGACGCGTGAAAAATATTTACTACATTCTATAACGAAACTAAATTTATTACTTTTTCTTTTAATTAGTTTGTAATACTAAGGTTGATTTACACGAACGATAGGACCTACCTTAGTTAAAGCGAATTAACCTGTGTTACTATATTTTATTCAATCAATTATATTGAGTAAAACGTGAAAACATAGTTTTACGGTTTTATGAGAAGCTGGTAGACCCACTCAGTTGATAGAGCAATCTCCATTTTAAGGTATTGCCGCGGTTTGCAGTTAATATATTTTTTATTGAAAAATTCAATTTCAAAGTTAATTTAAAATAAAAAAATATATATATGTAAAATAAAAAATTTTATGCAACTTGGGTTGCTGTTGTAACCATATTTAATTCTACATCAAACATATTGTTTATGTCAGTCCAGTCTATGAAAAGACGCATCTATGGATGTGCTTGTTATTGTTAAGGAAATACCTATACATAGGTGCGGTAACAACAAACCCGCGCTGGCTCAATCACGGTTCATTACCCTGAACAACGGGTGCTGGCGGCTCAAACACTGAGCTCCCAGTCTCTCAGTAACAAGATCGTTAGCCTGTCTGAACGCTCGTCTATGTCGCAACTTATCTTAAATCACTATTGTAATAACATTCGAAAGCTGAACGTCTGAAATTGAGATTGTCGTATTGCAACTTGAGATAATCGTACCTATTGCAACTTGATATCGTAATCTCGATCTTAAAGGGTGCAATCGGTTTCTCGTCTCAATTCCGAATCATTAGTTTGAAGCGAACTAGGGAGCAAAGGTATATATTTCCAAGTGGTTTATTACTTTATCGAGTGAGTAATGCCATTAAATAAATCTACCGAGTTCAATTTATAGTGCTGTTATCGTAAAACAGTTTCATGAAGTTCTTTTTAAGATGATTTTACATAATTTATTGGAGTTTCGTGGTTTCAATTATTCGAGCACTTTTTAACGTATTTTGTAGATCATACTAGCGAATATCATATATGTCTTTATCATACATTTACAAGTAACTTATTAGTCTTAATTACCTACACATATGCCGTCGGACATTCTAATTAACTTAAAATATTTGTACTTAATCTCCAAGTTCTATAAATCTTATGTGCTTATACTAAGGATAATTCAAGTTTGTCGCTATTTTGCAAATGTTGTCAAAACCTATCAACACTAATACATTTTACCTAATGTTAATTTGTAACTTGCCCACAACATGCACGTCCTATGGGTGAATTTGCCTGTCAGTTCCAATAACACTCTCTAGATTTACATGTATACATCGAAAATTTAACCTGGTCGATGCTACATAATCGCTTAGAAATTAATATAAATTAAAGCGATTGTCAAAATACAACTTTGTCAAACTTATAGATAATAAGTATGAATGTAACTTCAAGATGTTTTAAGATGTCCTTATTCATGCCTAATTGAGATAACTGATTGAAAATACTTGGAAAGTATCTAGAGATATTAAAAAGAATAAGTGAAAAATACTTTTAAAGAAACCCTGCTTATTGTATTATAACTGCACACGTGTTAGCTCCTTATACAGTTAGACTACGTGCAACGAGCAACGACACTTTGAGTATAATTTAATAACACTCATTGCATTCTAAGGTACAACGTACGTTGCAATAAATATTATATAGTAGAAAAGAAGAGACGACGTTTATGTTGTCATAAGTAAGTTGAAAGCTTTCTTTTTGATACTGATTTGGTGGACTATTGATGGACTACGTGATAGAGTTAATCAAAGTATCATTATTCTCAACTCAATCAAAGTTCAGAAACTAAATCGCGTTCATATTGATTTTGCGGAAGCTAAAGATTGAATTTCTGTAGAGTTAGTTTTATTGCATTGGTACAGCCAAACGCAAAAGTTAATTAAAACTGAAATATATATAGATCTTTCTTAAATGGGAATACATGTAGGTAATAATATATATGATCAATATATTTTTTTCATCCTTAATACTGCGGTCAAAATAAAAACATCGAATAGGAGTGAGGGTACAATAAT
This sequence comes from Eilema griseolum, assembly GCA_963662185.1. Classification (NCBI taxonomy): domain Eukaryota; kingdom Metazoa; phylum Arthropoda; class Insecta; order Lepidoptera; family Erebidae; genus Eilema; species Eilema griseolum. The sequence continues at coordinate 11,202,290 of OY759233.1, read as the reverse complement.
TTCCACCCAGCTGAAAGATGGTAGAATTGTTTAAAAGATCATCATTAAAGAAATCTAAAAAGTTCTCAATGTTTTAATCAATCCGAACACCTGAATTTTTTTATACGGTGTCAAAAGTCACAAAAATAGATTACAGATTGACAGGTATCGAATTGATTAGAATTTTTTTTATTTTATTTATGATGGTGTTTTGAAGAATCCTGCCAACTTTCAGCTAGGTGTGAATTATTGTAGCCTCGCATTTGTAAATTGACCGGACTATAACGTTATCATATTTCTTGCTTGTTTATTATTTTACAAATCGTTTAAGAATTAATGTGAACACGGCGGTATTTCCACCCAATTGAGCAGTCCGACTGGGGAAGTACCTCCGCCCTACAGAATACCGCGGTTAAAAAAATTTCATGTTGTGTTCCCAGCGGTGAGTAGGGTAGCCAGAGCTCACTGGAGAATTTGTGCTGTCAGTGGAATGACTGAAGGCTTGTCCTCTATACTGACGGCACAGAAACTCTGTGCTTACAGGGTGGGCAGCGAGAGTATGGCTTCTCTGGTGTAACACACGTCCATAGGCCACGGTAACCACTTTCCATCAGGTGGACCGTGCGCTTATCTGCCACCCAAGTGGTATATAAAAAATATTTACACCTTCACATGTAAAGGTATATACTTATTTTCGTGGACATATGAACAATCAACAACAGTACTATTTAGTGCGGAAAAAACTATAGTAGATGCTTGATGCTGGACTATTGAAAATTACACTGGTACTTAACAAAGTAACACAGCACCACTAGTGAAAATAGTTGTATCGCGTTTTCGTGTAATAAATCTACCTGCCTCTAATCAATCAATTAAAGTAAGCTAAAGCTGAGGGGTTTGTTATGCTCTTGAGAGATAAACTCGTTAGCCGATAAAAGCCACCTTAAAATTCTCTGAGGACTAAGTTTTCAAATAATATGACTGAGTTGGATTGTACCTTCGTTGCATTATTCTTGTTCAGTTAGAGCCGTCTAAATACTAACGCTACGTAGGACTAAGTGCCAAGTCCCTGTGGCTGTTTTTTTTTTTTTTTCTTACGTGCGCAAAATCCCCACGGATACCTCCCCACCGGAGCCGGTGGAGGAGGTTATGTCGGACTCGAACCGACTAAAACGCACGCCGCATGTGGGTCGTTTTGGTTGCCGAAGGTGAGGTTGACAGGCATATCCCTCGCACCCCGGCCGACCCAGGGCCATCTCTCACGATCTGGCCCTCGTCTCGGGTGTGGGGACTACAGAGTCCCCAACTCGACCCCGGAAACGGGGAGGCGCGCCAGGCGCGCCACCGCCGCGGCCTGCTTCTGCCAGGGTAACAGGCGGCTCCACCTGTCACCCCCAGGCCGGCGCTCATGGGGGGCGGAGGTCGTTCATCGACCTCCGACGCCCGAGTTGCCTTCGTACGCGGGCAGCTTGGCTTGCGATCCTTCGTCGCTCCCGCTGCCGCTCCCGCCCCGCCTCCTCCTTCACGAGCATTACTTGCTCGCAGAAGGAGGCGCCGGCCGCCCACGCATCCGCGCAGCGGACCATCGCCACGAGCAAGGTGGAGAGCGTGAGAACTCTCACTCCCAGAGCCGCCACTAGCTCCCGCCTCGGCGTCTCCCACGCCGGACACTCGGTGAGCGTGTGCGGACCTGAGTCCTCGCTCGCGTCAGTCCCTGTGGCTAATGAGTTGCGGTTAAAATACGGTTGGGTAAACTACCTGAGATATACAAATTGTATTCTACAGATATATTTGCAGTAGGATGTTGCAGTTAGCATTTAATGAGTAGGATCCGGATACTGTAGTATCCTTATTAGATCATCCGCATACGGTGCCGAACATCCGATCAAGAACCAAGCGGTTCGGTGACTCTTTCCTCTGTCGCACCATTAAGGCCTGGAATTCATTACCAGCTCACGTGTTTCCTTCTTCCTACAGTCCCGGGTCCTTTAAGCGGAGCGTGAAAAAGTATATGATGAGGCCGTCAAGCTGAGTGTCACCATTGTCACACGGTATGTGTAAGTAATGGTGACCCCCTTTTCTGAGACTTTGTGTTCAGCTTACCATCAGGCAAGGCGAAGTCTAATTGACGTGTTCTATATAAAAAAAAAAAGATAAGTTTGAAAATCTGATCCGCTGTGATTATAGATACGAGTGCAAGTGTCTCTCTGCAGTAATGTAAACAGTGTATTATGCTCATAGCAGCCAATGATGGACCAATCATCACGTTCGTGTTCACATAATGGTGCGTAGCTCATTGCTGCGCCTTGATTTCAAGGGAAGTTTTGAGGTTGTTCAAATGTTTAATTCAAATGTCTATTTGTTTAAATGATGATGTTACACACCACGACGGTATTTCCTTTCCAATTGATTATACCGACCCTACAGAATACAGAATAATCTCGTGTTGTCTTCCCGGTAGTGAGTAGCGAAGCCAGCGCTCACTGGAGAGTTTTTGTGCTGTCAGTGGGAAGACTAAAGGCTTGTCGTTTTATCTTCTGCACTGTCGGCACAGAAGGTCTCTTGTTTTTACAGGGTCAGTAGCACGAGTGTGACTTCCCTGATGTTGCACAAGTTCATAAGCCACGGTAACCACTTTCCATCAGGTGGGTCGTGTGCTTATCTGTCACCTGAGTGGTATAGTCGTTCGAAGTATCTTACTAAGAAGGTATTATTTTATTAATGTATATAAATTCATAGAGAGTTTAGATAAAAGTATATTTGAAAGAAGAAAACCAATAGTATATAGGATTCCCTTCTCATTGCCTGCATTTATAATGCTGCATAAAAATTCAATAACGTCTCAGTACCAATGGAGACATTTGAAATAAATTCAGTTTCCTTCGAATTGAGCGGCTTAGTCCAACCAATGTTGGTAGCAGGAAATTCCTGATACTGTAAGCTTTAATAATATCACACTGAAAATTGTACCATCGTTTTGGGTTTATGGTTAAAATGTGGCAATTATAGTGTAGATTATAGATACTATATTATGTTACCCGGAAAGGGGAGACATCATCTAGGTTCGGATACGTATACAGTAATCATTATTCTATTATAACAGTGTATATGTAGTCTCTGAGTCGAACGTTAATCGCTCTAATATTTTTTTAAGGAGGTAGGACGCGGCGGTATTTCCGCCCAATTGAGCATTTCGACTGGGGAAGTACCTCCGCCCTACAGAATACCGCGTTTATAATAACATAGTGTTGTGTTCCCAGCAGTGAGTATGGTAGCCAGAGCTCACTGGAGTATTTGTGCTGTCAGTGGGATGAATAAATGGCTTGTCCTGCTTTGTCCTCTACACTGAGTGCACAGAGACTCTGTGCTTACAGGGTCGGCAGCGCGAGTGTGGCTTCTCTGGTGTTACACACGCCCATAGGCCACGGTAACCACTTTCCATCAGGGGGGCCGTGTGCTTGTCTGCCACCTACGTGGTAATAAAAAAAACCAAAACCACGAATTAAGAGAGCGAACCTCAAGCTCCAAAGTGCGCACTTAGGATGCAACTGAAATTGGCGCTAGAAGGAACACTGTATATTATGCAATGTAAACATTTAAAATACTTTTAAGAAAATCTCTTAATGGCGGTGTACGAAGACTTGCTCGCAAACCAAAAATATAGTTGTCTTTTAGCTATAGTCCACATGGTACACTTTATCAACTTAATCGCCCATTGCAAGAAAAGAAACAGATTTTTTAAAATATGTTTTTCTTTTTCTGTAGTGTTTTTTTTTGTCAGTGACGGATGTACGGAACACAAGATGCTAGAGAGCTTAAAGCTCTCACGGGAAATCAAACTAAATGGCAAAACAACTCGATTGATCGGTTAGTTTTAGAGCTAATTCGAGCTCTTGCGGTTAACCTAACAACAAGTACTTAGGGGCATGTATCTTAACCCAATCACTTCACAAAATGATCCTATTCTTTCTATGTAGTACGCTTTATTGAGTGTCTTTTAAGGATATCACGGAGTGCTACGGAGACGAACGAACTTAAATCTACTAATCATAGACTATATCAAAAGAATCCACGCGCGCCAGGGCCTCTATTCTCTCGCTACTTACGTACAGATATGCCGGTGACTATTTTTTTTATACTACTTTGGTGGCAGACAAGCACACGGCCCACCTGGTGGCAAGTGGTTACCGTGGCCTATGGACGTATGCAACACCAGGGATGTTACACTCGCGCTGCCGACCATGAAGGAACCTTCTTGAAGAACCCCTATACCCCGGACTATAGGAAGATGCGGTATCCAATCTAGCACCATATTGATGAAGTAGTGTGTACCTACACTTACACGTAAATTTTCGTTTTTGGGGCCATATCCCAGGTCAATCAATTAATCAATTAGCCCATCGCAATCTACTGCAGGACATAGGCCTCCCCCAATGGTGGGAGGTTTTGGTATACTGTTTCCACGCTGGCTAGATGGGTTGGAGCAAGGTTTTATTTCGAGTTTTTTTCTCTCGCAGTAATTTCGTCTGCATATTTTTCTGTTACTCGCCTCTTACGATACCTTTCTGACGAGTTGGAGTAGTGATACATGTATCCTTTCCCCGTCACCATCAGATAAGGCTCTATAAAGGTTTTCGAGACCCTATAATGACTGCCAGAGTACAATTCAAACTCGACCAACAAACAGAGCAAGCCGATTGATGGAAAAAGCTTTCCAATCAGGTTTTCGTTCCATTCCATATCAAATGCATTTCCACAGGTCTATTACGTAGTACAGGTAAACCAGTGTCCAACTGTCTAGTTACATGAATGACATAATAGGATATAGGCTAGGATAGCGTTTCCACTACTCTGCACACACAGAACCAACGACGTGCACAGAACGAGATGTGACCGATTTCAATACATATTTTAATAACTGATCTTTCCAGAGTCTTAAGAGATGTTTTGATATATAATATTTCCAAATATTTCAGTACATAGTTTCGATCACATCTCGAGATTCATCATCTCAGCCACAATTCCCCATTCTTCTAAACGGTTTTTTTTACGTACGGAAAATCCTCATGGATACCACCACCGGAGCCGGTGGGAGAGGTTGTGTCGGACTCGAACCAACCAAAACGCACGACTCTTGTGGGTCGTTTTTGGTTGCCGAAGGAGAGGTTAACAAGGTGTGGGGACCACAGAGTTCCCAACTCGTCCCCGTAAACGGGGAGGCGCGCAGGGCGCTCTGCCGCTGCGACCTGCTTCTGCCAGGGGACAGGCAGCTCCTCCTGTCATCCCCAGGCCTGCGCTCATGGTGGGCGGAGGTCATTCATCGACCTCCGACGTTCGAGTTGCCTCAATCTTTTACACGGTTCCGAAGTATGGCCGTTGCTAGAAATACAAGTAGGATCTGCGTGTCATGGAGATGAATATACTGAGACGGATGTGTGATATCCCAAGCAAAAATCGCGCGAAGAATTCCAGTATCCGCAGTAGACATATAAAGACAGGATTAGAAAGATTGGACCTTCGCTGGTGTGCCGTTTGTTTTGCAGCAACCACCAGGCTTAATGTATATATGTGTCTGGCCAGTGTCTCTACTGCCTCCATTGGCCCCTATAGGACGGATAGACCCAAAAATATAATACTTATAAGTAGGTACTTGACGTCTTAGAAGTCTCACTACCGTGGATGCCCAAGACCGTGCGAAGTGGAGGAGTAAAAGACGGAAACCAGACACCGGGAGATGGGAGCATTGAATGCGACCGCGACTAATGCTAAGACGTCCAATTCTGGAAGTAGGCTTTATATAAACGGGCTTCATCAGCGTCCCAAAGTCCGTTTATTCTTTTTTCTCTTTTAGATTTGATACCTTTTAATACCGAGACGAAAAACAAAAGGACGCGTAGAACTTTTTAATTATATTTGTTTGGAACTAATTGATTTGTAGCTGTTACCGAGTGTTATTCACAGATTTTTATAGCTCTAAAAGGAATACAGTATTGTAAGAACAGCTAAAACTGCAAGTCATATTTAGTTTTCAGTGTTTTCACATAAAAATCTTTGTGAAAGGTGCGCCAATACCAGGCACTAGTGTAATGACATTTTTTAATTTCCTTTTAACAGTCGAACAGCGACCGTTGCAATTGCACTTCAATTATCTCTCCGGAGCTTCCGGCAATAGCACGGTCAGATACTCTGCAATAAATTATTAAATATTGCTTCGTATTGCTGTTTATTTTAATTTTCTTTGCATTTTGAAGGTGATCAAATATACAAATGTTATTTAAAAATATTAGTTAAATAAAATTGTGATTAGATTGAAAAAAGTGAATTCCTCGGTTACCATAATCGTAAAACAAACATGTTTGTTTTACGATCACTTTTGCATTGCATTATTTTCGATAGTTTGCACAACTATTATGTCTCCCGCCGTCACCCCAAGATGGTTTATAACTATAAAATTTCATGAAACTAGTGAAATTATCGGACAAACTCTTCTTTAATCGATTAAGCCATGACAGACAGTGCCTCCAAGTACACATAATATATAATTATACAAGATATCGGGAACATCGAAATAAAAAAATATAAAAATTTCAATGGGGAAGATGGATTGAAACTATCCAGAACGTGGAATCCAGTGATTAAGATACTAAAACCAAAAAACACAGTGCCGTTAAAAACTGACATAGTGAATGTGGTGTGTCGCCAGCCTAACCGTTCATAATAAGTGTAATGGTGGGTAGGCGCTAAAAAAATGTTCCCCGCATACCTCTCGACAGTCGAAGACTAGTCAAGTCGTGATCACGGGTGCTGCAACGCATCCGAAACGTCGGCAGAAATAGTAAGTTCCAAGATATAATTCGCGAGAAGTCCCGATATCTTGTATAATTATGAATTCACACCGCGAAACTTTAAAAATACACATAATATAGTTAGTGACAAACATTTTCCTCTAGAGGTAGGTGGGCCAGACGGCAGTCGCTCCTGTAAAACCTAAGATAAGCCACATCAAGAAGAGAAAGCGCAGGAGAATGGACGCCGGACTCCAAAAAGCAAACTTTGGATACAACCAATATTAACGTTGAGATAGTTATATTTTAATCTATTATTTATTTTATAGCTATGTCATTGTCAGAAATGTTCAGTTTCAAGTTTTATCTCCGACTGCAGCAAGTTTTATCTCCGTCTGTTGGATCGAACATCGTCACCACTTACAATGAACAGATATCCTTAGAATCCTGGGGGAAAACCAATAATAACAACTGAGGACTCTGTGGAATTCTATTACGTTTTATGTATCTGCGAGTACCTACCTATATGAACTTTATAACGTATTTTGGGTTGCGGGTACCTACAGTAATGTTTGTGTATAAATAGCTACATTAAGAGCGAGGCGTAAAAACGAAATTATATACTAGGTACGTGAGTTTTTATGTTTATGTATTTTTTATTTATGATTTGCTCGAAATATGTTCCCTCTTTTAAATGAACAAGTCGTTTATTTTTAGAAAAGGTGTTTGAATGGAAGTAAATGTATCGTTAGGGGAAGTATAGTAATGTTAGCGTTATTCACGGTTATATCAATGGCGTCCTTACTACATCTACTTCTTTATACGACTTTTATGTCTCACTTCTGAATCTCGTTTCTGACGACGAGTTGGGGACTCTGTAGTCCCCACACCCGAGGAGAGGACCAGATCGTGAGAGATGCCCCTGGCTCGGCCGGGGTGCGAGGGATATGCCTGTCAACCTCACCTTCGGCTACCAAAGCGACCCACAGGCGGCATGCGTTTTAGTCGGTTCGAGTCCGACATAACTTCTTCCACCGGCTCCGGTGGGGGGGTATCCGTGGGGATTTTGCGCACGTAAAAAAAAAGTTGTGGGCACTATAAAAAAAACAGCCTAGTCCAGTCAAATATTCATATATCTATAGTTGTTTAGTAGTAAACAATAGCATTACATCATTTTTATGAGTTTCTAGTTTAAGAGTAGCTGCCAACAACACAGCAGGGGGAAAGTCTGAAATCGTTTTGACACCTATATTTTTAGATTATTTCACTAACTGACCTATATCTTGAATTTAATTCTAGAAATAATTATTGAAGGTATTGTTAGATGAATCTTTTACTTGCTTTTCACCCTACTGCGCAGGGCAGCAGTCAGGGTAATGTGTTACGCGCGTATGTATGTTTGTATGTATGTAGATTTCTTTGGTCCCCCCTACAGGCCTAACGGCAGGACGGACTTCGATGAGTGGGATCTCAAATGAAAGGTATTAATCTCCCGAGTTTCCATAGGGCACATAAAATGTCAACAAAAACTATTCAGTGGATTTTTGGTGCTAAAATGCATGTTAATAATTGTTTTATAAGTTCTAAGTTATCGAGTAGAGTATCAAAATAAAGAGAATTCAAAGGAGATTATAAAAATATATTATATAGATATGTTATATCATAACAAAAAATATTAAAATAAAGTAAATTATTAAAAAATAAATAACCCGACTGCTGAAATTATTTAACCGAGTGAATTAAATTAAGAATGGTTAAAAGAGCGGTAAAAGTTGCATCGGTTATTGTTTTATAAGTATTTTTTTATTTTTAATCATATTACTAACCTATGTAAATGATTTGAATAGTGAATATTATGACGTCACAATAAATTTTTTCATTAAATTTTCCTTCTAACTTACCGTTTTGACGTTTAGTAAAAAGTAACTAATTTGACTAGTCAGTCCAATTCCCAATTAATGTTATATGTATGTAATATCTAAATGTACCTAAATATACGAATCAAAATCAAACTTCTGCTAAAGCACTTACAAATTATGTTATTAGGCATGCCTCTAGGCATTCGGAAATTAAGCCTGTCAGCCAACCGCAGAATTCTATAGAATTCATGTAGTTGTTGATTCAACAACTTGTTGCATTATTGGTGCATCGTAAAATATGATTCGCTATGATTGTACAGGGTGTTTTACCCTTTTATCGGTCGTTACGACGAACATTAAAGGAACACGATACGTCTGCTGAGTTACGACTGTTCACTAATGTTATTATAGGTGGGTTGTTCTTTTGCTTCACGTCATTTCATAACATTATTTTATGATGAGAAAAAATGTTTACGATGTTTTAATCGAAGAGTTTCTTTTTGATTTTAAAGACATGATTGGTTAGATTATTTTTAATTCAACGAGGTTTTAAAAATAATCTATCCAATAAGAGTTTCTTGAATAAACGCATTCTTTGAAGCGGTCATGTCGAAATCAAATCGATATAAACCATACGGTGCCTCTGATATCACACCTAGCTTGGAGAATCGGTTTGTTTGTGGAGCGAAATATTTCAATTCGTGGTCACCGTGGCGATGATGGTGTATTCAAGTAGCGAGTAAATAGATATCTACATAGATTACAGCATCATTTGCTATCAGACTTGATAGTAATCCGAAGCATATCATAAAACAGTAATCTACTGTATAAGAACATACTGCTACTTTGATATTTGACACAAAACTTACATGTTTATCTATTCAGTTATAATATTACTTTGCGGACATTGATGTAGATAGTGTGATTGTGTGTTTACCTAACATAAATATGTACTGTGAACTTCTATGTTTCTTTTTACTATTTATACAGTTGATTAGTGGAATTAGTTGTTACACATATTTAGAAATTACTTATACTTTTCCGCATTATTTTTTATTATTATTAGACCTGACCGGTTTCGCCTTACGGCTTCCTCAAAAGTTTACACTGTAACTGTTAACCTTTGAGAATTCATTGTATAACGCATAACTGTTAAATGTTACAGTAAATACATACACAGACAATGTTATATCATTAGAACTACTTATGTATTTCAATCGTGATTGGGATTGTAAAGCGAAAACACGTAAAGTATCCTAAAAAAACCATATATCACACAACATTATCGACATAACACTCAAACGTGTTTGATCGAACAGTAATGCCAGTGAAATATTTAGAGGTGCTCCATATCGTATTGGAAAACAAGATTGTGATCGTGTAGCGGCTGTGTTTAATGGTACAGCCGGGACGCGAATCCCCGGCTCTCGGAACAGGGAGGCAACGAATAGCGTCCTGTGGGCCCGATCCCAATTTATTAGTCGCACCCGCGCCGGAAAACGGCCCATAAAAAATTTACAAGAACGCGTCCGACACTTACTCTATGCAATTTATTCGGAAACGTACCTGAACTAGTTTTGTTACATCTCTACGGTCTCGTGTTTACGAGAACCGTGATATTTTTACGAATATACGAGACTCAGCAGGTATACTTATATAGAATAAGATTTATTTCAGATTTGCAATCCATAAATTATATACAAACATATATATAGTGATACCCTCATGACCCTCTTGAGTGTGTGGAGACGCTGGAGGCCCCACCAATATCTTTGACAGCCTCTGTGGCTTAGCGGTGGGTAACGCGCTCGCTACGCAGGTGGCGCGGGTTCGATCCCCGCTCAGTGCAAATATTTGAATGCATGAATATGGGTATTTGCATTGGTCTGGGTGTTTCTATGTATAATATGTATGTATTTACAACAAAAAAAATAGTATTTAAGTATGTTTATCCGCATTCTAGATTCCATAACACAATCTAGTTAAGCTATGCTTACCATGGGTCTAGATAGTGTTGTGTAGAATTTTGTAGAATATTTCGTTCTTTTATCTTTTGACTGGCCTTATTTTCAAATGGTACATATTTTAATCTTGGATTAGGCGACAGTCGCTCCCATAAAAGCAAAGAAAGTTAAAACAAGAGAAAGAGTAGGGAAGCGGACATTGGACTTCAAAGTACAAGCTTTTAATGCTATCATGAGAACGATGGTGACGCCTCATTCCCAGTAGTGTACCTAACGTGGGTGTGGGTGAATTGTGTACTTCAAACATCTTATAAGATTCAGATATTATTGATGTTATTATAACCTGTCAACATGTTTCCTGCTGATTTTAATATTTTTCGTTTTGATGTCAGTGCGTAAACGATGAAAAGCAGAATTCTATATTCGATGTTCCGCTACGAATTTATTATTATTATTAGGTATATGTTTATTATAAAATCTGTCCACATTCATATATTTGTCCTAGTGTTAGTAGTAATACTGATGATATATCAAAAAGTTCTATTTAGTGTCGGTCTTACAGAAATAACTATAATATGTGAGTTAATTTATTATTTTAAATTCGATATCTTTACAATTTTTAAACAAAGAATTCATTCAAACTTAATAAAGAATTTGTCCATAATATATAAGTATATTATATGTATGTGGTGACCCTCGTTCCTGAAACTTTGCCTTTAGCTTACCATCAAGCGGGGTGATGTCAAGTTGGCGTCTCCTAGGTAAAAAAATGTACTTGTTTCTTTAATTGGTTTTAAAACTACAATACAAATTGAAACTAAACCTTTTAGGTTTTGTTTCAAATAGTAAAAATTTAAGACTAGCAAATTTACATACATAACATACATAAAATCACGCCTGTCTCCCATAGGGGTAGGCAGAGATCACGGATCTCCATTTGCTACGATCCTGACATATTACTCTCGCTTCATTCACTCTCATTACATTCTTCATGCATGCTCGTCGGTTTAGAGTACTCCTGACCTGCCCCTTTTCTAAAACTTCCCCGATTTGGTCCAGGTATGTGCGCCTAGGTCTTCCCCTTCCGACGGTACCATCCACACTCGCCTCATACACCTGTTTCGTTAGTCTTCTTTCATTCATTCTCTCAACATGACCAAACCATCTCAACATTCCTCTCTCAATTCTCATCACTACATCTTCTATCACTCCACATCGTTCTCTTATCACGCTATTTCTCACTCTATCTTTCAAGGTCAAGCCACACATACTTCGCAACGCACGCATTTCTACTGCATTCACTCTACTCTGATGCTTTTTCTGCCACACCCAACTTTCACTACCATACATAAGAGTCGGCACCAATACTCCTCCATGTACAGCCAGTCGTGCCTTTTCGGACACTTTCCGGCTGCTCATAAAGTTGTGTAGTGCCCCATTCACTCTATTTCCAGCCATCACTCTCCTTTCAACATCTTCTTCATGCTTTCCATCTCTCGTAAACAATGTTCCCAAATATATGAACTCATTCACTTGTTCCACTTTTTCTCCATCTATACAAATCCTACACTCTGTCACGCATTCATCTCTTTCAAAAACCATAACTTTTGTCTTACTAACATTCACTTTCATTCCTTTCCTCTCAAAAGCTTCATGCATAGTTGTTACCATCTCCTGCAACTCATCTGCCGATGACGCCAGTAAAACCTGATCATCAGCATAAAGAAGACATTTGACGAGTAAATTCTTCATTTTTAAACCACATTCTTTATCTTTCAAATCTTGCAAACAACTGTCCATGAATAAGTTAAACAGCCATGGTGACGCTACACATCCCTGTCTAACCCCCTTTTGGATACTAAACCATTCAGTGTATGACCCATGTATCCTCACGCAAGCTCTGGAGTCCTCATAGAGAGACTTCACAGCTCGAATAAGGTTGCTGCTCACCCCATACATAGACAGTACCGACCAAAGTTCATTCCTCACCACTTTGTCATAGGCCTTTTCCAAATCCACAAATGCGCAATAGACCTTTTGACTCTTGGCCAAAAATTTCTCGGCTATGCTTCGCAATGAAAAGACCTGATCCGTACATCCCATTCCCTTTCTAAAACCCGCTTGTGCATCCCATATTTTCTCATCGGTTTCTTTCATAACTCTCTCAATCAACACTTTCGCATACAGTTTGCCGACGACGCTGAGTAGGCTAATGCCCCTGTAGTTTTTGCAGTCTTGATGCGAGCCCTTTCCTTTGTAAAGTGGAACTATAACGGCCTTACACCAATCACTTGGTACACGACCGCTAACCCAACATATGTTGAAAAGGCGGCACAACTGACTTGCTACAAGGCCCTGTCCAGCCTTCAGCATCTCGACTGTCACCTTATCATATCCCGCTGCTTTACCAGCTTTCATACTTCTTAATGCACTCACAACTTCATTCATACTAATACCACTTTTATCAGCATCAACATAGTCATCCATCACCAAGGTTAGTGCATGTACACCATCCTCTCTTTCAAACAAACTTTCAAAATAGTCCTGCCATCTTTTTAACACACATTCCTCACCTTTTACAATACTTCCATTCTGGTCTCTAATAGCGTTCAGCTCGGAGCTCTGTGTTTCTCCTCTGGCTAAACGAATGGACTTCCAAAATAACTTAATGTTCGTCTGGAAATCCTCAGATAACCTTTCATCAAACACGTCTTTTTGTTCCTTTTTCTTTCTAGCAATCACTCCTTTCACTATCCCTTTCAGTCTTCTATATTTATCTTTCGCTTCATCCACATTCTCAATTGTAGCTTGCTGCATTCTCTCATTAGCTCTGACTGAGAGCCAGTCAAGCCACGCTTTCTTTTTCTCACATACCAACTTTTGCACTTCTTTATCCCACCATGCATGCTTCACCTTTTGCACTTTACTTCTTTTACTTATACCACATACTTGGGAAGCCACACTCACATTCTCATCTTTGAATACCTTCCATAACTCCTCAATCTCACAAATACTATCAAGATCATGAAACCTTTCAGTTAATTTGCTTCCATACTCCTCTCTCACTTTATCTTCTTGCAAATTTTCTACTTTTATTCTTTCTAGAACACTTATGGGCTCACGCCTTCTACGTCTCCATCCTTTAAAGAGATCACTTATACGGCACATAACCAAAAAGTGATCTGTATGGATACCCACACCGCGATATACCCTAGCGTCTAGAATATTTTTTCTCAATCTTTCATCCACTATTACAAAATCAATCATACTTTTACTGACATTCTTCGCTTCTCTTGTATACATATGAATCCTTTTATGTCGAAACATCGTGTTTGACACACAAAGGTTCCATTCCAAACATACTTCAAGCAAACCTTTACCATTTTCGTTCACTCGTTCATCTCCGTACTTGCCAAGAACCCTTTCAAATCCATCTCGTTTCAGTCCTACCCATCCATTAAAATCACCTAGCATTATTATTCTTTCATTATCCTTACATTCTCTTAATACATCTCTTAAACTCTCCCAAAACTGTTCTCTTTCTTCTTGTACTTCCTGGGACGTATTCGTACCGGAGTCTACAGGAGCATAAACCCCTACGACAAAAATACGAGTGAGTCCCACTTTCATTCTCATCCACATCAGTCTAGCATTCACACATTCGAATATATTCACACACTCAGCCATTCTAGCAGATAGGATGACACCAACTCCCTGGCAAGCTCTGTCGGTATTGGGTACTCCCGACCAGTACGCGGTGTAGGGTCCGTGCTTGGTGGTGTCACATCCTTTCCTCTTCGTCTCATTCACACAAAGCACATCAATCCTTCTTTCATCCATCATCTTACAAACATCATTCATTTTTTCTTCCATTCCTCCTCCAACATTCAACGTAGCAAAACGGCTCTCCGTGAGCCACTTTTCGCCCCCACTGGAAACGAGACGTGACGGGTGGCGTACCGCGTCGCCGCCATGCGGATGATAAATTTTTGGAATCATCATTGCGTTCCCACGAGTCATAGGGAAAATATGGTCCACCCCCGCAGAGCCCTTTACGGAGGTAAGGCGGAATCTCAAGTGTGTCCTGTGACCGCCAACACAGACACCCTCCGTTACACCAGCTTGCCCTCTGGTCACGAATCCTTGGCACGGGTCGGCTAACACCTTGGATCGGGGTTTTTTCTCGGGTATGCTCCCTGAGAGTTGGTTTTATTTCGGAGTGACCTTCTCCTAGATGGTTGCAGACCAATACTGACGAGGCCCATCTCCCCGGTTTTGATTTCAGAGTTTTCCTTCTCTTAGACGGGTTGCAGCCCAATGCTGACGAGGCCCGTCTCCCCGTACTAGCAAATTTTTCATAATCTAATCTGACATTACTATGTCAGTAATATAGATAGCATTGCGTATGCATTCTTTTTTTGCGCCCAGCTCTCTACGGTCCAAAGTAGGTTGCTGGATGCTCTCAGCGGCAGGTCAGTTTTCATTTTGGACAAAATAATTCGTTATTCCCACAGTGCCCGCAACTACGCGCTACAGTGGTTAGTTATTTACGTCTGTGAAATAACATTTTACTGCTTTCGAGACGAGTACGTTACGTTGAATGTATTGAAATGACTCTATGTAGCTGTCCAATTTAGGTTCCTTATTATGTCTGTACTAAAATTTTATATTGTATATTGCAACGGAATAAGCGCAAAACCTCTAATACTATATAGCTGGAATAATGAATTGTGAATCTGTAACTTATTTTGTTAAATCAAGAAAATCATTTTCATAACCCCATCTCTCCCATGCGGTGTCGTACAAAGTGACTAAGGGATAGGGCTGTTTAACATCAGACAGATATACACAGCCCAGACTCAGCCTCAGATTGAAGCTCGAGTTAAAAATAGTGGACGGAATACGGCAATAGGCTCACCCCCTATTACGTGGGAACGAATACAATGATTGGTGAAATGTGGGGGTTAATTTACTTCTGTCTAACCCTACGGGAATAAAGGGTGAATATATGTATGTATGTGTGTAAGAAAATCATTTTTTATAACTATATAAATGATGATCCAGACCAACAGCACCTATAGGTAATGAGAGAACTACGAAATAGTAGCTTATTACTATTGGGATAGGGTCAAACCTTAGTTTTTATGAGACGATTCTAACTTATTATGAGACGGTGGTTCTAAATTAAATAAAAGATAAAATACTTTCAGGCCTTGTGTTTATTCGGACATGAGTTGTAAGCTAATAAAGCCTATGATAGTAATGGTAACATAAGCAAATGAATAACGGTTTTCAAACTGGCCGAAAATCTGTAACAATACGTGATTTTGAGTAATAATAACCATAGATAAGAACTACTCAAGGTAGATGTTATTCTGAATTTAAAAAAACAATTTTAAATATAAATTATTAAAATGTTTGTGACATACGGAATTAAAGATTGAGGATTTAAAAAGTAATACAAATGCTTGCACCTAAATAAATTATTGAGTAAATTCTTTATTGTTTATGTAAACATAACAACATTTTATTAATAAAATATAACAAGACAGCCTAGTTAATAAATTAATCTATCAATTCTAAAAAAAACAGGGGACTGTCTATGCAACCTTGAAATGGAGTTGTATTTTTTTACAAATTTCCTGTTTACTGTGATATACAACGCTCATGTAGAAAATGGAAAGGCCAAAAGGGAAAGGTTGGAATTTCAGATTGATCGCACGACATTCCTTTGTGAAAATTGCGTTGACCACATCTCAAACGAATTCGAACCAGGAGTCTAAGCACATTTTTTATTTTTTACTGGCTGTGCACGTGAGTCCTCATACAACCCTAATACTTTTTTTGAAAATGAAAGAAGCCTTAGTTACGTGTACCACTAATAAAATCCGTTTTCTGCCGTAAAAATCCCGTCAAAATCAACCAACGACGTACAGACAGAAGAACAAAAATTTCAGAACTCTTTTTTATTTGTATATTTTAGTACCTTATAACAGTTTCTAGTTTGAAATTTCATTTAGACTTATTTATGTATGGTATTATTTTCAGAAATAAATACTCCTTTTGTTAACCGATTTCAAAGAACGAGGAGGTTCTCAATTCAATGTGTATTTCTAATGTATATTTGTTATGCGATATCAAAGCCAATAATGAACGGACTTTTATTTTTCTGACGGAGTTCCATAGGGTATACTTTCAGAGTGGTCCAATATCCAAGAAATCCAAATTTGATGCTGAGATCCTGGAGAAATATGGAGACGTCATAATAATTTTGTTAACGATATCAAAGTCAGTAATGATATCAGCATTGTGTATCAGCATTTTTCGATATTTTACTAGTATGGGACAAAATAGGCAATGAACCGTTGTATGTAAAAGCCGTAATCTGCGAAACGGATTTTTATGATTTTTGATTTTTTTGGAAATTGTAGACTGGTTCCTGGTCCAGGGAGACAGCATCGAATCACAGGATCCAGGGAGGCGGATAACAGGGTCTACGGAAATTCTCAAAATGTAGGCAAAGATACTGTTACTGTTGCTTTTACATAATTTAATTTGAGTAGTTGCCTCTGAAAATAATTTTCTCATAATGTTAAACTGATGATAAAAACATAAGCAAAAGATGGAAGATTAATTTTATATATATGGCTTCCATCTATATATTATATTATGTAGATGGAAGGTTATAAACTTATAGCTCACTAAAAAGGAATAAATAAATAAAATTTAAACAAAAATCTTTATTTCAAGCAACAAAATAGAGGCTCTGAAAAGCAATAAATGAATTTCGAGTTTACTGATCTGTTAAAAGTCTGTAGATCTGTAAATCTGCAAATTCATTTAATTTTCGCTTTTAGGGCTTCTATTTTGATTCTTGAAGTCGGTTTAAGATTTTTTAATTTTTATATGTACGAACGGATCATTTATTACAAAGTTGTTATTTGACGCAATATACATTTATCAATGGTATGATGTTACAAGTACTTCAATTTTTTTTATTTGTATGAATAAAATATCAACTGTTCATAGGTATATGACAACTATTCGCTAGACTAAAGGAAAACTTTTTGATGCAGATTCAAATAGAAAATTGGCTTTTGCCAATTTCACGCGCTCGTGAAATAAAGCTTCAGTATTTAAATGAAACGAAACGATTGAACAACTTTAAGCTTTATATCAATGACTTTTATTTATCGGCTGAGTCCGTAGCCATTTAAATGCGAACTATATACTGGACATAGACACGGAGAAGCAGGACGTTGCGATTAATTAAAAATAAATACCTAGTAAGTATGTTTACACTTTTAATGTGCTATAAAAACGTAGGAGATTTTGATTTCGTTCACGGGTGACCCCACACACCTGTGAACCCACAAAAATCTTCGTCTGAAAGCTTCCTCTCGGTGTTGAGAGGTTAGACAGCAGTGACAACCATAAAAGGAGCATAACTCAAATAAAAAGGAGGGAAAAAGTAAGCAGACCCTAGGCTCCGAGGTGAAAATTTCGGATGCGACTAGGATTTGAAACTAGAGAGAAGAAGAAGAATGATGATGATTTATGCACTTTTGGAATGTAACGAGTTATAGAAAATTTGAATTTACTATTAGGAATGGCACTCTGAATAAAAATAAACGATGATTTATTTCATTAGGCATTATTCCTCAAAGCGTTGTGAAATCAAAGGAGATGGCTGGATTTGTTATGATTGATATGAAAATAACTTACGTTCGTCAGCGATGTTTATGTCAAGCTCAGTTTACATTCTCTACGGCTCTCTCACACACCTGTAACAAAATATTATAGGTACATCATTATAAAATTAAGATGTAGATTATTTTTATAACATGGTTTATTATTGTGATAGGACCATACTAAACATAGCAAGATATTGTGACGATTAAGTAAATATTTAGATATAAATGTGATATCTGTCTGTGAACAGAATTTGTAATTTGGATATACCTATATATAAGAATAGAAGTTTTACTAGAATATAATATAAATAGACAAAACAGAACATTAAAAATAAAGGAGAATTCAACTAATTAGTCATCGCTTTTATTTCTATGCACATATTAATACAGAGGCTAATCACTTTTAGATATCCTTTTAGATATTTAGAATTCGAATTCTTGGAGTGTCTCGCCTTGCAAGTTGCTTGTCCTTGCCTCTGTAGCGTAGCGGTTGTGAACGCGACTGCTACTCAGGGTTCAATTCACGCTCAGTGCAAATATTTGTATGCAAGAATATGTACATTTGCATTGGTTCTGGGAATTTCTATGTATAATATGTATGTATTTAAAAAAAAAGTATATAATTATGTAAATCCGCATTCTAAACTCCATAACACAAGCTAGTTAAACTATGCTTACCATGGGTCTAGATAGTGTTGTGTAGAATGTTGTAGAATATTAAAATTGAGTTCTATACATACATACATACATATAATCACGCCTTTATCCGAAGTCCACTTCACCCACATTTCACCAATATTTATATTCGATCCCACGTAATAGGGGGTGAGCCTATGAGTTCCATAAATTTGGAAATAATATGTTTATCTGTATTTAGCGTGATTCGCCTGTTTTCAAAGGGTGTAAACACGGGGTTGTATTATATGCAGGGGGCGTGGTGCTGCCATCTCGCACTTAGTTGATGATGACTCACATTCTGTGGCCCCTAAAATGGCGTTTGGGTACGAATACAAAAATATAGTCCAGAGCGACTTTCCACAAAATTTTCGGGAAGTATAATTATTAAGTACGTTTCACTAAACTTTGTATCAGACTGTACACCTAACCAAATTTATGGTTTAATGTCAATTTACTTAGGAAATTTTATAAGAAACTTCATCCCACGCACACTTAAAATGTGGAATGACCTCCCTGCTGCGGTTTTCCCACGCACATACAATATGTGGTTCTTCAAGAGGGGCATCAGAAGGTTTCTTCATGGTCGGCAGCGCGAGTGTAACACCCCTGGTGTTGCATACGTCCATAGGCCACGGTAACCACTTTCTATCAGGTAGGCCGTGTGCTTGTTTGCCACCTAAGTTGTATAAAAAAATACTGGAATAATTTTCAATCATTTGAAGCAACTTCAAGAAATATCAAATAATTTGCATAAATGAATAGTTCTTATAACGACTGAATTCGAATCGGACTTGAAATATGTACCAAATTGGCATCTTACCAACTGGGCTCAGAATATTATCCCCCTAACATGAAAGTTAATAAAAAATGAAATATACAAAGTTTTATTTGAAGTTTCAATGCCATCTATTGAAATGCAATCAAACTCTGAAATTATCTACACTTATGAACATATTTCGGAGCATTTTTTTATACAACTTAGGTGGCAGACAAGCACACGGCCCACCTGATGGAAAGTGGTTACCGTGACCTATGAACGTGTGTAACACCAGTGGATCACATCCGTGCTGCCGACCCTGTAAGAACAGATATTTTATGTGCCCTCAGGACAAGCCTTTGGTCTTCCCACTAACAGCATAAAAAACTCTCCAGTGAGCTCTGGCTACCCTACTCACCACCAGGAACACAACACGAGGTTATTATAGCCGTGGTATTCTGTAGGTTGGAGGTTTTTCCCCAGTCGGAAATTCGGAACTGCTCAATTCGGACGGGAATACTATCGTGTCCTGCCTCCTCGAAAAATTTTGTTTTTGTTAAAACAATATTTAATGATTTTATTATATTAGATCTAAGTAATTTGTGTAAATCTTGAGCACAATATCTTATTTTCTGTTAGAAATTTCTCTAATCTCTTATTATAAAGTTGATACTAATCTAGATAGTTTCCACCGAACGCACGGTTTTCATGGCCCCACACTCACAGTGAATGCTATACGAAAAATAGCCATTAGCGAACTAAATGCCAACCACTTTGTTTGAACTATCGTTAACAGTTAACAGCCGCTATTTATAAAGCTGTCCATTTAAATTATATGTATAGTTTGTTATGCTACAAAACAAGTCATAAATAGCCGATAAATAGTCTGTCAAGCCACCGCTTACAGCTGTTTTTGATGTCAATGTGATGTTGTTTTCTTTGATTTATGACTAAAACTGACGAGGTTAGGACGCTGGGTTAAACTACTTATTTAAAATATTAAATTGTGATTTATTAACTGTCTATATATCTTGTAACAAACAATGGGACTATTGACTAAGGTCGACTTTTGTGAAGGAGAAATAATAAAATTTCCAAGAAGAAGCTTTGCGATATTTAAAAGATGAAATACAGGAATCATGACGTACCCTACTAACATTTTTGGAGCTCAAGGCGACCTCACTTTCTCCTCCGTGGCGTAGCGGTAGAACGTTCGACTGCTAAACAGGAGGCGCGGATTCGATTCCCGCTCAGTGTAAATATTTGTATGCATGAATATGTATATTTGCATTGGTCTGGGTGTTTCTATATATAATATGTATGTATTTACAAAAAAAAGTATTCAAGTATGTTTATCCGTATTCTAGATTCCATAACACAAGCGTTCTTCCTACAGTCCCGGGTCCTTTAAGCGGGGCTTGAGAAAGCATCTGATGAGGCCACCAAGCGGAGTGCCACCATTGTAACATTACTTAGTGTCTGTAATGGTGACCCTCTTTCCTAAGATTTTGTTTTAGCTTACCATCAGGCGAGGTGGTCAAGTTGGCGTGTCCTAGATAAAAAAAAATGCTTACCATGGGTCTAGATAGTGATGTGTAGAATGTTGTAAAATATTATTTAAAAAAAAATTATTACCTACTTGCTAGTTTTGTTAAACAATGCCAAGGCCCTGGCACATGTTTGACCAGTGTTGGCAGTGGCTCCCGTAGGTAACATAAAAATCAAAACAGTCAGTGTACCAAGCTCGAAAGTGCAAACTTTGTAAGCAACTGAGAAATCATTATGAAGATGATGATAAAGAAATATTTTTTACTTTTAATTAATTTAAACTTTTTGCACAAATACACAAAGAATGTACATAGGCGGACTTAATGCCACAGGTATTTTCTACCAGTCAACATTAGGATGATGCAGAGTTATTTATATCAAGGTAGGTGCACGAAGTGTTGTGGTGTGAGTTTTGCCCAGTTTGGTACACAAATAATTTTTTTTGACGTGACAACGTCTTATAAATTGGTTTGCCGGGTGACACTTCAAGAAACTGCGTTACGCTCCGCTCACGTTATGCGCTCACAATGAGAGCGAGTGAGAGGCACGCGTCCCTTCCACTCGGGCATGGTTAGCCCGCCTAAGAGCGAGAGAGACAGACATAAAAAGTGAAAGGCACGCGTCCTTACTATTATTTCATCCTTCTTCCTACTATACGAATGAATATTCACATTAAAATTATTTTACCACTCAAAGTCGTTGTCACGTAAAACTTTCGCCCGTATATACCGACTTTACAGGCAACCAATTTTTTTATGATAAAAATTTACAAGATTTACACCTCCTATTACGTGGGACCGAATTCAATGATTGATGAAATGTGGGTGTTAGCTCAACTCTGCCTAATCCTCCAGGGATAAAAGCGTGATTATATGGATGTATATATGTGTAAAAAATAATTAATTGTGAAAATAATAATATATTTATATATAAACACACACACACATACCTACACGAATACATATCAAATCAAATACATACGGATGCGTTCTGAAATGATTATATTCAGTTACGATTTTCGAATTTGATAAATGTCTTCCATTTCCAAATTTAAAAAATATGCCTGAGAGTATTGGATGGCCTTTTTTTTTTCAATGTAAGGCATACCTAATGAATTTATTTTATAAAAAAAAGTTATGATGCTGGCATTATTGTGCTACATTGTGATCAAAAACTTTTTCAATTAAAAAGGGTTCAAATAAACGTTTGTTATCCCAAGTCAGTAGACTATGAAGACAAATCCTTTGTAATTAACGCACTGTTTTGACTTGTTGTGTCGCAATCGTAATATTTACAAATGAAACGCCAACTAGGCTATCTATTTATGAATGTTTGACACCGTAGAATAGACGTGGAATATTTTTGTTACATGAAATCTTGGCATTCCTAATGTATTTATGAACAACGAACAAACTTCACTTAAAAAACACTAACTGGGTTAAATAACAAATCTTAATTACCTAATAACCTATAGGACACACGATTTTTGTTTTCGACAGAAGGATTTTACATAATTACTAGCTGTCAACCATCGTTCCAAATATCTTTGGGATCATATTCCAGGGATAAGCGGTACCTTATGTCTTATTCCAGAGTACCATCCAGATTCGTTCAACCGTTGAGCGTGTATATCAAATATTCAACCATCTTCAAAAACTTTTACATCTATACCTACTAATATTATATAGCTGAAGAGTTTGTTTGTTGAAGGCGTTAATCTTAGGAGTTACTGATTCAAATAGAATAAATACTTTTTGTGTTGAGTAGTCCGTTTATCGACGAAGGTTTTAGGCTATATATCATTACGCTACTACTTAAGGGAGTGGATCAGTGATCAAAAAATAATGTCAAGAAATTCAGAAAAAAATTCATATATTATTTGAAGACTAAAAATTACGGGCTCAAAGGGGTATATAGTGATATGAGGTTTCAAAATATACCACGGGCGAAGCCGGGGTGGGTCGGCTAGTTTATGATATTAATAGGAAGAAGAATAAATATGATATAAAGGAGTAATGTACTTTATCGAAATCGTTCTGTTACATACGTTATTGAGGTGAATTAACACCCACATTTTACGTAATAGGGGGTGAGCCTATTGCCGCATTCCGGGCCCCATTGTTGAGTCGAGGCATGCATCTGACGCTGAGTCTGGGCTGTATATATCTGTCTGATGTTAAACAGCCCTACACCTTAGTCGCCTTGTATGACACCGCATGGGAAGAGATGGGGTAGCCCAAATTCTACTCAGCCGGGAACCACGTGGCTTCGTTCTGTTACTGCCAAGCATATTGCTAACAAGACGTTTGATGACTTTTAGTACGTCAGGGGTGGCGGGAGCGGCAGCGGGAGCGACGAAGGATCGCAAGCCAAGCTGCCCGCGTACGAAGGCAACTCGGGCGTCGGAGGTCGATGAACGACCTCCGCCCCCCATGAGCGCCGGCCTGGGGGTGACAGGTGGAATCGCCTGTCACCCTGGCAGAAGCAGGCCGCGGCAGCGGTGCGCCTGGCGCGCCTCCCCGTTTTCCGGGAACGAGTTGGGGACTCTGTAGTCCTCACACACCCGAGAAGAGGGCCAGATCGTGTGAGATGGCCCTGGGTCGGCCGGGGTGTGAGGGATATGCCTGTCAACCTCACCTTCGGCAACCAAAACGACCCACAGGCGGCGTGCGTTTTAGTCGGTTGGAGTTCGACATAACCTCTTCCACCGGCTCCGGTGGTATCCGTGGGGATTTTGCGCACGTAAAAAAGTACGTCAGGGGTTATTATTAAAGTTCAATAGGGGTTTCATAGTCGCATTTTATAGAATGATTATGGTAATGGCAGAATAACAGAACTTAACGCCCTTTATAACGCTATCGTTCTACTGTGATGAATAGGTACATTTTTATTATAAAAGTCAATGTGGCGAATACCTAAGTATTTTCAAATACCAGACGTAATATGCAATCTGAAACATATAAATGTTTTTGGATAGAAAGTAGAGCTCACTGGAGAATTCGTACTGTCAGTAGGATGACTAAAAACTTGTCCTGCTTTGTCTTCTACACTGACGGCACAGAAACTGTGCTTACAGGGTCGGCAGCGCGAGTGTGGCTCCTCTGGTGTTACACACGTCTGTAAGCCACGGTAACCACTTTCCATCAGGTGGGCCGTGTGCTTGTCTGACACCTAAGTGATATAAATGGTTATGCAGAGCTCTTGCCTCAGGGAATTTCAAATAAAAATCTCAATTTTAAATGTGTAAGTTAGGTATTCTTTGATTTTATGTATATTGAGTAGGTACATACCACAGAGGACGACAAAACCATTTCCTTCTCCATCAATCAATCAATCAATCAGCCCACTGCAGTCCACTGCTGGACATAGGCCTCTCCCAATGTGCGCCATTTTCTCCGATCCTCCGCCTTCCGCATCCAATCTGTCCCAGCCACCTTTTTCAGGTCGTCAGTCCATCTGGCTAGGGGGCGTCCTACCTTTCGTTTACCTTCTCGCGGTCTCCACTCTAGGACTCGTTTGCTCCAACGGCCATCGGTCCTTCGGCAAACGTGGCCAGCCCACTGCCATTTTAACTTGCTTATTTTGTGGCCTATGTCGGTAACTTTGGTTCTCTGTCGAATAACCTCGTTCCGAATTTTATCCTTCAGAGAAACTCCAAGCATAGCTCGCTCCATAGCCCGCTGCGCGACTTTTAAGCTATGGACCAGCCCCACTGTAAGTGTCCACGTTTCGGCACCGTAAGTCATAACAGGTAGGACGCACTGTTCAAAGACCTTTGTTTTGAGGCATTGCGGTAAGGGTGAAGAGAAAACTCGACGTAGTTTGCGAAATGCTGCCCAACCCAGCTGGACTCTTCTGGCTAGTTCTTTCTCGAAGTTGTTTTTACCGAGCTGGATAACCTGCCCCAGGTAGACATATTTTTGAACAACTTCGAGTGTCGCCCCTTCGATGGCAATCGGTCTCGGTGCAACATGTTCGTTGAACATAATTTTGGTTTTATCCAAGTTTACACCAAGGCCGACGCGTCGAGAAGCTCCATCTAGCCTATGCAGCATTTCGCCCAGTTGTTCCAACGATTCCGCTACTATGACGATGTCGTCGGCGAACCGAAGATGTGAGATGTACTCACCGTTAATGTTTATACCCTGCCCAGTCCAATCCAGAGTTTTGAAGACGTCCTCCAACGCGTTGGTGAATAGTTTGGGGGATATAACATCTCCCTGTCTCACTCCACGTTGGAGGCTAATAGGTTTCGTCTTCTGGTCTTGGAGCTGGACGGACATTGTGGCAGTGTCATACAAGCATCTCAGCACCTCGATGTATCGCCAATCGACACGACACCGCTGTAGGGCATCCAGAACTGCCCAGGTTTCGATGGAGTCGAAGGCTTTTTCGTAGTCCACAAACGCCATACACAGCGGCTGATTGTATTCTTGGGCCTTTTCTACAATCTGCCGAACAGTATGGATGTGGTCCACGGTGCTATAACCTTTTCGAAACCCGGCTTGCTCCGGTGGTTGGAACTCGTCGAGCTTACCCGCAAGACGATTTGTGACGACTCTCGAGAACAGCTTGTAGACATGACTCAGGAGTGAGATGGGCCTGTAGTTCTTCAGCAAGGTCTTATCTCCTTTTTTGAAGAACAGTATCACCGCACTCCCGCTCCATGCCTTAGGTGTTAGACCTTGTAGGATGACGGAATTAAAGAGGCTTGCTAGCTCTTTCAGGATTGGAGTTCCGCCTGCTTTCAGGAGCTCAGCAGTAATACCGTCATCACCTGGGCACCTGTTGTTTTTCAGTTGTCTGAGAGCCGCCTCCAACTCGCACTGCTCGATATCGGGTATCTCCTCGGTGTAATGGCGCGTGAGTGGGGCTCTGTGGTCTTCATCGCTGTGTCCCGTAGGTTTACTCGTCCGTGATGCATATAGCTGTCCATAGAACTTTTCGATCTCATCGAGAATCTCGAACCTTGAGGCAGTCATTTTACCATCCGCAGTTTCAAGTTTCGTCAGATGGGGCCTCCCCAACTGCTGAGCGAACACTTTCGACCCCCTATTTCGCTCAATCGCCTCCTGGACGATATGGGTGTTGTAGCGTCGGAGGTCGCGTCTAATCAGCTTTTTAATTTGTTGGTTTAAGGCTCTCTCATCTGACGAAGACGACGGTGTGGATGACTTCTCACGTCTCTTTCTCATAAGTTCGAGAGTCTCAGGAGAGAGCTTGGACTCCCGCTGTTTGCGTTTCCCGGGAAAGAACTTTCGAGACACTTCCTGCAATGTTTTGACCACTGTGTCGGTTTTCTCGTCAATGCCGTTTGTGGTTTCCAGTGTTGCGAAACGATTTTGAAGTTCCAATTGGAACTTTTCGGACCCTAGAGTGACTTGGAGTGGCGTAGGTCGGAGAGTAGACCGTATCATTCGGAATCTTTCAGCCTTGATGTTAATATTTAGAGAGCTTCCTTCTCCATGGTAGGTACAAATACTACTTTTATGGATGTCTCATTAATGAAGATTACATTGTTGTCTGTTTATCACACAGTCATAAAGAAAGCTTGAGGAGGTAGGACACGGCGGTATTTCCGCCCAATTGAGCAGTCCGACTGGGGAAGTACCTCCGCCCTACAGAATACTGCGGTTAGGTATAATAACTTCGTGTTGTGTTCCCGGCGGTGAATAGGGTAGCCAGAGCTCACTGGAGAGTTTTTGTGCTGTCGGTGGGATGACCAAAGGCTCGTCTTGCTTTGTCCTCTATACTGACGGCACAAAATCTCTGTTCTTACAGGGTCGGCAGCACGGATGTGACTCCACTGGTATTACACACGTTCATAGGTCATGGTAACCACTTTCCATCAGGTGGGCCGTGTGCTTGTCTGCCACCTAAGTTGTATAAAAAAAAAGCTTACAAATAATGAAAGTCAAAAAAGGACATGTAGTGGAGAACTTTTGAAAGAACAGTGATAAACAAACCAAAAACGAAAGGAGTTTGGAAATGTAATAACCGAAATGCAAGTTGCGGGTCAAAACTTTTTTTTAAACTATCGCGTTTCATGATATACAATAATGTTAACGGGAATTAACGCGACCATAGTATAGGTATATACATACCTTTGGTGTGCCTGATGTTTCGACCAAGTTAATCCGGCCGTGGTCACAGGCTGACTCTGAGGCCGGTGTAACCTGGTCGAAACATCAGGCAAACCAAAGGTATGGCTGTACCTATATCATGATCACGTTAATTCCCGTAAACATTATTCTATAACTTATTTAGTTTAAAAAGCACGCCACACTGCGGAAATAATCTAACAGAAAATCACTTTGAAGACATTTAAAGAATTATAATACAAACAGCAACATTCCTGAACAAGAATCGCGGAAATAATTTGAGAAATGCGCTAGAAATGCTCGTGTGCACTGGACGGCTAAACAGTTTTACTAAACTTGAATGTGGTTGTTGTTCTATGGAATTTTAAAACAAATAAACATGCGATTGGAATTTAAGTGGTGTTTGTGCATCGCAATGTTTTAAACTAAAGGTATTTACACTTTTTTTTTTTAGGAGCCGGTGGAGGAAGTTATGTCGGATTCGAACCGACTAAAACGCACGCCGCCTGTGGGTCGTTTTGGTTGCCGAAGGTGAGGTTGACAGGCATATCCCTCGCACCCCGGCCGACCCAGGGCCATCTCTAACGATCTGGCCCTCTTCTCGGGTGTGGGGACTACAGAGTCCCCAACTCATCCCCGGAAACGGGGAGGCGTGCCAGGTGCGCCACCGCCGCGGCCTGCTTCTGCCAGGGTGACAGGCGGCTCCACCTGTCACCCCCAGGCCGGCGCTCATGGGGGGCGGAGGTCGTTCAACGACCTCCGACGTCCGAGTTGCCTTCGTACGCGGGCAGCTTGTCTTGCGATCCTTCGTCGCTCCCGCTGCCGCTCCCGCCCCGCCTCCTCCTTCACGAGCATTACTTGCTCGCAGAAGGAGGCGCCGGCCGCCCACGCATCCGTGCAGCGGACCATCGCCGCGAGCAAGATGGAGAGCATGAGAACCCTCACTCCCAGGGCCGCCACAAGCTCCCGCCTCGGCGTCTCCCACGCCGGACACTCGGTGAGCGTGTGCGGACCTGAGTCCTCGCTCGCGTCGCAGTGATGGCACTCGGATGTTGGCTCTTTCTCCATCCGACGCAGATACTTTCCGAAGCATCCGTGCTCGGTGATCATCTGCGTCAGACGGTACGAGAGGCTGCCGTGTGGCCTCTCTAGCCACTCCCCCATGATGGGTCTTACCGCCGCTACTACGGCGCACCCTAAAGGTATTTACTAAAGTACTAGAGTGGTACCTGCTACAATCAATCAATTAGCCCACCGCAGTTCACTGCTGGACATAGGCCTCTCCCAATGTGCGCCATTTCCTCCGATCCTCCGCCTTCCGCATCCAGTCTGTCCCAGCCACCTTTTTCAGGCCGTCCGTCCATCTGGCTAGGAGGCATCCGACCTTTCGTTTACCTTCTCGCGGTTTCCACTCTAGTATTCGTTTGCTCCAACGGCCATCCGTCCTTTGACAAACGTGGCCAGCCCACTGCCCCTGCACCCGCTACACATATTGAATAACAAACTTTGTACTTTTTCACTATATTTTATTTTTCACCTGACTGGTTTCGCCTTACGGCATTCTCAAAGGTTTGTACTGGCGATACAAACCTTTAAGAATACAAATATGATTGTTACCGTCTTAGCTTTCCTCCACAACAATACTCATTAATTTGGTGGTGCCTCTTTGCTTCTTGCTTTATTGTTACTACTAAAGCTAGCTAGCGATTTAGGACAATAACTATTTCAATGGTAATACATAAACCACATTTGAACCATCAAGTAAACCTCATTATACTTCGTAAGCCAGAAGTTAACATCATTTATATCACAATCGCAATAAATTGTAGACGAGCAATTACAGTTACTGTTGGGGTTCTATGAAAGATTATATTTACGACTGCATTTAATCATCCACTTTATTTGTATTCAAAGAAGCGGAAGAATCGTCTTTTGCGATATTAGGTTTTAATCAATCAATGGATTGTGCCATTGATTGATGCTTGCTGATGTTATATTTTTTATACTACTTAGGTGGCAGACAAGCACAAGGCTCACCGGCAAAACCAGACCGATCATATAAGAACCTCCTAATGCCCTTCTTGAAGAACCCCATATTGTAGTCGATTGGGAAAACCACGGCTCCCTGCCGTTCATTCCACAGTTTAAGCGTGTGGAGGATGACTTTCCTATCATACCTAACTGTGCGTACTATTTCCAATCGCAATGTGTTGGTGTGGATTCCCCGCCTGTGTCGAGAGGTGCGGTGATAGAATGTAGCCGTGGGCATCATGTCGAACATCCGGATAGCCTAAATTTTCTTTAAAAATAGATTTACTAGAAGTTTCTGTTAAGAATATATTACTGATTTTGTAGAACCCTTCAACTAAGCTAAAGGCTAGTGACGAAGAACCTTTATCCTTTTAGAAGTCAGTCGCAGTTTTTAAATGCAAAACGTTATCCAAATGGAATACTGTGAACACCGATTAATAATTAAAAGAATAAAAATGCTTGTTTCATAATAAATGCAAATAAGAAGAATTAATTAATGAATTAATCTATAGTCTAGTAAATATTATAGTAAACGTAACTATCTCTTTATGCATGCTAAAATGTACCTACTTGTTTTTCTTTTGCATTGAAATGGCGACTTGATGCTTATTGGCATCTTGCCATTAATAAAATTTTATAGTAACTTATATTTTTCTTGACATTGGTGAAATTGCGACTATTTTGTTGCAGCAGCCATTAGGTTTTTTATCTAAGGACTTATGAGCTTCCCGTTCGGGCGAGATTTTTGTTTCATTTACATTTTCTTTCAACCGTTTCATTTTATTTGTGAAATTCCGTTACAGCAAATTACTTGGATTGTTTTCCGGCTCATCAGGTGCGAATATAAGCTTTTGGCGAGAAGGGAAGGGATTTCTGAATTCTCTACATTGGAATAGGTACGGTAGAAAGTACAAATATCCCTTGCGTTCCTTTTTCTCAATATCATGAAGGTAATGACAGCTATCACACTAGTTTACTCTGTTATCGTGTGACCATAACTGTTTTAAAATTACACACTATAACCACTCCGCTACATGGGGAGCTTCTCTTTATCAATCTGTCGGGGGTTCGATAACAACAGCTCATTTTTTTCTATCGTCATTCTTAGAGACTGGTATTGTATGAGTATATACAACACTAGTCTCGAACGGAGGCCAACCATTGGTTCCTGAATTATGAATCTAGCTCCCTGATCATGAATCTAATCGTCAAATATTCTTCTAGTATTAAAAAATAATATTCAAATAATTTAGTAAAACGTAATTAACCAGGATGAAAACGAACAATAACAAATACAGTTGAAGTTAATAATCCAAGTGTAATTGTTTTCTTCTATTAATCAAGTATTTCCAACTCCACCATAAGGGGGAGCGCCGTAGACGGCGCAAACGAATTAGGCAATAAGTCTCCTGTCCGATTTACCAATGAAGTCATTAGTTAAAATTGGAGCTTGTTAGCTTCTGCTCCATTGCGGTAGCGAGGCGGCGCTATCAAGCTTAGCTTCACCTAGCTTCAATAAACTCGTATCATTGCCCTCCAGTTGTGATACTTTGCTCACGCCCAAACTTGTGATAAAGACATTTATCAGATCCGATAGATAGATCTTATTTATATAGTGGAATAGAAAGATTCCTTTGCGGTTTTTGTCTAAAACAAGTAGATACTTATAAATAGATTGTAAATATTTCAATATTGCAATCTTTTACATAACATTATTTGTTTAAATTTAATATTGCTATTCAAACTGACAGGTGTTTATTAAAATGAGATATAAAATACTACTGAAATTTTCTTCGTTTTATTTTTCATATTCTATTTTACATAAACATAACATAAACTCACGCCTATATCCCCGAAGGGGTAGGCAGAGGTGCTAGCACCCACATTTCGTCAGTTTATGTTTAGGTCCCAATGTAATAGGTGGCGAGGCTATTGCCATTATCCGGGCACTTATAAACCTGCGATAAATACACACATAACTTCGAAAAGCATCGAAAAGTCATTGGTGTGTGCCATGGTAAAACCTGGGATCGAACCCGATACCTCGTCTCAGCAGTCCATTACCCATACCACGAGGCTACCGCGTTACAGACACTGATAATAACTAAATATTTACTATTAAGTATTTTATAATTATCCTATTGGTTCTAGACGATTACCAGTCATACAATGTAATTTCTGACTCTGGGACCAACTATTACAGAATTAAGTCTTTGATTTATAAGACATTCAATGACTTCGTTCAGTAATCTTCGTTTTTATTCGTAAATATAGAAATTGCGAGAGGAAATGAAACAAAGCCAGTCAAACCGCATAATCAAATTCGCAACATCGTCGATTTCACATCGCTTGCTCTATAGCAGTACCCTAACATCCCTTCATTCCTTCCTCCATTAAATAAGGAATAAATTTTGCGTAAATGTCTGATTTTGAAATTAATCGGTTCCGTGAACATTCCTTCTCTGAAGTTGGACTGACGTAAGAATGGTCCGATATCATTATCAACTAAAGTTATTTCTTTATTTTGACACTTATCATTTTGCAGAATGTATTCAGATCCATTAAATTTGTATACAGACAAACCCAATTGTTTGTCACTGCGACATAGTTCGTCTGAATGAAGATGTAATTTGTGACTAATTAATGATGACCTCTTGTGTACTGAACCGGTATACTGAATCCAATTAAAAGTAACATCTGGTACGACAATGCTATCATCTTATGGAAGGCGGTGTCGTGATCAAGGTACAGAAAGGATTTTTGAAAGAATATTGACGAAACTGATTTATGAGGCGAGTATGATGATTTCTGTACTGAATGCGCAGAAACTCTGTTCTTACACATGTGTGACGCCATTGGTATTGTACACGTCCACGGTAACCACTCAAGTGGTATAAAAAAAATAATTGGTTGCCAGCACGGTTGAACAAATTGGGATAAAATTTAGAACAGTGGGTAAAAATAGACAATTAGTTTCGGAGAAGTCAGGCAACCGCAAAGTATGAACATAGCTCAAAAAATCAAGCAGGCAATACGTGGATACCTTACGGGGATAAATTTATAAGATTTGTTTTATAAAACACATTGCACGCATTGCAATAAAATGTACCGAACCTAATTTTTTCATATAAACCATTTAAACATTGATTTCACACAATACGTCACGCCTGATGCATTAACACTCGACTACTCGATAGCAACTATATTATTATAATTATTTCACTATATTCTTTGAAACAAAACTATTTTTTAAGAAGTCTATAGAGAGCGCAGGCTTAGGGGTGACAGGTGGAGCCACCTGTCACCCTAGCAGAAGCAGGCCGCGGCGGCGCGTCTCCCCGTTTCCGGGGACGAGTTGGGAACTCTGTGGTCCCCACACGCGGCGAAGGCCAGATCGAGAGAGATGGCACTGGATCAGCCGGGGTGCAAGGGATATGCCTGTCTACCACACTTTCGGCAACCAACAAAGACCCACAGGCCCCGTGCGTTTTAGTCGGTTCCAGTTCAACATAACCTCTCCCACCGGCTCAGTCGGGGAGGTATCCGTAGGGATTTTTGGCACGTAAAAAAAGGAGTCTATAGAGATTGATTTGGCATTATTTTATTATCTTTATATCATTATTTTTATTATCTACACTGATCCTGATGATGCGGTTTATTTTCAGCTGCCATAGTCACGGGTAGAATAAAGACGGTAGTTGTTTTATAGTTTGAAGTGTAAGCTATCTCAAAGTATCCGAACTCTGCGCAGTTGTTGGTGTTACTATTTATGAAATAATGAGCTTACGGTGTTGGGAGGTCTTGTTGTATTTTACTTATTTTTCAATTTAATTAAGTAAGTAACTGGTTCCCAAGTTGGTGGTACATTCCGTCCAACTTCTCTCCTCCTCTCTGTTCCTCTTTCGTGTCGACGGCATATTGAAATTCAAATTTATCTTTTCTTTCTTATACCACTTAGGTAGCAGACAAGCATACGGCACACCTGATTGAAAGTGGTTACCATTCTCTAATAAAATTAGAATTATGTACCGAGTATGTTCTGTTGAACATTTCCGACAATATCATACGGGAATTCTCATATGAAACATGTAATTCTGTACGATATTGTTGGTCGGTATTGGCAATTTTGCATACATCGTCGGATCAGACGACAGATTCTCCCCGGGGATCATGTTATCAACCCCACTATGATTCACAGAAGCTCGTGTTCACATGAGGGTAAAACTTTTTGGTTTTACATCATACCTAGTATTCTTAAGTTAGACTTAAAATCCCTGCAAAATGGATGAACGTTTCATATGTAAAATGGGATTAACAATTTGCCAGTTTGTGTATAAATAACTTATTTAGTTATACTCACATTTCAGATTTCAAAGTTAGGGTTGTTATTCTTCTGTGAACTAAAATAATGATTTTTTTTCAACACACTTGCTTATAAAGTGTCTCTAATTTCACCGCAATTAGGTACATAATGGCACCTATAAAATCAAACTGTGACTTTCTCCTTGTTATAATTCATGAGTGAGTTATAGCTTTTTTTTATTTTTTTTGGTTGAGTTGCTTTGTTCTTCAAAAGTTTCGACACAAAAAGATAACGTTCACTAGTACAAATAAATTAATATACCTACTGTATACTCATTTTATGCAACTTCGTATTTAAATAGATAAATTCAACTTGTTCGTGTTTGATAAACAAAACTTTACCATTAAAACAGTTTATTGTAATTTTACTAACTCCACATTTACTAATTGTTTGTCTAAATAAACTTTTTATCTAAGTAGGTATTATATAATAGCACCTAGTTACCTAATGAGACTGTTGCATAATAAGGGTTCTTAATCCAAATTATATGCAGTTTCATACACTATTTTATATAATCTCATGAAATAGTTGAAATAACTTTGTAATTTTATTTCTAATAATAACTTCATAATTTGCATAAAATTACAAAGTTATTTTAGCGCCTAAATCCATTTGCTGATCGCCCATACATGTTACACCGCATTCACCATAGACTATATAGCAATAACGGAAAAAAGTTCATGTATTTTTTAAATTTATTTTGATACTCTATGCGTGGACAATGTCTTTAAAGTTAGTATCAAAATAATCGGGATATTTACCATGTTGCATTGATTTAAGTTTCCGATATTTTGGTGCAGTTGCAAGCAATCGGAAACTCAAAACAATGCAACATGGTAAATATTACGATTATTTTGATACTGATGTGAGTGACCATGACAGTTCAAATGTCTTTAAAGTTGTTTTTAATTTTTAATGTTTAGTAGATGAAATGATATTTTAGTATTATTTTATTCGCAAGTGTGTTGAAAAACGTCGTATGATACACGTGTGTATTGATGATTACTATCTTCGGTTCCCTTAAGAGGTTTCGCTTAGGCACTAACTTTACATACTCGTACTATAATATACTATTTTTAGGGCAAGACAAACCTTAATACTATTATACCCTATTATTACCGTCTAAAGTGACTTCCGCTGCAGGGATTAAGCGACGGTTAAAGCGTTGGCTTATTGAGCAGCAACCCATTTGACGAACTTGCGTCAACGGACATCACTGTAAGTTAGTTTTATGTTATCTGTGTTGAAAGTAAATAGCAATAATAATCATTCTGTTGACATTGTAAAGTTTTATTATCTTTTTGTTTTTTTTTTCTTTGGCTCGAAATCTGACATTTTTAAATGTGAATGATATACGTTTTGGATGTTAATTAAGTTTATGTATTATGATGATTTTTTTGGAAATGAAATTTTTTGACCCGAAACCTGACATTTTTAAATTGTGACATAGGCTGTAAGTGTTAATAAAGTTTTAAATTGCTGACATTGTTAGTGACATGTGTAATAATCGACAAAATATGTACTGATATGTCTTCATGTGATGTGTAATATTCTCATGCATAAATGAGTTATGAGACAAACCCTTTAATAAGAAAATCATTTTTTTTATTAATATTGAAGAATGTAAATGCAACGTAAATTTTACAGTTGAATTTTAGAAGTAGTGAGTTCTCATATCCAACGATATCAAAGGTAAAATTCTCCTTTGAAAGTCATAGTTTTAATGAAAATTCATGTCGGTGCTGTAATAAACGATACGCCTTTGTTTCTAGCCGAGTGAGTTTGAAAGGGAGCTTCAAGACAGTGCATAGTTGCCACCCCACGTCAGTTCAACAACACCGCGTGTTCCTTGTCTACCCAAACAATAGAACGCGACCGATTTTCTGCAGCATAGCGAGATTACAAGGACAAAAAATTATTCCCGAGTCATATGCACACATATATCGTGCACTGTCTACGAAAGAAAATGTGATAAAAGCTCATTGTCCATCGAGACTATTGCATACACACTAACCGGAAATTGCATTGTCATGCAATAAAGTAAAAAGTATTTACTTATGCGGTTCTTTGTCACAAAAGGAGCCATTGTCCGTAAAATACAATATTGTTGATTGATATATTAAATTTCTGTTCACAACTTGAGCCACCTTCAATGCTAGACGTTCAGTGACGATAAATTCGTCTGTAATGTATTGATCGTCCTTTAACTGTAAAAGAAGAGTTTAAGAGGCCAAAATGAATTCCGTGTTGGCGTGGTAGCTGCAGTGGGTTGTAATTTAATTAGGCGGCAATTTGAGCAGGCGCTGGTACGCGGACGTGCGCTGAATGCTGCGTTGTTCGACAAATTTCATTACCACCCATTGTTGTATGCACGCTGACGAGAACACTGTTGAGGCGGTAATGGTAAACGTATACGAGTACCCCCGTTGCTTTGTCACAATAAATATTAATTTCGTTATAAGTAAGAACTTAAAAATTTCGAAATACCACAGCACAATCAAACGCGATGAGAAAGCAGACATCATCGGAGCACAAGACAGCTTTACCTGCAAGTTGGAACACCTTCAGATGGGCTATGTTCTGGCAAAAGTTTTCCATTCAGGGTTGTTTCAGTAAAGTTAAGATATACCAATACATAAGGAAAGGATGAGTAGGAGAGAAGGCCTAGGGCTCTAATGTGCAAACTGAATCAGTTTGCACTTTGGAACCGAGGGCCTGATTGATAAATGGTAATGATTCGAATGGGATGGTTGTAGAATACTTGCAATTTAAAGATAAAAAAATAATAAACACTACAGTAAATATAACTTTGTCTTAACACTCCACGTATGTAGTTGAAGTTGCTCAAAGCATAGTTATAAAGAAAGCGGATAGAAAACAAATGTATTCAAACACGTGACTCAACATATATTCATCCAGACAAGGCAGGCTCAAGATCGAATTTGTATTCTTGAAAGTTGTAACTGATAACTGAATGCTTAAAAGGACAAATTGAAAACGCCAGCGGGTAAGTGATTGATTAAACCGTAGCACTTTGTTCTAGTTCACTATCTGTGAGTAAGGAGCACATCGAGATAAGCGTCATAAATCAGTGCGATAAAAAGCGGCGTGGTCGCCGAGAATGCTGTCGATATTCGAGACAAACCTTACCTAAAGGTGACCTGACAGTGCTTGCTAGGCTTCTATACAAA
The DNA here is from genome assembly GCA_963662185.1 of Eilema griseolum. NCBI lineage: Eukaryota > Metazoa > Arthropoda > Insecta > Lepidoptera > Erebidae > Eilema > Eilema griseolum. Next base: position 11,165,340 of record OY759233.1, on the reverse strand, counting down.
CATTTATATAGATTGATCCCCGTACAGAACTCACTGGAGAGTTTCTGTGCTGTCAGTGGGAAGACCAAAGGCTTGTCTTGATTTTGTGTTCTGCACTGAGGGCACATAAAATCTCTGTTCTTACAGGGTCGGCAGCACGGATATGAACTCCACTGGTGTTACACACGTTCATAGGTCACGGTAACTACTTTCCATCAGGTGGGCCGTGTGCTAGTCTTTCATCTAAGTTGTATAAAAAAAAACATATAAACAAGGAAATGTCCATTCTCTTACATATAGATAATATAAATAGAGATGTCTTCTTTATCCGTGATTCAATCCTGGTTCACTCTTGTTTCACAGAAACTTTGACGTTAATGAATTTTAACACAGCAACAAAGATTACCTACATATGGTTGGTGGTCCTTAGTGACCTTTCACGATAGCTACAGCCTAGGTAGTAATTCCTATAGCCTGGCTGCCTACAATTTCCAGATTTAATTTAAAATGCAATCATATAAACCACATTCATCCAATTTACATAATCTGTTGAATTTCATTTACCGGACATTTCAGTGCGTCGGTATTATTTAAATTTTATTTCACGTTAACTGATTTCTGTCATAGTTATTGCTTTTCATACATTTTAATGTCAACTGATAAATGGTCAAGTCAATATTAAGTATCATCATTAACTTTTATTCCTATTTGACCTCTGATAGCCATTGGCGATATCGATGTTCTGTAGAAGTTTCCAGTTGTTGAACTTTTTAGGGTGCCAATAAGTAGGTAGGTATCAGTAGCGACTGTCATATATGTTCATATGGTAACAGGGGCCGATGGCTTAAAGTGCTCTCCTGAGACTCCCAAGACTCACTTGACTAGTATTACTTAACTTTTGTAAAGTCTTGCCACCTAGGTTACCACTAGAGCCTAGTAGTCATTATTCTTATTCTTATTTATTTATTCAGTAACAATTTACACTGTGTTTGAACATACATAATATTATTATAATAATTCATTTCAAGTCTATCAAAAATTTACAATAATTAAACAATAAGGAACTATAAAAAAGACAAAATCAATTAGTATATTCCGTGCGCATAAAGATTTCTTTCCTTTTTTAAATCACAAATTCATTATTTATTACCATATTCAAATACCATTTTGAGCATGTTACTAGTGTGATATTTTGCAGAGGTCGGTTGATGCAAATATTGATGGCGTGTGGAGATACCAGGGGCGTCCAACTTAACTATGCAGTTTCAACTCGCAACAATTTATCGTTACGTGTGTAGAAGACATTAATCATATGACATTTCTCTATAGTTATACCACTGGCAGACTTTACAGTGACCTAGAAATCAAAGTGATTGGCGTATCTATTATATAAAATTCGATGTTTGTTTGTTCGTTCATATATGCCGGCCCCTTCTGGATTGCTACGAAATTTATTAATATATACGTTACACTTATTATCCTGATATACGTTTACCCGGTAGGTAGCAGAATTAAGATATTTCCATTCAAATAAATTAATTAAGCAAAAAATAAAACCAACCATAAACATCTAAAATATACATTAACAGTTCTGGTACAATATCTTCTCATATAGGAAGACAAGCAGAACCTGAACATAGCGAACATGTCTCGACATGTCAAGTTAAGGAAACTAGAAAATCGTGGCCTGTTTTATATAACCGAAAATAAAAGACATATAGTGAAATATTGCATCAAAGAGAATTTGAAATATTGCCAACTACATGCGTCGTATTCCAATTGATTTTGCAGGCTTTTGTGATCTACGAAAGACGATTTGCTGTTACACAATTTATCTCGTCTGGTGCAACCGTCAGCCGATAAATTCAGCTTGTAGCCAGTTATCTGAATCATTCGGATTTGAATAGGTATACGCTGCCTGAATACAAAGCGGACCATGCACAGTTTATGCTGACAAAAAAAGTGCGGCATAATTGAATGGTAGGTGTGTTATATAAGTTAATCTTGTATATTGAATCGTGGTTCGGATATGTAATGCGTAGTAAGTATAAGTAATGTCGTGAGGAAGTGGAGTGAAGTTCAAGGGGAGAGGAAGACCTAAGGTGAGGTGAATGGAAATTTTGCAGCTGTTCGGAGCCCATGTCAACCTTCCGTGTATGTTAGTACACCTGCTTATTTACGGACAAGATGGTAGTACAGGTTATTACTAATAGAAGTAGGAGTAGTTAATTGGACTTCAGGCTCCCAATGAAAATCACGGATGCAACCAGGTAAAATGCACAACAAAAATATATAATTATATCATATAGGTATTTAAACTATCATGGTCACTCACATTTGTATCAAAATAATCGGGATATTTACCATGTTGCATGGTTTCGAGTTTCCGATATTTCGGCGCTGATGCAAGCACTGTGATCACGGAGGAACTATTGGCGGTGAACAGAGAAAAAGATTTTTATGAGTAAATATGTTGATTTACCCTCTTTCGACTTCTTTTACTACGCGTATCTGCACTACCACTGGTTTTACTCTCACAACAAACTCGAACCCGATCTCGATCACGTTCACGACTCACGATGCTTACTGTATCCACTCGTGATTTTGTTTTGGCTTGTTCCCGGTTGATTTTGTAAAGACGGACTCAAAACAATGCAACATGGTAAATATTCCGATTATTTTGATAGGAATATAATTTTATCAGCTGTAAATTATTACTATCACCTAATATGATACATAATTAAATTTTATGTACCTACCAACAGCTATTACGAAAAAACTACTATTCATTCATTTTATTTATAGTTTATTTTATTTAAAAATATTCACGATCGAATATTACATCATCTTAACTACTCGCTGAAATTTTAAGATTTTAAGATAAGGTAAACTGTAAGCATACACTTTCTTTTTAATATATATTTTTTGTGATACACACATACCTATACTAAAGGATATTGTCCAAAGGTAAGTTTAACTTACACATTCGAGGCATAATTCGTTAAACGCAACGCCTTTCAAAAGTAATTGAAAATATTAACATGTAAAAGAGGAACTACTTACTTCATGGTGAATCGTCTATATAACCGTTTATCGTTCACCGAATACATTCATTTTTATATTATGGACGTGCGTGCAATATTTCATTTTACACATGGTTGTGAGTCACTACATATCTGTCTATATCATAATAATAATAACTCTATATTACGGGGTAGCACTCGTAGCACCGCATAATAATAGCACAGGATTCACTTTAAGCACGATAATATATTATGATAGTAATATACTTTTACTGAATAATTACACATTTAATTCGTAGTAGTAGTCAAGCCTTTTTTACGAAATATACGGCTTTCATTATTCTTATTTTAGTATTAATTAATCTATAGTAAGCAATATTATATACCTGTAGCGGACGTCATTCTTACATCTAAGTAGGAATGGTCGATCCGCTCCGCTTATGAACCTTGGGCCAACGCCTTAGGAAACCGGTTTATACGCGACCGCGCTAGTACATAGACGACACTACTCGGTTGTCCCTACTCGCGTGCGTACGTTATAAATTGTTATTGTCTATTCGCTCATACTTTGCTTGTTTCATTTAAATTTAGTAATAATATTTAAAGTCTACACTATTCTATAAATCTATAGTAAGTAGTAGGTACACCTTTCATTCAAAAAAATAAGGAAATCAGTTTGCACAGAGCGAACGAACGAACTTGTAGTAGATTTCTTTTTTTTTTTTTTAATAACCAGTAGCTACCTATAGATATTGAAAATAGAATTACCTTTTCGAGAGTATACAATGTAGTTAAACATAATACCTACCTGTTGCTTGAGTAGCGGTTTTCATTATACAAATGCACAAGGTGCTTGAAACAAGCTCGCTTTCAAGCGATGCATTTTCTTTACGATCTTGTGTTATCCTTCGAGCATAGTTTAGCAAAAACTTCAAGTGAATTTTAAGTTTATTCAACTTTGTCTTATCTCGTTGACTTAACTTTGTTAATTTTGTTATTTTGTTAGTGTTGCATTTCATTATATGTTTTATTAAAAACTTATTTAACAATATATTATATTTCAAAATTTATATTCAACTATATCTGCACGCATTCATAAAGTTTTGGGTGTGATCAGATTTGTCTGTTAGGCAATTCTCAACGGCATCTCGGAGTCCAGAAACATGCCTGGTAGATGTAATAGAATTTTTGCTGTTACTGGTGGTCATAATAACATAACATAACATAACATATCATATCATAAACTCAGGCATATATCCCCGAAAGGGTAGGCAGAGGTGCTAGCACCCACATTTCGTCGAACCCCGGCGAACCGGGCACTTATAAACCTGCGATAAATATACACATTACTTCGAAAAGCATCGAAAAGCTTTTGGTGTGTGCCATGGTAAAACCTGGGATCGAAACCGAGACCTCGTCTCAGCAGTCCATTACCCACACCACTAGGCTACCGCAATTATAGTATAATTGACAATATACGTATAAGGATGTTTAGCAGCCACTATAGCATGGCGGTAGTGAACCCAGCCGTTCCACAGGAGTCGCGGGTTCTATCCAATGTAAATATTTGTATACATGAATATGGTTATTTGCATTGGTCTGGTCATGCCTTGGAGGGCACGTTAAACTATCGGTCTCGGTTGCCATATTAACATCTATGACAGTCGTTAAGGGTAGTTCTACCCCTTCAAAAGTCCGACTACCCAAACTACTTAGGTATATCGAAGAGTAATCGATGATCGATAAAGTTCAACCGTGTTGGGAAAAGGTTGAGAGAATGATGTGTGATGTAAGTATCTTTAAGATCTATCAAACTAAAAACCTACTTAGATACCAGTAAACGTATAAAAAACGTAATTATCAAGAGAAATTGGCAACAGTCTCACTTTTCAGTTTTAGCACTTAATGTTCACAGTCCTTCTTGAACTGTAAACATCGAGTGCTATCATTATAACTGTAGCTTTTTTTTTATACCATTTAGGTGGCAAACAAGCACACGGCCTACCTGATGAAAAGTGGTTACCGTGGTCAATGGACGTCTGTAACACCAGAGGAGTCACAGTTGTGCTGCCAACCCTATAAGTACAGAGTTTCTGTGCCGTCAGTGTAGAAGACAAAGCAGGGACAAGCCTTTAGTCTTCTCACTGACAGCACTAAATCTCCAGTGAGCTCTGGCAACGAGTAGTGTAGACCGCTGGGAACACAACACGAAGTTATTATAGCCGCGGTATTCTGTAGGGCGGAGGTACTTCCCCAGTCGGACTGCTCAATTGGGCGGAAATACCGCCGTGTCCTACCTCCTCCTAAGCTAAGTAAAATACAAGTTATTAAAAAATTCTATTGGGTTACTTCAATAGATATAATAAACCCTATATAGCATTGCAGGGGCATACACGGCACTAAATGTCACTACAATACAGTAATCATGTGCTTTGCTTCCATATTATCGTGTTTGTATCTCCCGGCAGTAGTTCGAAATTCTCAAATGTCCAATATTGTCTCTCGCAGAAGCTCTGCAGTTCGATGGTGTACCCCTAACCGAGGCGTGCCATGTAGACACCCAGCGAGATTACATTCTGTGTCAATATTGCTTTTACGAGTCAACTGACAACAGCATACACATTTAATAGAACGATTTTTATAACAAAATGTTCAATGTAACATTTTTAACGGGTAATAACTAAAACGTTTAAGTAACACATTTTTTTCCCACTTTTTTTTACGTTTTTATACCACTTAGGTGGCAGACAAGCACACGGTCCACCTGGTGGAAAGTAATTACTGTGACCTATGAACATGTGTATCAATAAGGGAGTCACGCCCGTGCTACCGACCCTGTAAGAACAGAGGTTTTCTGAGCCGTCAGTACAGAACCCAAAATCAGGACAAGCCTTTGGTACTCCCACTGATAGCACAAAAACTCTACAGTGAGCTCTGGCTACCCTACACACCGCCGGGAACACAACACGAGGTTATTAAAACCGTGGTATTCTGTAGGGTGGAGGTACTTCCCCAGTAGGCCTGCTAACTAAACTAAAGAAACTAAACTATAGAAAATACTGTCGTGTCCTACTTCCTATATTCAAATAACATCTTGTAGAGTGAATGAAAAGATTTAATGAACTCTTTTTTATTGAAAGTATTATCAATAAAGTATTTTTTTTTTTTATACCACTTAGTTGGCAGACAAGCACACGGCCCACCTGATGGGAAGCGGTTACCGTGGCCTATGGACGTATGCAACACCAGGGGTGTCACACTCGCGCTGCCGACCATGAAGAAACCTTCTGATGCCCCTCTTGAAGAACCCCATATTGTAGGCGCTTGGGAAAACCGCAGCAGGGAGGTCATTCCATTCCATTGTCCAAGTTTAAAATGTAATGTCCTTTTTTGCATTGTCAGTGATATAACAGTGGTGTTGCTATGGTATAAAGAAAGTAGAATCGGGGGTCAGGTGTATCACGCTCGTGCTGCCTACCTTAGCCTTCTGCTCCCTTTATTGAAGCGAGCAAGGAGATCATTCAATAGCTTAAATGTCACATTATAAGTTCATTACACACATATAAACTGTTATAATTACCATTACTATAATTTATTAACCTACCATAAATAAATTTTATATTAGTAGTAATTAAACAGGACTGTGAATCGTTTAAAATGTAAATACAACAGTATCGAGGGAGTGCTTTAATTGTTCAGTTATATTGAATTAAAGCCATTTGGCCTGTGAGAACAATCCCAGCAGATTACCGAGTTGGTATGCACTGGATCCGAATCCCCATTCCTCTCCGTAGTCCGACTTATGCTAATGACGAGCTCAAATTTATATTCGGGAATGCTCTCATTCTCTACGAGGTAAATAACAAACGCTTTTGCGAAATACTCTCCGTATATGAATATTTTGAAATTTTGTGGAAAACACATTTGGCTTCTGAATTTCATGCATTTAAATACCGTTTTATGTTAAGAAAATAATTTTATATCTAGTAGGTATGCGTGTTTACATAATTAATTGTTCAGTTCACAATATGTAAAGGAGGCATGACATAATTATATCGAACCAAGGAAAAGGAAATTCTGTCCTCCGTGTTTCGAACTAACCAATTCAGGGAAAATTATAGATTAAATAAAAAGACGCTACTCCCCTCAGAAAAGACATGCGTTGAAGTCATTTTTGAGAGTGGCATAAAGAAATTTTGTCAATTCACGTTATGTACTAAGGCGGCGTACATAATATATGTATTTCAAGTAATGTTCCAGACAGGTTTACCTACACCAGGGCGTCATCAAGCTGCCGGTGCATCGGCTAACAGAAGTTGGCTCAAGCTTCGAAGATCTCGGTAGAGCCCGTTTGACTCCCAATGTATATCTGTATTATCGATATAAAAATAGCTACCCACAAATGTTACATTCAACTGGATTAATATTATGCGTGAATAGTTTTATCGTGGAGTAACTGCCGTTGTGGCTCGTTGTAGTTTCATCATGCTATTTAACACGAGATCGTAAACTTTATACGTTAGATAGCGCCGGACAGCCAGTCGTAAAACATCAGTAGTTGTTCGGTAGCATACTATAATTGATAATTAAATCAGTAGCTTCTATTCGTGAATTAAATCAGTAGATCTATCTATTTGTGAGGGCGTTTTTTTTAATATGACACGACAATTAAACTTTACCTCGCCTCATGGTAAGCTGAAGAAAAAGTCTCCGACAAGAGGGTCACCATTACATATATACTATGTGACACTCAGCTTGACGACCTCATCATATGCTTTTTCACGCCCTGCTTAAAGAACTCGGGACTGTGGGAAGAAGGAGACACGTGAGCTGGTAATGAATTCCAGGCCTAAATGGTATGACAAACGAAAGAGTCTCCGAACCGCTTGGATCTCAATCGGATATTCTGCACCGTATGCGAGTGACATTTAAGCACTGCATGTGTAGGAAAGGAGAGGGGGGGACTAATTGGAAGAGCTCAAAATTCAACATAGTACAGACGGTAAAATACGGCTAAGGACGCAACATCTCTACGCATCTGCAAAGGGTCTGCATCTAAGAAGTTCGTGACCTCAGCATTTCTAATAATACGGACCTATGTCGCTGCAACCCGTCGAGAGCATCTAGTAAGTACTTTGCAGAGTCATCCCAGAGATGCGAGCAGTATTCCACGCAGGAGGGAATTTGTGTTTTGTAGAGAAGACACCGCTGCTCCGGCGTGAAAAAGCATCTCACTCTCAATGTTACTAATTTAACGAGAATTGTTAGGGCGGTACGTGCGTACGACCATGTAAATGATAATCTCTTTTATGAGTATACTTAAGGGCTCTCTAACCTCACCTATATATCTGTATACCTACTAATTGACGAGCGAGGTTCTGGCGAAAGACACTTCCATGAAGGTCAAATTAACCTCCAAATATCATGTTCATTTATTTTGTGCGAAAAATCCCCACGGATACCACGACCCTCTCCCCCTCTCCCCCCAGCCGGAACCGTCGGGAGAGGTTGTGTCGGATGCTTTACGACATCCTGAAATGTTTACAATTTAATACCATTGTAAATCTTTCAGGATGCCGAGAGGCGAAACCGGTCAGCTCTAATAACAATTAAAAATAATGTGGAAAAGTACAAGTGAGTTCTCAATATGTGTAACAACAAATTCAACCAAGTGCCATCAATCTACAGTATAAATAATCTGATATTCCTTAGACTAATAATTGATATTATAAATAAGATAAGATAAGATAATGTTTATTGTACACCAACACATTACACAGTACATGTAGGTACGGAAAACATTTTGAAAAATGAAAAATGGCGACCTTATCGCTACAAGCGATCTCTTCCAGGTAACCTGGAAATGTCAAAATTAGTGACACAAAAACTTGACACATACCGTAATCAGTTTAGTAGGCACTAAAGCGACGTATGAATTTAATGTTCCTACTAGCAATTAAGGTAATGCTTCGCTAATGAGGTGACACCCCAAATGCTGTCAGCTTTAAACGCTGGCGATACTTAACATCGTAACATTTAGGTGGCTGACAAGCACACGACTCACCTAATAGGGAGTGGTTACCATGGCCTATAGACGTATGCCGACCCTGAAGAATCCTTAAAATGCCCCTCTTGAAGAACCCCATATTATAGACGCTTGGGAAAAGTCAGACTGGATATACAGATCCACAGAATAAAAATTGACAGTTGAACGGTTATTATTTTTCTATATTTTGTAAACCACTTGGTTGGTAGACAAGCACACGGCCCACCTGATGGAAAGTGGTTACTGTGGCATTTGGACGTGTGCATCACCGAGGGAGTCACACTCGTGTTACCAACCCTATAAGCACAAGAGTTTCTGTGCCGTCAGTGTAAAAGACTAAGCAGGACAAGCTTTTGGTCTTCCCATTGACAGTACAAAAACTCTCCAGTGAGCTCTGGCTACCCTACTTACCACCGGGAACACAACACGAAGTAATTATGGCCGCGATATTCTGTAAGGCGGAGATGATACTTCCCCAGTAGGACTGCTCAATTGGACGGCAATACCGTCGTGTCTTACCTCCTTTAAATGTTGCATGCTTTGAATGTTGTTAATTGAGCAAATCTACCTTTTTTGTAATATTGCGTTTTATATATATACTAGCTGTTGTACGCGGCTCTGCTTGCGTGGAATTTCAAGCCCCTTGCCGCAACTTTCTGCTATCGAGTTTAAAATACCACCTATAACCAATTACCAAAATTATCTCATAGCTGCATGATTTTTTGTTTGCGATACAGATGTGGTGAGCTATAATGTTAATTTTCTCAAAAACGCAACATACAATGAAAATAATTAAAATGTGAACCCACTAACTACCCCTCGGTTGGTAATTCTCCGCGATAGTAACCAACAAAGATAAACCTTAACGAATTGCATCAGAGGGGAAACATTTTTCAAAGTTAATTTCTTCCTTTTTCAATTACCGTCCACTCCTAAGGGTGGCATAATGGGGTGGTTAATGAACTTTTACTGATAGTACTTAGGTCTGTAGGTCTACCTTCGACATCATCATGATAAAATAATACTTAGTTTGCCCAATTTACTTGAAGATATTTAAAGAAATATTACGAAAAACAGAGAACTATGAGTTTATTATTTTTCCTCGAATTGTTTTATTCCTAAATTTGAAGATATTAATTAATTATAATGATGTATCGGGTGAGGTATTCAGGCTTTCCTCTCGGGGTTAGTAATTGAAATGCATAAAAACTCTTAAAATTAAACCATAAGGATGAGAAAGAACGAGTGGATTCCATGCTCCGAGGTAGGAAGCCTCGCATGCAACCGAGACCACGCTCAGACGATAACGCTGATGATGTATCTGTGCCATGCTACGCCTCATTTATAAACAATTAACCTAATAATATGTAACTTCTCATTCTTTTTTTTCTGTTTCATCATAATTAGCAATGTTCACAAAAACTGGCTTCATTACGTCATGCACGCTCCAGCGATGTTATGGATACGTCCGCGCTTCCCCGATAATCTCCCCTTTTACCTCCACAAACAATGAACTACAGCCCCTGCACGCAAAACGCTACACCATACAATCCTATTAATAAAGACATAAGGCCTAAAATCGAAGCGGTGGCTCTCATTAACCAGCAAAAATATATTGGTAGGCGCACATTTCACACAGCTGAATGCTCTGAAGGCAGGTTCATTAGTGCTCACAGGACCATGCATTCGTTTTGTTAGTAGGAAACAAAATGAAATAAAAATTCGTGCCGTACATAGATATCCACGCGGGGTCCGGAAAAATACCAACGGATATGAATCGGAAAATCCTGGTCTGCTTCTTTTTGCACTCGTTTCGAAATGAGGGCGGTAGATACGGTTGAATGACATACCTCCGCACTTTCATTGTGTATTATTCTTCGTTCTCTTTTGATTTGATGTTAATCATTCCGAGATTTTTCTATTAAGAATGGAATCCTTTGAAAACATAAAATGTTAATTTAGCCCTGAGGCACGAATTAAACCGCAATGTGTAATTAAAAACATCTCTTTGACTTTAAGTGCTCTGTCATTGAGGTGTATCGTGACTTTAGAATTTAATTTAAATAAAATCATATATTCTCACAAAATAAACCACGATTTCTTTTTCAATGAATAATATATTGACCTATCTTTATTTCTTTTCTTACAGATGCAGTGGAAAATTTACAGACGATATCAAACAGTATCATTATCTTACGCTTATAGGCTAAGCAGGCACTGAAATTGAATTGTCTTGGCGAAGTTACGCTTGAAGAGGCTTCTACGGTAGTTGAGTAAATAGCAAATTTTATATTTAAGTTACAAGAAATAGATTATAGTTAAGACAACGTTATACTTTTAGTAAGTACTTAGTAAGTGCTTTTCAAATGTCTGACGTTGTTTAACTTACGTTGTGGCAACTTCTGGGGTTTTAAAAATGAAGATGTAATTACCTGAAAAAAAAAAAAGAATTAATGCAAGGTAATCCATTAGGTCTCTTTCCTCCTTCTTATATGGCAAGGACGTGGTGGACAGAGTGTATGTCATGCTAGTTAAGGAGTGCTACTTGTAGTTACTGGGTGGGATTTAATAATCTTAGTAGTTTAATATGTATAATACATACATACATATAATCACGCTCTTATTCCCAAAGGGTTAAGCAGAGGTGAATTAACACCCACATTTCACCATCATAGTATTCGGTCTCACGTATTAGGGGGTGAGCCTATTGCCTTTTTCCAGGCACTGTTGTTGACTCAAGCCATGCATTTGAGGCAGAGTCTGGGCTGTAAATATCTGTCTGATGTTAAACAGCCCTATCTCTTAGTCGCCTTGTACGATACCGCATGAGAAGAGATGGGGTGACCCAAATTCTACTCTGCCAGGAACCTCGCGGCCATGTATTATTATTATTTATTATTATTTATATTATTAATCTACAATTTTTTAACTTAGTTTAACTCTTTTTTCATAAAATTGATGCTCTTGATACACTCTAATAGCAAAAATGAGTACTAATAAGTACTGTGACCGTCTGGATTACATTTTCATTAGATACGTTTCCAAAAATCACGTTAATCATGTTGTATCTTTTCATTAAACTTCCTTGATTTTATTTTCGTTTAGTCCTCTTTTAGCCCTTATTTTTGGCCCTATGTAAATTATTATATTACATATTAGTCAAAAATAAATGCTAAGAGGCACCTCTGTCTAGATATTTTGAACAAATAAAGCGTTATTCAAAATCAAATTCAAATTCTTTATTTTTTCAAAATAATGCAATGTTGTTACATCTTTTTGATGTCAAATTCTGTTTAAAACTGAGTTTACTACTGTTTCCTAAGCGCTAATGGAGAAGAAACGGCGCAATGTGTTGGTATTTGCATGCATTATCATCGTTATCTGTCCGTAAAAAGAAAGTAAGAACAACTTACGCTATAACGCTAGAATTCATTTTAGTCTTAAATGACTAATTAAAATCTTCATAACCCTTCCTATTGCGATAAAAGTAGCTTTCAACTTTCCATCAGATATAACAGCCTTTTAAAAATGAACTGAAAGTACGTGCTAGTGAATGGCCACAAGCGTATTGTGTCGACAAAGTTTAATTGACCAGCTGGGAGGTAGCGGGGAGTAGACTGATCTCAACTTCTGCAAGCGCTGAGCGACAAACGCGGACATCTCAACTTATGCGTCCTACCACTGAAACACGAAACAATGTAGCCTCATCAGTGGTCTACATCAAGATTCCACACCAACATAATATAGCGCACTGAACTTGCTTCTTGCTTGTGAAGCAGATATGTCTTTAGAAGTTTTCGCATTTACTAAGTTTTCAACTAGCCTGATTTATTTCGATAGAATGCCATCATTCCAATTTGTTTACTAACTGGCAAAGATATGCTAGAGTTTTGATAAAATTGTTTTTAAAGTGCATTAAATTTTTTTCAATGATATTACAATATTGTGAGGCAGTGAACTGTTTGATTTAAAGTGAGATCGTTGTCTCAGTTCACTACGCAGCACTATCTAGGCCACAAAATAGTCTAATGTTGTTTTTGGCTAATTTATATATTGTTTAAAACGCATAAAGAGAATGACACTGTTTGTAATTCAATAATATTCCAGGACATTCCTGCAGAATCCTTGCAGAATGTACTTCAAAATTGTTAATAAACATAAAAAACAGTCTTAAAGTAATTTTAAGAATAACATCGAGCTGTAGAAGATACATACATGAAAGACTGCCTCACTAAGATTGTTCCGCTCCTCGCATTCACGCCATTTTCAATTCAATTCGCGGTGGGAAGGTTTTTATCTCATCTTTGCCAAATAAAATGCGAGAAAGACGGTATCGTTTCTAATATTCATTCCAAAGACGAGTCTCGTTTGAGAAGAGCGATGATGTTGAATTTATTTCAACAGAACAAAAGAAAATTGTGTATAAGAGTCTGTAAGAGGCGGGGTGAGGATACTTTGGGTAGTAACAGCTCTAGAACAATAATGTACGTAAGTATTAGTACTTAAATGATATAAAATTACTTACAGTGTCATTATTTCAACAAATAATGAATAGGGCTGAATTGTTTATCTAATATTTTGCCTATTATAACCTGCAACTATATACAATAAGCATTATTTGTAAGCGAGTTGTTCGTAGTTTGGAATATTAAATCTCTCAGAAAGTCTCTTTTTAAAATATAACCTGAAGTAAAATTTTAAATATATACTTAGTACAGAAATGCAGAGATAATGTGTCAACAAAGCAAAAGTAGTGCGACTTTTAAAACAAAACCGAAATATATTTTACGTATTTAATAACTCAAGGCAACGTAAACAACATGGTAATTTATCTGAACGCGCGGTGTCAAGAAATATACAACCAACACTTCTTAACGAAACGTGAAAGCCACCATTATTCTCTATAAAAAGTAACGTGTCACTTCCGCCACCGAACGCAACCCCACATCCCAACCCCACCGCAACGTTGACAACAAACCCAACGCTGTCTGAGAGGTGTTAGGCACTCAATCCCTCCTCCTACTACAAATAGTATTAACTTACTGTGTCTGTTCGTTTTCTTAATTACCTGACTTGTTCTCTAAGTCCCCGCCATCCCATTCAGCCGCATGTAGGAACTCGTACAATGTGGAAATGTTTCAACTTTTGTATTCCTTTGCTTTTCTCCAACATGTGAACGTCGAACTTGTTAATTGAAAATGTTCACATTCAATTCTTACTTTTGTCTTTATTTTAAAGATCAATGTTTGTTTGAATGACTCTTCGGCTGGATTTCAAAAATGAATATAAACGGGGTTTTTTCAATTTATACTGCGTTTGCAGATTTTACGAAATGAATTTCATTGCTTAAATCGTAATCGAAGTTGCGTTCACTACAAAACTCAAACCTTGGTCATGCTGTACAGTTAAGTAGCTATTTAATTTACCTAATTAAGATAAGTTAGATATTTTTCATTACAATAATAATTTCTATATCGATGTGAATTTGTTAAAAAATAAATGCTTTATTTCTTAAATGTCTTGAAAATTATTCTTGAATTACGGTTGGGTAGACGCAAATAAGGAATCCATAATATTGAAAAGTGCTACTGTGCGGTCCGGGTTTACAGTACAGCTTGCATGCACAGTACACACTCTCCCCTACTTAAATAAGTAATTAATATATTATATAATATTATTTTATATTTTTTTTTATATATATATATATTTTTTTATATTTTAAATATATAATATATATTTATATAATAAGATGAAGTATCCAGTTTGTGTTGGTACGAAAACCTCTGAGGTTCTGTCAATGAAGTTAATCGCAGTTATTTTCACTGCTATAATACGACCAAAGGCAAAACAATTTTGATAGCTGAATATACGTTGTAACTGCACACATTGCAGACCGACAACATAACTGTCAGCATGAATGATGGGCTACGATAGATGCACGAGCTATTTGTGACGAAACAGTTCTGTCAGTCATGATGTCAGAGGTTGTGACGTCATGTGAAACATGACCGCGCATAATATTCCCACTCGGGATTTCCAGATTTCATGTTTGATTCATTGTTTTTAAGTTTAATACTGAAATGTGGATAGAACTATTTTAATTTATTTGATATATTTTACTATATTTAATATATGGGCACTGATGAATCGAACCATTTATGTGTTATTATAGTTAACCTTCCAAATATTACAGAAATACAGGCAGAGGTATGTTATATCCATGGATGGATGTTTCGAAAATACTATACGGCTATTTCACTCCTAACACAAGCAATTTAGCTTAGCTGGAGGAGTTAGAGGGAATATTAGTAATTTCGGTTCTAATAATCTCTTAAAAAAAATTAAGTAAAAATAATTCATTACTGTCATTTCTTTGTAGTTTCATGTAAGAAAGTGACTTTCGATAGTTGAAATCGCACGAACCATCTCGTATCGGATTAGGCAGCGTCACTGGTTTATAAGACAAAAATTTTAGGAAGAAAAATGTAGGTATAAAACTATGGTAAACCTAGATGAGTACCTATACTCCTTTGGATAGTCACTGCAATATCCACAGGATATAAAATGTAACATAAAACTGACCTGCACTAAAATGATTAATTATAATTAAATTATAACAGGCTTACAAATGGGCGACATGTTACGATGTCTCCCATCTGTAACCCACAGTTTTAACGATAATTTGTCTTGAAGTGAACAGCCTATACCACTGTAAGTACTAACTTTGTTTTATGTAACTCGTAAAAACGCATCACGCCTCTAACGTGGTGATTATGATGAAAGAATAATTTCACTTTACGACTTTAGGAAATTAGGAAATTTGTAATGCTGTGACCTGAAGCAATAAAAGTATGACATTCGATGTTACTCCGACGAACTTGAAAGTAATTTTGTAAAGAATAAAACTGGTAACTTTTTGTTAGTTGTAAAAATTGTTATGATCCATTGCAGTCCATTGCCACGCTTGATAAGTATACATACACAATAT
The DNA here is from genome assembly GCA_963662185.1 of Eilema griseolum. Classification (NCBI taxonomy): domain Eukaryota; kingdom Metazoa; phylum Arthropoda; class Insecta; order Lepidoptera; family Erebidae; genus Eilema; species Eilema griseolum. The sequence goes on along the minus strand of OY759233.1, from coordinate 11,149,304 downwards.
TTCCATATTTCGAAATGTATTTTTTATGGCAATCTAAATTTATGGTGTGTACCATTTTAGGTACTTACATTTTTAGGAAATATTCCTTAGTATTTGTATACTTACTTTATTTATATTTATTACTTTGTATACTTCCTTGTAGAATAAAGATGTAATATTTTAGTACAGAAAGACACATGCGGGTCTAACAAGGCCACATTAAGCGATTCTGCTAAAAAACTAGTAACTTTATGAATTTCCAGTAAACCTAATAGATTCCTATAAAATTCTTTAAATGGTCACTCATATGAGCCGAATCACAATAATTCATGTAGTAAGTAGATCCTAATTTCGTGTGAATATCGCAGCAAGACAAAATATTATCCTAATACAATTTCAATAAAGTGTTTTTTTAGACCTAATCGTCTGTGTTCGAACATTATATCTCGGAATCATAAATTACAAAAAAAGTGTCTTTAAACGGGAAGCCAATTTCTTTCACGAACATCTATGAGTGTTGATATACGAAGTCGGTTCTCATAATAATATTATTTTAATACTAAAATATAAACTTTCCTTTGATCTACTTATAGAGTTACGTTACTATTCTGCGTCGCGTAATATCGGGGCAGTCGCAGCGTAACTAAATGAACATTCTGGTTATTAACAAGACTCAAATGATGACTTTACATACATGTTTGTCTTAATAACGTTTAGTAGTACTGCTTCTATCATACACAGCTTGAAAAAAATTGTCATATCCGAAAAGAGATATTCTTGTTATTCAACTATGATAATGGAGGATTCTATCGTTGAAATAGACGGCCAGGGACAGAGTTTAATTAAGTGTCTCCATTTTTAATTGCACTACGTATATTTATACTTATGTACCAACAAAAATATAACAAGATTGAGAGATTCAATTAAATTTAAAGGTAAACATGAGGGGTACTAAATCTGTCACATAATCGTCCTTGACTTCCTAATATGTAAATGTTTCCAGAATATTAAAGTGGTTATTCAGAATAACGGGCACAGTCCGCACGTGAATATGATTTATAGCATTTAATGTTGTAATGGAAATGCTAATTTCGCACGTTTCAGCGCAATAACTCGTGGAGGTTTTTCACAGTAACTAAATTAGCACCCTTTGTGAAACAGGCTTGCGTGTTCATTCTGATTCGTAGCCCGGAAATGGCGTTTGTCGAGGAACCAGGGTCGCGCTCAGGGACCAGGCACCTTCGACGTCCAGTGCCAGTCTCTAACAGACCTTGTTCACTATTTTAAGCCCTATAATTTACACCATTTAGACGCTGCGAGACTGTAATTTGTTTTCTTTTATTTAAGTCCTTTTGAAGTAGATTCTGTACGTCTGTGGGGAAATTATGTAGTGCCGACCTTAATTATGTTGTCGTAGGAAAAGAACCATTACGTTTGTATACAAAATGGAAGTCACAGCTGCGGATAACAATGTACACGTTTTTCTAGGGGGCATCCAATACTTACGTGTGGCAAGTTTAAGGATTTTTTGACCATTCCTTTCTCGTCAAACTATCGTGAATTTTCAAAATTTAGTAATTTTTATAAAAATGCATATAATCAACTTTACTTCTATTTATGGAATAATTATGTCTGATTTCGGCAGATTTAAGAATAAAAAAATGGTTTACTTTACAGAGTTCGGATTTTTTATATTTTTACACTTTTTTAACCAAAAAGAATTACGTGATATTTTTCGAAACCATTCTTATTCCCCACGTGAGATTTTGTGAGATTAGTATTGACCTCCTCCGTCCCCCTGATCCACTCACGTAATTAATGTACACCCCTAAGGTTTGCTACATTTCTTAAATATTCAAAGGGAGATAGAAAGACGAGATTGAATCCGATTGAGCGGTCTGGTATTCGACGTCAACCTTCGTTCCGGTGCTCCGGTCACGCGATTCAATTCAAATAAATAAGACATCCGTTATCATTTTCCTTATGGCTCTTGATTTGCCCTTAATTTGTTTACTGTAATAAAAGTTATAGGTATTGATCCGGTATAAAAAATATAAGAACATCTGTATACTGCTTTATTTCGATGACAGGAAGTCTTTAGATTTATTGTCCTTCGAATATCACTTAATTTACACAGCATATTTGAGAAACGTTGATAATTATTAATGGTGACGGAGAAAGAATACAAGTATCACCACCCCATCTCATTCGAAGGGTGTCGTAAGAGGCGACTAACGGAACAATACGCAGACGATATCACTGCGAGAGAAGGAAAACATGAAATAAAACCCTGTAACAACCCGTCTAGCCTGCGTGGAAACAGTAGGCCAAAGCCTCCCAACATTAGGACAGGCCAAGTCCAGCAGTGGACTGCGGTGGTCTAGTTGTTTGTTGTTTGTTTTGTTGATAAATAATAAAATATGTATTTTATATTGGTAGCTAATAAGTATCGTATAATTTTACATTGCGTGGTTTTTCACATGTATGTTGTGTATTTCGTTTCGTCGGTAGCTTAGAGGTTAAGGAGTCGGCCTTACGATTCCCGAAAGGTCCCGGGTTCGAATTCTGGCCATTACACTATCGACGTGAACCCACTTCTAAGAGAATCAATTTAGCTTGGCTGGAGGGGTTAGATAGAGGGAGTTTCAGTTCTATTTTTTTTTATAATCATAATAAAAAAGTATATTGCCAAGTATCTTCCAAATTACTTAACAGTTAAGATTTCATTCGATTCGTTTTAAAACCTAAATTTCCTTATATAGGTGAAAAAGTGATTATGATGGATTTTTGGCACTAAATTGTATTTTCATTTTTCTACCATACTTACAAGAGGGGTGGGATTTTTGTTTAATTATTGTAAAATATTTCTTTTATGTATTTTTTTAAATTTATATAGTTGCGTATAGCCTATGTCCATAAAACTTTATGTGACGTAGTTATTTAAAGTTTATTTTGTGTCAATTAAACAACTAAAATTTTTTATATTTTCTACTTTCGTTTTTTTTTTATTACAACTAGGTGGCAGACAGGCACACGGCCCACCTAATGGAAAGCAGTTACAGTGACCTACGAACGTGTGTAACACCAGTGGAGTCACATCCGTGCTGCCGACCCTGTAAGAATAGAGATTTTATGTGCCCTCAGTGCAGAACACAAAACTGGAAAAATCTGGTTCCACATTGTACTGAAATACAAAGGTAAATGATGAGGTGCTCAGTGAAAATGGATGGTGTTGGGCAACATCGATTGAACGTCGAGGCTAAACAAAGCTTCATGCGGTCCTTTAAATTCGAAATAGATATTGTGTCGAGCTCTATAAAGAACGTTTACTGCACACGACCTCTCCTGTTTCATAATTTTAAATTTTATTTAATATCTTTTTTGGTGGTTGCTATCGGATTATTTCTAATAATGTTGAAACACGCCTAAGTAATTTTCTTGAAGAAGTCAATATAGACAGTACCTATATGATTCAATCATTGTCGCTACCAAACATTACACAATTGTTACGTCGCGTTATTTCACTAGCACAGTGGTTCATTGACACTTTAATTGAGACAGACAGACTTTCGTATTTATATTATTATTATCGCCGCATGGCTCCCGGCAAAGTAGAATCGTCAAGGCAACTAAGGGATAGCGCTGTTTAACATCATACAGATATATACAGCCCAGACTCAGCCTCAGATGCAGGGCTCGACTCAACAATAGTGTCCGGAAGGCGGCAATAGGCTCCCTCCCTATTACGTGGGATCGAATTCAATGATTGCTGAAATGTGGGTATTAATTCATCTCTGCCTAACGCTCCGGGGATGAAGGCGTAAAGCCATTCATCTGAGGCTTAGTCTGGGCTGTATATATCTGTCTGATGTTAAACAGCGCTATCCCTTAGTCGCTAGTACGACACCGCATGGGTAGAGATAGGGTGGTCCAAATTCTACTCTGCCGGGAACCACTCGGCTATTGCTTTTATCGTATCGTTTTTTACCTTTTAATTTTGCTCTATATCAAATGATTTGTGGATAATGTAGTTGTACTAGGGTAATTTTTACATAATATGGATACCCTTGCAGACTTACCTGGTCGGAACTAACGATGAAATTTTGTGGGACTCTAACCAACTGAACTAAAACAATAATCTTTTTCGTTATGTCTGTAATAATATCTACCTGGAAACCAGGTACGCCATACGCCAAGTAGGATATTTCTAAGATTAAAGGATGACATAGCACATGATAAAGTTGCTATTAGAATTAGGTACATAGTAATGTGTAATTTAAGACTGAATATGGTCATTCGATACAAACATTATTCTTGACTTTTTTTAAATAATTACCGTCATAAAATTAAAATAATATCTGTGCCGTCACTGTAAAAGACAAAGCAGGAGAAGCTTTTGGTCTTCTCACTGACAGTACAAAAACTCTTCAGTAAACTCTGGCTACCATATTCATCAACACGAACACAACACATTAATTATGGCCGCGGTATTCTGTAGGGCGGAGGTACTTACCCAGTCGGACTGCTCAATGGGACGGAAATACCGTAGTGACGTGTCCATATTGGGGCTTTCACCACACAGTAAATATCTGATTCAAATTTACATTACTAACGGCTTATTTGTCTAAAAGGTTCGCGTGCCACCCTTTAAAGTTTATTGTAGGTACGAATGCAGTGATAGGATACACCCGGATCCGATTAGAATTGCTAAACAGCTGCGACCTGCCCTTTCAAGATCCTTGAAGCTACTTTATTTTCTACGATAGCACGCTACTTCGAAATTGTTACTTTCGAAATACAAAGCCACTATTCTATTTGTCTACTATGTTTTACGAGAAAGGAAACCTTGACAAGGATTTTGTAAAGTTTGCCACTTTGAATCTTTTGAGGTTAGGAAAGTAAATAAATTTTCTGTTTAGAAATCTAACTTTTATTTTATGTAAGTAATTCAAATAACATAATATACACTCGAGAGCAATGAATCCGGGTCACTTAAAGAATGTTAAAAATCTCGGAAACTAAAAATGATAGGTTAATGCAATAAATTGTATTTAATAGACAATGTAATACTCCTTAAATGAAAGTAAAAAAAATATGAGTCACCATACATTTTATTAACACAAAATTACATAAAGAAAAAAACTGCTGATCTCTCCTTAAAACAAAAATAGGAAACATGAAATTTTTGAACTTTATTACGATTTTCTTGAATTTTAATACTTCGTATTGCCTCCTCGTGCTTCCATTACTGCGTTTACGCGGTTTGGCATGCTGTACACCAAGTTCCTTATACGATTTTGGGGAATATTCTCCCATTCCTCTGTGAGAGCAATTTTGAGCTCACGAAGCGTGATTGGGGGAGGGTTTCGTTGTTTTACGCATCTGCCTAGCTCGTCCCAAGCATGCTCGATCGGGTTGATATCCGGGCTGCGCGCTGGCCACTCCATACGAGTAATGTTCATCTCTTGAAGGTAGTCATTCACAATCCTACCTGTATGAGGTCTGGCATTGTCATGCATAAATATAGCATCCTCACCTAAATTGACCATAAATGGACCAACGTGATCATTGAGGATTTCTTCCACATATCTTACGCTAGTTAAAGAGCCGTTTTCTATGATCACCAGCTCTGTGCGACTTTCAGAAGAAATTCCGGCCCACACAAGTACAGACCCACCACCGTAGGCTACTTTTTCTTCGATGCATGCTTGCTTGAATCTTTCCCCTGGTCTTCGATACACTCTGTGTCTTCCATCGTGCTTGTAGAGCATAAATTTTGATTCGTCGGAGAACATAACTTTTGACCAATCTTCAATACTCCAATTTACGTGGCTCTGGGCATAACTTAGTCTCGAAATACGATGCCCACGCTCCAGTTTAGGGCCGTTTGCAGGTCTAAGGGGTTTTAAGTTAGATTCAGCAAGCCGACGTCTTACTGTCCATGCACTTGGGTTACTTCCTCCGAGGCGTCGAAACTGATTGGTGAGTTCAGTTCCTGTGAGAAAGCGATTTCGAAGCATGGTGTTCACCAAGTATCGGTCTTCTCGTGCTGTGGTACACCTGGTTCTGCCCGTTCCTGGTCTGCGTAGGTTAGAACCAGTTTCTTCGTAACGTCGGAGAACTCTTTGTACTGTTGACAGCGACACACCGACAGTCCTGGCTGTATCGCGCTGACTCCGGCCGGTTTCCAGCATTGTAAGTATTCTGGTGCATTCTTCAGGCGTAAGCGACATAATTTCAGCTTGATTAATGAATATAGAGCACTATCAACATGGTTTATGTACCCACATAAATGACAGATTACAAACAAAAGCAACACCAAATGCTGTAATTTCGTAGTTCCATCTTCGAAAGTGGCCCTTTTTCAAATTTGATTTTTTTATGATATAACTTTACAATAACTAAGAAGTTTTAATACCTTCATTTAAGGAGTATTACATTGTCTATTAAATACAATTTATTGCATTAACCTAGCATTTTTAGTTTCCGAGATTTTTAGGATTCTTTAAGTGACCCGGATTCATTGCTCTCGAGTGTATTATGTTGATTTTTGATACCTAAAAAATTGTAAGCATGATATAAATTTAATAGTAATCGATAACTTTGACATCAGTAATATAACTTATAGCCCATTGTCAGCAGCAGCTTGTTATCTATGCTCAGTGTGGAGTTTAGTGTTAGTAATCTGGTAATTTGCGAAACTAAATCTGGTAATATGCGTATCAGGTCATCTGCGTGTCTGGTAATTCGCGAAATGTGATTCTGGTCATCCGCGTAAAAGGTATTTTGCGTTTCTGGTACTATGCGTCGGAAGGGAACAGGTTATACGTAATTAGCATATAATTTCAATTACACTAGAATCTAAAATAGATTTGTTAAAATGTAAGTAGTACGTGACTTCTTATTCTTCTGTAGACTAAAACGATGTCGGTGCTGCCAAAGTAAATTTAATACTATTTTCCTACCAACCCGGTATATACACATATTTTAGCATAGCAGAAATTGAGATCACACAGTGGGTTAAGTCAATAACTTTATATTCCAAGTGCACATCAAAAGAAAGTATAAAAAACGCAATCACCTTTTGACTAAGCACTGACGTAGAGTGTATAAGGATGTTTCATTCGAGATGACAAAAAATCGATGTGAAGAAAGGTCTCGAGTGAACGCGTATATTCTTTATGTATACCACACATAACTTTTTTACAGGCTAATCCGCTTTAGTAATTCTTTTTTATTGGATATATTCTGAGGGTAGTTTCATTTGGATTTAAGAGAGAACAATAAGAGGATTTCAATCATATAGGGTTCCCGTTTATGTAAGACATGTAAATTGGCTTTTGCGGGTTGATTATTTGGTATGAAATCGAATTTGAAAACTAGCCTTTTTAGTTCTCTCTTTTCACCCACAATGGGAGGGAGACGGTGTATGATCGTCTATGTTCCGTCGCACAAATATTCTCTCATCCCAAACGATATGCGTTTTCAAGTTGCCATAAGAATATTTGTGCAAATTCATGTTGCCATTTTTCTTAAAAACGAATATTCCTATTTTGATGCAGTTTTCAGTTATGGGTTCAGATTTGATTGGTGCATTTTCTTAGTTAGATGTTATGTTGACAGCTCACCAGGGGTTGCTGGTAGCAAATATCTTTTGTTCAAATCCATATTGCCATTTTATATCGGGGCTTTTTAAATTTTTTTTGTTGACATCAGGTCCATTAAGTTTTACAAAGCATAATGTCGTTGGTATATAAAACCGATTTGACAATAAAATCGGGCTACATATACTTAATATTTTTTTTATACCTATCACTTAGGTGGCAGACAAGAAAACGGTCCTCCTGATGGAAAGTGATTACCGCGACCTATAGACGTAAGCAACACCAGGGTATACCTAACTCTCGCTACCGACCCTGTAAGCAAAGAGAGATACTGTGCCATCAGTGTATTACAAGTCAGACAAAGCAGGGCAAGCCTTTAATCTTCCCACTGACAGCACAAAAACTCTCCAGTGAGCTCTGGCTACCCTACTCACCGTCGGGAACAAAACAGGAGGTTATTATGGTCTCGGTATTCAGAAGAACGGAGGTACTTGCCCAGTCGGACTCCTCATTTAGACTGAAATACCGTCGTGTCCTACCTCCTGTTATATTACTTTAATGTGACTTTCTTTTAATTTATAATTTTACTATTTGCCTACCTATATCAATGGGCTGGCAGCTTAGTGTTCAAGGAGTCGAACTTACGAACACTATTGATGTGAACCCACTCTAAATAGAATTTAGCTGGAGTTAGCGGGAATATAGAAAATTCAGTTACTAGTAGGTAGGTTTATAAAATCCTTCCCTAAAATCAAACCTAACATTGAACGACACAATGGGTAGCAGACGGTTGTCGGGCCCGGGTCTATATGATGGTGACCATCATGGAACATTTGGGACATTTCATAAAAATAGTGTACCAAGCTCGGTAATCATGATAGCCTTAACACCCCTCACTTCGAATGACGATACTTTTTAATTCGTGGTACTTGCCATTGAACACGCCGCCAGTGAAGGTTAGATTAGGTAGAAAGTGTGCCTAAACAGATAGTTGGTTGGAATCGGTAAGTATTTCATTAGACTCATACAGTTGGGCATTATTCCACAGTACAGCAATATCAATAGTAAACCTTTTGACAATGGAACTCACCCTAATATTCTTTCTTAGAATATTGTACAGTTTAAAAAACCTAGCCTCCAATTAATAACTTTCTGGCACAAGCTGTTTTGTCTACCGTTTCGCTAGGTAGAATTAGCTTCTGCTGTGCAACTCTCTATTCTGTATTCTTCGAGCACTGCGCTGCTACAGCCTTGACAGAGATTGTCAGTGGTCGGACTGGGTGACGTCCATGGAGATCAACCACTGACAATCTCGCAGCTTTGTACTCAACGCTGTGTACTTAAAGAATTGCACATTTTTTTTATACCACTTAGGTGGCAGACAAGCACACGGCCCACCTGATGGGAAATGGTTACCGTGGCCTATGGACTCGTGCAACACCAGGAGCGTCACACTCGAGCTGCCGACCCTGAACAAACCTCCTAATGCCCCTTTTGAAGAACCCCATATTGCACATCTGTTCTTGTGAACAAAAACGGACTACATAAACCATTTTCATACGTTTCAGAATGATTGCTGTAAGTTTCGTAGTTATAAGAACAACTACTACGTGTTTGCAGGCTATAAAACAACCAAACTCATACATACAAGAGCGTGTTGAATTTAGCATATGGTGATTTATTTTTATATTGCTTTTCAAACGCCACGAGATACACTAATATTTTCTAGTGGTGTTCCTGCTGAAAAAGTTTGTGGAATGGGAGGAATGGATGAGGATTGGGTGCCGTGGCGAAAACTGGTAGAGGTCTATGTCCAGCAGTTGACTTCGGTAGATTTTTTTTTTTTACGTGCGCAAAATCCCCACGGATACCTCCCCACTGGAGCCGGAGAAGGAGGTTATGTCGGACTCGAACCTACTAAAACGCACGCCGCCTGTGGGTCGCTTTGGTTGCCGAAGGTGAGGTTGACAGGCATATCCCTCGCACCCCGGCCGACCCAGGGCCATCTCTCACGATCTGGCCCTCTTCTCGGGTGTGGGGACTACAGAGTCCCCAACTCTTCCCCGGAAATGGGGAGGCGCGCCACGCGCGCCACCGCCGCGGCCTGCTTCTGCCAGGGTGACAGGCGGCTCCACCTGTCACCCCCAGGCGGCTCCACCTGTCACCCCCAGGCCGGCGCTCATGGGGGGCGGAGGTCGTTCAACGACCTCCGACGCCCGAGTTGCCTTCGTACGCGGGCAGCTTGTCTTGCGATCCTTCGTCGCTCCCGCTGCCGCTCCCGCCCCGCCTCCTCCTTCACGAGCATTACTTGCTCGCAGAAGGAGGCGGACTTCGGTAGATTAATAAATTGATGGCAGTGAAAGTAGTTAATTTCAATGTGTGGCAAAGATTTGTGATTACGCGGTCTGCCGTCAGGGCTCCAAGGCAGATCGTATTATCACGCACGCATCTTTAGATGAGACAGCAATCAAACACGAATTTACTAAAATGATAAAAATTCAAGTTAATTTAATTGGATACTTAAAAAGTTTATGTGCAAATGAAGCAAAGGGCGACAACAGAAACGCTGAGATGATGACATTAAAAGAGTTGCCGATCCAGAGTGGATGAGGATAGCGAAAGATAGACAAGCTGTTGATTAAAAAGGTAAACCAAACCGATTGTCAACTTATTTATTTACTTTTGAACTGAATTAAACCTGAATTGTAATATTAACAGCAATAAAGGCTTATTTATTTATTATTATTATATGTGCACAAGGTCAATCATCCCTGGTATTGCTTTACATCAGACACTTCTCTACAATAAAAAAGGGAAAGTGAGGTACACTTTTTAATTTTCGTCCTTAAGACTACTTCTGTTTCTACTAACAAAATTATCCCTATCCAAACATGTAATTTAACGTAATCAAAGTACACTAGATATCAAACTAAGTTTGTTAACTGTAAAATAGTAGACGTACCTAATATGCTTTAGCTATTGCTCTAGTACCTACAATACTAACAGTATTTTACATTTATTATATTATCCAACGAGGGTTTTACTAAAACGTAACTCAATAAACACAAGTACGTGTAATTAAAGAGCTAAACTCAATAACTTGCCGGGCTTATGTTCAGTTACCGTGTAACCTATATCTGCAGGAGATGAACAGCTTCCGTGAACATTGTGTTTTCCGGATGTAGCCCCGATGTTCAGAACACGCCGGGCCGGACATCGCGTGTAGGCACTACGCAGTCCAACTATCGCATGTCCAGCGTAAACTTTTTATCGGTCAATAATTAACACCACAAAAAGTAACTCCTTTATCTCGACCTAATCTATTACATTTCGCGTGTCAGCTCTCATTAATTTTACCATTTTTTTTCAAGTTGAATAAGAAAAATAGGTAGTTTTGTTTTCTTTTTCTTAGTCAATAATAGCAAAGAAGGAGATATCCACATAATGACGAGCGGTTACGAGTATCTGTAAATATTCGAGATATAAAAGGTCTCGACTATCGCTAACCTACCGGTACCTAGCGGTAGCAGGTTCGATTCCCGCTCAGTGTAAATATTTGTATGCATTAATATATACATTTGCATTGATCTGGGTGTTTCTATGTATTATATGTATGTAATTCCAAAAAAGAATCTATTTATGTTTATCCGCATTCTAGATTCCATAACACAAGCTATTTAATCTATACTTACCATGGGTCTAGATAGCGTTGTGTAGAATGTTGTAGAATATTTATTAATTATTAATATTAGTGTTTCTCGACTATCCTCAACCTACCTTTAAAAAAGGTACATAACAAATAATTACTAAAATAGCCTTCGCATTGTTGTAACATTACGGTCTAAATAGGTTTTAAAACGTTACTTTTTTTTTTTTTTTTTTTTTTTATACCACTTAGTTGGCAGACAAGCACACGGCCCACCTGATGGGAAGCGGTTACCGTGGCCTATGGACGTATGCAACACCAGGGGTGTCACACTCGCGCTGCCGACCATGAAGAAACCTTCTGATGCCCCTCTTGAAGAACCCCATATTGTAGGCGCTTGGGAAAACCGCAGCAGGGAGGTCATTCCACAGCTTGAGTGTGCGTGGGATGAAGTTTCTTTCATACCGCACAGTGCGTACCGTCTCAGGTCGCAATGTGTGGGGATGAATTCCCTGCCTATGGCGAGAGGTGCGATGATAGAATGTAGCTACGGGCATCATGTCAAACAATTCATCTGAGCACAAACCATTGTATAGGCGGTAGAACACACACAGTGAGGCAAAATCCCTCCTAAGGCTAAGAGGTTCCACTCTACCTGTGAGTATGGGATTGTCAACCAGCCTCAATGCCCGTCTTTGCACCGAGTCGAAGGGGTCAAGCTGGTATGCAGGCGCTCCAGCAAAAAGGTGACAGCAGTACTCCATGTGAGGCCGGACCTGTGCTTTATAAAGAAGGAGTTGCTGCCCCGCAGTGAAATACCGCTTTGCCCTGTTGAGCACTCCGAGCTTTCTTGATGCCAACTTAACCTTGTCCTGCAAATGACTTCGGTATTGGACGTCACTGGAGATATCGACACCAAGGATCCCGATACTCGGGGAGATGGTAAGCGGTGTGCCCAGGAATTGCGGCGCTACAATGAATGGGGTTTTCTTAGCGGTGAATACACATACTTGTGTCTTAGTGGGGTTGAATTGGACCAGGTTTAGTCGACCCCAATCGGACACTCCAGAGAGAGTAGTCTCGATTTCAGACACAAGTTGTTCGCGACTCTTCTCCACCTCGGACTGAGGGATGTTTGCACGGCCCGTGTAACACGTGTCCCCGGTACTGTCGTCCGCATAACAATGAATGGAGCCATCAGACAGCATGTCATTGATATGCAGCAGAAACAGCGTCGGAGACAACACGGAGCCTTGTGGGACACCAGCGTTTATGTTCATGCGGTCCGAGCAGCTGCCGTCGACGACGGCTTGGATGCTTCTGTTGGACAAAAAGCTGGAGATCCATTCGCACAATCCCTCGGGGAGTCCATAATATGGCAACTTCGTAAGAAGACCTTTGTGCCAGACCCGATCGAAGGCCTTCGCTACATCGAGGCTGACCGCTAGTGCCTCACCGCGACTCTCGATGGCTTGCGCCCACCGGTTTGTGAGATACACAAGAAGGTCACCGGTAGAGCGACGGTGGCGAAAACCGTACTGTCGGTCGCTCAGTAGATCGTTTCCTTCAAGGTACCTCAGGAGCTGTGTATTAATAACACGCTCCATAACCTTCGAGAGAAGGGAGGTTATAGCGATAGGCCTGTAATTGGTCGGATCTGTCCTGTCACCTTTCTTAGGTACAGGGTGCACGAACGCAGTCTTCCACGAGGCCGGGACCTGCCTCGCGGAGTATGAGAGTGCGAAAAGGCGTGTAAGTACAGGGCACAGCTCGGGGGCACAGTGCTTAAGCACCATCGCCGGTATACCGTCCGGCCCACTCGACTTCCGAACATCTAGGGACTTAAGCTCGCGCCGGACCACCCGTTGTGTGATTTTAATTTCGGTCATCGAAGCACCACAGCTGGGGATGATCGGTGGTTCGGCGTTCCCGTCGTTCATAGTCGAGTTTGACGCAAAGAGATTACCCAAAAGATTGGCCTTCTCCTTAGCGCCATGGGCCAGACTACCGTCGGATTTTTGCAGCGGCGGAAGGCAAGACTGGCAGAAGTTTCCCTCAGCAGCTTTAGCAAGCGACCAAAATGCACGACTGCCAGATGGGTAGCGCGCAAGCCGCTCGCCAATTCTGCCGATGAACTCAAACTTCGCACTAGACGTTGCCTTTTTACTGGACCTTGAGGCAGCATTCAACTTCCGCTTCACTTCAGCGATGTTCGGATCCTTATTGGCAAGAGCCGTGGTCCAAGCCCTGTATGCAGATTGCTTGCGGTCTCTAGCTTCCCTGCAGGGCCTATTAAACCACGGGCGTTTGCTCGCTCCTGTCGCGACCCAGCGGTTGGGGATGTAACATTCCATACCCACTAGAATCGCGTCAGCGACTGCTGTTGCACAGGAGCTTGGATCATCAGAAGAGAAGCAAAGCTGCCTCCACGGGTACGACGCGAAGAATTCTCGCAGTCCATCCCAGTCTGCCGACTTGTAGTGCCACACATGCCGCCACTGAGGTGGCCGCGGTGGTTCAGGCCGCGCGAGTGTCACTTGCGCCCGGACGAGGCTGTGGTCCGAATTACCGAGAGGTGCTTCCACCCTTATGGAGTATTCATCCGGGCGCGTAGTCAGCAGAAGGTCCAGTATAGAGCTTCTGTGGGTCTCAATTTCTGGTGTTCTAGTGATAGAATGCACCAGTTGAGAGAGCCCATAAGTTAGAGCGAAGTCGTGAGCAGCCCTTCCCGCAAAATCAGTCCTAGGAGACCCCAGCCACTCCACGTGGTGGGCGTTGAAGTCCCCCAAGAATACTAATTCCGCAGTGGGGTACTGCTCAATTACGCTGTCCGCCGACCGCTGCAGATGCTGAAACAATTGAGCCGTGCCCAGGTCACCGCTATGGGACCTGTAAAGGCACGCATAGATACGGGTGTGGCCACCGTGATCTATGCGTACCCATAAAGTTGACAGGTCCCTATCCTCAAGACCATGGAGACGGCGGCAGCAAATATCATCCCGGACGTACAAGCATACCCCGGCGCGACTCATAAAGCTATGCTCGAGTTTGTACCCGGGGTACATTAGGTAGGCTGTATCGGCCGGGCATGATATTTGCGTCTCCGTCAGAAAAAGCAAGGTAGGCTGCGCGGTCTCCAAGTGGAGATGGACCGCGTTAAGGTTGGAGTGTAGGCCCCTGATGTTGCAGAAATCCACATTCACTGTGGATGATGGTGCCGCTGTGGTAACGGTTCTCTTGCCTTTTCTGGTTTTCATGTTTGAGATGGGGGGAGGGGGGGGAGAAGGTAAAAAGAGATTCTGTGCCTCCAGTGTAGAAGACAAAGCAAGGCGTCCTACCCCACAGACAAGTTGGGGTTGTGTGACTGGCTGGCGCGATGGGCGGAAGGGCCCCCGGTCCCCTCCCAGATACTGAAGCCAGGTCCACTCCGGTCTCCTCCTCCGGCATGGCTACAGCACCGGGAACTTTACACAGGCTGCTGGTTCAGCCTCCTGGGGCGGAGATTAAGTAATCCCCAGGTTCGGGAACCGTACAGCCTGCGGGCGGCCAGCGGATAACCGTTTCACCGGGTCTCCCTGACCACCACGCCAACATTTCACGCCCCCACCAGTCAGTGGGGTCAATTTAAGCCTTTGGTCTTCCTACTGACAGCACAGAACCTCTCCAGTGAGCTCTGGCTACCCTACTCACCGCCGGGAACACAACACAAGGTTATTATAACCGGGGTATTCTGTAGGGCGGAGGTACTTACCCAGACGGACTGCTCAATTTTGGACGGGAGATACCGTCATGTCCTTCCTCCAATGAAACTATTTCATCGCAGTCTTAACTTACCGTTCTACGTCAAATCATCATCATTATTCCCTAAGTCTTTTCAAAACTTAGTTGGGGTCGGTTTTCCAGTCTAACTATGATGCGACTAAACTTCGATATTTTCCGTTCTACGCCAAATATCTATCTATATAATAAAAAAATCTAAGTTTCTATTAATCGAAAAGTATACTCTATATTTCACTATACAAGTCTAATAAAAACTTTGTCAGCACGGCATCGCATGACCGCTTCCTTATTTTGAATAATAAAACGTGTTATAAAGGGACGAAGCGAGGTAATCGTCGAGCAGACTCACGCATTTTCACCCTCGCAACCTGATTAACGTGCGAAATTCACCGTCGACGAAACGATCTTCGAGGACTTACTTCTTCACGAACTCGCAACTAATTTCCTGATGAAATTAAGAACGTATTCAGCGAGCTATCTCATTTCCTAAATGCATTCAGTTATGTAAATAACGAGTGCGAGCGTGACCTATAGTGGCGCCAGGGTTCGTCGGGCCGGGGAGTATCTTTCTCGTCCATTGGTAGTGTTTCCTGTGCCTACATGTATTGTGTGTTTTATGTTTCCTTATATGCGAGAATGTGTATCCCGTTTTTACAAATTAAATCTAAGTATAATGTTATTAGATTCAAAGGTTAAACATAAGTAGATACATAGATTTCAAATGTTTCGTAAGGGACGTTAGAGTGTAAATAATTTCTTTCTTATAGACTATATGAAAAAATAAGGCAATGAAAAATCATGCTTTAAAAAGTAATCAACAAGAAAATTTCAAGGATAGCCTTGGTCGTATGCCACTTTTCCTAGAATGTATTGTTTTGTTAGACTAAGTGGTTTCCTTTTTAAAGCGTGATTATCATTGCCTTATTTTGTGTAGTACAGGAGTTGTAGTAGTACGTTTATATCTTACGTCTTAAGTTATTAAAACGGTATATAAAAAAATAAAAACTCTCCCCCTCCAACATTCAATTACTGTGCTTTAAAATTACCAAAAGTGTTAAATTCTTCAAATGCTAAACTTCTCCTATGTTACAATCATAACCCGAATTTTGTTAAGTGTTCGTTTTCCATCCAGAACAAAGCGGTTCGGAGACTCTTTTCTTTGCCGCTCCACCACCACAGGAATTCATTACCAGCTCACGTGTTTCCTTCTTCCTACAGTTCCGGGTCCTTTAAACGGGGCGTGAAAAAGCATCTGATGCCACCCTCTTTCCCGAGACTTTGCCTTTAGCTTACCATCAGGCGAGGAGAAGTCAAGTTGGCGTGTCCTAGATAAAAAAAATCCAGTCCAATCTCTGCTGAAATGCGTTCGTTACATTAATTAAACAGAACGTAAATCCGTAATCTCACGTACATTTTTTGTGGCATACCATTGAGAGCACCAATTTTAAAAGCACCAATTCACATCTTACGAAAATTATCCCATAGCTACGAATACTTTGGTGTGAATCAAAATTGATACGCTAAATGGTATGTAAAATTTCAACGTAAGTAATTTTAAACATGAAACTTTTGTGTGAGAATTTCATAGTGGTGCTCAATTATTCAGTGTCGTGTCACGAATGTGTGTTGCATATGATTGGCAATTAATCTGTTGATCGTGGCCGGCTGCACACTGGATGGTTGTTAATTGCCAACATGTTCGAATACTCGTATATCTACTTGTTCCCGAGTACCTATTACGCTCATTGTACATGATCGTTGTTGTGTCAAAGACTGTTTATGTCAATGTTTGTGGAAAAAAGGAGTGGGTGAGTGGGCCCAGTTGTGCTCTACCACTCCATGACCAGCAGTAATGTGGTCATGGAGCAATCCGCGCTGTGGTCAGACTAGATAGGAGTCATTCATTACCTTATTTATCTCTTAGTTTCTACGTCCCGTACGTACGCCATGGCGGTGCGTAGCGAACTGTATGCGAGCGTTTGTTTCATTTTTGTTTGTTTTACTTACCTATCAATAATTATGTATGTTTTGTATTTATTTTTGTGGGTTTTATTTCGTATTTTGTATTTGTGTGTGTGTGCTTTTTTTTCTTTATTACCTTCTTTCCGTGTCACAATTTTAGTTGTAAAAAACTTGTCTAGTACATGATACCTTGTCTAATACTTGAAAGTCTTTGTGTTGTGCTGGAATAGTGTATCGGACTTTTTTTTATTTTTTTTATACCACTGAGATGGCAGACAAGCATACGGCTCCCAATTACAGAAGTATATGCGAAGATTTATGGAAATTACTGAATGCATACATACATACATGTAATCACGCCTTTATCCCCGGAGGGTTAAGCAGAAGTGAATGAAAACCCACATTTCACCAATCATTAAATTTGGTTCCAAGTAATAGGGGGTGAGCCTATTGCAGTCTTCTGGGCATTATTGTTGACTCAAGCCATGCATCTGAGGCTGAGTCTGGGCTGTATATATCTGTCTGATATTAAACAGCCCTAACCCTGTCGCCTTGTATGACACCGCATGGGTGGTCTAAATTCTATTCTACCGGGAACCACGTGGCTTACCAAATGCAAAAATTTGGAATTTACCAATTCCAAATAGCCTGTTTATTTAAATTTCATTACTATAGTACTCTTTATAAAAGAGTCTATATTACAGTTACGGTATTCATACTGTGTTATCTAAGTTAAAGAAACATACAAAGGTTCCTTATACCGGATACTCGGACAGAACCCACAAACTCTAAGTTATGTGTCCACACGATGTTGTGGGCGATGTTATTGCTGTTTTTTCAGTGTTGCTACTATTTCCCCTTGTGCGGTAATTTATAGGCATTGTTTGGAATAGAGTTATGATTTATACTTAGTCGGTATTTGGCGTGAGTAAGCACCTAAACCAATTTCTGTTACATCCTAATAACAACGAATAGCTTAGGGCAACTCTGAAATTTGATCATAAACTTCTCTCAATGTTGTAGTTTATTGCGAAATATAAAGCAGAGCAAATCAAGTGTGTAATTGGAATAAATCTTACTATCGACCAGAAGAATAAATAACCAAAGAACACAAGCTCGAAGGACCACTAGCAAATTTTTACTTAAAATCTTTACAAGAGTAAGGGATTTAGGCTCGAAGGACCACTTGCAACTTTTTTCATTGGCAACTTCTGTATTGATTTGCTATAATTTAAACAAGTTATACAGTAAAACAAATAAATTTTGGGTACTATAACCGATTTCGTTTATTAAAATTTGAGCAGTAAGTTTGAAAGTTCTACACAGGCGACTGAAATTCTTTAAAAAATGACGCCTTGAAACCCTACTGGTTTACGATTTAGCCTTAGTAAGTATACCAAATTTTTACGAGTTAACTTTTCTGATATAATACTCGAATTCTGGGACCATTCGGGGAGAAGTGATTAAACATGAAATTTGCATTTGCACAAACAGCCGCTCGTAAATGATAGAGATAGGTATTAAGTACTTTGAAAACAATAACAAAGTTTTCAACTCAAATAAAATCTAACTGTGTACCTCCGTTACGCATTTTAACGCGCGTTTAGAATCGAATAAGTTTTCGTTTTGCGGGATGTTGAATCTCGTAGTCTAGAGGAAAGCCCCAATAGATTTAACAGTAAGTCCAACAGCAATGTGACGTGGATACAATGAATGATTTTCGCATTTCGAGTTCCACAATTTAGCAACTGAGAAGAGAACTATATTACTTTATGTATACGATGAGCAGCTAAGTGGACTGCTTACAAAGGACACAAACATGTTTATGATTAATTGCAAAAAACTCCTAACACAAAAACAAAAAAATCATGGACAAACGTATAAGTTTTAACGAATATTCCAGTTCTACAAAATGTCCTGTAAATAGAAACCAAAATCGGTTACTGAGGGAGAGAAGTGGTTCTGGGTGTATGGAACCTGCTGATTGATTCCTCTTGGAGTTGGGAGGGCAGTCGCTTCCAATAAACCGCATAAGTCAAATGTATAAGTGGAAACATTAAGCAGCTTTTATCGGATACTAGTTCTTCTAGAATTCCCTATAATAGTAACTAAGTCAATTTCTTCAACCAGCTTCATATCTTTAGCAAAATCTTGACATAACCAATCAAAAAAAAAATACACCTATTTTGAAAATTAATTAGAAAATAGACAGCGTAAATAAATTTCGAAATAAATTTTACTTTGGACAAGTCGAAAATACAGAGTGTCTCTTAACCTTTATCCTACCGATAACAATAAAAGCAGTAAGAATTAAACGAATTAAAGAAGGTCTTAAGTTTACATTGAATCCGTCTACATACATTAACTTGGCACAGAAAAACACTAAAAATATATCTTTCAGTCAGCACAAAATTCGTTTTTGAGTCACGTTTAGGTGAGAATTTAATTAATTTCAACGTTTCAGTGCTATTCGTCCTGGCGAGTGGAACCCATAAAACCTAATGGACTTTCGCTGTCTAGTGTAAGGTAATTTCTGTGTGATCTCTCGCCCTCGCCGAATTGCAATCTTGCTAGGATTTGTGTGATAGCTGAAGCTCGGTATAATGTTTACTTTCTTTGTATGTGTATGTATCACTTAAACATGATTTGTATATACATATAGCTACAGATTAGATGAGACAGTATTCGACTTATGATTAGACACATCGTAGGAAAAAATAATGAATTGGGCTAAAATTGGCTTGCTACGGTTTCGTAGAACGTTCTCCATATAGCATAGCAGCTACAGATATTATACACCTTGATATCGTTTTAGAATTATTATTTTAATATTTTACACACATGCGGCAAAGGTTTCAAAATGTATTTCTATTAGAGTACTTCCCTCATTTTAAAAAATAACATTAAAAAGATAATTCTGAAATCATCGATATCGGCTTTAATTTTTAGGTCAAAAGAAAATGAAATCAGTGCGTCGGTATTCTATAGGGAAAGAGTCTAATGCAATGGCGATGTAGCGTCGATAAAGGAGCAGGGGCGGGGGGTGCCGCAGGCTGCGTCAAAATTTTGTCGATTGCGTAATTTCTATTCAAAGTAGGTAGACTCGAGTAACTCTCGCGTAGGGGTGTCAATACAACCAGGAGACGACTCCAACCGTATTTGCTCAATCCTGATACCTTAAAAGATATTTATGCCTCGAGACTTGATATTATATTATTTTTATACATAAAAAAAATATTTAAAAAAAATGTCAATTAAAAAAAGAGAAGAATTTGGACCACCCCATCTATTCCCATGCGGTGACCCCACCCCATCTATTCCCACCCCATCCACCCCATCTATTCCCATGATATTAGTCGCCTTGTATAACAAGGCGACTAAGATCAAGCAGAGATTAAGATCAGAGATGTATAACATCTGACAGATATAAACAGCCCCGTCTCAGCCTCATATGCATGGCTTGAGTCAACAATGGTGCCCGGAAGACGGCAATAGGCTCACCCTATTACGTGGAACCAAATTTAATGATTGGTAAAATGTGAGCTTTCATTCACCTCTGCCGATCCCTCTGGGGATAAAGGCGTGATTATATGTATGTATGTTTGTAAATTATTTATTACGGCACGGTCATTTTGTGAGTTTATGAGAAAAATACAATTTAAAATAATTGCAAGAAAGCATTACATTTTTAATAATTTTTTGTTACATATAATAATAAACAAGAAAATTCTTATCACAATGTTCCACTAGGCAAAATTGTTCGATTACGCTTGGTCCATGCGCACGAAGATATTTTTTTAATATACGCACTGTTTGTGAAATTTTATATCCTCCAGAGTACTCGAATGCCAGTTTAACTTTTTTAATTTAGGTAGTTTTTTTCCAATAGTTTAAAATGGGAACTAAACAACTGCAACAGACTTTGTGACACTGTGTTAAATAGGCATAATTCTTTGTAGGACGTTGAATATGTTCATTTAGTTGAATTAAACTGGGAACACATTGTTTTAAAAATTGAATATTCTGTTGAACTCGCCTTAAGTGTTTTCGTTGCTTGTTTTTTTATACCACTTGGTTGGCAGACACGCACACGGCCCACCTGATGGAAAGCGGTTACCGTGGCCTATGGACGTGTGCAACACCATGGGAGCTATACTCACGCTGCCAACCCTATAAGCACAAGAGTGTCTGTGCCGTCAGTGTAAAAGACAAAGCAGAACAAGCTTTTGGACTTCCCACTGACAGCACAAAAACTCTCCTGAGTGAGCTCTGAGTGTGGTGACATAAACACACTCGAGACGAAGTAAATTTACTCGCAGGTGGATGAACTTGCTACGTTCTTACAAAGAACGTAACAGTAAGTAATTCGCAATAAAATAGTAGCTGTAAGAGACCGAGGTTACTATTTGTTGTCAAAACTACTCAAACTAAATGTGTTGGTACAAAATAGTGAAAATAAAAAAAATATATAGTGTAATATTTCACTGAGGGTTGAATGTGAATTTCGTTTATCTACGTTACGTGACGTCAGAGCGTTAGCGTAAATAGTTTGCGTTACATTGCGTGCCGGAGTGGCGTGACTCCAAACAATTTTGCACTCTGATATAGATTTCATTTTGTGTTCGTAAGCATCCTACCTCTGAAGGGGTTCCTGCAACTTGTTTAATAGATTTAAAAACTTTTGAATGGAGAAGTCAAAGTTCGCCAGAAAATGTATACCGTTCGTGAGAGTCTACCACGCGAGGTGAGCGAAATGAAATATGTGTGTATTTGTTTTAATGTGTTGTTTGGATATAAAGTTATCCCGCTAAAAACTCTGTTAATGAAAAGTGTCCAATTAGTCCAATCTCAAGTTTTGTCTTATATCTATACTCCATTCCATTTAGTATCTACTTAACTACACATAGACAATTTTGTAGCGACTATTTATAAAAACACATATTAAACAAATAAACTAGGCCTACTAACTGACTAACTAGTAGATGGATTTCGGTTTTTAATCTTTAAAATAAGTTTCTAAACAGACAAATATTTATAAACTGAGTTTTTAAATAAAACATATTACACGTCAAGATTGTTTAAAACGTACCACTGAAGTTGCGGATATAACTTTAGTTTTATCCCGAAATGGGGATCAAAAACGGCACGCGTCGCTTCGCTCGCCCTACCGAAAGAAATCTGAAATGCCTTCATGACACCTAAACGCTACGACCTTTTTTGTATTTTGTGTGGGTTCGTTTCGGATGTATGATTCGTGCCCCCTAGAAGAGGTCACAGCCTGTGTCCATATCCAGTGCAAGTTGGTTGGCAACTTATCAAAATGTCAAATTTTCTTGAAGTTGACTTCTCAAAAGAGGAAAATCGCGTGAGGTAGAAATATGGGCAGCTTAAACTTCAGGTAAGAAAATCAAAATCTATATGCCATAAAATAAGCACATAATAACGTAACAAAAGTTTTAAAAATCCTGTTGGACCTAGTGATGGTACTACCAAGCATGGTGCCAACGACAGTCCGAAATGAAATAAATAGTTTGCTGAAGTAACAAAGAGAAATTCACAATAAATGAACTTTATGGGAAAATATCCTGCAGCCGTTCATACTCTTGTATCGCTACCACAGTTTTCATACTTTATTACATGGCACTATACGTTGGACATAACTGAATGATGGATAAAGTATTCACGTTATCAAAAATATTTAAATTAATTAAGTGTCATCCAACGTGCATAAAGCTATAGTCGACTGCCTCTGTGGCGTAGCGGTAGAACGTTCGACTGCTACGCAGGAGGCGCCGGTTCGATTCCTGCTCAGTACAAATATTTGTATACACGAATATGTATATTTGCATTGGTCTGGGTGTTTCTATGAATAATGTGTATGTATTTACAAAACAAAAGTATCTAAGTATGTTTATCCGCATTCTAGATTCCATAACATAAGCTAGTTAAGCTAAGCTTACCATGGGCATGGCCTAGATAAGGCGCGCTGTAGTAGCGGCGGTAAGACCCATCATGGGGGAGTGGCTAGAGAGGCCACACGGCAGCCTCTCGTACCGTCTGACGCAGATGATCACCGAGCACGGGTGCTTCGGGAAGTATCTGCGTCGAATGGAGAAAGAGCCAACGTCCGAGTGCCATCACTGCGACGCGAGAGAGGACTCGGGGTCGCACACGCTCATTGAATGTCCGGCGCGGGAGACGCTGAGACGGGAGCTTGTGGCAGCCCTGGGAGTGAGAGTTCTCACGCTCTCCACCTTGCTCGCGGCAATGGTCCGCTGCGCGGATGCGTGGGCGGCCGGCGCCTCCTTCTGCCAGCAAGTAATGCTCGTGAACGAGGAGGCAGGGCGGGAGCGCAAGCGGGAGCAACGAAGGATCGCAAGCCAAGCTGCCCGCGTACGAAGGCAATTCGGGCGTCAGAGGTCGATGAATGATCTCCGCCCCCCATGAGCGCCTGGGGGTGACAGGTGGAGCCGCCTGTCACTCTGGCAGAAGCAGGCCGCGGCGGGGGCTCGCCTCGCGCGGCTCCCCGTTTCCGGGGACAAGTTGGGAACTCTGTAGTCCCCACACCTGAGGAGAGGGCCAGATCGTGAGTGGTCCTGGGTCGGCCGGGGTGCGAGGGATATACCTGTCAACCTCACCTTCGGCAACCAAAGCAACCCACAAGCGGCGTCGTTTTAGTCGGTTCGAGTCCGACATAACCTCTTCCACCGGCTCCGGTGGGGGGGGGTTTCCGTGGGGATTTTGCGCACGTAAAAAAAAACCATGGGTCTAGATAGCGTTGTGTAGAATGATGAGTAAAATGATTGAAATCAATGAAATGTTCTCTTTTAGATATATTTGAACTGAACCCAAGAAAAAATCACTATCCATCAGATGAACCGTGTGCTTGTCTGCCACTTAAGTGGTATAAAAAATGCAAATGCACGATATTTTCTGGGTAAATGGTAACACTAACAATTCAACATGCATGTAGTTCGGGCACTTTAACATAATTACACATCAAACTATGAGACAACCACCATCTTTGTCATCGAGTTCAGTGTAAATGATAAAATAAATCACGATAGAATTATATAAAAGTCGTTTTATTCCAATATTGATATATAAATTCATGAATGAACTCAAAAAATAGTGTTTCAGCGACAGCTACAGTGTCGTCTAACTGCACCAAGGTTGATAAATTATTACATTTACTATATTTTCCCTTTGATATGTGATTAAAACTTCTCAATTGAAGTCCTCAACTACACCATGCCACATTTTACGGCAATGAAATCTACGGCAACTCTACAATTGTATAAGTTATCATGTTGAAGATCGCCATATTAAGACTGAAAGAAGACAAAAAGAAAAAATAAATGTGAGTATATCATCGGTCTGATAGACCACAGCTCGCATAAGTCGCATTTGAAGGTTATGCACACAGTTCTTTACATTCTACACTCGGGTGTATGAAAGATTATCTGTTAAAAGCATTCGTGTTTCGTGTGAGAAGCATCAGTACTTGTATACTTCAGAGTAACTCGTAAAAGTCGTGTGCACCTGTAAAACGTGTAAATATCCATGACTAATACCTACTACGCAAGCCCTACCTACTTTTACGATTTATTGGAAAATACCTTCGCTCAAGGTGTAACATTTATGGCTTAGTTTCGCGTGGATGAAGATTGCCTACTCTACAAACTTAGTAACTTTGGTATTTCATTACTAACTTCTACTAGATACAGTTAACCTACCAAACTAATTTGAAGTTGTTTATATCAATTTTTTTTTAAGTATTATATTTTATATATTTAAATGTAAAAATACCAAAAATTTTGTTATTAGAAACTTAAAATACATAAATACATAAAATCATGCCTGTTTCCCATAGGTAGGTAGATATCAAAAAAAAGAAAAAAAAATATAATAAATTACCAGTCCAATTCCGGAAACTGATGAATACATTTAACAAAGAACTTTATGTTTGGCTATGTGACAAATGTTTTTATTCGATTGATGAATACTTAAACTTTAAGGAATAATATTTGTAGGGAGAAAACTTGAGACATTCTGTGACCTATTGATGTAATAATTAAATTCTCCTCCAATATTAATAATTGCTCTGAATTATGTCTTTAATCTCATTAGTCCTAAATATTATAATGTGAAACTGTTAAAATATTACTGATAATGCAAATAGTATTGACTAAGATTTAATAATAATAATAATAATAATGCTTTTATTTTCTCCCACAATAAGTTCTACATATGCATACGTTTAACAAATTTACATTATAGAAACACATATTTTTCTTAGCACCTAGAACAACAAAGTGGATCCCGCCAGCAACAAGAACAGATTGTTTGACCACTTAAAATTGACCTCTGATAATTCTTTAATTCTATATTCCTCTTGACATTCCAATTATATTTTATTTTCATAAAATCAATTACTATTTTAGACAAACAATGAAACTAAATAGTGATTCAATATTATTTGCCAACAATTATGTGAAAATTTGCATGCCACAGTCTGCGGCTAAATATGCTGTATTTGTATATATATATGTAAGACCTTATGTTACCATGTTTATGAGCAAATAAAATTATTCTATTCTATTCTAGCACGGATCCAAAAAAATTAAGTTATTTATAGTAGAGATTTTGTATCTCAGGTAGGATAGACCTGAGTTACAAAATCTGTACAATAAAGAACAAGGACTTGAATTTGCCTGCCGTTATAGAATGTAAGCTTACACATCCAATATAAATAAAGTAAGTGCAACAAGACACTCAAGATATGTTCATGATATTCTACACGTGCATTTATGTAATGTGCAATCCAAACCGAACGAAATTAAGATAACGTGGGAAAATGGGAATTGGACTGTAAACTAAAATACACCTCGCATACACGAAAAGGACGTACAAATTGGGATTTATGAGCAGTCTCGTAACCAAAAACCTGAATTCGTGATAAAAATAACTTAAATAAACCATGGCTTATGCATTTTTTTATGCATTATTACAAAATAACAACTGCTCTACATTCGTTTTCAGAGCTCCACATACTTATATCTTTATAATATTAGCGGTGATGCTTTTGATAATGATGATTTATTAAGATCTGATTGAGAATATTCGGATCTAATACCTAATGAGAAAATATAAAAATATACTTACATAAAATATATATATATATATATATGTACAATTATATTTTCGACGACCTATATAATACTTTGGCACGCCCATTATAATTAAAAAATATATATTCACGGACTCAAAATACTTCAGTATCGATTTCAGCTACAGGGATATGAATAATTAAGTAAATGTATTCATTGCAATTCATACAAAGTGGAATTCAATATGCAGAATGTACCCTACCTCTATAACCGTTTGCTTGAGAAGACAAGCAAATTATCCACAAAATTGGCGCTTCTAGAGGTGAAAACTATACTTACCACCAGCAGATATAAATTATTAGCAATTATCCTGATACTAAACACAGGAGTCACGTTTGTACTGTGCAAACCAGTTACCTGTAACAATACATAAATAAATTAAGTGATTGTTTCTTACGTAAATATTTAGAATTCCTTTGTACCATCAGCTGTTGGTGAGATTTACAGATAACTGTTTGATTCTAAGACAGGGCCTATTTCATCATCATCATCTCGACGCTGTTCCCGGTTGTAACAGAGGCTATCGCGTCCCGAGAAGGGTCCACCCACGACTCCTGCTTTGTCACCTTATCTAAACTTTTTATTTTAACCTCCTTACCCCGAGAGAAACACTTTACCAAACCATCGCCCTTTAAACAGTATAGGTGCAGGCTAGTAGGTGAAATTGGCTTGGCCACTGAAAGTCCTGAGGGGTCTCCATAATCATACATACCTAGTCTGAATTTATGGAATACGTTTTTTTATAAATTTAGGAAGGTCTTGAGAAACTGGTAATTTTCTATTTCGGTAATTATGTTTTTACTTTTCTCATTGAAGTTACAATATGTTACATGCCCTAATAGCTTATATTTTCAAATATATTGTTGCAAAACTTGTAACTAATATTAACAATAATACGATTAGCAATCGCTCTCTCAATATTCTCTGAATAAAAAACTCCATAACTTCCCATATTATTTGTGTTATGGAAGAGGACCATAACACAAATAATATGAGCTCCAACTTAGGCACTGGCATTTTTTTTGGAGGTGCGTTATCTGTCGCTTCCACAGGTTGTCATTATTTTCGAATAGATGGCCAAGACGTTTTACAAATTTAGCGATTTCGTAAATGATATTTCGACTTAAATACTGGTCTACACGACTCAAACCATTTCAGGTAAAACAGCGCGCAAATAATTTTTTCAGAGCTATAAAAACTAGTAAGTTCGGATGAGTTACCCCAGATAACTATCCCGTAACGTATTATGGGACAGACGTAAGAGTGGTAGACCATTATGGCGATTTGCCTGTTTGTTACCTTTCGTACAGCAAAAACAAATTTCTTTATTTTGGTAGTAGATATGTTGTTATTGATATGTTCCTTTCATGTGAAATGAGTGTCTAATGTTATACGTAAGACATTTGCACTGGATACCTATTGGACTATTGTATAACTGATATTCAAGTTTATTTCTTTACTCATTGTAACATCCGAACGACATACTCATATGGCGATTGGTTTTGCAGTCTTATGATTATAAGTGACATGGATAAACACGGTTATAGGAAAACAACTTTGCCAACCCCTGTGTGAGAAAGATGTGGGTTTATTTGTACCTGTTTAGTGGATCCTTTCTTTATAGATTTCTATGAAAATACAATATCACTTCAAAGTAATTTATTGGTCAGAATACCACTCGATAGGATATTTTTTTTTTTTTTGTAACTGAAATTACTAATATTTCCTCTAACCCCTCCTGCTAGCGAAATTGCAAGAGTTAGGACTAGGTTCACGTCGGTAGAGTAATGGTCTGTATTCGGATCCAGGACCTTTGGCTGTTGAAAAACTTGTAACCAATATTATAATACGATAGTGAAGTGCCCGGTTAATGGCAATAGGCTCGCCACCTATTACATTGGGACCTAAACATAAACTGGCGAAATGTGGGTGCTAGCACCTCTGCCTACCCCTTCGGGGATATAGGCGTGAGTTTATGTTATGTTATGTTATGTTTAGGACTGTTTCTCTCAATATTCTAAGCTAGCTAACATGGATAATCTACTTCGGCGATGGATGATTTTTTTAAAGTTTTGTCTACAATGTGTAGATATACTAGGTAACCTCTTACTATGCTTATTTACTTTCTCAGTTTAGCACCTTTCTATATTTAATAACAAAATATAAAAACAGCAAAATAGATTGCTGATATATTACTCAACTTTTGAATTGAAATTACAATGTCGTTGGACAATAAATAAAATGTTTGAAATTGAAGATTCTACGGCACGAGCGAGCCAAAACTTTTGGGGCCAGCTTCGACACAAAACGTCTTTATTTGACTCTTGGAGGTAACTTGGCGAAAGTCTCTGGACCGTTTTCCTTTGAAAGGTACCATTTGAAGAGTTTCAACAAGAAACTTTAGCAGTTTATCAATCTTTAAAACGTAGCTGGGCCAGTTGGCGTCCCGAGAACAATGATATGCAACTGAGCGTAACTGATTGGAGAAGATGGAGTTATCTTAACTGTTGCCGGTTTGTCTCATAAATAACAGGCTACGTATTGGGTTGTTTCACTTGATTGCAAGACTTATGTAGTAGGTAGTTAGTTACCATCACTTTACCTTTTACTTTTATTTAACGATGATGGTAATTCTCTTAGGTATAATAGGTAAGTCTCACTAGTTATATTTTGCGCGTGGTATCATAGCTACTTTGTTGACCCAGGCAGCAAGCTGTACCGCAGCACTTGTTGTCATAGTAAACATACGTCAAGAACGAACCTTTTCAATGATATCTAACAGACCCGTTTGTGTACTCTTGACTTTTTAGCTGTTGTTTCTTAGAGAACTTTTCCAATATGTACGTGAGCGCGGACCACATCGAAAGCCACTATCATGAAGTGATACAGTCTAACGACCTTTTAAGCCGTGTGTACATTGGTTGGTCTTGACCAGCTGCTAGGTATTTAGTTAATTGTATCTCTCACACCCCAGCCGATCCAGGGCCATCTTTTTCGAGCAGACTACCTTCGGATGTGGAAACCACGGTGTTCCTATCTAGCCTCCAGGTATGGGAACACATTTATTGCACCGCTGCCTTGGCCTGCTTCTGCTAGAGGGCGATGTAGTTCCACCCGACGTCATGTCCACCCTCGTTTGTCTTTTTTGTTGTGTGAGTGAGATTTTTGCATTATATAGTTGTTCACTTTCTGTAACATTAGTAAAAGTTTTTTTTATGACCTACACCATAATCTTTCCTGTGATAATTGTACTTGAACTATTAAACCACCGTAGCTTCTGCAATAGTTAATTTGTAGGCTCTTAATGGCCGAGATATCATTTTCAGAATCCTTGCATACTTTAACAAAGACGATGTGAACGTAACAGAGCGGGCAGCGGCGATAATGCTTATTGGACTTTACAAAGGCTTATTGAACTACCTCGCTCGTGAGCCCATAATAATTGTCACTAGTACTTCGCCTTTATGGTAGACTGCACCTCTATGGTGTGGTGTAACGTCATGAATTTAGTCATAATTCAGTTTATATAGTAACCATGTGGTTCCTTAAAATTTGGCTGACATCGTATTATTTATTCTGTGACATCGTCCGAATTTAATGATATTTATAGCTAGCATTCCGGATGCATACTGGAAACCCTTGTTTTTTGTGAAAGTATTCCTTTTCACAGGGTGAAATTCGGCTTAAAAGTTATTACACCCTGTGCATAAATTACATCCTTTAGTTTATTTTTATTTACCGGCTGTATGGGAATTTTATATTTTGAAAATTGACCCCATAGACAGATCTTTGAATGTGTTGATTTTATTAAATGAAGAGAGTAAGCGTCATAAGTTAGCTTACCACCTTTTCTAGGATCACTTCCTAAAGTTTCAAAAAATGTAATAATAAATAAAATAAATAAATCCAATGTAATAGACCACCAAGGTACTATGCACTTAAATAATATGCTTATAACAAACATTATTTCTAAGTCGTATTCATTCAATCTTTTTTTTTATACCACTTCGGTGGCAGACAAGCGCACGGCCCACCTGATGCAAAGTGGTTACCGTGGCCTATGAACTTGTGTAACACCAGAGGAGACACACTAGCGTTGCCAACCCTGTAAGCACAGAGTTTCTGTGCCGTCAGTGTAGAAGACAAAGCAAGGCAAGCCTTTAGTCTTTCCACTGACAGCACGGACTCTCCAGTGAGCTCAGGCTGCCCTACTCGCCGCTGGGAAAACAACACGAAGTTATTATGGCCGCAGTATTCTGTAATACCTTACCCACTAGTTACGTATAATTAATCTTTATGCATCATATTGTGGCATTTATAAGACGGAAACTAATTTTCTCGACCTTAAAATGCATGCTTTAATATGCAACAAAGTGTAATTTGATCAAGATAAAAAGCCAGGCCAAGCTTCATTAGTGTAACAAGCTCCTTGGAAATTACAGTGGGCGGAGCTTCTATGCAATATTTATGATTTCAAGTTACCTTTTATGTTACCTTTCGTGGCACAGCGTTGTAAGTGCCTGGCGTTCTTATCTTCCTTATTAAGGCCGTGTTGTTAATTGGCAAATGGTTTGTGACTCACTGAACGTCGCCGTTCGAATTGAATTTATGAAATCGTAACTGTACGAGAACGTGTTTTAAGCACCGCTGGTAAATCATAAAATGGCTTTTATATTCATTTGCAGTGTAGTCAAACATTAAAGGGGGCAAGAATGAGAAATCGAGTAAGGAAAGGGGACTTATTGAATTTTCCGTGTTTTAAAAAAAATTGTTAGTGTAGTTTTGTGTAGTATTGGTGACTATTAACATTAGTGGCAAAAAAAAATTAAAGGTACGGTCTTCTCTGTCATACTAAGACTGTAGTATTAATAAGTAGTTCGTATAATATCAAAGGTGTTGAGAAAGAGGTAATCTAAACTGAATACAGACCCGAAACAGACGCTGAGATGTAATCGAATCTTGACATTAGGTGACACATTCTTGTGTCACTTCACTTCAACTGCTTTCAACTGAACATAACATAACATAAACTCCCGCCTATATCCCCGAAAGGGTAGGCAGAGGTGCTAGCACCCACATTTCGCTAATTTATGTTTAGATCCCAATGTAATAGGTGGCGAAGCCTATTGCCATTAACCGGGCACTTATAAAACTGCGATTAATACACACATAACTTCGAAAAGCATCGAAAAGTCATTGGTGTGTGCCATGATAAAACCTGGGATCGAACTCGCCTCATCTCAGCAGTCCATTACTCATACCACTAGGCTACTACAGTTATCTTTCAACTGAAGTTGGATAAAAATACATACATATAGCCATACCTTTTTCTCACCGCCTGCTTCTCTCTGTAGACACTTAACGAACTTCCTTTGCTATCATTAAACAACATGACATGTTTAATGATAGCTGACTTGTCATTTTTTTTTAATGCGTCATCAATTTGATCATGGTTGTTCTATGAGGTCCCACTTAGGTACACGTGCATTACATACTTGGTCTGTCATTCAAACAGTACTCATACGTGCCCAAATCATTTAATCAAAAGTTATCTGAAAACTGTTTGCCTCCTGCGAGTACACCGTAAAGCTATTTAGATGCAATCTCTTTGTTCGGAGCATTCTATTAACTGGTGCACGCAAGTAGCAGCCGTTGTGAAATTATCAAGATTCCACTTCTCCTTAGTGTACTTTGCACTTTGATGAAGATAGAGATAGTTTGATATCGTAGTGAATGTTTTAGCTAAATTACCTGTATATATTCCAATACAAATAGATTTTTAGGGAGCACAAGATGCAGCCAATCAGATTTTATCATGAAATATTTAATACCATTGAGAATATACTAATATTCTACGACATACATCTAGACCCAAGGTAGGCATATCTAAACTAGCCTGTTATGGGTTCTAGAATGCGGATAAACATACTTAGATACATTTTGGAAATGCACATATTCATGCATAAAAATATTTGCACTGAGTGAGAATCAAACCCACGCCCCCTGTGTAGTATTCGAACAATCTACCGCTACGCCACGAGAAGATAATATTATAATTGAAATACTAGCTTGGTTATACTTAATCGCATAAATAATATTATAAATTTAATGCGGTGTGCTCGTTCATATAAAACTTTCATAGCTCCTTTGATGTTTCACATAAATTATAATAACATGCTCACAACTGTTGCTAGTAGGTACGTATTGAAAAATAATTTCTCCACGGTTGCATACACATACAATATACGGCTTTTATGGGAGTGATTGTATATCTGTCTCAGCCATTGGCCGCAAGTGTGTCTTCTAAATATATGAGTATCTTAATGAAAGGG
Source organism: Eilema griseolum (assembly GCA_963662185.1). NCBI lineage: Eukaryota > Metazoa > Arthropoda > Insecta > Lepidoptera > Erebidae > Eilema > Eilema griseolum. Next base: position 11,116,831 of record OY759233.1, on the reverse strand, counting down.
TTAATGTCAAAACATACGTTGTAATCATGACCTTACTTTGTTTGTTCACGGTATATGAAATGAAGCATTCGTAGAAAGAAAACACTACACTTGCCAAAGCGTGAGTGCAATGCTTGCCTTATTTCTATGCTACTGTCGAAATCAATACGACTGACACCATATTCACTATGGCCTGGGTGTGAAAGAAAAGAAAGAAAGAAAGAAAACACATTTAATAAAGTTTCGCCAGAAGCAGGCCGCCGCCGCCGCCTTGCGCGCCTTCCCATTACCAGGGACGAGTTGCAGATTCTGTGGTCCTCACACCCGACGAGAGGGCTAGATCTCTCGATGGAAATGGAAATGGCCCTGGGTCGGCCAGGTTGCGAGGTATATATATGCCTGTTAACCTCACCTTCGGCAACCAAAAATGACACACAGGCGTCGTGCGTTTTGATTGGTTCGAGTCCGACATAATCTCTCCCACCTGCTCCGGTCGGAGGGGTATCCGTGGGGATTTTACGCATGTAAAAAGAAAATCACATTGTAAAGGCGTGTTTTTGATAAAATAGTATCATTTTTTTCACGGTGTTAAGTATTTGTTTAATCAGCATTTTCAAACGGCAGGTCACTGAATTGATATTAAATTGTAACTTGTTGTAGATTCTACGTTACTTTTATTGTAAACATTTAGTAATCTAATCTATAATAAACCTTTACAATAAATAGCCTGCACCAGCTTGGTAGCTCAGCATCGCTGGAGCACATCACATGGCAGTATCATCATGCCAATAACATTATGTCAATCACTTCCATTTTGTTGTATTATGCATATACATTATGCCGAAACATGTGGCGATACTCTTTGTAGGCGTCGCAACCATCTGCAATTTTCATCCCAAATATGAATCGATATAAAATAATGAATCAAGAATCAAAGAATCAATTTCATTTATTCAGTTTAGGCACATAAAGAGCACATATGAACGTCAAAATTTTACAATTATGTATGTCAAGAAATAATATAAAAATATTAAATAATGTAAAAATAAACCATTGGAAAATGATTCTTTCGCTGGTTCGGTAGATTAGTTCTACTGAGAAGATACCAGCAAGAAACTCAGCGAACTACATTAGAACTAGATTATTTTTCTTTTATAAATTTGTTTTGGTTTACAATTTATTTTGTGCGAGCAAGCAAGAGACTTATGTTGACCACGCATTAACATCATTAAGGTACTCCGTGGACGCGACGACCTCCGTGGCGTAGCGGTAGAGCATTCGACTGCTATGCAGGGGGCGCGGGTTCGATTCCCGCTCAGTGCAAATATTTGTATGCATGAATATGTATATTTGCATTGGTCTGGGTGTTTCTATGTATAATATGTATGTATTTACAAAAAAAAAAGTATCTAAGTATGTTTATCCGCATTCTAGATGCCATAACACAAGCTAGCTAAGCTATGCTTACCATGGATCTAGATAGCGTTGTGTAGAATGTTGTGGAATATTTATTTACTCATCCACTTTATAGTAACCTTTACTCATTAAAGTTTTTTTCACTTCTATTTTAAATTTATTTATTGGCATATTAATCAAGTCCTGAGGAATTTTATTAAATATTTTTATGCAGCTGCCTACAAATGAATCACCAACCTTGTGAAGCCTAAGTTTTGGTACAACTAGTTTATTTTTATTTCTCGTATTAAAATTGTGTACATCAGATAGATTTTCAAAAATATTTAGGTTTTTTCGTACATATAAGATATTTTCATAGATGTATTGAGAAGCTGTTAAAATATTAATTTCTTTGAAAAGTTCTTTCAGCGAGTCGCGTGGTCTGAGGCTATAGATCGCTCGTATCGCTCGTTTTTGTAGTACAAATATAGTTTCAATATCGGCAGCTGAGCCCCACAGCAGCAGACCGTATGACATAACGCTATGAAAGTAGCTAAAATAAACTAGTCGTGCAGTTTCCTCATCAGTCAGTAACCTTATCTTTCTAACCGCATAGGCAGCTGAGCTAAGTCTTCCTGCCAAGGCTGTGATATGAGAACCCCATTGCAGTTTACTATCTAGAGTTATTCCAAGAAAAACTGTGGTATTGACTATTTGGACAGATTCGTTATTCATTTTAATATTAATATCTGCCTGTCTTACATTTGGCATAGCAAACTTTACACATTTAGTTTTCTTCGCATTGAGCAGCAAGTTGTTACTTGTAAACCAATGTAATATATTAGAAAGGGTATTATTCACTTCGTCAAGTACTACTTCATGTCTATCAGTCTTAAAAATTTATGTGTATCATCAGCAAATAATACAATTTCACAAAGATTTGTCGCGAAGTAAGGAAGATCATTAACATATAGCAAGAATAGAAGGGGTCCTAATATCGAGCCCTGGGGTACTCCCATAACTAATGGGGTACCAGAAGAGTCAGTGCCATTAACGTTAACTTTTTGAATTCTGTCCGTAAGGTAAGATGTAAGTACTTAGATTACTTACGTCTGCGAGCCGCTTGAAACACCATAATATTCTAATTTTAGTAACAACGTCTCATGATCAACACAATCAAAAGCTTTTGATAGATCACAAAAAATACCAATGGCATCCTGCTTCCTCTCCCATGCATCAAATATATGTTTGACAAGTGCAACTCCTGCATCTGTCGTGTTTCTACCTTTAGTGAAACCAAACTGTTTATCATGAAGTAAATTATTTTCTGTAACATGTGAAAGCAGTTGATTAAATATTATTTTTTCAAAAATTTTACTTAGAGCGGGAAGTATGGAGATGGGTCTAAAATTTGAAGGATCACTTTTGTCCCCTGCTTTGAATAACGGTATGATTTTACTGTACTTCATAAGGTTAGGAAATTGGTTTTCATCTATGTATTTATTGAAAATGAATGCCAGGTAAGGCGCGATAGCGGGCATTATTGATTGTATTATATTGATTGAAATGCCCCAAAGATCCTCACTCAGTCTTTTTTATATTTAGTTCCTTAAAAGTTTTAAGTATAGTTCTAAAATCAATACACTGAAAATCAAATGATTTCCCCAGATCTACGCCCGGTCATGAAAATGTATCAAATAGAGTAACTTTTTTTGATACAACTTAAGTGGCAAACAAGCACACGGATGCAAAGTGGTTACCGTGACCTATGAACGTGAATTATATTTAGTACTAGGTTACCCACCCCAGCTTCGCCCGGGGTATATTTTCAAGCGTCATATCCCTTTGACCCCTATGTTTTAGTCTTCAAAATATGTATGAAAAATTGCCGGATTTGTTAACATTTATTATCAACGCTCCGCTCCCTTAAATAGTAGCGTGATGATATATAGCTTAAAACCTTCCTCGATAAATGAACTATCCAACACTGAAGGAATCATTTAAATCGGACCAGTAGTTCCAGAGATTATCGCGTTCAAACAAACAAACAAACTCTGCAGCTTTATAATATTATATTATATTATTATACTAGCTGACCCACCCCAGCTTCGCCCGGGGTATATTTTGAAGCTTTATATCCCATTGAGCCCGTATGTTTTAGTCTTATATAGCCGAAAACCTGCCTCGATAAATGGACTACCCAACACTGAAAGAATTATTCAAATCGGACCAGTAGTTCCAGAGATTAGCGCGTTCAAACAAACAAACAAACTCTGCAGCTTTATAATATTAAGTATAGATAATGTTTAAGCTAGTTCACACCCACACACACACACACACACACACACACACACACACACACACACACACACACATACACACATATAAACCTCAGTAGGAATCAAGTACAATGCATGTATGTGTTTAGTTGTAGTATTCAGTAATTTCACCAGTTCAATAAATGCATCTAAGGAGAACTCACGTCTTTCGATTATAAGTTCCTCACACACCATACTCCAAGCAAATGTAACTCATACAGCTATCGACATAATGGTCCAAATCGAGCGGATCTATTAAATACATTGGAATGTGTGGCGGTTCAAGCCGGCAAGCGAGAACAAAGGATTGCTCGGTGCTTATCAGTTGTTTACATTGAAACTAGACACTTTTAAGACTGTGTTAAATTAAAATGAATTATACAAGTTGGTGTTTTAAAATCAAGTCAAATCAGTGTTAAAATTATAAGTAAAATGAGTCAACCTACAGAAGAACAAGCTAAATACATAAGCTTTTTGGAGGATAGTGCATCATTATTACAGAAAACACAAGTTAACTACAAGAAATGTCCGAAAGTAAGGCTAACAAAGGGTTATATCAGGGCGAGATTACAATCTGTTGAAGAATATTGGCAAAGGTTTGTGACTACTAATGACAGACTACTACAGTGTACACCTCGAGAACAAAGAGGAGTGTTACCATACTTTCTAAACGAAGAATTATTTAAATACGAAGAACTATATTTGTGTTTGAAGGCGGATATGTTAGACCTATTAAATAAATTTGAAGATCAAAGACAGCTGGATGAAACTACCATGAGCACTTCAGGTAGCAGCGGAGGGTTATCTGGGATTATTTTACCCAGAATACAGGTACCTCGCTTCTCTGGAAGGTACGATGAGTTTCCAGCCTATCAAGACCTATTCTTGTCGCTTATTCACAATAATACGTCACTAGCAGATGTTCACAAGCTACACTATCTTAAGACAAGTTTAACTGGAGAAGCCGAATCATTATTACGTCACATTCAAGTAACAGATAAGAACTACATACAAGCATGGGAATTACTGAAAAGTAGATACGGAAATAAAAAACTCATAGCTAATTCAATCTTCAAGCGACTATTTAATCAGAGAAAATTAAATACTCAATCAGCCAATTCAATAAAATCATTATTTGACACTACAACTGAGTGCTTGAATAGCTTAAAGAACCTACAAATAGACACTGATTCTTGGGATCCTGTCATTGTATTTCTCATCGTACAAAAGTTAGATGATCAAACACACAAGGAATGGGAAGAGCATTCATACAACGACAAGTTTGATGAACTATCCAAATGGAGTGACTTACAAGTGTTTTTACAAGGAAAATTCCGAACATTAGAACTGATAACACCAACCACAAGTAAAGACAAGACAACTACATCCAAGACGTTTCACGTGTCAAAAGATGAACCTAAGTATAACAAGTCAAGTGAGTCTCAAGTATGTAACTACTGCAAGGGAAGTCATTACATCTATTCTTGCAAGGACTACATTAAGTTATCTGTGCAAGATCGACACAGTTATGCACTTAAGAATAAGCTTTGCTTCAACTGTCTTGCTCCTAATCACAGTGTATATCAATGTAGAAATCAAACAGTGTGTCGGATCTGTCATAAAGGGAAACATCACTCACTCTTACACTTAGACAAGAAACAAAGCGAAGGAGAGCACACACCTTCGTCTGGGACTTCTGATAACTGTCAGACAGAGCAAACAACAGTGACATCACATCATGCAAGTACCTACAAGTCTGGTCAACAAGTACTATTAGCCACAGCACTGGTAGACATCATTTCAAGTTCCGGAGATTCTCATGTCTTCCGCTGCCTCATTGACCAAGGCTCTGAAGCTTCATTTGTCACTGCAAGGGTTGTTGATCTATTGAAGATTAAGAAATCAAATATCAGAGTATCAGTGTCTGGTATTGGAGAAGAAAGGCATCAAATAAAACACTTGGTCAACCTCTCTATAAAATCAAGGTCGCAAGTAAACATTCCTGTTAAAGCATATGTTACCAAATCTATATCATCTGTTATACCAGCCAAAGAAGTAAAAATAGATTGGGAAGAAATAAAATCACTAAGCCTAGCTGATCCAAATTGCTACAAACCAGGAAGAATAGACATCCTTTTAGGAGTTGATGTATTTGCTGCAATCATAGAAGATGGTCTAGTAAGATTGCAAAATGGTTTAGTGGCACAAAACACTGGTTTAGGCTGGATATTGTCAGGCTCAGCAACAGGTAATATGGTTCCAACAAGTACTATCACAACACTTCATATCACAGAAGATAATGACATGCTAAGAAAATTCTGGGAAATAGAAAATGAACCATACACTAGAAAAAAACTACTCTCTAAAGAAGAAGAAGCTTGCGAAGAAATTTACAAAAATACAACAAGTAGAGATACTAAAGGAAGATACATAGTTGAATTACCACTTAAACAAAGTCTCGAAGAAACAGTTCAACTAATTGGTGATACCAAAGAAATAGCAAGAAAAAGATTTAATCAACTAGAAAGAAAATTTGAAAGAGACAGTCATTTCAAACTACAATACAAAAAGATCATTGATGAGTACTTAGATATGGGACACATGATAAAGCTTGATACTACAAAAGAAACTGCCTTCTCATATCTACCCCATCATGCGGTGATACGCAATGATAAAGACACCAGCAAGGTACGCATTGTATACGACGCTTCTGTACGGGGAACAAATGGTCATTCACTCAATAACACCATGATGGTAGGACCAGTCTTACAACTACAAGCTGATTTACGAAGTTTACTAATAGGTTGGAGAACGCACAAGATCTGTATAGTAAGTGACATCGTCAAAATGTTCAGGATGGTGAGGGTGGTTGACAGTCACGCAAATCTACAATGTATATTGTGGAGAAACAATAAAGATGAAGATATAGAAGAATACAAAATCGTTAGAGTCACCTTTGGTACAGCTGCTGCTCCGTATTTAGCTGTACGCACACTTAAACAACTCGCTGATGATGAAGGTAAAGATTATCCTGAAGCTGCAGACACTATAAAACGCTGTTTCTACATGGATGATTTGATGACGGGTCATCATGAAGTAGAAGCTGCACAGAAACTATGTGAAAACATCAAAACAATAATGAAAAAGGGAGGCTTCACCATGCAAAAATGGTCAAGTAACAATGAAGAAGTATTGAATAACCTGAAGACAGATGACAAACAAGACAATCTAGAGATTAAATTAGACAAGGTAATAAGAATACTAGGCCTCACGTGGGATAGGAAAGAAGATATGTTTAAGGTGAAGGTAAATTTACCTGAAATGAAACATCCTGTGACAAAACGAGTCATATTATCAGATATTGCTCGGTTGTTTGATCCCTTTGGGTGGTTATCGCCAGTAATCGTAGTAGCAAAGATGATGATACAGAGATTGTGGTTGTACAATTTAGGATGGGATGAAGAACTGCCAGCTAACTTGATTGAGGAATGGATATCATATCGTGATGAACTTACTTATCTCCAGAACGTTGAAGTCCCACGTTGGCTGCACACATCACCACAATGCAAGGAAATCCAAATACATGGGCTAGCTGATGCATCATCTAAATCATACGCAGCAATAGCTTACTTAAGAGTAATAGATGAAAACAATGAAGTTAATGTAACCATCATAGCAGCTCGATCAAAGATAGCACCATTGAAACAACTTACCATACCTCGCCTAGAACTATGCGCTGCACTACTACTAGCAGAACTGATACAAGATATAGTCAATCTCTTGCAGGTGCCAATGAACCAAGTTTACGCATACACTGACTCGATGGTGGTATTATCCTGGTTACAATCACAACCCAGTCGATGGCAGACATTCATTGGTAATAGAGTAGCAGCAATCCAAAGAATTCTAAGTAATGATAGATGGACACATATAAAATCAGAAGATAACAGTGCGGACATAGCTACAAGAGGTATTAAAGCAAACGAGATAGTCAATATGAGAGCCTGGTGGAAGGGCCCTGAATGGCTCAGTGAGAGAAACATACAACATGAAAAATATATAATACCTAACACCGATCTAGAAATGAAGACAATCCTACACCTACATGAGCATGAAGAAGAAAAACCTATATGGGAGAGATTTTCAACACTGACAAGACTCAAGAGAGTTATATCTTACTGTAGAAGACTATACACGAAGACAAGTACAAAACCAAGCTACCTAACAGTTGAAGAAATGAATGATGTTGTTGATAAATGTATCAGATATTATCAAGAATATGTATACAGTAAAGAGATTCAAGACATAAGAAAGAATGGAAGGGTTAAAGCTAAAAGTTCACTCATATCACTCACACCATTTCTTGACAAAGAAAGCTTACTAAGAGTTGAAGGAAGGTTACAGAACGCTAATATATCTGATACAGCCAAACACCCAATAATTATTCCTAAGGGCGTACACATAACAAAACTCCTAATTGAAGACGCTCATACAAAAACCATACATGGTGGCATATCACAAACTATGACATACATTAGAAGTAGATATTGGGTGATTGGTTTGAAGTCTGCTGTAAGAAAACACATAAGATCATGTAAAACATGTATAATACAGAAAGCAAAAACAAATACACAAATGATGGGTCAGCTACCAATGCAAAGAGTAAATCAACACAGAGCCTTTCTAAATACTGGAGTGGACTACGCTGGTCCCATCTATCTAAGAACATCAAAGGGCAGAGGTCATTACTCCACTAAGGGATACATCTGTGTATTTGTTTGTATGGCCACAAAGGCTATACACCTAGAAGCTGCATCTGATCTTACATCACAAGCCTTCATAGCTGCTTTTCGAAGATTTGTCGGTCGCAGAGGAATGTGTCGACATCTATGGAGCGACAATGGAACTAATTTCGTTGGCGCAGATAAAGAGCTAAGAAATCTGTTCACAAGAGGAAAAGAAAATCTAGCCAAGGAAGTAGCTGAACTTTTAGCCAATGACGGAACAACGTGGCATTTCATACCTCCAAAAATGCCAAATTATGGGGGTCTCTGGGAAGCTGGGGTCCAGGCGGCCAAACGTCATCTAGGCAAGATAAACACCAGTACTAAGCTGACCTTCGAAGAAATGTCTACTCTATTGGCTCAAATCGAAGGATGTCTAAATTCCAGGCCGCTGTGCCAGTTAGACGATACGATTGAGACATTGGCACCCTTAACACCTGGACACTTTCTGGTAGGAGAGCCGTTAATAAGTGTTCCAGATGTTAATTACAAGAATTGTACATTAAATTCACTAAGCAGATGGCAATTGATTCAACGATTAACGCAGGAGTTTTGGCGAAAATGGCAGTCTGAATATTTAAACACCCTCCAACAGCGCTACAAGTGGCATTCGAAGTTACCAGCCCCCTCTGAAGGTGATGTAGTGGTTATCAAGGAGGACGACTTACCACCTAGTAAATGGTTATTAGGTCGCGTTAAGGCTATCCATCCTGGTGCGGACAATCTAGTCCGTGTTGTGAGTGTACAATGTAAAGGTGATCACGTTTTAAGGAGACCTCTATCAAAGTTAATTTGTTTACCTAAAGATTAAAAATTTCATTTATATTCATAGATTGTATAATCAAGGAAATTAAATTGTTAAAGTATAAGTTAAGCTAGTAATTACAGTCCATTGCTCTCAAATAAGAAAGTAGTAAATTCTCACGACATTGTACCTAAATTAAAAAAAGGGGTTGAATAGTTTTCCAAATAACAAAAAAAATATTTTTTTGTATTGTTTTAATTAAGGTTATTTGCTACACATGTACCCAAGGTTATATTATAAAACAATCTGTTTTGGTGGCCGGAATGTTTAAGCTAGTTCACACCCACACACACACACACACACACACACACACACACACACACACACATACACACATATAAACCTCAGTAGGAATCAAGTACAATGCATGTATGTGTTTAGTTGTAGTATTCAGTAATTTCACCAGTTCAATAAATGCATCTAAGGAGAACTCACGTCTTTCGATTATAAGTTCCTCACACACCATACTCCAAGCAAATGTAACTCATACAGCTATCGACAGATAAGTATAGATTTATAATGGCAATGTAATCCATACTAGTACGGAATTAATAGTTGTATAAACTATTAAATGAAATTTTAAAGCATTTAGTATAGTAACTATTAAAATCGATTAAGATAGAAGAAATTGAATCAGTTCAGTCGGGATTCAAACCCGCGATCTGTCCCTTACAGGCGGAACACTTTGACCATTGAGACTAAACAACTAATTCACAAATGCTATATTTGGTATAAAGCATTTGTTAAACTTGTTCATGCATGGTCTCAAACAACAACAATTTCAATTCAGAATTTTTTTTTATACCACTTAGGTGGCAGACAAGCACACGGCCCACCTGATGGGAAGCGTTTACCGTGGTCTATGGACGTATGCAACAGCAGGCGTGTTACACTCGCGATGCCGACCATGAAGAAACCTTCTGATGCCCCTCTTAAAGAACCCCATATTGTAGGTGCTGGGGAAAACCGCAGCAGAGAGGTCATTCCACAGCTTGAGTGTGCGTGGGATGAAATTTCTTTCATACCGCACAGTGCGCACCGTCTCAGGTCGCAATGTGTGAGGATGAATTCCCTGCCTACTTTGCAGAAACTTTCTATTTAAGAAGTCTTAATAGACATAGAAACAATAAATTAATACATTTAGTCGTAGACAGAGAGAAGATATATCAAATTAATAGGTCTACTTCCTATAGATTAATGACGATAAAACTGCGAACTAAGCTCAGTAAGGGAATGGGAGTCAGGCCTCTGGATTCAGGCACTTCCATCGCCCAACATAGGTACTATGTTGGACGATACTACTTTCCGCCTTGCCACTTGCCTTCGCTTAGGAGCGCCGTGCATTTCTTTGCATCATTGCCACTGCGGTGAAGCTGTCGACAGTCTTGGGCACCATGGCCTTTCCTGCAGCAGAAGCGCTGGGCGTATACCGCGACACGCCTGCATCAACGACATTATCCGCCGTGCTCTAGCTACCGCTGGCGTGCCAGCCATTCGTGAACCTAAAGGGCTGGTGCGTAGCGATGGCAAGAGACCGGATGGTATGTCGTTGCTACCTTGGAAGATGGGTAGGCCTTTGGTGTGGGACGCTACGTGCGTCGAAACTCTTGCGCCTTCACATCTTTCAAGCACAGCAGGGTGTGCCGGTGCTGCTGCTGCATCTGCGGAAAACCTCAAACGGCGCAAATACTGTAACCTGACAGGTGATTATGTTTTTGAGCCGTTTGGGGTTGAAACGTTAGGGACGTGGGGCCCAAGTGCTCTATATAAAGACTTGGCAAAGCAGCTGATCGACGCTACGCGTGACCAGAATGCTGGTTGTTATCTTGCACAGAAGATAAGCGTTGCCATTCAACGTGGTAATGCTGCCAGCCTTCTGGGTACGTTACCGGTCAGTGATGATGCGGAGGAATTTCATGACGCATTATGTCTGTAATTTTTATGTTTATTTTATTTTAGTGTATTTTAGTAGCTGTCTAATAATAGCTTTAGTTTTAATTTGTCATAAAAATTTCATTTTAACAGTTCATTATATTATTATGATTAAGGAAATTAGCTCAGTAAGTAGGTTGGATAAACAGCTTTTAGCCCTCGGGTGCCCTGGATTATGCCCCTATCTACAGAGTAGGTATTTTCGTTAACACACGCAATCATTGTAATTGTATTTGGATATTCGCATTGACCCACTGGATATTTTTATATGATGTGACGTACTTAGGACTTGTAGTTTAGAGTAACCAGGATTTTTCGTGTGTATCGGATGTCAGACTCGAACCGACCAAAACGCACGCCGCCTGTGGGTCGTTTTTGGTTGCCGAAGGTGAGATTGACAGGCACATCCCTCGCACTTCCGCTGACTCAGGGCCATCTCTCACGATCTGGCTCTCTCCTCGGGTGTGGGGACTACAGAGTTCCCAACTCGTTCCCGGAAATGGGTAGGCGCGCGAGGCGCGCCACCACCGCGGCCTGCTTCTGCCAGGGTGACAGGAGGCTCCACCCGTCACCCCCAGGCCTGCGCTCATGGGGAGACTAACCAGGTTTGCATTCTAGTCAGAATATCGAAAAACCAATAAGTATGATGAATACATAGATAAATATAATCACACCATTTATCCCCGAAGGGTTAAGCAGAAGCGAATTAACACCCACATTTCAATAATAGGGGGTGAACCTATTGACGTATTCCAGGCACAATTCTTGACTCAAGTCTAGTATCTGAGCCTGAGTCTGAGCTGTATATATCTGTCTGATGTTAAACAGTCGCCTTGTACGACACCGCATGGTAAGAGATGGGGTGGCTCAAATTCTACTCTGTCGGCAACCAAATGGGAATCATCATTAGGTTATCATAACCCCGTGTTGTGTTCCCGGTGATGAGTAGGGTAGCTAGAGCTTACTAGAGAGTTATCGTACTGTCAGCGGGAAGATCAAAGACTTATCCTGTTTTTTCTTCTGCTATGACTACACAGAAACTCTGTGGTCTTACAGGGTCAGCAGCAAGAGTGTGATTCCCTTGGTGTTGCACAAATCCATAGGCCTGGGTAATCACATTCCTTCAAGTGGGCCATGTGCTTGTCTACCACCTAAGTTGTATAAAAAAACAAGCAGTTAATCTAATCCAGATAAACTGAATTGCTTGTGTTAAAAACACTTCGGTTGATTTCACTTTTATAAACTGCTATTAACATATTGGAGCGAAATGTCTCAATAATCAATCAATTTACTTATTGCTGTCCACAGCTGGATAGGCCACGCCCAATGTACGCTATTGTTCCTATCCTCCGTCTGTACATCCAATCCACCTCAGCCACCTTCTTCAGGTCTAAATAATATTTAAATATGATCGCACATAGTTTACACAAACGTTACCAGCACGTAGCTACCTAACCAGTTTTCCATATAATAATATTCACAATCTGAATCACAGATTTAGTAACGTTTCGTAGTTGCTCTTTACGTGCCCAACTTTGAGAATTTATGACGTTAAACTTAATGCGAAATATGAACCACGTAACCGTACAATATACGTTAGGCGCTAATACTTGTTTGCCGACTTTATATTACAGGGAGGAGAATTATGTTTTGTAAAACTAAAATTAACCAATACAACACTAGGCGAACTGGATTTATACTCGTAGTTCCATTCCAATCTCACCAACTACTTCTTACCTTTCATTAGTATCTATCCTTAATATTTACGTGTACAATGTACTATTTAAACATAGATAGATATATAATTCTTTATGTACACCAACAGATTTACAGTACGACAAGTAGGTAGCATGTATACAGTTCAATGTACAATGGGCAGCCTTATCGCTGAAGCAATTTCTTCCAGGCAACCTTGGGATGGACAGTAATGTTATGAAAACAAAAGATATGGTGTAGTTATCGGCTAAACTGAAATAGATAGTGTATTAAAAACATACATAAGCTTTAAAAAAAATTTACATAAGTTTTCAAAATCCTTTCAAAGTTTTCAATATCAATTTCAGAACATGCATCGTATCTAGTGTCGAAAGTAGCAAAATACTAGGTACATGGGTAAATTTTAGAAAGATTTTGGTTCAAGATCTGAACAAATCGGATTTGCGTTCAATTTTCCTAGACTTTTGGAAGCTCTCCGAACCCAGCCGAGCAAAATTCGACCCGAATACGGTAGAAGAAAATTTCTAAATCCCCAACTCGCCTTCGTAACTTTGAATTTGAAGGATTTAAATCTTCGCTGACTTGTCGAGATTGACCTGAATCACACAATTTACCATTTGTTTGAGATTTTTTCAAATAATCTAAGTTTTTTTTGAGTTTATTACTGGGCATGGTTTTATTCATGTAATGACGGAGAAAGAATACAATTATCACCATCCCAGTTTATCCGATAGGTGTAGTAAGAAGAGGTGACTAACAAAAAAATATGCACACGATATCATTGCAAGAGAAGAAAAACTCAAAACCTTGTTTAAACCCGTCTGGCCAGTGTGGAAACAGTAGGCCAAAGCCCCTAACATTGGAAGAGGCCTATGTTCAACAGTGGATTGGGATAGGCTAATTGATCAATTGATGGTTTTAATCATACCTAGTAAATTGTTATTAGGTATGATTGAAACCATCAATCGAAAATGTTATAAAAGTATAAAAATGTTAATCAGAGTTTGCTCTGAATAACATTTTTATACTTTTATTCAGACATTTCATGCCATTCAACGGTAGAAGCACACATATATATTGCCTGATTTCGATTACCGAAGCTACTTCAAAAGTGACAAACGCTAAATTGTTTATCAATTTAGCTGATAGAGATTTTAGTCCCGATAAAACAAGTGTGAAGCGCTCTCAAATATTAAAAGGCATTGGGAGACAGAAATGAAAGAGCCACGCAGGTGGAAATCACCTGTCGGGAAATCCGTCGCAGTACCGAAGTGAGTTCCGAGCCGAATTTTGTCGAGGCATGCCGAACTGCACCGAACCGTTTCGTCCGCCTTCATTTGTTACCTTTACAGCTAACATTTATTACTGCTCCCCGGCGCTCAGCGCTCGTCTCAGTAAATATACTTAATTAAAATTACCGCACGCGGCCCTCGAGAATTCGCACGTGTATACGAAGACGCGTTATGAGATAAAACTTTCGACAAAAGGTCGGTCGGACAAAAGGTCAGATTCGTATCGTACATGTATTCCTCAAATACACACATTTTTTTATATGCCTACGTATCTTCTATTCTATATCAATGAGTGAAGAAACTCCAAGTAGCGTGGTAGTAATTTAGTGTACGAGTTATCGTTACCAGATGAAGCTTAGACTGGCTTAGATAGAATATCTATCTAATTTCGGTGTATTTATGTGATATACCTATGACAAAAACATGTACTTATTCATTACTACTCTTATAATATGCCTTTTTTATTTTTTTACGTGCGCAAAATCTCCGCGGATACCCCCCACCGGAGCCGGTGGAAGAGGTTATGTCGGATTCGAACCGATCAAAAGGCACGCTGCCTGTGGGTCGTTTTCGGTTGCTGAAGGTGGGGTTAAGAGGTATCCTCGCACCCCGGCCGACCCAAGGCTATCTCTCCCGATCTGGCTCTCTCCTCGGGTGTGGGGACACCAGAGTCCCCGACTCGTCCCCGGAAATGGGAAGGCGAGCGAGGCGCCTGCGTACGCGGGCAGCTTGGCTTGCGATTCTTCGTCGCGTATAATATGCCTACAGAACAAAACCTATGTGGTGGCGCGATTCTTACGCCACGTGAGCTAGTGGACTGTATTCTGCGGGGGATGAAGCTAAATATTTCAGATGACACTTTACACAACAAACAAGATAGGTGATCGGGTTGCCGCGGAGGTGGTTTAGGCAGTGAATGCAACCCAAGAAATTAGGAGAGGATGCACTAACCTTTATGACGCCACGTGCTGTCGGAGCCGGTGCACCGGTCTTCTCTTCCTGGCTCAGGAGCTGCTGCCCACTTCACTAAATCACTTGAGGGACACGAGAGGCACAATCCGATCGGTAAAAGTCTATGAGAGCGGTTAAAATCCAACAAATATTATTAATTTCTGAGAGTCGCGCGCGCCGCCGCCATTGATGGTTCTAGTTTTTGCGGAAGTGAAGATGCGGCTATTTCAACAATTGAGCGGGGCGAAAACTATTGCTATCTCACTCTAAAGGCAGTGCGGGAGGGAGATGGGTACAGGAAGCGTGTGTTCAGTGTCAATCAATTGAGAGACGATTTGAATCATTCGACACACCACTACTATTGAGCGGGAACATACAAATTTTACTATCGGCGCAACCACTATGTTTAAAAAATATCAAAATGTTCCTCATGAAAATAACATTCTTCAGCAAGGAAAGAAGTAAGGTTCGGCAGTTCGCTTATGAATTAATGAATATATGAAGATAAGAATGAAATAGTTAATAACAGTATCAATACTATATGTATAGGGGTCTTCTAAAAATGTTTTGTAAATGACTTTGAAAGAATAAGCACATATCTACCGAATGTACAATATGTATCTAACAAAACGAAACGTCTTTTTGTCACTTAAAATGCTCTGGAAGAACATGTAGTTGGAAGCGGAGAATATTTCAAATGTGAAATTTAAAGTAATGAGTATACTTTGTGTGCCACTTCATGTGCAAGGTGCAGCTAAGCATAAAGCACGTCTAGCTTAAACGCTACTGCTTGACATGTTATGCAAATTATTATATTAATTATTTTGATCTTGAGTGTACTTTTCCTTGACTTATTATTTAGGTTTACTCTTAATCTACATACCTGCATGTATAGTTTTGTATTCCTGAACTGTTAAAGTTTGCAACTTATGAAATCAAGTTACTAATTTATTTCATTAGTTTTTTTTTCAACGTTAAAATATATTATTTTATTGATATATGTGTACGTATATGTATATGCATGTTTATACGATTAATTAAATCTATGATAACATTTAAATTAAATAAAAAATAATAATTAAGTAAAACAAAAGTTAAAATGCGTCGTATTTTAATTCCTCCGCATCGCATGCCTGTTGTGGTAGCGTTCCCAGAAGACTGGCAGTATTGCCACGTTATGGCAATGCTTATTCTCTGACCTAAGAATAGACCAGCCGACCATACGCTTCGCAAGCTCCTTGAAGTGGTTGAGGGCGCTCGGACCCCACGGCCCAAACATTTCTACTCCAAGAGGCACAAATTCATACTCACCAATGAGATTAGAATACTTGCACCGCTTATGAGCCTCTGCAGAAAATAAAAAAATAAAAAATATGAAATTCTAGATATGTCCTTTTATTTTTATTCTAGGCATGAAATTTCTGTTTATTTTAATCAAAATATAGACTAATTTATAGATACCCTAAACTTTGTCGTCCAACATTTTGGTCTACTCGTAGCTATAGCTGCTGATAAGCAACGCAAATATAGTGTGAGTAAAAGATTTATAATGATAAATCGCAGTATTGACTGGTAATAGTAATTACTTTTAATTTTAGAGATATCTTTTACGTGCAAACACGTATGTCATAAATCGCAAAAGATCATATAATATTATATATGTTGTTAAAAGTAACAACTACGAAAGATAGTAAGTATTTAGTCTAACACAACACTCTTGATACTTTACTCTCAAGAGGTTTTAACACTACAATAGTTTCTGATACTCTGTTACTCAAACTTTGTACGTTAAAGCACATACCTACTCCTAGAATAATATTCACATAGCACGATGCTACAGTCACTACACTGAATCTAAGTTATCGAAGTCAATAAAATGAATGCGAAACTTTGTTACAAACGTACGTAGTACAAACAGTTATCTCTTCTACATAGGAGACACAAATGCTTTTGACTTTGTTTTTTGTTACCAAGCAATGTCATGTTCATGAGAATGGAAAATATGAAAAAATATTGCTCCAATTTTGTATTATGCTAAAATTTTTCATACATTATTTTTATTTTCATATTGTAGAACTTCATCTAGATTCCTTTTTTGTACGTATAATGGCGTACTTAGGTTTCCAGCTAATTACTCTTGAGCAAACATCATCACCGTCCCCTTGCGTCATGTCTATCTGTTTTCGTCACTATTACTTAAAATAAAGATGTCCCTAAAAATAGTGACAAAAGCGCAAATTATAGCATGCCATTTTTCTTCTTGTTAGTTCAAGAAGAAAAATGGCAACTTGTGGTTAAAACCATTTTTAATTACAAGATTCGCGCGAATAACATAACCCTTCTTGGCCGTCGGGTCAAAATCTGGTCGTACACATTTTGCTCAAAATGTGTATTAGGATATATTATTATTCTTATATATTTATATCTATATTATAACATAAACCACGGTAGCCTAGTGGTATAGGTAATAGACTGCTGTGACGAGGTCTCGGGTTCGATCCCAGGTTTGATCATGGCACACACCAATGACTTTTCCATGCTTTTCGAACTTATGTGTGTATTTATCGCAGGTTTATAAGTGCCCGGTTAATGAGAATAGGCTCGCCACCTATTACATTGGGACCTAAACATAAACTAGCGAAATGTGGCTCCCCTGCCTACCCCTTCGGGGATATAGGTATGAGTTTATGTTATGTTACGTATAATATAGAAGAACGAATGTTTTTATAACGAATTGAATAGGTACATTACAGAAAACCCGTTATTGTAAGAAACATGAAGCGAATAGTTTCAACTACTAATATAGTATTTTACGTGTTGTATTATAGGTTACATACACTTTTCATAGCCAATATAGTCTACTTTTATTATAGATATATGGTTCATGTTGCATTCATCCTATCACCGGATAAAATAATACTGTTCTTAATGAAGACAAACGATGAGAAATTTTTATTCTAAAAGCTACCGTGGCTTCCCTTAGATTTTGAGATTATGTGAGAATATATTATACTGTCAAGAATGATAGCATGTATTACGATGAATAGATGGCATTCGGAATATATCTTTATCAAACAGGTGCCAAGAATAATAATTCTTACATAATAATAGTTTTATGAAAAAGTCTAATGTTTGAATTCATACTGTTATTTTTATTGAACTTAAGTTGCTAAGTACTTGGGCAGTAGTGCGAAAAAAATTGAATTGATTAGTAAATAATTTATTGATTTTTCTACATGTTTCCGTGGTTTCCGGCAGAGTAGAATTTGGGCCAACCGAGATGGGATTCCCATGCGGTGTCGTACAAGGCGACTAAGGGATAGGGCTGTTTAACATCAGACAGATATATACTGTCCAGACTCAGACTCAGATGTATGGCTCGAGTCAGCAATAGTGTCCAGAATACGGCACTAGACTCATCCCCTATTACGTGGGACCGAATACAATTATATGGGTGTTAATTCACGTCTGCCTAACCCTCCGGGGATGAAGGCATGATTATATGAATGTATGTAGGTATGTATGTATAATTGTAATTAAGTTTCAAAAATTACTCCCAGTGGTCGATGCATAAATTCAAACATTTCTTCAAGAAGGCAATAAAAATAACCTATAAAATAATTAGGTATATACGATAATTATGATTATAAAAATAAATATTAGGTATTATCGTAAATGAACCGTATTGAAATACCTACATTGAACCGTATTTATTCTCAAATAGTATCAGATCTCAAAAGTACTGAATCTGTATCGGTACATGAATTTTTCGCACTCAAAATCGATGAAGGATTATCTTCAGTTTCAACAGCACTGATCAATTAGGTATATAGGTATATACATTATACTCATATACAATGCAACATGGTAAATATCCCGATTATTTTGATACTGAATTACTCATATCATTATTATAATCCCATTGTGATATGCAAAGCACACGGTCAAATTATTAACAATATTTCTTTACACATTGTGATTAATTAATAATGGACCTTAAAAATGAACTCACAAAGTCGTGTTTACGATGAAAGATCGCCGTTTACTGGCCATTAATTTACGAGAACTAATTACCAATGGTTCATATATGTCCGACTAGATAAAGTGCGGTTTAACAAGCTTCAAGTTACGACCCATGTACAAGTCGGCACCGTGTGACACTTTAAGTTGACACCGATACAAACCTTTTATCAAAATTCATTAAGGGTTGGTTTACAAATATGTATTTTAAAATGGAAATACGGAAAATTTCAATGTAATTAAATGTCGCGGTTACCGAAGTGGGTCATGGAGATACTTGGCGAGTAATTACATAAGTATTCGTTGTGTACTATATTTTATTAATGTTGTTAAAGACAAATAAATGTACGTGTTTTTATTCACTTACATACTTTCATTCATTCATTCATGGCTTTCTTCCTCTGAGGTAGGCAGATAAAACAGCCCGCCATCTGCTTCTCTCCTGGCTTAACTAATTAATGACCATCGTCTACTGTCATTGAAATTTTCATGCAAGCGAAACCGGCATTCGAATGCTTCTGTCATGTCGTTTATTCAATAAATAGATCATCAACACAAATTGTGATCAGAGTATGATAGTCAAAAATAAGGACGAGACGTCTTGACACTTTCTCTAGGCGATTTTTGACGAGATTGCAACTGAAAAATATTTGTGAACTTTTTTCTCAGGTTTTATACTCAATTTTATATTCTTGTAGCATATTTTACTATTTTATTTGGTATCGAAATATGACCAATCTATAATAATATAAATAACTGCTAAAGTGAAAAATTCTTACGACAAATAGTTTTAAAGATATTTGATTTTGAAAATTCGATCTTTCGCGCCGCCTGAAAACGCTCCATACAAAATCGTACATGCGAGGGCAAGTCACACGCCAGCCGCGAGTAGTGCAAGGGAATTTCACATTTATATCGGTCTACGTTGCGTTTACACATATAATTATAGTTCATAATAAAAGTTTTTTGTAATTTAATGAGGAATCTAAAAAAATAATATTTGAGACTGAATTTGATTCTTTGTATTTTGACTTGCTTTAGGAATAAAAAATAATGAAAAGTCATAATTGCAGCTAAGTTAGGGAATATCTTATTTTGCAAAGCATATTTTAAGACAATTTATGATAACAAACTAACATATTAAGCAGTATTGGGAAGAATCAGACGACCTTGTCAAATAGCCTATCGTGGCCGAAACTCGGCCGATGGATGAACACTAATTAATAAACAGGTTGTTATAATATAAGTAATGAATGTAAACAAGTCTCCACGATTTTTTACACTCAGCTGTTGTACAACATACATTAATTAAGCAGGGCGTTTCACGTTGTTGTAGAGCGTAATTGAATGAACTCCTACATTAAAAGGAGACACGCGAAATAGCGATTTTCACTATTTCTAAAAACTGATTACTTAATTCTGTTGTACTAGGTTGTTTATTAAAAAGGATTGTTTAATGCTTCCGTGCTTGAAACTTTTAAAACTCCCCTGCCATTTAGAATACTCATGAGCCTGTACTATGTATGAGCTCAAAAAACAGGTCACAAATTGAACGGCGGTCATACTACCAACGGCAAATGTAACTTTGTAATATTACATATTTATATGGGATTGAAAACTTATTTATACAGTTGGTAATGTGACAGCCGTTCAGTTTGGTGTTTTTCAGCAGTTAAAATTATTTAACTGAGCTTATTAAATTAAGAATAACAAAATTATATAATTTTTTTTTTAAAGATCACCCACGGAGCTGGTCACTGGCACAGCATCTGTGACTCGTTGTTGGTTGCCGGAGGTGAGACCGAATGGGTTAGAAGGCATATCTCTCACACCCCGGCCGTCCCAGGGCCATCTTTCTCAATCTGGCCCTTCTCGAACACGTAAATAGGTACTTACAGTAGTAATCGTAATATACATGAATACTTAATAGCAAGAAAAACTAAAACTAGGTATAAATATATTTGTTTAAATGAGGTAACTGTATAGAACCTTAGTAATGTATACTAAGGTCTTATTACGTCGGAGGTGATTCCATCAAGATAAGGCAAATATATTTAGGCTAAGGGTAACATAAAATGAGATGAGAGATCAGCTCTCGTAGTTAGACCCGCAGAACAACAATGTGCTTTCTTTTCTATGTACTGTGGTAATGGCAACATGGTTTCATTAGAACTGACATGGTTCACTGCCGAGCAGGGTCTGGTCTCGGGGGAAGATAAGTTGTGTATCAACTCGTGCCATGTGATCCGCTAGTAAGCATCGTTGTTTGAGCTTAATTTAAATTATTTATATGTATTAATACTTATTTAAAAACAAGACAGAATCTCAGAATCTCATCAGAAAATTTGGAACTGAAAACTGATATTATTGAAAGCACCGAGATATAGACAATTAAATGTTTTAAAATAAATCCTTGAAAAGAAAGGTGGACAAAGAGCTGAGTGCATTTGATAAATAAATAAATGCAAAGTCATAATCGTGATAATTTATTAACTTACAGCAAGTAGCTAAGATGAACTGTGGATACCAAAATTAGAAAATAGCGCAGGCCAATAAACTGCAGTCACTGATTGATGGCGTCGATAATATTCTCGGTCATAGCAACTCACCATTATATGTATTCAACAAACAAAAATATAAAACAAAATATTTAAACGTTTCTAATGGGAAAGACAAAAACAAATTAAATATGAAAAGCTCATATATATTACCAAGTATTGAACTAGTTACTTAACTTTTGAAATATTAAATCAAAATCATTGAAAACACCCGATACTTCAACATTGATAACATTTTGTTCGACACAATTTTTAGTAGAGACTCTTTGAGATGTTTTGTTGCCAGTTAATTGTTTACCCAATTAAAACTTTGGAAAACAAACAACGTGACAAAGTAGGTCTGCTCTATTTATATTTGTATCGTTACACTCGGGAGTAGATATAGCCTGAGTTTTACTCCATTATACAGTAAAAATCACGCGACGTAATTAACTAAAATGAGGGATACTTAAAACTTACGTGGCGTTTGTACCATACCCTAATGAATTTTAATAGATCTATTATTTACCAGTAATTCGGTGGAACCACGAGCAATAACGCTATACTTTATTAACTTCACTTTGTACCTATTGACCACAAAAATATTAAAATGTGTCATTTGATATGAAATATGTGCTTAAGTTTATAGCAATCATCCACTAAATAATCAACTTCTCGTAGGTATACCTAACAACTGCCACTCATAAATCGTTTCTTTTTTAAATTGTACCTGTAACTACTTGTCATTTGCCATGTTATCAAAATTCTAAGCAGAATTTCCTAGCAGCAAAATCCGGAAATAGAGTTCGAGATTCGAAACGTAATGCAAACAGATGTAGGTACTCACTTCCATTGATTTTTTTACTCTTATTAGTGAAAATGATGTTAAAATCTTAATAGCTAGTAAATAAAAAACGTAACAGAAAAACTACGTGACGTTTTGCGAAAATACATATACGGTTAAGGTTATCCTGCAAAAAGTTATTAATATCGTATTGCGTATTTAGTTTTGGCACAGCAATCTAATGTCAGGGTGTTTCTTAAGTGACATCAACAGTCTCGTCGCATTTAGATCGGAGGACATTAATAAACCACATTTAGATGTGATTCACGTGTTTCAAGGGTGCAGTTTGGATCATTGATAATTTATTATCTGTAAGGGGTCGTAAAACTGTTCATCAAATCCGATGTTTCTGTGAAGTCGTAATCTCTTAATGTTGTGTCATGTCAACAGTACATTCATCGACGAAACGATTTTCGACCTTTTATAAGCGAAACCTCAATTTGTTATTTGTTATGTATATATTCGTGCATATATTTGTTACAAGTGCGAATACAACTTAACTAGTATTCGCACATGTACCTAATAGGTGGTGTTCTCACGTGCCCTCAGTGTACACGAGAGGTCACCGCGAAGATCGGCTATATTAGCCATCTTCGAGCGCATCAACGCCGAGCCGACTAGGAGTTGAAGTGGTCCCCAATGGCCGAAATTAGTCTGAAGCATCATCATCATGTTTTTGCTATTCGTGATTATGCATTATGCATGCAAATAAAGAAAATTTAAAATAGAATAGTTTGTTCTCACAATTCAAAGATATGTTAGACTATCTTTCATTCTTGGCTATAACTAATCTATCTCTATACTAATCACATTCAATCAGATCCGTTCAACCGATTAAACGTGATTGAATAATTAACATCCAAGCATCTTCACAAACTTTTATTTTAATTATATTAGTAAGATATTTCATCCCATAGTGAAAAGTCGGCTTTAGCGAGTTGAGCAATAAGGAGTACGCTCACGGGGTGTTATGCTTAAAGAACTTTGTCTCTTATGTCAGTTGTTTGAAATTAAATCCTTGAAACTTATTATGTTTCTGAAATGGGTTGGTTTTCGTAACGCGTGTCGGCTTTTATTGTGAAATGTACTGAATATGCTTTGCCTCGGTGGTGTACGGGTAGTGAATGCGATAATTGTGATATCAATGGAGTCGTAAGTTCGATCACCATCTAGCAACCTATTGCTAGGTTATTCTGTTAGAGAATTTTCAGTATTTTTGTCGAATACTGTACATTTTGCAAAATATAAATGGATTTCTGCCATTTTAAGGATTAAAAGGCGTTTATAAAGAAAATAATAAAAATAAACTTTATTTCACAAAAAAAGTTACACGATTAAGCACAATGGCTTGCCGCTATTTTAGAATTTATATAAAATTAGGGTTCTCTGAATTCCAAACTAAGTATTGACCAGTATTCTGGGATTCAGTGAGTTGTATCTTTGTGTAAAATCTTATAATGATACTTAAGATTATTATAGTGACACATGAGAAAGACAAATAACATTACCTTATATAATAATGAGAAAGCGACAAATTAGTTATATTTATTTGTGCGTGTAGATCCGGCTATATAAAGAATTGCGCATTAAAGAGTAATAATTTTATTTCAATGTTTCTTAATTTGGGATACCTATATATAATTATTTTTTATTTCTTTACAAAAATTTTATACTGTTTTTTTTTTAATGTTGTACGTTAAGTGAACTATAAAGCAATATTCGCATTGTAATTCTTGAATAATGATGAAAATCACGTGGTGTATTCCTCGCGTGTCGGTGCTATCGCGTTGCGTGACGTTCTTCCCTCGCGCCCGACAACACCCCAACTAGCAACGAATAGGCCGATCGGCTGAACTCGTAACTCTAGGTTCTATTTTAGGCCTATTTAGGCTATTTTTGGTAAGGTGAAACCGTGGGGGTTTCTGTGCGTCAAAAAAGGTTATATTTTAGGTTGGACGGAGGCCAGTGTCAGATAATATGACTGTAAAAACTGTTTAAAAGAAAAAATGGCTTTGCTACTTACGGAGTGATTTTTTGTATGATTTGTCAAAAATTATGACGATAACATTTTTTTTATATACTAATCTGACTTAATTAATAAAGGAAATAGGTAAGTATATGAAATAATATTTTACAAAATACACAAATATACATCTTAATTCAATAAGTACTCATGAATTTAACAGTTACATTATAATTAAAAATTAAATTACGAACATTGTGGGAAAAGAATCGCAAAGATTTTTCAAGGAAGGATTAGCCGGTTGCTGACAGTAATAGCAATTATCAAATATCAAATAAATACGTTTGAATACTTATCACTAAATTCAATTTTTGATAGGCAACCGTGCATCCCAAAAAATACACAGAAACTAAGAGCATTCTGATGTGCATATGATAATTCGTGCAGTTAGCGACTGTAATGACACTGAAAGCATATTAGTGTTGCGGAAAATGTAAAACAAATTAGAAAATATAACCTTAATATACAGCAGAATAGTATACTTGGCTGAGAGGCAAATCATATTATGCGACTTTAATAGAGTAAAGCTCGCCGGGGAAAAAAAAACAAAAAGAAAATAAAATACCATGTTTATTGTTATTTCTTACAGATAATCACGCGTTTATCCCTGATTTATCCTACCTAGGCAGAGGTAAATTAACACCTACATTTCACCCATTTTTCTAAGTAACCGATATTTCGGCGCTGTTAAAAGCCCAATGATCACGGTGTGTACTGATGACCGCCGAGCTAGTCGTTATATTGGCCAGACCATATCGATCTTACCCTATACCGTAGTAGATACCTTTGCGTATTTGTTCGCATATGTTTAACATGCATGGTGTTTAACATACATTAAGCTGCATATGTTGCACTCATTCTATGTAACAATTCACTTAGGACAAGCCCATGCAATCGACTTGAAAGCATAGTAACATTTTGTATCATTTTAACGTGGCAACAGAAATGTTACGTGGAATCATAAAATACATAGTTACGTTGAAAGTATGTTCTATGTAGGTAGAAAATAGTTACTAACACTGTGGTAGCATTGTTAAAAGAAACCCTTTTTTATATAGGGCGCAAACTCTCAGAAAAGAGGGTCACTTTATAGACACATAGTATGTTACAATAGTGGCACTCAGCTTGACGGTCCTTTAGATTTCGGTCTTATTTTTATGAATGAGTCATGATTAATTGCCATAAAGTTCGATTATACAGTATTAACTAGACCAATTCTAGTCTTCTCAATTTCAGATAATCGTTGGATTAATGATTAATTGATTATTATCTGTATCATATTAAGGACAATAATTGTCCTTATAAAGCACGTGAAGAAGAAGATGTTGAAAGGAGAGTGATGGCTGGAAATAGAGTGAATGGGGCACTACACAACTTTAAGAGCAGCCGGAAAGTGTCCGAAAAGGCACGACTGGCTGTACATGGAGGAGTATTGGTGCCGACTCTTATGTATGGTAGTGAAAGTTGGGTGTGGCAGAAAAAGCATCAGAGTAGAGTGAATGCAGTAGAAATGCGTGAGTTGCGAAGTATGTGTGGCTTGACCTTGAAAGATAGAGTGAGAAATAGCGTGATAAGAGAACGATATGGAGTGATAGAAGATGTAGTGATGAGAATTGAGAGAGTAATGTTGAGATGGTTTGGTCATGTTGAGAGAATGAATGAAAGAAGACTAACGAAACAGGTGTATGAGGCGAGTGTGGATGGTACCGTCGGAAGGGGAAGACCTAGGCTCACATACCTGGACCAAATCGGGGAAGTTTTAGAAAAGGGGCAGGTCAGGAGTACTCTAAACCGACAAGCATGCATGAAGAATGTAATGAGAGTGAATGAAGCGAGAGTAGTATGTCAGGATCGTAGCAAATGGAGATCCGTGATCTCTGCCTACCCCTATGGGAGACAGGCGTGATTTTATGTATGTATGTATGTAAAGCACGTGATAGTCAAAGTCAAAAATCATTTATTCTGTATAGACCATTATATCGACACTTACAAAACGTCAACAAAAAAGGAACATGAATATCAGTTTAGTAAATGGACCACCGGTTCGAAACGCGGTCCCGAACTGAAAAGACTCCGGCAAGAAATTCAGCGGGCATTTCATTTTTTTTTTGGTCTATTTACAAACATACACTTAGTCTACTTAATCTAAATACAAAAATTTACTTGAGTAGCATAGTTGAGCCATAAGCTCATTTCCAAGCTTGTTCATCATCCAAGTATTCTTGGATTTTATAATAGCCTTTCTGGCACAATTTACGTTTAACGATATTTTTAAATTTATACCAGGTAAATCCCTAATTTCATTAGGGAGCTTGTTAAAAAAGCATATACAGTTGCCCTGGAATAAATGACTAATTTTTCCAAGTCGACTACCACAGACTGCAAGATTGTTCACTAGTATTCAGTAATCCTCTATTTGTTTGCCATAAATTTAATATCGGTTAGGCAAAATATAGAATTAGTGTTACATTTGCGTAATACATAAGTTGGGATGTGCTTGAAATGCTGATAAACCATTTTTGGTCACAAACTTATGAAATTTTAGGTATTTGGCAACATTTTAGACTGTTTGGACATGCAGTATTTACTTCTACAATAATATGTTATCTGTGCTTCTACACAAACATACTACTGACTAGGTAATACGTAATAATATTAGTCTATTGTACACGTATCAACAACTGGCTTACAGTAAATTTTGCTACTAAGTAAATAATATTTGTGCGTGTATAAGAAAGAAATTCCGAGATTAGGCGAACAGTTGCAGGATTGGAGCAATACCTTATGTTAGGGAGCGTAATGACCAAGGCGTCAGCTTTGCAATCAAGAAGTTATGAGTTCGAATCCCACCCTACATATAAACTAAACCCTTCTCAAATACGAACGTTTAGTTAAGTTGGATCGGTTAACAATAAAACGAAGAAATTAATAACATCAATAAAATTTTAATCTATGCACCAAAGCTATAAACAGTTCGTGAAACTAATTTCACCCAATTAAGACAATGTTAACTAAACTTAATAAATGTGTTCAACTAAACTCAGTTCCCGCGTGTTACTCAATGACAATGAAATTCATTGGACAAAATGTAGTAACGTAGTTTAGTACGCTATGATATCTGCGATTCTTAGATGTCATGGACGAACGTCTGACCTCATTAAATAATTATATCGTTATCAGGTTTACAATGACATTTTCAAACCTTTGAGGATGCCGTAAGGCGAAACCGGTTAGGTGTAATAAATAATAAATTAATGTGGAAAAGTACAGGTTAGTTATCAATATGTGTAACAACAAATTCCACCAAGTGCCATCAATCAACAGTATAAATAGTCTAAATTACTATATATTTTCTACTTTACTTTTTCTTGGGGAGAGTATTGTTCGGGATCAATCTATTTCGAGAGTCAACAAACAAGTACAATTAGCTGCAACTTGTTAACAAGTAGTTATCAAGTTACAGCTTGCTTTAATTACAAGGTTAGGTTTCTTTTTACCGCCGGAGCCGGTGGAGGAGGTTATGTCGGACTCGAACCGACTAAAACGCACGCCGCCTGTGGGTCGTTTTGGTTGCCGAAGGTGAGGTTGACAGGCATATCCCTCGCACCCCGGCCGACCCAGGGCCATCTCTCACGATCTGGCCCTCTTCTCGGGTGTGGGGACTACAGAGTCCCCAACTCGTCCCCGGAAACGGGGAGGCGCGCTACGCGCGCCGCCGCCGCGGCCTGCTTCTGCCAGGGTGACAGGCGGCTTCACCTGTCACCCCCAGGCCGGCGCTTATGGGGGGCGGAGGTCGTTCATCGACCTCCGACGCCCGAGTTGCCTTCGTACGCGGGCAGCTTGTCTTGCGATCCTTCGTCGCTCCCACTGCCGCTCCCGCCCCGCCTCCTCCTTCACGAGCATTACTTGCTCGCAGAAGGAGGCGCCGGCCGCCGACGCATCCGCGCAGCGAACCATCGCCGCGAGCAAGGTGGAGAGCGTGAGAACCCTCACTCCCAGGGCCGCCACAAGCT
This sequence comes from Eilema griseolum, assembly GCA_963662185.1. Classification (NCBI taxonomy): domain Eukaryota; kingdom Metazoa; phylum Arthropoda; class Insecta; order Lepidoptera; family Erebidae; genus Eilema; species Eilema griseolum. The sequence continues at coordinate 11,088,222 of OY759233.1, read as the reverse complement.
CCCGCCTCGGCGTCTCCCACGCCGGACACTCGGTGAGCGTGTGCGGACCTGAGTCCTCGCTCGCGTCGCAGTGATGGCACTCGGACGTTGGCTCTTTCTGCATCCGACACAGATACTTTCCGAAGCATCCGTGCTCGGTGATCATCTGCGTCAGACGGTACGAGAGGCTGCCATGTGGCCTCTCTAGCCACTCCCCCATGATGGGTCTTACCGCCGTTACTACGGCGTGCCCTATTATAAGGTTAGTAGCGATTAGTTATTAGCTGATAGTGAGATTGTTACTATAGATTTTCTTGAATAACTTTGATATATTCAATTCTTGGAAGTTGATATCCGCATCTGCTTGTTTAAAAACTACCGCATAACATACCGACGCGTGTTTGGCATTTGTTATTTTTCTCGTTCTCTCGTATAAAAGAAGCTTTTAAACATGCGGTTTGGCCATATGGCATTTTCATTGGTAAAATAAATGATAATAGAACAATAGATTGGAATGTAGCTAGCTGTCAGTTGATTTTTTGAATAAAATTTTAAAGCATTTAGTAGATATGCTAACTATTCAAATCGGTTGACATAGGAAAAAATTTGAATCAGTTCAGGCTTCGAATCCGTGGTTTTTCTCTTACAGGGGGAATGCTCTGAACACCGAACCACCGAACCTCGCTTGAAGTCATCCAAATCTTCCTATATATTATATAGGAAGATTTGGTCTTACGGCGACGGGGTGGGAGCCATCTACCGATACTCATTAGAACTATCGGCACTAATTAATGATATTATAATCATTTTTAAACATCGATTATTGATTATTTGAACGATCACGGGTTCGAAATCCGCCTGAACTTATTCATATTTTTTTTATTTTAATCAATGTCAGTTGATTTGTTTAGAATTGATGACTTATATGGTACTTTAGTAACAATATAAATCAAAGCTTTCATCCTCTCTCTTTTATTTCTGACGTTTCAAGCAGTTTCATTAAGGCCCGGGCGTCGGAGGTCGCAAAATGACATCCGTCCCCCATGAGCGCGGGTCTGTCGGTGCAGGCTAAAGCCGCCTGTCATCCTAGCAGAAGCAATCCACGGCAGCGGTGCGCGATGCGCGCCTCCCCATACCCGAGGACTAGACATGGATTCCGTGGTCCCCACACCCGAAGAGGGTCGTCTCATAAGAGACGGTCTTGGGCCGCCTGGGGTGCGATTGATCTGTCTCAGATAATTTCACCTTCGGCATCCTTTTTTTTTTAATATAGGACACGTTAATTAGACTTCGCCTTGCCTGATGGTAAGCTGAAGGTAAAGTCCCAGAAAAAAGGGTTACCATTACTTACACATACCGTGTGACAATGGTGACACTCAGCTTGACGGCCTCATCATATGCTTTTTCACGCCCCGCTTAAAGGACCCGGGACTGTAGGAAGAAGGAAACACGTGAGCTGGTAATGAATTCCAGGCCTTAATGGTGCGACAGAGGAAAGAGGAAAGAGTCAACGGCTCACACAGTCGACGTGCCTTTTAGTCTATTCAACAACGCGACTATCGAGGTCGTCTCACTGAAAATCCCTATTTTAGTATAGCTTACACCTCTGCCTACCCTTTCGGGGATATAGGCGTGAGTTTATGTTTATATTTTTATGTATTATCAATTAAGATTCAATTAAGAATTTGAATCGATCCAGGCGGGATTCGAACCCGTGATATTTCTCTTACTTTCTATCTTAATAGATTTGAATACTTAGCATACTAAATGCTTTAAAATTTCATTCAATTACTATGTTATCTTTGTTTTTTGGGTTTTGTTACCACTGTGTTTCATAGGGTTTGTTCCCTATATAACTAATAAATTACGAGGGAGATCATTTATCTAGATCGTTTCGGTGACGCAAGCCTAGACAAGGTTTCGGGTACCTATTTTTAGATAACCTTTGCCTACTTATCCTTAACTTTAACTTGAGCTATATTTTTTGCAGATAAATTCCAAGATAATTGAATAATTAGAATATTTTACCTTTAGGGTCCCACCAAGGTTTTAAGGACCCAAGTTGACCTTACTTGCTAACCAGCTGATGAACGACGAGCTTCTATTTCAGGCTTACTTTTCGGGATTAGGTGGTAAGACGACAGAAAGCCGTAAAAGCTAATTCTGGCGCTGAGGTAAGCGTTGGATGCAATTGGGAACTGAAGTGATGAATTTGACTCCATCTACATATATCATACATATAATCACGCCTTTATCCCGGGAGGGTTAGGCAGAGGTGAATTAACCCACATTTCACCATCATTGTATTCGGTCCCACGTAATAGGGGATGAGCCTATTGCCGTTTTCCGGGCACTATTGTTGCGTCGAGCTATGAATCTGAGGCTGTCTGGACTGTATATATCTGTCTGATGTTAAACAGCCCTACCCCTTAGTCGCTTTGTAAGACACCGCATTGGAAGAGATGGGGTGGTTCAAATTCTACTCTGCCGGGAACCACGCGGTGACTCCATCTACCATTATCAATTATTTCATCAATCAAAATATTCTCAAACGTTTGACTTTAAGTTTTGTTTAAGCTGTCTCAATTTCCACTTTTAGTACATAAAAAACCTTTGCTTTAGAGATAAATTCTCAAGAGTAGATGTAACATGTAATAAAATGTCTTTGGCCGTTATATTTGAGAATGCATTGCGACGCAAACTACATTTATTTCAGTGTCGTAAAGTGAGCTTTTGCATGGAATTCTATTAATTATTCAGTGTTTCTTTCGTATATGTAAGGCAAGCGCCAAATTTTCAGATCTCCGTAACGCTTTGAAACGATTCATAAAAAAACCACTTGCTCTAGCTAGACTTTGTGTTTTGACGACTAATGCGTTTTAAGCGTTTGATTGATATGTTAGGAGTCAAACGCAAAAAGTATACTTCATTTTGTTTATACCACTTTGGTGGTAGATAAACACAAAAAGTGGATTTCGTGGCCTATGGACGAATGCAACACTAGAGGCGTCATTTCCCACCCTCTAAGAAACAAACATTCAAATGAGTCTTCTTGATCAGTCCTATATTGATTGATACAGGTTTGGGTATTTTACGTCAACCTGATTATTTTTGCATTTTTATAAATATTTATTTATCTATAGTACTTATTCTATAGTACTCATTATCATTATCATCATCTTTACGTTGGTCTCGGTCGCAATACTTACTCATCGATCTCATTATTTTAAACCACCAATATTGATAAACTCCATACCAAACTAATACAAATGAATATAAAATCGAAAAATGTTTCGAATGCCCTAAAAGCCCTTGAGCAATAACGTGTTCAGCTTTTATTACAACAACACCTTCGAGAGCTTTTCGGTACTGTTCACAGTGCGATGTGCCAACAGCCGGAGCCTCCTGAGACTTCGAGGCGACGGCCGACGACCTCGCGAATGAGAGTAACTTGCTGATATGTTACTGTAACAGGTCTCGAAGGAATTGCGTTAAGGGCCAACGTACATGAACACTTTGTAAATTGATAAAAGGCCATTAGCTATAAGCTCGATTCGAACACAGGCGTACCTATATAATGCGTACGTATTCGTTTTATATACTTGAATTAATAGTTTGTTCGTGATGCAGCCGATTTAGATTAGAAGGTCGTAACTGAGCTTATTTGCATTCCTCCTTCGGATACAGTTTGTTACTTCTGTAAGTACCAATATTATGTATAGAACTTAATTTACCCTTTCGGATAATTTGAACCAATGTACCGTGTTATAATATATTCATTTCAATTGTGATTTTTCCAATTATTCTTTCCAATAACAGTTTAGCATGTTTATGCATCGAAAATACTAAAAGTATATTCTCTTAATAAACAAAAGGAATAGAATAATTTGTGTACATAACAATCTGAGAAATATTCTAGCAATTGAAGATCTTTCATTTGAAAAATTCATTAGCAATCAATTGTTTGAATTCTTTTTATATCAAACTAACTTTTAAACCTTCGCGTTCCATGATACACAATAATGTCTACGGGAATTAATGCGATCATGGTATAAATTTCAGCCTGTGACCACAGCCGGTGTAACCTGGTCAAAACGTCAGGCAAATCAAAAGTATTAGATACCGTACGGGGTCGAGTTGGGGACTCGGGGTCGAGTTGGGGACTCTGTAGTCCTCACACCCGAGAAGAGGGCCAGATCGTGAGAGATGGCCCTGGGTCGGCCGGGGTGCGAGGGATATGCCTGTCAACCTCACCTTCGGCAACCAAAACGACCCACAGGCGGCGTGCGTTTTAGTCGGTTCGAGTCCGACATAACCTCCTCCACCGACTGCGATGGGGAGGTATCCGTGGGGATTTTGCGCACGTAAAAAAAAAAAGGTATTAGATACTTTTTATATCAATTTTAGCACCAGATTTAGGTCAACAAAATCAGAATGAACCATAACTGTGTATAGTCACAATAAGAGACGATAATAAGAGGGTGACAAGAGTTCGTTCGAGTGAAGGGGAGGCTCGATATCCATCACAATGGAATAAAACACTTGCGCTTGATACCCGATGCCTATAAGAGCAAATACGTCAAAATGGAGAACCCACTTACATTTGGAGTTAAAAAGAGGAAAGGTTCGTGACGTAGAGGCCATCGCGCGAATCGAGTGATCAACGCGATTTTTATGTCGATTTATAGCTCGTCAGTCTCGTCTCATTGAAAGGTTTGAGTAAAGCACAAGGATAAAAACTCTCGTTCTAAACGGTAACAACGTTAAAATAGTGTTTTGAAAATTTGATGGTGAAAAATTGCATTTTACTGTTTAAAAGACCCGGTATTACAGGTAAAAGGCAACACGTGAGTCAGTAAAGTTTTTATTGTTCGGTTGTTCGGCAAAGAAAGAAAGCGCCAAACCGAAGTTCAAGATAAAGTTATTTGCAACAAAGACGCAGCACCTGCTTTTCTCTCAAACTCAAAGAAAAACTCAAAGAGGATTTCGCACGCATCCCGGGATCCACTCTCCTACTCCTGCGTTTCATTATTTGGTTTGGTTGACTTTACGGAAGGGACTGTCACCTGACCCCCGTTTCGGAGAGGAAAGTCTACGTCTGTCAATCTACGAGTCTAGGTTCAGCTTGCAGATGAGATCGACTTGGGCCCAGAAGATTGGTGCTTGGAACAGTCACACACATTATTCACTAGTTTAAGTAACAATAACATTTGAAAATTTCTACTAACCAACATGAACTTAACGAAATAACATCAAAGAATCAACTAATTAACATTTATAGGAAGCAATAACTTTATTTAATGGACCGTTAAAGCAAACGATACTTACAATCAGATTTTAATTAGTTCCATAACATATCAAATAAACATTTAGCATAAACATGTGTAATAAATCATCGTATTAATTTACTGCTAAACATACTAACGACAACATGTTTCGTGTTAATAGCTCATATTTGAGCTAAATTATTTCATTGAAAATGCGTGGTACAGTCAGCATCAAATCAATCTTCACTACCAACTATTACTAACCTTAACCCCACGTTTTTATCTAAGTATAAAACATGCATTTGACAAGTTGCAATATGTCACTGGCTACAGCGTAAACACAAATGTATTTTATACTTGTTTACAACTTGTTGGCTACATTCTATGTGAACGAAAAAGTATCTGAGATACATGTATAAAAAAAGTATTATGTTTTGATTAGTCTTCTACAAGATTAAGATTGGGTTTTTTTTTTTATACCACTTAGTTGGCAGACAAGCACACGGCCCACTTGATGGAAAGTGGTTACCGTAATCTATGGACGTCTGTAACACCAGAGGAGTCACAGTCGCGCTGCCAACCCTGTAAGTACAGAGTTTCTGTGCCGTCAGCAGAAGACAAAGCAGGACAAGCCTTTAGTCTTCCCACTGACAGCACAAATTCTCCAGTGAGCTCTGGCTACCCTACTCACCGCTGGGAACACAACACGAAGTTATTATAACCACGGTATTCTGTAGGGCGGAGGTACTACCCCAGTCGGACTGCTCAATCGGGCGGAAATACCGCCGTGTCCTACCTCCTTTGGACGTAAGTACTTTATCTAACTAAACATTTAACCTTAGTAATACATTTTATATACAACAATCCATAATTCAGTTACGACAGTAGATATTATTGTTACAAATTGAGTGGGAGCCAAAGAACAAATAGGTACACTAACACACACACACATGTGTGTATGTTAGTGTACCTATTTGTTGTGTGAGTGTGTGTGTGTATGTGTAATGTGTAAAAGGATGTATCAAGGTATTAAGATCATTTTGAGTTCTTTGCTAGTCAATCAATTTGATGCTGACTGTACAGTAACATCAACGATTCCGTGAAATGGCGAAAATAGGAATGACGATTGTCAGTGTCAAACGCATGCGACTCAAAGTCAATTTCGCACGGTTTAACATTATTGACGGTATAGTTTCCCCATGGTATCCTCCTTCAGTTCACGGGAATGTTGGTTTTACTCTTAGATCATATATAGTTTGTTATCATACAAAATTCATCGCAAAAACGCCGTAAAAAGCGCGTTTTGTATGACTGAGCTAATGTCAATATTGTCCTTTAAACTGTCAATGTGTGCATATCATGGGATATATATAATGTATGTGTCAACTTATACCGAAGTAGTAGTAGGTAGGACACGATTACAGTCCAAATTGAGCAGTCCGACTGGCGAAGTACCTCCGTGCTACAGAATACCGCGACCATAATAACCTCTTGTTGTGTTCCCGGCGGTGAGTAGGGTAGCCAGAGCTCACTGGAGAGCTTTTGTGCTGTCAGTGGGAAGGCTTACCTGCTTTGTCTTCTACACTGACGTCACAGACAGTCTCTGTACTTACAGGGTCGACAGCGCGAGTGTGACTCATCTGATGTTGAACACGTCTTTCTGTTAGGTGAGCCGTGTGCTTGTCTGCCACTTAAGTGGTATAACAGAGCCATTTTCACGCTGTGTTGAAATGACACTTGCTGCGTTTAGGTTATAATCTAAGATTATAATATAATAATCATGACGTTAATGCAATCTGTGATCATTTTCTGTGGCCAGTTGTTTTACTGGCTTTGACACTCCACTATGCACAGTGGTGACGTAAGATTATTATGCTTTAATTTTTATAAAAGGCTGCCCAGAAAAAGCGCTTAAAGCGTGTTTATTACCGTTCAGACGAATGTAATCGGTACGAATATTTTTAGGATTCTGAAAGTAAGTATTTATAGACGGAATGCTCACAATGACTAGCAAAAATAGTTTTGTAGTGTAATTGTTGTGATGTTTTTAAACAACGATGTTAAAATTACTTTTTTTGAGAATATTAGAACCGAAATTACTATTATTACCTCTAACCCCTCCAGCTAAGCTAAATGTGTGTTCTACCGCCTATACAATGGTTTGTGTTCAGATGAATTGTTTGACATGATGCCCGTAGCTACATTCTATCATCACACCTCTCGCCATAGGCAGCGAATTCATCCTCACACATTGCGACCTGAGACGGTGCGCACTGTGCAGTATGAAAGAAACTTCATCCCACGCACACTCAAGCTGTGGAATGACCTCCCTGCTGCGGTTTTCCCAAGCGCCTACAATATGGGGTTCTTCAAGAGGGGCATCAGAAGGTTTCTTCATGGTCGGCAGCACGAGTGTGACACCCCTGGTGTTGCATACGTCCATAGGCCACGGTAACCGCTTCCCATCAGGTGGGCCGTGTGCTTGTCTGCCAACTTAGTAGTATAAAAAAAAAATTGCTCGTATTAGGAGTGGGTTCACGTCGGTAGTGTAATGGCCAGAATTCGAACCCGGGACCTCTCGATTGTAAGGCCGACTCCTTAACCACTAAACTACCGACGCTGAACACTTATGAATAATTATAATTAAGTAGTTTGAATGCGATTTAAAATTAGTTTTTTTTTTTATACAACTTAGGTGGCAGGCAAGCCCACGGCCCACCCGATGGAAAGTGGTTACCATGACCTATGAACGTGTGTAACACCAGTAGAGTCACATCCGTGCTACCGACCCTGTAAGAACAGAGATTTTGTGCCGTCAGTGTAGAGGACAAAGCAGGACAAGCCTTTGGTCATCTGCTGCATGCTGCAAGCTGCATGGACAATTATAATGCAAGCCGGCAGAATTGCTGATTGACGGACTGTTTAGCACAGGTTTTCTGATCAGGGTTGAAGACAGTGACAATCGATATCATAAAAATGAGGAGTGATTAAACCTGGGCTTGAAAGGTGACCCGGGAGGTGAGAGTCTCGAAAATAATAAAAACTTTCATTGCTTACTTTAATTACGCATTACCTTTCAAAATATCCATGTAATAATTTAATAATCTATCCAATACTTAAAGTGATACTAGCAGTGATAAGTAACAATTATATTTATCTAGATGTTCACACCGACCTCGCGACATTTAACTTTTACCTTTTCACCCTTACCCCGGATGTCACCGTTCAGAAACACCATACAAACACAAAGCTCAAAGTAAATACTCACCGTATCCTGAATATAGAACCTAATGAATATGGCGAGGTAGACGTGGCACAAACTAAATTACAAGTTTTAAGGTTACAGTGCCAAACACGTGCAAGCTACATTTATCCAGCTTCCGTTAGTTAATAGCCGCATTAAATCAGTGTTGATTTTCGCCAATGATTGCCGAGAGTAGGGTGTTTGACGCACGCTACGCGGGGGGTGTGGTCGTTACGTCACGTGTGTCGTCAGATAATCCATGACTACGAGCTACGGCTACGAGCTACGTCGTAGCATTGAATTATCCTCTAAAACCGACCTTTTAGTTGATCCGAAAGCTATTTTTACTTCATCATAATTTACACGATATTTTTTTAGAGATTCCGTATTTTATGATTATGAAATAAGCTTTCGTAATATAAACTTGCGTTTCTCGTACTAAAGTGGAAATTCAATCAACTTGAGAGGTCGTTTTGAATCAAAAGCCGTGCAACACAGAGTGCAAGCAATATCCATTACTCAACAAAACATCTATACGTAAATATAAAATTCACCCACTACCGCGGTTACAAAATGTAAGTATGATTTCAAGTAAAATATCTGAAAAATCAGGTCAGAAAGCTATGCTTTTTCATTAGATATTTATGAAGGCAATATTCGGAATACATCGACCTGGTATCTCACACGATGGAGCGATAAAATTGCGAAAGATGTCTAGAATATGAAATAGTAGGAATGTGCTTCGAATTTCATGTATTTATTGAATAAATATGTTTTATATTTTACTGATAATTTAAATATTCATTTATGTAGCTTATATGATTAAACAGCTACTTGGAAAATCCATCTAGATAACGCTTTCGACTAAAATTAGTAAGAATTTATCTTTCTGATTTAGAGTGAAAAGGATAAACCGTCTGTTAATTTTTAGTGTCCGATACTTACGCTTATACCTAACAGTGCTATTATCACGAAGTAACATTCTATTAAGTTTCGCTTTTTAAGTTAGGCGAGGCGTTTGTTCGAAATATTATTAAAAACAAAGCAAAGTACAGGTACTAAATATAAAATTGGTACCAAAAGGATACGTAAACACGTTGATATTTTCATTTATAACAATAACAATACAACTAGTCACGTCCACTATTGTCAAAAACTTGTACCTGAAAGGTGAAAAACTTCCAATTATAATCTAAGCGTTACTCATTACGGTAAAAATGCTATTCTCACTCGCTTACATTTGTTTGTTACAACGACAATTTTGACGATATTTAATATATTATATTATATTCCAACTCTCTAAAAGTGTTTTAAAGAAACAAATTATATTATTAGTAAGTTAAAGTCATACATGCCCACATGAAGGTGTATTGGATAAGTTAATTGGTTTAGACTAAAGGCTTGTCTTGCCTTGTCTTCTACACTGACGGCACAGACACTCTGTGCTTACAGGGTCGGCAGCGCGAGTGTGGCTCCTCTAGTATTACATACGTCCATAGGCCACGGTAACCACTTTCCATCAGGTGGGCCGTGTGCTTGTCTGACACCTAAATGATATAAAAAAAGTAATAATAAGTTTTGGGTACATAATTGTTAAGTTGTGCATACAATATTTTACTTGTTAGGAAGCTTTATAATTGACTTATGATCCTACGTAATTCTTAACCCATGATTTATGTAAAACAGTTGTTAAGTTTACAGTAAATATCAGAGTAGCATTTTTAAAATTCTGTACTAGCAGTACATGTCTCTGATCCTCGTTGTGACTATATCATACCAATACCGAACCAAACGGTACGACGGCGGCGTAAAGTAACTAACTTCACAGATCCCAATGGTGACGTAAAACCATTAGGTATATACTTGAGTAAAAGGGAGCTCAGAAACATTGCTCAAACCGCTTTTGACATTTAAACGAAGATCACTGGCACAGTCTGTTTGTTATTTATGATAAATATGCGCTCATTGTCTCCCTAAGATGGCAGAGGACCGAACGTTTAAATTTGTCACCAAAAATAGCATGTCTAGTCTGACGTTCCTGCGTAAAGACAATACGGAACGATAAATATCACCCTCCCTTAGCAGAATATACAGGGAAATTAAAATTAAGACAAAGGGTCTTGAGCGCTTTTGGTGAGTACTTATTTAAGGTAAAAAATTTGATCGTGGCCTGATTATTTTGTAATCAGTAAATTGATTCATTTAAAACTTCATGTACTAAACTTTAATAAGAGCCTTTATTAGTACGGGAATAATTGCTTAAGGTTAAAAAGGGGTTTTTTTTTATGTGCGCAAAAGCCCCACGGTTATCTCCCCACCGGAGTTGGAGGAGGAGGTTATGTCGGACTCGAACCGACTAAAACGCACGCCGCCTGTGGGTCGCTTTGGTTGCCGAAGGTGAGGTTGACAGGCATAATCCTCGCACCCCGGCCGACCCAGGGCCATCTCTCACGATCTGGCCCTCTTCTCGGGAAGGTTAAAAGGGTAGTCTAATCAGGATAGTGAGATTAAAACACATCATTGCAAAAATCGTTACCTATGAAGAACCTTTAGTAAGGTTGAAACACAAAGAAATTTTCAACTAAAATTATGATCAATAATTTACTCAGAAAATAACAACACGAATGTGTAATATTTATATGAAAAAAGTTACAAAATGTACTATGAAATTGCAATTTAACTAAATACCTCTTAAATATGTGCCTTTTTGTAGAGTTATTTATTGAACATACACATAATATAAGCTCACGCCTATATAGTATACATGTAGGCAGAGGTGCTAGCACCAGTTAATCGCCAGTTTATGTTTAGGTCCCAATATAATAGGTGGAGAGCCTATTGCCATTAACCGGGCACTTATAAACCTGCGATAAATACACACATAGCTTCGAAAAGCATCGAAAGGTCATTGGTGTGTGCCATGGTAAACCTGGGATCGAACCCGAGACCTCGTCTCAGCAGTCCATTACCCATACCACTAATCTACCACGGTTTATTTAAATTACAGTTTAACTCGTATTAGTTGAATTTCCAATCTATCAAATTCTTTAAAAATAATTAATCTAGAAGTAATAACTATTTATACTGTTGATTGATGGCTTTTGGTGGACTTTGTTATTACATATATTTTCCACAGTATTTTTTATTATTAGACAGAACCGGTTGCGCCTTACGGCGTCCTCAAAGCTTCACAATAACAGTTAAGCTATATTTAACTGTGGTTGCGCCGATAGTAAAATTATCATCTCTCAATTGATTGACACTGAACACACGCTTCCTGTGCCCATCTCCCGCCCGCACTACCTTTAAAGTGAGATAGCAATAGTTTTCGCCCCGCTTGATTGTTGAAATGGCCGCATCTTGACTTCCGCTTTGAACTAGAATCAGCAATGGCGGCGGCGCGCGCGACTCTCAGAAATTAATAATGTTTGTTGGATTTTAACCGCTTTCATAGACCTTTACCGATCGGATTGTGCCTCTCGTGTCCCTCAAGTGATTTAGTGATGTGGGCAGCAGCTCCTGAGCCAGGAAGAGAAGACCGGTGCACCGGCTCCGATAGCACGTGGCGTCATAAAGGTTAGTGCATCCTCTCCTAATTTCTTGGGTTGCATTCGCTGCCTAAACCACCTCCGCGGAAACCCGATCACCTATCTTGTTTGTTGTGTAAAGTGTCATATGAAATAATTAGCTTCATCCCCCCGCAAAATACAGTCCACTAGCTCAGGTGGCATGAGAATCGCGCCACCAAACTGTTATCATGAACCTTTGAGGATGCCGTAAGGCGAAACCGGTCAATTCTAATGATGAAAAATACTGCTTAAAAAGTACAAGTGTGTTCTTAATATGTGTAAAAGTAATAATATTTCAGCATAGTAACATAAATACACACACCTACATCACTAAAGCGTAAGCCACGAACTAATGGCGGGTTTCGGTTGAGTCATAATTCAGGCGAAACATCAACGTAAAGTTTACGAGGGTTACCGTTACAGAGTTCAGTATTTCACACCTTGGGGACACCACTGCACATTGTACCTACAGCTATTGCTAATACCCTTAAGTTATGTAACCGGTGAGAATATGTAGTTACATTATCAACGGGTACCCAAGTCAAATTTACATAAATGTTTTTTATTAAATACGTCACCAAAATATTGACTTCGTAAAGGATAACGGAAAAGAATCACTATCGGATTCGCTGATGATTTTTTGATTTATTAGTTTGGTTGTTTGTTGCTTTGGAAGCAACCAGGATATCGCATAAAATGTGATGATGACTTCTTATCAAATATTAAAGAACATATTCAGGTAAAAACACTCCCGTCACAAAAAACAACCTCAAAAAGTCGAAAATAAGTGGTGTTAGTTAGCCCTATATCTTTGATATACCTAGTTATACATATTTTGATTATTATACCCATATATCAAACACTAAAATCTAATGAAATTCTTATCATTTATAACTAATATTTGCTTAAATAATTACGTACGTTTTTATATTTAACTTTTAAGTGTTTCACAATTAACGACTTTGAGGATATACCTACAGCATACCACGGCTATGATAACCTCATGTTATGTTCCCGGCGGTGAATAGGGTAGCCAGAGCTCACTGGAGAGTTTTTATGCTGTCAGTGGGAAGAAAAAAGACTTGTACTGATTTTTTTTTTTTACGTGCGCAAAATCCCCGCGGATACCTCCCCACCGGAGCCGGTGAAGGAGGTTATGTCGGACTCGAACCGACTAAAACGCACGCCGCCTGTGGGTCGCTTTGGTTGCCGAAGGTGAGGTTGACAGGCATATCCCTCGCACCCCGGCCGACCCAGGGCCATCTCTCACGATCTGGCCCTCTTCTCGGGTGTGGGGACTACAGAGTCCCCAACTCGTCCCCGGAAAAGGGGAGGCGCGCCAGGCGCGCCACCGCCGCGGCCTGCTTCTGCCAGGGTGACAGGCAGCTCCACCTGTCACCCCCAGGCCGGGACTTGTACTGATTGTGTCTTCTGCAATGACGGCACAGAAAATCTCTGTTCTTACAGAGTCGACAGCTCGGGTGTGACTCTCGTGGTGTTGCACATATTTTTAGGTCACGTTATAGGTGTAGCCGCCTGTCACCCTGGCAGAAGCAGGCCGCAGCGGTGGCACGTTTCGCGCGCCACCCCGTTTCCGGAGACGAGTTGGGGACTCTGTAGTCCCCACATCCGAGAAGAAAGCCAGATCGTAAGAGATGGCCCTAGGGTCGGCCGGGGAGCGAGGGATATGCCTGTCAACCTCACCTTCGGCAACCAAAACGACCCACAGGCGGCGTGCGTTTTAGTCGGTTCGAGTCCGACATAACCTCCTGCACCGGCTCTGGTGGGGAGGTATTCGTGGGGATTTTGCGCATGTAAAAAAAAAACCACAACCAGGATTTTATAGACTGGAACATACACATGTATTAAAAAGATATGCACTAAGTATCAGATATCATTATCACATTGCAGTTTTGTAGTTACTTTTAAAAGCATCCTCTTTGTTCAGCGTTATGTAAACATTGTTATGCGGACTCTTTCGTTCTGTTTACTTCGACTTTAGCTGTAGCTCGTTCGACAGATTCGTACACCTACATTCCTTGTTACAACCCTATTCTTATTGTAAATAGTTCAAAAGAATCAATGTGAAGGTTGGTACAAAATTGTGTTTTGCAATCTGAATTTAACCAACAACGCATTGTACTGTCATTGACAAACTTTAAGAAATAATATTATTATTTGACTACGGCGAACCAAAGGAGGGTTATGATTTTGACAGGCTATGTATGTAAGTATGTAGGTTCATCTGGTCTCTCATAGCTAGGCAAAAGAGGTATCGTTAGAAGCGTCTTAGTCATCTGCTGGTTATAGGCTGTATAATGTGTTACTGAATCTATTGTGGCGCCTACTAACGGCCTTAAAGTCCCGTGTTAAAAAATAAATTTGAGATATGTCGTGTTTGGTATCAACTGAAAGGGCTAAATTAGTGCATTTCAAATATGTATAAATTATAGCCGTTGCTTGCCCCAAAATAATATAAATAAAAAAATAAGTTTAAAACTAAAGCCCGACTACTGAAAAATCACGATCTAAAAAGTAATGACCAAGAATATATCAAGGATAGCCGTGGTCGTATGCCACTGTTCCCTAGAATGTGTTGTTTTGTTAGACTAAGTGGCATACGAGTGGTCGTATGCCACTTAGTCTAACAAAACAAAAAAAATATCTAGGCTATCCTAGATATTTTCTTGTTTAATACTTTTTAGATCGTAATATTCAGTAGTCGGGTTTTAGTTATAAACTTATTTTTTTTACGTTATAAAATCATACAGTTTCAAAGAAACACATTTATAGCACTTTATTAAGGGAAGAACATTGAGTTTCAGGTGCCATAACATGAATTACTTCTCATTTCCTGACTATGATTGAAAAGGGGCGCGCCCTCTCGATCTAGCTTACAATCCTAACATTATTATGGGTTTCACGAACACAATTGAAAATTGTAGTGATTTATTACCTTTCACGTAATACTATGTTTGGAAATAAAGTACTATTTAAATATTGTACATGAATATCAATTTACGTGTATTATTAAACCATTACATACAGTGACAATATCAAACCGCATTATGCATTATTTTAACCATTTTATTTAAGTTAATTATTAGAATCTTTGTGCATACAAAATTATTACTCTGCATCTAGCAAAGCTGAAGTAAACCTGACATTATGACGAAACAAGAAAAATGGCTGCCTGAGTAAGTTTCTAAATTAGATATAGGTGATACGACCATTTACGGATGGTCGTATCACCTATATCTAATTTGAAACGTGATAAAAGTGATTAAAATACTGTACAACAGTATATTTACTCATTTACAAAACTCAATCAATGAAGTATTATCCTTGTGCCCTAGAACGCACCAAAGAAAAGTTCGCAAGTAATAAATATATCCACTCACTGAGAAAATTACTACCACGTCATCCTTCATTACTTTCCCCATAATTCAGGAAAGTGACTATCACTCACAAACTCACAAGCTACGATGCCATTGATTTATCATCTATAGCTGTTTACGAACGCGTTACGTTAAGATAACCCCAATAATCAAGTCATGGTTAAAAACAGCCCCATTATTATTTAAAGTGTTAAGTTAGGGCACGTTAAGTAGGTCGAGAGTTGGGGAAATATGATAACTAGCTTCAAGTTAATAAAAAATGTTTAACGAACGAAAACTTTACATCTTGCTCGAATATGTATGTAGGATTTTTCGGAAAATATAACATGATGCGGCAATTACTGCTCTAATAGGTATTCTTGACGAGTGTACAGTAGACGTGTGTATGAAAAATGTATAGATGTTTTTGGAAATTATATCGTGATAGGAACATACTTTTGGCACTCATGAGTATTTTTGACGAGTGTTGTCGAGTAAGTGAAAAATGTATAGAATTTTTCAAAAAATATATCGTGATACAAAATTTTGGCACCTATTAAGTACCTATTTTTGATTAGTTTAGTAACGGTAAAGCGACTGCTAAGTTAGAGAGGGTTTGTTTTCGGCTCAGTGTATATATTTGCATGAATGTGGGCGATTCTACATATACCTTACATGTATGTATTTACAGAAAAAACAAATATCTAAGTATGTTTATCCTGATTCTAATTCATTTACTACAAACTTAGGGTACCTTTCTCTATCTGTGAATAGCGCTGCGGAAAATGTACTAGAATAGTTCTTAAACCATCAATGAGTCTGCGTACGGTGAGTCTAGCTCCTGTCACCGCAAATAATTAACATAATTTATAGATAGCTGAGTTGACAGTGTCTACGAAACTGCTGACAAATGAGACTATTTGGCAATCATTTGCTCTGCACCGACAAAATGCAACCGTTCGCGTAAGTAATGCTTGTCACTCTCTGAGAGGATACGTCCTTTTTGGTAAATAAATTGGGACACTAGCCAAAATCGTGATATGCATTTATATTGATGAATAATATAGAAACTAAAACACTTCAAATATAAGTAGGTACCATCTATCTCTTTCTTAACTGACTTCAAAAAAGCAAAGGTTCTCAATTCCGTTGAGTGTTAGAATAAAATTATAACGCAGAGCAAAGAGTATCTATCTATCAGATTAAGTAGAGTAAGTGTATGTTTGTAAATAGACCAAAAAAAATGCCCGCTGAGTTTCTTGTCGGAGTATTCTCAGGACGGGGCCACGTTTCAATTCGGTGGTCCATTTGCTAAACTAGTTTTCATATTTCCTTTTGTATTGACGTTTTGTGAGTGCCGATATAATTGTCTATACACAATAAATGTTTTTTGACTTTGACTTTGTATTTTATTACGTATTGGGAAATTTTGTTTTATATCAATAGTAGTGATGGACTATTGTAAATAATAAGTGGCTAAAAGGCTTGAGACTAATTCGATTAGATTCATTAGCTTAGGGACAAACGTCCCCAACCTTAAACAATAAATACTTTAAAGCTCTCACTATTAGATATTAATTTAGAAGGTAATTTACGAATGCTTTAATAAGCACTATCGATAGTTAAAATATAAAAAACATCTAACGTTTTGTTAAAAACCAACTTTTAAAATATGTATGTTAAACGTGTAATTCGTGCGAAGTGAAATTCTGCCTTAGATTCTATTTCGAAAAGTTTCGAGTGAATAAGTTCCTTATAGGCAAACCGGTTGATTAGCACATTGCAAAGTTTAATTTGCAATGTGCTAATCTATTCGGTTACGAGCGTTTTCCCATTATTCGATCCGATATCGGTGTCATACATTGTCCGGCCCGATTTCGGATATCGGAGCTGAGACAGCTGTGTTCGCCCGATATCAGTAATCAACCAATCACCATAACAGGAAAATATATATTTTTTTTTATACCACTAAGTTGGCAGACAAGCACACGGCCCACCTGATGGGAAGCGGTTACCGTGGCCTATGGACGTATGCAACACCAGGGGTGTCACACTCGTGCTGCCGACCATGAAGAAACCTTCTGATGCCCCTCTTGAAGAACCCCATATTGTAGGCGCTTGGGAAAACCGCAGCAGGGAGGTCATTCCACAGCTTGAGTGTGCGTGGGATGAAGTTTCTTTCATACCGCACAGTGCGCACCGTCTCAGGTCGCAATGTGTGGGGATGAATTCCCTGCCTATGGCGAGAGGTGCGATGATAGATTGTAACATAAAAATATAAAAGCAAATTTCATGTTACATTCAATAGTAGTAGTAATAGGAGTACTGTCCATCCCAAGGTTGCCTGGAAGAAATCGCTTTCAGCGATAAGACCGCCCATTAGACTGTATATACATGCTAAATTTGCTGTTAATGTATTGGTGGACAATAAAGTATAACTCATCTATCTGAGGCTATCGGATATCGGCCATCGTCGTCCGATATCGGATCGGGCAATGGGAAAATGTTCTACCACTTAGCCACGAGTCAATGTTATTAATCTCAACTGAAGTAGTCAACTCGAACCAGATTGATTATTTTGTAAACAGAGTGCATGGATCACTAAAAATGTAACACAAATAAACTATATCTTCTAAACCTATTTTTAAATGACCTTGTAGTTGTTGTTAATGAAAATAAGTACAGTCAGAAGCTGAATTTGTTGACATTAAAAATCTTCATGTGAACTCATGGAATAGACAGGCAGTTTATAGATACTTTATTTTTTGTAGTAAACATAAAAGAGACTTGGTATTACTCAACTGTGTTTTAGATAGTCACTCATTGTAAATAGTTTTCTGCACTTATAAATAGTTACGAAAAGCACGTACGCGCGGCTTAATTTCTTTCACACTTTTTCTACTTACTATTATTGCTTAAGGACATTTGATTATGGATAAGCTTGTTGCCGTGACTCCCAGGAACATACATAAACTCATAAACTCACGCCTATATCCCCGAAGGCGTAGGCAGAGGTGCTAGCACCTACATTTCGCCAGTTTATGTTTAGGTCCCAATATAATAGGTGGCGAGCCTATTGCAATTAACCGGGTACTAATAAACCTGCAATAATTTTTTTATTTTTTTTTATATAGGACACGTCAATTGGACTTCGCCTTGCCTGATGGTAAGCTGAAGGCAAAATCCCAGAAAAGAGGGTCACCATTACTTACACATACCGTGTGACAATGGTGACACTCAGCTTGACGGCCTTATCATATGCTTTTTCACGCCCCGCTTTAAGGACCCGGGACTGTAGGAAGAAGGAAACACGTGAGCTGGTAATGAATTCCAGGCCTTAATGGTGCGACAGAGGAAAGAGTCTCCGAATCGCTTGGTTCTTGATCGGATGTTTTGCACCGTGTGCGGATGACATCTAAGACCTGCACGCGTTGTCCTGTGTAGGAAAGGGGAGGGTGGGACTAATTGGAAGAGCTCATCAGAACACTCCCCATGGTACAGACGGTAAAATACAGCCATGGACGCAACATCTCTACGCAGCTGTAAAGGTTCTAGGGTGTTCGTGATCTCGGGATTCCCAATGATGCGGACCGCACGTCGCTGCAACCTGTCGAGAGCATCTAGTAAGTACTTTGCTGAACCATCCCAGAGATGCGAGCAGTACTCCACACAGGAGCGAATTTGTGTCTTGTATAGAAGACACCGCTGCTCCGGCGTGAAAAATCGTCTCACTCTGTTCAGGACTCCGAGTTTTCGTGAGGCTGTTTTGATGATGCTTTCGATGTAGTTTTTGTTATTCAGGTTGCAGCGAACATCCATACCTAGGATATTGAGATTGTCCTGCAGCGGCAGTGGTGTGCTCTGAAGAGTGGGGAGGGGAAGGAAAGAAGATACTTTTGCTGTAAACGCACATGCCTGCGTCTTCTTGGCATTGAACTCAACCAGGTTCTCAGAGCCCCATTGAGAAATGTGATTCAGGACCCCGTCAAGCTCAGTGACAAGAAGCTGCCTTTTCTCTGCGATATCTGACTGCTTGGCCGCTGGATGTCCATGATAACTCCCATGTAAAGTGCTATCGTCTGCATAACAATGAACATTGCCGGTAGACAGCATGTCGTTGATATGCAGAAGAAAGAGAGTGGGTGATAAGACGGACCCCTGGGGCACGCCAGCATTAACCTGCAGAAACTCCGAAGCTCGTCCGTCACAAAGGACTCGAATACGGCGCCCCTGCAGGAAGCTAGCAACCCAGTTGCACAGCCTAGAAGGCAGACCAAAGGCAGGTAGCTTAGAAAGAAGCGATTTGTGCCAGACTCTATCGAAAGCTTTGGCGATGTCAAGACTAATTGCCAGTGACTCGCCGTGCTTGTCCATAGCCTCACCCCAAAGATGGGTAACGTATGCTAGAAGATCACCCGTTGACCGTTTCGGTCTGAAGCCATATTGCCGGTCATTAATTAAGGAGTGATCCTCTAGGTGCCGCATGAGCTGTTTGTTAATTATGTGCTCGAACACTTTGCACAGCACTGAGGTGACGGCTATGGGTACAATACACATAACTTCGAAAAGCATCGAAAAGTCATTGGTGTGTACCATGGTAAAACCTGGGATCGAACCCGAGACCTCGTCTCAGCATTCCATTACCCATAGAACTAGGCTACGCGGTTGTTCAAAATAGAATAAATTCAAAATCAAAAGCTCCAAATTTCATCCAGATTCATCTCCAGAACGGTTCTGGGATAATTGAGAAACCAAACAATAACTTTTATAAAATAGATAGTAGTTATAAGTGAGATGTCTTACAACACTAGAGATGTCTTAGCATTATTTCCCTGAAAACTCTGTTTAGAGATGGATTACAACAGTAAAACTGTTGAAATTCAGCCTTGACGGTAGGAATAAAACAATGAAAGTGTCATGAATAACAATATTCACACGAATATTATTCAAATAGTTTTCCAAACATTGATGAAAATGAATACACAAGTTCATTTCAATTTCGATCCCAATGTTTAAATAAAACTCAATTGCCTCCGTTTTACGGAAGTTGAAAATATTTCATTTCAGCTATTTGTGTAAATAATATAAAACAGAGCACTACGCAATGGTGATATATGTTTTCAATCAATCAGTACGTCGTAGTCTCACTTTTCGATATAATAGGCCTCTACAAATTTCGGTACGGTATCCGATGTTCTGCGTGTTTATCATGAAGTTTACTTCTACTTCAGTTCTTCGATCCTTCAGTATAATTTACATTATTCGACATTTCGCTTGCTTTCAGCAGCCGTGGTTCATAGAAAAGCAAACGAAAGATCGAGAGGAAAGCACATTGTTACTATTAAAAATGATTGATTTCAATAAAATTGACAGATTGAGTGGTTAAACACGCTAAGACTTTTGACCCTATAACTGGACTGAATGTACCGAGATCTCACTGGTAATGGAAATTATATTTTTTTATACCACTTAGGTGGCACACAAGCACACGGCCCACCTGATGGAAAGTGGTTACCGTGGCCAATGAACTTGTGCAATACCAAGGGAGTCACACTCGCACTGCTAACCCTGTAAGCACAGAGAGTTTCTGTGTCGTCAGAATAAAAGAAGATCTTCCCACAGACAGCACCAAAACTCTCTAGTGAGCTCTGGCTACCATACCCACCGCCAAGAAAACAACACGAGGTTATTATAGCCGCAGTATTCTTATAGGGCGGAGGTACTTCCCCAGTCGGACTGCTCAATTGAACGGAAATACCATCTTGTCCTACCTCTTTTAGCAACATGGATAATAATATCTATCAATATCGATGATGACCTTTAATAGGCTGTTGGGTTTCGGGTTCAATACATTGTGAGTGAAATTTCATTAGTATATTTCATACTATCAATCGCATTGAAAATCGTTCATTTGTCATTAATGATTGGGACTAATTTTGTTGCATTGATTTGTGAACTATTACACAACAGTTAAATAATACCTAATTGCTGTCATACTTTGTTCTTTGTTATTGTTTGATTTATTGGTATGGCCATTTTGAAAGCTACTAATTATTAACGTATAGGCAGGCTGCATTTTTTTATATCTGGGGGAGCGGGTAATAGTAAGTTTACAGGAAAAGATGCCTTACCTGGACTTGTACTTGACAGTAAGGTGCTCTTACGGGGTTTGTCAAAACGCGTCATTTCAATTCGATAATAAAGAACAATATGAATTAAAAAAAAACTTTGGTATTTCAGATATGATCTTCAAATTAACATACTTTTTTCTTTTTTTCTGAAGGTTATTAAACCTTCAGAATCCTAACAGTATGATTCGTTTCCAATCTAGATTTCACATATTTTAAATACGTCATTTTACTGAAGGTTCAGTTCTGCGATTTAATGTATTTATAATATTATTACTGTATTTTCCCTATCAAAATACTTGAATCATAACTCACTGTTAAATTGTTACATTGAACACACAAATGGCAAATCCACAAGTCCATGCCTCTCCATTTTACTCACCGTAATAAATACCAGGGGATCATAAACACATAGGTAGTAATTACCATTTAGACGACGGCATCCATTAAGAGACGGTGAGTATTAATAGTGAAGTGTACCCAAGGATTAATGGACTGCATGTAGCAGGTGGCCGATCCGAACATTGATGGCTAAACTGTGTTGTGTAGCTGTCAATTCACGCTGTAATCGGAGATATAAACCCTATTGATTGATGATATTTTTAGGCAATAATATACTTTTGAAAATAGCGATGTTATGTAAAAACTGAACATTCATGAGCTGCTTCTGTGAATTCTATGTTCTATGCCATTTTACTCATTGGTTTTTATTTTTGAATAGATTTGTTGGGTGTTTTGAGTTTAAGAGCTACTAATTATGCATGGTTTCATATAACACAATTAAATGATTTGTTTACTTCATAAGTTTATCAGCACTATAATTATTAGTTTTATGGCTTAGTAACTAATTAATTAATTACTTCTTACCTATAAGTTCTAAAGAACAAGTAATAAGTATTATTCGAATCCAATATTTAAAGGTACATTATGTTGATTGGTCATGTTCAAAAAACAGTAGTTGTTTAGCTTGTGTGACAACCCTAAAGCTCAAGATGGCGTAGGCACAGTTCTCGGCGTATAATTTAATAAGCTTAGCTGGTTGTTCACTCTTCTTCCCGACGTGAAATGTCAAACGCTGGATAGTGCACTGAGAACAATTTAAATGCTCACCAAAATATCTTTTACACTTTTACACAAGCATCGGAATAATTGCTACCCAGAATTAATGTTTCACTCATCAAATATTTTTTTTATAAAACATCAATATTAATACCAAAAACTGCAGAAGTAAGATTATGTTAGATCTGTGACCACAACACACGAGCCGAGCGAGCGAAGCGAGCGTGTCGTGGCAGCAACCGGCGAGTGCCAGAACCGAATTCTACTTAATAGGGAACCCAAAAATATAGATTATTTGGTCTGAAATTAACTTTACCGGTGTGCAAGTATATTTTTAGGATGTAGCAAAATTAAATGAAAAAAATTATACAATATTTTGGGATACACAATTTAGTGAGCATTGATCCGTTTTGATGAGCATTAAGAATATATTGGTAGTAATTATTTAACATATTTGGTAGGCATTAAAACACAAGCCTGATGCAACTACTAACTTTTTCAAAGTCGAAGTAGGCTATACCGTCTTATTGCTTGAAAATCAAAGAAGTGAGCCTTCTGTTCGAATAATCTATTCTGTGCCTGAACTAACTAAAACTATTATCGCAACCCTATATTTATCCTTTCATAAAGTCTTAGTGTATACGTTTATTGTGTTATTAACTACCGTTCTAAGCTAAACACTAATCAGATAAAATATGCTAATAGCTAAGTAACATGCATACCAACTGAAAGGGTAAATACATTATTGCCAGCTACATTTTGTTGAATCAGATTCTTTTATACTACTAAGTTAACATACAAAATTATGGAATACTCAATGGTAAGCGGATACCGTGACTTATGAATGCAGACATGAAAACAATAACAGAGGTCACTACCTACATCTCCAGTACTTACCCTCACAAACTGTACAAAAAAGACATACTGTCATTTAACGTAAATATTAAATATAAGTTGCCGCGTGGTTCCCGGTAGAGTAGAATTTGGACCACCCCATCTCTTCCCATGCGGTGTCGTACAAGGGGACTAAGGGATAGGGCAGGGCTGTTTAACATCAGACAGACATATACAGCCCAGACTCAGATACGTGGCTTGAGTGAACAATAGTGCCAGGAAGATGGCAATAGGCTCACTCCCTATTACGTTGGACCCAATTCAATAATTGGTGAAATGTGGGTGTTAATTCACCTCTGCCTAACCCTCCGGGGATACAGGCGTGATTATATGTATGTATGTATGTATTAAATGTAAGATCATCCTTAAAGGCGTGAAGTATTCGTGTTGAGAAAAGTTTGAGTCCACTGCGTAGTAAATATACGTAGTAGGTATAATGAAGTTAGAATACTCGCCGATTGCGTCTGGCAGCCTGGCCACCACCAGCACATCTATAATAACCTCGTGTTGTGGTCTCGGCGGTAAGTAGTGTAGCTAGGGCTCACTGGAGAGTTTTGGATATACCTACAGCATACCACGACTATGATAACCTCGTGTTATGTTCCCGGCGGTGAGTAGGGTAGCCAGAGCTCACTGGAGAGTTTTTATGCTGTCAGTGGGAAGATTTAAGGCTTGTCCTGATTGTGTTTTCTGCACTAACGTCACAGAAACTTACAGGGTCGGCAATACGAGTATGACTCGCCTGGTGTTGCAAACATCTATAGGCCAACTACTTTCGATCAGGTGGGCCGTGTGTTAGTCTGCTACCTAAGTTGTATAAAAAAGGTAATGAAAGTTATGCTGTGAGCGATGATAGTTTTATTATAATTGCGACTATAACTATCTTTAGCCAGATATAATCAACCTCTAGAAGGCCATGGCTATTGTCGCGACAGTTGGCCCACCGCCAATGTTATAATAGTTGTAACTACTCGATCTAATTCTACTATAAAATTAAACATATTAAATTATCATAGACTAAACATTGCTTCACAAACGACGAGCTATTTCTTGTATTTGTTATAATCCAAAATAAATAAACAATTGGAAATAAAATTGTAAACCAAATTAATAAAAAATGTTATGCGTATTTTTATTTAAAACTCTCAACTTCTAATGTGTTTTTCATTTTTTATTATAAGCTTTTTATTTTTAGTTTCACATGTCCTGCAGGTTTTAAAAGGCCACATTGAGTGATTTTGCTAGAAACTAGTAACTTACTGAATTTCCAGTAGATCTAACTGATTCCTATAAAATCGTTAAATGGTCGCTCATATGAGCTGAATTACGATAATCCATTTACTAAGCAGATCCTAATTTAGTGTAAATATCGCTGCAAGACAAAATATTACCCTAATACGATTCCAATAAAGTGACTTTTTTAGACCTCCTGATGTTTGTCATCAAATATTGCAAAATAAATTTGACCCACTTCCCGGTTACCAATTGAGGTAATATTTAAAAAAAAACTTTTTTCTGCAATAGTAGTGCTTATTTTAAAACAGTAGTGGTAGTACGAATATAAAACAGAGAAAGAACTTGCGCGATAGATGCAAGCTTTTCAAATCAGCTCAACCCTTGCAGAAAAAATGCTTGTTTTCAAAAAGTCTTTTTTTACCGATTTTTCTACCGATATCCACTTTATTCTTTCTGTGTTTTCAGTTATAGCCAAAGCTACGATTTGAAACCCGTGGTCCGCTCTGCTATTCATCTTTTTCATAATTTGAACCTATTTTGATTTACCTGTGCCACGAAATCTTTTGGCACCCTATATAGGTATACCCCTACTTTTCATCTCTGTATGTTGTCTAAATCATCTATTAAGATCATGAATAAGATCATGACGTAGCTTCAGAGGGGTAAATGATAAGATTGCATTGTGTCTGTATTAAAATTGCGAAGTCGACCAAAACCCTACCAAAATAAGTTCAAAGTAACTTTATAGTACCTACCTAAAGTTTTAAGTGTTCGTTTCATAACAGAAACCCAGGAAGGGACTAAGTGTAACTTTGATAAATCGTTAGTAACAAAGCAACACTTACCTTTAAATCATAATCGATGACCACCGAAGCGCGTTGAAGTAAAAACACTACCTTCACTTCAATACAAGTACGGTTCACAAAGAATTCTGCACAAAGTTTCGTTCACTACACTGTACAGTTTATATAATGTTTCTAACGAATAAGCTCAGGCACTTAATATGAATAGCAGAAAACTCACTCGCACACTTTACTGACGTGTCTCTACTTCAGAGTTCCTTGAATATTCTTGCACCTGAAACAAAATATATTTTGAATTAATATTAAGTAGGTAAACGATGCACAATTATCCAGCAAAGCGGATATGTGTTTAATTGTTTGTGAGCTTCAGTGTAATTATAAGCGAAATGTTTAATGAAGGTAGTTGCATGAATGTTTATATACCTTGAATTTGATAAACATTTGGGAGACATCAATAGAC
This sequence comes from Eilema griseolum, assembly GCA_963662185.1. NCBI lineage: Eukaryota > Metazoa > Arthropoda > Insecta > Lepidoptera > Erebidae > Eilema > Eilema griseolum. Next base: position 11,062,206 of record OY759233.1, on the reverse strand, counting down.
AGATGGTTCCAAAACTATTGCACGCACTGCTATCCACCATAGTCAAGGAAGAAGCAGGACGGGAGAAAAAAAATAAGGAAGGTAAGGCCTTTGGTACTTTCACAAACTGTATTGTTGTCCTGGTCGAACCAATTCAGTCATTCTTTTTATTTTATCTAGGACACGCCAACTTGACTTCACTTCGCCTGATGGTCACCATTAAAGACACTAAGTACCTAATGTTACAAACGTGGCACTCAGCTTGGTGGCCTAATCAGATGCTTTTTCACGACCCGCTTAAAGGACCCGGGACTGTAGGAAGAAGGAAACACGTGAACTGGTAATGATGGGCTGGAAAATTATTCTACCGTATCAAAAGTGTACTATAGGCCCCGTAGGTCACCTAGATGTTCCACGTTTACTTTTTACATGGTTCACATGGTACTCAGGTGTTCATATTGTTTAAGTTTTTGTATCTGTAGATCACTCGTAGTTTACCTTACAAAAACTTAAATACTGAGATATAGTAATCGACTCTTACTTTCAAAAAATAATTCAATGTGACATCATCCTACCTACACATACATACAATCTCACCTGTATCACCGGAGCGTTAGGCCTTAGGCAAAGGTGAATTAGCACCCACATTTCACTAATAATTAAATTCGATCCCACGTAATAGGGGGTGAGCCTATTGCCGTCTGTCTGACACTATTGTACACTCAAGCCATGTATCGCCACGACGAAGGATCGCAAGCCAAGCTGCCCGCATACGAAGGCAACTCGGGAGTCGGAGGTCGATGAACGACCTCCGCCCCCCATGAGCGCAGGCCTGGGGGTGACTGATGGAGCCGCCTGTTACCCTGGCAGAAGCAGGCCGCGGCGGCGCGCGTTTCCGGGGACGAGTTGGGGACTCTATGGTCCCCACACCCGAGGAGTCAGATCGTGAGAGATGACCCTGGGTCGGCCGGGGTGCAAGGGATATGCCTGTCAACCTCACCTTCGGCAACCAAAAACGACCCACAGGCGGCGTGTGTTTTGGTCGGTTCGAGTCCGATATAACCTCTTCCACCGGCTCCGGTGGAGAGATATGCGTGGGGATTTGGCGCACGTAAAAAAAAGCCATGTAACGCCTTATACGACACTGCATTGGAAGATATAGGGTGGTACAAATTCTACCCTGCCAGAAACCACGCAAGAATCATCCTACTTAGCACAATATTATATCCGCGATGTTGAATACATATTGCCACGACTAATAAAAGTCAGACTCCAGTCACGCGATATTTAGTTACCAAACATTACCTAAAACTGGGCATCAATTTCATTTCACATTACTGTTATTCTAGAAATCAAATAGTACGAGATAGGGTATTAAAATACCATGGTTAGGAAGCAAGTCATGATTGGAAGAATGATCGATGCTACATATATCCGTATAATATTTCGGAGCGTATTATAGTATGTACTATCATTGTTTACCGTTTGGGGCTAAGCTGCGAACTGCGGACATGACCAAGCTACTTTCCAACTGGAACATATCTCGACAGTACAATCATTACCCTCCCTCGGACCGTATTATCATTCGTACAAAAGCCCTCTCTACGAAATAGCCAACGATCAACATCTAAAAGAATTTTTGCAAAAATTTTGCCATCAATCTTCCCCGTGCAAAAAGCCAAGCAGGACTAGACACTTGATTTATTTGAATATTAGCTAGCCATGTTTTCGGCAATGGTTCGTATCTGCAGAGAATGCGAACACTGATTAGAACTGTTTTATACTATGTAATCAAACGTTTATTCCTTTAAACGTTTATTTTTTGCACTTTTAATCTCCTAATGGTTTGCTGGGAGAAAACTCAATATTGAGTTAAGCTCGCCTTTGTACATCAAGATGTATCTGTGATTGCCTGTTAGTGTATTATTTTCTTGTGTACAATAAAGAATTTAAAAAAATCATATATCCTTGGTAGCGAGAGTATTTGTCGACATAGCTAAGTCATAGGATAGTGAAACAATCACATAACCCATCAGTCAGTCCAGCTCAACGACTTGGGTAGTTGTTTTTCAGTCATTTCATTGGATGCTGGCATTTAATGAACGGCCTAAACGTTCAATTACTTGACTAATTTAACCAATTAGCTGTAACATTATCAACACATTTCATAACATAACTAAAAATTAACTCACGCCTATATCCCCTAAGGGGTAGGCAGAGGTGCTAGCACCCACATTTCGCCAGTTTATGTTTAGGTCCCAATGTAATAGGTGGCGAGCCTATTGCCAGTAACCGGGCACTTATAAACCTGCGATAAATATACACATAACTTCGAAAAGCATCGAAAAGTCATTGGTGTGTGCAATGGTAAACCTGGGATTGAACCCGAGACCTCGTCTCAGCAGTCCATTACCCATACCACTAGGCTACCACATTTCACACTGTTATATTTTTAGTCGTCGTTGGATGTTATAACAGTTGATAAAAGAGGGCTATTAAATTACTTCTGTGATCGAGTGTCCTCGTACGGTGCCAGTATGTCTAGTGTTGTTAATAATGAACTGTAAAAAAGAATCAGGACTATTGCGAACCTAACTCATAGATGTTCCATATAACAACATTTATGTATAATGTATGATTTGAGGTTGACATGGTCATTCATATTATTAGTGTAAAACTAGCCGGGTTATTTACCATGTTTATTATTTTTGCGGTATATACATTTATGTACTTAAGTAATTATTATATATAAATACACTAGCATAAAATATAATAGATATAAGAAGTGAAATTAGAAAAATTACACGTAAAAAGTTAAAAAAAATAATCTCACATGCACTTATTTATACACCACGTTATTTATTTGCAGTTATTTTTCGAGAAACAGCTATCACTTTTTTTTTTGTCTTTACTAAACCAATTTTTTTGTTGTGTTAAAAAGGAATAATGAGATAAATTACTTATTTAGTAGAAGGCGACATATCTTAATGATAGGATAAATACACAGAATAGCAGTCATGATCGTGAAGCCATATAAAATACGACAATGGCATAATTTAATTAATATTTATCTTTTACGTGTGACGATTAGCACTGGCACTGTGGCCTAGCTTATATTATTTGAATGACATTCCACAAGCCATATTTACTTAATCCGATTAACCTTAACAGGTTTCACATTTATGCAAATACTAGGTGTGTTCGCGACTTTGTCTGTGTGGGTTAAATCTGACAACTGGTTTTTTATATTTTAGTGAGGAATCATAACACATTTACGGCCTTTTAAACACACACTCCACACTGACACCTGTTATTCATGGCATTACTATTTTATTTTTGTGTGTGTTTAATAAACGTATTTTCTTTCTTTCTTTCTTTCTTTCTTTCTTTCTTTCTTTCTTTCTTTCTTTCTTTCTTTCTTTCTTTCTTTCTTTCTTTCTATTGCTCGGAACGTATATCTTGGATAGAATGTGCTCTTTACGCGCAGTACACGTTTCTCGGGGTTTATCCAAACATAGATTATTATACGGCATCTGTGGCGTAGCGGTAGAACGTTCGACTGCTACGCAGGAGACGCGGGTTTGATTCCCGCTCAGTGCAAATATTTATATGCACGAATACGTATATTTGCATTGGTCTGGGTGTTTCTATTTATGATATACTAGCACCGCGCCGCGGTTTTAACCCGCGTAAATCCTGATCCCATGGGAATATCGGGATAAAAAGTTGCCTATGTTGCTCACGAAGAATGTAGCTTTCTAATGAAGAAAGAATTATTAAAATCGGTCCAGTAATTTTTGAGTTTATTCGTTACATACAAAAATACAAATCTTTCCTCTTTATAATATTATATATTATATTATTATTATTATTACTATAGTATAGATATGTACTTACAAAAAAAAGTATTTAAGTATGTTTATCCGCATTCTAGATTCCATAACACGAGCTAGTTAAGCTATGCTTATTATGGGTCTAGAGATAGCGTTGTGTATAATGTTGTGGTTGTTGTTGTAGATATATTATTGCACAACAATCCGTGCGCGTCAGGGCCTCGTTTTTCTCGCGATTTAGGTCCAAGATATTATATGCCGTGAGTGATATAAACTGCTTTAACTTTATAACAACTATTTGCAAGAAAATTCTGTTTGAATTCAAAACTACCCGGAACAAACGGATAGACCGACAAAAATTTACAAATTATTATTATTTTGATTTAATATTTTTTCTAAAATAAATTCCATTGGTCAAATCTGAAACTCGTCAAATTCAATTTCAATTCAAGTACTCATTATGCATGTATTAAAAGTATTATTAAAAGCTACATATTATTTTAACTGCTGGTTAAGCTGGTTAAGAAACTAGTTATATAGTTCGCATATAAATTACATACCTATCTACGACTATTATAAATGTGAAAATTTGAATGGATAGGTATTTGTAACTTACCTAATAACGCTAAAACGGCTCAACAGATCTAGATGCTATTTAGCACAGACAGCACAGAAACTCTCTGTTTTTACAGGGTCGGCAGCACGAGTGTGTCTAGTGGTGTTGCCCATGTCCATAGGTCACGGTTACTATCAGGTAGGCTATGTGCTTGTCTGTTACTTAAGCGGTATAAAAAAAAAATGGATTTAATTTTGCGTTTTTTTCGGGAATGCGTTCCTGTGGTTGGTCGTGATAAGGTATTAATATTTGTACAGGTAGAGCCGCAGACAACATGCCCATTACCTCTGTTCTCTGTAACGTGTTTGCACTTAATCAACACGCAGCTTATCACCCTTAAATAAAGGTGACTTTAAAATAACATGACTTTTGATCAACATGGTCATTAAGAGGTGTTCTAGCGCACTTTAAAAACGTGAATTGAGGCTATAGGGAACCACCAGTTAATATCGATATCACTAATGCCTTGATCACACGCACCGAGTGGACCGGCGAGACAGTGGGTTTGGCCGAGTGCGATGTACATGCGAAGCACTCGGCGCTTTGTTCACACATACCGAGCATTGGCTGAGTGCACTGTCTCGCCCATTCGCCCATGATCAAGGCGTAAGCAATCGAGAGATGCCAACCAGACTATTACGAGTAGTACTATCTGACTAATGACGTGATAAGTTCTTTGTGTACTCTCTCTAAACGGAATTCCACCGCCTACGGTGAGAGCATTGGCCAAACTTGCCTGCATTTAAAGCGATTCTTTTCTAGGTTACATATAGGCTTTGCCAGTATAGCTTCCGTGTCTGAGCACTGTAAAATTTTAACTTCCGAAGTTTCACTGTGTTAGCTTTGAATGGTGATAAGACGTAGAAAGTAACGAGTATAACAACGTCCTTCCTTACCACGCGCGTAGGTCATGACACATTACTATGAGGTACTTTTTTATACCCTAAAGATTTCTGTGCTTCATTCAACTGCTACGTAAGGGACCGTAGGTTCGATTTCCGCTTAGTGAAAATGTTAGTATTCATGAATATGTCTAGTATATTATATCTTATCATAAAAAATCAGTTAATAAAATAAATGATAAAAAAATAAAAATAATAATACCCGATTGCTGTCTAAAAGTTTGTTAGCAGGCTGTACCCATTTGCCAATCATAAACCGAAAGAAACTTAAACTTTTTAGTTTTTGACATTTGGGACTGAGTTTTTTTTATACCACTTAGTTGGCAGACAAGCACACGGCCCACCTGATGGAAAGTGGTTACCGTGGCCTATGGACGTTTGCAACACCAAGGGAGTCGCACTCGCGCTGCTAACCCTGTAAGCACAAGAGTTTCAGTGCCGTCAGTGTAAAAGACAAAGCAGGACAAGCTTTTGGTCTTCCCACCGACAGTACCAAAACTCTTTCAGTAAGCTCTGGTTACTCTACTCACCACCGGGAACACAACACGAGATTATTATGGCTGTGGTATCCTGTAGGGTGGAGGTACTTCCCTAGTCGGACTGCTTAATTGGACAGAAATACTCTCGTGTCCTACCTACATGTATTTGGAACAAATTGCATCGTAATTTAACATTCAACTCTACCCTTTAGGCTGTACTGTGCGATAGGTAAACAACAAATTTTTCCAACAAAGTTATGAAACTAACAATTTACATATTATGCAATATGTAGATTAAAAGTAGGGAAACAGGAGGTAATAAATAATACATGTTTCAAATTAGTGCATAACTTATGGCACTGCATTTAATACTTATACCTACTATCTACACAAATAAACAAAAACAAAGTCATATCAACCCTACCTAAGTATTTATTTAAAACAGGTTTTAATATCAGTATCAATATAAACGGGATATTTAACATGTTTCATTATTTTAAGTTTCCGATATTTCGTCCCGAGTAAATATCCCGTTTATTTTGATACTGATGTGAGTGACCATGATAGTATAAATAGCTTTTTAATAATAACATAAATAATATGAGTCTATATACCTGCTATTCTTATAAGGAATAAAAGCACATTTTAAAATGTACTATTACCTCTGTGTTAAACTTTATCTAAATCCGTTAAGCAGTTTTTGTAGGCATGTTAACGAACTTTATTTTTTATACTATTTAAATGGCAGACATGCACACGGCCCAACTGATGGGAAGTGATACGGACGTATGCAACACCAGGGGTGTTACACACGCGCTGCCAACCATGAAGCAGCTACAATATGGGTGAAGAACCCCATATTGTAGCTGCTTGGGATAACCGCAGCAGGGAGGTTATTTCCACAGTTTGATTGTGCGTGGGATGAAGTTTCTTTCATACCGCACAGTGCGCACCGTCTCAGGTCACAATGTATAAGGATGAATTCTCTGTCTATGGCGAGCGGTGCAATGATAGAATGTAGCTGTTGGCATCATGTCAAACAATTCATCTGAGCAGAAACCATTGTATAAGCGGTAGAACACACATAGCGAGGCAAAGCCCCTCCTAAGGCTAAGAGGTTCAACACTACCTGCGAGTATGGGATTGTCAACCAGCCTCAACGTCCGTCTTTGCACCGAGTCGAAGGGGTCAAGCTTGTATGTAGGCGCTCCAGAAAAAAAGGTGACAGCAGTACTCCATTGACCTATGCCTTGTAAAGAAGGAGTTGCTGCCCCGCAGTGAAGTACTGCTTCGCTCTGTTGAGCACTACAAGTCTCCTTGATGCCACCTTAACCTTGTCCTCTAAATAACTCCAGTACTGGGCGTCTCTGGAGGAATCGACACCAAGGATCCTGGTATTCGAGGAGATGATAAGCGGTGCCCAGGAATTCCTGGGCACCGCTTTCCGGCACTACAATGAATGAAGTTTTCTTAGCGGTGAATACACATACTCTCACAAATATACATCCATCCATTCGTACAAACATTCTTCAGTCATTCACTTCACACTAAATGCGTTTTAATACATGTAAACTTACGAAAACTGTAGTAGTTTGGCAATTAGGACATGGTACAAATTCTTAATTTTACATAATGGTGGCCCTTCACATGGCTATTTATATTTGCGTATTTGACAAACAATTACCATGTGAAGACAGTGTATTTGACAAAGCATTGACATTTGTATATGACATAGTATGGCGATCTCCGATGGCGTTACCTTAGTTGGTGCTTGTTTTAAAGTCTATAATCATGTGTTTCTTACATCAGACTGTCAGAGGTCCTGACGGATACCTCCCCACTGGAGCCAGTGGAGGAGGTTATGTCGGACTCGAACCGACCAAAACGCACGCCGCCTGTGGGTCGTTTTGTTTCCTAAGGTGAGGTTGACAGGCATATTCCTCGCACCCCGGCCGACCCAGGGCCATCTCTCACGATCTGGCACTCTCTTCGGGTGCGTGGGGACTACAGAGTCCCCAATTCGTCCCCGGAAACGGGGAGGCGCGTAAGTGATGAAAGAATAGTTGAAGAACAGAAATTGCTTCCCTACATCTAGCTTTTGAAGTGCAGGGCTTTAATCTGAGGACGTTTCTTTTTACACTGAAATGCAACTACACAGTGTCATTGTTTATTCTACAGAAGACTTTTCCTTTATTTACTAAAAAATTGTATGAAATTTAACTGCAATACAGCACCAGCGTTAACGCGCCACCTATCAGCATAAATAAGTAGTGCACCTCCTCTTTGACGAATATAGCCAATAACAAATACGTTCAAGTGAAAAGTTAGTTAGTTCTTTTTATAAATTCTGTACGACTAGTAATATGTATCTACCTTTTAACAGTAGACAAAATGTGACAATTCTCATCTGAGATCTATTTAAAGTGAATACATGTTTGTGAAGTAAGTTGTATTAGTCTGTATTGCATATTTGCAAGTATGTCAAATATTGTACCAAATACAACAAACGCCCAATAGCAAACACAAATAGCCATGTGAAGTGCTGCCATAAGAAACTGAAGTCTGACACTAAAAATATTATTAGGTGACTCGTTCAAAGAAAGTAATTCTATTAAATAATTTTAATTAAGTACTAACTTTCGTAAGCTATTAAAATGTAAAGTACAGTTCAGAAGTTTAATTGCTTCATCATTTTTATATCAGTTAATATTCCAGTAATTATTTTAATTTGCAAATTGCAGTGAGCAAGCTTTTTTTAAATTATTTGCGTGGCACGTAGAAAGTTTAACTGCTACGCCGTAGGTCGCTGGTTCAATTTCCGTTCATTGCAAATATATTTACATATATACATATAATCACGTCTTTATCCCCGGAGGGTTAGGCAGAGGTGACTTAACACTCACTTTTCACCAATCATCGAATTTGGGCCCACGTAATAGGGGATAAGCCTATTGCCGTCTTGCGGACACTATTGTTGATTCAATCCATGCATCTGAAGCTGAGTCTAGGCTGTATATATATATATATATCTGTCTGATGTAAAACAGCCCTATTCCTCAGTCGCCTTGTACGATACCGCATGGGAAAATATGGGATGGTCCAAATTCTACTCTGCCGGAAACCACGCGGCTTTTTATGTATGAATATCTATGTATATTTACATTGATCAGTGTATTTTAAAAATGTATCTAGGTATGTATATCTGCATTCTAGAACCATAACACTAGCTTATTCAGCTATGTCCACTATGAATCTATATAGTACTATGTAGAATTTCCTAAAGTATTTATTCATTTCAAAGCAACGTTATAGTTAAACCCGCGTCCACACTACTCTAATTTAAACCATTACACAACACAGGGTAACTCTCACGAGAATGCACACTATATAACGCCACAGGCAAAACAAATGTTACACGACAAATACGAAACACACATGTCACACAAAGAATAGACCGGTATGGAGCTCAGCCATTGTTAACGTATTGTAAAGTCGCCTGGCTACTGGTGAAATAAATCTGATGTAAATATCTGTTCTATATTTTATAGCAAACCCGTGGACTCGCCATTAACTTTGCACAGACTTATGCATTTTTTATACCACTTATGTGGCAGACATCCCCACGGCCCACCTGATGGAAAGTGGTTACCGTGGACTATGGACGCGTGCAAAACCAAGAATTACACTCGCGCTGCCGACCCTGCAAGCATTGAGTTTCTGTGCCGTCAGTATAAAGACAAAGCAGGACAAGATTTTGGTCTTTCCACTGACAACCCAAAAACCCTCCAGTGAGCTCGCCAGCCAGAGGGCTACCCTACTCACCGCCGAGAACACAACACGAGGTTATTATAGCCGCGGTATTCTGTAGGGCAGAGGTACTTCCCCAGTCGGACTGCTCAATAGGACGGAAATACCTTCCGTGCAAAATTACCTAAATGATATAGGTAATTAAACTATTATGGTCACTCACATCAGAATCAAAATAATCGAGATATTTACCACGTTGCATTGTTTCGAGTTTCCGATATTTCGGCGCTCGATATCGAAAACTCGAAACAATGCAACGTGGTAAATATCCCGGTTATTTTGATACTGATACCTACATAAATGATGATCCTATGGTCCACTGGACAGACCACCTGGGTATCGGTGGCCTCAGGTGGTCTCTCCAGTTGGACAGTGGGCAAGTAACCGTGTTAACCGGATTAAGCAAATATAGATACAGACAAAAGCGGAGATTTTTAGCCTCCGATGAAAAACGAAGGGAGTTACTAATTAATTTGACCTATTTATTTGCGTATTTCATATTGTAGATGTACACTGTCTGTGGTATTTCTTATTCTAAAAAAGAATTCTAGTGACCGAAATTACTAGTAGGTATGTAGGTAACCTAACCTAACCCCTAACTAAATACCCCAACCCACTTCTAACACATACAAGTGTATTAGGAGAGGGTTCATGTCCATATCATATCTCTCATAATAGTTCGCAAACAGATGGACCGATTTTAAAATAAAGCCTCGAATCGTTCCAATATCGTGTCGGAATGTTTTCCCAGCTAGAGGTCCTCTAACACTTATTACAACTTATTTCAAAGTCTTCTTATTTTAAATTTATCTTAGTAAAAAAAAGAAATTGCGATAGGCTGGAATCAAAGACCCTGACCTAAAAACAAAAAGACCTAAATAAAAACACATTGAATAAGTGACCCTGATCGTCAAAGTACAAGTTGTGGATGCAGCCAAGATTCAAACGAAGTAGAATATGAAAAGCAACATTTGTTAATGGTGTTTATAAATGAATCAATGTTTTGTCTGGCCAACGATGATACTGACGGACGATAGAAAAATGTCGTTCACTAAAAAATAATGCTCTAAAGAATGTGTGTGTGATTCACCACTACGAACATTATTTTTAACAGTTTTTGAAACTATCGCGGTGTGTATTCATAACCCTAACCGTTATATAATTATGAAATTTTTTAACAGTTTTAAATTTAAAAACTAATGTCTGGCAGGAGTATCGACTAGAAAGCGAGGTAGACTTGGGCTCCGAAAACGTGGTGAGCTCCATATGCAGCAGCATATACAAGCAGATTTATTTTTAATTTCTTAAATTAACCAATAATAAATACTCGTAACATGGTGAAATTACTACAAGGTGATTATTTCATTCATACGTACGAAACGTTTTGGTAAATCTTGCAATGTGTGTACGGCTAAAAAGTGAACTCCCTGCCTTAGTCACAGAATAAAGTGTCTGTTTCCGGAAATCATCAAAGTATAATATAAATAAAATACAGTTACCTCTTGGTAAGCGCGTTTTATAATAGACTACATTATCACTTATCAGCAGGTGAGATTGAGGTCAGACGTAAGCCTAGTTCAAAGAAATAGACATTCTAATAATGTACGTATGAAAAAATATCTCAAAATTTTTAATAGTTTGTGACAGGCGTAATATAAATACCAGACACAAAAACAATCAAAAGACCATTAATAAGACTAGTCATTCTCTTCAGGGCAACTGTATACGCTTTTTAACAAACTGTCTAATGAAATTAGGAAATAAATAAATAGGGAATAATAAAGGGAACAGATTTAACAAACTGACTAATGAAATTAGGCATTGAATTTAAAAATGTTGTAAAGAGTAAATTGTGCCAGAAAGGCTATTATAAAATTCAAGAATCCAACTTAGATGATAAACAAGCTTGGAAATAAGGTGTTCGCTCATACTATGCTACTCAAGTAAATTATTATATTTAGACTAAGTAACTTAGTAAATGTTTGTAAATAAACCAAAAAAAATTACCTATCAATCAATTAAATGCATAAACCTATTAGATAAAAATGAAATGAATATCCCACAAAGAGAACCTAATTAACACTCAACGTATAAAATTTTTATTTAAGCATCCAAATATCGTACAAATTAACCCCTTTCTGAAGACAAATATTTTGTTTTAATAACCAAAGCTTAAGTATCTTTCAACGATGTTCGGTGAACACCATCTCAACGAGGTCTGTCGAGTGTCTTAGCATCGGTCATATCGGGCAGATAATTGATAGAGGTCGACGCGATACAAGCAGTCCGAGGGCCAGTTTCCTAACTAGCTTTGTAGCAGCAAGCTCCGGGAGCAATTAGGCGAAAGGGGGAAATTGCATCTCTTGGGGACAGCTCACAAATTGCCTAAAGCGTCAGTAACTTTGAGCTGAAATGACAATTTGTATTCAACTATTAGTTTTCTGTTTCTGTGTCAATCGTTACTGAATTTAGGAGTGTTTATTTGCTTGTACCATTTTTTTATCTATCATTTTGAGAATATCAGTTCTTTACATTTAGAAAAGTGTTGTAGGTTCCTACTTTCTTGTAAATCATTAAGGAAAGGAAGAAAGGATCCCTGGAGTATATATTTCGCTACAATATATTCTTGGTTCAGTGTTATAACGGGCGAGTCTATTACAATAAAGCGTGTATTTTTTATTTTCAAGACGAAGCCTATATCCCCGAAGGGGTAGGCAGAGGTACTAGCACCCACATTTCGCCAGTTTATGTTCAGGTCCCAATGTAATAGGTGGCGAGCCTATTGGCATTAACCGGGCACTTATAAACCTGCGATAAATACACACATAACTTCGAAAAGCATCGAAAAGTCATTGGTGTGTGCCATGGTAAAACCTGAGATCGAACCCAGGACCTCGTCTCAGCAGTCCATTACCCATACCATTAGGCTACCATGGTTTTATTTTAAATTGAAAGAATGAAAAGTTTACTTTTAAGTAATTATAGTGTACGCGAAGTAGGTAAATCATCGACCTAATTGATAAACGAAAACTAAAAGTACCAGACAACTAAACGTAAAGGTTCACGTAATCTAAACGTAACTATAGTTAAGAGTACATCTCCTCTAACATCAGTATCAGAATAAACGGGATATTTACCATGTTTCATTATTTTGAGTTTCCGAAACTCAAAATAATGAAACATGGTAAATATCCCGTTTATTCTGATACTGATGTCAGTGACCATGATAGTTTAAATACCTAAATCTCCTCTAACGTTTAACAAAAGTATCTAAATAGGTTTTTTTTTTCAATTTACGTAAAACGCTATTTTCCCACTGGAAACATTAGCACAAATTTATATTTACGCTATAAAGATATTCAGAATGTAGAGCTATTTTATTATTTTATTACATCTGTATCATACATACATCAAGCTCTTGAGTATCAGTTCTGACATCAAGGTTTGACCGCACTTCCTAAAAACGACATTGGAGAAAATTAACGCGAAAGGTAAGTAGAAGTTCACAGGAAATATTTACATTTTTCGGCCATGCCAATGTGCCTATCTTAGTTGATTAATTTTTTCCTCGCAAATATATTAAATCGAAAAAATTGCCACATAAATCATGTAATGAAGAATGATAGATTTTACTTATTAGCCTCTCTAGTACGCATATTGTACTAAACGAAGAATCTATAAAAAACGGTCCTGGTCCACAGTATGTAGATATTGTTACACTAAAGTGATTTAGATATCCAACATTATGTCTCTGATATTTCTAAAATATTTTGTTTCTGAAAGATTTGTGCCGCGGTCGGCATTTGGCAGCAAGCCAGTACTTTAGCTGTTTTCTCCCTCATGACAACTTCTATAAGATAAAATAAAGCGCAGTCTTTGCATCTCAAAAACCATTACAAAATTGATGACACCCATAATTCTGTCCCTTGGCTCCAAAAATAACAAAGGATTACAAAATTTTCCGTTAGATTTTCTCAATTCATATTTATTCGGCTGCCATTAAAGTGCTTACGCATGCCTGTTTCTGTTTTGTTACAATCTAAGGTACACCCAAAAATACTTAATAATATTTACTCACCCGAGCGATATTTTTTGATATGTATTGAAAATTACTTTCAAAAAGTACGTGGTTTTGAAAATGACTGAAATACGCGCTACGAGAAGTTCTCGTTTCTCTACGATTAAGATGTGACTGATACAATTAAGCAAAAAACAACGTAGAGATGAATGAGAAATGCACGATAATGTGTAGTAACATGTGCAACGTGCGGTGTGAGAGCGCGTCGCGTACCTTGTCGCGAGTTTGCGAGCGCAGCGTTGCAGCAGTGCACTGACAGAGCGTAGGGCGACGCGAGCCGCCCGCCTGCTTCCGAGCGACTGGCGCCCGGGCCGCGCCGCGCCCGCCCCGCGCCACGCGCACGGCCTGCACCGGCACCACGCACCGCCACCGCCACGCGCCACGCCACGCTCCACTACCTACCCTCGTCCGGCCCGCAGCGGGCTCACGCACTACGCGATTATCGATGTGTTCTGCGAGATGTGTCGCGCGGCAGGGAGCAGGCGGCAGCGGGGTGCGGGCACGCACCGCGGGCGCGGGGAGCCGCTCCTGCGCGCTGCGTCACGCATCTGTCTCGACGCTTTCTTGCGTGCTCCCGCAGCCCGCCATCTGCAGAGACGTGCTCGGGCGCGCCGCGGGCCGCCCGCTCCGGTCCGCACAGCCTGCACAACCCGCGCCCCTGACACCACATTGCGACGGTGTTAATGCCCTCCACCTAGTAGAATTACATCCGTAAACTCGACAGAGCTAAAACTTTTATATCTTTAGAGTACATATACATGATCTCTTATGGAGAAGGAAATATTGTGGTTATTATGAAAGGAAAACAAAATTGATGCATATACATATGCCAACGCTATCTACTGTTTATTATCTTCATCCCCCTATATTACAGCCATAAAACCATTTGTGCATGATACAGCTACTGCTTTTGGCTAAATCAGATGATTCTATCTAACTAATTGGATGGATTTCAAACAATAGCACCTACAATATGGGGTTCTTCAAGAGAGGTATCAGAAGGTTTCTTCATGGTCGGCAGCGCGAGTGTAACATCCCTGGTGTTGCATACGTCCATAGGCCACGGTAACCACTTTCCATCAGGTGAGCCGTGTGCTTGTCTGCCACCAAAGTGGTATTAAAAAAATAGTATGTACTCGTATATATACCTACCACAATATGATTAACATTTAATACGTTTAAGTAACTTAACTATATCAAGAAAATAATTACCTAACGTTTCATATTACGAAGTTAAAAATAAAACAATAACTTACAAAATTCGATGAAACTAATTTTATTATCCTATTGATATTTTGAGTAGTGGAATGGAATAAAAGGCCCTTGAAGAGAATTGGTTCTAGCCACACAGAATAGCGAACATCAATCACGGCTAGAACCAATTCATACGATATATTTGTTATTCAGACGATAGTTCACCCCGGAATAGAGAAGTAGTCAACACTGCTGGATTATAAAATAATTACGTACCTACATAGATAGAAAATATCGTTCACTCCTTTTGCGCACTGCTACTGCAATAGATAAAAAATACCTGCGGATAACCACTTTCGATCTAACCCTATTCGCTCCCCCAATCGTTTGGCTTACCCTTAATTGAGTTATAGGAACGGGGAATCTAGTTTAAGCGTTACCGTGATTACGACTTAACCCACCTAACAAAACGAATAACTCGAGTATTATGCTCATAGTTTTAACGTAACATAGCATTTTTTACTTTCATTGAACTTTCGAGGCAATTAAAAGAAATGTTCTTCAAGTGAACATGAAAACAATGAAAAACAGAAATGAAAAAAGAAGAATATTATTCTGGGTATCCATTTATTTCATCGCACCCGGTATTTGGTTCCACCACCAATTAACCAATCAACCAAGATAAAAACGTATTTTGTCAATCATCTCAACCATCGTCTTTCAAGGACATCCACTGCTAAATATAGATCAAAGAGCAGTGTTACGTGACCTCCTTCTAATTTAGATATCATAACCGCCCGCGTGAAATTCTGATCCCGTTTTCTGCAACTGTGGGAAGAGGAACCTATCCCAGAGATTAATAATGTGTTATAGTGTACTGCGTGTTATTTATTCATTTTGTCATATCTCTAGTTCTAAGCAACAAAAAATAGCGTCAAGTAGGTATCAGTCAGCAGTTTTTGCGTCCATCGCCAATAAACAAACAAGAATAATGAATTATATAATAAATAAATAAATATAAATAGATAGCGTAGATTAGTAGGACAGTATTGGTGGATTTAACCTGGATTATCAAATTTATCAGAATCGTAACTGGATTTCTCCTGAAATGTGGATTTTGGGATGAAACTGAATGGTTTGAAATTGTTTGTTAAACCCGTACCGAAAGCAAGTCTCGCTAGGTTCTAAAGTGTTAAAGTTTAATACTTGGGAGTTCAGCAAGTTATAGCATTTAGATTGTATTGAACCAGTGAAAATAATTGCGATCGATTTAAATTAGATACTCTCAAAATTGTGTCTACATCTTCATTGGAGTATCAATCCTAGTGGCATCAAAAGTTTGGACTTTGGAACACGGAATTCAGTCTCCTATATCTCCCGATTGATACATATTAACTTTTACGGGACCAACTGCCGTCTGTATCCCAAACCTCGAGAGGAAAAGCTGCCCCAGGGCCTCATTAGTAATAGAATAGAATCGTTTTATTTGTTCAAAACATGTGTGAACATACAAAAGCATGCAATAGGTCGGTAATAATTTATATAGTCCAATCATATTTTGCCCCATATAGCGGCGTACAAATATATGCGTTACGAGACGCTTAGTCAGAAGATTTGCTGTAATTGCTTGCAATTTTCATTAACAGTTCAATAATCAATATGTAATGTAATGTCAAATGGATTTAAAAATACAGTAGAAATGTCAATATCTTATCAATAATCATGTCAAATATTAAAATACAATAAAAAATAAGTAAATAAGTAAGTTTACCACGTACCAGCTTCCCAGTAACATTAGGTTTGCCTTAAAATCTTGGTGATTTGTATGTTCTCAATGGCGCGGGCGTGAGTATAAGAGTGTTTTTATGCACAGCCCACAACGGAAATACGATTGCGTATTTACCTACAATTTTAAATGATCAAGTGTAGTTTCATCCTCACGTCCGTTACGTACGTTCCTGATGAATCTGAGACGATGTATGAACGCAGTTGTGAGGCTCTCTCTTGCACTGCACCCGTGCGTGCTTCCTACCAGCGGGATCCACCTAAAATTTTTCATATGAAGTTGTATGTAAAAGTGCAATCGTATTTCTTTTGTCTACTCATTTACGTTGATATGCTCATTACAAATAAAAATATTTCCTAACAGGCAGAAAACGGGTCAATGTACGCAACTGGTACATCAATATGTCCATAATGAGGAACGTTATTATTCCAACAACATCCCGAAAACGAGGCGTCGCAGACTGACAATAAATTCACATGCTTGTCAAGCATTTTTGATAGTCTAGGGACCCCATAAATGTCTTATGGCCACATCAGTAAGACTGTAAAAGGCCACCCGCCACCGTCAGTTAGCCGATAGCTTATTGGACGAGAGTGGATATCTTTTTAGTGTAATAATATTGTGTGTCGCACTTTCTGCTCCCTAGTGTTCATTAATCCGTACAGAAACTGATATTAAAAGTGCCACTAAACATCCTGTTTTATTATTATCTTTTTTTTATCGTGCTAAAATCCCCACGGATACCGAGTTGGTGGGGGAGGTTATGTCGGACTTGAACCGACTAAGCTATTACTAGCGTGACGTTCGCAGTCATATCCGATGTTCCACAAGAGCAGCCCCAGGACCGACCCGGTGTAACACCGCAAAACTGTTTTATTATTATCAAGGCAAATTCATTGATCTAATACATTAGAAGAGGGTATAATAGAGCATATAAAATCAAGTGAAAGTGTCTTTTTATCAATCTTTAATAAATAAAATAATGGTCCTATGTTTCTAAAAATGAAGATAATATAGACTGGTTCATTATCATCATTAATTAGCCTATTGCGGTCCACTGCTGGACGTAGGCCTCTCCTAATGTGCGCCAATTCTGTCATAGATGGATAAAGTACGTAATATATATTTTTGCTTCTAATCCATTGATTAAATATTTAATACACAATCATCTAGCTCCTTGATAAAAATATATTTTATATCTTATATTAATATCTATCAAGTTCGAGTATAAAAGTTTCGGATAGAAGTTTTAAGGAATAACATTGGCGTCACGCTAGCTTCCGTGTATATTTTCAAGCTGTAACAAGTGATGATATCAGGGAACTAATTATATTTATTGGTGATTAAATTATTATTATCTACGTTTCTTTTTTGGTTTCTCGTCAGAATCTTCAGAACCTTCAGATTTCTTGGGTTTCTTTTTCTTCTTCGGTAGAGGCGGGCCTTTAAATCGCACAGTTAATTGCACGATTCGCTCCGCTTCTCTTATACCGCTTAAGCGGGCTCCAGATACCGTCGCAAAGTGACCTGGTACTGTTGCTTCGCCAGCAAACAATAGCACTGGAGGTATTGGTTCTGTAGGCCCTGGCAAGGGGCATGCTAAAGCACGCTGTGCAGTACCGTCAGAGCCAGCTGCATCATAAGAATAAGCACCGCGAAAGAACGGATCTGAACTCCAATGCGACCGCAATATTGTTCTCGGATATGGTATAGATGAATTACCAGTGCAATTGCGCAAAACTGCTGTCAATCCCTCAGCTACATCTCTGTCGCAGAGTCCCTCCATTGTCATAGCTTCTGGACCAACCACCATGGCGCACAAAACGTGCTTACTATTTGGTACGATTTCTATGTTAGTCAAACCCCGGGTCCAATCGCAATTACAACACATTTCACATTTATTAAAATCAAAATTTAAATGGCCTTTGTGCCAGAACCAAAAAGGACGACAATATTCCAAATAAATTTTGTTACAATTTCCAAATCCCAGACAGCGCATAGCATCGCATTTAGATCCAGGGAGCGCTGGACAAAACATTTTTACTGCATTCTCATACAACACGCCGAGAGACACAGTTACAATAACGTAATCACAAGGAAATTCTTCACCATCAGAAGTAGTAACTATGGCCCGATGACCAGACTTGTGGGATGTTCCCCAGTAGACACAATTCACGGGTTTACAATATCGAATGGCCCCTTCAGGAATCTGTCGCAGTATTGGAGCCAATATGCCTACTAATCCCAAGGGAACACGTACTACTCCTCCAGGCATGTTCATAAAACAGCCGCAGTGGTCGGCGCAAAGCATCGCCGTGTCATCTCCGCACCTCGCGCTGAGCATGTGCGATAGTCCAAACATTATTCTAGCAGCATCATGTTGTTGATCATCGGGAAAACCATGCAATTCTTGTTGTATACGTAAACTCATAAAATTTATTAAGGAGCCTTGTTGTTTATTACCTCCAAGGCAGTATAACTCTGCTGCTTCTTGCTCTATCTGGCGAAACTTATGATATGCATTGATTGTTGGTGGAAATGCCATTTTCCCACAAACTATTCTTTGGAATAGACCACGTGTATGTTCTGCGCCAGGTACTCCAGGACGAGGTGGCTTTTCCATTGTACTCATTGTATAAAGGGGATGTGTAAATGCATTATCAGCTTTCCAGTGTGAACCCAATTCTGCAACTATATCACCAAGCCAACAGGATTGTATTCGACCACCAGGTCTGCAAATAATCGGGAAATAATATAATCTATCTACTGAAATTTACGTCTCAATTCTACTGAATTATTAGATAAATTACAATGGAATAATTCAATGTGCTAACCTCTCATAAGCTTCGAGTACTACTACGTTAGATATGCCTCGTTGGGTGAGACGGGCGGCTGCTGAAAGACCTGCCATGCCTGCGCCGATAATTACGACTCGAGGTTCTTCAAAACATCTGTTTGCATTACATGGATCGATGGCACATATACCTCTGTCTTCTAAATCGGGCCCGCAGTCGAATGGCATGAGCGGACTTTTGACTTTTGACATGCTTATAAGGGAAAAAATTGAATAAACATTCGTAACTTAGCTGATAAATAAATGAGACTACTTATACACAGTTAAAGTTTTAATATAATTATTTTGTATACCATCTCGTCGAAGTTCCACGCCATGGTTTAGGAAAAATTAATGAATTTCTACGGAGAATTTTAATTACTGCCATAAAACGATTGTAAAGATTTTCACCCACTGAACAAAAATTTCATTACATGTCTGAAAGAATATCTGTCAAGAGACTGTCATTGTAATAGGTATACGTTTATTAACTATCTAAGAATGTCTACGGTTATTGCAATGATTTATGAAATTATGTTTATTGTACTAAACTCTATGCTGCTTAAATTGTCTAAGGAGATTAAATACGTTTTGGAGCCCAAGCCAACTTCACTTGCAAACTGATACAGATACTGATTGACAGACGACCCAGCTGTTACCATAAAAGTCATAGGTATACTCCAAGCTGATATCCAGCTATTCGTGTGGTGACGGAGAAAGAAGGCCATCTCATCCGAATGGTGTCGTTAAAAGGGAGTAACAGAAAAATACGAACACGATATCACTGCGAGCGAAGGAAAACTCGATATAAAACAATGTACCATCTCGTCTGATCAGTGTAGAAACAGTTGGCGAAAGCAAACAACGAGAGAGGCGTATGTCCAGCAGTGAACTGCGATAGGCTAGTTGATTACTCCAAGCTGAGAGGAGGAGAAGGTGTAAGCAGACCTCGTGAGTCAATGTGATTTTAGTTGTATTCCTTACTGTCGAGATATGGTTTGTTTATAAAAACTTTTAAAAAATCACTGGAGCAGGGTTGCTCGGGTACCTCCGCGGACGAATAGTGATGAATATATGTTGTATAAAACTTATCGCACTAAGATATAAATCTACTGTACACTTAGCTAATGTAACAAGAAACGCTTTTTTTTTTTTTTTTTTTTTTTTTTTTTTTTTTTTTTTTTTGCATTCTTACCAAAGCGCAAGCCAAGCGGTTTTAATGTTTTATTTGGCAAAAGTAACAATACCGCAATGGCGCCGCTTTGATTTTCCCACTTCGTCTTGCACGGCACACTAATTACTAAACCTCCACAAGGTTTCTTACTGTACACTGACTAATTTTTTTCTCGTTTAGTTTTATGTACTTTAATTTTATCTAGATGTTAGTCAGTAATAGGCGTAATAGCAGTAGGTACGATTTATATGAAAAAGAAAATATCATAATATGCTCTTCTTCTTCTTTTAATTAATGAGTTATGCTATCGATGTATCTATCGATTTTTTTATACCACTTAGGTGGCAGACAAGCACACAGCTCACCTGATGGGAAGTGGTTAACGTGGCCTATGGACGTATGCAACAACAGGGGTGTTACACTTGTGCTACCGAATATGAAGAAACTTTCTGATCTCCCTCTTGAAGAATCCATATTGCAGGTGTTTGAGAAAACTGCAGCAGGGAGGTCATTCCACAGCTTGACTGTGCGTGGGATGAAGTTACTTTCATACCGCACAGTGCACTCCGTCTCATGAGAGGTGCGATGATAAAATGTAGCTGTGGGCATCAGGTCAAACAATTCATCTGAGCACGAACTATTGTATAGGTGGAAGAACACACAGCGAGGTAAAGTCCCACCTTTTCTTTTAACGTGCGCACAATCCCCACGGATGTGCGCACGTTAAAAAAATGATACCTTAGTCGCTGATAAAAAGTTCAAGGAAAAAAGCTGACTTTTACCCTATTCCATCCATATATCCCTACTGAACTGAACTGACAAATATCAATAATAAAACAACAGCTATTTTAATAATTATCTAATCTAATTACATTATTATGCTTACAACAAACCGATCACATTTATAAAACTAAAAGATTCAGTGTAGCTAGAGATCACAATTTGCATCTTATTTTAATATCATTTTGTCAAGGCACGTCAGTATCTAAATATAAAAATATTTAGCGCTTGAGTTGAATGGCGAGTCTACCAGTCATGGTTCGTGGTTGAAGCACCGCGTCCAGAAACGGTCCAACATGTGGTAGAAGTGTCTGCTTACACCCAGTAAAGAGTGCTTCTCGTCTGTGTAGCTCTGTGGAAATGTTTAAAAATTATATTCGTATCATTCTTAGGTACTATTAAAAATACGACACCGTACTTACTATATATATATATATATTTGTAGATATTTTATTGACATGGTCATTCAAACTATTATTATAAAAGACAACGGGATATTTATCATGTGTCTGAGTTTGAGATCCAGTAGTTATGTAATTATGGCGCTTGCAACAACGCCGATATATTAGATAAACTCAAATAAACATGGTAAATATCCCGTTTACTTTTATATTGGTAGTACGAATGACCATGTCAATAAATGTTATTGACATGGTCATTCGTACATGTCAATATTACTGAAGTGAATAAAACTGTAGCATGCCATAAAACGCTTAGAAGAGGTAGGTAATTATAGACAAAAAATTGTTTCCATTTTGTTTTAAATATAATGCATGAAGAAACTTTTTCGATAAATGTAGTAGGTAATAAGCGTTATGAGATTCTTCAATAATTCTGTTTAATAGACCAGGCCCTCAATTCTACTAAAGCATTGTCATACCTCAGACACTGTACACTGTACAGGAGGTAGGATACGACGGTATTCCCGTCAGAATTGAACAGTCCGACTGGGGAAGTACCTCCACCCTACAGAATACCACGACTATAATAACCTCGTGTTGTGTTTCCGGCGGTGAGTAAGGTAGCCAAAGCTCACTGGAGAGTTTTTGTGCTATCAGTGGGAAGACCAAAGGCTTGTCCTAATTTTGTGTTCTGCACTGAAGGCACTTAAAATCTCTGTTCTTCCAGGGTCGGCAGTACGGATATGACTTCACTGATGTTACACACGTTCATAGGCCACGGTAACCACTTTCCATCAGGTGGGCCGTGTGCTTGTCTGCCACCTAAGTTGTATAAAAAAAAGACAATGTAAAAACTTTTATTACATTTTAGACTTTATTTTTGTACGTTTCAATAAATGAAAACAGTTTCATAACATTTTTCCTTTCACTCTGCAAAAAGCCTTTTAATTTTGGATTTAAACTGTATTGCTTTAAAGTCTAAAATTAAATGAATTTTTAGAAGTGTCCGTGGTATAACAGTGGATTTTTGCATTAGCAGAATTGAGGTCCAGGGCCCCGATTCTGCTATTTTTGTCATGTCAAACCACATCAGCGTGTATCAATAAAGTTTACAATTTAATAGCATTTTTTGCAGTGTCATTGGTATGACAGTGGTTTTGTTATGACGTAAAATTAGTAGAATGGGGGCCCAGAATTATTTATTTTATGAACAAGCAACTACAAGCTGATCTTTTCACATCTAGTTTATTTTTAAACCCGTTTATTGTGGTTACAGCAATAACGTTATCTGGCAGTAAGTTCCAATTGTGGACAACTCTGTTCCTAAAGAAGTGATGTGCGACCAGTGTGTCAGGGGAGCCCGCGTCAGTCGAAGGCTTTGTCTTATTACTTCGGTTCGGTCAGATTAATGTTCAAAAACTTTTCTGTCATAAGCGACAATTTCCAGAGTTCAAAAGCTTGTGACTTAAGGAACTCTGTATTCGAAGTTATAGCAAGCAATATAATTTTGATACCATCACTACGATATATTAAGCGATAAAAAGGTATGGACCAAAAGGCGGTCTCCGAAGTGAGAGCCACGGGTACGATCGGGACTCACGTGATAATAATCACTTATAGCTATAGCTTTATCCCTCTTGCAATATGATGTACTGCGAATATGACGTTATGAGAATGTGATATTTTGCTAATATGGTACTACGCATTAGAGCCACGGATACCACCCCCCTCGGCCACCAGTTATATCGGTCTCGATCCGACTCAATTTACAGAGTGTAAGGTTACCCAACAAAGCGTTTTTGCTGGAGTAATAAACTGTATATATACTACCTGTCAGAGAATCAGCCCGCCCTTTGCGTGCTCTCCACTGTGCTCTCTACTAGGGACTTCAGTGGGCCCTGGTTCCTAGGGGCGGAATTGGTGCTAAGCGGCAAGTACTCCATTGCCGCCTAGCATCAATTTCTTGTATGGGTGAGACGCAAACGTCTCCGATGCCCAGGATGCACCGCATGGAGGGTACGATACCTACAAGCATTGACTTATGACAGTACCATACTGACCATTTGTTCAAAGTCTATGTCATTGTGCTGCAGTTGCTTCGCCAGCAGCATACTGTGTTGGAAATGCACATTGTCATCATCGGTGCCGTGCGCAAGCAAGTACTTGCGCCCGCGCAGCTTCTCGGCCTGTTTCATTAAGTCTGAGCGCTCGTAGCCGTCAGGGTTCCCTTGAGGCGTATCCATGTAGCGTTCCGTATACATTGTGTCTGCAAGCAATTGTAATAAATTATGATTACTGTCGGACTATTGATTACGCTATATTATAAAATAAAAGTCATCTTATTTTCAGATTGAAAAGCAAAATAGCAAAATGTAACAGGGAACTACTCAGATACAATGTATCACCATCTAGCATTGAGTAGAAATATATATTTGAAGATACCTACTAAGGGGGCCACAAACAAAAGCAGCATTTGCTAACATAACAAATTGCCGAGAAAAAGCATTGGCTGTATAAATTTAGGTTAAGCTGCTTTGGTGCATTTGCTGCTTTGATGTGTGTCCCTAACTACGGATACTAAAGTTGTACACAGGACTAGCGCTGACAGTACACGGAAAAGGCTAATCCTACTGCGATGACATCAGGTCCAGAGACAAAGTGCGTACTTGGGCCACCTCCTCTTTGTATAAAATCGAGAGTCTAGTCCTCCAAAACTAAGAATCTACTATGCCATCATCCTCACCATAATAAAGCCAGGAAGTCACTGGAGCAACTGCGGCTCCACACGCCAGAATTTTCTCCGTGTCCTGAATGAGCATCATAGTGGACATGAACCCACCATAGCTCCATCCCCACACCCCGATGCGTTCCGGGTCGATAAATGCGTACACACTTGCCAAACTCCTGCGGAAAAAGATTTGTTCGGTTTATTTCAATATTTTTATTCAGTTCAATTGACTACACCCTTCTAATTGGTAAGAATCTAAGATGTAGGTCAGAATATACGGCCAGTTTCGATACTGAAGACCCAGTACCAATTGTTCCATGTTTGGTCCAGATACATTTCCTCAACCTGCAGTTATTACCTAAAATATTTTTTATTAATTTTAAATTTATCTACTTGCGGAAAATTAGCTAGTCAGTAAGTAGGTAATCGATTGTAAAAATGGACAATTTTTAGGCAAACCGAAGAATATTTTCGTTCACCAAAAGGCGTAAACTGTAAAGTAACTTACGTATAATTAGAGAAAGCTTAATGAGTTTCGGCTCATTAACTTCAACGTCTTCAAATTAACCGTAGATTCTTGAAACGTTGCATTATTCTCATTCGAATCTTTGCTTAAAATTTACTGCGAATCAAACGAAGTAAATTTTAAACAAAGATTTAAATTTTATAGTAATGTACATTAGAATTTGTATGCCTAGGCATTGGACATACTAAAAATGATCCTAAATCTCACAAATATCATGAGACACCTAAGTATTTTGATGTTTAACTACTTTGTAATGTTAATTCTGACTTTTAATTTTGAAATCAGTGCAATCATTATCTACTTTTGACACTGAGTGTACTTATAAATATTTCAACGTACCTGATAGTAGTTAAAGTATCAGTAACTTCCACTGTCCCAAGGGCATTGTTAATGGCGTGCATCGCTTCAACTCCCATAGCTCCTGAGCCGCGAACATCTATAGCAGCTACTATGTAGCTTCTGTTGCTCGCTAAATACAGATTGTAGTATTCTGGAAAAAGATAATTATAAGTTAAACCCTAGAAACAGACTGTAAACGTTTAAAACGCGCCGAGAGAACAGACACGAAAGCGCCGGCTTGCAAACACACAGGCTAAGATCACTAATTGTGTCTTTTAGCACAGTCTTAATATCTTTTCAAAGAATGCATTACGTTAAAACCATTTTAAATTCAATAAATTAAAACATTGATATTTTTTATGTCTTCGTTTTATTTTTCTTTTAATATCCTATAAAATCGTTCGAGTTATATACACATATAAGCTAGTAGTACATATAATAATAAATTCTTTATCTAACTGCAATGTAAGAAAAATATAAATTGCTTGCAATTCTGATCTCATCTCACAGATTATGGTAACCTACACTCACAAGCATCTAAGGAAGCTTTTTATCACTTGAGTAGGTTATTATAATATTAATATGGATATTAGGAAGAAGTGTTTAGTGAACAAATATGTTTTTATATCGCACCTAAATCAAAGTTGTCTTTGACCCTGTTGCTTCCTGGTCCGGAATATACCCTCACCACCATGGGGTACTTAACCCCTGATCGCATGTTTGGCGGCAGGGTAAGCTTCACATGGGCCGTTAACGAATCTCCTATCGACATCACGTTAAATAACATCATAGGTAATTTGTATAGTTTTAATTTTTCCTTAAGTCTGGCATTATCCTTGACAGTCTTTAAACTGTCTTCCTGCAAAATGAGACAGTTATTAAATGATTTGAATACACATTTTATGGAAAAACTGAAACTAAACTAAAACTGAAGATTGTCAATATAAACCTTTGAGAATGCCGTAAGGCAAAACGTGTCAGGTTCAATAACAAATATCGTGGAATAGAAATCGCAACATCATTCATTGGTTCCGATAATTCGTACGATTTTCGATAGATGGCACTTAACCGTCGCTGTAAGACGGATATATGCATAAAAGAATTTGAATGGTTTCGGGCGAAGGTTATGTGGCTTAGCGTTTCCCCTGTAAGGGAAAGATCGCGAGTTCGAATCCCGTCTGAGCCGATTCATCGTTTTCTATATCTTGATCGATTTGAATATTTAGCATACCATACATAAATGCTTTAAATTTTCATTCAATAGTCAACTAGCCCATCGCAGTCCACTGCTGAACTAGGCCTCTCCCAATGTTGGGAGGCTTCGGCCTACTGTTTCCACGCTGACCAGACGGGTTGGCACAGGGTTTTATTTCGAGTTTTCCTTCTCTCGCAGTGATATGGTTTGCGTATGTTTCCATTAGTCGCCTCTTACGACACCCTTCGGATGAGATGGGGTGGTGATACTTGTATTTTTTCTCCGTCACCACAAGGATAGTATAAGTGTGTTATCAATATGTGAAACAATAACTTCCACCAAGTACCTTAAATCAACAGTTTAAATAACTGGAACGTTAATTGACTAATGATGACAGGTTTAACGTTGTAAAAAAATAGATATCTAAAAAGTACAAAACTATTTAGACCTAAACTATAAAAACGTCGTAAGCTTGATGCATGAATATAACATACCTGGCTGTTATACAAGAAAATCTTGGGTGGAACAAAACTGGAACTGCATGTAACTATAGCATACTGAGCTCCAGGTGAGAATGTTGCTGTTGTGTAATGACAAGACGGCTCTTTACAAGAGATGCACCTTACAACACCACCGGATGTCGCCCATATCTGTCGTAACCACGGAATATTTCCGGGAGATACAATATAGTAAATTGTATCCGTCTCCTGATTCCAGCCAAGAATTTCCGTTACTGTAGAATTTCCAGGACTCAAGTCTTCCGTAGTCAACGATTGGAAATTGAAGCGACCTGCATGAGGATATCTCTGATCTCCGTTGTATAAGTTTTGTATCTCCACCATCCTATTACCAGATTGGTCAAATAATGGTTCGTTGACATCAACCCATCCATTGGGTTCAGTGCGCTCATTGACTATACTGCATTTATCACCTCCCAAGTCACAGTTTACAAGAATACTAATGTTTTGTCGTCTGTTCAACCACAGAACTATTAAGTTTTGTTCCGATGCCCAGTTTACTCTACCCAAGTAATGGTCTATTCCAACTAAGTCTACTGGTGCTGGAATGTTGTACGCTTCCTGTTTGGAGTCGTCTAACTTGAAGACACGGAGTGCAACCAGCGGATTTCGCCGACCTGCCTGGCGATAAGTAATTATTGTTATTAGCACATCTTCAGTTTTTTTTAAGGAATTGAGTTACCTACTGCATTTACAAAAATGCTTGGATTTTGAATTGGAAATACGTTTTAATTTATCATTGTTATGTTACCTTCGGATACTTGAATTTGACTATTTCTGGATATTGATTGTTGAAGTCGGACGCTTCTCCATAGAATGGAAAGGTTGTAGAATCCACATTGCTATCGTTGAAAGATGCGACAGCCAGATATTTACCATCTTCAGAAAACCACATCCCTTCAGCTGAATTAAACATTTCCTCTGAAATGACAAAAACATTTATTAGTATATGAAGAAACCGAAATCCGTTTCTTAAAATCCTATAACCTAAGAGCAACGAGGAGGAGGTAGGGCACGATGGTATTTCCGTCCAATTGAGCAGTCCGACTGGGGAAGTACCCTCCGCCCTACAGAATACCGCGGCCATAATAACCTCATGTTGTGTTACCGGCGGTGAGTAGGGTAGCCAGAGCTCACTGGACGTTTTTTGTGCTATCAGTAGAAAGACCAAAAGCTTGTCCTGCTTTGTCTCTTACACTGACGGCAAATAAACTCTCAATGCTTGCAGGGTTGGCAGCGCAAGTATGACTCTTGGTTTTGCACGCGTCTATAGGCTACGGTAACCACTTTCTATCAGGTGGGCCGTGTGCTTGTCTGCCACCTAAGTGGTACAATTTTTTTTTAAATAACACCGCTATCTGCGGACGCACGAAATTAAACTTACTATTGCCATGAAACTTTGATTCCATTCCCGCTAACCATGGGAACATATGCCCGGGATAAAAGCCTATGTGTTATTCCAGATTATAATCTATCCTTGTACCAAATATTAGCCAGATCCGTTCAACCGTTCGAGCGTGATTTAGTAACAAATATTCAAATATACTAACATCAAACATATTCATAAACTTTCACATTTTAATTAAAACATAAGTAGGTACCCCTGTAACCTGATATCATACTAATTGAACAGTTATATCACGATACGACACGGCGATGCCATGCGTCGATTGATACGCATGAGCCATATTATTTGACGTATCCGCACGATAAGAGCAAAGATTGATTTGTCGTTACGTTGAATTAAATTATCATCTTTCGTTTCACTTTGGTATTTACATCACTGAGGTACTATTGAACTATGATAATTTGATTATTTTAGCGATATTTTTGTAGAAATATCTATTAGTAAACGAAATTGGTAATATTCCTTGGCTAGAATTCTAGCTTTGGTAGAGCTTCTTTTAAAAATTGGTTAACGTCGTTACTGCAATGGCCAAGAGTCGAACCTAGGACCTCTCGACTGTAAGACGGTTGATTTTACCATTAAGCTTCATACCGACGAATTCATATTCAATTTACACAGTTTGTAGGTAGTGCATACATCAAAACAGTATGGTATTATTATTTTTTAAACTTCAGTTAATATTAATGTTAATTACTCAGGTTGTGGAACAATCTAAGTAATTATATTGTACATGTGTTTGGTAATTAACGGTTTAAAATTTCACACAAAATCGTAATGTTATATTAAAAGTAGGTTTGATAAACATGACATGTTGCGTAAACGTGAATTTTAATTTTAAAAACAAATAAAGATTGATTCTGTTTAATTAAGAGAACTATAAAAGGACTTGGAAATAAAATATTATATTTTTTTAAACTAAATGTTAAGCTAATTCATTCTGTTCTCTTCGTA
Organism: Eilema griseolum; assembly: GCA_963662185.1. Lineage (NCBI taxonomy): Eukaryota > Metazoa > Arthropoda > Insecta > Lepidoptera > Erebidae > Eilema > Eilema griseolum. The sequence continues at coordinate 11,032,679 of OY759233.1, read as the reverse complement.
AATAATGAGCTCATTGCAACAAAACTTCATTCGCATCATCATAGGAAATTCGACACAGATGTGGCCAGCAACATACTAATGGCTACAATTAATTTGTGCAGACTGCATACATACAATTCACAAAAATATTGGAACTTCGTAATGTATTTACAAATAAATTCCAGCATTTACGATATAATTAAGACGACATACATCTTTTCTTCTTCATTTCTGTGACCATGAACTCGTACACGGGTATCTAGTATCCAAGATTTTTGATAGTTTAGCCTTGCTAGATATTCGATCTGGAAGCAAGCGTACAAAATCTTGATGTCGAAATTATGAGCTGCTAGTGCTAATGCTATGAACGTTCGACTAGTGTTGGTAGGCAGCTCACATGCAGTTTCTCTGCAGTAGCGCCATGGTAAATGAATATCATAGGCATGAGTACTGCCGCGGCAATTGGCATAAACATCTATTACTATCTCACTTTATCATTTAAACGGGACGTATAAGTAAGAAAGAGACAATTATATGCATTGTCTAAATGATGTTTTAATGCTTACCCTCATATAGCCAGTCGGGAACTCCATGGTATATTTCTCCTGGAACGCCATCTGTAGTGAGTGCATACGCAAGATGGGGTGTAGTGACATCAGGTACGTAGTACACATTATTGTCTTCCACATAGGCAATTGACTGAGTTTTACTCCATATGACAACTTGTAGAATACCTTTGCCCAGTCTTGAAATTGTTCTAAAATTAAAAATCATTTCAATAAATATAGAACAAAGAAATTCTTAATTTATAAATCGCATACCGATAACTAAAAACAAAACACATACATACATATGACCACGCCTTTATCCCCAGAGGGTTTGGCAGAGTTGAATTAACACCCATATTTCACCAATCATCGTATTCGGTCCAACGGGTGAGCCTATTGCCGTATTCCGGCATTATTATTGACTCAAGCCATGCCTCTGAGGCTGAGTCAAAGCATAATATGCCACCGTATGAGAGTGACATCCAAGCTCTAATTCTTATTTAAATTAATGCTCTTCTTCCTCATTAAGCTCTGTTTTTAAGACTAAAATAGATATTTTATAAGGAAGTCTTACAAATGAGTGAGTTAAATTAATTTTAATATGCTATTCATATTAAAATTAACCGCAGTAGCCTAGTGGTATGGGTAATGGACTGCTGAGACGAGGTCTCGGGTTCGATCCCAGGTTTTACCATGGCACACATCAATGACTTTTCGATGCTTTTCGAAGTTATGTGTGTATTTATCGCAGGTTTACAAATGCCCGGTTAATGGCAATAGACTCGCCACCCATCACATTGGGACCTAAACATAAACTGGCGAAATGTGGGTGCTAGCACTTCTGCCTACCCCTTTGGGGATATAGGCGTGAGTTTATTATTATTTTATAAATATTTGATATTCATAGTGTGGCTGAAATCAGAATTATAAATAAGTATTTACGGGTTCCTGACACAGCAGCGCCACCTACTGAATTCAAATTAAGTATGCCAAAATACTTGCATAAACGCAAGCTGTAAGTTCATCATAAAGTTTAGACGTAGATACAGCACTTATACTATTTGTCATAGGTATACTTACTTTCTAACAATATCGTAAATCCAATACTCTGCTGTGCTCGAATATCTATAAACCTGAAATTTTATAAAGATTAATTCACATGTGTATAAAATCCAATATTTTCCGTCACGGGAAAAATCATATTAAATTCTACTAACATAATAAATATGAAAGTATGTAAGGACGAATGGTGAGCTTAGTAGTCTCTATCTTACGATCGAAAGGTCTCGGGCTCGAATCCCGGCCATTACACTACCGACTAAAGGTTCACGTTGTAGTGTGATGGCCATGAGTGTTAGGAGTAAGTACTCCTAACACAAGCCATTTAGCTTAGCTGGAGGGGTTAGAGGGAATATTAGTAATTTCTGTTCCAATGTTCTTTTTTTTTAAGTATAGACATTTGTTCTTTCGTGGAAAATGAACTGGCTTACCGAATCTCAGTAAAATTAAACATAAGCTAGATTATTGTCTAGAGCAGCGAGAAGCATGTACGCTGATGCTGATTGGCACTTATTATAAATTATTATATAATATTAGAATAGATTTCAAACGAATAATACTACTACTAAACTACGACAATGGAACATTGAATTTCAACGAGATAATTTTGATTACCTGTGGTTCATTGTATAAATTAGTAAAAGATGAGTATTTAAACTATCAAGGTCACTAACATCAGTATCAAAAGAAACGGTATATTTACCATGTTTCATATATTTATCAATAGTAGTGCAGATACGCGTAGTAAAAGAACTCGAAAGAGGGTAGATCGATATAATTACTCCTAGGAAAAAACTTTTTCTCTATTCACCGCCACTACTCCAGTTCCTCCGTGATCATGGTGCTTGCAACAGCGCCGAAATATCGGAAACTCATAACAATGAAACATGGTAAATATCCCGTTTATTTTGATACTGATAGTAAAATATGAGTCTTACAGTGCTGAGAACTCTTGCTAACAGCACTGTAAGAGTCAGCTTTTACATACACAGATTGCTTACAGTCTTACTGTCCTCGGTGGATGAGCTAAATATTTTGTAAGCAGTCCGACTCAGTGATATATCTACGATCATTATTAAAATTATATTAAAATTTTAATAATGATCGTAGATATAGAAAAATGTAGGTACATAAGTATTTAAATTTTAAAACCGGTTTGGTAAGTTATGTTAAAATATGATATAACCTATTGGCTATTTTTAAACAGTTTTTAACTATTTATTTTCACTTCCGCTTTCTTCGGTGTGTTGTCAAGCAAAGCATTGTCTGAGTGTTTATGTACATACATACATATAATCACGCCTTTATCCCCGGAGGGTTAGGCAGAGGTGAATTATCACCCACATTTTACCAATAATTGTATTCGGTCCCACGTAATAGGGGGTGAGCCCATTGCCGTATTTCGGGCACTATTGTTGAGTCGAGCCATGCATCTGAGGCTGAGTCTGGGCTGTATCTGTCCGACGTTAAACAACCCTATCACTTAGTCGCCTTGTACGACACCACATGGGAAGAGATGGGGTGGTCCATATTCTACTCTGCCGGGAACCACGCGGCAGTGTTTGTGTATTTTGCTTAATAAGTATTTTCGAAGGCAAACTACGAATTAAGTTATGCTATGCTTACTTTAAGTGGAAAAAGTATTGTGTAGAATTAATTGGTATTACTCTACACAATACAACATAGTAAATATCCCGATAACTTTAATACTTATGTGAGTGACCATTACAGTTTAAATCCCTTTTTTTTTTTTTTTACGTGCGCAAAATCCCCACGGATACCTCCCCACCGGAGCCGGTGGAGGAGGTTATGTCGGACTCGAACCGACTAAAACGCACGCCGCCTGTGGGTCGTTTTGGTTGCCGAAGGTGAGGTTGACAGGCATATCGCTCGCACCCCGGCCGACCCAGGGCCATCTCTCACGATCTGGCCCTCTTCTCGGGTGTGGGGACTACAGAGTCCACAACTCGTCCCCGGAAACGGGGAGGCGCGCCACGCGCGCCACCGCCGCGGCCTGCTTCTGCCAGGGTGACAGGCGGCTTCACCTGTCACCCCCAGGCCGGCGCTCATGGGGGGCGGAGGTCGTTCATCGACCTCCGACGCCCGAGTTGCCTTCGTACGCGGGCAGCTTGTCTTGCGCTCCTTCGTCGCTCCCGCTGCCGCTCCCGCCCCGCCTCCTCCTTCACGAGCATTACTTGCTCGCAGAAGGAGGCGCCGGCCGCCCACGCATCCGCGCAGCGAACCATCGCCGCGAGCAAGGTGGAGAGCGTGAGAACCCTCACTCCCAGGGCCGCCACAAGCTCCCGCCTCGGCGTCTCCTACGCCGGACACTCGGTGAGCGTGTGCGGACCTGAGTCCTCGCTCGCGTCGCAGTGATGGCACTCGGACGTTGGCTCTTTCTGCATCCGACGCAGATACTTTCCGAAGCATCCGTGCTCGGTGATCATCTGCGTCAGACGGTACGAGAGGCTGCCGTGTGGCCTCTCTAGCCACTCCCCCATGATGGGTCTTACCGCCGTTACTACGGCGTGCCCTGCGCCTGGTTGCCCAAGTCGGATCTCCCATTCCGCCACCATTTCCCTGTGGAGCCGGGATCTCACGGCCCGAATTTCTTCGGGCTCGGGATCGTGACCCCGCTCCCGCGCCGCCCTTCGGAACCGGTATAGCGCCGAAAGGCATCTCGCTTCCAGGATCCATGGTGGCGATCCGGCGAGGAGACTCGCCGCGTTGAATGATATCGTGATAGTTTAAATACCTATATTGTGTAGAATATTTTAGAATATTAATTTATTTCATGTACCTTGAACTTGACTTCGATTTGACTTGACATGTAACTTGTTTTAGAAAAATAATTTATTTCATGTACAAGGATGTGTACAATCATATGTAATTATTTTATAAAGTATGCATAATACAAAAAGTAACTAACTCTTCACAGAGTGTCTGCCGTCTGACCCCCGACTTCGAGAGGAAAATATAAACATTTAAAAGATCAAATATATAAAGTTCTATCCAAACCCTAGAACCCATAATATCACAAGTTATCTTTTTTTAAATCTATATGGCATTGTGATCTAGAATATTTTTTGTTTGTGTAATAATATACTTATAATATTTATTTACAAATTTATCTTCTAAGTAATATTTACCTACACATCACACTAAACTAGACTAAATAATGTAATATGAATAATAAATTGCTATAAACTAGATTTTTATTTAAATTTCTTTTATTTAAGTTTATTCATTATTTTTCTCTTGACGTGATATCATCTTGATAACATAACAAATTAAAAAAAGTTAAAACAACTACTTTGCATATCTTAACTACTACTGCACACTATAGATATCACTGTATACAGATATTAACGTTTCATATCCGGAGTTTCTCGAGGTTGAGAGGTCACATGGCAGTCACGCCCAGAAAAACTATTTAAAAATGGTTTGTATATATAATATTATAATTGGTAGATTGTTTATCTGCCGATATCGCGTTTTATTATTTTATAAACGCAGTAAATATTTACTAACAATCTTATGTATGTACGTATACTACAACCACAGTCTTACGAACACTTTCGTTCTCTTATGCTAAAACTATAAAGTACATTGAAATAAAACCACTTTTCTAACTGAGACAGTATCAACTCAAAAATAGAAAAAATATTTCAAAAAGTTATCTCTGTTCTTGAGTACGATTTCAATTTGACCGCATTTAAGGTTTGTACACAAAGTGCATGATATAAGCAATTGCATTGGTCGATAATTTTGTGAATTTTAGTATTGCTTTTACATGCCTTGACCCGAAGTATTAGATAATACCCAACCAGACGTGTGTCGCAAACGCAATTCTTATATCGGACGAGAGAAGGGAATGACTGTGAACGGTAACTAAACGTTACATAATAGCGAGTATGCTATAAACTTGAACAATACGTTTTATACAATAGAAGCGTTATGTTTGAAAGTAAGTACTTAAATATCAATATATCAGCAAGGTTTAAGTAAAGGCTACCCGTGGTAGGTAGAGTAGTTTCGCAGTCTCATTTAGTTAGAAGACAATAGACCAATAGTAAGGATTGCTTTTTCGGGATGCGAGTAAGAGACCCTCAGGACAAATATTACCCCCGTGCATAGCGAGTAATTATGAAGAGGATAAGAATATATAAAAGGTTGCACCATCAGGCAGGCGATGTCTAATTGATGTGTTCTATATATTTAAAAAAAAGCAGTGACGGCCCCGACATGCCGAAGCCTAATATACACACCAAGGCATATCGTTTTTTCATAGACATGTTCACCGCAATGATCACTATTTGTCAGGGAGTTAAGTCCGGCCTTAATACCCAGTATTGAAGCCGGTTTAACTTTTACAGAATCATTGTGACGTCCCTTCATTACGACCTTGGAGAAGTGGACTAAAAAAAGTACATACATAATTCAATATATAGTTACTTGAGGTAGGTATAATAACAAAAGAATCTCCGGAAGTTGATTAAATTAAATTTTAAGAATACGCTTTGTATATGAGTATTGTAGGTTAAGTAGGATGTGGTACGTTTTTCTCAAGACGAATGGACCGGGGAAATACCACTAGCAGCATGCCTTCATGCTGCATTTATAGCTAGAAAGAATGCCGCTCTTCCTTTGATTGTTCCTAAAGCGTTGGTATATCTTTCCCACTGGTTTACAGATCCTATGCGCAAGTGTTACCTCTCACTTTAACCACGAGCATTCAAATAACAATCAATACTTGTTACCTGGTTCATACGTCAAATGCTTTCAATTAAGTAATAATTACAAAAATACTTGATTTCTAAAGTGATAGTATAACGATACTGTGATATTAGGTCTTTACCAATGAAATTGCCGAAATTTTCTTACAGATTCATGCATTCGTTATTCCTTTAATTTAATAGATATTTCCATTATTTATATTTTATTTGAAAGTTAATTTCAATATTTTACAACTCTGTATTAAGTTTTGTTTTTATTAGCCGCTTGATAAATTAAATTCGATCTTCAAAAACAACACTTCCAAAATTCTATCCATTTTAATGATAAATTTCGTATTACTTTTTTTACAGCTGTCACTTTTCAAAAATGTAATAAAAATGTTTGTTAGCTTAATGTTATCTCATTCATACACAAAAAAAAATCCTAAAATGCGAAAATGCAAAAATGTTAGTATTGAAAATTGGGTTTTCTCCGATTTCTTAAATAAAACGGCATTTCATAGTTAACGACCTATTATTAGCTGTAGCCCCTTACTTTTTGTTTTAAGTTCCTTTAAAATTTTTATTAAACTTAACTGTATAATATCTATATCCAGTTAAGTTTATTAAAAATTTAAAATATATGGTATAACGGTATACCAGGTAAGTATTAGATTATATCAGGTAGACTACCACGAAACGGCCGAACCCCATGGAACATGAACGAAGGACGTACAATTTTGTTACCACACTTCGTATTTCTTTCGGTAGAGCTTAGGGTAAAGGAAATGTCACGTGCCGTGTTTAAATCAGATGGTAGGATAAACACGTTTTATGGCACCTACCAATTGACCGAAACTTCAATTGACCACTACGAATGTACGTTTCATGGTAAAGGAAAGATTTAATTATAAACAAATATAATTTTTAAAAATGCCTCTAATGATTAACTAATGAGTAATTAGATGCAGTCACTCATTAAAAATGAAATAAATTATTTTACTTTAAATGAACTATGTTATGTAAGGCAGTCATTACAGGTAGCGCTGTAAATGAAATTTCAAGGTAGATAAGTTTTTTAATCTATAAAATTACTGCAAAAAATTACAAATTTAATTGCAAACTACACTTATGCAGGTTGTGAATATTAATATTTCATGCATTTCCATTAATAAACCATCAACAATATGCATGCCACTTCTTCGAGAGACATTTTTAATGATATTTTAAAGTGATTAATATGCTGACTATTCAGATCGGTTGCTCAAAATGTGTTCGTGTAGCTCCCAGTTGGTCTGAGCATTTCCCCTGCAAGGGACTAGTTACTGGCTCAAGTCCTATCTTGAGCATTCACCTTTTCCAATCAAAATGAGCGATATTGCTCACATATTTGAACAGTTATTGTATATTTATTATGTACTAATTGACCGTCAGAGTAGAATTAGGGCCACCCCATCTCTTCCCATGCGGTGTCGTACAAGACGACTAAAGAATAAAGCTGTTCAACATCAGACAGATATATACAGCCCAGACTCAACCTCAGAGGCATGACTCGAGTCAACAATAGTGCCCGGAATACGGCAATAGGCTAATAAGGCTAAACCGTGGGACCGAATATAATTATTGGTGAAATCACAGAGGTGAATTGACACCAATTCACCTCTGTTTAACCCTCCAGGGATAAAAGCTTTTTAAATTATATGTAGATATTTATGTAGTTGACTCGCTGGCTTCACCCGTGGCAAATTTAGAAACCTCATATCACACCTTAGTAATTTTTAGTCTTCAAAATAATGTGTGGAAATTTGCCGGAATTTCAGTAGTAGCGTGATGATAGGTATATAGCCTAAAACTTTTGTCGATAAACGGGCTATTCAATACAAAAAAGAACCAATTCGAACTAGTAATTCCTGAGATTCCGCGTGTAAACAAACAAACACACTATTTAACTTCATAATATTAGTATAGATATTGTTTGCTGACTCTGCCAGATATGTCTTAAGCCCAAGCAGTGTTGTCAACTTAGTGGATTTGCTATTATGTTTGATTTTCCACTGTAATTAACATTACACCACCTCTCTTTCAGTGAGGAAATTTTTGTTTTAGTGGTAAGTGGTTTTTTGCTAGGAGTTTAGTTTACAACTTTTAGTGGTAAGAAGACATTAAATCTCTAACTTGTTAAACAATGTTTTGTTAGAGTAAAACTCTTTGACATAAATATGATTGTCTAGAACAATTTTATACTTACTATATGCTAGGTTTAACTACAGATAACATAATACTATAGCTTAACAGCCAAATATTCACTTTTATCAATAAGCAAATTAATTAGCTTAACTGGATGGTCAAATTCGGTTGCTAATATTCTTAAAAAAATAGTCAAATAATGTAAATTAATTAGTAACGGTTAGTAACAGCTTTTATCTATTACAGAAAAAGCATATCTAAAATACTTGACAACACTACACACAAGTTCACTCATGTGTTCAAAGCAGTGTTCAAAAACGTGGAACTGGAAGTATGAGCACCAATATTTTGTGCTTCGTGTGCCACCGGCATTAAACCCGCATATATCTACATGACCTAGTTATATATAGATATTAAGTACTTACATATTTGTAAGTAGGTATAGGTATGCAATACCTGTTTTCATTTTAAACTAGAATCTATATTTGAAATATCTATTCGATGCAGTTGCAATTCAAGTCGTATAATTTCCGATTTATCAGAGATGTACAGTATCTACAGAGAAATTAATTTCACTTGTTTGCATACCTGAGCCACGGAGCAGAAACATCTAATTACTGTTAATACAGTAATGCTATGAATAGTTTGTGTTTACGGCCATTTAATGTAAGTAATTATTGCCAATGATATAGACAATTACATTTTTGTTGTATTGCAATTTTGGCCAGCCTAATACTTTTACTAAACTACCTATACAAAATTGAAGAGTTGGAATTGAAGGGACATTTAATATATATTTTTTATAATACCTACAATTTTTCCACAAGAACAGACTACAATATTAATCAATACTATAAACATTAAACTTCAATCTGTCTGAATTGAAAAAAAAATACGTTAATGTCCTCCATGTGTTGCTGTACTTGTCACATAATGTTGTGGATCATAAAAATGCCGCATATTTACCGAAAAACACTACAAAGTCATCACAATCCATGAGTAATGCAGTATCGATGAATGATCTCCACCCCCCATGAGTGACGGGTGAGCTGCCTGTCATCCTAGCAGAAGCTGGTCGTGGTAGCGGGAAAGAGTTGGGGATTCTGTGGTTCCCGCACCCGAGGAGAGCCAGATAGAGAGAGATGGCCCTGGGTCAGCTGGGGTGTGAGGGATATGCCTGTCAACCTCATGGCGGGGAGGTATACGTGGGGATCAATTCGCGCGTAAAAAAAGTATGCCTTTGTAGTTTGTATGCAATATATTCTTCTTCTTTGCAATATTGACCGCATGGGATTGCGTCAATTTAATAAAAATCTAATATTATTGTTACAATGGAATTACGAGTATGAAACTGACATTGATTTTTTTTTAATTGTCTGTACATAACAGTTAAATCAATAATTGCTCCAAGGTAATGACCCTGTGGCAGACAAACTGATTGGAAGACCAAAATGCTAACATAACAAAATAACAAATGCCAAAAATTTCAAAAACTTAAGACTAGACAATGAGCAAAATAAATTAGGAATTTCCTCAACTACTGGCATTGCAGGCATCCATGATGGCATTACGCTACAAAAGTAAGAGGTGCCGAAATCCGGTTCGAAACGTTAAGACCCTTTTTTATCGCCGAGCATTGTAAAAGGGTTGGATGTTATATGCTTTCCACTGCGACTGGTCAAAATGCTGACAATTACAAAATATTTTCCTTATTTATTTCGACTACGATAAAATCAGTAGAACAGCAGGTGATGTTATTAACGCGAAATATACACGGAACAACTCACAAAGGAACTGAGCTCCTGTACCTACTATTCTGATTACATCGGAAGGGTCACTCAGTGACCACGCAATTGTTAATTTTATGAACAAAAAGCATTCTTGTGTAACATTGATGCCTAGTTATCAGGATAATTTTAAATTCAGAAATGAATAGTTACCTTGATGATCGATATTCCATGTCAAATATGTATAAAATAATACGTTATTTAATTAATAAAATTATATTACTTTTATAATTTGCACGAATTGAAAATTGTTAATATCTGTTTTAAATGCTAATTTATAGAAATGTATGATATATTGGAATCTAATAATATTTTAAATTAAATTTAAATGCTTTAAAAAACGTATTGATTAAAATATTCGTAAATTTTTCTTTAAAATACTATTTCTATGAGTTGAGGGACTCATTGATATAATTACAATTCTTTATCGGTTATATGATTCAAAGAAACTAATGTTTTATCAGAAGACTTAGGATAAAACAGCAAAAAATGACCATCGAAGCAATGGCACTGGATTCGTATCATGGACCTGCTTAGGAATCCACATTAAACAGTAGCATAAGCTAGAGTGAGCTCGAAGTTTATGATGTAACGCAGAACGATCCGTATCTCAAAAACCTGTTCTAGCTCTAAAAACTGTTCCTGTTCTCCAAGATTCCTAAACTTAACAAACATGGAAATCTCGACAGTTGCAATCTACCCTAACTTTTGCTTAGGACCATAGAGAGAGTTCTAAAGGACATTGGCGCAGGAATGTACCTCATTTTTCAGTTCTAGCTACCAAAGTTAGTACTCAATAAGTAGCTTTCTGGTTATTCTGGTTAACCAGTTTCTGGTTGTCAAGTGTTAGTAGAGGTTCGGTGTTGTAATGATTGTTAACATAACATAACATAAACTCACGCCTATATCCCCGAAGGGGTAGACAGAGGTGCTAGCACCCACATTTCGCCAGTTTATGTTTAGGTCCCAATGTAATAGGTGGCGAGCCTATTGCCATTAACCGGGCACTTATAAACCTGCGATAAATGATTGTTATCATTACTAATACCGCGGTAGCCTAGTGGTATGGGTAATTGACTGCTGAGACAAGGTCTCGGGTTCGATCCTAGGTTTTACCATGGCACACACCAATGACTTTTTTATGTTTTTCGAAGTTATGCATGTATTCATCGCAGGTTTATATGTGCCCGGTAAAAGGCTCGCCACCTATTACATTGGGACCTAAACATAAAATGACGAAATGTGGGTACTAGCACCTCTGCCTACCCCTTCGGGGATATAGGCGTGAGTTTATGTTATGTTATGTCATTTCTTTTCCAAATTCAATAAAGTTTTTTATTATGGACTGACCCTTCATAAATATTTGAACTTAAAAATACCTTTTTGCTGGTGAACATCACAAAAATTATGTGAAGAATAAATTTGAGTGTGATCAATTCTCCAATTTATGAGATACTTATAACCAAAATTATGACAACTCTTCTAAGTAAAGTGAAAAAATATTTTATAAATTCCCCTAAAAAATATTTAAAGTTTTGGTATTTTAGTATTGTAAGTCATTGCTATAAAAATTGCTAATGAATTTGACTGAATATTAAGTACTAATGTATATTCAATATTTTAATAATATCTTCTGCAGATACGCATTTTTTATATACTTTAATATGAAACTATGTCACTGTGATACTATATAACATATTACGGATATCCGGCATAATTATATTACATTACATTATCTATATCTTTTGGATATTTATCTCAAAGACATTTTACCATAAAAGCTGGTGTACCAATCAATAATTATAAACATAACTGCTTATCAGTTATCGGTGCATAATGGTTAAGGAGTCGATTTAGAGGTCCCGGGTTTGATTACTGGCCATTACACTACTAACGTGAACCACAACACAAGCAATTCTGCTTAGTTGGTGGGGTTAGATGGAATATTTTTCTTCTGCCAAACTGTATAACAGTTTGAGTAGAACAGAGAGAATATTCAAGACAAGCCCACTGACAGCACAAAAACTCTCCAGTGAGCTCTGACTACCCTAATCACCGCCGGGAATACAACACAAGGTTATTATAGGTATTCTGTAGGGTGGAGGTACTTCCCCAGTCGGACTGCAATTTACAATAGAATTGCTTGATGGTCCATTGGTTAGATTGCCTTGGTTTCAAAAGAGTCGATAAGGCGCTAGACATGATATTGCAGATAACTTAGTAGATAGTATATTTGCATGTTTGCAGATAGTATAGTAAATAGTTTTCATAGGTAACCAGTTACAATATAACGTATAGTTGACTAAATAATACTTACTTTATGTCTCTTGGTTGTGAGCAGTAAAAATTTCAGATCTTTTGAGAACGTAGAGCTCGAGTAGTTCTTGATGTTCATCTGTGAAAATGAAAATACATAAAACCCCATGAAAAACAACGACCAGCATTATTTTGATATCAGATACAAACTTGCAAAACTTAATGACATGAAATAATAGTTAGTATTCTTTAATGAAAGTGTCGACAGCAAAGTGATGCAAATTGAAAGCAATATCTGTGATGCATTTCAAAGGAATTAGAATTGTAAAAAAGTTCTTCAATTTAAATTTATTTAAATTATATTGTGATGTCTAGGAAAAAAATCGACACAGTTACAAAGGAGGTTGATACCATTGTCAGATCATACGTATTGAAGGAATTAAATGAGTACGTCAGTATCAGATCGGTTTTTACGAACAAAGTACTCATAATGATTTTAATGCCTTGGTTTTCCCCTTTTCCTGTTGATTCTCCTGTTCAGATATTTTGGTTCAGACCAAAATACAATTTAAATCAATAAAACAGTTTGATTTCCTCTTAATATTTTGGTATTAATATCTTTTGAGAGTTTGTGGTCAAGATTGTTCTGACGCTGACTGTTTATAAATTCAAATTTACCCTGTTTTATGAATGTATTTTTTAATTTATGAATGTATGTATACGCATGCAGAAACAGAACATTACAGTTGGTACAATTGGCCTTATGGTACAGGGTACATTCTCTTGGCAGCCATTCAATGGTGAGAATGTACATTATTTATACTTACTAAATCATCATCGTGTAGAATCTCTGCATATTTATCCGAGCTCACGTTGTACCTCCAGAAACCAAATCCGGGTTCCTTGTATAAATATTCTGTATCTGAAAAGTTAGAAATATATCATAAATATTTTTTTAAAAGTATATTTATTTCTAGGTATAATAACATACTATACGTGGTACCTAAATGTTTTACAAATATTTACTACTGTAACCTCTTTCTAATGTAAGTAAGCACTTTAATTTAATTAACACCTGGACCCAGAAGCGTACAGAGGGCATGTCCATCATTCCTTTCTATAAAATTCTAAATTTGGTTAACAATTAATCAAGAATTAAACTAGGTACTTATAAAATTAATAATTATGTTACAGTTATGAACATCACTAGATGAAATCTAAACTAGATTTCAGATAAAAAAAAATTGAGTGAAAATGCATCAGCGGAATAACGCCACTAAACCATACAAAGACATTATCAAGATTGGATTTCTGTGGGTGGACTTCTTCCATTATTGTTTTAATATATAAACATTTGGAAATTGCAAGTTGTGGTACTGGCTAATCACATATTCTAGTACCAACAGTGTAATGTTGTGAAGCATCCAGCGAGAGTGTGGGAACGTGAACTATGAAGGGCAGAAGAAATATAATAGATAACTCAAAAGCATAACATGTCTGAGAAAAAGTTTTGGTTGTTAATTAACATTTTGGTGAAACAATTCTTATTTTTATACCACTTAGGTGGCAGACAAGCGCACGGCCCACCTGATGGAAAGTGGTTACCGTGGCTTATGGACGTGTGTAACACCAGAGAAGCCACACTCGCGCTTCCGACCGTGCAAGCACAGTCTCTTTGCCGTCAGTGTAGAGGACAAAGCAGGACAAGCCTTTAGTCATCCCGCTGACAGCACAAATTCTCCAGTGAGCTCTGGCTACCCTACTCATCGCTGGGAACACAACACGAAGTTATTATAACCGCGGTATTCAGTAGGGCGGAGGTACTTCCCCAGTCGGACTGCTCAATTGGGCGGAAATACCGCCGTGTCCTACCTCCTATAAAACGTTCTAGAATATGTTAGTGGTTGAGCCTTAGTGGTCTCTCTACTTTTTATATTTTAACGGAACATGTGGATGCGTTTCGACGGGACCAGGGAGAGAAAATCACATTTCAACTGCACCAGGTTAACTGGAAGCAGGATAGGCAAACGTTAAATGTTGAATCATCTCATGTCTGCGATCTTATTCTTGACTACCTGACCCACCACAGCTTCGCCCGGGGTATATTTTGAAGCTTCATATCCCTTTGAGCCCGTATGTTTTAGTCTTCAAAATATGTATGAAAAATTGCCGGATTTGTTAACATTTATTATCAATGCTCCGCTCCCTTAAGTAGTAACGTGATGATATATAGCCTAAAACCTTCCTCGATAAATGGACTACCCAACACTGAAAGAATCATTCAAATCGGACCAGTAGTTCCAGAGATTAGCGCGTTCAAACAAACAAACAAACTCTGCAGCTTTATAATATTAGTATAGATGAGCAATATAATAGTTAGACGAGTAGTTGCTTTAGTTTTCGTTCATCAATCTCCGGCTGTCAGGTGAACTTGTACTCATGCATTCAATATGTAGATGATAATGATAACAATTTTAATATTTGAGCAATAAATTTTAAATATGAAGTGATGTTATAAAATCTACAGGAAATCGACTGACACACTATGGAGAGTCGGATTTACCAAATTGATACTGAGAACAGTATGTACCATTATTCAATTGTGCGGTTAATTAAACAATACAGTCAATATTTAAGTGTTTTACCTTATTTAAAAATTGCCCTAGACGTGATTTATACAGAAAAGGCATAAAGTGTAAGGCATAATGAAAGCAAAATCGCATCCGCGTAAGGCATATGTCAGTCGGCTGGTGTGCGAGGGATTTATCTCAGATAATCTCACCTTGAGCATCCTGTAGCCCACTCAGTCAGTGTACACTTTAGTCGGTTAAAGTCCGACATAACCTCCCCCACCGGCTTCGATGGTGGAGGTATCCGTGGGGATTTTGGGCACAATAAAATAAGGCATATGTAAGTCGACAAATGGTCGTATATTTTACTTTCGTTATAGCATTATGCCTATTGTATTTTCTCTATACAATCATTCACGCCTTCTGTATGTACATATTATATTAAGATAACATGCGCTATAACGCAAATGCATATCAATTCTTAACAACATTCATTCACGTTTTAGAACTTTGGATAAAAATAACTGTTTATGAAGGTACAATGATATATAAAATGTAACTGTAAAAATATTAATTGTAATATATTGTATTTAATATTTATAAATTATTACTTAACATGATTGTAAAATTAATAAAAATTGCTTTCCCAAAATAAAAAATAAAAAATTCTAAATGTTAAATTGGGTAATACCTACACAGACAGAACTGACATATTACTATATTTCATATTCAATGTTCATGTTCCAATTGAGGACCATGGTTCGGATATTTTGTGTTATGAAACTCAATTAAATACTAAAGTACGTACTCAGATAATTAATTTGGTCAGTATAATATTTTAGGCCTTTTTTATACCACTTAGGTGGCAGACAAGCACACGGCCCACCTGATGGAAAGTGGTTACCGTGGCCTATGGACGTGTGTAACACCAGAGAAGCCACACTCGCGCTGTAAGCACAGGGTTTCTGTGCCATCAGTGTAGAGGACAAATCAGGACAAGCCTTTAGTCATTCCGCTGACAGCACAAATTCTTCAGTGAGCTCTGGCTACCCTACTCACCGCTGGGAACACAACACGAAGTTATTAAAACCGCGATATCCTGTAGGGCGGAGGTACTTCCCCAGTCGGACTACTCAATTGGGCGGAAATACCGCCGTGTCCTACCTCCTCCTAATCGGCCTAATCGTAAAACTAATTTCATTCAAATCGATTGAATACTATCGGTATAGGAAGTTCCTTACACACCACTTAATAGATATATCTTTGTAATTACTACAAAGGATTATCGCGGCGAAGTATTTCCTTTCCTCTTCGTTTCAGTTGTTCACTTAGAGGAAAATGTTGATTATATTGCTGCTGCCGTTCTAATGTCTTATTTCTTACTTGTGTTTCATTGTCTTAATATATCGGAACTAAAACAAATTTGTTATTACTGTTTTGTTCTTGAGTATCCTGTTATCGCATCTTCTAATATATAAAATTCTCGTGTCACGGTGTTCGAACTTGAACTCCTCCGAAACGGCTTGACCGATTCTCATGAAATTTTGTGAGCATATTGAGTAGGTCTGAGAATCGGCCAACATCTATTTTTCATCCCCCTAATTGTTAAGGGTAGTCCACCCTTAACATTATACGGCAAAACAACGTTTGCCGGGACAGCTAGTGAAAATATATAATCGAAAATGTACAATAGTAAGTTTTATAGTTTAAAGAAAATGATATAAAAACTGATCGATTGGAAACGAATTTTAGTTCATTATTTCGAATTCCAAGGATATGTACCCATTTATGTACCCAATATGCGTTATAGTAATAATTGTTCCAGTCTAATTTGTTTTTAATCCAATAATTTTGAATTTGGTAACAAGTTTCCCTTGTACGATTGCAATGTCTATATCGTCCTATCCACTTTGAACATTCTGCCAGAATGTGAAGCGGCGTTTCTACGGAGCCGTTTCTTCATCATTGGAGGTAGGACACGACGGTTTTCCCGTCCGAATTGAGCAGTCCGACTGGGGAAGTACCTCCACCTTACAGAATACATAACATAACAACATAAATTCACGCCTATATCCCCGAAGGGGTAGGCAGAGATGCTAGCACCCACATTTCGCCAGTTTATGTTTAGGTGCCAATGTAATAGGTGGTGAGCCTATTACAGAATACTACGGCTATAATAACCTCGTGTTGTGTTCCCGGCGGTGAGTAGGGTAGCCAGAGCTCACTGCAGAGTTTTTGTGCTATCAGTGGGAAGACCAAAAGCTTGTCCTGATTTTGTGTTCTGCACGGAAGGCACTTAAAATTTCTGTTCTTACAGGGTCGGCAGCACGGATTTGACTCCACTGGTTTTACAAACGTTCATAGGCCACGGTTAACACTTTCCATCAGGTGGGCCATGTACTTGTCTGCTATCTAAGTTGTATAAAAAAAAGCCGCCTCAGCAGTTGTGACACTCGGTCGGCTCCCAGCCTATACGATGCAAATACTATTCGAAGCTGACATTTCCGGTGAGCACTTGCGTCAGCCCGTAGGAGATATTACCGAGGCACCCCTCCAGCCACTCCTCCATATCGGGGACGTGCCCTGCGCTTGGTTATCTCAGTCGTTCTTTCCTTTCCTCCATAAGTACCTGGGGGAGTTGGGATCGCTGCCACTCGATATTTCATGGCCCATTGGGTAGCCTTACGACACGCTCCAGCGCCTCCTTGCGCCACTGATACAGTGGCGGAAGGGCCGACATAAATAAACCTAATTAAGTAACATTTATTCTACTTGTGTGGCATAAGTCCTTGAGTGACCTTTTTCCACGTGCGGTTGAACTAATATTTTTACACTAAAAGTAAACTTTTTGGTTTTAATATTTTGAGTCTGTTAAAAATATGGATTGTTTTTACACGTATTATTTTTTTTAACTGTTGTTTTTGTAAATACTGTTCACGGTGTAGGTACAATAGAGAATATTGTTAATTGACTTATTTTTTCTGTAGGGCGTTATTTTCCTTATGTATGTATATGTATGTATTGTTTTTACTTATTTTTATGCGTCCAATATTCTGGCTTCTTATCGTTCTTCTATTGCCAACCAACCAACTGACCAAATTAAAATAAGCAAGGAGTGACTTCTTGTAAATTTTCATCTGTGAGTTTAACTAGCTATTCCAGATATTTTCCACGGCTTACTTTTCGGCTACCAGCCTTTACCTTTATATAAACAATTACCTGATATCCATTGTACAGGCAGTTGCTCCGGATAGAAACCAACTGTTAGTGGTATCAGCTCCTCAAGGGCAAATGTCTTCAGACCACCATTTAAGTACGGTGATGACTCCGTATGGCTGCTCAGCAACACCAGCACCAGAGTAATGATCGTGTTCACCATCTAAGATACAAAGAATAGTACAATTATTTACATTCATGTACAAAATTCAAAATACAGTCGCCCTCAGAAGTTACTTAACACATTCAAAGTTAGCACTCTGAAGATTACAAAAATATTTATATACGTCAAGTACAAGAAATGTAGCGCGGTAGCCTAGTGGTATGGGTAATGGACTGCTGAGACGAGGTCTCGGGTTCGATCCCAGGTTTTACCATGGCATGACTTTTCGATGCTTTTCGAAGTTATGTGTGTATTTATCGCAGGTTTATAATTGCCCGGTTAATGGCAATAGGCTCGCCACCTATTACATTGGGACCTAAACATAAACTGGCGAAATGTGGGTGCTAGCACCTCTGCCTACTCCTTCGGGGATATAGGCGTGAGTTTATGTTATGTTATGCATTTCTTGATTTGTTTCAATTTAATTATGTGTGGAGTTCTAAAGAATATCGCGTTTATCTCGGCCCATGTTGCGTTTAAAGATTGGAAAATATGATCTACCCCCTAGACGAGTGGCAAAACCATATTATATAATATATAATAGGCCCTCGATTCTGCCAAAGCAAAACCACTGTCATACTACAAAGACTTTCAAAATTGGGATTACATTTTAGACTTTATTTCTTTTCTCTTATAGTCCAAAATTAAATGAAAATAGTTTCATTACATTTTCTCAATCACTCTGCACTATGTCACGTCTGCACTAATTCAGGACTTTAAGCGCAATGCTTTATAGTTTAGAATTAAATGGATTTTTAGCAATGACTGTGGTGCAAGCGTGGTTTTGCTTTAGCAGAGTTGAGGCCTAGGTATTAGGCTCCTCGCCCACGGCGACTTTTTATAGCGATGCTGTCGCGGTATTACTAAACACGCGACAGCATCGATACTAATGCCCGTTAGTCGCATTTGCAACTCGCTACAATAGCGATACCAACGTGCTATTGAATTGCGGCTGTATCGATGCAAACACGCGGCTGTTGTCCGTCACATGCGCAAAATGGAGTCGTTTGACACTGAAACATTTTTGTGCTGTTATTTGAATCGCATTTGCATCGAGACAGAAGCGCGACAGTATCGCGTTGGCATCGCGACTGCCCATGGGCGACAGCACACAGCTAGCGCCCGCTTCGCGTGCGTATCGATACGAATAATCGACAGTATCGCTACAGCATCGCTACAAAAAGTCGCCGTGGGCGAGGGGCCTTATGTTTATGACAGTCGTAAACATATATCAATGCCATACCAACATTGATGATTATATTCTTCTAACGCTGTGCCTCTGCTCTAGGGGGACAGTAACAATTTCTGAGTGCGACTATACCTACATGAGATTATGTTCTGCGTGATTTCAATTTAAATATTCATATATTCATGGCAAGTCCGAGACGTCACGTCCTACCTACCTACTTGTATTTCTTTCTACACGTGTCCTTTGCAAAGAGTGTAGTTATCTTAATACGAGCACTATTGCCATGTCAAAAGTAAACTACGTTTGAATGATAAGTTATAGTTTGTTCACGTCCGCCCTCATTGATCCTTTAAATATTCTGTTGCACTCACTTAGATCAGATAGAAATTGCTCTCATTAGTAATATAAGTATATAAAAATAGTAATTTGTGTTAGTTCCAAGTTATATAGAAATATATCGTCATGAAAGCATATTAATAATAACATTCAGGCGTTGGTATAGGTATGATTCCGAACTCTGCAGCACGCAGCTGCATTGCATAGCACCATGTACCATTAAATACAAGTGTAGATATTCAATTGCTTACACATTTACATTTATTTAACATATGTTACTTGTTAAACTTGAATACAGATATACAACGCCATTAAGAAGCCGCAATGAATTAATATAAAAAACAAAACTATCATATTCAAGTCTATTCTATAGTACATGGTACTGTGCAACACATGCTGCACAGTTCGAAACCATACCTTTAACATTTCCATTATTTTAAATTGATTTTATGTAACGAATCAATTACATCGTAATTCATAATGCCAATATAAAATTTATTTAGTTGACTTATGTTATAGTGATTTTTACTTTATAATGTCTTTCTTATCTGTAGTGATTCCTAAACGCCTTGACGTACCTATTAAGGTGTAGGTTCGCTTGAGCTCCGCACATTCATTCCACCGATGAATATAAACGTTTTTATTCATGTTTTTATACAACGTAGGTGGTAGACAAGCACACGGTACACCTGCTGGAAAGTGGTTATTGTGGCCGTGTAGAAGACACAATAAGGACAAGGCCTTTGGTTTTTCCACTGACAGCACAAAAACTCTCCAGTGAGCTCTGGCTACCCTACTCACCGCCAGGAACACAACACGAGGTTATTATGGCCACGGTATTCTGTACGGTGTTATATTATTTTCCTGAATAAATCAGAATTCTGAATTACGAGTGCATTAATAGTAGGTACAGTCAGCATCAGATTGATCTTGATGAACAAAGTTAAAGTATATGGGTGAGTGTTCTGATGAGCTCTTCCAATTAGTCCCACCCTCCCCTTTTCTACACAGGACAACACGTGCAGGTCTTAGATGTCATCCGCACACGGTGCAGAACATCCGATCAAGAACCAAGCGGTTCGGTGACTCTTTCCTCTGTCGCACCATTAAGGCCTGGAATTCATTACCAGCTCACGTGTTTCCTTCTTCCTACGGTCCCGGGTCCTTTAAGCGGGGCGTGAAAAAGCATATGATGAGGCCGTCAAGCTGAGTGTCACCATTGCCACACGGTATGTGTAAGTAATGGTGACCCTCTTTCCTGGGACTTTGCCTTCAGCTTACCATCAGGCAAGGTGAAGTCTAATTGACGTATTCTATATAAAAAAAAACATACTCAAAATTATCTAAAGCCTAAAGTCAACAGGAAGGAGGAAAAAACAATTTCCCTCCTTCCTGTTGACTGATTGTTCTGATATTTTGTTCACACCTTTTGTTTGGTTAACAATACAATTTAAATCAAATAAACACACACAGTGTGGGAGAAAATCGGCGACATAATAAACAGTTAGGTATATTATAACACAGTTACCGAAGGCTAGTTAGGCATGAATATACCATTTGTTTTCAGATGATGACGAACTGTGTATTCTACTGGACTTTGTGTGATAAGATTTTAAAATGAAATAATAATGAATATGATACTATCTTAAAATAGCTTTATGAAAAAATCAGTTAAAATATTTGAGTGGGTTTTTATATAGATTATGAACAAGCGTTTTTTTTTTAATTTTGACGTACATTGTAGGTAGGGTCAGTGCACCGATTAACGACCACTTAGCTGAGTTGCTCACTTTAGACATGTAAAAAATAAGCTACCTATTTCCAAGATAGCTGATGATTGTTTTAATTGGTCCTGAATAAAGTCGAGTTGTATAAAAAAAATAAATAATAATAATAATCAGCATCATTATTGTATACCAATAACATATAACATTACAATAAGAAGACATAAAGTTTTGTGGTACGTACAGATGGCAGCCTTATCGCTCTGCGGCAATTTCTTACAGGCAACCATAAACCACTGGACTTGAGTTCATAATTTATGATGTAAACGAGATAAAGTGCAAAAGTAGCCAAAATGCCATTTAGCCACCACTTTCGTCAGTAAGCGACCATCATTTTTAGTAATCAAAATACAGCGTGAACACTTTATACCAAATTTTCAGGGACCGAGAATTGTTGTGCGACAATCGCAACGACAGCGACGGCACTTTTCTCTCCGCAGGGAGACGCTACTATCTTTCCACGTGTCTCTTTAACTAGCCGACAGGTGAGGACACCTATCACCCATTCATCTCGATTGGCCCCGCCCCACTTTCCGGAGTTTGATGGGAATACCGCACTTCCCACTCCCGAGGGAGGTATCTTAAAACCGTGGACGGTCCAGGGTCAGTCGGAGTGAAAAGGCTATAATCTGGATCTAGAATCAAATTGATTAACCAATTATAATAATTTCTAATTTTATTACGATCAATAAGCAAATTATTCTGATTTAGATTCGCTTGCAAAGTCTGAAAATTATTTTGATTCGGCAAGCTTATTATTAGTACTTATTTGTCAAATCTATTGAAATGCTAGTTACACTACTGAAAAGCAAATTACTATTGTTTTCGATGGTCGCTCCTACAATCCTTATTTGTCTAAAGCAGGTGTGTAACGCCACCTGCTCTCCTTCAGGTTGAGGTCATCCCAAAACCGTAGAATATCCAGGGTCAGCCGAGTGGAGTAATCTTTTATTGGGTAGATACAACACGGTAATTGAGACCCAAAATGGCGTGGGGTTTTAGTCCATTCGAATGCGAGTTTTCTCAATTTTACAGTTTTGACGAGACAAAATCCTAAATCATGCAGCCCTTTCTAAACTTTAGAGTCGTAATAAGCAAAACAAACACAGAGAGAATCATCGATTTGCGTAAATATGAATTCATATATTCGGTTCGTGTTTTCGTTATATATAGGACTATAAAACGCTATATTTTAACTAAATAATTACTATATATCTCCTATACAAGTGATATATATGAGTATAAAATTTATAATAAGTAAGTAACACCATTTGCCTTTGAGTGTGAGTTAGTCGCGTTATTTTTTTGTAATTCACAGCACATTCACTCACCGCAAGTTTTTTTCCGACTCTGGTTGAAAACGTTGTTTAAAACTATAGTACCTTACCTACACTTCTACGCCGCAAATATTCGAGAATGGTATATAGCGAACTTTTGTTAACATTATTTGTAGAAAAGTTGTTATCTTTAATTGAAGTTACCGAGTCGCGCAAGTGGTCGCTAACTGAAGCTGATCGCGAAACCGGCGCACTAACCCTTCGTTTGGTATCTATATGAATAGCAAACCTATGTTAACGTTTGCTATTCATATATAATCTTACACTAACGAGAAAAAACTATCGCGATAGTTTTTTATATACCTAATTGTGTAAATGTTTTCATCATTAAACTCCTTGATTGTTTGATCTCTTTACTAATAAGAAACTGGCAGAAATATTGTTCGTTCAATTGGTCGAACAATGTGTACCAAAATAATACCAGCTCGTAGTTCGACTGATCGATCGAACAATAAGGATTTTTTAATCTTATTCGCACAATTAATCGAACTATAGTTTGACCGCAATTGTTTGAATAGAACCAGAAATAAGAACAAAAATCGCTAAAACCGACATCCAGGCAGGCATAGCCGCGGGCTCCAGCTAGTTTTATATTTTTAAGTAAGTGCCCTGATATTAGGAAACTAGTACATAACACCTTGAGGGTGTGTGCTGTGTATGAATCTACAAACTGCAGTAAGCATACTTAGTCTGTAGGTACTTAGTGATTGCGCATTGTGTTCTATTTGTTTGATCACTGCGTAATCAGTGATAAAACGTTATTTAAGCGATCGTTGCGAAGTCTTACATTTTTTTATTGACTGATCCAAGCGATTTGTTTAATTTAAAAGTAGACAGTAGAGAAGGTATTTAGAACAAAAATCGTACCACACTTCAGGGGGTAAGGAGCGGTATATGGGACCAAATAAATAAATAGAAAAACACGCAACTCACTACTCACTAATTTTAAATAATTTCTGGCAAAACTTACGGATTTTTTATTTTATTTCCTTTTGGCAGGTAATAGTAATAGTCAAGTCAAAAACGAATAAATTACTGTATACTTGGTATACTTACCTACTAACTTTTCTGACGTTAAATTAATTTTTTGACGTTGGCTTATTATTTCTCGCCATTTTTCTTTAATTATACGTAGTTATTTAATAATTTATATTCTTGGTCTAATGGACAGAATAAAATTCATGCATATTTGTTGCAGGACCTTACAGGTCCGCGTTGCTTTATGGTTGCTACTCATTATAAACTCATTTAAAGTAGGTATGACAAGTAATTCTTTAAATAAAGATTAGGTAAAAATCTACTTACTTACTTAACAACATAATTATATCATAAAAATATTTAATTGTTTTTTACTTTAACTGTTTTATAAAAGTGTTCACCTTTCAACATAACTCTGTACGGCATCCAGCATGAGAGATGAGATCAGATGAGATCAGCCTGGAGAACCAAGGCAGGACTCTTAATTAGTCTCTGATTGATGCATAAAATGTGGAACGTCCTCATTTTTTCGTCGCCATTTTAAAAACAACGTAGCTAGTAGTTTTATAATATTATTTGTATTTAGTAATATTATTCGTTGTTTTATAATATTATTATATATTATTAAATTACTTTTATAATATTTTATCATTGCGTAGAACTATTTATGTAGGTATTCTGTATCAGGGCATAGCCGAGCTAACCCAGTTATAGTCAATGGCTGTGCAACGTGGCTGTCAGACACTATGTTTTCCATAAACTTACCGGCAGCATAATTAACGCATACCTACATAATAAGGTCAACCAATAAAAGAATATATGTTTATACTGCATAAATGATTTCATTGATGTGAGACATTATTAACTGGCCTGTGTTGAGAATAAGAGGGTACTGTACGCCGCGACAGCAAATAGCATGACGCTCACTTAACCCATCATATTTTAGTTATTAATTAATTAAAAATCACTAAACGCGTTAACTATGTTATGTCATTAAATTAGTTTACGAATATTAAAAAAACCATAAATAACATATTTATTGCAAATTCGGAATTCTATTGGTGTATATTGTCATAATAGTATGAAAGAGTGGTATAGAATAACAACATAGAAAAACAATTGCGAGAGGAGAGTGAGATTTCCCAAAACCAGTTCGGTTTTATGCCAGGCCGGGGTACCACAGATGCCGGTATTCGCATTGCGCTTACCTCTTCCTGTTAGTTATAGTTGTACTGAAATGGGATATATATACAGAATGAGGTTGATGTATGCTTTTGCCGACGACATTGTTCCTGTTTTATAATGTTTTCGTGACAACTATCTTGCGTCTCTTAATTATCCTTAAACGGGCACTAGGTACGGTGTCTGAGGGGTCTATTCGGGGTTCACGAGGGACGGCGGGGCGGGCGGCGGGCTTATGCGCGCTCGCGTGCCGAAGTTTTTAAACAAACAGACATGTGCGGGCCGTGATGTAAGTTTGTCACCAAAGTGAAAGCATTAAAAGTGGTTATATATTTGATCTATTATTACCTATAGATAGTTTTTTTTTAATCTTCAGTTGTTATTGAGGATTGAGGTCTTAGTCATAGCGTGACTATGTCGCCCTCATTGGAATTGTTGAATACATGGTGTTCAATCAATGATCTATACAGCAAATCTTAGCTAAGGAATACAATTTTTTCGGCTCCTCAGAAGTTGGACTAGCGAGGATACTGTTACATAGGCCCATATTGTTATTACCGTTACTATATTGTTACGACAGACGTCGATATCTCGAAAACTAATAACCGGATCTTCAAGAAATAAAAACGCATTGTTAGTGACGAGGTACTCTACCGATTGGTATAGAAAAATCTAGAATTGTCAACACAAAGTCACAACCTACCTACGAGTACCTACTCTTTTGAATAAATGAAAACAATAGGTAAATATCGAGAATGAACTTGAAAGTTCAGTGACGGCGGCAAACTTCAAAAGAGAGTGGATAGTTATCGCTCGCGTATTTTGTAGATGATTCGACCCTCCTAATTGAGAGGTATATGAACACGCTCGCATAGCGACACCATTCATTCTGTCTTTGAGATCGCTAACAAACACAGCGAGCTTAAGCAACCGAAGAAGATTATACCTGTGACCTGAGCAACGACTGTGGACTACTGTGAACTACTGAGCGACTTTTTTTTTTTTTTACGTGCGCAAAATCCTCTCGGATACCTCCCCACCGGAGCCGGTGGAGGAGGTTATGTCGGACACGAACCGACTAAAACGCACGCCGCCTGTGGGTCGTTTTGGTTGCCGAAGGTGAGGTTGACAGGCATATCCCTCGCACCCCGGCCGACCCAGGGCCATCTCTCACGATCTGGCCCTCTTCTCGGGTGTGGGGACTACAGAGTCCCCAACTCGTCCCCGGAAACGGGGAGGCGCGCCACGCGCGCCACCGCCGCGGCCTGCTTCTGCCAGGGTGACAGGCGGCTTCACCTGTCACCCCCAGGCCGGCGCTCATGGGGGGCGGAGGTCGTTCATCGACCTCTGACGCCCGAGTTGCCGTCGTACGCGGGCAGCTTGTCTTGCGATCCTTCGTCGCTCCCGCTGCCGCTCCCGCCCCGCCTCCTCCTTCACGAGCATTACTTGCTCGCAGAAGGAGGCGCCGGCCGCCCACGCATCCGCGCAGCGAACCATCGCCGCGAGCAAGGTGGAGAGCGTGAGAACCCTCACTCCCAGGGCCGCCACAAGCTCCCGCCTCGGCGTCTCCCACGCCGGACACTCGGTGAGCGTGTGCGGACCTGAGTCCTCGCTCGCGTCGCAGTGATAACTACTGAGCGAGCGACTGGAACTGTTGAAGAGTACTGTGTGCACTAGTGATTTAATTGTCTAGTTTGTGGTGAGCTAATAAATTCCTTCGTTGAGTACACGGCATTTATTTGTACCCTGTGCACGTAACAATATAATTGCTTTCTTTGAGCCTCATTCCGGACACACTTCATCAAAATGTAATTGATTGACGTTACATAAGCTACAGTTAAGCGAGCCCAACTTACCCTTTAAAGATAGACTGTAGGCACTTGAGGTGGAAACGATCCAGAGTACGTATGTGGTGCCGATACACACACCACATCTCAGAGGAATATAAGAGGTTTGACAGCACAACTGCCATGTAAACAGATATTTTGGTGGCCAGCTTAAGGTCATTTGAGCAGAAAACCTTGGAATGCAGCTTCCCAAATATCGCAGCTGCAGCATAGATCCTGCTGCCGATCTCATCATCAAGGTCACACTTGGATGTTATAGTACTCCCCAGATAGCAAAACTGGTCAACCTGCTTGAGCATGTCCTGACCTAGCTGTATAGACAGTGTCTCGTGACCATGTGTGTCCAGAGACATCACCTCCGTCTTCTTGACGCTGATTTTAAGGTTGAGTGGTAAGCAAGCTTGGTGACAACTGGACATTAGCTGTTGCAGGCCATCAGGGGATTCTGCCACAAAGCATAAGCATACATGATTTTTGTAATCATTGTATGGGGAGACCTTAGTGCGCGCCTTAAGTCTGGCCAAATTGATAAGACCATCCTCCGCCATCTGTGCGGAAGCGGATGCGTACTCCCTCAGAAAGAGTTCGTAAAACATCACTGACTACTACTGCAAAGTACTTGGCGAACAGTGTGGGCGCTAGAACACACCCTTGTTTCACCCCACATCGCCATCGACACCGACACAGCATTGCATATCGTTATGCAGGAGTCTAAGAAGTCTCACAAACTTCTCCGTGCACCCTAGCTTCCCAAGCATCATCCAGAGAGCTTCCCGAGGCACACTGTCGAATGCCTTCTCCAGGTCAACAAAGCGGAGATAAAGCGGACGACCCTGCTCTCTGCTATTTTCTTGCAGTTGACGCACAGAAAAGATTGCTTCAGAGGTGGTTCGTTCAGGTCGGAAGCCAAACTGGGTTTCTGGCAGTATCTTTTCAGACAGAGCTTTTAAGCGGTTTAAAAGGACGAAATACCGCGGTAAGAGTTGCAGTCGGAACGGTCACCCTTGTTTTTGTAGAGGGTTTTTTTATATTTTTTATACCACTTAGTTGGCAGACAAGCACACGGCCCACCTGATGGGAAGCGGTTACCGTGGCCTATGGACGTATGCAACACCAGGGGTGTCACATTCGCGCTGCCAACCATAGGGAAACCTTCTGATGCTCCTCTTGAAGAACCCCATATTGTAGGCGCTTGGGAAAACCGCAGCAGGGAGGTCATTCCACAGCTTGAGTGTGCGTGGGATGAAGTTTCTTTCATACCGCACAGTGCGTACCGTCTCAGGTCGCAATGTGTGGGGATGAATTCCCTGCCTATGGCGAGAGGTGCGATGATAGAATGTAGCTACGGGCATCATGTCTAACAATTCATCTGAGCACAAACCATTGTATAGGCGGTAGAACACACACAATGAGGCAAAATCCCTCCTAAGGCTAAGAGGTTCCACTCTACCTGTGAATATGGGATTGTCAACCAGCCTCAATGCCCGTCTTTGCAACGAGTCGAAGGGGTCAAGTTGGTATGCAGGTGCTCCAGCAAAAAGGTGACATCAGTACTCCATGTGAGGCCGGACCTGTGCTTTATAAAGAAGGAGTTGCTGCCCCGCAGTGAAATACTGCTGCGCCCTGTTGAGCACTCCGAGCTTTCTTGATGCCAAGTTAACCTTGTCCTGCAAATGACTTCGGTATTGGACGTCACTGGAGATATCGACATTATCCCTATACTCAGGGAGATGGTAAGCGGTGTGCCCAGGAATTGCGGCGCTACAATGAATGGGGTTTTCTTAGCGGTGAATACACATACTTGTGTCTTAATGGGGTTGACTTGGACTAGGTTTAGTCGTCCCCAATCGGATATTCCAGAGAGAGTAGTCTCGATTTCAGACACAAGTTGTTCGCGACTCTTCTCCACCTTGGACTGAGGGATATTTGCACGGCCCGTGTAACACATGTCCCCGGTACTGTCGCCCGCATAACAATGAATGGAGCCATCAGACAGCATGTCATTGATATGCAGCAGAAACAGCGTCGGAGACAACACGGAGCCTTGTGGGATACCAGCGTTTATGTTCATGCGGTCCGAGCAGCTGCCGTCGACGACGGCTTGGATGCTTCTGTTGGACAAAAAGCTGGAGATCCATTCGCACAATCCTTCGGGGAGTCCATAATATGGCAACTTCGTAAGAAGACCTTTGTGCCAGACCCGATCGAAGGCCTTCGCTACATCGAGGCTGACCGCTAGTGCCTCACCTCGACTTTCGATGGCTTGCGCCCACCAGTTTGTGAGATACACAAGAAGGTCACCGGTAGAGCGACGGTGGCGAAAACCGTACTGTCGGTCGCTCAGTAGATCGTTTCCTTCAAGGTACCTCAGGAGTTGTGTATTAATAACACGCTCCATAACCTTCGAGAGAAGGGAGGTTA
This sequence comes from Eilema griseolum, assembly GCA_963662185.1. Classification (NCBI taxonomy): domain Eukaryota; kingdom Metazoa; phylum Arthropoda; class Insecta; order Lepidoptera; family Erebidae; genus Eilema; species Eilema griseolum. Next base: position 11,003,125 of record OY759233.1, on the reverse strand, counting down.
TAGCGATAGGCCTGTAATTGGTCGGATCTGTCCTGTCACCTTTCCTAAGAAAGGTGACAGGACAGATCCGTACCTAAGTACAGGGTGCACGAATGCAGTCTTCCACGAGGCCGGGACCTGCCTTGCGGAGTATGAGAGTGCGAAAAGGCGTGTAAGTACAGGGCACAGCTCGGGGGCACAGTGCTTAAGCACCATCGCCGGTATGCCGTCCGGCCTACTCGACTTCCGAACATCTAGGGACTTAAGCTCGTGCCGGACCACCCGTTGTGTGATTTTAATTTAGGTCATCGAAGCACCACAGCTGGGGATGATGGGTGGTTCGGCGTTCCCGTCGTTCATAGTCGAGTTTGACGCAAAGAGATTACCCAAAAGATCGGCCTTCTCCTTAGTGCCATGGGCCAGACTACCGTCGGATTTTTGCAGCGGCGGAAGGCAAGCCTGGCAGAAGTTTCCCTCAGCAGCTTTAGCGAGCGACCAAAATGCACGACTGCCAGATGGGTAGCGCGCAAGCCGCTCGCCAATTCTGCCGATGAACTCAAACTTTGCTCTAGACGTTGCCTTTTTACTGGACCTTGAAGCAGCATTCAACTTCCGCTTCACCTCAGCGATGTTCGGATCCTTATTGGCAAGAGCCGTGGTCCAAGCCTTGTATGTCCAAGCCTTGTTGCAGATTGCTTGCGGTCTCTAGCTTCCCTGCAAGGCCTATTAAACCACGGGCGTTTGCTCGCTCCTGTCGCGACCCAGCGGTTGGGGACGTAACATTCCATACCCACTAGAATCGCGTCAGCGACTGCTGTTGCACAGGAGCTTGGATCATCAGAAGAGAAGTAAAGCTGCCTCCACGGGTACGACGCGAAGAATTCTCACAGTCCGTCCCAGTCTGCCGACTTGTAGTGCCACACATGCCGCCACTGAGGTGGCCGTGGTGGTTCAGGCCGCGCGAGTGACACTTGCGCCCGGACGAGGCTGTGGTCCGAATTACCGAGAGGTGCTTCCACCCTTAAGGGTATTCATCCGGGCGCGTAGTCAGCAGAAGGTCCAGTATAGAGCTTCTGTGGGTCTCAATTTCTGGTGTTCTAGTGATAGAATGCACCAGTTGAGAGAGCCCATAAGTTAGAGCAAAGTCGTGAGCAGCCCTTCCCGCAAAATCAGTCCTAGGAGACCCCAGCCACTCCACGTGGTGGGCGTTGAAGTTCCCCAAGAATACTAATTCCGCAGTGGTGTACTGCTCAATTACGCTGTCCGCCGACCGCTGCAGATGCTGAAACAGTTGAGCCGTGCCCAGGTCACCGCTATGAGACCTGTAAAGGCACGCATAGATACGGGTGTGGCCACCGTGATCTATGCGTACCCATAAAGTTGACAGGTCCCTATCCTCAAGACCATGGAGACGGCGGCAGCAAATATCATCCCGGACGTACAAGCATACCCCGGCGCGACTCATAAAGCTATGCTCGAGTTTGTACTCTGGGTACATTAGGTAGGCTGTATCGGCCGGGCATGATATTTGCGTCTCCGTCAGAAAAAGCAAGGTAGGATGCGCGGTCTCTAAGTGGAGATGGACCGCGTTAAGGTTGGAGTGTAGGCCCCTGATGTTACAGAAATCCACATTCACTGTGGATGATGGTGCCGCTGTGGTAACGTTTCTCTTGCCTTTTTTTGTTTTCATGTTTGAGACGGGGCGGGGGGGGAGAAGGTAAAAAGAGATTCTGTGCCTCCAGTGTTGAAGACAAAGCAAGGCGTCCTACCCCCATAGACAAGTTGGGGTTGTGTGACTGGCTGGCGCGATGGGCGGAAGGGCCCCCGGTCCCCTCTCAGATACTGAAGCCAGGTCCACTCCGGTCTCCTCCTCCGGCATGGCTACAGCACCGGGAGCTTTACACAGGCTGCTGGTTCAGCCTCCTGAGGCGGAGATTAAGTAATCCCCAGGTTCGGAAACCGTACAGCCTGCGGGCGGCCAGCGGATAACCGTTTCACCGAGTCTCCCTGACCACCGCGCCAACATATCACGCCCCCACCAGTCAGTGGGGTCAATTTAAGCCTTTGGTCTTCCTACTGACAGCACAGAACCTCTCCAGTGGGCTCTGGCTACCCTACTCACCGCCGGGAACACAACACAAGGTTATTATAACCGGGGTATTCTGTAGGGCGGAGGTACTTACCCAGACGGACTGCTCAATTTTGGACGGGAGATACCGTCATGTCCTTCCTCCAAATAAAAATACAAATAAAGGTACAAATGCGAGACACTTTAAAGTCATCCGGGACTCGCTCTTCCTCCCACATACGAGCAAAAAGTTTCCAAACCAACATCTACAACTCCCCGCCGCCGTATTATAACAGCTCTCCCGGTATAAGGTCAATACCAACCGCTCGCTTCTGTTGCTGCCTGATAGCAGAGACAACCTCATCATATGACAGGGGCTCATCCAGCTCAATGGAAAGAGGGAGTTGAGGTATTAGACTCACATTTCGTAAATCAGATGATCGATCTACGTTGGACTTGACCAGTATCTCTCTGCCTGACAAGTATAATCAATCAAGTGCCAGTGTTTCGGATCGAGGATGCATCCACGTTGTCTTGTACTTAGCGGCAAGTCTGAACATAGTGTTCGATATTGCAAGCTCAAAATGAGCACAAAGACTGAGTAGCAACTGACCATTGCTGTTCATGTTGCCGACTCCGTGTCTACCCAAGACTCCAGGCCAAGCCTCATTGTCCCGTTCAACTCTGGCATTGAAATTGCCTAGCAATATAACCTGCTCTCTGGCGTTTATGCTGTAAAGGCATTGAGATAGTTCCTCGTATAATTTATCTTTGATGTCATCAGCCTTGTCTAGCGTAGGGGCATAGACACTGATGACATTAAGGTAATTGTCTTTGTCCGTGAAGGCGCAGTGTGGTAACGCGGTCTGAAGAATGCATGCGGTGCTACTCAAGTCGCTTAGCTATGTGATTCTTGATGGCAAACCCTACGCCTGAACGTCGCGGTTCGGAGGCTGTGGTACCTTTCCAAAAGAAAGTATAGCCGCCACCTTCTTCTACCAGCTTTCCTTCATCGGCAAGGCAATCCACGTTATATCGATGAAGTTCCCGAGCTACTATGGCAGTTTTGCGTTCAGGGCAGGCGTTGCCATCGCGATCAACAAGCGTTCTCACGTTCCACGCGCCGAATGTCATTATAGGTATTGTCACTTTTGTATGCTAACTATTAATTATTTATTATCTGTGCCTGGATTCATTATAAGCCCTTATATAGATGGAAGCCTCTTGGCTAATAAGCTGGATACAATAATTCAAAAACAGTATTCGGAACCAATCTGAATTCAATAGTAGATAGATGTCATTTAGTTATTATAATCATTATGATATACAGAGCATTATACGGAATTGATTTCAACATGCAGTTGGATGGAGGCGGGAATGTACATGCAGTGTTTAGAACGTATACGGAGATATTCAGTGTGCAAGAAAGACTTAAGAGTGAACGGACAAACTAATTCAGTTATACGGAACCAATCTCAATACAATAGTAGATGGATGTAATTTAGTTATTATAATCATTATGATATATGCAGAGCATTATACGGAATTGATTTAAACATACATTCGGATGGAGGCAGGAATGTGCATGCAGTGTTTAGTAGGTATACGCAGGTATTCAGTGTGCAAGAAAGATTTAAGAGTGAACGGACGCACAAATTCAGCTAGAAATATTTAATTTGAATATCACCATTTAACGTTTAAATGAAATTTGACGTCGACCACTGATATGATACTGATTAAAACATCTTACATACGCATTGAAAACATTAAAAATCTCACTACATTCAGTGGACGCCGCCGGGTGGTAGTTTGTAAAGAAGCAAGAAGTCCTTCGCGATTTATATATATTTGTATTTTTATTTGGAGGAAGGACATGACGGTATCTCCCGTCCAAAATTGAGCAGTCCGTCTGGGTAAGTACCTCCGCCCTACAGAATACCCCGGTTATAATAACCTTGTGTTGTGTTCCCGGCGGTGAGTAGGGTAGCCAGAGCCCACTGGAGAGGTTCTGTGCTGTCAGTAGGAAGACCAAAGGCTTAAATTGACCCCACTGACTGGTGGGGGCGTGAAATGTTGGCGCGGTGGTCAGGGAGACTCGGTGAAAGGGTTATCCGCTGGCCGCCCGCAGGCTGTACGGTTTCCGAACCTGGGGATTACTTAATCTCCGCCTCAGGAGGCTGAACCAGCAGCCTGTGTAAAGTTCCCGGTGCTGTAGCCATGCCGGAGGAGGAGACCGGAGTGGACCTGGCTTCAGTATCTGAGAGGGGACCGGGGGCCCTTCCGCCCATCGCGCCAGCCAGTCACACAACCCCAACTTGTCTGTGGGGGTAGGACGCCTTGCTTTGTCTTCAACACTGGAGGCACAGAATCTCTTTTTACCTTCTCCCCCCCCCCTCCCCCCATCTCAAACATGAAAACAAAAAAAGGCAAGAGAAACGTTACCACAGCGGCACCATCATCCACAGTGAATGTGGATTTCTGTATCATCAGGGGCCTACACTCCAACCTTAACGCGGTCCATCTCCACTTAGAGACCGCGCATCCTACCTTGCTTTTTCTGACGGAGACGCAAATATCATGCCCGGCCGATACAGCCTACCTAATGTACCCAGGGTACAAACTCGAGCATAGCTTTATGAGTCGCGCCGGGGTATGCTTGTACGTCCGGGATGATATTTGCTGCCGCCGTCTCCATGGTCTTGAGGATAGGGACCTGTCAACTTTATGGGTACGCATAGATCACGGTGGCCACACCCGTATCTATGCGTGCCTTTACAGGTCTCATAGCGGTGACCTGGGCACGGCTCAACTGTTTCAGCATCTGCAGCGGTCGGCGGACAGCGTAATTGAGCAGTACCCCACTGCGGAATTAGTATTCTTGGGGGACTTCAACGCCCACCACGTGGAGTGGCTGGGGTCTCCTAGGACTGATTTTGCGGGAAGGGCTGCTCACGACTTCGCTCTAACTTATGGGCTCTCTCAACTGGTGCATTCTATCACTAGAACACCAGAAATTGAGACCCACAGAAGCTCTATACTGGACCTTCTGCTGACTACGCGCCCGGATGAATACCCTTAAGGGTGGAAGCACCTCTCGGTAATTCGGACCACAGCCTCGTCCGGGCGCAAGTGTCACTCGCGCGGCCTGAACCACCGCGGCCACCTCAGTGGCGGCATGTGTGGCACTACAAGTCGGCAGACTGGGACGGACTGCGAGAATTCTTCGCGTCGTACCCGTGGAGGCAGCTTTACTTCTCTTCTGATGATCCAAGCTCCTGTGCAACAGCAGTCGCTGACGCGATTCTAGTGGGTATGGAATGTTACGTCCCCAACCGCTGGGTCGCGACAGGAGCGAGCAAACGCCCGTGGTTTAATAGGCCTTGCAGGGAAGCTAGAGACCGCAAGCAATCTGCATACAAGGCTTGGACATACAAGGCTTGGACCACGGCTCTTGCCAATAAGGATCCGAACATCGCTGAGGTGAAGCGGAAGTTGAATGCTGCTTCAAGGTCCAGTAAAAAGGCAACGTCTAGAGCAAAGTTTGAGTTCATCGGCAGAATTGGCGAGCGGCTTGCGCGCTACCCATCATTCTGGCAGTCGTGCATTTTGGTCGCTCGCTAAAGCTGCTGAGGGAAACTTCTGCCAGGCTTGCCTTCCGCCGCTGCAAAAATCCGACGGTAGTCTGGCCCATGGCGCTAAGGAGAAGGCCGATCTTTTGGGTAATCTCTTTGCGTCAAACTCGACTATGAACGACGGGAACGCCGAACCACCCATCATCCCCAGCTGTGGTGCTTCGACGACCTAAATTAAAATCACACAACGGGTGGTCCGGCACGAGCTTAAGTCCCTAGATGTTCGGAAGTCGAGTAGGCCGGATGGCATACCGGCGATGGTGCTTAAGCACTGTGCACCCGAGCTGTGCCCTGTACTTACACGCCTTTTCGCACTCTCATACTCCGCAAGGCAGGTCCCGGCCTCGTGGAAGACTGCATCCGTGCACCCTGTACTTAGGTACGGATCTGTCCTGTCACCTTTCTTAGGAAAGGTGACAGGACAGATCCGACCAATTACAGGCCTATCGCTATAACCTCCCTACTCTCGAAGGTTATGGAGCGTGTTATTAATACACAACTCCTGAGGTACCTTGAAGGAAACGATCTACTGAGCGACCGACGGTACGGTTTTCGCCACCGTCGCTCTACCGGTGACCTTCTTGTGTATCTCACAAACCGGTGGGCGCAAGCCATCGAAAGTCGAGGTGAGGCACTAGCGGTCAGCCTCGATGTAGCGAAGGCCTTCGATCGGGTCTGGCACAAAGGTCTTCTTACGAAGTTGCCATATTATGGACTCCCCGAAGGATTGTGCGAATGGATCTCCAGCTTTTTGTCCAACAGAAGCATCCAAGCCGTCGTCGACGGCAGCTGCTCGGACCGCATGAACATAAACGCTGGTGTCCCACAAGGCTCCGTGTTGTCTCCGACGCTGTTTCTGCTGCATATCAATGACATGCTGTCTGATGGCTCCATTCATTGTTATGCGGGCGACAGTACCGGGGACACGTGTTACACGGGCCGTGCAAATATCCCTCAGTCCGAGGTTGAGAAGAGTCGCGAACAACTTGTGTCTGAAATCGAGACTACTCTCTCTGGAATATCCGATTGGGGACGACTAAACCTAGTCCAAGTCAACCCCACTAAGACACAAGTATGTGTATTCACCGCTAAGAAAACCCCATTCATTGTAGCGCCGCAATTCCTGGGCACACCGCTTACCATCTCCCTGAGTATAGGGATAATTGGTGTCGATATCTCCAGTGACGTCCAATACTGAAGTCATTTGCAGGACAAGGTTAACTTGGCATCAAGAAAGCTCGGAGTGCTCAACAGGGCGAAGCAGTATTTCACTGCGGGGCAGCAACTCCTTCTTTATAAAGCACAGGTCCGGCCTCACATGGAGTACTGCTGTCACCTTTTTGCTGGAGCACCTGCATACCAACTTGACCCCTTCGACTCGTTGCAAAGACGGGCATTGAGGCTGGTTGACAATCCCATACTCACAGGTAGAGTGGAACCTCTTAGCCTTAGGAGGGATTTTGCCTCATTGTGTGTGTTCTACCGCCTATACAATGGTTTGTGCTCAGATGAATTGTTAGACATGATGCCCGTAGCTACATTCTATCATCGCACCTCTCGCCATAGGCTGGGAATTCATCCCCACACATTGCGACCTGAGACGGTGCGCACTGTGCGGTATGAAAGAAACTTCATCCCACGCACACTCAAGCTGTGGAATGACCTCCCTGCTGCGGTTTTCCCAAGTGCCTACAATATGGGGTTCTTTAAGAGGGGCATCAGAAGGTTTCCCTATGGTCGGCAGCGCGAGTGTGACACCCCTGGTGTTGCATACGTCCATAGGCCACGGTAACCGCTTCCCATCAGGTGGGCCGTGTGCTTGTCTGCCAACTAAGTGGTATAAAAAAAAAACCCTCTACAAAAACAAGGGTGACCGTTCCGACTGCAACTCTTACCGCGGTATTTCGCTTTTGTCAGCCCTGGGAAAGGCCTTGGCCAGAGTCCTTTTAAACCGCTTAAAAGCTCTGTCTGAAAAGATACTGCCAGAAACCCAGTTTGGCTTCCGACCTGAACGAACCACCTCTGAAGCAATCTTTTCTGTGCGTCAACTGCAAGAAAATAGCAGAGAACAGGGTCGTCCGCTTTATCTCCGCTTTGTTGACCTGGAGAAGGCATTCGACAGTGTGCCTCGGGAAGCTCTCTGGATGATGCTTGGGAAGCTAGGGTGCACGGAGAAGTTTGTGAGACTTCTTAGACTCCTGCATAACGACATGCAATGCTGCGTCGGTGCCGATGGCGAACAATTAAATTTCTTACTCGTTACCTGTGGGGTGAAACAAGGGTGTGTTCTAGCGCCCACACTGTTCGCCAAGTACTTTGCAGTAGTAGTCAGTGATGTTTTACGAACTCTTTCTGAGGGAGTACGCATCCGCTTCCGCACAGATGGCGGAGGATGGTCTTTTCAATTTGGCCAGACTTAAGGCGCGCACTAAGTTCTCCCCATACAATGATTACAGAAATCAAGTATGCTTATGCTTTGTGGCAGAATCCCCTGATGGCCTGCAACAGCTAATGTCCAGTTGTCACCAAGCTTGCTGCAAGTTCGGCCTTAAAATCAGTGTCAAGAAGACGGAGGTGATGTCTCTGGACACACATGGTCACGAGACACTGTCTATACAGCTAGGTCAGGACATGCTCAAGCAGGTTGACCAGTTTTGCTATCTGGGGAGCACTATAACATCCAAGTGTGACCTTGATGATGAGATCGGCAGCAGGATCTATGCCGCAGCTGCGATATTTGGGAAGCTGCATTCCAAGGTTTTCTGCTCAAATGACCTTAAGCTGGCCACCAAAATATCTGTTTACATGGCAGTTGTGCTGTCAAACCTCTTATATTCCTCTGAGATGTGGTGTGTGTATCGGCACCACAAACGTACTCTGGATCGTTTCCACCTCAAGTGCCTACAGTCTATCTTTAAAGGGTAAGTTGGGCTCGCCTAACTGTAGCTTATGTAACGTCAATCAATTACATTTTGATGAAGTGTGTCCGGAATGAGGCTCAAAGAAAGCAATTATATTGTTACGTGCACAGGGTACAAATAAATGCCGTGTACTCAACGAAGGAATTTATTAGCTCACCACAAACTAGACAATTAAATCACTAGTGCACACAGTACTCTTCAACAGTTCCAGTCGCTCAGTAGTTCACAGTAGTCCACAGTCGTTGCTCAGGTCACAGGTATAATCTTCTTCGGTTGCTTAAGCTCGCTGTGTTTGTTAGCGATCTCAAAGACAGAATGAATGGCGGCGGTGGCGCGCCTGGCGCGCCTCCCCGTTTCCGGGGTCGAGTTGGGGACTCTGTAGTCCCCACACCCGAGAAGAGGGCCAGATCGTGAGAGATGGCCCTGGGTCGGCCGGGGTGCGAGGGATATGCCTGTCAACCTCTCCTTCGGCAACCAAAGCGACCCACAGGCGGCGTGCGTTTTAGTCGGTTCGAGTCCGACATAACCTCCTCCACCGGCTCCGGTGGGGAGGTATCCGTGGGGATTTTGCGCACGTAAAAAAAAAAAAAAAAGACAGAATGAATGGTGTCGCTATGCGAGCGTGTTCATATACCTCTCAATTAGGAGGGTCGAATCATCTACAAAATACGCGAGCGATAACTATCCGCTCTCTTTTGAAGTTTGCCGCCGTCACTGAACTTTCGAGTTCATTCTCGATATTTACCTATTGTTTTCATTTATTCAAAAGAGTAGGTACTCGTAGGTAGGTTGTGACTTTGTGTTGACAATTCTAGATTTTTCTATACCAATCGGTAGAGTACCTCGTCACTAACAATGCGTTTTTATTTCTTGAAGATCCGGTTATTAGTTTTCGAGATATCGACGTCTGTCGTAACAATATGGTAACGGTAATAACAATATGGGCCTATGTAACAGTATCCTCGCTAGTCCAACTTCTGAGGAGGCGAAAAAATTGTATTCCTTAGCTAAGATTTGCTGTATAGATCATTGATTGAACACCATGTATTCAACAATTCCAATGAGGGCGACATAGTCACGCTATGACTAAGACCTCAATCCTCAATAACAACTGAAGATTAAAAAAAAACTATCTATAGGTAATAATAGATCAAATATATAACCACTTTTAATGCTTTCACTTTGGTGACAAACTTACATCACGGCCCGCACATGTCTGTTTGTTTAAAAACTTCGGCACGCGAGCGCGCTGAAGCCCGCCGCCCGCCCCGCCGTCCCTCGTGAACCCCGAATAGACCCCTCAGACACCGTACCTAGTGCCCGTTTAAGGATATTTAAGAGACGCAAGATAGTTGTCACGAAAACATGATAAAAACTTTACAAATTAAGTACGATATTCAATGGACACAATAAGATCGGTGAACTGAACTCAAAGTATACGTGGTAAAGTATACGCTGAACACTAGTGCCCTCCAAATTTCAGTCGGGCGACGGCCGAACTATATTATACGCTAAAAGGCGTTGTAGTGATGGAATTACGTCCATGCCAATTTTTCGCCCTAGCATTCTATTGATCATAAGGAACATTTGGGCTGAAAATGAGGGTCGGTTAATCGTGCGTCCGTATTTCGGACGCACAAAGTCAGTCGGACGCGGCATCATCGGTAAATAACGCCATGTAGGACGCAACATGTCCTTCAAGATTTATATATATATATATATATATATATATATATATATAGATTGGTAGTCAGGCAATCACGGAAAAACTACGAGGAAATGGTTTGTCCTGGTTCGGACAAGTAATGCATAGGGATAAAAGTAATATCGTATAGAAGTCACTAACTATAGAAGCGAATGGCTACAAGCGTAGAGGGAGACCTCAAATAAACTTGCGATAAAGGCATGAGGATAATGATAAAATACTTAATCTATTTATTTTTTTAAATTTGATTTTGAAAAACCATAGATGAAATATTTTGTTCTCTATAGGATTGAAAAAGAAGTATTACAGTTACTTAAGTAATATATTTTATTTAAAATAAGTAAATTAAGTAAGAAGATACTTACTTAACGATTATTCTTTTAAAACAATTCGCAAAATTTGAATTTGGAATATCCATGGACAAGTTAACCTTGTCCGTGGCTATTGACAATTCATATTACAATAGCGATAATATACATATTTTGTTCATGTAGAATTGAAGAAGCCTCATATTTAAGATGAAGTACTTGTGTCACATGCTGCATTGTTAAAAACCTCTAACTACTATGAAACAATATATTAGGCATATTTATAATTCATAACGCTTATGTAGGTAGGTATGTACCTACCTACCTACTACCTGATAGTTAACTATTACATTTAGTTTTGAATTAACAAGTTTCAGCGACTTCATTGTGTAGTTCTACGAAATATTCACATATTATAATTTTTTAAATACGATATTTCATAGAAAAAAAAACCTTTGCTTTGCTTTTAGCATAATAGAATATAGGTACAAAATCTAAATTATTTATGATTATTTATGATATCTTTTAAAAAGTAATTTTAAAAAATCGACTACGTAATTTAAAATTTTTTGTACACCTTCGGCGGCAGACAAGCAAACGGCACTGGTGGAATAATTTAAAAGAGAAATTACTTAAAGTCAAAAGTAACAATAAGAAAATTTTTAAATTAGAAAATAGAAAATATTTCTGAGCGAAAATATTCATATATTATTGCTAAGAAACGTAGGTAAGTAAGCACTTAGGGTACTCGATGATCGATATATGTAATTGTTGTAAATAAGTACCCAAGCCACGCCCGTGGTATAACTATTTTTTCCCTGATGTGTAATGCCATAGAATCTACCTATATTCTATTAGGAGGGCTTTATAGTTTTCACTTTAATGCTATAATAAGTAATTGAGGAATTATGAGGGAACAGATAAACCTACATACATACATAGCCTGTCAAAATCATAACCCTCCTTTGCTTCGACGTAGTCGGATAAAAAAGACTGATCATTTACTGACAACAATACACACGTGAGTGAAGACAGCAAAGTGTTTGCGTTTGAAAATGAAACAATAGCAATTAACAACATTGGTACAGCATGTCGATAATGTTCAGAAACAAATATTTACAGTTACGTACAATACAGTATTGAAATTTAAATATTGTTCTAATAATTTTCCTCTCAGTATTTTCTTAACAATCTTCACTCATTATATAATAGAAAATTTTCATAAATATCAACTACTTACACATTGTTTTAAAACTACTTTTATGTTATGATTTACGGTGCCGAAATGTGGACCCTTACTATAGGGCTGGTCCATAACTGCGCAGCTGGCTATGGAACGAGCTATGCTTGGAGTTTCTTTGAAGGATAAAATTCGAAACGAGGTTATCCGACAGAGAAATAAAGTTACCGACATAGGTCGCAGAATAAGCAAGCTAAATTGGCAGTGTTTGTCGAAGGACCGATGACCGTTAGAAGGTAAATGGAAGGTACGACTCCCCCTAGCTAGACGGACGTGTGACCTGAAAAAGGTAGCTGGAGCAGACTGGATGCGGAAGGCGGAGGATCGGGTAAAATATCGCACATTGGGAGAGGCCTATGTCCAGCATTAGACTGCGATGCGCAGATTGATTGATTGATTATTTTATCAAATTTAACACAACTGAAATAATTATTTATATAACAATGATTCAAGGTGAATGAAGTTCAAAATTTTAAGGAAAAATTAAAATGCAGTACCTACTCTTAAGTACTGTCAGTTAATTCGCTTTGATTGACCAAAATATTTTACACGGCCAAATCCGGTCATGCAAAATATTTATTGAGGAGGTAGGACACGGCGGTATTTCCGCCCAATTGAGCAGTCCGACTGGGGAAGTACCTCCACCCTACAGAATACCGCGGTTATAATAACTTCGTGTTGCGTTCCCGGCGGTGAGTAGGGTAGCCAGAGCTCACTGGAGAGTTTTTGTGCTGTCAGTGGGATGACCAAAGGCTAGTCCTGCTTTGTCCTCTACACTGACGGCACAAAATCTCTGTTCTTTCAGGGTCGGCAGCACGGATGTGACTCCACTGGTGTTACACACGTTCATAAGTCATTGTATCCACTTTCCATCAGGTGGGCCGTGTGCTTGTCTGCCACCTAAGTTGTATAAAAAAAAGCAGTCAACAGGGCGAGTCGCACTGTAGAGTGCTGCTCAAAGGCTCTCCAATTGCTACTCTGAAGCGTCCCTAGCATCGAACACATTGGAGAGCAGGCAAGAGGCGGGCTGGTTCTCCGGGGCACGAGCCTGGGGGTGACAGGTACAGTCATCTGTCAACCCAGCAGAAGCAGCCTTGCAGAACGGCACGACTGCAACACGTCTCCTCCTCCATTATCAGGGTAGGATAAGGTCATCTCAAAACCGTAGATGATAACCCATGGTAAGCTGGAGTGTGAGGGAAATGCTTTATTGGGTAACCTTACGACCTGGTAATCGAAATTCGAGACGGTTTCGACATGCGGTTGTAGTCGGTTCGAATCCGGCATAACCCCCGCGCTAGCTGGCTGGGGTGCTACTCGTTTCTGTGAGGTTTTCCGCACGAAACAAAATAAAAACGGTACCCTATAAACAGGCGGAATTACATACAATCTAATTTATTTTTATTACTGCTTATCAATATGTTCTTGTAACATCTCATTATTATTAATAGACGATTATTCTCATAAACATAATTTTGTAAATACAACAAAATTATGTTTATGAGAATAATCGTCTATTAATAAATTGATTGCCATTTTTTTCAATTCTTTATAAGTGCCCGGTTAATGGCAATAGGCTCGCCACCTATTACATTGGAACCTAAACATAAGCTGGCGAAATGTGGGTGCTAGCACCTCTGCCTACCCCTTTGGGGATATAGGCGTGAGTTTATGTTATATGTTTAATTCTTCCTCTTCTGTTTAATTCTTCCAGTTTATTTTTCGATAGTTTATAACTATACTCGTATGTAAAATTAATATCTATATCTGGTTACATTTACAAAGACAACGGTGACATATAAACATAAATGGTGACTTAAATGTGATTGTAGGCTTTATGAAATATTTACATTTAGTGTGTCCCTGATTCTGAAACTAGGAAAACCTGTATTATCAGAGTAAGTGATGCCTGTTTTTAAGAGACATTGCTTCTCATCAATATTGGATTTTTTTTGGAAATTTCTTATTTAAAAGATTTTTGATTATTCTCACAGAACTTAAAAAAAAACATACTATTAAGTAGTTCTATGATAGTTTATTCCTAATATTCATAACAACATAACATAAACTCACGCCTATATCCTCGAAGGGGTAGGCAGAGCTGCTAGCACCCACATTTCGCCAGTTTATGTTTGGGTCCCAATGTTGCGAGATAAATCTGCGATAAATACACACATAACTTCGAATAGCATCGAAAAGTCATTGGTGTGTGCCATGGTAAAATCTGGGATCGAACCCGAGACCTCGTCTCAGCAGTCCATTACCCATACCACTAGGCGACCGCGGCTACAACCTAATATTCGTATAGGTATCATATTTATATAACTATCATTTTACTTAAAAGTTAGCTTGTCAGTATGTTTCAATGACAAACCACTATTGTTCTGTTATCTTTATAATATAAGTGAACGGTGACGGATGATGTACAAAAGGAACATTGTGAAAACCATATAAATAACAACAATTGGTTTACTGTCACAAACAACTACGTACACACATATTTTTAAGTGCTTTATTTATATGTATGCATAAAGGTCACTTTAGGTAGGCTCGCACTGTAGGTAGGCACATTCAAACTTTATTTTTACGAGGGTACTCATACTGATATTAAAACTGAAATGTCTGTCTCGCCAAACGCTACCAATAAAATAAATCACACTGAAATTATTATTATTATTCTTCAAACACGTAAAATCCCAATCCACAACTGTTAAATAAAACAATATTTACCTTACACGAAAACAATTCACACTTATCACTTTTATATTAATTTTAAACCACTACACTATTTCAATTGAACTATGAATGACCGTGATAGTATCTGTCAGAATAGGTGACGGAAATACTCACCATTTCACAGGCGTACACGCAAGTATGGCAGGATACGAGGTCGAGACCTCTTCAATGAATGCTAAACGGTCCAATCGGTTTACATCACTGGCGTGTGCCCAACGCTTCGACGCCTGCGCACGAGTTATCGCGGAGGCGCGCGGTCACCGACTGCGCCGCTCACCACACGCTGAACGATCTTCCTCCATCACCTACATCTTAAACATCAGTAAACTTGTTCCATATGTTATTGTTCTAAATTGTACATAATAGTTTGGCGAGGACAATTGGAACGACTTTACATACATACGACTCGTTAATATGACTTCAACCCGCCTGATGGTAAGCTGATGCCAAAGTTACAGTAGAGAGTCAAACAATCATAATCATCTATTTAAAAGATACCCGAATCATAAAGGTATAGAAGTAGTTTCTCAATTTTGGTGAAGGGTCAGAAACAAAGCTGTGATTGCCAATGTCAATAAGCCGCTATATGTTAAATTCTTTTCACTTTTATTTTTAATACAACTTATATGGCAGACAAGCACACGGCCCACGTGATGGAAAGTGGTTACCGTGACCTATAAACGTGGGCAATACCAGGGGAGCTACATCCCTGTAAGAACAGAGAGTTTTTGTGTCAAAGTAGAAGAAACAATCAGGACAAGCCTTTGGTATTCCCACTGGCAGCACAAAAACTCTGCAGTGAGCTCTGGCTACCCTACTCACCACCGGGAACACAACACGAGGTTGCCGTTCAAAGTACGCGTAAGTAGGTACCTAAGTACAGTACAATATTGTAACCCTAAAATGTAATCAACAAAGTAATAGTGACGAAACCTTTAAAATTCCCCGAAAATAAAAATCCTCGTCTTAAAAAATAAAAATGTTGGAAGAAATTTGTGACCAACGATACGCAAATTTAATATTACTTTAGAAGCTGGGGCCGCGTGAGAGTTTGAACTACAGCTAAACACGTAGGTTGAACTCGTGACGTAACAAAATGTGCACAGAGAGGCCGATACCGTCGTCACATGCAGTTATGTGAGCTCTTATACAAGATCCTTTCCAATAACAGAAGTAAACACATACAAAATAAAAATATTGACCCAAATAACAAACCCGTGGGGTTCGAGAACACAAAAGGAAAACAGAAACTCAACTTGAAGCCAGTTTTTTTATACCACTTCGGAGGCAGACAAGCGCACGGCCCAACTGATGGAAAGTAGTTACCGTGGCCTATGGACGTGTGTAACACCAGAGAAGCCACACTCGCACTGCCGACCCTGTAAGCACAGAGTTTCTGTGCCGTCAGTGTTGAGGACAAAGCAGGACTAGCCTTAAGTCATCCCACTGACAGCACAAATTCTCCAGTGAGCTCTGGCTACTCTACTCACCGATGAGAACACAACACGAAGTTATTATAACCGCGGTATTCTGTAGGGCGGAGGTACTTACGCAGTCGGACTGCTCAATTGGGCGGAAATACCGCCGTGTCCTACCTCCTCAAACTTGAAGCCAGTTTTCATATAGCTGAATTAGGTGAACAGTACTATAGCCCTGGGTCAGTCGGGATGCGCGAGGGATATGCCAGAGGCTACCTCACCCTTGGCAACGGATGGCCCAAGACGGCCGTGCGGTTTTAGTCGGTTCGAGCCCAACATAACCACCCCGCTGGCCACAACGGGGGTATCCGAGAGGATTTCCGCGCATTAAAAAAAAAGTACGTCAACGTACATTGGATAACACGGAGAGCCATAACAAACGTTATTTACATTAATATTTTACCTAATCGTGAGAATAAAATACCTAACAATGTTATCTACTATCTCAAGTATGACGTTTGATATTTTTTAACCTCATCATTAAAGGTCTTCCGCGTGTAAAGTACGTCTAGCTACCTAATAGCTACCCATGGGTTATTATTGTTAACACAATAATTAAAACATCTCCATCTAAAGGTTGCCTGGAAGAGATCGCTTGTAGCGATAAGGCCGCCATTTTTCATAATGTTGTCCGTACATGTTTTGTGTACAATAAAGATTATCTTATCTTATCTAGTGTTTACCTCCCAGAGCTCCATCTCGTGTAAGCACTATGGAGGGATGCCTTGTCATTATTCGTCTTCCATTACTAGGAGCTTCTGAACTAGGTGGTAATTCTGTACAATTACACAAAGTAAATCCTGAAATATTTCAAAGAAGCCCATACAAGATTAATTGTGTTCCCGGCGATGAGTAGGGTAGCCAGAGCTCACTGGAGAGTTGTTGTGCTGTCGGTGGGAAGACCATGTCCTGATTTGTCTTTTACACTGACGGCACAGAAACTTTTGGCAGCGCGAGTGTTACTCTCTTGGTTTTGCACGCGTCCATAGACCACGGTGACCACTTTCCATAAGGTGGGCCGTGTGCTTGTCTGCCAACTAAGTGGTATAAAAAAAATTATCAAAAAGAAGAGAAAAGCAGCTATGTTTTTGTGACAGATAGGACCAGTTACAGAATAGACCAAAGTAAATTCTCTATCAGACTGTATCCAACTGAGCGAATTGATTCCAAATGATCGGATGTTAATATTGTCCTTGGTACAAATCAACGGGGGAATGGAGTGAACAAATCAGAGGAGGAGTGTTATTAGTGCGTTCTTTGACCTCCTTATCATAAATCAGAAGTAAGTACCACGAATATTACTCAATAGATACAACTATCGCAGTCATCCAACCGACTCATCGTCAACAAATAAATATTCTATAGATGGTATTCATAGTCACGACACTATTTAAAAATCATTGTTGTGGCTGCAGTTATCGTATACAAATACTTACCACACACTTGACATGACGATTGTATTCGACAAGTAGATACAGCCTATTCAAATCAATTGGATTTTTATAGAGTGCTAGTAACCGAAAATACTAGTTCCCGTTAACTCCTCCAGTTAAGTTAAATTGCTTATGTTAAGAGGAGGTTCACATCGATAGGTAAGTACTCGGTAGTGTAATGGTGGTGTAATGGTGGATAGGCGGGGCGGGAGCGGCAGCGGGAGCGACGAAGGATCGCAAGCCAAGCTGCCCGCGTACGAAGGCAACTCGGACGTCAGAAGTCGGTGAATGACCTCTGCCCTCTGGGGAGTTTTTGTGCTATCAGTAGGAAGACCAAAAGCTTGTCCTGCTTTATCTTCTGCACTGAATTGGCAGCATGAGTGGGTGTTGCACACGACAACCACTTCTCATCAGGCGGTCCGTGTGCGTGTCTGCCACCTAAGTTGTATAAAAAAACAAGAATTATTTGGTCTCGTCGTCATATTTTACGTAATTTTTTCCACAGTTATTCTACACTGGCCGATTAGTAAACTATGAGATATCAAGATTGTAGCACGATAAGTAAGTGACTATGGGAATTCCTAAATTCTCAGTAATAACAGTTACTTATATCTTTTCCTTAAGACTTTTAAAAATTTTATTGCAACGTTTTATCTGTTGTTGCGATCGAGAGCCATCGAGTTCGAATTTTTTAAACGTGCGGAATTACCCTAGTATTTGAAATCGGGGTTTGCAAATGGCCATTACCACAATTACACTTTTTTTTACGTGCGCAAAATCCCCACGGATACCCCCCTACCGGAGCCGGTGGAAGAGGTTATGTCGGACTCGAATCGACCAAAACGCACGACGTCTGTGGGTCGTTTTATGTTGCCGAAAGTGAGGTTAACAAGCATATCCCTCGCACCCCGGCCGACTTAGGGCCATCTCTTACGATCTGGCCCTCTCCTCGGGTGTAGGAACTACAGAGTCCCTAACTCGTTCCCGGAAATGGGCAGGCACGCGAGACGCGCCGCCGCCGCGACCTGCTTCTGCCTGGGTGACAGGCGGCTGCACTAGGCCCTCCTGCGCACCTTTAGAAATAACTGTACCAACTTTCAAAACTACACAAAATATTTGACCAGATTTCTTTAATGTTCCTGCGCTATTTAAAAAAAAAACATTCCCGCGCTAAATAAGTACTTAGAACTCAAACATTTAGGCCTCAATTGTAGGTTATGTTAGTTTATGTAACCTAATAGAAGAGTTCACTATAGTGTCGTAATATCTTTTAAATTAATGTAAGTAGGTAAATAAAAAGTAAATTACGTGATAATGATTATATTTCTTCTGTAGCGGTTGTGTTTGATATCATAAGCGTTGTTGTAAGTAGATCAGAATACTTTTGCTACATACAATAAAAAAAACAGTATTAATACAACCCACATTTTAGCACATAGTTCGCAATATTCTACTTGTTTTCCTTATGTAATGTATTTGTAATTCGAATGAAATATCTCCACAAATCACCCGAGATATTTCAGTCCCTATAGACAAGTGGCAATTCGTAACTAGAATAGAGTAGAGTAGGGTAGAGTAGGGTAGAGTAGGGTAGAGTAGGGTAGAGTAGGGTAGAATAGGGTAGAGTAGGGTAGAGTAGGGTAGAATAGGGTAGAGTAGGGTACATTAGGGTAGGGTAGAGTAGAGTAGAGTAGAGTCGAGTAGAGTAGAGTAGAGTCGAGTAGAGTAGAGTAGAGTAGAGTAGAGTAGAGTAGAGTAGAGTAGAGTAGAATAGAATAGAATAGAATAGAATGATCAATGTATGATATTGATATATGTTTACATACATAATCACGCCTTTATCCCCAGAGGGTTAAGCAGAGGTAAATTAACACCCACGTTTCACCAATCATTGAATTCGGTATCACGTAATAAGGGGTGAGCCTATTGCCGTCTTCCGGACACTATTGTTGACTTAAGCCATGCATCTGAGGCCGAGTCTGAGCTGTATTTATCTGTCTGATGTTAAACAGCCCTATCCATAAGTCGCCTTGTACGACACCGCATGGGAAAAGATGGGGTAGTCTAAATTCTACTCTGCCGGGAACTCTTTTATGACTGTCAAAAACTACAAAATATGTTTCAATCATTGATTATTCTGTTCTATTTACTACTGTGCCACTTGTCTAGAATTGCAGGCTTGAAACCTTACCTGTGAACTGGTACACCTGTTGGTTAACGAACGAGACTTTAGCGGAGGCTTTCCTCCTTGAGGGATATGGGTGATCATACGGCAATAGCTTCCAAAAAAGTCATATAGGAGTAAGTTGAAGGTGAAAGCCGCAGGAAGAATGACGATGATGATGATGTAATAAATCAAAATTATTAAACTGGTTTTGATGAAAAATGTGAGTGGTTTTGTTTTTTTTTAAATTTTGTGCGTTGATGGGATAATAAAACCAGTTTGAAGTTAACTTGCATTCTTTTGGAGTATGGTTCTTAGTGATCGACTGAATAACGTTATAGACCATAAAGAAAGTCATTATAGCAGTTTCGATTTCGTTTTAGGTACCTACCTACGATTATTTATACGGCAAAATGGAACATCTTAGTTTTCTGGTGTCAATTTATTTTATACATCCAAACAGCCTGGTTTCAATCAAGGGTTACCATTGTAAGATGATAACGAAAACAAATTTAGATAATTCAGTAATAGGTACCTACTTACAATTAGTTCGTTGTTAAGTATGGTAATATAGGTTATGTGGTTTTAGTCGGTTCGAATCCGACATAACCTCCGGGATATCCGTGGGGATTGCCACACCATAAAAAGATGTTATAATATGTTTGTATGTTAAAACGGGAAATTAAATATGGACGATCGTAACATACATAACTATTCATTATTTAACTTTATGATTAGTGATGGAATAATTTATATTACATGCATTTATGTAAATATTATAAGTAACTTTAAAATTAATACCTCTATTATTTTCTGTAAAATATAAAATATAGAGAGTTATTTTAAATGTAGATAATACCTGATAAACGCATTGCAATTGATTTTCAATGCAGTTTTTCCAATTTTACATACAATTCATTAATATTCTTTTCAATACACTTTTTTTATGTCACACAAAGTTTAGTTTAATACTTAGACAAGTTTAATAAACAAAACTTTCACTCAAATATAACTTAAGTTTTTTCTGTGAAAACTTTAAATTCTCCATTTTCTACGTTCCGAAAAAAAACTGTATTTTAGTTTCACAAATATCAATATGAACAATGCTATCTTACATTATTATCTATGGAGAATTAATTGGTAAGATGCTTTTTTGATATTATGTCTGACTTAAATATTGTTGGACGACAATCCTAATCAACCCGTACCTAACCCTTTTTTTTTACGTGCGCAAAATCCCCACGGAAACCTCCCCACCGGAGCCGGTGGAAGAGGTTATGTCGGACTCGAACCAACTAAAACGCACACCGCCTATGGGTCGTCTTGGTTGCCGAAGGTGAGGTTGACAGGCATATCCCTCGCACCCCGGCCGACCCAGGGCCATCTCTCACGATCTGGCCCTCTCCTCGGGTAACCCGTAACCCTGACCATTAACGATCAGGTTATGGACCTTTGTCAATTTTGTTAAAATTGACTTGAAATTTTGTTTTTGATAGAGAAATTTTATCTGTTCGAGATGGGCACATAACCTGATTAGTCCGTCGGTATTACGATAGTGCGGCGCTCACTATCCTATTGTGTGATATACAGATTTCACCTTTCCTCCAGTGTACCTAATTCTTATGGTAAACTTTCACAAAACCATTCCGGTACTTGATTTTACTGTAGTTTAACTACAGGAAAATATTATATATATAAATGGAAATAAATTATTTCACAGATTTTTTAAAATTAAGAATGCCAAAAGAGCGGTAAAAGTTGCGTCGGTTCATAATTTAACGTTCTTATTTATGTCTAATTATCCGCCCAACCCATAATAGCTAATGATTTGCCTGTTAAATATTATGACGTCACAAAAAGTGTCAAATACCCAATTACTTAGTAAATTGATGATACCACCTACTTACACGTAGGTATAGGTATAACCTACACAAAATAACATAAACACCGAAAGTATGTAATCCATATAAAATAGAGTTCTGTTCTTACATTGGCAGTCTTCCGTATCCGTTATATCGTCTATCATCCCGTAATTATGCTAATGTTGCTATGCAAATGCTAGTTATGTCTTTATAATTCCAAACAGGAGCCAAGATTGTACTGATTGTACTGACTTCCTCTTCATACCTTATTGTGTACTAGTACAGAATAAATAAATAGTACTTAATAACATGCCAGTGGCGAGGGATTCCTATAACGCGATTCCTACTGGCTTTCTTTTGCAGAGATGGTAGAGATGTTTAGAGTGAGGTAAGAACTATTTTCCACCTGCTTCCCTTTAGAAAATTTTCACCCTAAGGCGATTCTCACACTGCCTTCACCGCGGCGGAGCGCGGTGCTGGCTAAAAAGTTCATTTAATTTTATTTTAGACTTTAAAGCAATGATCTTAAAGTTCAACGTTAAAAGGCTTTTTGCAGAGTGAATGTAAAATTGTAATCAAAGTCTTTACATTTCATTTTGAACTTAAGCATATAGAAGTGTAGGCAGTTTTTAGAGGAAGTAGGATACGGCGGTATTTCCGTCCAAAGCAGTCCGACTGGGGAAGGACCTCCGCCGTATAGAATACCGCGGCCATAATAACTTCGTGTTGTGTTCCCAGCGGTGAGTAGGGTAGCTAGAGCTCATTGGAGGGTTTATACTGTTAGTGGGAAGACTAAAGGCTTACCCTGCTTTGTCTTCTACACTGACTGCACAGAAACTCTGTGCTTACAGGGTCGGCAGCGCGAGTGTGACTCCTCTGGTGTTATACACGTCCATATGCCATAGTAACCACTTTCCATCAGGTGAGTCGTGTGTTTGTCAGCCACCTAAGTGGTATAAAAAAATTCTAAAATTTAATACCATTTTTTGTAGTGTCTGTGGTTTAGCTTTAGTAGAATCGAAGACCTGTAAGTGTGTAAGACTATGTAGAAATAATAAACATTATAATATCAAAATATTTATTTAAAAACCTATTCACATTTACTGTCAAATACTACTGCAGCTTGTTATCCTTTTACAGCTGTCGCGTACCGATCGAGTGCTGAATCAAACTCCGTAATTAATACAGTGCAGTTTTCCTGTTCAAACTACAAGTCTATTTCGGAATTTTCTGGCTTTCTAATATAATACAATAATAATAATAATTTACTATACATTTAATTGGTTGTCAATACTTTTAGAAATGATGTAAAAGTACAGGAATTTTTGCAACAACATCTACATTCTTAAACAGTATACTGCAAGACCAGCTAGTCCAGAAAAATAAAAAAAATTGTATCGCGAAAGGTCCTCCAACGAATGCAAAACTTTATAGCTGTCATGTCATACAGATGATATTACAAGGTGTCCTATTTTGATATAGATAGGTCTCAAAATTCGTTAACTTATGTATCTACTCTCCGAGTCCCATACCGTCTAATTATACATAGAAGTAATAGAATTTTCTGGATGTATACTACGCCAGCTTCAAACAACGATTCCAGTACTTGTCCATTGCGTGGTACCTGTGCAGGTTCACTCCCGCCAAACTGTGGGCTTCATCAGGATACGACTGTAAAACAAATCCAGATGATAGAATATTGTCTTGCTTATTTCTGTAGATAATTTTGAATGAGTTCTAATATTTTCACATACATAATTGCCACAGATAATTAATTTCTTAATGTAAAAAAATAAAGTGAAATTATTATACATTATTAAACTTGTTGAAGACCTGAAGAAGACTAATCAAAACACAATACATAATTGTTTTACACATGTATTGAGACACTTTTTCGCTCACAAAGTATGTATAGACAACAAGTGTAAACAAGTATAAAACACAATTACGTTCATACTGAAGCCTGTGATATACCTATTGCAACTTGTCAAATACATGTATTATACTTAGGTGAAAAAGAGGGGTTAGAATTAGAAATAGTGTTAATTAAAGTATAACAATGGTTACGGCAGTGTCAAATTTACATTGCACGGTAACTTGCTAATAAATAGCAAATAAAACTACCACAGTATGTAGAAATTTGCATATCACAAATACGAAAAAACACCTGCTTAAATATTTGTGAATTTAAATCTTTCAGATGACACTTTGTATACATTCATACTTAATTAAATACCTATTCAAATTCTATATAAATTATCTATTAACGAATATTAAATATTTTTTCTTTTATTGCAATTAAAATGTAATTAAAAAGATTAGAAAGGTAATAAGTTAGTCTAATGAATAATGAAAAATTCTCACATAAAAATATCTACACAAAAGAAGACGTATATTTAACCAAATTGCAATTATTATTCACCCGAAGAGGGCCGGCACGAAAGAGATGGCCCTGGATCTGCCGGGGTGTAAGAGAGTCTTAGAACCTCCGGAAACCCACGACCCACAGACAAAGTGCAAATTAACCGGTTCGATTCAGACATAACCACCTCCGCCGGTTCCAGCGGGGCTTTCCGGTGGGGATTTTACGCACGATGATTCGCGGAACAAGGAATAGATTGAATGATTTGCCTATTTTTTTTTTAGGCCTACAAGTTTGAGTTAAAATTTTAAGCAAAAACGTTACCAACCATTTGTTCGAAAGGAATGTTCTTGTCTTGTAGCGCACGCATGAGTTTCGCTGCATTTTGATAATGTACATTGTCATCGGCGTTACCGTGCATGATGTAGAAGTCTTTTCCGCGTAGCTCCTCTGCCAGCACAATGACATCACCTGCTTCGTAGCCCTTTAGATTGTCCTCCACGGTAGGTCGCCCCATGAAACGTTCCGTGTACATAGTGTCTAATAGAAAAAAAATATATATTAAAATACCAATGGTAAGGAGTCCCTATAACTCAATTCCTGCCGGCTTGCTTTGCAAAAGGAAGCCTTTGGTAGATATGTTTAAATTTATACTGTAATAAATAATATGTATACACAATGCATTATCTAAAACTGAATATATCTGAAATTCTGAATCTAAAAATGGGCCGGAGGGCCGTGTGCTTGTCTGCCACCTAAGTGGTATAAATAAAAATTGAGAGGATTCTATAAAACATAGTCTTGGTCGTTCTATGAGAGGTAAGATCTTTTCCATCGGCTTCGACTTTGATAATTTTCACCATTCGCCACTGAAAATATATTATATACCTAACTATATAATTATATGGTTATAACCTCTTATACATGAAAACTCAGGAAGATGTGTAAAATATTAGTCTATATGTAGTCAACTTGGCTGATTCATAAGTGTCTGTAGCACCTACGTAATTGACTTGAACCCAACATTAATTTAGGCGCTTATTTGCATGCATATGAGCGCGAAACTGCCCGAACTGAATTACTTTAAACTTAGACACGATGTCGAAGGACGTTTTTTTTTAATAGCACTTAGGTGGCATACAAGCACACGGCCCACCTGATGGAAAGTGGTTACCATGGCCTATGGACGTGTGCAAATCCAAGGATGTCACACTCGCGCTGTCAACCCTGTAAGCATAAAGAGTTTCTGTGCCGTCAGTAGAAAAGACAAAGCAGGACAAGCTTTTGGACTTCCCAGTCTTCCCAGTGACAGCACTAAAACTCTCCAGTGAGCTCAGCCCATCCTAATCACCACCAGAAACACAACACGAGGTTATTATCGCCGCAGTATTCTGTAGGGTGGAGGTACTTCCCCAGTCGGCCTACTCAATTGGACGGAAATACTGTCATGTCCTTTGAAAAATTAATACATAAGTAAATAATGCCCGTACGACGTAAATTAATACATAAATATAATGCCCAAAATGCAAGTAGATATGCAAACGTTAATACACCGTAATCGCTTGCCATTAGGTAGGCTGTGTACTTGTTTGCTACATTAGTACAAATATTAGTACATTAGTCCTACAGAATATCGCGGCCATTATAATCTTGAGTTGTGTTTCCGGCGGTGAGTAAGTTAGCCAGAGCTCACTGGAGAGTTTTTGTGCTGTCAGTGAGAAGATCAAAGGATTGTCCTGTTTTGTTTTCTACACTGACAGCGCAGGAACTCTTTGTGCCTACACGGTCGGTAGAGCGAGTGACTCCTATAGTGTTGCACACGTAAATAAGCCACTTTACATCAGATGGGCCGTGTGCTTGTCTGCCACCTAAGCGGTATAAAAAATAGTGGTAAAACCACTGAATAGGTAAAACACGGCCGCACGATGATAAATATATTAATTTTAATAACTTTTGACAGGTAATTTATTGTTTCGCATTATTTATTAGATAAACGATAATTCTCTAATCCTGTACAGCTACTACTGAACTTTCAAACATGTATGCAAATACAACTAGAAAGTATTTATTACACATAATTTTTATGATTAAAAAGAATTATGTTCGTTATATAACCACTGCATATATTTTTCGAAGAGGCTATAGTTTCAAGGACTACAAAATGAGATGGCTACGAGATGACCTTGTTAGGAGGTAGGACACGACGGTATTCCCGTCCGAATTGAGCAGTCCGACTGGGGAAGTACCTCCACCCTACAGAATGCCACGGCTATAATAACCTCGTGCTGTGTTCCCGGCGGTGAGTAGGGTAGCCAGAGCTCACTGGAGAGTTTTTGTGCTGTCAGTGGGAAGACCAAAGGCTTGTCCTGATTTTGTGTTTTGCACTGAAGGCACAGAAAATCTCTGTTCTTACAGGGTTGGCAGAACGGATGTGACTCCACTGGTGTTACACACATTCATAGGTCACGGTAACCACTTTCCATCACCTGATGCCGTGTGCTTGTCTGCCACCTAAACTGTATAAAAAAAATGACCACACACGATTGCTCAATCTTAGCAAAAGTCGTTTGAGCAATCGTAGAGCATTTCATTTACCACGTTTTAAAAAACTAATCTTGGCCAGCACTCTCCTATTTATCGTACGAGTGTCTCAATGAATAACATTCGTAATAACATCGATGTATTTATTTATTCGTCACGATTCTTTGCCCTCTTTGAGGAAGCGAATAGCACCTATGATTAACTGCGAATTGTAACTTTTGTTTTTTATTTTTAATATGTAGGTAACTTTGTGGGTAACTTTAAAATGTGTTATGTAGTCTAAAAAATCAATATGTAGCCTTACATTGCTGTGTTCGCATCGTGTAAAATACAATCACGTAATGACTTATTTGTAAACTACAATTTAAGAAATATTACTGGTTTTATATAGATTTGTTTTTAAGAAACAAATAAAAAAATCCTGCCGGTAACCCGAGTATGTGAAAAATCCCCAGGATTACCATTATGCGGTAATCAACCAGGGCCTCGATTCCGCTTATCGGATATTTGACTGACGCAGTTTTTACTAAAGTCAAAACGTTAATTTTCAAGGAAACTTGTAAAAAAATAAATTACTGCGGACATATCCCCTAGGGCTGTTTAACATCAGACAGCCCAGACTCAGCCTCAGACACATGTCTCGAGTCAACAATAGTGTCCGAAATAAGGCAATAGGCTCACCCCCTATTACGTGGGAGCGAATACGATGATTGCTGAAATATGGGTGTTAAATCACCTCTGCTTAACACTCCGGATATAAAGGCGTGATTATTATGTATGTATAATACCTTATATCCGGATATTTGCCGGCTTTCCTTTGCATATATTTTAAATTAGACAAACTAGATCGAGGTAAGAACTTTTTACCCCGGCTTCCATCTTGAAAATTTTCACCCTTCGGACCCTGTAAAAACCTACTAATATATACATACATTTATTCACACCTTTATCCCCGGAGGATAAGGCAGAGGTGAATTAACACCCACATTTCACCAATCATTGAATTCGGTCCCACGTAATTGGGGGTGAGTCTATTGCCGTCTTCCGGGCACTATTGTTGACTCAAGCCATGAATCTGAGGCTGAGTCTGGGCTGTATATATCTGTCAAATGTTAAACAGCCCTATCCCTTAGCCGCCTTGTACGACACCGCATGGGAAGAGATAGGTTGGTCCAAAGTCTACTCTGCCGGGAACCACGCGGCAAAAAAAAACCTACTAATACCCTTCTTAAATCGATTAGAAATCTACAGAAACGTGTATAAGAACAGAAAACTTACTATAATAAAGCCACGATGTGACGGGAGCAGCAGAAACCCCACACTGAAGCATATTATCCTTATCGTGGACTAGAGACAGGAGTGTGGCGTAACCGCCGTAACTGTGGCCCCACATACCGACCCTGTCACGGTCAATAAACTGGTGACGGTCTAGAACTTGCCTAGAACAAAGAAATATAGGTTAAAAAATTGGCGCTTGAGAAGATGTTATAGGAGGTAGGACATGACGGTATTCCCGTCCCAA
Source organism: Eilema griseolum (assembly GCA_963662185.1). Taxonomy (NCBI): domain Eukaryota; kingdom Metazoa; phylum Arthropoda; class Insecta; order Lepidoptera; family Erebidae; genus Eilema; species Eilema griseolum. Next base: position 10,975,174 of record OY759233.1, on the reverse strand, counting down.
TTGAGCAGTCCGACTGGGGAAGTACCTCCACCCTACAGAATACCGCGGCTATAATAACCTCGTGTTATGTTCCCGGCGGTGATTGGGGTAGGAATACCGTCGTGTCCTACCTTATCTTTACTGGATATCTATAACAACCTTTATTCTTCAGAATTTACCTACCTGCCATCTGGCAGGATCCTATTGCGTCCTATTCATGAGTCCTATATTTAAAATAAGTGATTGTTATGTCAGAGATCGCGGGTTCGATACCCGGTCTGAGCATGAGTGCGTTCATGAATAATTCTGTAAAAGGTCTGTCTTTGCCAAACTGGTACAACTAGTATTTAAAAAAGTATATTCGCATTCGTGTGTCGATTTAGTTTGGATCTAGATCACGCTGTGTAATATGTCCTAGAATATTTACATTGCATACTGTTAGGAAATTCATGACTTGGCGACAATAGGTACACTGTCTATTAAGTGAACCTGGAACATTGCGAAACGCGGATGTTAATACAACGCCTCTACCTACTCCGTATCAGAAATTCACAACTGCATGAGCATCCACATATTATATTACAATAAATTAAGCTTTTCCGGTGACCATGATAGATGTTAATTATTCAAAACGGCGGGAAAAATTAGATAGATATTTAATTTAATCATAAATTTTATTGATAATTAATTTTATTCTTCAAAATATGTAAATTTGTTGTAGTCAAAAAAATCTCGAACAATTACATAACTCACAAAATATACGCTGTCTAATCCATATCACACACACACTGTTATAAAATACAACATAATGGAATCGGTCGTTCAATTTGGGCCTAAGAAATAAATTACTTAAAAATACATAATTTTTTATAGTTTCTAATGGCGCATCTCTACCGAATTGTGTAACACTGATGAGCCAATACCGTCAGTGAGTTCCGCTCTTGAGTATTAAGTTTTTAAATTCCTGTTTTGATACCTCGTCGGCATAAGTTTGGTAGCTACCGTGAGGTCATTGACTCAAACCTCAACTCAAGCAAAGTATAAACGGTATTACATATTGTTAAAAAAGCAGCTCCGGAAGGGCTAACATCACTTGGCCAATAAATGTACATATTCATTTAGGTACATAAGTGTTCCATGTGAATTGTCTTAATTGATGAATTGTCACAATCTATCAATCAATCAATCAATCTCACAAGAAGTGTCGGTAACGAAGTCGCGAGTTAGTTTTTGCCCCATCTAAAAAGTTCTACGAAAAAGGTCCAACGCACCTTAAGAAATTTTCAATTCAAAGTTAGTAGTGCGGTTTTCCCAAGCGCCTACAATATGGGGTTCTTCAAGAGGGGCATCAGAAGGTATCTTCATGGTCGGCAGCACGAGTGTGACACCCCTGGTGTTGCATACGTCCATAGGCCACGGTAACCGCTTCCGATCAGGTGGGCCGTGTGCTTGTCTGCCAACTTAGTGGTATAAAAAGCGGTACCTCTGGAAATTACCTTAGCGTTATTCCTAGTTGCATTCGAGGCTGTAACCTCGGGGCCCAGAGTCCACTTACTCTTTGTCCACCTTTGGATTTGTCTTATAAGCTTTTTTGGAAGCAACTACCTTCTAAGAAAGACTCAATAACCTTGGTGGGGCCTATAAACTAATAGACTAAAGACGATAATAAAATTATAATGATACATCGTAACCGCTCATCAAAATGAAAACTTCCGTTTATTAACATTTCGTAATCAAGATTAACAAATCTCTTTCTACAAAATGTTGATTGACTAATTTCTTTTTTTTTATACCAGTTAGGTGGCAGACAAGCACACGGCCCACATGATGAAAAGTGGTTACCGTGTCCTATGGACGTGTGTAAAACCAAGGGAGTCACACTCGCGCTGCCAACCCTGTAAGCACAGGAAGTTTCTGTGCCTTCCGTGTAATAGACGAAGCAGGGCAAGCTTTTGGTCTTCCCACTGACAGCACAAAAACTCTTCAGTGAGCTCTGGCTACTCTACTTACCGCCGGGAACACAATACGAGGTTATTATGGACGCGGGATTCTATAGGGCGGAGGTCGGATTGTTCAATTTATTTTGTGTATGTAAATAAATTAGTGACCTAAGAAGATGTCATAGTACTTTACTCTCATGTATCTTTAAGGCATAACGTACACTTGACGGAAATTCCGTTGCGGACCATCCGCGCCCGAACAAATTTGGTCAATTATTTCAATCTTAACAATCGTAACATCTCTGCACCTTACGCACATTATGGGACAACCACAGGAAATTGGGGCAGCCCTACACCGCTAAAAGCTGGGTACAATCAGCGACAAAAGTATCTAAACAAATCAATTGACAAGCGGTTCGGTGACTCTTTCCTCTGTCGCATCATTAAGGGCTGGAATTCATTACCAGCTCACTTGTTTCCTTCTTCCTACAGGCCCGGGTCCTTTAGGCGGGGCGGGAAAAAGCATATGATGAGGCCGTCAAGCTGAGTGTCACCATTGTCACATGGTATGTGTAAGTAATGGTGACCCTCTTTTCTGAGACTTTGCCTTCAGCTTAACATCAGGCAATGCGAAGACTAATTGACGAGTTCTATAAAAAAGAATGACTCATGTACTGCGGTAATCTCAGCATTGCTCCGGTTGCATCCAAACCTTTCACCTTAGAAACGATGGTTCGATGCGTAGCGTTTAGCTTCCCAATCCCGAGCCTCATCCGACAATTAACAGGTGTACGGGCTTGCAGGTGCTTACCTGAGCATGACGAAGTGGTCTTCAATCTCCACGGTGCCGAGCGCATTGTTCAATGAGAACAGGATATCTTTACCCTTGAGCCCAGAGCCGCGTCCGTCCGCAAACATATAGATGATGTTTCGGCTTGTAGTCAGGTATGAGTGGTAGCCTGAAATATTGTAACTACTTTATTAAATCGCTTTGGAGTTGAGTGTCCTGTTCGCAAAATCTCCTGTTCGCAGAATGTCCAGCTAGTTGAATTTTATTCGTCAATTAAGTAATAAGTATCTAGGGACATTCAGAAAGAGCTCATCACTATCATCATATGTGTGATCGTGCTAGCATCAAGGTTTTCATCTCAAAGTGCGTGGTACTTTCTTGACTAGCACCATATTTGTAATAAATGCTTAGTTTTTAAACACATGCTAGCATTTTAATTTAGCTACTGTCGTGTTCAGAAGTTGCTGGAATTTTACAACCGATCCGTGCAATAAATCCCATGTATATTGCAGTGCATATTTTGTTTTGTTTAATGTTTTATTTAAGATTTTAAACACATTCCAAGATACTGGTAACTGAACAGTAGGTAGGTATCTTGAAATGTGTAAGGTTAATTTTAATATGAACCCTAAGGCATTGTAGGAGGTAGGACACGGCGGGGAACGGACACGTCCGACTGGGGAAGTACCTCCGCCCTACAAAATACCGGGGTTATAATAACTTCGTGAGCCCAGCGGTGAGTAGACTAGCCAGAGCTCACTGTAGAATTTGTGCTGTCAGTGGGATGACTAAAGGCTTGTCCTGCTTTGTCCTCTACACTGACGACTCAGAAACTCTGTGCTTACAGGGTCGGCAGCGCGATTGTGGCTTCTGTGGTGTTACACACGTCCTTAGGCCACGGTAACCACTTTCCATCAGGTGGGGCACCTAAGTAGTATAAAAATGCCCTAAATGCTCTAATAGTCTTTAAACCTTTAAAAGAAAATACTCACCAACAGTAAATGTGTTGAACACGGTATTAGTATTAGGTCCGGAATACACATAAAACACCATAGCATACTTAGTGCTCGTATCGGAAACGTTGAGGCCAGGAGGTAAGAATAGCCTGTAGGGCGCAGGGAAGTTATCCTGGAGAGGTACTGTGTCGATGATGCTGCCCCAACGAGCTTTACCCTTTAGCCGGTCACGAACGACCGCGTTGTCTTCCCAAGTCTTCAGTATTTGGCCTGTCTGTTTATCAAGCAAAAAATACCATTACGGACATAATATTATTTTTATGGGAAATATATTTTTATCAGTAAAGTTTACAATATATTGTTACGACGGAAGTCGATATCTCGAAAACTAATAATAAGAAGAAAATAAGAAATAAAAACGCATTGTTAGTGACGAGGTAAAATCTAGAATCGTCAACACAAAGTCACAACCTACCTACAAGTACCCACTCTTTTGAATAAAAAAACAAACAATAGGTAAATATCGAGAATGAACTCGAAGGTCAGCGACGGCAGCAAACTTCAAAAGAGTAAGGTAGTTATCGCTCGCGTATTTTCTAGATGATTCGACCCTCCTAATTGAGAGGTATAAAAACACGCTCGCATAGCGACACCATTCATTCTGTCTTTGAGATCGATAACGAACACACCTTAAGCGACCGAAAAAGATTCTACCTACGACCTGAGCAACGACTGTGGACTACTGTGAACTACTGAGCGACTGGAACTGTTGAAGAGTACCTACTGTGTGTACTAGTGATTTAATTGTCTAGTTTGTGGCGAGCTAATAAATCTCTTCGTTGAGTAAACGGCATTTAATTGTACCTCGTAAACGTAACAATATTTTCGATTGATGGTATATAATATACGGAAAATGGTTTGGTGCGTGGCCCACTATATCGTTCCATGATACACAATAATGTTTACGGAAATTAACGCGATCAAGGTCTCGAGTGTCATGATCAGCCTGTGACCACGGCCGGTGTAACCATGTCGAAACATCAGGCAAATCAAAGGTATGTATGTACTTATACCATGATCGCCTTAATTCCCGAAAACATTATTGTATATGTTTTATGTTATGCTATGATTATTGTCTGCAGAATACAACACGACACTACGGTACGACACGGATTGTAGGGGACAACACCTATTATTTTGATGGCAGCTTAATCACATTTTTTTATTGGAATATTTACGATGCAGTTATATGTGTTTCAGTGTCCCATACTTCGTCTGTTACAACATACAAGTGTATGATCGTATGTATCTACACGGTAGCCGCAACCCTGCCTGTACAAAGTCTAAGTAAAAAGTAATTTATTCTGCTTTGTTTTTACAATCATGTCAAGAAATAATATAATAAATATTTAATACAATAAAACTAAAATAACTATTATACAACTTATAGCTAAGAACAATTAAAATGCGTCGTGAAATTCCTCCGCATCGCATGCCTCTTGTGGTAGCGTTCCCAGAAGACTGGCAGCAATTGCCATACAACGTGGCAATTGTGTGTGTGTGTGAGTGGCTTATTCTCTGACCTAAAAGCCTTCTGGTCACGAGAAGCGTCGACCATACGCTTTGCAATCTCATGGAAGATATTGCGAGCGATTGAAATAGTATACGATCAACATGAAACTTACAAAAAAACGTCAAACAAGAAAAAAAATAGCGGAGGTAGTGAGTGTTGCATCTTAATCTAAATAATTATCTAATTTGCATGTAAATACTTCGATTTTATTGCTAAAATTCTCCAAATTATCTCTCATCATTATCAAATTATCTCAAAGTTAATTATTGAGTCATTGCTATGTGTAACAAAATTAATAATGATAACGATATAATCAATCATATATTATCAGTTTATCTTAGATGTTTGTGTGCAACAATTAAACAAATTAATGACATACTTATTTAAATACTTATGTTTGTTTTGTTTTTTTTTACTATCTTATATGACTGCTCCTGATGCTAACTCGATTCATCAAGAAGTTATTCTACCGGAGCCACACGTGATCAGGTGGTCGATCAGGGCGTTTAGTAGGATTTTAGGGGTAGACTGATCCCGGGGTTAGATGTGGACACCGTGGGCCCATCACCCGAAGGGGGTCATCTCGAAAGACACCATGTGTCTGAGTCAATCAGGGTGCGAGAGATATCTTTCCAAAAATCTCACCTTGGGCGACCGAAGACAACCGGGTATCCGCGGGGAATATGCACACATTAAAAAAGAGACCTTTTCGTCGACACAGATCCAACTGGTGGAACTACACGCTTGAAAATTTAACAATTGATGTTTTTAGGATGACGTACCACAAAAGAAAATAAAACGGAACCCTAATAGGATTACTTCTTTGTCCGTCTGTCTGTCTGTTTGTCAAGACCTTTTTGCCGTGAATGTGTGGACGGATAAGGCTGAAATTTGTACCATTTGGTCAAATCTCCAACCCCTTACAGCTATTAAAGTCAAACCTCTAGGTCAGTGCAATAAATAGATATTACCGGTTTTTTAACAAAAGTTAGATCCTCAATTCCTTCCGCATAGGAAGCCTCAGTGCGCGAGTCCGACTTGCGCTTGACCGGTTTTTACATATTTTAAGCTTCCAAGACCGAAACAGGCACGCGGGACCCATCCAATTCTGATATGCAAGGGCCCCGCCTGCTATAAAACTTGTTGTAAGAATCATTTGTAAAATATTGCTTATAATTGCGTGCATTAAAAGGTTACCTGGAAGAAATTGTTTCCAGCGATAAGGCCGCCCATTGTACATTAAACTGTATGCATGCTAACTACAAGTTTTTCTGTAATCTATTGGTGTACAATAAATAATTATCTATCAATCTATCTATAATTTGACTTAGGAACTGTAAGGGACGTTTCTTTTTTTTTTTACGTTCGCAAAATCCCCAAGGATACATCCCCACCGGAGCCGGTGGAGGAGGTTATGTCGGACTCGAACCGACTAAAACGCACGCCGCCTGTGGGTTGCTTTGGTTGCCGAAGGTGAGGTTGACGGGCATATCCCTCGCACCCCGGCCGCCTATTTGGATGCTAAGGAATTAAGAACCTTAAAGACTTTAACGATGTTTATTGCTATTATAGTAAAAACTAAAAAAGTTATGCTAGGCTAATTCCTAAAATGATGGAATAAATGCATTCGGTTTGCTGTCTAGATGTGCACTGAGGCCGCGACGCATTTGAAGCGGCCGTGTTAGGTTGCCAGATCAGCAAAACGTGTTCGATGGAAATTATTACATCGAACAGGTACTTTGTTGGGTTTCTTGATTTTTGATATCACTTTTTATCGTGATTTATTTACTATTATTTATATAAAAATTACTTTTATATCTGTAAGTGATATTGGCGTAAATTTTAGAAAATACAATGTTGCTGAATTTGTAGATCAATCAGGAACATTAATACTTACTCTAGGATCAATAATAAAAGTTGCCGAAGGTTCCTCAGGTGATGAACAAGTGATGGTCATAAAGCGACCCTCTCGGCTAAGGGTGGCGGTGGCCCACGTGCAATCTCCACCATCAGGCAACTTTAAATTACAGCTTAAACAACCTCTGTTCACGCCAGCAACATGAACTTGAGACTCCCAAGGTTTGTTATCTGCGGTACGAGTGTAGTAGCTGAAATAAATAACTTTTTAATAACTTTTTTTTCAGACAAGCACACGGCCCACCTGATGGGAAGTGGTTACCGTGGCCTAGGTGTGCAGCACCAGGAGAGTCGCACTCGCACTGCCGATCCTGAAGAAACCTTCTAATGCCCCTTTTGAAGAACCCCATATTGTAGGCGCATGGGAAACCCGCAGCAAGGAGTTCATTCCACAGCTTGACCCGACTGATGCATGTAGCGTAATTTTTGACACAGAATGCAATATTTCCGATAGTATGTATGTAGGTATGGTAATGGACTGCTGAGACGAGGTCTCGGGTTCGATTCCAGGTTTTACCATGGCACACACCAATGACTTTTCGATGCTTTTCGAAGTTATGTGCGTATTTATCGCAGGTATATAAGTGCCCGGTTAATGGCAATAGGCTCGCCACCATACACACTACATTGGGACCTAAACATAAACTGGCGAAATGTGGGTGCTAGCACCTCTGCCTCCTCCTTTGGGGATATAGGCGTGAGTTTATGTTATGATGTTATGTTATTTCAGAAATCTGGGTTGAAATCTTTATAAAATTATTTCAAGTGCATCATATTATATTTACCTATGTGTGCATATTATAAGGTATAGGTATATGTGCATATTATAAGGAAGAATTTATATAACATACAAGGCGCGTGGTCCCCGGCAGAGTAGAATTTGTACAAAGCGACTAAGGGATAGGGCTGTTTAACATCAGACAGATATATACAGCCCAGACTCAGCCTCAGATGCATGGCTCGAGTCAACAATAGTGCCCAGAAGACGGCAATAGGCTTACCCCTTATTACGTGGGACCGAATACAATGATTGGTGAAATATGGTTAATTCAGCTGTTCCTTACCCTCCGGAAATAAAGACGTGATTATATGTATGTATGTATGTTTTTGCGAGTAATGTCCAAAATATTTGAAATTTCTATTATGACCAACATTTGAGGATAAAAAATAACGGAAAACCTTATGCGAAAGTTCAAATGTCTGATTTGAAATTTCTTTAAGGTTTTCCGTTTTTGTTTCCTCTCCACTCAAGCCTGACTTAAAATTAATTGATTTGTTCCCCTTTCGAGTTGTCAGCAAAAATCTTACCAAATAAAAAATGGATCTTGAAAATTGAAAAACTCACTAAAGAACATTAGCCTCATCCATGCCGACATAGTTGTTCACGGTGAAGGCACCGGGAGTGATGGAGTTAGACACAATCTTGTCTCCGACCCTCACGCTGATGTAAAGATGCTGCCAAGCTAGATCGTCAAACTGCCGAAGAGACCAGCGTGTGGACACATAGAAGTTACCGCTTTTGCTGAATCGTGGCAAAGCTAATGGAATCCAGCCGTTTAACTCTTCACGGTGCTCTTCCTATAAAAAAGGTCTTGCTTGATCAGCTGCACATTGGACGGTAAGGAGTTTTGGGGAGTCATTTGGGTTTTTGGTAGTTTTAAGGCACCTTACGTGCAGTGAATAATATGAATTTTAATTCACGTTTGAAACAACAGAGCCAGAATTCAATTAGCGGATTCACTTCTAAGCAAATCGTGGCTTTTTCTAGAGGCCCTGTACCATTAAATATAGAGGAATGTATATACTGCCGCGTGGTTTCCGGCAGAGTAGAATTAGGGCCACCCCATTTCTTCCCATGCGGTGTCGTACAAGGCGACTAAGGGATAGGGTTGTTTGACATCAGACAGATATATGTATATATTCAGCTCAGACTCAGCGTCAGATGCATGGCTCGAGTCAACAATAGTGCCCGAAATACGACAGTAGGCTCACCCCCCATTACGTGGGACCGAATACAATTTATTGGTGAAATGTGGGTGTTAATTCACCTCTGCCTAACCCTCCAGAGATAAAGGCGTAATTATATGTATGTCTGGATATATGATATAAGGAAATTTATTAACCTATTGTTAAATAGCTTTGTCTATTATTGTTTCTGTTCAGCAGATTCTCCAGAATTTTTGTAAGAGAATAGTGTGACAAGCTTCTCTACTTCTATATAATTGGTTTCTCTTAAACTAGGCTTAGGAACAATATAATAAAGAACTGATTTTGTCCAACTTACCCCACAAACGTTGTCAGGCACATTACAAATCTGGAGTATAGAAAAATTTTGCCGTCTATTCTCCCAGTGGATGGCAACCTCATAGTCGGATATCCACTGCACTCCACCAAGGATATGATCAGCGGTCACATCTGCGGGCGCGCGCATTTCTATGAAATTTGGAGTACCGGTCTCAGCAAGGCGCGCCAGGTTTACGACACGTAGTATCACGGTGGGGTTCACAGTGTTCACCTAGGAGCGTCCATAATAGTAACTAAGTATTAATATAACATTAGAATTGAACCAAGGAAAAGAGTGCGGTTTCAGAGGAAGTCTGGCCGCTACTGGGACGACATGAGCAGGAGGTCACTTGTCACGGAGTTGGAAATGTGAAGTCTCGCGTCTGTAGCAACGTTCAAGTCCGTGACATCACAGATAAAATGCTGGGGAATGTCTTCATTGGAGCGGCTACTTTTTCCGGCAACCGGTACGTTACTTAGTCCAGGCGTACGTGGTATTATTATATATTTTGTGGTGCAGGGTCTACCTACTCCTTCTCGTCTTTTAGCATTTATAGAAGATGTTTCGACATCTTCTTTTCCCCGAGAGGAAAACCGTCCAGTAAGTGTACAAGCATGCGAGGTTGGTTTAGCCTCTCGGGTCCAAGCCAACCTCACTTGTTATACAGACTGGGCTTCGATTCTGCTAAAGAAAAACCTTAGTCATACTCGTATCACAGATACTGGTAAATTTCATTAAAATTAAGACTTTAAAGCAATGCTATTAAAGTTCAAAATTAAAAACGTTTTTGCAGAGGAAATGAAAAAGTGTAATGACACTGTTAATATTTTTAGTTATGGACTTTAACCCTATAGAAATAAAGTCTAAAATTTAAGGCCATAATTTGCAGTGTCTGTGGTATGACAATTGTTTTGCTTTGGTTGAATGGAGGTCCTGGATGGACACAACTAATAGGAAGATGTGAAAATAAAATAAATTTGACCGGACAGTTTCTACACCCAGGAGCTTTTTTTATACCACTTAGGTGGCAAACAAGCACACGGCCCACCTGATGGGAAGTGGTTACTGTGGCCTATGGACGTATGTAACATCAGCTTCTAGCCTTAATAATTGCAGAAACTATCAGCTAGTCTGGGCCTCAATTCTATTAAGTTTATGTCATAACAAAACCACTGTCTTACCACATTTACTTCTAAAATCCAGTAAATTTCAGAATTTATTTTATACACTTAAACTTCAAATAATGTGTGTTAAACTCCAAAAAAATACTGTGGAGTGTGTTGCACCCGTAGTTTAATTTTAATGTGCCTACTGTTTTTGATTTGATGTACCTGCTAACTGTTGTACCTGTTTGTATTTGGTGAGGTGCCCGCTGTGTGGGGCCTGAATAAAATATTTTCTTTCTTTTCTTCTTTAAAATTAATAAACAAAATCCCATTACATTTCTCATACACTACAAGATACCATTTAATTTAACACTTTAACTATATGACCGTAAAGTATAAAATTAAATGTCATCGTTTGCAATGTTTGTGGCATGACAGTGACTTTGACATAACAAAATTAGCAGAATCTGGGTCCTGGTTAGTTAATTCGACATATTGTGACAAAAAATAGCAGAATCCCATCTTTATTTATTTATTCTTTATGCACGATGTACATTGGCGGACTTAATACCGTAGGCATTCTTTACCAGTCTACCATTGCGTGGTGCAGAGCTAGTGCATGGTAGGCGCATATTAATGAGGGATAAGTTAGGTTCAATAAGGTAAATCGATTACATTTTTCGATAGCATGTAGATAATACTATAGATTAATTACATACACTTACATAAACAGTACATATACTTACATACCATAAATCATACATATCTAATTAATCTTTCTTACCTTCGGATATTTAAGGTCAACCAGTTCAGGGTATAAATTATCGGAAGTCCTGTCGTAGTAGTAGTAAGAGTAGCTCTCCACTAGCCTGTCGTCAAAGGTTGCGAAAGCGAGGTATGACCCTCCGGTGGAGAACCAAGTCGCTTGACCAGTATACATGACATCCTCTGTAACATACAGGAATATGATTATACGTTCAAATTAAGAGACGTCGCGAAGTCCTTGGAGGTTCTGTACATAAAACTGAGTGGAAGTGCACTATTTGCATAGGCAGTGGCTTAGTGGGGGAAGTTACACCCTTATTACAATGATAACTAACTAAGAGTTTATTTTTTTACGTGCGCAAACGCCTCGCCTCGCGTGCCTCCCCACCGGAGCCGGAGAAAGAGGTTATGTCGGACTCGAACTGACTAAAACGCGCGCCGCCTGTGGGTCGTTTTGGTTGCCGAAGGTGAGGTTGACAGGCATATCCCTCGCACCCCGGCCGACCCAGGGCCATCTCTCACAATCTGGCCCTCTTAACTAACTAAGAGTATGAGTAACTAACACAGTGCGACCTGGATGCACTGCAAATGAATAGCTCTCCGCGACATGAAGCATCTGCATCGCTGTGAATGCACTAGGGTATATAACATGTAGGTACTCATAAGTACGAGACTGAGGCAGAAAAAAGCAGATATATATAATATATATATCTGCTTTATAGATATATATAAGCAGATAGCAATCCATCCGCGAGCGGACACCCCGCATTGCAGTAAACGCAGTTTGGTTCATTTTACCAACCACTGTGGAGCCCCGCGTATGTCATCCGCCTTTCATCAGTCTCATCCGCGTCTCATTCGAGTCTCATTCGCGTCTAATCCGCGTCACACTCTTACGGGCCTATTGCTTAGTGTAGTTGATTGATAAATTAAGTTTGCCTACCTTCATAGACCCAATCTGTATGTCCATTGTATACCTGGCCAGGTATACCGTTAGTGGTGATCGGTATAGCCGTGGTCCTTCCTTCTGGCAGGTAGTATAAATTGTTGTCTAACACATAGGCCAAAGCGTGCTGGCGACCAAATATACACAACTGTAAGCGCGCATTGTTTGCTATGGTCCTTGTTTGCCTGGAAAGTTTAGGTAGCATAATGTAGCAACGATGAACGACGGGGTCCGAAGGTAAAACTTTGGCTAGCGAAATTTGACTGATTTGATTTGAAAATATCCCTCTTGCACTACTTAAAAGCTCTCGAATCGAGGCTCTAGGAACCTGAATTGAGAGTTTCTATTTAGGAAGAGGTTACCGCCTCCAGCCTTTCTTGGGGGATAATAATCCGGTGTAATATTTCGAGATATATTATCCTTATATCACTACTATATCATGGCATCATCGAGGACCAAAACGAATGTTTAAAGCACTTAGCAAGAAGTACCTACATACCTATTTTCAATATCATATAAAGCAAATTGAGCTGTCCTTGAGTATCTGTACACCTGAAAAAAATATAAAATTGAGTTTTATTCATTAACTTAGTAGGGCCCAAAGAATGTACACAATTTAAATGTGTTATCAATGATCCCATAAAATATAATTATCGGACTATATAAAATTTATAAAATTATATTATATACAGATAAAGATAAATGATTAGTTATCTTATATCAATACATGAAGCGAAAACTTTGGTGCACCTTTTTATAAAATAAAAATGAACGAAGAAGTCCCTACAATATTTAGCACAGTTGATGTTTTATAGAGAAAGGCAGAAAGTTAATATTTTTATCTTAGACATATTATAGTCGGTATGCATTAGAAAATAAGTAATAAAATGACATAAACATAAACATAAACTCACGCCTATATCCCCGAAGGGGTAGGCAGAGGTGCTAGCACCCACATTTCGCCAGTTTATGTTTAGGTCCCAATGTAATAGGTGGCGAGCCTATTGCCATTAACCGGGCACTTATAAACCTGCGATAAATACACACATAACTTCGAAAAGCATAGAAAAGTCATTGGTGTGTGCCATGGTGAAACCTGGGATCGAACCCGAGACCTCGTCTCAGCAGTCCATTACCCAAACCACTAGGCTACCGCGGTTTATAGTAATAATAGTAATAAAATGAGAATATAGAAAACTATACACGATACCTACTATGCATTTGATACAGATATAATGGTCGTTACATATTATGAAATTGCCGGTTTTTTTATGAAATTGGAGGAAACCCAATTTTCAGTACTAACATTTATGCATTTTTTTAGGAATGACAAATAAAATGATTTTTTTTGCTAACAACATTAAGCTAACAAACACGTTTATTACATTTTTGAAAAGTAGGTACAAGCTGTAAAAAAGTAATATGAACTTTATATTTATATAATGGATAGCATTTAGGAAGTTCTGTTTTTAAAGATCGAATTTAATTTATCATGCGACCAATAAAAACTAAATTTAATACCTACAGTGTTGTAAAATCATGAAATCAACTTTCAAACAAAATATAAATAATGGAAATAGTTATTAAATTAAAGGAATAACGAACTCCTAAATCTGTAAGAAAATTTCGGCAATTTCATAGGTAAAGACCTATATATAAAAAAACATAAGAACTAAAAAAAGAATTACGGATGACTTATACCCAACCCATGGATCACTAGTATTATCTTCAGAATTATTTACATTCATACGTATACATATATTCACGCCTGTAAATCCCTCAACGGGTGGGCAGAGGTGTACCCTATTAACATTCACATTTTGTCAGCTATAATCTTCGGTTCCACGTAATAGGGGGGGAAGCAATTACCGCAAGCAGACACTTAGTCATGGGCTATATGTCTACTGTGGGATGGAGAACAGACCTATTCCTTTATCGGCTTCGACACTCACGGGAAAAGATGGGGTAGCCCTTATCTATCCATTTTTAGTAATTAAAATCTGCATGGGAACTCACCTGTTGTACTTCGCTTGAAGCTAATATGAACTTTTGATCAGGGGATAAAACAGGATTATTAGTATTTAGTTGTTCCTGAAATATATTAAATAATAGCATTAGAGCCAATAACACTAACCGTCACATGATAAATGTGTATATCATTAAACGGGTTTTTGGAGAGCACCAAATGACTAAGCTGCAAGGCTGAAATCCTGGTGGTAATACTAAAAATCAATATTGTGAAACAAAAAAGAACTATTTCCAATCTATTACCAGAGCAAAAAGATAAGCAGAAAAAGCCAGGCTAGTCTGGAAGATCATCATAATATTCTGTGTTTGAAAAACCAGTGTTGTAATTCTGAAATACTCGCGAACGTAGTGACAGCATCGTTGGAAGGACGCAGAAAGTGTCTGCTGGTTGATGGTGAGACTGTGGCACAGGGTTTCCTTTCGGGATTGAGAAGTCAGACAGTGGTCTCACCCATAAAGCAATATCAATCAATTCAAAAGCAGGCGAATGCGTAACTGAACTTCGGGCAAGGTTTCTCAAATAAAATATTCGTGTCTCTCCAACATTTGAAGTGAGATGCAAGAAAAGGAACTATCGATATGGCATAATTTAAGGTACTAACCAGGAGAGCAGGCGCCACTAAAACCCGATCCTCCAAATTTTCAACGTCGAAGACATGGATGCCAGGTTCACCAGCCTTTGTAAACGTGAACTCTGTGTCTGGAAGTTATTGTTTTTTATTAACTTGAATTACTTAAGGAATGAAAGATAAAATAAAACCAATTTTTTTTTAACTCAATTCAAAAGAAATTACGGGGTGTGAGTGTTGCGACACGATATTGTATTTTAGTAGGCCCACTAAAAATATAATAAGAGATACCTATCTAACATAATATTGTTCAAATGACCTATATTGTTTTTAAAAAATCTGTTCAATTATTTGGTGTTATTTTATTATTAACCGTGACCATGGCAGCAAAAGCAGTCAGAATCAGTCTTACTTCTTTTGCAACCATAGTTAGGTACGGTGAAACTTTATCTATTCTGTGGCTAGGTGCCTATTGCCTAAATATCTACTAATTCTTAAACTCACCAGATATCCAAGTGCCGTTAAATCCTCGCTGACTGAACTGTCCAGTTACAAATTCTGGAAGAGTAAAAGGGTCTCCCGAGGATTCACTGAGGAGAGCAGCAGTGGCACTCGACACAACCGTTGCCAATACACACCACCACGTCACTCCCTTGTTGAAACAAAATCATTTAACATTTAGTTTGTAAGAGTAGTTCAATATCGGGCACGCTGAGGGAATTTTTCGCACGTAAAAAAAGGATGCACATATAAACATGCGGTGTTGAGTAGGGTAGCCAGAGCTCCCTGGAGAGTTTTTGTGCTGTCAATGGGAAGACCAAAGGCTTGTCCTGATTTTGTGTTCTGCACTGAGGGCATATACCTAAAATCTCTGTTCTGACAGGATCGGCAGCACCGATGTGACTCCACTGGTGTTACACACGTTCATAGATCACGGTAACCACTTTCTATCGGGTGGGCCGTGTGCTTGTCTGCCACCTAAGTTGTATAAAAAAACATCTAAATAAGTTAGTGAAGATCCCTAGCGAAATTCTGTCCCTATCTATCAAGGTTGAGTATACTTATATATCAAATAAATATTTACTTTATCTCTCAATGTCTGAAATATTTCAACATTTTAATATTGAAAAGATAAGAAATATATTTTATAAAATATAGAATATTATTTGCAAATAATCTGATTTAATTACTTACCATGTCGATTTCTTCCTAAAAAACTAGTGGACGGCGATTATGGTCCGCCAACGAACTAACTTAGCATTATCTTACGAAATTATGTAGTTATCCATTTGATAAACAGATATCAGTCGATATGACGACGGTAATTGACATCATGTTTCACTGATACGTTTTATTAGTTGGATTAGAATTTTGATACATAGGTCTCACTCGCCATACCTATACCACATGAGAACAGTAGTCTTCTGAAGCTTGATGTGGGGAAAACTGCGTACCTATATACCTACTTAGGAACTTACCTACTTGGCTTTTGATTTAAATTTTTCACTGATTTGATAACAAATACGTGGATCCGAATAGTGAAAACAGAGCATCATCATCTTCTATTACACAGGACAGAACATGTGCAGGACTTTTTTTTTTTATATAGAACACGTCAATTAGACTTCGCCTTGCCTGATGGTAAACTGAAGGCAAAGTCGTCACCTGCACACGGTGCAGAATATCCGATCAAGAACCAAGCGGTTTGGACACTCTTTCCTTTGTCGCACCACTAAGACTTGGAATTCTTTGCCAGCTCACGTGTTTCCTTATTCCTATAGTGTTTCCATCTGATGAGGCCGTCAAGCTGAGTGCCATCATTATAACATGCTACGTGTATGTACCTCTTTCCTGAGACTTTGCCTTTAACTTCAGGTGAGGTGAAGTCAAATTGGCGTGTTGTATATAAAAAAACGTAACCGGCTTGCGGAGGTTGGCATGGCCCTGTAGCGTAGGTTTGGTAGATCCTCTATTTGGTAGAGATATGTCTCCGGCAACTTCACCTCCTCCTGTAACCTACAATCGACAGACGGCGTGCGTTTTAGTCGGTTCAAGTCCGACATAACCTCCTCCACCGACTCCACGTTGTACGCTCGAGAATTTTTCGCACGAAAAAAAATGGTAGGGTTTCTAACACTCCCAAGGCGCAGCATGGGCATGTACACCTATTAAATAGGTACTTATATCTCTAAGGCCTCTCGCCTACGACGACTTTTTGTATCGCTACTAACGCATATTAGTCGCATTTGCAACGCGCTACTATAGCGATGCCAACGTGCTACTGAATCAAAACTGTATCCATGCAAACGGTCGGATTAAATCGGGGGAAGAACGGAGGGAGGGTGGCACGTGAGTGGG
Source organism: Eilema griseolum (assembly GCA_963662185.1). NCBI lineage: Eukaryota > Metazoa > Arthropoda > Insecta > Lepidoptera > Erebidae > Eilema > Eilema griseolum. Next base: position 10,957,963 of record OY759233.1, on the reverse strand, counting down.
AGACCGAGCATCAGTGAAACAGAGACAGGACGAGAGTGCTGTTGTCCGCCACATGCACGAAATGGAGTCATTCGAAACTGAAACATTTTAGTGCCGTTACTTGAATCGCGTTTACATCGAGACAGAAGCGTTTGCATCGCGACTGCATCTGAGCCCATGGGCGACGGTACATAGCTAGCGACTGCTTCCCGACTGTATCGATACGGATGCACGACAGCATCGCTACAAAAAGTCGCAGTGGGCGAGGGGCCTAACTAATCTTTATCTTCATGCGAACGTCAACGCTAGTTGTACACGAAGCTCGCACTTTCCAACAGGGGCCGGCCGCTCTCCCACTTCTACCTTCCATAATTTAGTTTAATTAGGCGTAGGTATACAGAAGCGACTGCTGTCTGCCGTCGCGTCGGGGCGCGCCCTTAAAAGTAATACGTTTTTAAGTAGTTATTTTGATACCTAGACATTTTCCATTTGTTATCCATCAAAGTACTTAAACCTGTGCTTTTTCCAAGCGACCACTATTAATATGGGGTTCATCAGAAGAATAAGTAGGTATTAGAAATTGGAAGGCTCTTATAGGCTCGGTAGCACGAATGGGACGTCCTTGGTGTTGCACACATCCATAGGCCACGATAACTACTTCCCACCAGGTGGGCCGTGTGCTTGTTTGGCACCTAATTGGTATATTATTATACCAATTAGTAGTCAATAATATTCCACGACATTCTACACAGCACCATCTAGACCCATGGTAAGCACAGCTTAACTATAAGTTTTTTTTTTTTTGTAGCTTGTGTTATGGGATATAGAATGCGGATAAACATACTTAGATACTTTTTTTTGTAAATATATACATATACATATTCATGCATACAAATATTTGCACTGAGCGGGAATCGGACCCGCACCCCCTTCATAGCAGTCGAATGCTCTACCACTACGCCGCGGAGGTATAAAATAAAGATAGGTACATAACCATCTACATCTATTGATTGCATTGACTTAAAAGCTAGTTTTTTTACCTCTTGTACAACAAGTAACCCTAAAAACCAAAAGCCAAGGTTCAGGCTAGTCAAACAAGTTCTTATCTAGATACTGTGATGTGTACCTACATACAAAAACTTTCAATCTTTAAACTATGACATGGGCATTGAACCACGTGTACTGTATTTACGGGCTATGAGTTAAGTATAATGATCAAGGTTTTTGAAGATGTCCGAAAGAAGGTACCTATTATCACAATAACAGCATTATATAGAATGATATCCCTGACGAAAACGTCAATGCAATTTCAAGTGTAGAGGTACCTCTCCACCCTACAGAATACCGCGGCCATAATAACCTCGTGTTGTGTTCTCGGCGGTGAGTAGGGCAGCAAGAGCTCACTGGAGAGTTTTTTGTCGTCAGTGGAAAGACCCTATCCTGCTTTGTCTTTTACACTGATGGCACAGAAACTCTTGTGCTTACAGGGTTGGCAGCGCGATCGTGACTCCCTTGGTGTTGCACACGTCCATAGGCCACGTTAACCACTTTCCATCAGGTGGGCCATGTGCTTGTCTGCCAACCAAGTGGTATAAAAAAGGTACCTCATTGTCTTTAGTCCCGTAGTACAAAATATGATTTCTATGATTAGTTAGGCAATAAGACTCATTTTTTTACTTTCTAAACTAACTAGTTTACAAAAGTAAAAAAATTAGTCTTATTGCCGTCAACCTTTGCCCGAGCGAGGAATCGAACCTAGGAGTCATAGTACCTCGTGCACAATAGTCGTACTCGTTACTGCCGCGAAGCTGACGCAGCAATCATGTTATCATATAGCAGTCAGTGGAAATAATTGAATAAAACAACAATATTATTCGTTTAAAAAGTATTTATTTAACATCAAATGAACCAAATATACTCCAGACAAACAAATTTGTTACGATGACCTGACTAAATCCCAAAAACTTCTCACTACATGTGTATCTATCTACTCGTAGAGGTGGATGCTTGCTAGACCACTCAATCGCTTGTCAATGTCCGTTAGTAAACGATATATCGCTGTAGTAAACCATCAATCATTAGGTTATTTAATCACCAATCCTCGTACTCCGTTCCTTAAACTCACTGCTTAATACTCAATGATTTCAATTTTCATTCAATATCTTCCATGATCCAAATGTTACTTCTGTAGGTATATCGTACTTTGAATTTTTGATGTCTGAGTTCCGCTAGTCGAGCCGGTGTCAGCATACAGATTGCTGTATGACGAAAGCGCAGAGTGTGGTATGCGCGTTCGACTTAACGTCGTCACATCGACGCAAGAGTCAAGTGGAATCGAAGACAATCGTTGTACATCCGTTTTCCATGGCGGAGGTCCGCTAATGTCCCCTGTTCGTATGTCGAGTGACTGCATAACTCCAACGACGGATTAAATTCATAGGCTTTCCTCCAAGCGTGCCTTTCTATAACATTTCGTATAAAATAAATTCACAACGTCCATATCTTTTTAATGTGCCAAGATTATCTTGAATATGTCGCCATTTAACCTAAATCGCAACATGACTAACTTACAACAAAATTATACTTCAAATAAGCAAAACTAAAAATATTGTCACTAAGACAAAGGCTACCTGAAAAGGAATGTCGTCTGCGCGACAAAAATATTAATATGGGATGTGTTAATGTTGTGTGTTGTGTTTTTATGATGTGTGTGTGTGAGTATGTGGGAGTGTGTGAGTGTGTGACTGTTTGAGTGTAAGTGTTATGATGAGAAGTGTGAGTATGATATGATGGATGGAGTGAGTGAGACGGACCATGCTAGTGACGGCGGTGCGTCCGGCGCAGCTCCTGTAATCGCCGCTCGTGCTCGGCCATATGCTGGCGACGCTGCTCCTCCTTTATTGCTATCTGTAAAAAAAGTAGAGCATTATAGAAAACAATAACAAAAAAAAGAATAAAAAATGTGGTGCCTGTGATGGCGATATAATAAAAAATAGAATCATACATTACCGTTTCAGATGAGAGCGGCAACCAGTATATGCAAGGAGTTGTCTTTGTCTTACGGAACAAGTCATCCAACAGCTTAGCAGGTGCCTCTTCCTCTTTTTTCTTAAATTTCCGGGCTATAAACAAAAACAGGATTATTTGAATGATGTATCTATGACTACAAGGTCTTTACAAAAATAGAGATACCTCTATGTACATATTATTACCTACAATAATAGATTGTTAAAATACTTACATTACATAACAATCTTTTATTCTAAACAACTGGTTATAATACAGTTTAGTATACAATATCTTTTACTCTGATTATGATAGTTTATCGCAGGTTTATAAGTGCCTGGTTAATGGCAATAGGCTCGCCACCTATTAATTTGGGACCTAAACATAAACTGGTGAAATGTGGGTGCTAGCACCTCTGCCTACCCCTTCGGGGATATAGGCGTGAGTTTATGTTATGACGTTATGATAGTGAATCGTGTGCTCCACAATTCAATCATTGGATGTAGCTAAGATTGAGCATGAATGATGAAGAGCATGCAAACCTAATTATAATTAATTGTGGTTCTAATTCCAAGGGCCTCAGGATTTTTCAGATATTCCCTTCATATTACCTTTGTTCCGACAAGAAAAAATGAAATTCGCCAAATAAATGTAGTCAGTTTTGAAATGTTACACAAAGAAATCATTTTTGGCTGGCTGTGTCGGTGTTGCTGCAGTTTCTGCACAGAGGCTCTTAAGCGGCGCAAATATTTCAATCTCATTGGAGATTATGAATTTGTGCCGTTTGTAGTCAAAACGTTTGAGCCGTGGGGTCCGAGCACCCGCAATCTCTTCAGGGAGATTGCGAAGCGTATGGTCGACGTTTCTCGTGACCAGAAGGCTGGCCTTTTCTTAGGTATGAACAATGCTTATTGCCATACAATGTGGTAATGCTGTTAGTCTTCTGAGAACGCTACCACAAGAGGTATGCGATTCGAAGGAATTCCACGACGTATTTTAACTTTCGTTTTCTTTTTTTTTAATAATGTATATATATATAATAGTTTTAATTAAACATGATTTATCTAAAGCAGTTAGTAAAATAGTATAGACTTGATCTTAATTTACATAACTGAACTAATTATTTTATTATTAGTATTTCCTTATCGTTGATAGTTCATGGTTAATTTTTTGCCTGCACCTACCTCAACGCATCTCTGCATCACCCTAAGGTAGACTGTCAGATAATGCCTTTGGCATTAAGTCCGCCTTTGTACAATAAACTGTGCATAAAGTTAAAAAATAAATAAATAAATAAATAGATGTCGCGCGGCTCCTCTCGCACGATGTTGGTGATAGCGACTAAACATAGCCTATATATCCTTTACCAAGCTCTAATCTATCTGCATACCAAGTTTAATCAGGATATCTTCAAAAATGACATGAAACGAATGAAGCCCTTTATTCGTGGTAGCAGGTAGTTTATGACTTTGTTCAAGCTCTAGTCCATCTCCGCACCAAATTTCATCAAGATCATTTCAGTGGTTTAACTATAAAAGCATAACAGATAGATACTTTCGCATTTATAATCTTAGTATGGATGTGATGTATTACCTGGTTCAGGACTTTTCTCTGGTGAACGGTGTTGCCTCCTTTTATCAATGGGCCTCTCATCACGACGTAACAACTTATCTTTATCTTTGTCCTTATCATTCTTCCCAAGATCCCACTCACGGGTAGCCTTCCTCTCCCATGGTTTCTCCTGAAACGAGACAGTAAAAGAGGAACTATAGTTATATTTCTCAACTATCAGGGTAAAGGGCACTCAAAGTTAGCTGAGTAAGAAATTCAAGGAACCTTGACTGTGTTGCATTAGTAACTATTATCTAATTTGTGACATTATGACATCATTTCCACCCTGACAATACCCATTTCCTCAATTTGTGTTTGGTACCAAATTACCAGAGACAACCTGTCTGGTACTGGGAAATCTGTATCCTTCCTCGGTCCCAAGAGATAAAAACCCTACTTAGATTGTTCCAATTACAATTTAATTAAGCCGCATGGTTCGCGGTAAACAAGACAACTAAGGAATAGAGCTGTTTAACATCAGACAGATATATACAGTCCAGACTGTCTGAGATGCATGACTTGAGTCAACAATATTGCCTGGAAGACAGCAATAGTTCAGACAGCAGGTTCCCACCTATTACATGGGGCAGAATTCAATGATTGGTGAAATGCCACCTCTGCCTAACCCTCCACAGATAAAGGCGTATTTATATGTATGGATGTAATTACAGTTTATAATAAAGGAATACTTTTTATTATAATAGGCTTATGTACTCATTTTTGCACCTTAATGTAAACCTTGCATCTCTAGATTGATGCAAGTTGTTTTCATGTATTAAGCTATCCCACTCAGCTTTGACATTACTCTATATTGCCAGGTTAAGACCCACTAATACTCAGTGGTACAAAAGATACTGAATTTAACCGTTTCAGTACCAATAGTAGTATAAAAAAGAATGCCTTACCAAATCCCCTCTTTCTCGTTTCATATCTTGTTCCCTAAGCCAGTCTTCTACTGTGCCAGGAATTGTTGAAACTGGTGCTGTATCTGTCTCTTCATTTAGCTTAGCTTTCTCAAAGGCTTCATTTGTTGAAAAATCTACTTGTAATGTCTTTGGGTTAGAGACTGGCCATGTGACACCATGTAATGCATGTCTTGTCTCTACAGCTTGGCTGGAAAAGAAAAATATTTATGAATAACCTATCCTTCAAGTCAACAACTAGGTATCTGTTGGAGATTACTGTTTGATTTCATGTAGGTGTAAAAAAACAAAGGAAGATACTGTGGTAGCCTAGTGGTATGGGTAATGGACTGCTGAGACGATCCCAGGTTTCACCATGGCACACACCAATGACTTTTCCATACTTTTCGAAGTTATGTGTGCATTTATCGCAGCTTTATAAGTGCCCGGGTAATGGCAATAGGCTCACCAGTTATTACATTGGGACCTAAACATAAACTGGCAAAATGTGGGTGCTAGCACCTCTGCCTACCCCTTCGGGGACATATGCGTGAGTTTATGTTATGTTATATGTAAACAGTTACATTTATTAACAAACTTTTGTAAAATTATATTGCCTTAAACAGGCACATGATTTAGTTAGTAGACCTTAAAATTTTTAAATGGTTTTATCATAAGCAAATACATAGGTCAATGAGTTGCTAGAATATCATTGAACAATATGAATATGAAAGATACTTACTCTTCGGTTTCATACTGGACATAGCATTTTGACTTAATCCTGTCAATCCAAAAGCCATTCTCGGCTATCCTGCCTGTCCTTTGCAACAAATTCTTCAACTGTGGCAATGTAAATGGTCTGACCAAATTAGTTATATACAATATACACGATTGTTTATTTCTCGGAGGACTAGGCGGCCTTGCTATAATACTATCATTATCCTTAATTATAGATATTTTTCTATGAGACACTAAATCTCTAGATTTGGCAGATTCTTTATTTTTGTCATCTTGTTCTCTTTTTTGCTCCACATTATCAGTATTGTCTATCACAATCTTTGGCAATACAGGCCGGTCAACTTTTTCGGAGACCTCTCTCTCACGTTTATGTTTTTTCTCTTCAATAACTTCATCAAATTCTACTGGCTTGACATCAGGTATTATTTCCTTTAGAATATCTGTTGATATTGTTATGGACTTTTGTGTGGTCAATTTAGAGCTTCTAGAACCCCATCTCCTCTTCCTACCAACAACATGGGGAGTCTGTCCGTTGGAAATTGGCTCTTGTGTTGTCTGTACAGAATCATTCGCCTTTGATTCTCTACTTTGCTGTGCCCCAACCACAGACACACCTTTAGGTTTTTCATTTTCAGACTCTGTTGATGTTGTCCTTTCCTTAGATTCTTTAGAATGAGTGTCAGTATTTTCTACAACATCAGTGTTATTAATAGCTTTACTATTTTCAGTATCAATCGCCTTAGATGTCTTATTGACAGTTTCTTCATTTTTACTTACCTTTTGGTCATCTGATGACTTCTCTTTGGCTGGCTCTTCTTGGGGTGTCTTAGCATCCTCCTTGGGCTCTTCTTTCGTTTGAACTGCTTCATTGTCAGAAGATTCACATTTACTGTCTTCAGGGTGTAATTCTAATACTTCAGATTTCTCAACAGATCCACTTCTTCTATGTTCAGGAGATCGTTCCTCACTAACATCTGTCTTTGTTGGACTTTCATCATCATTAATTTCTGTTTTTTGTTCTTCTATATTTGACGTAACAGATGTAGCAGTATTCATTGGAGATGCAACTCTAGTATCAGTTTTAGGTGAAGCAACAGTAGTATCAGCATCTAAAACCTTTTCTTGTGACTCATCATCTTTACTTTCCTGTTCTTTTTCCACAGATTCTTTTTGTTCCTCACCTTTATCACTTGACTCTGCTACATTTGCTTCTTCTTTCTCCTTCACTTCCTCATTAGTTGTAGACATGGGAGTCTCATTAGTGGAGGAATCTTGAGTTGACTCGCTTTGAGAAACCTCATTACTTTTCTGCTGTTCTTGTTCTGTCTGACTCTCGGATTCTGCTTCATGCTCCTCTTCATGACTATCGTTATTCTTTTCACTGTCATCTTTATCACGGGCAGATCGTTTAGACCTATGTTTGGATCTCTTTTTTTCCTCCACACCCTCTACGCTAGGAGTATCGCTTGAACTTGTAGCTCGTGAATGCTTCCTTTTACTGCGAGGGGATCTATCAACCCTTTCTGGTGTAGATGGTGGTCGAGTCAAACAAATTTTCAATTTTTGTATCTCACCACCGTCACCGGAACCTTCAGCAGTTTTAACTTGCCATACCTGATCCTGTGCCTCTTCAGGACTATCTTCCTTGGCGGGTGTTTGTGGTGGTTTCTTTTCAGGTTCAGGGACGCTTTCTACTTTACGAATAGGACTTCCTTCATCAGGCGACTCATTATCAGAAGAACTAGACTGCTTCCTACGACGAGTCTTGGTGCGTTTCGCTTTATCTACTTTCTTTTCTGGAGAAGCCTTCGTTTTTTTACTGGCGGTGCGTTCACTTTTGCGACGCATTATTATCTAAAATTCACAAACAAAAACTACTGCTATATAATATGAACACGCTAGGTGTAATCTAGATGAAATATTCGATAAAATAAGTACCGGTAAGTATGTATTTAGTACTGTTTTATTTATATCAAAATAACACGAGCGTGCTCAAAGACAAGCTAACCAACTACGCCCGCCATATTTTTTAGAGTTGCCATTATTAATAAAAATAACAAATAAAACTGGCAATAAAAGACCAAAAAGGATAAAAAGACCGTTTGTAGGTAACAAGCGGTCTTTTATTTCCAGTTACCAAAAATCGTACTAGAATAGACAAGCTATTACTAAGTATTCTGTGTAAATTTTGGTATTTTCTCACATTCAAAAACTATTACGGGTTTGAAGGATACCTATTACGAGAAAACTTAATATTAAAGAATAGTGGACACTAACCTGACACTTTCGAAAAAATATCTAATCTGAAAAGTAATCATCAAGTTTACAAGAGTATTGACTTAAAAGACGCCTAATGGCATCTATGCACAGCATATCTAAGACATGGTCAAAAATTTGTAACATTGCATTGTCGACATTTGGAACATTGATTGATGTAACGTTAAGAAACTGTCAAAGCTAATTTTGATTTGGCGACAGTTATCAGTAAACAATATGAGCCAGTAAACACGGTTTGCGTATTTTTTTAAGATTTTGGTTATTTTGTTATGCTTTTTAATAGGTGTATTTTTTTTATTGATAATGTCCACTAGGTACTAATTTTTGTATGGATGTTATAGATACTAACTTTTAAACTATCGCATTTTATGATATGCCCATGATCGCATTCATTCCCGTTGACATTATTGGATGTTATAGATATGTAAGTTGTTGACATAGCTAGGCCATTTTCTACTTAATTGGTTAGTTAGATTCTTTAAGCAGTTTATGTAATGATCTCTGTGAAAAAATGAAAAATACCCAAAAGAGAACATTTTAAAAAAATACCTATGTTTTAGGAAAATTATAATTAATATGTTAAACGTATACCTACGGTAAACGTGATAAAAGTGTTTTGGTAAATGTGATAAATACATTAAAATTGATGCTAATTATTAATAATGCCCGCGGCTCTACCCATGTCAATGTCGCTTATTTTATTTTTTATTTTATTTTATATTTCTTGAAAACTTGTGAGAATAAATGAAATCCAGAATTTTCTGGCAGCAGCCATCTTAGACCGATTTTTATCAGATATAGCTAAGATCACTCCCCTTAATTTACCTTTCAAACAAAATAAAACTTAATCAGAATCGGTTTTTCCGTTCGGGAGCTATGATTCCACAAACACACTCAGACAGACATTTCAAACTTGTACAACTAAACGTTATTGCGTCGAGGGTTAAAAAATATATAACGATAAATACCTGAAACATACACCTATTTAATTTTGCTGAGAGTATTTTGATTGTTCTTAAAGTGCCCACTATTGGTGCCAATGGGTGTACTCTATTGGGTAGATGCTGTACGCTATTGGTATTTACGATAAAGTGCATAATAATCATATTTAAGGTAAAAGTATGATGATAGCTTTTAAAGATTTTATCTGTAAAAGTTTATGTCTGAATGTTGCTGTAACTGTTTAACAAGAATCTAACGACCATTCTGTAATAGATATATTTAATTTTGTAGATTGAAATCGATTGGTCCATAAAATGTCCGCTAATTGATGCTTTTACCTTATGTAGGTTGAACCGGAAATTACAAAAACATTTAGAAATTAACTTTCACAGATATAACATCTTTAAAAACTAACATATTTTTGCTTTAAATACAATTAATATACACCTTATCGTAAGAACTGAATAGTGGACACACAAAAAACATAGGCAATGGTCTGAGTAGGTCCATGTACTAATAATAGTGTGTATCCATACTATAATTGATAATAATCATTATGAATAAATAAAATTATTATTAAAAATCAACACCTTTAACACAAAATATGAAAGAACAGAACAACAGTAACTGTCGCCAATTCAGTGACAGTGTTGTGAATATTTGAACATGTCCTAAAGATGCCATTGGGCGTTTTTTAAGTCAATAGTCGTGTAAACCAAATGGCTACTTTTCTCAAAATGAAGGGATTTTTCGGAAGTGTCCACTATTGGTGCTTTTACCTTAATATACTTACAGAGCCTGTTGCCACTGTTTGCTGAATCCATTATATATCTGTGGCATCTGTGCTAGTTCTGCACTGTGCAAGTGATACAATCTGCCAAAATCTGCTGTCAAAAGTAAAGTAATATGAAATCTTCTCGGGGTTCATTTTAATTTGCTGAAATGTGTGTTAATTCTAAAAGCTGAAAAATGTTAAGGTATGATCACTTTTATCATATCGTCTACGTAATTATCTTTCAATTGAATTCTAATGATGTACTAATTTAATAGAATATTCATGTAGCACCTTTTGTTTCAGATACTATGGGCCTTTTATGTCATTCCTATGTATCGGTACACCATTTACCCTCATTTAGATGCGAGGCAGTGCTTGTAGAATGGTAACAATTAATCTTTAATACTGTTTTATGTGATGCGAATATGGGTAACCAAAACAGTTGCTGTTGTTACCGGAGTCCGTCGCCGATCAGAAAGGACATTGTCAAGTTAGAAGATTATCTTCCTGAGGGCGAAGTAAGCTCCAATAATATTCAACACATTAGCGAGAGAGAAGGTGATGATGGTGACATTGATCCTTCTCAAGATCCTATTGCTGGAACCATTTTCATGGAGCGCTCTAAAGCTTCTATAGAAAATGGTATGACCAGAAAACGCAGTCAACACCAAATCGCTGATAACAAGCTCAAAAAAAGCAGTTCTTGTTCAACTATTTATTTAGATGATAGCACAGTTTCCCAGCCTAATCTGAAGAATACAGTTAAATGTGTGGCCCTTGCTATTTATTATCATATAAAGAACCGAACATCAGAGCGCAGGTTAGATATTTTTGATGAAAAGCTTCACCCTCTCAGTAAGGAGGGAGTTAATGATGACTACGATAAGTATAATCCAGAGCACAAACAGATTTACAAGTTTGTTAGAACACTGTTCAATGCAGCTCAGCTAACGGCTGAATGTGCTATCATCACTTTGGTTTATTTAGAGCGCCTACTAATATGTGCGGAGTTAGACATAGCTCCATCAAATTGGAAGAGGATAGTTTTGGGTGCAATTTTGCTGGCAAGCAAAGTGTGGGATGACCAAGCTGTGTGGAATGTAGATTACTGTCAAATTCTAAAAGACATCACAGTTGAAGATATGAATGAGTTAGAGAGACAGTTTTTAGAAATGTTACAATTTAATATCAATGTACCATCTAGTGTGTACGCAAAATATTATTTTGATCTGCGCACCCTTGCAGAGGCAAATGACCTGGCTTTCCCTAGTGAGCCATTAAGTAAAGAGAGAGCACAAAAACTAGAGGCAATGTCTAGAGTTATGGAAGACAAAATCACCGCTGAGGTGGTCAAAAATGGCATAAAGAAATGGTCTAGCTTAGACAATGTCAATTCAGGTGCTGGAATTAGACGAAGTGTAGCCATATTGTCATAATTCATTAGTCATGAGCCAAAATTCAGATCCAAAATGAATCACAAATTTGCAGAAATATTTGTGTATTTTATAAGAATGTATTGTATTTAGAATTTGTGCACCTGATTGAATTTGTTTTAATTATTTGAAATTGGCTTCAATATGTAAAATAATTGACGTCTACTGCCAACTACTGCCTTGGAAACATTAACAATAATGGTAATGGTATTTAGTATAGATTTCATTTGACTTAAACCCGTTTCAGGCACCATGACTCTCTCTTTGGTTATGAAATCCAAAGCCTGAACTAACTTTTACGTTTCATGATATACAATGATATTAATGGGAATTAATATAATCAAGATATAGGTATGTAGCTTTGGAATTGCTTGATATTCTGACCAGGTTCAGGACTAGGACCTATACCATGATTGTGGTAATTCCCATTAAAATGATCATATATCAATACCTAAAACCGCACAGTGTCAATTGTGTAGCTCAGTATACATTCGTGAATTTATAACAAAACTGCAAAGCACACATATCTGTGGCTAGTCTACCTTTTTTATTCATACACAACTGACACGCAACAAATATAAATGTTGCACTATTTTAGGACTAATGTGCGATTGACCTGAAATAGCGGGTTTACAGCAGATGGCAAGTGAAATACAATGTATTTTGCCAAAACACATTAATAACTACTAGTTTAAAAGCAATATCTCTTGGTAGGTATTTCATACCATTTTTAATATTTAACCAATGTTAGTCATGTGAATTACATTTGATATACCTATTTAATTTGTATATGCACAATTTGCTTTGTATTGGCAGCGCATTAATTTATATTTTGCTCCTATAGTATGGATATTCACTAAGCTTTACTGCCCCTAACATGGTAGTTGTATTGTAATCTCGTTTCTCTGATAAAATTATAACCCAATTGTTGATATATCACTTAATAAATATCCACTCTTGGGGAGATGCTCATTAAAATTACTGATTATGAAGTCACTAAAAATAAAAGACTTGTTAGTGGTCCAAATATGTGGTATATTTCGTTTGTGAGTGCGTTAAATAAAATGAAAGGTGGCACCTTTTAATTCATATCCATCAAATACCAGACACTACAAAAAATGTCATTAAGTTTTAGAGCTTATTTCTATAGCCTTAAAATCCAAAATTAAATAAAAATAATTTTTATACACTATTTCATTAACTCTTTTAATTTTGGACTTTAACTACATTGCTGTAAATCCTAAAATTAAATGGATTTTTGGCAGTGTCTATGGTATGACAATGGTTTTGCTTTAGCAGAATCAAGACCCTGTTTACTAAACTGTGTAATTGCTTGATTGATATCTACTCATTAAATATCTGGAAAGCACTATGTCTATCGAATGCTTAGTAATAAACCATTTGAGCTACTGTAGCAGTAGATATTGGCACATGTATCTGAGAATTATAGTAGGATATACTGTGATGGTCTAAAGTGAAATTTACCATTTTATCATGCAATATTCAAGGAAAATTCAATAATCATTATCATCAACACATAAAAGGCACTCAATGTAGCAGGTGCCATCTTTCATTTTAGGGTACTCAAATTTATAAATTATTGATAATTATAATTTGCTAGTTATTTTACAGTCCTTGATTAGCACTTCCAATATATTTGAACTTTATACATATTTAGTTTAAACACAAAGCACTATTGTTAGGTTTGCTTTCAAATCTATGCTACTTAGAATTAAATAAGATGTACTAGTATGTGCAACTGCATTTTGACTGAATTAAGGATCTTGTGATTGTGGTATAAATGTATTAGTCAACCGCAGTTTTGTATAATTTTACATTGTCATATTACTGCATTTAAAATTCTGAGCTAGTTTTAAAGTATACCAAATTGTTATTTTGTATATCATATTATAATACTATTTTGATCTTCGGTCATTGCAATGATTATTATTATGAATGAAAATTTTTTTGTATAACAATTTCATTATGTTGTTTTTATTTTATGATGTGAAATAACTGAATTGTAATGATTCGTGATTATTCCAATTGTGAATTGTGATTGAATTATACAATACAATCTAGATATGTATCTTTAATGTAATTAAGCAGAAATAAACATTTTATATGAGACTTTGAAAGGGCTTTTAATTCTATAATAATTATTTTACAAATATTTACTATGACAGAGGTTTTAAATCTTTTAAGTATTCACTATAATTCTCAAAAATATCAATAACTTCATTCTTCTTATTGGTCTGGTCATCAAACTCTGCGCCAACTGACCACAGTGTCTCCAAGTCATACTGTTTTCTTGCCTTTTCTGAGAATACATGAAATGCAATGTTACCTGAAAGGAATTTTACTGTCAAAACTGTCTTCAAACAAGTAGTAAAGGAATGATTTAAAACAAATATACTAATTTTGTTAATAGTACTGTCAAAATAATAAATAATCTTCAAATTTTGTGTAAATTTCTTTATCTTAATATCTTACCTAAATCAAGAGCCTGCCATTCATCTGACTCTTTCCCCTCTATTCTTGGTATTGGGTCTGATTTAAGACACTTCTTTTTATAAACTCTTCTGACAAACTCAGCTATTGCTAAAATATGTCTTTTATTACGGCCACTAACAATACAAATGTAATCGACAAAACGAATTTCCTGTGGTACTGTGGCTACAAATATGTCTCTCGAGTTCTCTCTACGAAGTAAATCCACAAGGTCTTCAATATCAAATACTCCATTAATGCCTCCTAAAAAAGAAAGTGCTTGTAAAAAATAATTTCTTACTTGTACTAACCATAGATGTGCATTAGATCACTTACTTTTTAAATTTATACCATCAAATTCATCACTGAGAATAGGATATTTGTCTTCAGGAACGACTTCTTCTTCGGCAGTATTCTCAATAACTGGTGAATTAGCGTCTGTAATCACTTGATACTTAGTGGCTATGGCCGGTGAGGTGCTGTTTGTCTTAGATGTATACCTAGGATTCCTTAAACAAACTCCACAGTGTATTTGTTTCGCGATACCAGTAAAATTATCGCTGGATCGCATATCAGACCTTTTTGGACGCTGAGTTAGCGTTCTAAGCAATATTCTTCGTAACATTTTGTAATCTACTAAGAAAGCTGCAGAACAAACAGATGAATACCACAGAAATGATTGCTACTACTAATGTCAACAATTAGATCTTTTCAATATTTGAATATTATGTTATGACAATTATAACCTAAAACTTTATTTCTTTGAAACTGTCAAAGTCATAATTAGATAACGTGATAAGAATACGTTTTGTTCAGAAACATATTATTCGGTCGTAGTAGCAACTGGTGAGATTTTTAGGATTATCCATCTAGAATAAGCTATTTGAAAAGATCGTTAGATTCATCCCAATATTGCTTAATATGTTAGTTAGTTCTGAAAAAATATGCCTTACAAAATAAAATACCTAACCAACTTGTTGCGCTTGTACTTAGGTACCTGTTACATTTTGTCTAAGTTCATTATAAGACTTCGCGTGCCGCGAGAAATTACATTTTCGAAATAAAATATGTACCTTTAAAACTAAGTATTTATCGTAAGAATATTTTACTGTAGCAGTTTTTCTGTATTATTAATATAAAGTGGTAATTTTTCGAGAGTAAAATAGAATAAGAAGTAGTCTTCGACTAATGAAGTTCTAAATTCTAAGTACCTAGGTATATTTGAATATCACTTAGAAATGTCGACTTCGCTGATGAGGTTAAGTTTTCCGTGACACCATGGCTATCTGGGTAACACATGCCTCGTTGTGCCGCTTCTGCCGGGCTGTGGTAGGAAGGATACACCAAAGAACTAAAGTGGCTAAAGTGACTTGACGTCGTAAATCGTCTCACTCCAGGCGAAGTGGGCTCAAGCTGAAAACCTTTGATGTAACCAGTGCGCAGGCCCACTAACAAAGGAATATGTAAACCTGCACAGTTATTTATTTAACAGTGTGTTTCGGTATAAGTATATAGAATGATTAAATCATAGTACCTATTTCCTTTCCTTTTCCTTGAGTTGGGAAAAGGTTCCAATTACTTCGATAATACTTAATTGCTGTTTTTTTGTTAATAAGCAACTACTTAGATACTTACCTACCTACATGTTATTTTTTATCATAAGGTCATGTCTGCGCTATGATAATAATAATCAATTAGCACGTCTGAAACTAGATAATTTTATACACTGATAAGTGATAACAGATGGGTGACTGTGTTTGTATGGTCTCGGGAAGGAGACGGTGGAGTGCGTTCAGAAGATACTTATGACTTTCCCGACCCGCAAGGCCCGCGAATGGCGTGCGGTGCGGTGATGGTAACTCAGGTTTCGGAGGTCTTATAACAACCTCCGTCATCCTCGAGTGCAGGCCTGAGGGTGATAGGTGAAGTAGTGACGCCTGTCATCCTAGCAGATCACATCGGAAAGGCGGCAGCGCGATTCGCGCCCACGTCTCTCCGGGGCAAGTTGTGCATTGTGATTTCCACATAGGTATCCCAAACCCTTATCTGGAAACCGGTGACGGCCCTGGGTCAGTTTAGCCGTAATGCGAGGGCACACCTTATGAACCACCTTACACCCTGGCATGTGAGGACCAGAGACGTCGTGCGGTATTACGGTTCGAGTCCGACATAACTACCTCGATATATAATATCTACTTTTTTTTTCCGTGTTAAATATTTGGGGATTTTGCCCCACGGATAGCCCCGTCAGAGTCGTCGGGGATGGTTATGTCGAACTTAAACCGCCACCCTGGCCTACTTCTTTTGTAGTGACAGGTCTCCCCGTCACATGGAGGACGGAGGTCATCCTACAACCTCCGACGCCCGAGTAGCCAGTAAGTATAACAACTTAGTACTGGGTAGGTGCCATATTTAATTACTTATTGATCTTCCATTAAAATGAGGTAGGTAGATTAAGTGCATTTATAGTAGGTAGGGAAGTGCCTCAATAAGTATCAAAAGTGAATCACGTTGTTTTCAGCGTGTAAGGAAAACACTAAGTACAAATTTTTCAATCGGGTATTTTCCTGTAGTTGAAATAAATGATTTAACTGAGCTTATTAAATTAAGAATGGTAAAGGAGCAGTAAAAATTGCATCGGTTCTTATTTTATCGTTTTCATTTATTTTTGAACCAACCTTTAATATTGAATGATTTGAGTATTAAAGATTATGACGTCACAATAAATTATTTCCACAAGTTTCCTTATACATACCTTACAATTTAGACGTTTATTTACTTACATATATACATACATATAATCACGCCTTTATCCCCGGAGGGTTAGGCAGAGGTGAATTAACACCCACATTTCACCATCATTGTATTCGTTGACGTTTATTTAAAAGTAACTAATTTGACTAGTCAGGGAAATACCTACCTAATTCCTATTTATCAATATCCAAGTTCTAGTCTACCTTTATGCCAAATTATATTGAAATTGATTCTGAAGCGCGTGACAGCGTGACTTTGGATTTCCATACGAACTATCATCCCCTATTGCATTACGACTCAGGTCGAAATGAAAAAAGAAACACGCTCTAAGGAATTTTTTTCAAAGATTTTTAGATTTTTTTTTAAAGAGGAATTAAAAAGAATTTATTCATTCTAAGATGTAAATTATCTTTGAAATTGAAACCATTATCAAGCCCTTTGTTTTTTCCATGACCTAGCTCAGGCGTCTAGAGCCTAGCTATAGCCCATAGCTGTTTCAAATTTCACAAAAAGTATTAAGTAATATTTATTATAAATTTAATTCAAATCGATCTTAACAGGACTCTCACTACCTTCCAGATGCATATAAAAGGCATAGGTACCTACTATCCATATATTAAATTAGCACGGCGAACTTAACGCTCGCTGCGAATGTTACATTACGTCCCGTAACAGTAACACCGACCAGTGCAGTCAAAAAAACCTATGAAATCATAATATACCTGTTCTGAATCTATGTCATCCAGTTATCTGACTCAACCGTATTATCTTATCGGCTTTATCAATGGGCGTGTGGAATAACACTAACTACAATACATTACTGTACGATTGTTTGAAATAATAAAAAAGTGCAAACTTCTTTGCTAATTTAGATCTGAGTTTAATGCACTCTGATCGATTGTCTCACCAGTGATATTTAGAGCAGTGAAATGTGTTTAGAAAATAAGTTGGGTAGAATGTGCCAAGATAACAGATAAAGAGTGACAGTGACAATGGTAGCGTGTGAATTAGACAAAGAGGTGGCGGGAGAGTTGATGGGTTGGAAGCTACCGGCATGGCAGGCGCTCCTGCTTCACAGAGTGTTCCCGTCGATCGGTGGTCTGCTGGTGTACCTTACATTGATGTGTTTTGATCTCACTCTCATCGCTGAATATTTTAAGAATGGTGACGAGGCGTAAGTATTTTTATCATTTGGAGCTTAGTGTTTTGTTTCTTTTTTAATGAAAAATAGGTAAATCTTATATATAAACTTCTCGTGTCACAATGTTCGTTCCCGTACTCCTCCGAAACGGCTTGGCCGATTCTCATGAAATTTTGTGAGCATATCGAGTAGGTCTGAGAATCGGCCAACATCTATTTTTCATACCCCTTAGTGATAAGGGTTATCCACCCTTAACATTTTTCTTTAATTTTTAGACATTTACTTAAAAATTATTTATATGGCAAAACAACGTTTGCCGGGTCAGCTAGTAGGTAGTATATAAAAATAGTCATTGAACTTACTATCGTGTCGTATTGGTTCCTGGTGGAGTAGAATACGGCCTCTTCCCATAGGTGTCGTAGAAATCGATTAAGGAATAGGATAGAGCTTTTTTTTATACAACACGGTGGCAGACAAGCATACGGCCCACCTGATGGAAAGTGGTTACCGTGAGCTATGAACGTATGTAACACCAGTGGAATCACATCCGTGCTGCCGACCCTGTAAGAACAGAGATTTTCTGTGCCTTCAGTGCAGAACACAAAATCAGGACAAGCCTTTGGTCTTCCCACTGACAGCACAAAAACTCTCCAGTGAGCTCTGGCTACCCTACTCACCGCCGGGAACACAACACGAGGTTATTATAGCCGTGGTATTCTGTAGGGTGGAGGTACTTCCCCAGTCGGACTGCTCAATTCGGACGGGAATACCGTCGTATCGAACTGTTCTCCATCCGACACTAAACATACAGACTATGTGGGCAATCGCTCGCCCCCCATTACTTGGGCGAAATGTGGGTGCTGATTTGTTGATACAACTCTTCGCATCTCTTTGGGGGATTTACAGGTGTGAATATACTTATGTACGATAAACTTTCGTATTGCAGAGAGATACTACTATTTATGCAATACAAAATACTTGAATGATTCACATTAAGGTTATGTGGAGACCACACCAAGACGTCCGATGCACAAACCAAGCTCACCTCTAAGTCGGTACGGTACCTACACCAGGTCCTCGATTCTAGTAAAGCAAAAGCACTGTCATACCCCAGACACTGCAAAACTGATATGAAATTTTAGACCTTATCCAAACACATTTAAAGTTCAAAATTCAAAGAATAGAAAAGAGTTTTAATACAGTTTTTAATTCACTCACCAAAAAGCCTTTTAATTTTGAACTTTAAAGGCATTGCCTTAGAGTGTAAAATTAAATCGATTTTTAGCAGTGTCCATGGCATGACTGATGTTTTGCTTTAGCAAAATTGACGCCCGACAGTTGCTCCCATAAAAGTTGAGATACACCAAATCATGGAAGAATTTAGAGTCTTGGTTTGGATTCAAATGTGATTGGCATTTAGTTGAATAACATTGTTCATAGGTATGGAAATCTTGTACCTCCAATTTGATTTTCTCTAAGTGCGATTAAACAATGCGAATACTACCGCAATCACTGAAAGTGTTCAAAAGTAACACTATTCCGCACCGTGGGGTTAGCTAAGCAAAGATTAATTTGTTTAGTTTAGAGTACGTAACTGTGACATCTTCTCATAAAATCACACTTCTTCTCAGAATACAGAACAAACCAAAAACCTCAAGCGAGCTTAAAATTGAAGTAAAATTTACTCTGAATCGGAGTAGTTTGAATTTATCACCCATGTTCATACACTGTGATTTAGGTGGGTACAGTCGCTTCACGGAAAACATCGAAGTTCAGCCGTATCTAGACTAGAAAACGGACCCCTACAGAGTTGGGAAAAGGCTCAGATTATGATGATGACAGAATAAATAGACTAGAGCATTTAGTGTGCTAACTATTCAAATAGATGAAGAAATAGAGAAAATTGGACGGTTCAGGAGGGGTTCGAACCCACGATCTTTCCCTTACAGGGGGACTCACTGACCACTAAGCCACAGAACCTTCTCCCGAAACCATCCAAATTGTTCTATTACTTAAATGGGGTATGTTAGCAACAGGTTAGCAAGTCAACCATTTTTTTTTATACCACTTAGTTGGCAGACAAGCACACGGCCCACCTCATGGAAAGTGGTTACCGTGACCTATGGACGTCTGTAACACCAGAGGAGTCACAGTCGCGCTGCCAACCCTGTAAGTACAGAGTTTCTGTGCCGTCAGTAGAAGACAAAGCAGGACAAGCCTTTAGTCTTCCCACTTACAGCACAAATTCTCCAGTGAGCTCTGGCTACCCTACTCACCGCTGGGAACACAACACGAAGTTATTATAGCCGCGGTATTCTGTAGGACCATAGCTACAAAGATACCAAAGATAACTATCATTCTCTTTTTTTTTTCAGAAATACCTAGTACTAGTTAACGAAATTACTGTTGACCTCTCCAGCTAAACTATGAGGAGTGGGTTCACATCGATAGTATAAATATTATTAAGTATAATTCCTGGAAAAATCCGCGTGACTCCCGGCAGAGTAGAATTTGGACCACCCCATCTCTTTCCATGTGGTGTCGTACAAGATGACTAAGGGATAGGGCTGTTTAACAACAGACATATATATACAGCCCAGACACAGCGTCAGCTGCATGACTTGAGTCAACAATAGTGCCCGGAAGACGGCAATATGCTCACCCCCTATTACGTGGGACCGAAATCCGTGATTAGTGAAATGTGGATGTTGATTCACCTCTACTTAACCCTCGAGGGATGAAGGCGTGATTATATGTATGTATGTCGAACACAGGACCTTAACCGCCAACCAGCATTAGCAACCGACACTAATATATGTGCTATTCTTTGTTCAGAGCTGAAGTGATCTCATGCTTATTTTTTAGTATTCTTCTTATTCCCTATTATATTAGTTCATTCACTTAAATGAGCACTAACGATTTAAATATTTACTTATTACCCGTCTAATAAAACAATAACACAATGAATCATTGTTGAAGATTTTTCACAAACATTTAAGTCAGTTTTATTTCGAAAATTGGGATTTATAGACGTATAACGTTTTTGAAACGATTCTATTAGCGACAACTGCATTTACCTGTGTATTCTATCATGACCGCCATGTTGTGTTGTTTTCGGTTACAGCTGAGCCCGGGGCAGCAGCAAAGTGTGAAAATTTTCAGAAGGGAAGGCGGTGGACAATATCTTATTAATTATGTATGGGATTTTAGGCGTTCTGATATATATTATTTTATTAGAGTGTGAATATAAAAATCACAAGAAAATTGAGTAAGCAGGCAGGAATCGAATTATAGGAACCCCTTGCCACTGATCCGGGATCCGCTTTTATAGGACCGACTGTCGCCTGATCTCTGAACTCCGAGAGGAAAGCTAGTGCCAGAACTTTGACTAGCAATCATCAGGTGAGGTTGGTTTGGCTCCTTAGGTATCCGTGGAGCCCCATACGCCTCAATAGGTCCTAGAGAATTAGTATATAATTAACTAATTCGACCTACCTGAATCGTGTTTTTTTTTTATAATTTGTTACAGAATAGGCGTTTTCTGCAGCATCCTCATGATTCTCCCTTCGCTGATGGCTTTTGTATTCACATTGACATCATCTCCACCAGGTCTACAAACAGATCTCACAGCATTCACCGTCTCGATACAAAAGAGCGACATTCGTTGGCTTGCAATGCAACTAGTCAACGCAATCTTCTTTCCAGTTGCTGCAATAGGGAGGTGAGACCGACTTGTTATATTACATAACATAAAGTCACGCCTATATCCCCGAACGGTTAGGCAGAGGTGCTACCACCCACATTTCGCCAGTTTATGTTTAGGTCCCAATGTAATAGGTGGCGAACCTATTGCCATTAACCGGGCACTTATAAACCTGCGACAAATACACACATAACTTCGAAAAGCATCGAAAAGTCAATGGTGTGTGCCATGGCAAAACCTGGTATCGAGCCCGAGACCTCGTCTCAGCAGTCCATTACCACTAGGCTACCGCGGTTTTCTTGTTATATTAGGTATCTACTTATACAGGACTATCCAAAATTAAGTCTTAAAGTATTCAAATTTGAACGAATCATGATATATTGGCGTACTCTAATTTCTAAATTATTGTAAATCTAATTTTAAGTGAACTTTATGTTTTTATGAGAAATAAAATATAACAGTTGAAATAATATTGCCGTATCATGATTATAGCTACATCGATGTAGGATAATTTCGCATAAACATGCATCGCGGTGAATGGCGGATGTAAACATTCGAAATTACGTAGGTAGGTATATCGACTTGGTGCTCTTTTGCACTAATATGAACTGCGTTGCAGTACTTTAGGACTATATAAATATCTTTATTGCTTCAAAAGTTACATTCACTTTACAGGTAAAAATATTTGATGGTACATTTTTCTTGTAAGTACAAAATGTATTAAATGCTATCGACCAAACTAGGCTTAGCCTGTATTTTGGAGGAATAGTATTAAACTAGTAATGGGAGAGCCCTAGTACAGCAGTGGACTGCGATGGGCTAGTTGTTTTATTATACTAGTAATAGTAATAGTGATTATAATAGTAATAGTAGCCTAGTGGAATGGGTAATGGACTGCTGAGACGAGGTCTCGGGTTCGATCCCAGGTTTTACCATGGCACACACCAATGACTTTTCGATGCTTTTAGAAGTTATGTGTGTATTTATCGCAGGTTTATAAGTGCCCGGTTAATGGCAATAGGCTCACCACCTATTACATTGGGACCTAAACATAAATTGGCGAAATGTGGGTGCTAGCACCTCTTCCTACCCCTTCGGGGATATAGGCGTGAGTTTGTTATGTTATGTAGTAGTATACTTTAGGACTATAGATCATCGTAATATTGAGCTTCGAAATTGCGCGTCGTGTTCACACGTTTACCCATATTTGAGAATCAATACCCAATAATGCGTCGTATGTGTTTATGGGATTTCCTTTTTAGGATTCAAGAGGTTCCCCGTATCGCGAGATTCAGATTCGGAATTCAGAGAGGCATTCCTGGCAGAAATTGCGTAAAGCGATAAGGTCGCCCTTTCTACTGTTCTTGTCTTCTTAATTTCTGTATCATGAATATTGTAAATTGTCGTACACTACAATAAAGTAGGTCTGTATATAATAGGTCGTTACATATGAAGTTGCCATTTATTTGAAGAAATTGAAGGAAAAGCCATTTTTCAATACTAACATGTTTTTGAAGATCGAATTTAATTGATCATGCGGCCAATAAAAACAAAATTTAATACAGAGTTGTAAAATCTTGAAATCAACTTTCAAACAAAATATAAATAATGGAAATAACTATTAAATTACAGGAATAACGAACTCATGAATCTGTAAGAAAATTTCGGCAATTTCGTAGGTAAAGATCTAATAAAAATAAATAAACATGTGAGCCCAGTCTTCGTAAAGTTCTAGTCAAATGGAATACCGTTTCCGGGGACGAGTTGGAGACTCTGTAGTCCTCACATCCGAGAAGAGGGCCAGATCGTAAGAGATGGCCCTGGGTCGGCCGAGGTGAGAGGGATATGCCTGTCAACCTCACCTTCGGCAACCAAAAACGACCCACAGGCGGCGTGCGTTTTGGTTGGTTCGAGTCCGACATAACCTCTTCCACCGGCTCCGGTGGGGGGGTATCCGTGGGGAGTTTGCGCACGTAAAAAAAAATCTAATGGAATACCGTTTACGACAACTCAGTTGATATAAGAAACGTCCTACAGTGTCATAAATAGATTTCTCAAACCGTTTGTATACCTAGCATAGATAATAGTAGGTACCGTACACTAAAACAAAAGTGAATGTTATTTCTATCTTACGTGTATGTTATGTCTAGTCTATTCCTGAACCAAATATGAACTAATCAGAAATTTTGTTTGGCGCAGATACTGTTTCTTAATTTTTTGGTGGATTGAAGCTGTGTGTGCATCACTAGACCAAGATGAGGAGCGGACGCGGGAGGCCATATTAGAAGCTAGAGCACCATCACCCATGGAATTATATTTATTCCTACAGTCATTCATCCATGCTGCACCACATGCAGTTATGAATATTGTAATTTTGATGGCACGATTCACAGACTTAAGTTATGACCGTGGTAAGTACCCTACTCACCATTTCCCTCAGGCTGTTTTAGTAATATAAGCAAGCTAAAATCGCGACAACTTAGGTGTATGAGGCCTCATCAAGATCTTCAGGGCCGTAGTAAACCTCACTTGTCAGTAGACACTAATGTTGACTGACGGCTGATGTTTTGGTGCAGCCTTTTTACTCGTGTATTGGGTGTTGCTTGCAATGCTCAAGTCAGACGGCAGTTACTCCCATATAAACAGTATAAGCTAAACCAAAAAAGGATAAGGTACCCTCCTGCTCCATGGTACAGAGAAGGAACTCTGGGTCAGCGAATCAGGGATCTACTCTCGATCCCTGATTCGTTGACTCAGAGTTTCAGCTTTGCAGGACGTGTGGCTCACTTGAACAGTTTTCCTCCTAGACTAGGACTAATCGCGGGTTCAATTCCCGTCCTGGATGTTGACGTTTCCGATTTAAGTATATACTCAAAGTTACAATCAAGTAAGAAGGTGTCTCCTCGGTCAAGTTGGCTCATTTATTCTGGGAAAATAATTCTTAATTATTAATTTAGTCGCTGAAGTACCTTTATGCAATTTGTATTGTATTTCTCTACAACTTTCTTCTAATACTTTAATTATTTTTTTTTATTAGTTTCAGTTCAAGCTGTTAGCATCATTGTCTCATGTCTTCGTATGGCAAGTACAGCTACAGTTTATAGAAGATTTGAACGAGAAAAATTAAGTGGCAGGACTTATCCTTGGACAAGAAAATCTTTAAGCGAAAACGAAGATGAAGTAGACGGAGAAAGAAATAAACGAGCAGATAAAGAAAAAGAAGAAGAAGAGTTATACGAATCCATCACGAATAAGCAATCGATAAGATCTT
This sequence comes from Eilema griseolum, assembly GCA_963662185.1. NCBI lineage: Eukaryota > Metazoa > Arthropoda > Insecta > Lepidoptera > Erebidae > Eilema > Eilema griseolum. Next base: position 10,932,941 of record OY759233.1, on the reverse strand, counting down.
CCACTCCAAATGACGCACAATTAAATAACACTAACAGTGACTTGATTCAGTTTTCTCCTCGAACTACCGTAGAGACGTCTTCGGCGTTCTTTGACAACGATAGTGAATGTTCAGACTGTAGTTCGAATTACCTTCCACCTATATCGCCTGTGAAAAGAAGACATTCTCCAACATATGACAGTGATGAAGAATATGTAAGACCTATAAGTATCATCGATAAAGTAGCACCTAAGAGGCGTGATACAGGTTACACTATTGAGCGAGTAGATATTGTACCTCCACCGGTGATGTTGGCACCTCGACCAGGATCGTTAGCCGTTTGGGCTGAAAAGATGGTCGAAAATGCCGAGTCAATCCCTAATTGGCTGTCTGCGCCACCTAGAAGAAAGTACAACGACGAAGTCATTCATGACGAACCAGATATTCCATACAGAGTGCCTAGGACTTATATGCGTGGTCTTGAACCTATGGATCTAACAGCAGCATTAATTCATTATTTAGGATGGTATGCATTTTTCATATCTCGTTTGTTCTCTATGGCGTGCATGATCAGCTCATTCCCGGTTTTCGCTATCATCATTCTGTTTTCACATTACCAAGCTATGTTGCTATTTCTTATAGTACCACAGGCCAGCACAGTGAGAAGAGCATTCTACATATTTCTTGCATTCATATATTTATTTTGCTTGATGGAGTTCAAGATTCGTTTTCGACATGTGCGGGTGTGGCATATATTTTGGATCATTGTCTGTACTATTGAGATTATTATATTCACCGGTTTGTGGGCCTCCTTGGATACAACTCTGCATGATTGGTGGAGAGGCTATATTGTAAAAGTAATTATAGGTAGTATTTTTTTAAGTTATATGTGCTTCCTTTGCTATTTTATCATATTGAAGCCAAGAGAAACTATTGTTTATATTAAAAGTAATAAAAAATAATGTGTAATGGAAGCCAGTGTGTAATTACTTAACCTACTTATAGTAAATGCGTGCATTGCGAAGTATATGTGGAGTGACCTTGAGAGATAGAGTGAGAAATAGCGTGATAAGAGAGCGATGTGGAGTCATAGAAGATGTGGTGATGAGAATTGAGGAATGTTAAGATGGTTCGGTCATATTGAGAGAATGAATGAAAGAAGACTAACGAAACAAGTGTATGAGACGAATGTGGATGTTACAGTCGGAAGGGACCTAGGGGCACATACCTGGACCAAATCGGGGAATTTTTAGAAAAGGTCCAGTTCAGGAGTACTCTAAACCGACAAGCATGCATGAAGAATGTAATGAGAGTGAATGAAGCGAGAGTAGTTTATCAGGATCATAGCAAGTGGAGTTCCGTGATCTATGCCTACCCCTATGGGAGACAGGCGTAATTTTATTTTTATGTATGAATGTTCTTATAGTTAGCGGCATTTATATTGATCTCAGTCACGTCATAAAATGTACTCTTTATGCGCAGTACGCGTTTCTTGGACATCTTTTGTAGAGTATGGGTTTCTATGGCGAGCTCAAATCCACCACTTGTAGATTATATTAAACACATTATAATATAACTAGATTGTTAAAAGAAACACGCGTTAAAAAGTATGGTTAATTTTGCACCATGCGCTAAAAATACTCTTTAAACAACTCGTTACGTTAGTTAAAGGAGCCGTCCAAGATAGAGACACATAAAGATCACTTCACTCAATAGATGCTGTCCAACTGTTTGGGAACGAAAATAAACCAACGAAAGAAAAAAAAAATACCAGTGTTCCAGAATTGAAAAATAGATTCTCAACAAAATTCTGGGAAACATCATGAACATGCGGTGGGTTTTAACCTATTCTTCTTCGACACTGATATTCCATAGATGTGCCTACAACCGAAGCACTACTACCAATAAACAAAACATTGCTTTGTATTACTTCAAAGAGTATTGCTACGCTATGCTTCAAGTTGTGATTGAAGAATTCCTTCTGGCATTAACAGCTGCAATTTTTTTATTTCGACACCTTACATATTTCACAGATAACAATACTAAACTTATTTGTATTTATTAAAACAGTTATAAATACTATTTGTTTAATAATTACATGATCAGAAAAAATCACTAATCATTGCGTTTGCATTTTACGACTTTTTTCTAACTGTATGCACAGTATTACATCTGCTGATTGCCACCATTGTAACGTGCTATACGTGTCTATAATGGTAACCCTCTTGCCTGAGACTTGACCTTTAGCTTACCATCAGGCGAGGTGAAACCAAATTGGTACGTTTTTTTTTTATATAGGACACGCCAACTTGACCTCACCTTGCCTGATGGTAAGCTAAAGGCAAAGTCTCAGGAAAGAGGGTCACCATTACAGACACTAAGTGCTACAATGGTGGCACTCAGCTTGGCGACCTCATCAGATGCTTTTTCACGCCCCGCTTAAAGGCCCCGGGACTGTAGGAAGAAGGAAACACGTGTGCTGGTAACGAATTCCAGGTCTTGGTGGTGCGGCAAAGAAAAGAGTCTCCGAACCGCTTGGTTCTTGCTCGTATATTCTGCACAGTGTGAGGGTGACATCTAAGGCCTGCACGTGTTGTCCTATGTAGGAAAGGAGATGGTGGGATTAGTTGGAAGAGCTCGTCAGAACACTCACCGTGGTAGAGACGGTAAAATACAGCCAAGGAAGCAATATCTCTACGCATCTGCAAAGGCTCGAGGGTGTTCGTGACCTCAGGGTTCCCAATAATTCGGACCGCGCGTCGCTGCAACCTGTCGAGAGCATCTAGTAGGTATTTCGCGGAGCCATCCCAGAGATGCGAGCAGTATTCCACGCAGGAGCGAATTTGTGTCTTATAGAGAAGACACCGCTGCTCCGGCGTGAAAAAACGTCTCACTTTGTTTAGGAGTCCGAGTTTCCGCGAGGCTGTTTTGATGATGCTCTCGATGTAATTTCTGTTATTCAGTTTGCAGCGAATATCCATGCCTAGGATATTGAGGATGTCCTGCAGTGGCAGTGGCGTGCTCTGAAGAGTGGGAAGGGGAAGGAAAGAAGATACCTTTGCTGTGAACGCACAAGCCTGCGTCTTCTTGGCATTGAACTCGACCATGTTCTCAGAGCCCCATTGAGAAATGTGATTTAAGATTAAGTTCTATTAAAGTTCTATTAAAAAAAGTGAATTGCACTCATTTCACTTTTTTAGAGCAAATAGAAAATAATAGGCATGACCCCGGGTCGTAGCGGACCCAATCAAAACCTTGCAGTTACTCCCATTAAATTCATTTAAGCCAAAAGGAGGTGTAAACCACGAATGGAACGAGTATCAAAGGCAAATGATGATTATAATACATAGCTACATATTATTATCACGCCTTTAGCCCTGCGGGGTTAGGTAAAGATGAATTTACACCCACATTTCTATATAATCATTGTATTTAGTCCCACGTAATAGGGGGTGAACCTGTTGCCGTATTCCAGGCATTATTTTTGACTCAAACCATGCATCTGAGACTGAGTGCGCATATATCTGTCTTATGTTAAACAGCCCTATGCCTTAGTCACCTTGTACGACACTGCATGGGAAGAGATGGAGTGTCCCAAATTCTCTGCCGAGAACCACGCGGGAATTAATTATAAAAAGTGCATTATAAATATATGAAATGCATTAAAATATACACATCATCATCATCCTCCTGCCCTTATCCCAAGATTATTTGGGGTCAGCGCAACATGTGTTCCTTTTCCATTCATCTCTAGTTGCAGTCATCTCAACATTCACTCGCTTCTTAACCATGTCATCTATCACACAGTCCATCCACCTCATTTTAGGCCTCCCTCTCCCCTTGTAGCCATCCACTTCCATAGTTAGTGCCTTCCTTACGACATTACTTTTATCCCTACGCATTACATGCCCTAACCAGGCATTAAAATATACACAATATTAAAAATTATGTCGTCAATACTGTATGTAGCCTCTACAGAGGCAAAGGTCAGTAGATAGTTTTATTTTGCACAAACTGTAGTGATATTTTTTTTAAATGGTGTGGTTTTTACGCGGTCACAAGAGGTCAGCAGCCTTGCCACATGATGCGGTTTGTATCATAACGCTTATAATATTAACACAGAGACTCATTGATAACCGACAATATGACTCACAATCTTTTATTTTTAAAGGCGCAGAGACACCTGATGGTATGATTATAAGTATTTCACGTTATTATATTAGGATCTAAATATAAACTGGCGAAATGTGGGTGCTAGCACCTCTGCCTACCCCTTCGGGGATATAGGCGTGAGTTTATGTTATATATTATATGTTATTAAATGGGTCAAAAGTAAGTGGAAATGGTTTTCCAATTTTTTTCTTGACGGATAAATTATTCAAGATATGTTTTTTGACGTGAATACCGTCACCATAACGTCGTAGTTAGGTATTATATTTTAATAAAAAAAAACCGACTGCTGTCCAAAAATTCGAACCATTTACCCATTTACCCATTTACCAATCATAAATCGAAAGAAAATTAATGGTTACCACCTACTATCAAACCAGTTTCGATATTTTAGACAGCAGTCGGGTGTTTAATTGTTAATAATTTATTTTATTTTAAACTTTTTAGTTAAACATTTTAGCGTCAAAAATCTACCGCAAAGTATTAGTTGACCTTTTATGTACCCTATAACACTCGGGAGATGAATACCTTTCATATCAATAAAAAAAAATAAGTACCCATTCATAGAAATCCGTCCAGCCGGTAGGCTTGTAGAGGGGAATAAAGAAAATTATATGTAGGTATACTTACATAAAAACGTATTACCCTCACTGGTGAAGTCGGGTAAAATTATTAGGGTTTTCATATTTTCATCTTGTCAACAAATTATACAGGCAGTAGGTATGCCGTCATGGTCTGTTTAGCAATAGGTGATTAAAATGTTTAATTCTTTTTATACAACGATTAAAATATTACCTACTTTCTCTACATACCATACTCTAATTTGAAATGGAAAAATGGCAGTTTATGCTCGCCCTGTATTATTTTATTTTTATTGGTAAACAAGATATGATAGGCATTTTGATGTGGTTTTTTATGATTATGATTAGACTTAAGATTTTAGGTTTGTTTGATCGCAATTGGTTGAGCAGAAAAAACAAAAGAGAAGAAGAGCAAAAAACGTGGTGTTAACCGTCATCAACACGGGCGGAGCCGCTGGCAAGTGCTAGTTGAGAAAGCTAGAATGCTTTTAATAAATTTTATGTTTAAATCCATCTATATATCTATAGTAAAGTTCTTATTTGATATACCTACCAACAAATAAACAGCTTCAGCTGTACATATACTTTTAGATATTGTAATGCGTTCTCAGATCTAAGAAGCCGACTTACAGAGAATGCAGCGATGCGGTATTGAAAAAGGGTTGCGGCGATCGCATGCGCAGGCTTGCGATTATTTTTTGCTAATTTACCATACATTACATGTCGATGGCCGGAGATGAGAGTACCGGAGAACAGTAATTACGGACCGGGAACAACACCATGTATTATAGAAAATGAACACATTCAACTTACAAGTTCATTGTTCATCTTCAAGGAATGGGTTTGGCGGCATCTAATGTAAATATTCGTAACTAAGCAGCTAATGTCATACCATATTATTATTAAATTGGCTAAGATCGTAAGATGCCCTTCAAAAAGTAGATTTCAAATATTAGTTATAAAATAAATGATTTATGTAGCAGTTTTTAGTTCTCTACATTTCACCTTTGTGAGAAACATTCTAACATTTCATCATTAACAATGAATGATGTACAAAATGGCTTTTAATTTACAGTTCAAAGTAATTGTTAGACGCTCGCAAATCTTATGTCGTAAGTTTCGTAGTAAATCAAAATGTTCAGGGCGGGTATATTAAATCATATTTGGTCCATTCGCTGCGAAACGTTCGCGCCCTTTCAATTTGCATACAATTAGAGAGATTACATTTTGTAATAACTAGAAAATGTACATTGAGTTTTAGTTAAAATATTTCATAGCTTAAGGGCTATCTGAATGGACATTTGATTATCAGGAATCCATTAAAATATTATTTAGATTTTATCTCCGTAACCAAGATTGAATACCTTGGCTTTGCTATATAAATTTATCATTAAATCCTTTCCTGTGCCTATCCATCATTTTGAATGTAGAATGTTTACATTTATAGTTTACTTACTCAGACTACTTGCATTGCACAGATTGTTAGGTGGCGTGATTATCTGTGATTATGTCAAGAGTTGCGAATTTAAGTAATCTGTGGTTGCGAGTTCAACGTCTACACTGCGCAGTGATCCAACGATAGTTGCTAATGAAGAAAGTAATTAATGCACAGCTTCTGATATACTTTTATTTCAGTGTCGTAAAGTGAGCTTTTGCATGGAATTCTATAAATTATTCTATGTTTCTTTCATATAATAATTATGTATGGCCAGCGTCAAATTTCCAAATCTCCGTAACTCTTTGAAACGATTCATAAAAAATCACTTGCTCTAGCTAGAACTTGTTTTATGACGACTAATGCATTTTAAGCGTTAGAATGAAAGTTAGACGAAGAAGGACTTGACCAGTGATCTTCTAGTGAATTTTATACACTATTGGGCAAGGGCCATAGAAAGTTAGATTGCGGTACTAGTGCCCAGGCCGTTGGTCTAGCTCGTAGATGCGTAAGACTACCAGTAGAAAATTATCGTCTTACGGACTTATTTTCTGTGGGAGCTTGCATTCTCGTAAGCTTAAAGTATGGATGACCTCCTTGCAATGTTTACTTGAATCCTCGCTAGCCCTAGTATTGTACGCTTTGCATTAATCTTTTCATTTGCCTTTTTATCACATTCGAAAACCCATTTCATCTTATAAAACATAGGTAGACAAAAAGCGTATCTTCGGTCATCAGATCAACATGACGTCTCTTACTGATTCTAAAATTCAGATACTAGCAGAATTGGGTATTTTCCTATAGTTAAAATAAATGATTAAACTGAGCTTATTAAATTAAGACTGGTAAAAGAGCGATGAAAGTTGCGTTGGTTCTTATTTTATCGTTTTTATTTATTTTTAATCATCCACCCAATCTATTAATAGTAAATTATTTGACTATTCAATATTATGACATCACAATAATTTATTTCATACAATTGCCTCATAACTTAGCGTTTTGACGTTATTTATTTTAAATATTTATTGTTTATTTATTTTAAATAAATAAAATAAATAAATAGTAAAAAGTAACTAATTTGACTAGTCAGTCAAATACCTAATTCCGAGATATGTGACCAGTTCCCAGTTCCGAGATATTATTTATCTTGGATTATCTGCAACGGACAACGGACTAGCTAGCATTGACCATAATCCTTCAATCACCATGACGTAATTACCCTACAGCGTTTTGTTAGTTTCAACATTTCTAACTTATCTTTGCCACCTTAATTATTCAAATCTGTTTTAGTGTTTGTGCCCTAGGTCATAAACCATTAACCTACATGCACCACAAGTTTCATTTCAAGATATCATGTTTAACATTAGTCTATTTCCGGCTCCTTATGTAGTAGGTAGGTACTTTAAAAGAGGCTTTGTAATGGCCGTTCTCCACTCGACGGTAAACATACAGTAGGTACACATGATATAGTCCCCATTTGACGGCATTAGGCTCGCTCCCTATCACGTGAGTCCGAATTTGGGTATTGACAACCTTGAATATACATGTTTACGGTGGTAGGACACGACGGTATTCCCGTCCTAATTGAACAGTACGACTGGGGAAGTACCTCCGCCATACTGAACACTGCGGCTATAATAACCTTGTGTTTTGATGCCGACGGTAAGTAGGGTAACGAGCGCTCACTGGAGAATTTTGTACAGTCAGTGGAATGACCAAAGATTTGTCCTGATTTTCTTCAACACTGACGGCACAGAGACTGTTCTTACATGTTTGTGACGCCCCTGGTGTTGCACACGTCCATAGGCTTCGGTAACCACTTTCCACCAGGTGAGCCGTGTGCTTGGCTGTCACTTAAGTGGTATAAAAAATATATCATAGATTCTGCCCGAAATTGAAGATATTCTATAAACCTTTGTTGTTTTAATTCACTCTACATCTATCCTTCGAAGTTAAAAGGTGGATACGCTATTAGGCTTATATTACATTCTGTTATTTTATTCTAGTAGTTTCTAGTAGTTTGTATTCGGTGCTTAGGAATTTAATAACAACTTGCAATGGTACAGAGATAGTACAATCCATGGTGCAGTTGGAGGCTGGGCCAAGGGCCTCGTCCGACGCTGTAACCCGACACCTCGTGTATTCGATCTTCTCTACTAATTTGTGACTCGTATACCAGGGATGTCTCCAATGTTAAATGTAAAATATCAAATGTATGTATGTAATTATTAATATATTGGCTTATTTAAGACGGAAAACGTGAGTCACATAAGAGGAAAATAATAAGGTTTCCTCCTGAACTTAAGGGATATCTAATTCTAAAAAAAATCCAGGAGAAAACCAATTAAGATTCCAAAAGAATTTACTTGTGGATATTGAGCATTAATTGAAGCTTTCGGATAGGTATAAAATTTCGTGCACCCTTCGTGACAGGTATAAACTTCTTGACACTTCACTTCTTGACAAAATGTATAATTGAATGACTTGGATTTACCTAGTTAAAGCATGATGATGTAAACAGTTAAAATAAAGATTTATTTTAATACACTACTTTAGGTTTAGGTTAATTAAGGATAAGGTGTTTAAATCAATCTCGAAGATGACCAATTTCTCAGGCCTGAAACTGGACTTCTCCTTTGAAAGGATAATAACTCTACGAACTACTCGTTATGGAGTCACAATTGAATATAGATCTTTCATAATAGAGCTGTCAAAGAGATTTTGTAGCTAAGTGAACGAGTTCGTTAGCAGAACAGTGATATTGCGTGCCGATAGCCCTGTCAGGACCAGCCGGCTGGTGAGTAAAGAGGCGGAACCACACAACGGCTCGCGTTGTGCCGGCGCGACGATAAATCGAATTCGCGACGACAGCGCTGCTGTCTGAAGAGATCGACGAACGCGATTACTGAACCTACGATTATATTCAGTGAAGATTTACATCGGAGTCAGCCTCAGTAACCTCAGTGTATAAAGTTAACCATACATAGGTAACATAACCTGAACACCACATATATACGGGGATGAAAGACAGTGAAATATTGACCACCTACCACCAGATTCTTAATTGGGTATCTTTAAGATTTTTTCTTTTTAGCTGATATGAATGATAAAAATCTCTTCCCATGCAGTGTCGTACAAGGCGATTAAGGGATAGGGCTGTTTAACATCAGACAGATATGTACAGCCCAGGCTCAGCCTCAAATGCTAGGCTTGAGTCAACAATAGTGCCCGGAAGAGGGCAATAGGCTCACCCCCTATTACATGGGACCGAGTTCAATTATTCGTGAAATGTAGGTGTGAATTCATCTCTGGCTAACCCTCCGGGGATAAAGGCGTGATTATATGTATGTGTGTATGTATGAATGATAAGAAAGTTTAGAGATTCTAGAATCGTTGTACTTAATTGGCAACACAGCCTGTCTGTCCTAGTGTAATTTACGTCTGTAACATTTCGCTTCCAGGAAAGTCTCGCCACTCGGTCATAAATTAATATATAAATAGAATATAATAATAATGTTAGACCTTATCTATGAAATTTCTATTCCAGTCGTGTCTCTCTTCAATAATTCCATAACTTACACCAGCAGGTCTAAAAAGGTCACTTTATTGAAATCGTATTAGGATAATATTTTGTCTTGCAGCAATATTTACAAGAAATCAGGATCTGCTTAGTAGGCATGAATTTTATCGTGATTCGGTTCATATGAGTGACCATTTAAAGAATTTTATAGGAATTAATTAGATCTACTGTAAATTCATTAAGTTACTAGTATTCAGTAGAATCGCTCAATGTGGCCTTTTTAGACCCACAGAACAGTATAGGTATAAGATAGGTACCAATATTATAAAAATGTGAAAGTTTATAAAAATGTTTGTTATTTAATCATGCTTTAACGGTAGAACGGATTGATTGAAATTTGGTACAGGGATATATTACAGTCTGAAATAAACATATAAGCTACTTTTTATCTCGAGAACAGGTTCAAATTTTCATGTTGGCAAGCCGCGGGTAACAGTTAGTAACATATACCAATAAGATTAAGTGGCATTTGAAAATGTATTTTCATACTAATGTAGCTAAGTTCAAAATTGTTCATATTTATATTTCGAATTATAATCAAAATTAATCACTTCCTTTGATGACTAGTTCCATTGTACTAACATAGAGTGTGAGTTGAGTTTTTAAATAGTGGTTTCATCAGACAGATATAACAGCCCAGACTCAGCCTCATATGCATGATTTGAGTCAACAATAGTGCCCGGAGGACGCCAATAGGCTCACCACCTATTACTCTGACCGAAATCAATTATTGGTGAAATGTGGGTGTTAATTCACCTCTGCCTAACCCTCCGGGGATAAAGGCGTGATTATATGTATGTATGTATGTTAAAATGAAAATCCATGAGACGTACTTGTTAACATGAACTTAGTGACTGGTAGTGAGGACCATTAAAATTATTGTAGGCACTCAACTTACCTGACAGTACTTGGTGAAGTCAATCAAATTACTAGTACTATCAATCAATCTCACTAATCAAGTTACTAGTAGTAGCACCCCAGCCTATCTTCAAAACACATCCAAGAAACTCGTACTGCGCGTATAGAGTACATTTTGAGAACTTTTTGATTTAGGACATTATGTTCCGAGTTATACCTACTTATTGTTTTAGATTGGTATGTCAGATAATTCTAGAGCGATTGTCGTCACCCTTAACTCCGAGAAGGAAGCCTGTACCAGAGCCCCGTCCGTCTATGAGCATCTACTCATTGTCAATCTTGACTTGGCTTCCGAAGTTCTTGATCGGCTATACAGACCCTTTGCTTGAAAATATTTTATTAGATATGTATTTGATGAACGCGTGCTTTCCGGCAGAGTAGAAAATGGAACACCCCATCTCTTCCCTTGTACGACAGTACAAGGCGACTATGTGGCTGTTTAACATCAGACAGATATATACAGCCCAGACTCACCCTCAAAGGCATGGCTTGAGTAGTGCTCGGAAAACGGCAATGGGCTCACCCCCTATTACGTGGATAAAGGTGTGATTATATGTATGTATGTATTTGATGAACTTTTACCTGTATCTATTCTGTGCTCTTGAATAAGTCGCTTTAGTAATAACATTTAAAAAAAATATTTCGTATCGTTTAACTACCGCGATGCTGGCCGAATGATATCTTGTTAGCTGTAAAAATAATGTAGGCTGATTTTTATGCTCGCTTAAAATAGGTTTATAGGCAGACTACGATAAATTACAAGAGAGTATATTTAAAGTCCTATAATTTGGTAAGAAGCAAGATCTCATAAGTAACACAAAAAAGAAAAGTAAAGAGTAAAGGGCGCAAAATATAAACCCACATCATAAAAAATGAGATTGAAAACTTATGTCAGTCAATCAATTTTAGCTTATTGCGGTCCAGTGTACTGTGTCCACAGCTGGGTTATCCAGGTACAGTCAGCATCAGATCGATCTTGATGAACAAAGAGCTCAAAATGATCTTATATCCCTGGTGTTCCACCTTCCTGTAACTAAGTGGTACAAAAAAAAGAGAGATTGTTCGGATATTTTGTACACATGTGTAGTTTGGACAATAATACAATTTAATCAATAAAACAGTTTGATAGGCTCCTAATACCTTAGTTTTGATATCATTTTGAGACTTTGTAGTTAAGATACTTCCGACACTGACTGTACCTACTTACTATTATTTCATCTAGCGATTGTAATAGATACATGCGTGACATCAATAAATCAATTGGCCTCTCTCAAGGTTGGGACGCTTTGCCAGGCCAGAAGAATTGGTACAGGGTTTTATTTCGAGTTTCCTTCTCTCGCAATAATATTGTCTGCGTATTTTTCCATTAGTCGCCTCTTACGACTCTTTTGTTACATGTTACATACATATAATCACTCCTTTTTCCTTGGAAGGTTAGGCAGAGGAAAATTAACACACACATTTCACCAATAATTGTATTCGGTTCCACGTAATAGGGGGTGAGCCTATTGCCGTATTCCGGGCACTATTGTTGAATCGAGCCATGCATCTGAGGCTGAGTCTGGGCTGTATATATCTGTCTGATGTTAAACAGCCTTATCCCTTAGTCGCCTTGTACGACACCGCATGGGAAGAGATGGGGTGGCCCTGATTCTACTCTGCTGGCAAACACGCAGCAAAAAAACTATAAAGGTCTACCTATCTCAAACCAAAGACTGGAATGGAATTACAGACGCACAGTCTATTATCTTCAACATTCCAGTTCGGGTATATTTCCTCAAAATCAATACTTCTGTTCAAAGACAAAGGCCATTATCGTGGCTAAGTAAAGTCTAAGTAAAGAAATAGTTCATTGATTACAACAGCATACGGACAATAGTTGTCAGATGATAAGGGCGAGTGCGTCCCCGATGTACCCAGAGTGAATACATTTCTCCACGACATGCATCTACTAATGTGATAACGTAATGACTTTCGAGATTGACTCACGTTTGTATTGTGTGAAGTAAATAAACACATAGGTACTGTTAGACCAAGGTCTGACCGCACGACACAGCGGTGTTCACTTGAAACGTGTGCTTTAATACAACTGCACACTACTAATACAAAATTCTACGAATGATTTTAAGTAACTACTTATAAACAAATCAACCGGAAAGAATAAATGAGTCATCAAGGCAAAGTAAGGTATATACCTAAAAACATTGAGAGTGACAAAGTCAAACTCAATAGTTAAAAATTATTTATTTCGTATAGAACATTAAAATGGATCTAACAAAACGTCAAAATTATAAATATATTAAAGACTATTTTATATTTTAGTAAATGGATCACCGTAAAACGTGGACTCGACCAGAGAAGACTCCAGCAATGTACTCAGCGGGCATTTTTTTGTACAGTTCTGATGATTCGATTAATGTTTCACCGAAGCTTTGCGATTTTTGTTTTGTTGTTGTTAAGAAAACTGGATTATTTCGGGTTAGTGGTTAGGTATGGCACCGATCTTCATTCGGTCCACTCTGTCAGGCACCGAATTGGATCTGGAGTTTTTCTGCAAGTAATAAAATCTCTTAGAATAAATAGTAAATTGACGACCTTCTTATTATCTTTTTTTTTATACCACGTAGGTGGCAGAAAAGTACACGGCCCACCTTATGGAAAGTGGTTACCGTGGCCTATGGACGTGTGTAACACCAGAGAAGCACACTCGTGCTGCCAACCCTGTAAGCACAGAGTCTCTTTGCCGTCAGTGTAGAGGACAAAGCAGGACAAGCCTTTAGTCATCCCACTGTTATCTGTTAAAAAATAAACAATATGTACTGACAGAATTAAATCAACAGAACAATTGGGTCCCCATAGATTTAATTTTGCTTTGAATCACACGTGAATGGTGATGTGACGTATGATTATGACATCCTGATTCCGCTGCTGTGTCAATTGCTGCTTCCGCAGATCGCGGCCCTCGCGACCAAGGCCTTAGACAAGTAGCGTAAGTTCTATGAACTGCAGCCAGCCGATACTGAATTTATGTCACGTGTTATCATTGGGAATGAATTTTGTAATGGCACGCGTTTTCCGGAGCCATTTGCAAGACACTGCTCCTTATCAATATTTTATTAGACGCAGGATAGTATTAATACAAATAATAATTAATTCTGGGTTGATTATTATTGTTGTCAATATTTCCAGAGGTGAAAGGGCCACGGAAAATATCAAAGACGAGCCACAGTAAGACTGCAAAAAGTGGACTCACTCCGAGATGACGGTTGCGATGATGAATAACGATAGTACGAAGAAGAAGAGGTGAAAAGCCCAAAACTATCACAACATAAGTTGTGTGTCTAAGTACGTAGCTGCAATATCACATTAACTCATTAGCACTTCGTGTAAATTACACCTCATTGAACGTGATCATTAGTAAAAGTATTTACAGTGGATATCCTTTAATGGCAGAAACTTAATGTAATTTTACGCCTAATAAGTCTTCTCCATATTTAGAAAACATTAGATAATATCTTCGCCTCTCCGTTGCTGAAGTAAATTTATTTGATGGTGATTGTGATCTAAAATAGTACCTACTTGTTGATGCTAATTAACGACTAAATACCAGTACAAAATAATTTATATTATTTACTTATATAAAACCCATATAGTATCTTTATTGATATATCATTTTTATGAATATAGCAAGTTTTTTGAGGTTATTATCACATTACTGTCATAACATAGTCGCATATTACTATGCTGTTTTTCTGTTGGGGGCAGACATGAACAGACTACCGCTCGCCGTCCGTCTTAGGTCTCAAATATCAGGGCATAAGGTGACCATGAGATATCTACGGCTCCAAGATGCTGGAGCTGTACGTAGTTTGGTATCTACGCTATGCTTAGAGACTATTGTACAATTAAATTTTGTGTTTTGCACTGAGGGCACATGAAATCTCTGTTCACCCAGGGTCGGCAGCACAGATGGGTTCCACTGGTGTTACACACGTCCATAGGTCACGGTAACCACTTTCCATCAGGTGGGCCGTGTGCTTGTCTGCCACCTAAGTTGTATAAAAAAAACATACGTCTCCATGAAGATGATGATGAATTATTTTAATGATATTGAAAAAGCTGTTAGCTATAATCAAAGGAAAGTTAAGTTAATGTAATTTACGAGTACATTGAAAAAGCTGCATGTATAAAAAAAGTGTTTATAAAATTTCAATCATGGTAATCGCTAACCTACACTACGATCTGCTTTAAGACTATGAAAAATATGAAAATTTGTGAATTTGTTTGGGTGTTAAGATATTCCGGTGTTTGTTATTCAATCACATAGGCTGCTTTTTAGTTCTGGAATAGGCTCCTATGGATTACGGGAGCGGGACCAGATCTCCATGCGGACGATGACGCGGGCATTAACTAGTAGGCTTATATTTTTTTTCTATGACGCATGACTTTGTAAAAGAGATATCATATCACGTTGTTGGTGAAGTCTTCGTGTGTGGTCTGTCATTGATTTTCGGCCATTATATCAGCTATCACAATGTGCACCAAAAATGGACGCTCATTTATTTTTGTCATCATTTGCGTCATAGTACCAAAAGAGATAACGCTTATGGCTAATAATATTACTTAAATGAATACTTGATCTGGGTTCCGGAATTTGATACTAGTATAATCCTATTAAGGATGGCGCACATAAGGACAGAGAACAACGATTGATTGAGAACGTGATACACGGTTGTTTTATTAAGGTGTCGATTCGCAGTCAAGATCAAAGTGTGTCTGCCCAGAACTTAGTAATCAATAATAGTGCCTATAAAGTTAGGTTAGGTTAGGTCACGCTTCGCCGGCGAACCGAGCGGCGTGGACGCGCATTCTTGTGCCTCATGCCACCCTAGTGTGGCCGCAGGTGGATGGGTCGGGGTTAGCCCTCCACCCGCTGTGGATTCTCCCGTGAAGGGGTGTTGTTCTGGTGTGTCTTGACATCTCCCAATCAGAAGACGATCCGTCGACGACTGCGTAGTATTTCCAACGCTTCACTCACTAAGTCGCGGCGTATGGCACACGGCAGGTTGTTTTAATGTGGCGAGAGTCCCACATATGGCGCAGCTTCTCCGAGCCCGTGGAATGCGGAAGGAAATTTCTTTCCTGCCTAACCAAAAATAAATAAATGTTAGCTCACGCTGTCAGGTTGTTATATTGTTTAACGAACGGTAAATATCGTCAGCAAATCCCTACCTGCCTACGACCTAAATTCATCGATTTTACCCACAGAGATTTCAAACTTGCGTTTGAAATAGTCCGAGCGACCAAAGGCGGGTCTGGTAGAAAATTGGAGGTAGAAAATGAGAAGAGGGGAAAGTGCTAGTGTCCAAAGTGAATGTTAGTTCTGATGTTAACGGGGTCTTCGTCTGGTTCGATAACATTTTTCGCAATCGCTTTTTAATAGTTAATATGATAAAATTTTATGCAAGTAGATACGGACGTAAATATTTGATACAGTATAAAAAAGAGAATGTATTTTAAGTTTTGAAATTCTATAGAATTTAGCCCCAATTATAAAGTGAATTTCAGACTGTTCACGCATAGTCCGAAGATAGAGTCAATTATGTCTAACTAATGTAGTTGACCTTCCATCTACTGAAATTTTATAATGTAATCAATTAACACGCAAATTATCTCTTGTGTTGCAAGCGTCTACAACTCAAGGCAATAGATTGTATTACTATTAAGCTATATCATTTTCATATTGCTGGTAACAGCGTTTCAAGTTACTTCTGAACATGAATTCTAACAGTCTTCTGAAGTTTAAGTTATCCTTCTCGAGATACCGTACATACGTAATAAAGTTTCTAATATTTAATATTCTAACATAACATAATAGAAACTCATCGAACAGTCATTGGTGTATGGCATGGTAAAACCTGAGATCGAACCCGAGACCACGTCTTAGCAGTCCTTTAATATTCTACTCATTGTAAATATTCTTAATAGTATTTTGTAATCGTGTATGATGGTAGAAAACATTAAGTAATATCTCTGCTTCTCCGTTTCTGGAGTAAATTTATTTGATGGTGATTGTGATCTAAAATAGTACCTACATGTTGATGCTAATTAACGACTAAATACCTACTATTCCCACCTCCTTTCCATGGTCCTACCAACCATCTTGGTTATAACGGGCCGAATCTTGAGAGATGCGCACCCTACTGGCGTCTGCTCTCTTTCAGGTGCGCATTTCTTGACTCCCTACAAATTATTTTATGTGCCACACTAACAGGCTTCGTCGCCGTTAGAGACCTCACGAGCTTTGCGCCTCTCGTGCCAAACGCGCGCAAAGCTCCGCAGCCGTCCGAAGTTTTGGGGTGTACCTACAAGGTCCGAGTAATACATAGGCCCAGCCTCCGATCTTACCACACCTCCCATCATGTTGTCGCGGATGTCATCATACACTACAACGACGACTACGTATAGGACTAAATACCAGTACAAAAGAATTTATATTATCTACTTATATAAAACCCATATAAGTATCTTTATTGATATATAATTTTTATGAATATAGCTCACGCCTATGGTATAATATGATAAATAAAAGTAAGTGTATGCACTAACAAGGAGATAAATCCAGGATTCAAGGCTGGATGCCAACTAGTGCAATCAAGGCATAATCTTAATAGCACAGTGATTACATTTGCTCGTTTCTTTAGCTCGGCTGTATGTTATGATATGTTTATTCATTCAAGATGAAAGTCTGTTGAATGGCGGATAATGTAGTTATTGACTTGATTAATAACAAAAGTATAGACTGTAAGCGTATCTGGAGGCTGGCATTGAATGTATTTTGGACACATTTTGGCAATCGTTACGCGTAGTTGGAGCCAGTTTAACTACAAAACTTTGAAATCACCAATTGATTTTAGATGTCAGTTGGTAGTCGCCTCACCGCAAATATTGAAATTCAGCCACATCAAAGTTAGACAGGAAAACCGACTCCATCTATAAGAGTTGGGAAAAGGTTCAGAGAATGATGATTTTGAAAGGTTATAGAACTAAAGTGTTTCCTTCTTCCTACAGTCCCGGGGCCTTTAAGCGGGGCGTGAAAAAGCATCTGATGAGGCCGCCAAGCTGAGTGCCACCATTGTAACATTATTTAGTGTCTGTAATGGTGACCCTCTTTCCAGAGAATTTGCCTTTAGCTTACCATCAGGCGAGGTAAAGTCAAGTTGGCGTGTCCTAGATTTAAAAAAAACTAATTTCGAGGAGGTTAAGCGACTCCTGAAGGTGACTGTACCATAGTATCAACAAAGTATTCACGATTTACATAACAATGATTAAACTGCTACAAAGCAATCAGCATCTACGCAAAATTTATTAATAAAGAAATCATCACAGCCTCCTCCTGGGTAGCAATTATTACCAAGATGGAGCCGATATTGGCATTTTAATTATATAAGACGTATAACACTGTCAACTTTAATTTTTTCTCCACTACACAAAAAATTAATTTACCGTGTTATAAATTGCAATGAATTGTCATGTTCGAAGTGAAAGCGACGTATTGCTTGCTGCACCTACTATAGGTAATATTTTAGCTTAATAGTAATTGTGAACTTTGCTTTTTGATGCCTTCTCTGATCTTCAAATGGGGCCCATAAAACATTTTCCTCGTATCGAGACCCGGGCCCCTTCAACATATAAGAGCATCATTCTTATGATACATTATCAAAAGAATATGTTTGGAATTTAGGGTAGACGTTTATTACTTTTACACACAAAAAACGGGGTGATATTTTTTTTCATACCACTTAGGTGGCAGACATGCACACGGCCCACCTGATGGATAGTGATCACTGTGTCCTATGGACGCGTGCAAAACCAAGAGAGTCACACTAGCGCTGCCAACCCTGCAAGCATTGAGAGTTTCTGTACCTTCAGTTTCAAAGATAAAGCAGAACAAGCTTATGGTTTTACCGCTGACAGCATAAAAACCCTCCAGTGAGCTCTGGCTATCCTACTCACCGCCGGGAACACAACATTAGGTTATTATGGCCGCGGTATTCTGTAGGGCGGAGGTACTTCCCCAGTCGGACTGCTCAATAGGACGGAAATACCGTCGTGTCCACCCTCCTTTTGTTCGTATTAAGCACATTAATAAATTATAGCCTGGAATAGCACATAGATTTTTATCTCCGAAACAAGTCCCTGAGGGTCGTGAGAACGAGTTTAGTGTTTCACAACATGGACAAAGGCCTAGTATTTTAAAATTAGAGTTTAATACATAAGAAACAAGTGAAAAACGTGAATATAATGTCACCTCACCTAATGAGTTACCGCACGTAAGAAGTATGCATTAAATTATGCGTCTCTAGCCATAAATACCTTTTATGACCATGTTTTACCTTCAAGACAAACAGTAATTAGCATGGAATAGGGTCATTGTGAATTGCACATGGCTGGTACGCTATCCGTGAATGGATATCAAAGGAATTAAATGGACTAGAAGACAATGTTCGTAAAGAATCTCTAAAGAGGATTATCCTTCAGCATTCACACAAAATTCGTTAGTTCTTTTAAGTTTAGCTTTAGAAATTTATATTAACGCGATTGCAGGGTACCCATACAACAGGTTACAAGATAAACTTTTACAGACAAAAGGCAAAATCTTCCCTGGCACATGCCCATAGGCTACGGTAACCACATCATGTTTACCATGTGCTTGTCTGCCACCTAAGTTCTATAAAAAAATATAGTTTTGACCAGAAATAAGATAAGAAAAGCCTAGGGTTGATTGTATGCCGACTGGTCGGACTGATGGACTGACGTTCACTAGCTACCTTCTAGTCATAGAAGCCTACGGGAAGTAGGTGTCAACCTACGGGAAGAGATACGTTGCCTGTAGTATTCTACTTCGTGTATTCAAACCAAACAATAATGAACTAAGTAATCTAGGGCTCGATTCAGTAACGCCTCGATTTAATACCTACGCATGATATAAGTGCGATTGCAAAGAAAAACAAAATCTACCTATGTTTTCATGGAGTTATTAAACCTTTAGAATCATTCTTAGTTGTATCTATATCTTTTATTCACCCGACTATGGCGAAGGGGTTATGATTTTGACGGGCTATGTAGGTATGTATGCAGGTAGATGCATCTGTTCCCTAATAGCTCCTTAACTACTAATTAGAACTGGACAAATGAGGTATCGCTAGAAGCATCTTAGTTGCCCGTTGGTTATAGGCTATATAAAGTGTCACTGAATTTAATGTGGCGCCCTCTAGCGGTCATAAAGTACTGTGATAAAAAATGGATTTGAGATAAATTTGTCGTGTTTGGTATCAACTGAAAGGGCTTAATCAGCACATTTCAAATATGTATAAATTATACCTATTTCTTGCCCTAAAATAATATAAATAAAAAAAATAAGTTTAAAACTAAATCCCGACAACTGAAAAAGTATTAAACAAGATAATATCTAGGATAGCCGTGGTCGTATGCCGCTTAGTCTAACAAAACAATACATTGTAGGGAAAAGTGGCATACGACCAAGGCTATCCTACATATTATCTTGTTTAATACTCTTTCAGTAGTCGGGTTTTAGTTTTAAACTTATTACTGAACTGAAACTTGGTGACTGATTTTTCAGACAGATGGACGGACGACCTGAATCAATAATTGTAGCTGGCATAATCTGAATACGGAAGGCGGAAACTCGGTTGCTACATATGCTACGGCGCATATTGAAAGAGGTTTTGGCCCCGATTCTGCTAAATTTTTTTTTTACCACTTAGGTGGCAGAGCGCACGGCCCACCTGGTGGAAAGTGGTAACTGTGGCCTAGAGACGTGTGTAACACCAGAGAAGTCACACTCGCGCTGCCGACCCTGTAAGCACAGAGTCTCTGTGCCGTCATTGTAGAGGATAAAGCAGGACAAGCCTTTAGTCATCCCACTGACAGCACAAATTCTCCAGTGATTTTTATGTCACGTCAATGCCACTGTCATGGCACACACTACAAAACATGGCATTTAATTTTAGTCTTTACTTTCATGATGTTAATGTGTAAAATTAAATTGCATCTTGTAGAACGAATGAAAAAGGTTTACCATTTTTTATTTCATTTTGGAATCAATAGTCTAAAACTTACTGACTTTTTTGCATAAATATGACATACATTTAGTTGAATCGGGTCCCAGGAAGAGGTCAAAGCAATCGAATCGAAATAATTTACTGAAGTAAAGTGAAGGCTTCTTAGAATTTTCATACAATTTTGTTTCGGGACCTAGATCCTGCGATAGTTCAATAAATCAATCTAAACCTTAGGTGGGAATTGATATTAAACTACTTACAATCCAACATTATTATGTTTATTAACAATTGTTATCTTTCGGTAAAATTCAGGTTGAGTTTGTTGCTGTTTAAATCATTCTTACCCACGTGTGTATTCTATTGCCAAATAGTATGTGTGTCCTACTTTAAACAAGGAGGAGGCTGTCTGCATCTCTAACAGTCTGTTTTGATTATTCGTAATCTGTTCCATCTTCCAAATGTAAACTTATGTTATTTCATTGTTGGAATGAGGGTATTATGTCCAAATGTTCTCTTTACTGTACTTGTGATAATTTTATGATTTCGTGTCTTTGTTATTTGTTCATTGGATTTCTCAATTATCTTTATATCGATTAATAAGTAATAGTAATACTTACTCCAGTGTTTTTATCCATTAGGCGAATGGAATGAGACATGTTTGAAAGTATCTATTGTACTTTTAAAAAGGTCGTTGTTAAAACATGTGACACTAACATAACAGAACATAACATAAACTCAAGCCTATATCCCCGAAGGGGTAGGCAGAGGTGCAAGCACCCACATTTCGCCAGTTTATGTTTAGGTCCCAATGTAATAGGTGGCGAGCCTATTGCCATAAACATAAACCTGCAATAAATACACATATAACTTCGAAAAGCATCGTAAAGTCATTGGTGTGTGCCATGGTAAAACCTTGGATCGAACCCGAGACCTCATCTCAGCAGTTCATTACCCATACCACTAGGCTACCGCGGCATGTGATACAAAAACTTTTAAAACCATATACCTAGGTATTATAATAATTTTTTACTGGCGTCATCGGCAGATGAGTTGCAGGAGATGGTAACAACTATGCATGAAGCTTTTGAGAGGGAAGGAATGAAAGTGAATGTTAGTAAGACAAAAGTTATGGTTTTTGAAAGAGATGAATGTGTGACAGAGTGTAGGATTTGTATAGATGGAGCAAAAGTGGAACAAGTGAATGAGTTCATATATTTGGGAACATTGTTTACGAGAGATGGAAAGCATGAAGAAGATGTTGAAAGGAGAGTGATGGCTGGAAATAGAGTGAATGGGGCACTACACAACTTTATGAGCAGCCGGAAAGTGTCCGAAAAGGCACGACTGGCTGTACATGGAGGAGTATTGGTGCCGACTCTTATGTATGGTAGTGAAAGTTGGGTGTGGCAGAAAAAGCATCAGAGTAGAGTAAATGCAGTAGAAATGCGTGCGTTGCGAAGTATGTGTGGCTTGACCTTGAAAGATAGAGTGAGAAATAGCGTGATAAGAGAACGATGTGGAGTGATAGAAGATGTAGTGATGAGAATTGAGAGAGGAATGTTGAGATGGTTTGGTCATGTTGAGAGAATGAATGAAAGAAGACTAACGAAACAAGTGTATGAGGCGAGTGTGGATGGTGCCGTCGGAAGGGGAAGACCTAGGCGCACATACCTGGACCAAATCGGGGAAGTTTTAGAAAAGGGGCAGGTCAGGAGTACTCTAAACCGACGAGCATGCATGAAGAATGTAATGAGAGTGAATGAAGCGAGAGTAATATGTCAGGATCGTAGCAAATGGAGATCCGTGATCTCTGCCTACCACTATGGGAGACAGGCGTGATTTTATGTATGTTATGTATGTATGTATTATAATAATTAGGCAAAATAATATCTAATTAAGAGAAAAATTAAATCGTGAGTAATATCTGATATAGGTTTTGTAACTCACGAAAATATAGGCTTTATCATAAGAAAGAGAGAAAGATAGAGAGAGAGAGAGAGAAGCAGAATAGTGTTTGATTTTAGCTACATCTACTTTGGACAACGTTTTGAAAGGATTCCTATGAAATATAATTAGTTATTATGTGGTGCTACAAAGTAGATGTTTTTAAATGTTTCTTCATAGACATGTTTTGTAAACAGTGATCGTAACGAATTGTTGTTTATGCTCGCCATAAACAATTGGTGCAAACAAGAGGTGAGAAGCGTCTGAAATAAAATCAAGGATATCTTCTTTATCATTCGCTATAAATAGCTGAAAATTCGTTTCATAATTAATTTTAATTAGTAAAAGTCACTACTCCAGTCAGGAATCAAACAGGCGACTGTCAGGATACTGTTCCAATTGAAGTATCTGAGAATAGGTTTGTGATTTTCTTATTCAAATAGAATAACGTAAGTAATTTATATTTCAATATTTATGTAGCTCTGTGGGGTTACAGTAAAGCGTTAAACTGCTACGCGGGGGTAGGGGTTCGATTCCCGCTCAAATTAATAATAGCGCCTTTCAGGTTCTAGATGGCGCTACATCAGAGTCCGCTGCTGGACATAGGCCTCTCCCAATGCTGGGAGGCTTTGGCCTTTTGTTTTTAACGCTGGCCAGACGGGTTAGTATAGGGTTGTATTTTGAGATTCTCCTTCTCTCGCAGTGATATCGTCTGCGTATTTTTCCGTTAGTCGCCTCTTACACACCCTTCAGATGAGATGGAGTGGTGATACTTATATTCTCTATATTCTCTCCATCACCACACGGATCAATATCGTATGTCAAATGTTATTTATTTATTTATGTCATGAAGTAAAAGGAACTGTTTGTTTATGCTATATTAATACCTGGTGAATTTTATTAGCGATTTATTATATTACGCTAAACATTGATATTCACATTGAAAACCAGAACCGTATAATTGAGTAGACATTTATGAAGGCAATGTTTCATGGGTCCATTAAATTTAATAACTATTACTTGTTTACTTAGCTATTGAACTAACTAGCTAGGTAGTTAAGTTGAGTATACACAGCGTGAGAAATGTAATAAATATAAATCATCTAAGATGCAGATAATACTGATGAGTTATATTGAAAATCAGAACAACCCTTATCTTGCTACAGCTTTTTAAAGTATCAAAAGTTGTAGCAAGATAGTGATGAAATAAATTATAATCATCTGTTTTTTTATACAACTTAGGTGGCAGACAAGCACACGGCCCACCTGATGGAAAGTGGTTACCATGACCTATGCACGTGTGTAACACCAGTGGAGTCACATCCGTGCTGCCGACCCTGTAAGAACAGAGATTTTGTGCTGTCAGTGTAGAGGACAAAGCAGGACAAGCCTTTGGTCGCCCCCTGACAGCACAAAAACTCTCCAGTGAGCTCTGGCTACCCTACTCACCGCCGGGAACACAACACGAAATTATTATAACCGCGGTATTCTGTAGGGCGGAGGTACTTCCCCAGTCGCACTACTCAATTGGGCGGAAATACCGCCATGTGATACCTCCTCAATCTCAAATCAAATCTGTAAATTGTGAGATGACAAATCGGAGGCTTTAAAATTTATTTATTTATTAAGATTTACCAACATTTGTTTACACTGTTACAAGCTACAGAAATTACATTAAGTTAGAGATGAATCGAGTGTGACAAATAATTATAGGTAAATACTACATGCTATATAAAACTAGATACAGAAATAAGTATTATTTTTTCCTTTCCTTTTTTGTCACAAAAATATGTAGACCACACAGAAGATTTTTAAATGAGGTAAATTGGAGCGTCACGTACATGAAACAATCTAACAATCTTTATTCTCATAGTATTCTAATAATGAGGATCGAAACTTGAGTAGCAAGTCTGCATAAATAAATGGAATATGCTTCAAATTTATATTTTTTCAACACACTTGCTCATAAACTGGCTCTAATTTCCAAACCTATAATGGCACCTATAGTCAAACGTGTGATTTTTCTTGGCTATATTTCACACATAAAATATAGCTTTTTTTTTTATTTTATTGGTTGAAAAAATCGTTTCCAAAATAAATACAAATAAATTAATAGCTCATGCTTTCATGCAATTTAGTACTTAAATTGATAATTGCAACTAGTTTGTTTACTAATCCAATTTATTTAACAAAAGTTTCACTCAAATATAAGTTATGTTTTCTCTGTAGAAACTTCAACATTTTCTACGTTCCGAAAAAAATAAACCGTATTCTTTTAGTTTATGGTCTATGCTAGATGGGCGCGCATAGTAAAATTAATTAATTATTCCCGCTATTGCGAAAATAATTCTCAACTCGTTTTCACTGTCGAAGTTATGGTTGGTTATTAATTGAATTGTGCACAAGTACTAGTTATAAAGAAAATGATTTATGTGCCCTCAACGTTATGGAAAGCTTACTATCTGAAAACTACAAGAATGGATAACTATTTTAGTATTATGTTCTACGCAAGTGTGTTGAAAGACGTCGTACGAGGGCTGCTACTTATGTATGCGGAATAGAAAAAATAAACAAATGTATATGGCTCAATATGCTTTTATTGTTTTTCAAAGTATTCTCCGCTATGATCGATGCACTTTTGCATTCGATAAAACCAATTTTTAAAACACTTTTTCCACTCTGATTGAGGTATCTCCAAAACGTGCTGTTTGAACGCGTCTACGGCATCTTCACGGGTCGAAAATCGTTGACCACGTAATATATTCTTTACATTTGGGAATAAATAGAAATCATTGGGAGCCAAATCAGGGCTGTACGGTGGATGACCCATTAATTATATTTTTTGACCATCCAAAAATGTAGTTGTTTCCTGAGATGTATGACAGCTGGCATTGTCATGGTGAAGTATGATTCTGCGTCGCTGGTTGTTTTTGCGTATTTCTTCAAATACTTCTGGCAAACAAATGGTCGTGTACCACTCCGAATTAACCGTTCTGCGATTCTCCAGTGGTATTGTAGCCACATGGCCATTAATACCAAAAAAGCAGGCCACCATTTGCTTTACAGTGCTTTTTGCACGAGCCACTTTCATAGGGTTTGGCTCATTTTGAAACACCCAAACTGTTGATTGTTGTTTAGTTTCGGGATCGTACGCGTAGATCCAGGATTCGTCACCTGTGTAGATATTATAAACAGATTTTGAGTCGCTTCCGTTGAATTTTTTCAAGGTTTTCTTGCACCATTCGACGCGAGCATCTTTTTGATCCTCAGTTAAGTTGTGCGGGATCCAACGCGAACAAATTTTTTTTACAGACAAATGTTCATGTAATATCCTATGAATGCTCGTCATACATATGCCCAGAATGGCCTCTATCTCGCGATACGTAACATGGCGGTCTTGCATTATTAGTTTTCGCACAGCTTCAATATTTTGAGGCACAATCACCGATTTCGGGCGACCTTCTTTAACTTCGTCCGTGAGCTTACTCCGCCCGCGATTAAACTCATTAAACCAGTGATACACAGTCGTTTTTGTTGGAGCTTCACCACCAAAAGTTGAAGTTAATTGATCTACGCACTGTTGTTGCGTTAAACCACGTCGAAAATCGTAATAAATCATAGCACGAATATTTTCACGAGTGAGTTTCATTTTTTCAGCGATATGACATTTTAAACCCAACAAAAACAAAACACTAACGTATATAAGAAAAAAAATATTAGCGGCCAGTATTTAAAAAAAGAACGAATATATGCATGGAGGTCAGACATTGCGTTTAGAATTATTGGAATCCCAGATTCCGCATACATAAGTAGCAGCCTATGTATGATACATGTCTTCGACTGTCTTAAGACTTTCAATAGCGCCTTAGCGGTAATCACCAATGTTACACACCCGTAGCATAATTTACTAAAGCATCGTTTAATACGACAGATTAAAAATTCAACATCAAATATCTCTGCAGAAATTTATAGATCGATCAATTTTTACTTGACTTTACCAGCGAAATTCCCTTTCATGCATTCCATCCATCTATTCTTGCTCCTACTTCTGAAAGAATGCTTGCGCCACCTACACTGCCAATAAGCAAGAGCACCGGCTTGAAAATAAGGTTGGCCTGGGCCCGAAAAACTATGCACCTAGTAAACAATTATATTTGAAAATTAAGTGCATGATTCATAAAGTTTACGGCTATACAATTTATGTAGATTACGAAATCCATTCAATTTCCAACGTAAATCTAGAGTCTCGAAACTCGGGTTCAGGATGACGGTGAGACCTCAGTGTCCTTTTCTAAATTGTGCATAATATTCATGACTAATAAATACCTGGGTATGTGGTTTACGAGGTTTTATGTGTATATAAACTATGGATTAAAGTGGTTACCCACTGTAAAGATGTACTTAGTTGCATAATATGAAGATAAAGGTAGGTTTTAGATCTTAATCTTGGTCCCAGACTTAGAAACATCACGTTTCATGTTAAGTGCTCAAACACCCGTTGTGGAGTTACAATTTGCTACCTTTGACTATCCGATTTACGATTAATTTAGGTTCGTCTGCGCAGACGGGGGTCTAGGGTAGGAATTTTTTAGAGCAAACGTCTAAGACGGTACTTGAATCCGCGAACTGTCCCTTATAGGGGGAAAACTAACTGAGATAGTCAGGTATGTCTTGGATATCCGAAATTTTCAGATGGTGTAGACATTGTCTCTGATAGATTGTAAGAACATTCAGTAGTAGTATAACACTCACCGTTATATTTAGTTTTTATATCAAGTTTTTATATCCAATTCAAGAAATAACGAGTATTACAGGCCTTTGATTAGCAGTGGGATGAAACGGGTTGAACAAAAAATAATCTATACCTCGAATGAAGCACGTGCGCTATCTGTCCTCTACTTTGAATACGCAACCATTCAAGCTACGAGAACGTTATGAAACATCTCCATGAACCAGTAGTGTGAAGTAAAAGAAAGGGATGTCGAACAATAATAACAAACCATGTCGTCTCAAGTGAGAAGCGAAGATATGGAAGCATTTAGTGCCGTGCGTGCGTGACGGAGCCGACCTACATCGGGTGAGCCAAACGGCTGGCCGCCACTTGACTATTCAAGCCGCGGAGAGTTTGGAATCTAATTACCATTATTTAACTACTTGATGCTGTGCATCGGGATACGTTCGATTTATTGCGACTTCTTACGTAAGCTTAGTTCTTCCTTATACAGAAGCAATTGGTGATCACATACATAGGTACGCTTAAAAAGGATACTGTTATGTGACATTCTTTAGTCGCCGCGTGGTTCTCGACAGAGTAGAATTTGGGTCATCCCATCTCTTCTAATGCGGTGTCGTAAAAGGCGACTAAGGGCTGTTTAATATCAGACAGATACCTATAAACTGATTCAGCCACAGATGCATAGATCGAGTCAACAATAGTGCGTGGAATAAGACACTATTGCCTTATTCAGAAAAAAATCTGTTGCTGTTTTTAGGGAGCGAGTAGACTTTTCAAAGGTCAGTCAGCTTCAGAAATTTTTTGACTATAAAGTCTCAAAATGATCTTAGTAAATAATAATAATAATATTAAAACAATACAAACAAACATAGATTGTATCGATGATCATCAACACCACTCCCCTAATAGGAAGAAACCTAAAATTACTGTTCCAGATTCATACCAATTCAAGTTAGTCAAAGAATATGATCAGAAAAAACAAAAGAATTGAATCAATCAATAGATTAGCCCACTGCAGCTCACTGCTGGACGTAATAATAATTTTATATCATTAGTCCAAAGTTTATTTTTTACATCCAAAAATAAAATAAAATGAATTGCATGCAAGTGAATGTGTTGGTGTGCACACAATGTGCAATGTGTTGTTTGCGTGTGTAAATGTATGTATTTGTGTGTCATGTTATGTGTTTATTATATATTGTGCTTAACTTGAATGTGTTTATGTTAATTTGCTTAGGTAATTATTATCATGTCAAATTTCCACAAGATTCTCTGTTGCGTCATAAGTGAAAGATCTCAACCATTTATCGAGCCATGGGATCCACATCTATTCATGGGATAGATGTTTAGGATTTTGTTTATTTTATTATAAAGTTAGGAGCTTAAATATCTAAGGTGGCGGCTGGCTACTACAGTCCTTCGGAAGTTTATCTCGCATATTCTATCCGAGCGACGCGGCGACGTCTGACGATATATAAGTATATTTCTGGATTGTAGATCAGATGTGCATGTTTGCAACGGACTGCCCGTAAAATTACCATTTGTCTGATCGTCAACACTTGACATATGGAGTAAAGGGAACTGGTAGAGATATCGTTTAGGTTTCTTGGCTAGTACCTTCAGGATCGCGCGTTGACCACGTACAATTCTAAGCATTGCCGTTTTAAGCCCCATCCCAGGCAAACATGCAATACCTCAATACCGATAGTGGAAGAGCGAAGTAAATCGTTATTATGCAATTATGCTTTCGTAAACCACCACATTTTGAGCGTCTTAGCCCCGAAGGGTACTAGTACTACAACAATTCTTCTTTAAAAGATAATTGTACTATACCCTATCATCTCTTTTGCTTGAAAAAAATCGCTGTTAGCGATAAGGTCGCCCATTGTACATTATATATAAATTAATTATTACCATGTAATACTTTTATGGTGTACAATAAAGAATATATTATCTTATCTTATATCGGATTCGTACCGATTAAAACCGCATGTCATCTCGAATCCCAGGTGATAGAATTAATGTATAGTGGTCCATAAGAACTTAATATAGAAGAAACTTTGGAATATTATTGGAATATATTTGGACTATAGGAGGTAGGACATGACGGTATCTCCCGTCCAAAATTGAGCAGTCCGTCTGGGTAAGTACCTCCGCCCTACAGAATACCCCGGTTATAATAACCTTGTGTTGTGTTCCCGGCGGTGAGTAGGGTAGCCAGAGCTCACTGGAGAGGTTCTGTGCTGTCAGTAGGAAGACCAAAGGCTTAAATTGACCCCACTGACTGGTGGGGGCGTGAAATGTTGGCGCGGTGGTCAGGGAGACCCGGTGAAACGGTTATCCGCTGGCCGCCCGCAAGCTGTACGGTTCCCGAACCTGGGGATTACTTAATCTCCGCCCCAGGATGCTGAACCAGCAGCCTGTGTAAAGTTCCCGGTGCTGTAGCCGTGCCGGAGGAGGAGACCGGAGTGGACCTGGCTTCAGTATCTGGGAGGGGACCGGGGCCCTTCCGCCCATCGCGCCAGCCAGTCACACAACCCCAACTTGTCTGTGGGGGTAGGACGCCTTGCTTTGTCTTCTACACTGGAGGCACAGAATCTCTTTTTACCTCCTCCCCCATCTCAAACATGAAAAGTAATAAAAGCAAGAGAAACGTTACCACAGCGGCACCATCATCCACAGTGAATGTGGATTTCTGCAACATCAGGGGCCTACACTCCAACCTTAACGCGGTCCATCTCCACTTAGAGACCGCGCAGCCTACCTTGCTTTTTCTGACGGAGACGCAGATATCATGCCCGGCCGATACAGCCTACCTAATGTATCCCGGGTACAAACTCGAGCATAACTTTATGAGTCACGCCGGGGTATGCTTGTACGTCCGGGATGATGTTTGCTGCCGTCGTCTCCATGGTCTTGAGGATAGGGACCTGTCAACTTTATGGGTACGCATAGATCACGGTGGCCACACCCGTATCTATGCGTGCCTTTACAGGTCTCATAGCGGTGACCTGGGCACGGCTCAACTGTTTCAGCATCTGCAGCGGTCGGCGGACAGCGTAATTGAGCAGTACCCCACTGCGGAATTAGTATTCTTGGGGGACTTCAACGCCCACCACGTGGAGTGGCTGGGGTCTCCTAGGACTGATTTTGCGGGAAGGGCTGCTCAGGACTTCGCTCTGACCTATGGGCTCTCTCAACTGGTGCATTCTATCACTAGAACACCAGAAATTGAGACCCACAGAAGCTCTATACTGGATCTTCTGCTGACTACGCGCCCGGATGAATACTCCATAAGGGTGGAAGCAGCTCTCGGTAATTCGGACCACAGCCTCGTCCGGGCGCAAGTGACGCTCGCTAAAGCTGCCGAGGGAAACTTCTGCCAGTCTTGCCTTCCGCCGCTGCAAAAAACCGACGGTAGTCTGGCCCATGGCGCTAAGGAGAAGGCCGATCTTTTGGGTAATCTCTTTGCGTCAAACTCGACTATGAACGACGGGAACGCCGAACCACCCATCATCCCCAGCTGTGGTGCTTCGATGACCGAAGTTAAAATCACGCAACGGGTGGTCCGGCGCGAGCTTAAGTCCCTAGATGTTCGGAAGTCGAGTGGGCCGGACGGTATACCGGCGATGGTGCTTAAGCACTGTGCCCCCGAGCTGTGCCCTGTACTTACACGCCTTTTTCAGTACGGCTTTCGCCACCGCCGCTCTACCGGTGACCTTCTTGTGTATCTCACAAACCGGTGGGCGCAAGCCATCGAGAGTCGCGGTGAGGCACTAGCGGTCAGCCTCGATATAGCGAAGGCCTTCGATCGGGTCTGGCACAAAGGTCTTCTTACGAAGTTGCCATATTATGGACTCCCCGAGGGATTATGCGAATGGATCTCCAGCTTTTTGTCCAACAGAAGCATTCAAGCCGTCGTCGACGGCAGCTGCTCGGACCGCATGAACATAAACGCTGGTGTCCCACAAGGCTCCGTGTTGTCTCCGACGCTGTTTCTGCTGCCTATCAATGACATGCTGTCTGATGGCTCCATTCATTGTTATGCGGACGACAGTACCGGGGACACGTGTTACACGGGCCGTGCAAATATCCCTCAGTCCGAGGTGGAGAAGAGTCGCGAACAACTTGTCTCTGAAATCGAGACTACTCTCTCTGGAGTATCCGATTGGGGACGACTAAACCTAGTCCAATTCAACCCCACTAAGACACAAGTATGTGTATTCACTGCTAAGAAAACCCCATTCATTGTAGCGCCGCAATTCCTGGGCACACCGCTTACCATCTCCTCGAGTATCGGGATCCTTGGTGTCGATATCTCCAGTGACGTCCAATACCGAAGTAATTTGCAGGACAAGGTTAGGTTGGCATCAAGAAAGCTCGGAGTGCTCAACAGGGCGAAGCAGCAACTCTTTATAAAGCACAGGTCCGGCCTCACATGGAGTACTGCTGCCACCTTTTTGCTGGAGCACCTGCATATCAGCTTGACCCCTTCGACTCGTTGCAAAGACGAGCATTGAGGCTGGTTGACAATCCCATACTCACAGGTAGAGTGGAACCTCTTAGCCTTAGGAGGGATTTTGCCTCACTGTGTGTGTTCTACCGCCTATACAATGGTTTGTGCTCAGATGAATTGTTTGACATGATGTCCGTAGCTACATTCTATCATCGCACCTCTCGCCATAGGCAGGGAATTCATCCCCACACATTGCGACCCCAGGCTCGGTGCGCACTGTGCGGTATGAAAGAAACTTCATCCCACGCACACTCAAGCTGTGGAATGACCTCCCTGCTGCGGTTTTCCCAAGCGCCTACAATATGGGGTTCTTCAAGAGGGGCATCAGAAGGTTTCTTCATGGTCGGCATACAAGCACGCGGCTCACCAGATGGAAAGTGGTTACCGTGGCCTATGGACGTGTGCAACGCCAAGGGAGTCACACCCGCGCTGCCAATCTTGTAAACATGAGAGTTTACAGGGTTAAATAAACAAAATTAGTTTTATTTGAACCAACGTCTATAAATACACAGTGGAATGAACGGATTGTTTCCACTGTTTGGCAAGGAAATGAGTTAACGGCTCTCAGGTAGCAGGTGATTCGTTGTTATGTGTACAAGACTACACTAGACTAATAGAGCATAGCGAAATTTGCTACCAGCCGACTCCTTAAATATTTAGTTGCAGTTACAGTACGCACTGGAATTGTTTTAAGTTCTTTTGAGTTCAACTAAAGTACAAGCTTGCCAACCTGTTAAATGACCGAGGTATTTCGGTACTCGGTTTATATAAATAGGTTTATATAGCTACTATCTTATGTATACAATTCTTGTGTCACAGTTTTAGTGTTTATACTCCTCCGAAACTGTTTGACCGATTTTGATGGAATTTTATATTTATATTCAGTTTATAACTCATTTTTACATCCCAAAGTGTAAAGAGTGGTTCACCGCAAAATATTTTTTTACTTTTTGGACAATAGTTTTTTGATATTTTTTATGGTGTGGAATCGAAAAATACATTTAGTCCTAAATTTTTACCCTCTTATATGGCAAAACAACGTTTGCCGGGTCAGCTAGTTTTATATATTTTTATATAATTAAAAATTGGAAATGTTTATTCACGATGGACGCAAAAAAGAACGGATTTGATTATGATGCGGTTTTTTTAAGAATGGTCTTGGTCAAACTTAAAATACATTTGTTTGATTGCAGTCGGTTGAATAGAACCGGAGATAAAAGATCCACGCGGGCAAAGTCGCGGGCGGAAGGCTAGTTTTGGTGAGCCTATTGCCGTATTCCGGGCACTATTGTTGACTCGAGCCATGCATCTGGCTGAGTCTGGGCTGTATATATCTGTCTGATGTTAACCAACCCTCTCTTTTAGTCGCCCTGTACGACACCGCATGGGAAGAGATGGGGTGACCCTCATTCTACTCTGCCGGAAACCACGCGGCAAATATATATTTATATATATTGTATATTGTAAAGGGTATATTTATATATTATATTGTGTATTGTATTTATGGTATGTAATAATATGTAATGTTTATGTAAGTGTATGTAATTAATCTATAGTATTAACTACATGCTGTCGAACACCCAAAAATCGATTTACCTTATTGAACCTGACATATCCTTCATTAATATGCGCCTACCTCGGACTAGCTCTGCACCACTCAATGGTAGACTGGTAGAGATTGCCTACGGCATTAAGTCAGCCAATGCATATAAATAAATTGGTCTCACTTAAAAGTGAAATTCTAGAAAATTCAATTATGTAGGTAGATAAGTAAGAGATCTGAGACAGAAATACGGATCGGCGACGGTGTAAGCACATGATGTGATGAAACAAGTAGGTACTTAAGCAGGCGCAGTGTTGTAGGCGCTCATAATTCTAAGACTACAGTTAGAGTTTTTTTTATTTTTTATAAAGAATATTAGAACCGAATTTACTAATATTCCCTCTAACCCCTCCGGCCATGCTAAATAGCTTGAGTTGGGAGTGGGTTCACGTCGGCAGTGTAATATCCAGGTTTCGATCCCGAGACCTTTCGATCGTAAGGTCGGCCTTACGATCGAAAGGTCTCGGGTTAAGTAGGGAGTCGGCTCCCTACTTAACCACTAAGCTACCGCCGCTTGTTGTTTGTCACATTACAAAAATGTGACAATTGGCGCTCTCTACAGAATTCAAATAAGGTTAATTAGCTAAGATGACGTTCAAAAAAATTCTAAGAGACAGGAATCCCATAAAAAGTTTAACATATCTGAGCTTTTTGGGTTCACTGCCAGTCAACAGTAAAAATAGGACAATGGAATAAGATATTGATCTAACTTAACAATAGTAGTACATATTAGGCTACCAATATGCCACTTGAATGCTACTAACGAAATGATATCCGAATAATTTGCATATCCGGATAGCATGCCCAAACGGATCCTTGTTATGCGCGGTCCCACAGCACGCGCGCGTCTCACGGTGATCAACTGTATGTGCTACAGTGCTACACGGTCATTGTTGTATGCAAACTACATACTAACACACTAGAACTGACGAACGATGCACTCGAATACCATTAGCTAGACATGTAAACGATGTACGCGTAGAAAGTTTATTTGATGATAATAAAACTTCGTAAATTGTATTGTTCCACACTTGTAAATCTGTTTGTTACTATTAAGTACTGGCATAAATATAGGGAGTGTAAATCAGTGTAAATTATTGCCGAAAGCTAGAGTTGTTGATACTCTGACTGCTGCTAGAAGTCTCTCTCTGTTGTTTTGCAAAGATGTGAAAGAGATCGAATCACACAGTATGGATAGCTTCAAAATGAACCTGTTGTCTAATAGTTACCTAAGTCTTAGTTTTTGGGTCGTGAACTGAATAACAGAACAAGTTAGATAATTATCAATTTTACGAACGCCAGAAGCACTCCTATTACGAAAATTATTTTTCTCTCCCAAGTTTTATTTCGTCACTGTTTGCATGTTAGTTTTGAACGTCAAAATTTTGTTAGGTAAATATATCCACTTCTTATTATCCTGTTCAGTTGAATTTTTGCATGTTGGATCAGTTTCATTTGTAATATCTAAATTTTTATGATAAGCGAGATTTGAATCTGTAATCGATGTTTTATTTGGTGTTAGTTCCAGTTAAAGGATTGGTCAACAGCAGACACGCAGTGTTGAAAAAATTTAAAGTTGTTGGACGTGTTGTCAAAAGTATGTTTTAGAAAACCTATTTTCAGGTAATTACTAACTACCTATTACTCGACGAAAAATTAAGGGACGTATTGATTTTACCGGTTTATGAATTGTTACCAAATCAAATACTCTCGTTCAAAATAAAGTCATGTAAATATTTATATTACATTATAAATATTATAAAACTTTATATGGGTACTCACCTAGTCACCTAGCTAGGTGAGTACCCATATAAAGTTTTATACCTTAGTAGGTAGGTAAATAGATGAAAATTAGTTTTTAATTAATGTCTACTTATTTGCTAATACAGACAACAGCTCCTTAAAAGATATAAATGGCAAGTTGTAGAAAGGTAGGTACTTTATTATGCAGTGCATCGCATACTTAACAGATGCACCGTAATATTTTAATTTGTTACACGAACAAGCCCGTCGAGGATTGTGGGAAAGCAGCTAAACGTTCTGTCACGATCCACGTTGCCACGGCCCGTCCTCAGTTTGTAATACTGTACGTTACTAATTAAACAGCCCATTAATACCTACATTACTTACAGTTTCTATGAAATGTAGGTGCACAAGCTCAAGGGGTTTTCTAGTTCTTTTCACGTTTTTATTTAACACTTATATGGTCATTATAAGTGCCATTATGTGACCAGTTTGTGACCTTTTTAGTGCTAAGTTGAAGTTATTTCCTTCTTTCATATTGTTTACCGTAAAACATAGCTGTTTTACGAAATGTAAACCTTATGAAACAGCGGTAGAAAAACCTGTAAAAATTATTTTCCCTTTCAATATCAATAAGTATCTAACTAACTTAATCAATATTGATTTTCCATTATTGATTTCAATGGTTCATTTAGAAAAGCCTGGCACCGCAGTAGTGGCAGTAATGGCGTACTCAAGCACAAATTGTCGACATAACTCGTGTAAATTATCGTTCTAAATACTATAATTCGATTCGTTCGCAGTCATTGGCCGCTAATAGGTGCTTGGGGTAGGCGGAAGTGACCAGAGAAAGCACCATTTTGTCAAGTTATGGTCAAAACACTTTGAAAGTATATAGGCGTGCACAGTACCTAAGTCATTCTAACAAATGAGACATAACTACCCATAGATAACATTGGTTAAGTAGCTCTACTGGAAAATAAGTGGATGACTTATCCATATTACCCAGATATTAGTGATATATTATATCTTCTAGAGTTAAACGAGCAATTCTAGAATATTTAGACTAGTTAGACTTAATCATATCATGGAAAGGAGTAGACGAGCAGACGCAAAGAAAAAGCAATCGGGGTTGGTACTTACTTTCATCAAGAAGCTACAGTTTTCCTAAGCGATTACAATAAGGGGTTTTTTAAGAAGGGCATTAGAAGGTGTCTTTAGGGTCGGAAGCACGAGCCTAACGCCCCTGGTGTTGTATACGTCCATAGGCCACGGTAACCACTTCCCATCAGGTGGGCCGTGTACTTATCTGCGACATAAGTGGTATAAAAAAGAAGACTAAGCTAAGTGTTACTATGGCAGTGGTAATCCTGCAAAATGTTTATAACTCATGGAGGACAGAATATGATTTAGTCATTATCTAATTATTACTCTGTAGTTCATAAACATAAACTATCGAAATGTGGGTGCTAGCACCTCTGCCTACCCCTTCGGGGATATAGGCGTGAGTTTATGTTATGTTTTATGTGTTCATATTATCAAATTCTCTCCTTCTGTCCTTCTGTAACTAGCTGCAACCTTACCTGCAACCTCCTGCAGCTTATGTATTCCTATTCTCTGGATAAAAAATAGCCTAAGTGTTATTTCATTACATACTCTATTTAACTATGTACTGTTCAGCCAGATGCGGTCAGCCATTAAAGCGTGATTGTTAACAAACATACAAACATCTTCATAAACTTTCATAGGGTATAAAAAAGATACTCCGCATAAGGTATCAACATATTCATCAGATTTGTCTTCTAGTTCTTCGTCTCCTTCATCTTAGTATTAAAGTAAGTACATACATACATATAATCAATCCCCTATCACGCGTTTATCCCTGGAGGGTTAGGCAGAGGTGAATTAACACCCACATTTCACCAATAATTGTATTCGGTCCCACGTTATAGGGGGTGAGCCTATTGCCGTATTCCGGGCACTATTGTTGACTCAAGCCATGCATCTGAGGCTGAGTCTGGGCTGTATATATCTGTCTGATGTTAAACAGCCCTATTTCTTGGTCGCCTTGTACGACACCGCATGGGAAGATATGGGGTGGCCCTAATTCTACTCTGCCGGAAACCACGCGGCATAAGTAGTAAGTAAGTAGAATCACTTCATTCCCTATGTTAAAGTATACTAAGATTTCTTAACGGCCATATTGCAGGTATTAGATGTCATCCGCACACGGTGCAAAACATCCGATCAAGAACCAAGCGGTTCGGAGACTCTTTCCTCTGTCGCACCATTAAGGCCTGGAATTAATTACCAGCTCACGTGTTTCCTTCTTCCTACAGTCCCGGGTCCTTTAAGCGGGGCGTGAAAAAGCATATGAAGAGGCCGTCAAGCTGAGTGCCACCATTGTCACACGGTATGTGTGGGTAATCGTGACCCTCTTTTCTTGGACTTTGCCTTCAGCTTACCATCAGGCAAGGCGAAGTCCAATTGACGTGTCCTATATTAAAAAAAATTATTAAGAGTGTTTTATACACATCTTCCTTACCAGCACAATAAGAAAATCATACTAAATTCAAACCAGGTGTGTGCTAGGATAATTCGTTTTTAATTTGAATGAGTTTAGAATTCAGTGCATGTTAGCAATTAGCTTATTTTGCTATCCGGTAAGTAGGGATAAGTATTTGCTGGAACCTTAACTATATGCAGAAGGAACTACTACGCAGGAAATCGAAACGGCGACCTTTAATTTTTACCGAGGGTTGTCAACTATTTATAAAAAAGCAACATATCACATTTAAGAAAATAGAAAAAAGGTCGCATTTTTTTAAATTTTATTTTATTATTTCCTAATACTCGCACGCACAAGCACACACATATTCGCGTAAACTTCCAGTAGTTTTAAAATAAAATATAATTATTATATAATCACGCTTTTATTCCCGGATTGGATACCCATATTTCACCAATAATTGAATTTGGTTCCAGCCTATTGCGTCTTCCGGGCACTATTATTGACGCAAGCCATGCATCTAAGACTGAGTCTGGACTGTCTGATGTTAAACAGCCCTATCCCTTAGTCGCCTTGTACGACACCTTGTATAATCAATTTAACCGTAAAAAATGTGTCCAGATATAAATAAACAGATTACTTAAATAAGTTTTCTTTTTGCTTACCTAGGTACTACGAGTACCTACTACAGTGTAGGTGTTCCTCAATAGTCAACACCACAGCTTCCCTAGATAAATAATAATTCGTTAGCCAGCGTATTGTAGAATAGAATGAAAAATGTATGAGATTTGACGTTTATGACATGCGTTGACAACTGTCATAAATGCCATATACCATATATTGGTCATTCTATTCTGACTGGTGTTTTAGCGCGGTAGCCTAGTGATATAGGTAATGGACTGCTGATAGGAAGTCTCGGGTTCGATCCCAGGTTTACCATGGCACACACCAATGACTTTCGATGCTTTTCGAAGTTATGTGTGTATTTATCGCAGGTTTATAAGTGCCCGGTTAATGGCAATAAGCTCGCCACCTATTACATTGGAACTTAAATATAAACTGGCGACGAAATGTGAGTGCTAGTACCTCTGCCTACCCCTTCGGGGACAATAACCGGCCCACGAATTGCCACTTGTCTAGGAGGGGGGGGGGGGGGGGGGGGCAGGATACATATAGAACGGATGGTCAACACTGTGAATGAATGTGAGAATAATTCATCTATCTAATTAATTCCACGTAGTAACTATACCTTTAAACGATATATTTATTTTTATCTATTGTTATATTTAAAAAAAATGTTTAGGCGCCAGGAAATGACCCCAGGACCCGACAATGAGCAATGTTTATACTATTGTAAAGTTATATTCGTACAAATATAATTACTCAATTACCGTTATCAAATCATGTAACTAACACTTCATCTGCTCATGAGTGTTTTAATAATATGTACGTCATATATATTATAATTCTTATAATTTTCTAGTTGGTGTCGCGACTCCATCCGTGTACGATACTGATCCTCTCCTCTTGAATCACTTGGTCTATTGCTGAAAACTGCATTAAAATGACAAGGGAAGCATTCATTTTATATCTATGTAAAGTTTTTTATACTTAATATTGATGGTTTAAATATTTTCTTCCTAGATTTCATACGGACTTGGGCATCCTTAGCAAGAAGTCCCTTACCGATAGTATTCAATTTGAATGATAAAGGTGAGTTTTAAAAGGAAATAAACTATTAATTCCCATTGATATCAGCCAGATGAAGAAGGTGGAATAACTTTTCAATTTAGCAGGTCTCTGAAGTAAAAGGTATGAAGTAAGTTGGTCGGTCATTCATCTATAGGTTAGCCTGTGGAAAAATTGTATTGATAAATTGAGCTATGTACGTAGTTATCGCATCACGGAATTTTCCATCCAATATGACTATACTATTATTGTAAAGATGCTGTGTCTGTACATAGAGATATTTTAAAAATACTTGCTAGGTTATATTTACTACTACTACTGATGAGCTCTTCCAATTAGTCCCACCCTACCCTTTCCTACACAGGACAACACGTGCAGGTCTTAGATGTCATCCGCACACGGCGCAGAGCATCCGATCAAGAACCAAGCGGTTCGGTGACACGTGACCAGCTCACGTGTTTCCTTCTTCCTACAGTCCCGGGTCCTTTGAGCGGGGCGTGAAAAAGCATATGATGAGGCCGTCAAGCTGAGTGTCACCACTGTCAAACGGTATGTGTAAGTAATGGTGACCCTCTTTTCTGAGACTTTGCCTTCAGCTTACCATCAGGCAAGGCGAAGTCTAATTGACGTGTTCTATATATAAAAAAAAGTACCTACTTGCTCCTGTTTAGGTTATATTAACAAAATCCAAGACCTTTTTCTAAAAAAATCTTGTCTGTTTGTCGATGGATGCAAAAACTAGTGAACGAATTTCTTGGATGGACTTTTACGTTTGTTGGATCGCAATTGGTTAAGTAGATATGAGTAAAAGTCGCGTTAATAAACTTACGTGCGAGCAGAGCCGCGTGCGTCAGCTAGTAATGAATAGATAATAATAAAATGGGATCACTGGCCAAATGGATATAAGTATTTCAATATCAAAATGCGTATTTGACGTAAATGCCACACTCCACTTTGTGAAAGCGTCAGAGTTAACAGCACGATTTTTCCATACGCGTAACTAAATTGAGTGGGCTTTTTTGATTTTTAGAGATCCGTACGCAAATACAATAAATGTTTCGTACTATTTTTTTAACCACTTAGGTGGCAGACAAGCCCACAGCCTACTTGATGGGAAGTGGTTACCATGGCCTATGGATGTGTGCAACACTACGTACACTTGCACTGCCGAACCTGAAGAAACCTTTTGAAGAACCCCATATTGTACTCCCGCAGCAGGGAGCTCATTCCACAGCTTGACTGTGTGTGGGAAAAATTATTTAATACATAAAAATATTCATTATACGTATGCTATATATACATACTAGCCCCAACTAATAAAAAATAACACGGGGTAATACAACCATTGGCGCGGCGGTATTGAACAGGCTGCTACGCATGAGGCGCGGGTTCGATCTCCGCTCAGTGCGCCGTCCCCGGAGAATAAAATGATAACTGCAAAAACACAACTTTTCAGGAAAAATAAAAAACATGTTTTCAACGATTACTCCGAAAATACTGGAGGTAGATGTGTGATTGTTAGGTTTTTAAAAATGTAATTTTTTCTTCATTTGAATCGTTTTAATCAAATTTGGCTAACACCTGTCAAAATTATGATATTTAAAGAATAAAAAGTTAGTGTAAATTAATCATCATCAAAGTTGTATAATGTTAATTATCATTTTGTTCTCCGTTCAGCGTGATCAGAAAGGAATATGATACTCGTTATTTATCATTTTCTTCCACGAGTTTTTGGGATAGGAGTGCTAATGATAATACTTTAATATCATTTTATTCTCATAAATGCTGCATAACTTTTTTTCTGTAAAGGATTTAAATTTAGTTTTTCAATAAAACTCATTATGGTAATCATCAATATTCGCTTTATTCAAAAGTGTCAAATTAAAGTTTCAAAACACAACAGCCTAGGAATAATTCTAAAATTAACAGACTAGGTCCTCAATATCAATATATAAAATAATAAAACTCTTATCCTTATCAATATCAATCAAAATAACAAAGGGAAGCAACGATATTTTAATAATTTACGTACTATCTATTAGCCTTCGTATCGATTTGGTATTAATGTAGGTTAACTTTATGATCAATAGGATGTGAATTTCTATAATTCTAGGTAAGTAGTTAAAATACTAATATCACATAACGGGTACAGCCTCATGATTTCAATAATCACATTAAATCAGTTTCTTAAAATTAAATATAAATATAATAAACTAATAATCACAAATTGTAGTGCTCTTCGTCATCGTCGTTATTGTTTGCAGAACTGTTAGTGTCATGAAGCAAGAACTCGTAAAAACCATGATAGTAACTTGGAATATCTCCTGTCTTACAGAGGCTCATGAGGTCATCATAAAGAGCCTTGTTGATTGGAATAGGGTCGTGATATAGTACTTGGAATTCGGGCATATTTGAGATGGAAAGAACTGGATTTGGGCTTGCTATCAATCTTTGTCCCCGCTTACTTCTTATTTTTCTGACACTGTCCGTATTCAATTGCGAATATGCCGAATCAAAGTTATACTTGTATCTCAAAATTGATGGATTTGAATGTGAGACATTCACTTCCATGATTTGAGTCCATAATATCTTTTGCCCCTCATCATCTTTCATCCAGTTCTTGTTGTCTATTAACGCTTTCATATTATAAAACTCCGTTTGCATCATCTGTTTAACGTCATATTTATTTCCATGCACCTTCGCGTTCATAATGATTGTGTACATCCGATCAGGAGTATACATCACTCTATGTTTTAACTCGCGTTCAATATTAGAATGCATCGAGTCCCCCTCACTTTGGCCATGGCCAGTTTCAAAGAATCTGTGCGTGATATTCAGTTGAAGCTTCTGTGCAGCATAAATATATAATGCGAATGTAAATCTGTTTTTATTTTGTCCGCAACACCCGTCAGAGTATAACGATATGTTGTGGATACCTCTTTGTTTTGCATTAAGTAGAAATTGCCATAAGCAACTACCAATTTCGTTCGCCCCCCTTTTAGCAATTTGAGCATGCCAAACGTAACAATAACCTTTACTATGAGTAGCATCGTACACCGTGAAATTATAAACGGGATACTTCCTTTTATAGTGAAACGATCCAACCTCTGACTGTGGGATGCTCAAAACCTTTTCCAAATCGAAGATTGCAATAGTTGTTTCTGAAGGATTAGCTGTTTTTTTTTCTGTACTTTTTATTTGTCGTACTGTTTCTTTGTTAGTTTTAAACATAACATAAACATAAACTTACGCCTTATCCCCGAAGGGGTAGGCAGAGGTACTAGCACCCACATTTCGCCAGTTTATGTTTAGGTCCCAATGTAATAGGTGGCGAGCCTATTGCCATTAACCGGGCATTTATAATACTTTTGTTAGTTTTATGTTTATTATATTTATCTTGTAACGTTTCTTGTGTTTTGGGATCAGCCTGTCGGTAACGAGTACATTGAGAGCACTGATTTTTTTTCGGTTTACAAAAGGAATAGTTAAACCTGGTGTTGAATATTGTCTCGTATTGACGTTTAGTGGCCATGGTGCAGTCAAATCTTTGCTGTTGAAACCAAGCTATATAGAGGCGATACATTTTGGATATATTAAGTAATTCTGAAAGGTATTTCCTTGTAGAGTCTTTTCGTATGTAATGAGACTCAACAGTCGGGAATAATTCGATGTGCTTCATGATGCTTTGTTCTGTCTCAATGGGCATTTTCCTTGGTCTATTATCATGTTGCCCTCGTATGTCTATAAAATTTTCACCAGGCTTAGATTTTTCCAATGCTGTGTAAATTGTTTGATGAGAAATGCTTAAAGTATTTATGAAAAAGATTTTGCACACTTGTATTTTATTTGAATCTATTATAAAGAAGTATTTCACAGACTGAGTTCGGGTGCGTTTGCGCTTTACAGTGATCCGCTTAACATCTTCAACTAATGTATGGTTTACGATATATTGCCACTGTTTTTCATGATCTCCTATTTTATAATATTGCTGCATTATGTCCTCTCTTTGCTCTTGAGTTATCTTTTCACCACATTTCTTCGCACACTTACAAACAGCTTTCAAAACTTTTTTATCATACATTTTCTTCGACCTGCACCTTTTGTATGCTTCTCCTGAATTTTTTAATTTTTTACTGATAATATCCTGTTTTTCGTTTTGTTTACGTTTTCGTGTATTCTTTTTCTGTGTTGTTTCCTGAACTGGACTAAATGAATGTATTTCGGCTTGATTTTCTCGATTAAGATCCTCATTATGATAAAAATTCTGACCGTTGGAAATGTTACTGTTTCGTCTTGTTTGTATTAGGTTCTGATAATTAGCTGTTATGCTTTCGTTGATAATAGTCGTTTCGTTTTACAATATAGAATCGGAAATATTTTCAGGTTGTAAAGTTTCGTCAAAATCAAAAAGAAACGGAGTAGTTTCTTCATGTTTTTCATTTTCATGATTATCAATACTACT
This sequence comes from Eilema griseolum, assembly GCA_963662185.1. Taxonomy (NCBI): domain Eukaryota; kingdom Metazoa; phylum Arthropoda; class Insecta; order Lepidoptera; family Erebidae; genus Eilema; species Eilema griseolum. The sequence continues at coordinate 10,888,992 of OY759233.1, read as the reverse complement.
GTGATAAAAAATAAACATTGACTTTTATTTGCCATTGCAATTCGCTTGCGCACAATTCAAGTGCGGGAAGAGGATGACAATATGTCCTGTCGATCCGAACTTCTTAAGTCGTTTGATTTAACGTCTTTATACGAAACGAGTGGACGGTTTTGAACGAGAATAAAATGATAACATACATTTATCATATTAAGTCGAATATTTTTTTACGAGAATATAATTCTATTACTATTTGTCATAGTAACAAGTGAGGATACGTTTTGATAATATTATATTATCCTTTTATTCCCGTTCTTTTAGACCTGTCTTAAATCATCGAATACTATTGTAATTTTTTATAACTCTTTAAATACCTGTAAAAAAATTATAAAAAAAATTGGGTAGATGTATTAATACATAAAGATCTCAAAAATGACATAACATTAAAATCAAGATAATGACAGATATCATTTTATTCCCCGGGGACGGCTGTGGGTTTTGTATTGGTCTGGTCGTGCCAAGGAGAGCACGTCAAGCTGTCGGTCCCATTTGCCATACGAAGTTACGTGTTATACGTAGTTGGAGCCTTAATAAAGACTTTTTTAATTTATTTATTTATTTCCATAATTTGTTACACATGTTTCTTAAATCTAAGTACTGCTACAAGCCAGCGGGAGCGACGAAGGATCGCAAGACAAGCTGCCCGCGTACGAAGGCAACTCGGGCGTCGGAGGTCGATGAACGACCTCCGCCCCCCATGAGCGCCGGCCTGGGGGTGACAGGTGAAGCCGCCAGTCACCCTGGCAGAAGCAGGCCGCGGCGGTGGCGCGCGTGACGCGCCTCCCCGTTTCCGGGGACGAGTTGGGGACTCTGTAGTCCCCACACCCGAGAAGAGGGCTAGATCGTGAGAGATGGCCCTGGGTCGGCCGGGGTGCGAGGGATATGCCTGTCAACCTCACCTTCGGCAACCAAAACGACCCACAGGCGGCGTGCGTTTTAGTCGGTTCGAGCCCGACATAACCTCCTCCACCGGCTCCGGTGGGGAGGTATCCGTGGGGATTTTGCGCACGTAAAAAAAAAAAAGAAAAAGTACCTACTGCTACAAGCTATTACGCTTATTGGCGAGATAAGCGCTCAATAAATGTTGTTTACAACCATCCTATAAAAAACGCTACAAATTTATAACAACTGGTTTTAAATGCTTCGATATCGCCTTTGGGCTGTGGAGGTCAGATGACAGTCGCTTCATGGAAAATTTCGTAGTTCATCCAAATCCGCAGTTAGACCGGTAAAGCGGACCCTAGACTCCGACGTAAAAGTTTCGGATGCAATTATGATTAACGCTAAGTTGAAGAATAATACAGAAGTATTGAAATTTTGACATAACACCTTATTATTATGTTATACCCTGTACTTTATAGATAACTTCCGTGTACATTATGTATATATTAATATTGTTAAAATAAAGTAAACTGATGCAACTGATTAAAAAAAAATGTCATTTTTCCATACTATATATAATATAATATATAAAATTATAAAGAGTAAAGATTTGTATTTTTGTATGTAACGAATAAACTCAAAAGTACTGGACCGATTTTAATAATTCTTTTTTCATTAGAAAACTACATTCTTCGTGAGTAACATAGGCTACTTTTATTCCCGATATTCCCATGGGATCAGGATTTACGCGGGTGAAACCGCGGCGCGGTGCTAGTAAGTTATAATATAATTATTATTTGACAATGTACTAATACATAAAACTTATACCCTGTTGTTAGTAAGAGTCACTATGTCTAATATGAGATAAATAGATAAATAACTAGTGACTAGTTACTTACACAACTATGTTTCCACGTATTTGATTTAGTGTATTTAAATAGGCAGTAAAATATATTTGTAGGAGGTAGGACACGACAGTATTTTCGTACCATTGAGCAGTTCAACTGGGGAAGTACCTCCGCCCTACAGAATACCATGAGCACAATAACTTCGTGTTGTGTTCCTAGCAGTGAATAGGGTAGCCAGAGCTCACTGTAGAGTTTGTGCTGTCAGTGGGAAGACTAAAGGCTTTTCCTGCTTTGTCTTCTACACTGACGGCACAGAACCTGTCTGTGCTTACAGGGTCGGCAGTGTGACTCCTCTAGTGTTACACACGTCCATAGGCCTCGGTAACGACTTTCTATCAGGTAGGCCGTGTGCTTATCTGCCACCTAAGTGCTATAAAAAAATAAAATGAAGAAAATGTACCTGTCTATTAAAATAAACGATGGCTAAGTGGTGACTGAGTAGAATAGGTATATAGGTAGCATAGGTATGATATTTTGAGGTTGAGCAATACTAGTTAGGTCAATCTTAAGATGGCTGAGCATCTTAAACACAGTAGTTCTTCAGTTCCACCTTGCCTCCCTGGCACAAGCAGACCGCGGCGGCGGTGCGCCTTGCGTACCTCCTCTTTTCCGGAGACGAGTTGGGGACTCCGTGGTCTCTGCACCCGAGGAGAGGGCCAGATCGAGAGAGATGGCTTTGGTTCAGCCGGGGTGAGAGGGATATGCCTGTTAACCTCACCTCTGCAACCAAAAACGACACACAGGCGTCGTGCATTTTAGTCGGTTCGAGTCCGACTAAAACACACGATCCACCACCCGGTGGTGGGGTATCTGTGGTAATTTTTCGCACGTAAGAAAAAAGACCCCACCTTGCCTCGAAGAGCATGTTTGGCATACATACGAACCTCTATGGTATTCGTTACTCGTCCCGTATGACCCGTATGACCAGAAACGAATACCATAGAGGGGAGATGCCACAAATAGGCTGTACATTAGTGTTTTTTCAAAAATTATTCAATGTAACATGTCAGTGATTCCTCTGATGTTCCAAGGTTTTAAGATGTCGGTGGTAGCTCACCAATAAACGAGTCGTGTCTAACTTGTGTATGTTTGCCAAATTATAATTTAAAAAAAAAACTTGTAATCTCATGCTAACATGACTATACAACTTTTCAAATTTTGAGAGATTTTTTATTAACACTGTTGGGAATCTTATAAGGATATTTGATGTCATGAATCTTGTTTGTCGTGTTTGATGCGTCTGTGATTATCAGTGCCTATATTATTGTACCAAAAAATCAGAGAGATAACAACATTGGTTGTTATTTATTTGAAAGAAATTAGTAACCTACAATTCCTAGTAGGTTTACACCTCATCCCTCAATATTCTCGGATGGTAACTCTAAGAGTATGATGATGAGGTAGTTCGATAATTGTGAGGCATCTCAGAAGACAGTGCAAATAAACTGAATGTTTACGTCACTAAAAGCTTGAGCATAATTTGTATGTAGTACCGATGTGAACTGACGTTTATTACTTAGAGCCGCCTCGCACTAGAACATTAGGAGTTAGCAAATGGTGCAAGCTGTCAGCCTATCATTACTAACAATTAACATCTAAATTTTCTCATTCACTTGAATATACAGTAAAACTCAGAGTTTTGACCAGTCAATTATGCAAGAGTGGCAAATAAACTTATTACTCTATTTACATAGTGGAACTTAGTAACAGTGATTGCATTCATAATGTTAAGTGCACAAGAGTTAAGAGAATTAGATGTAATATTTGTGCACAATTCAAATTTAAATTCCTTATTTAACATAAATGTTGCTGATGTTACAAAGTTATATTTTGTTAAGTATATTATGTTATGTTATTATGTTATGTGCAAATATACAGAATAATATATTTGAGTATTTTAGCAATTCGTAAATTTCAAATGACCGTAAATTCAAGGATAAATAATATCCTTTGAGAACGATATTTAGATAAATTAATTAACTTAAATCACAATCTTCATTTGAAAGTCGTTAACTAAATATCTACGACAGTTCAATTAGGGGTGAGTTGAGAAGGGTAATTCTGTTATCTTAGAAAGAATGTATTGTTTACTTATCTGCACGGGCCGGGGCCGGGGCGAGTAGGCGGCGGGACGCGTGGAGCCCGGAGGCGGGAGCTACTCGCCGAAGATGCCCACTCCACGTCAAGTTGGAATCGTAGCGCGACGCCTCCCGCGATCGGCAACTACGTTCTACGTTTCGACATTCAGCGCGGGAAACTAACGCATACGAATTTTCTAAACGTATTCTAATAAAAGGACAAACACGGTGAAACGAATTATCTGGATTTTCCACGGATGTTTAGTGCTTTTGTGTGACTCTAAGACGCAATAAAATTGTTTTGATAAGGATGTGTGCTGACACTGTAGTGTTATTCAGTGAAAGTAATTTATTGGACCAGAAAATAAAGTATTAGTTGGCTTTACATCATGACGGAACATAAAACTAAGAGGAGGAACCATGGCCCTTCGTCGGATGTCGAGAGGAAGTCAAGAGGAAAAGGGGTAAGTTTACAAATATATGTACTGTATAAACTTACGGTATCTATCTATAATTTGATTTGAAACTTTGCGGCTAGTCTTTTTTGTTGTTTAATTTACTTACCTACTTACACATATTATTTATCCTAAAGATAATTAGGGTAAATAAACTTTCCGATGCTTCGATCGACAAACACTGCTAGTGATTACCAGTAGACATAGAGTCTGATCCAATACTAGGTAGAGTCTGATCTACTTAACTATTTAAATAAAAACAATATGTTGTGTCTTTAATTTGTAAGTATAGAGCTTGAGAACTTACAAAAAAATGTAAATAACCGCTTTTAATATAAAGTAAATATAAATGGGTATGTTAGTGGGGGAAACCCCGAGTTCTATGGATACGTAAACGTAAACATTTAAAGTGATGTTGTCTCTTCCAACCCCGTGCGGAAATTATTTTAAGCAGAACATCACGTGCACGGCGGGTGAAATCTAGTCCATCTAGGATAGCACCAAACGGCGTACCTTTTTTACTTTAGAAATATTTTACACGTGTTTTTGTCTACCTACAATTTCGTGTCCTTTAAGCATAGAGTGAAAATGAGAAGCAAGCCCGTCGTTTCGGTTCCTCCTTAGCAACCACGTACGCGTTTGGTAGGGTGTAACGAAAATAATAAGATCATACACACATAAATCGCAAATTCCCAAAAAAAAAAGATATTTCAATGAGTAATATTCACGTTAAATGCCGACATATATCCGCTGATATTCAAGTATCATCTATTTTCCGTTTTCCCTTAATGCAAAATGAATACAATTTGCAAAATGACTTCCTTACCTTTATTTACATTAACGTAATTTATCTCATATGGACAGTTGCACATACCAAACCCACTGAACGTATAGTCGAGTACAAAGAAAGCTTGGTATTTACTTTATAGGCCCAGTAATATGAATTGAGGAAATAAGAAACTGCAATTCCAAACACGAATGCGCTTGGCATCAGCGTAATAATAAAATGTAAAGACTATTTCGAGACACTTAATTAAAGTTTTGTAGAGATTTTATGATGGGATTTAGCGCGTCCCAGGTGGCTAATGTAACATCCTAAGGTAACGTCATAATCTTTAGTGTATTGTGGATACATCTTGGATTTGGGAAAGTGCCATTCGTGAGTTGTAAATTTGTTGTTTACGCATTCATCCGAGTATAAGCACCCATTATTAGAAACAAGTAAAGCAGTTAATTTATCTGTGGTGTTTCTGAGGCTGAATTTTATCCGTGAAAATTGGTTGAACTATACTCAGTGTAGTGTCTTCAAGCTTAGTAAGCATGAATTTGTATAGGGGTTACTTCAAAGACCAAATCCCGGTGACGGTGCTCTGAGTAGAGGGTTACTTAGGCGCGGTGGCCGGCGGCGGTAGGACCATGGATAATATCTGTGCGGATTTCTGCGGAAAAAATGGAAGTCAGCTTAGTATTTAAAGTTACAAGACGATCAACTGCAAAAGCTATTTTTTTTTTACCACTTAGGTGGACAAGCGCACGGCCCACCTGATGGAAAGTGGTTACCGTGGTCTGCCGACCCTGTAAGCACAGAGTTTCTGTGCTCTCAGTTTAGAGGACAAAGCAGGACAAACCTTTAGACATCCCACTGACAGCACAAATTCTCCAGTAAGCTCTGGCTACCCTACTCTACTACTACTACTAAATCTCCAGTTACGGTTTTAACTACTCTAGAAAGATATCAAATCCTAAATAGATAGTTTTCGTATGTGCTGCGCGATAAAGAGAACGATTTATAAAACACTCACTTTTCTTCCAGAAATCAAAAGCTGGAAATTGTAAGCACATGACGTCATTACTAAATCTACGAGTATTCTGTGCTGTAAGCTTGTAAGAACACTCATAGAATAGCTGGTGGTATTTCTAGTACAAAGTAATCTGCACTTAAATTGATACTTACAACAAAACGAATGACTACTTGCATATAATAGAGCTGATAAATATAAATTGATTTCTTTTAGAATTCCTACACAAAAGATATTACCAACTAATATTTAATCTGTGGCATGACGTCATTCCTTATTATTATCGAGACAATTTGTATCGTAACCGAAAAATAAACCATTTTTGTGTAAAATCGATAACGAAGAATGACTAAAGATTATGTTTTAGGTATATACATTTTATAATTTATATTTTATATAATTTATTGGCGCCCATTATTACTTATAATGGGCGTCAATAAATTATAAATTTGCGAAATGAGTTTTTTTTTATTAAACTTATGTTGCCAGCCTTTTGGCAATTTTACCCGACGGTGATAATACGAGGTGAATGTGAATATTTTATTTAGTTAGGTACCTATTTTATTTTAATTGTTATGTATTTTCTTAAATAATGTTATTACCCTCCAATAAACGGCACGGGTGTGAGTCACACCCGTGTTGCACACGTTTATAGGTCGCGTTAACCACTTTCAATCAGGTGGACAGTGTGCTTGTCTTCCACCTAAGTTGTATAAAGAAATATAAAATAAAATAAAATTCTTCGCTTATTAATAGTTTGCATATATGTAGTATACAACCTAAATTGGTACTCGAAAATAGAGAAATCAATATAAAGCAATTCAGCTATATTTATACCTATCTATTTTTTATAACTGATGAAAAGTGGTTACCGTGGCCTATGGACGTGTGTAAAACCAAGAGAGTTACACTCGCGCTGCTAACCCTGTAAGCATTGAGAGTTTCTGTGCCGTCAGTGTAAAAGACAAAGCAGGACAAGCTTTTGGTCTTCCCACTGACAGCACAAAAACTCTCCAGTGAGTTCTGGCTGCCCTACTTACCGCCGGGAACACAACACGAGGTTATAATGGCCGCGATACTCTGTAGGGCGGAGGTACTTCCCCAGTCGGACTGCTCATCTTATTATTATACACTATTATCTGCTAATATACGATATTATCTACTTACATTTTCTAGTCACGACTTGTACATGTGATGCTCTGATAGCCAAGTTCACACAATAGATGATCTCAAATATAAAGTTCATGTAGTAATCTTATTTAAACCTACCTAAATATTAAAACAGCGAAGACAAAAAAATATACCTACATTATATTTAAAACTCTGTTGCCACGAACAGTATCGAAATTGCAAAACACGTACTTTCTCGTAATGGTAAATTCTAATGTTGTTCTGTAAAACTCTAAAATCTAAATTTGAATATATTGTTCGAATCGAAGCTGCCAATATCATCGAAAGTGTCTGATTCGATGATATACTTTGTCATCAGCACGTATGAATACCATCGAATGTGTCACAATCGATGATGTTCGTTGTCGATGATATTCAACGATATTTATTTATTTATTTTATTTATTTAAACTTCATGCACATGCACACAGGCGGACTTAATGACACAGGCATTCTCTATTAACATATATTATTATATATATTCATATATATATTCAACCCAATAGGTGGTGCAGAGAACAACAAGGTAGGCGCATTAAGAAAGGTAACTAGGTAACATATATAGTAATACATATATACATAAATATATAAATAAAATATACATACACATAGTAATATTTAACCTTACAATTATAAATATAAATACTGGTGGCGCATGGGCCAGCGTGCGCGAGTGGACTGTATTGCGGAGAAGCAGATAACCGCTTCATAGACCTTTACCGATCGGATGGTGCCTCTCGTGTGTTCCTCAAGGGATCTAGTGACGCTGACGGCAGCTCCTGAGCAAGGAAGAGAAGATCCGTGTACCGGCTGCGATGAAAAACACGTGGGTCGTGAAGGTTAGTGCATCCTCTCCTAATTTCTCGGGCTGCATTCACTGCCTGAATCGAATCCGCGGCAGCCCGGCCACCTGTCTTGTTTTGTGTGTAAAGTGTCAATAGAACAGTTATCTGCTTCTCCGCAATACAGTCCACTCGCGCACGCTGGCCCATGCGCCACCATTTTTTTGGTCCCGGCTTGAAGGGTTACCTTCGAAACGACAAATGCGAAACAAATCTAAAGTCTAATCTAAATCTAGGTTTGGGAAATAACAACTAAAATATAAACCTAGATTGGAGCTCGTGCCTACTGCTGGCTAGGCAGCGGGCAGAGGCGAACAAACAACACAACGCAACAGTCTCGACCAAGACGAGACGCGATTAGCCAACAACAAAATAAGGGTCTCTTCACGTGGGACCGATACAACAAGCGAGTGCTTCTTCTCCTCGGGTGGTTCGGAAACCGTAGTGGGATTGAATTGACTAACTGGCCACCCATCTAACGCGGCATGAATCCAGGACGGTCCACCAAACCACAACGGGTGATCCAAAATTTGCGAAGGAAGCAATCCACGAGAGAGACAATCGGCTGGGTTGTCGGTGCCAGCAACGTGAAAGAGATTATGTGGCGCCAATTCAGATTGAATTTTGCCACTCTATTAGCGACGAATGTGTCCCAACGATGGGGCGAAGAGTGGGCCCAACACAAAGCGACTGTTGAGTCCTAAAAGCTAAAATTCTACTAATATTAATGCGAAAATTTACAATTATGTCAAATAAATTACCTTAAAGATTCCGACCACAATACAAAATGTCATTAAGCGACACGGAAGTGCTAGTCTTAGCACTGCCATCCAAAACTACGCGGAGTTTTAGTAGTAAGCTTATCTTCTCTAATAACTCCGCGGTGCGGGATAATGTACGAAGGCTGGGTCCCGCCAGTGTCCGTAGGCGCAGGTGAGATGTAACCTTTATCTAAATATTCATTAACAACCTCATCATAGGCCCGCTTCGACTTTGGGGACGCCTGCATCTTTCGTTCCAAACAAAGACGTTTTTCAGCGGATACACGGGAGCCACCGAGCGAAAACTTGCGGATGGTAGACTCCAGTGGCGGCTCGACGGTGCAACAGAACGAAGCAGTCGAGTGACTAAAACTATCTATAGAAGCGGGTGCGGAACCAATTATAACAAAACCCAGAACTGTTTCCAGGGCGTGCGGAGCGGGGTACGTCGGTCCCCCTTGAACCTTACGTGATAGCTGGAGGTGCGGGAGAATCGAAGCGCCGATCAATATATCGACGACTCCAGGAACAGCGTAAGTCTCATCTGCTAAAGGCAAATCTTTAAATTTCGTTAATAAAGACGTGTCAACCGGGACGGTAGGCAACTGTTCAGCTATTCTATCTATAACGAGCGAATCCATGTCAAACCAAATATTATTATTAAAACGAGATCTAAACCTTGTTTTAACGGTGCCACGAACAGCTGACTGTAAGCTTCCAAAACCCTTCACCACTGAGCGGGTTGAACGCTTATCAACATTGAAACCAAGACGCCGACAACAATCTTGAGTAATAAAATTACTTTGCGAAGCGCCATCTAACAGCGCTCGAACAATGCGCGGCTTACCTAATGCATCAACAATAACAACGCGAGCGGTCGCAAGACACACAGTAGTGAGTGCAGCACTAGCGGAGAACGAACACAAGGTGACGTCATCCGCGGCGGTCACCGGGCGGGCTGGAGCGCGCGCGAGCGCGGGCTGCGGCTGCGGCGCAGGCTGCCGTGTGTCACCGCTCGACGAGCCAACCGTGCTCACATTGGATGCGGCATTACTATTCTCAAAATGAAGCAAAGTGTGGTGTCTCGCTTGACATTTGCGACAACTATTTCTACTATTACATAAAACAACGCGGTGTTTAGTACCGAGACAATTAAAACAAAAATTATTAGCGCGAACAAATTTATAACGATCACTAGGCGACAATTTTAGAAAACCAGGACACCTGTACAGTTGCGAATGATGAGTGCTACACAAAGAGCAAACAGGTGACTGTACACGTGCTGGTGCGGTACTAACATAAGTATGAGTTGACCTCAGTGACTTCGATGACGCATCTACTTTGCGTGCAGAATCAACAACTGTCTTCGCGCCTTCATGTTTCGATGAAGAGCGTTGCAATACCTTTATATGCTCGCGAACAAAACTTTCTAAGTCTTCGAACTTAGGAATCCTATTGCCGCGATGATCCGACTCAAACAAACGAATGGTTTCGGAATCTAATTTCCTTAAACCCATATACAAAAATACGAAGTCGCAGAGGTCATCGACCTTTAGGTTCTTTACGGCGCGAACAGCTGACGCGAAAGTATCTAGAAATTTCTCTAAGTTTTGATCGTTACATGCCGTAATAGATTTCAAATCAAACATCTGATCTAAATAGGCGTTAGCTACCGATCTTTTATCCTCATACCTAGCTTTCAAAGTATTTAAAATTAAATTATAATTCTCGGCACTAAACGTAATTCCAGCGCAAACGGTTATAGCTTTACCAGTCAATTTTTCAACGAGATAATGCAATTTTTCGTGATCTGTCAACGAATCGTTCTTATCTATTGTATTCTCAAAACTATCTATAAATAGACACCAATTGCGAATGTTACCATCAAATTCGGGTATTTGAATTGGTGGCAACTTAGGTCGGTCGCGAGTGGGGTTGGGTAGGTCAGCCGGTTTCTCCAAACTCCTAGCGACGCGTTTGATACGACAATACAAATCGTCAAACGACGACAAGGCCTGATAACTCACTGAGTAATCGGGATTCAAATTCAACTCTAAAACGTTGATGTCATGTACTAAGGTTTCGAAATCCGCGCGTAGACTATCTAAGTTTTCTATAGAACACAAGAACGAATCTCTGATGACCAAATCAGAGGTTTTAAGTGCACTATCATAAATCGATTGTACGCGAGAGTAAATCATTTCTTTTTTAGCGTATAAAAGTTTCAATTGAACCTTACCGGTCTTATCAACCTTTGGGGACATGTTTACAATTAAATATGAAATGACTTAATCCTAGCGGTACAGAGCAGCGAGGCGGCGCGAGCGTTAACTATGTAGGTAGGTAGGTGCTTACAACTGTGAATGCACGCTTGAACAAACGCGCATAGCAACAAGGTCGCACCTGCGCGATGGTCGCTGTCTAGATTCAACTATTATTTCCGAGATTAAGTATTGCGTAATATCTATTCAAATTAAAATACTTTCGTATGAATTGGGATGAGATGCGAGCGAGGTAGGCACAGCCACGTGTCTACCCACGCAGGTACTAGGCAAATACGACGTGAGCCGAGAACAACGTAATTGAAAAAAACAAAACAAAGCCAAATGCGTTAGGTATTACACTGTGCCTATGCACTAGGGTGTCTGAGTATACCTAAGATCTAAGCCTAAATGTCTGGATGCGGGGTTTTCTACAAAAATAACCAGGCACTTAGGTGCGATGCGAAAATTGTGAACTACGATTAAGTGTTGATATGATACCTAACCTATTTATGTATTAGGTAGGTACAATGCGAGCCAGCGGCGAACGGACAACAAATTCTAAGCCTAAGTGTCTGGATGCGGGGTTTTCTACTAAAATAACCAGGCACTTAGGTGCGGTGCGCTCATTCCCATTAGAATAATAACAAAATACGAACTACGGCTAAGAATCCGGCTCGATCCGGACCAAAAAAATGGTGGCGCATGGGCCAGCGTGCGCGAGTGGACTGTATTGCGGAGAAGCAGATAACTGTTCTATTGACACTTTACACACAAAACAAGACAGGTGGCCGGGCTGCCGCGGATTCGATTCAGGCAGTGAATGCAGCCCGAGAAATTAGGAGAGGATGCACTAACCTTCACGACCCACGTGTTTTTCATCGCAGCCGGTACACGGATCTTCTCTTCCTTGCTCAGGAGCTGCCGTCAGCGTCACTAGATCCCTTGAGGAACACACGAGAGGCACCATCCGATCGGTAAAGGTCTATGAAGCGGTTAAAATACAACAAATATTATTCATTTCTGAGAGACGCGCGCGCGCGATCGCCTTTACGCTGGCTAGTTCAAAGCGGCACTGAGTGTCTATATTTCACAAATGGCGGACGGAAGCCATATCTATGATTAGTGCGGGAGAGGAGACGGGTATAAAAGGAGTGGGTTTCCGTGTCAAAAATACAGTTTCCACTTCGGCGCAACCAAATACAATAATATGACTGATGATTCCGAAATTCATATTACTTCATCTACTACATCAATAAATAAAATTAAAGTGTCTGTTTTACTTATTAAACTAACAAAAAAAAAATGCAAATGTTGATGACAAAAAAGCTATTTCTAAGATTTTTATTTCTCTATCTATCTGTCTGTTTGTACCGGGTAATCTTTGAATTTGGTGGGACTTTTACTGGAGATAACTGATGTTCTGAGACGCATTATAATAAAAATAACATGATTAGGTCTATTTATCTCATAGTCTAATAGGTACGATAACCTTAAAATATTAATGTTAAGTATTAATTCCCCGCTGTTTATATTATTTACGATTACTTTTGATTACGCATGATATTGATAATAATAATATAATTAATTGCAATAATATTGTGGACATCGTTATTTATTATTTGACTAAGTATTATTTATATTCACAACTTTGTACGTTTTTGCTTCATAAGTGGCACAGCAATTGTGACTGATGTCCAGGTTCAATAACCAGGTGAGATAAACTTTTGTATACTTCGTTATTACATAATGAAATAAGAAAACTGTCACAAAGTATTAGCTTACATTAATCGCAGTTCCTCTCGTTGATGAAATCCAGCCATAGTAGGTGGTTAGTAGGTAGAAAGAGCGCCGTGAAGTCTGGAGAGGAGAGACACGAAATCTAAATTGATTTTTAATAGTGTGGACACATTTGTTCGGTGTAATGATCTATTATTGTTGTTGGTAGATAGTCTATTTTTGTAAAGATTATTCATAAATAAGTACTTAGTGATTATGCCCCACGGTTCCACTCGCCTTACTCGGCTCTATTCCACCACATCGTATAACCCGTTAGTATCCTACTCTATGACTTACATGTTTGAAAACAAGAAAGTTTACGATCGGAACTTATTTTAATTAAAGTAATGTGTTTTTCAAGTTTAAGGTATATTATAAAATATATAAAAAAATATACTACCTATACAATATATACAAAAATGACATAAGAGTGGATACTGCAACTTTACGCATTGTAAAATTCCTCCCCATCGATCTCTACTTGTGCCGTTCCTAAAAAGCTGGTGGCATTACCATGCTGAATGATCGAAATAGGTAAATTAAGGTATTTTTTATTTACTTGTCACGACCTTTACTTGTTATAAACAATTCCTATTTTCGATTCTTTGTACTAATATAGAGATACCAAGATGAAGGTTTTGAATGTATAGGTACTATAAAACAGTACCCCTAGCACGAAAAACTATCGTAATCTTATCGAAAACGGAACGAGAGAACGGTTTTCCAGGAGGTAGGGTACGACGGTATTTCCGTCCCAATTGAGCAGTCCGGCTGGGGAGGTACCTCCACCCTACAGAATACCGCGGCCATAATAACCACATGTTGTGTACCCGGCGGTGAGTAGGGTAGCCAGAGCTCACTGGAGAGTTTTTGTGTTATTAGTGGGAAGACAAAAGGGTTGTCCTGGTCTGTCTTCTAAACTGACAGTACAGAAACTCTAGGATCGGCAGCGCGAGTGAGACTCCCCTGGTGTTGTACACATCCATAGGCCACAGTAACCACTTTCCATCTGCCATCTAAGTTGTATAAAAAAATCAACTCCCTTCTGAACTACCTAAAACCCTACAGGCAAAACTTCCAGAGCCTCGTCCACTCATACATTGAATATATTTCGAGATTCGAATCAAGATATTGATTTGAAATATACGGTGCAATGAATCATCGGACATTTTGAATTGAAAAGTAAGTGGTTACGAGTTATGGGACAATTTATTACACATATTAATCAATGAAATTAAATGAGTGTCACAGTCGAGCGTTAATACTAAAAATACCAATAACTTAAGGTTGTAGAACATGAAATATTAAACGAGTTGGCTTTGGTTTATTTTGCGAACGAACCGTAATAATTCAAACTAGCTACTAGGTACCTGTAGTTTTATTAGGTAGGTATATAGGCCTTTTTTTAAATTGCGGAAATCCCCTCCGATACCCCTCGGCGGACCCAGCGTGGCGATGATGTTGGTCTCGGACCGATTACAACCGCATGGCCGACTCGGGCCATTAGTTGCCAGGGATGAGGGATATCCTTCGCGAGGTAGATATATGGGCCTCATCAAGATATTTGGGACCGAAGCTAATCTGTGATCAGGTGACATAAGCTAATGATTACCAGACGAGGCTCCGACACAGGTTTTCCTCCAGGAAGTAGCTCCTGTTATAACTAAAATTAGCCAAATAAAAATAGGAGTAACTCTGAACTCCGAGAAGAAAACCTCGGATGACGGTGATCTTCCGGGATAACCGAAGATGATAAGAATTTGCTTAGTTGGAGAGTTTAACTTGCAGCTATAGTTGGTGCCCACTTTGATAGCAGACATTGAATATAATCTCAGCAATCAAATCAAATACCTACTTCGAATTTTGCACATGTATTGTGAACCACGACGGATGGTCGACTTGAAGAAGGTAGCTGCCGTGACTGAATGCACTAGCACAGGCCCCAGTCGGAAGATCAAGTGCTATGGCGCACATTAGGTTGAGGTATATGTGCAGCAGCAGTGAACATAAGACTTACCTCGATCTAGTTTGTCATGTACTAAACAACTCTTTGGGAACCGTCTAAAATCAGGTTATAGTGACCCTTCGCCACTGTACGAGGAGGAGGTAGGATACGACGGTATTTCCGCCCAATTCAGCAGTCCGACTGGGGAAGTACCTCCGCCCTACAGAATACCGCGGCCATAATGTAGGTGATTGGGATAGCCAGAGCTCACTTAAGAGTTTTTGTGCTGTCAGGGGGAAGACCAAAGACCTGTCCTGCTTTGTATTCTACACTGACGGTACAGAACTCTCTGTGCTTACAGGGTCCGTAGCGTGACTGTGACTCCCCTTGTGTTGCATACGTCTATAGGCCACAGTAACCACTTTCCATCAGGTGGAGTGGTATAAAAAACTGTCCAGTAGTAAACTGCAATAGGCCAATTGATTGATTTGATTAATTATGAACATATTCAATTGCATGCATGCATATAAACCAAGTACATACATACATAATCACGTCTTTATCCCTGGAGGATTAGGCAGAGGTGAATTAACACCCACATTTGGTCCCTATTCGAGCACTATTGTTGACAGCTCAGGCTCATGCATCTGAGCCTGAGTCTGAGCTGTATATATCTGTCTGATGTTGAACAGCCCTACCCCTAAGTCGCCTTGTACGACACCACATGGGAAGAGAGGCCCAAATTCTACTCTGCCAGAATCACGAGGCTATAAACTAAGCAAAGTAAATAGGTACACATGGTTACTCATTTTTGGAATAGTTTCTGATTCAGATTTTGTTATCAAGGTTGGGAAGTCTGCTGCAGTTGTTCTTAAAAAGCTAAAATAAACCAATAAATGAGGAGAGAGGACTATGGGCTCTGAAGAAGAGGAATAATCATAAAGAACTATATAATCTATAATGAGATCAAATACTCAGAATATTCCATGTAAGTGTATCTACCTAGATAAGATCAGAATTAAATAACAATAACAATTAGCAAGAAATCCGTTTAGGGAAATAAGATCGGAATAACCCCGGTTGTTTTGCATTAATTAAAATAAAGTGTGTTTATTTATTCATTATTACTTACGTAGCTACTTTTAGACTCAGTGCCCAATGTACATTTACATGAAAACATTACTTGAAAATTATAGTCGGGTATCTATTCGTATTGTGTAATGTCATATAGGTGACGGCTCTACCTGTGTGTTCTATTCGTCTTAAATTTGTGCTTAATTTTTTACAAAAAATAGCCATGTTATGTATTATAAAATCACCTATTTCCTAAAATAAGCCCAGACGTTTCAGAGATTGGTCAAATCTAACAGACAGAAAATACGTTTTTTGTATCCATAGAAGCTGATGTGATATATTCACTTCTGCCTAGCCTTTCTTTAATTGTTTGAATGAAATAAGCTTTAATTATCACATATTATCTCATTCATCTCTGCTTCACCTTACTGCTAGATTATGTCGTATGGCAATAAATCTGCCTGTGTGATCAGTTTTTTTTCGAAAATTTTAATCTCAATACAATTTCTTTACCAAAAGGTCGATGGCCCGAGTTTTTGTCGCCAAAACGAAGAAGGGCACATCGCAGTATTACTTTTATTATTTAACGGAATTGATGTGAATTCGAGTTTTTATGAATAAAAATGGTGGACTTTTAGACATAACGTCTTTGACAACGCACAAGTGTAGGAAAGTGACATATTACAGTGAATTGTGACTTTTCATGTCGATTCCAAATCTCCCTATGGAGCTTCTAGTAAAGTCCCCATAACTTTACTGAGGCAGAAATCATCTCATTGACTATCATCATCATCATCAACATCCATGGAGGTAGGACACGGCGGTATATCCGCCCGATTGAGCAGTCCGACTGGGGAAGTACCTCCGCCCTACAGAATACCGCGGTTATAATAACTTCGTGTTGTGTTCCCAGCGGTGAGTAGGGTAGCCAGAGCTCACTGGAGAATTTGTGCCGTCAGTGGGAAGACTAAAGGCTTGTCCTGATTTGTCTTCTACTGACGGCACAGAAACTCTGTACTTACAGGGTTGGCAGTGCGACTGTGACTCCTCTGGTGTTACAGACGTCCATAGGCCACGGTAACTACTTTCCATCAGGTGAGCCGTGTGCTTGTCTGCCAACTAAGTGGTATAAAAAAAAAAACCATCACAAATAGAGTCCGTCCATTGAGTAGCAACATTGGTAGACCTTTATAAACGTTTGGCCACACACTGAAAACAGGCCATCTGCAATCTGTTAAAATTTGTTTATTAAACGAAGTAAAACTCGGCCTTGAATTGGTTTGGAAATAATAATTAATAATAAATCTTTCATTATTCGCAAGCCGAAGTTTTGATTATAGCTACGAGTTTCAAATGTGTAGTGAAAACTGTACTTACTGACGAACAAGATTATTTGAAAGAGACTAACCTACTTTCAAAACCTGGTTATATTGTACCCGTTTTACCCTTAATTAGATATAACATAACATAATATAACATGCTTCTCTGCTACTCAAAGGTTTGCTGGTAGAGAACTCATACTGAGTTAAGCTCGCCTTTGTACATATTTCTGATATATTTATTTTGTGTTTGACCTCTTTACTATTTGTGTGCAATAAAGAATTAAGAATTAAACTCACGCCCACATTTCCCCAGTTTATGTTTAGGTCCCAATGTAATGGGTGGCGAGTCTATTGCCATTAACCGGGCACTTATAAACCTGCGATAAATACACACATAACTTTTAAAAGCATCGAAAAGTCATTGGTGTGTGCCATGGTAACACCTGGGATCGAACTCGAGACCTTGTCTCAGTAGTTCATTACCCATACTACTAAGCTATAAATATGCTTACATTAATCCAAAATATATTTTAGGAAATCTCTTTAATTCATTAAATAACAACTTCAGGCGTGATAGGGTTCGCCATCAGTCTGCTCTTGCGGCTTTTCACTGTTTGTGGGCACATGAAGACGACCATTCAAGCATAGGCTTCGCTATTTACGATTTTCGACGAATGACGTCACATTTTTCCGGAGATACGGAGGTGCAATGATGGCAAGCGGATATAGCTTGGCAGTTTGCAATCAATATCATTAGTTAAAAAGCGTGAGTGGGAAACATTCTGTCGATCGATGCTCAGTTAGTATATATTTTTGGGTAATGTTTATGAATAGCGTTTTTTATTGATTGTAGCATGTCATCAACGTAATATATGCTAATCTTATGAGAGAGCTTGGATTCTCCAAAATGATGTTTTAAAATAAACGCTGACTAAATTCTTTAACGTAGATACTTAGTGCCTATCTGAAACGATGATCGAAAGAAACCTACGCACTTGCAACATTTCTACTGAGATAAGATTTTGTTTTTTTTATACCACTTAGGTGGCAGACAAGCGCACGGCCCACCTGATGGAAAGTGTTTACCGTGGCCTATGGACGTGTGTAACACCAGAGAAGTCACACTTGCACTGCCGACCTTGTAAGCACAGAGTTTCTGTGCCGTCAGTGTACAGGACAAAGCAGGACAAGCCATTAGTCATCCCACTGACAGCACAAATTCTCCAGTGAGCTCTGGCTACCCTACTCACCGCTGGGAACACAACACGAAGTTATTATAACCGCGGTATACTGTAAGGCGGAGGTACTTCCCCAGTCGGACTGCTCAATTGGGCGGAAATACCGCCGTGTCCTACCTCCTAATGATATAGGTATGTTTTATGAAGCATACATCTTCATAATTCACATCTTCAAGCTGACAGCATTCCTGTAAACACACAAATTAAATATCCGCAGTTGTCTATTTAACATAATTTATTGATATGATAGCATATTGAACAACATCAAAATCATATAATTACTTATGATTGCGTGTTGTACCTAGTGTACTTAACTGTTATGGACTTATTGATCTTCGTGAGATGATGTACTATATGTATGAAATGTACTAGCTCCTGGGTATGAAACACATGCATTGCCACCGAAAATATTTGTGAGTCCCCATAGGTACAACGCCTATGCGGTCTCACAAATATCTGCCTATCGTCTTCCACGGCGAGTGTTCTGAGGAGCTATTTCAACTGATTCTATCCTCTCCCATCCTATGAAGAACAACTCGTCCTGACCACCGCCAACAACACAGGGGAGAATTCATACCGTCTCGCACCAAACTGTTTGAGGCCTCCTTCATCTGCCACACGATAAAGAGAGAATGCTCTGCCCGCGCACATGTTTCCCCCGTTGTGGTCCGTATCTTCTGGACTGCACCTCAATATATATACATATACATATACATATACATATACATATACATATACATATACATATACATATACATATACATATACATATACATATACATATACATATACATATACATATACATATACATATACATATACATATACATATACATATACATATACATATACATATACATATACATATACATATACATATACATATACATATACATCTACATATACATATACATATACATATACATATACATATACATATACATATACATATACATATTGCCAATAAATAGATTTAAAATAAAAGTGAAAAAAACTTTAATGAGTAAAGGTTACTATAAAGTGGATGAGTATCTTAATGATTCAATGCGTGGTCGACATAAGTCTCTTGCTTGCTCGCACCTTGCAACTTGCAACCAGCGAAAGAATCATTTTCTAATGATTTATTTTTAAATTATTTAATATTTTTATATAATTTCTTGACATATCCAATTGTAAAATGTTGACGTTATATATATATATATATATATATATATATATATATATATATATATATATATATATATATATATATATATATATATATATAACATCCGACTCTACATTATTCTACCAACTGTGGCAGTATAATGGAAAGTCGAAATCATAAATTTGATTGACACTATATAATATAGGCATGTTGATTAATTTATGGCCAAATCATATCCATTATACTTTTAAAATTACTTATTGCGTGTAATTAAATATTTTTAGGAATATGAATCATTGCGCAATCATTTTTGCCATTCTTGTTTGCTGATATAATTTTATTATAGTATTATAGTGAGTAAACAAAAAAAAAAGGTTTTATAATTTTAATTTTGTTGAATGTGGTGCCCTTGTTCGTTTTTCTATCTGTAAAGTGGACATGGAACACACCACTAGTAGAGCGTAGACTTAATAAATTTAGTTTCTGCTTCGGTTTCCAAGGGGAAGCCATTGGAAATTGGTAATCACGTTATGAATCGTTATTAGTCTGCTGTGGTCCTAACTAAGTGTGTAAATATTGACTTCTTATCTGTAATAGCAATCTATGTTCACTAACTTTGTTAAGAACAGGAAATGAATGGGAATTGTAACATACCTATCGTAATATAGTACGTATGACGAAGAGTCGGTACTCTTTCAAGTCTTTTTGTTGCGTCATGGCGATTGGCAAACCACTAGAATTTGTAAGTTACCCCGATATGTAAGGCATAGTTCACAGGTCACCCGATATTATTACTAATTTCAAGTAAACTTGAACGGCGATTGTTATTAGTTCATTCAAATTTGAATGGCACCATTATCGTTACTTGTGTACACTCATTAAATATAATACACATATACCTACCAACATTAAAACTAAATGTGGGAATTTGGTGATCTAATTACATGAGTTTGTTTGGTGCTGCCGAAAACAGCTTTTGTTTGTTTTCGTAATTAATTTCGCCGAAATACTTATTATTGACTAATATATTTTTTATTTTAATTACGAACAGCAAGCAGTTATGAATAGACGCTAGACAGAAGGAAATTGGAGTAGGTACTACAATTTCTATTCAAATTGCTTATAGACTAGTCTTTTTTGTGCTTTTTTTAAACATTTATTTATTTTTATTTTACAAATTTACATAATGTACATGAGAATTAACTAAATTAAAACATAAGCATTACATAATATACCTATGCATACCTGCAGGTTCAGGCATCAAAGAATTTCTCCCCTTCGATGTCCGGAGGGCTGGCGGCATTGCCAAGATGAATGGCAGTACTAGTCCTTGCAAGGAATAAACTAGCACTCTGGTCACGGGTAGCGTCCGTTAATCGTTTAGAATTGTCTCTAAACAAAAGACTATTATTGTTCACATCAATATATAAGCGAAAATTGAAAAGAACGCTGTATAAAAATATGCAGCTTTAAGTTTAAGTACTGTCAAAGAAAAAAATGAGGACCCTCATTTCTGAGACTTTGTCTACAGCTTACCATCAGGCGAGGCTAAGTCTAATTAACGTGTCCTATATAAAAAAAATGTAGTAACTATTTAATTAACTTCTAGATCATCGACAAGAATACTACATGAATATAGTTAGCCGCGGTAGCCTAGTGGTACAGAGAATGGACTGCTGAGACGAGGTCTCGGGTTCAATCCCAGGATTTACCATGGCACGCACCAATGACTTTTCGTTGCTTTTCAAAGTCATGTGTATATTTATTGCAGGTTTATAAGTGCCCGATTAATGACAATAGGCTCGCCACCTATTACATTGGGACCTAAACATAAACTGGCGAAATGTGGATGTTAGCACCACTGACTACCCCTTCGGGGATATGGGTGTGAGTTATGTTATTTTAGTTAACTTCTAGACCATCGACAAGAATACTGTGCAAGACATTTTTATTACTTAAATAGGTACAATAAATCTGCCATAGATAGTACCTAAACCTGAATAAAAAAGTTAGCATTCTGCTTTCTAAAGAAAATGTTTGCAGAAAACAAGTGGCTTGGTTGAACTAACTACTTCTTGAATATCCTAATATAGACCCTAGTCAGTTATGAGAATGAAAGTAACAAATACGCGTACTCATCTAACTTCTTATGGTATTATGTTATGTCCGGTGTCTACACGTCACTGTAATGACACTTGATTTATGTTTTAAAACATGTTCCCGTTGAAATATCGATTCGAAATATTTGATACCATACAATTTCAAGGAAAGAAAATTGAACCGTGTAATCGATAATCGCATAGCCTTATCATACGATCAATTAATAACACGGGCAAGGTGGTCCGACTCAGAGATCGTAAACAATCGAAAGACAGATCGGCATTTCTAAATTAATGGGTTTCGTAAAATACTCTGTCGATATTTATTTGCGTTGGGATTCGAGAAGTACTGTCCGGGTGAGATGGGCGGGCGGCGCGCATGTGAGATAGCGGGGGTCACGTTCTCGAGATAAACTTGAGATAACGCGAACGTCTTGTGTACGCGATTGTCTCTGCGCCGTGTATCGCCACGTATTTGTGTTATTCGTTATTGGGTACACCGACTTACGCTCGGCGTAATTGATAATCATGCTATGCGTTAAAGATATTGATCAACGGACAAATGCCTGCGAAAACAAACACAAGATTACAATACGGTTTTAAGAGTACTATAAAATAAGCCGATATATTGCAATACTTGTCTTAAATACCGAAAAATACTCAATTAAAACTGACGATCTACAATGTATTTAAATTATAACGGTGTATTAAAATATTTGATAACAGTCTTAGCGATGTAATTTTATGGGATGTATAAATTTTACCGTCTGCGATCTAGGGAAGAGTTATCCAAACAAATAGATACTAGTATGTAAGATGCTATAATAAGAACGTTACAATTCGTAAAGAACCACACACTTTGCGTGAATTTGTTAGATTTAGAACTATGATGTCGGCCTCTATTAAAAACACCCGGTGATATTACTGATTCAATGTCATTTGTATTTTTAACTTAGAATCGCTTAAGCGTAATCGCTTATACGAGCGAATTTACTTACTTTCAAAATATAATCTACCTACCGCGTACCGCCCCAAGAAAATCGCCAACACGTGAGCGCCCTCTGGTGTTCTGAGTGTTTGTAAAATTAGGTTACCACATTCAATTGGTTTCGTGTCTACTATGCTTACCTACAAGATAATACCAATAGAATCTCCTTATTGGGATTTCATACAATTCTTCCATCCAATACCGATTCTGGTTGCATCCAAACTCCATTAACTTTGTAGTTAAGAATCCGAAAACTATTCTTTTCCTTTCTAAAATTTGTTTTGCTAGCTGTCGAACCGCGTGGACTATCAGCAGGTGTGTACGGGCTTGTAGGCGAGATTTGGTAACGTGGTGGCTTGGTGACCCTTTGGTATTCAATGACGTTATAACAATATAAGGAAAACAAGATTCCTGATCCACCCAATTCTTCGAATTAGGTACAAGAGACTTTTGTACGCTCGGTAACGCGCGACTGATTCCGCATGTTGCAAACGCCCTTAGTGCTCCAAAAACCGTTTTACATTCAATAGTAATTTATATTGCTTTTATTTCTAATAGTTAATGTGTTTACGACGCACAAATATTCCTAGCAAACATTATAAACGCAGAGCCTACTTCACACACGGCACCTTAAGATTTATAACATAGCCGACACCAATAATGATGAATCTTGATTCGCAATAAATCAACTCGTCGGCTGGATTGATGACGTAAAAGATGCCACTAATAAATAAATCCTGTCTGTCGGTGGTACTGCCATTAAAATTCTAACACTGGCATACATATTTCGTCCGAAAACGGGTTCTGTTACCTTTTAGGGTTCTTGACATAAAATTTAAAACGTAACAATAAATACATGCATAAGTAGACAGGTGAAGAAAAGACAGCTAGACACAACGCCCACGGTGTTGGGTCTAGTGTTGTTTAAAAGGCAACTCAGGGTTTGGGCTGCATGTCACCGTCATACCATTAACGTCTAGTAAGTGAAGTTGACTATCGCTATAAATTAACAAGGTGTTGGTTCGTAATTTCGTAAGCATTAGCCGTTCTCGAGGAGGCTAATTAACACATAAGGGGGATACCATGAAACGTTTATTCGAAGTTTTAAAATAAGTTTAAGTTTTTGTTTTCGTTTTAACATAAATTTGAGAGGTCTCTCTCTCTCTCTCTCTCTCTCTCTCTATTCTAAGTAAAAACAGTATATATCTACAAATTCAAAATTTACAGAGGACATTAAAATTAAAATTAAGCATATTTTTATTTTAATATACTCTAACCAAAAAATACACATTTAACTGCTTAGTTTTACTATAAGAAAAAAATCTAAGTACTGTAACTTAATAAGTACTTATAATATAACAAAACAAATATTCAAATCGATTAAGAAATAGAAAAAATGTAATCGGTTCAGGCGGGATTTGAACCCGCGATCTTTCCCTTACGGGGGGAACGTCCTGCCCAGTTAGCCATAGAACTGTACGAAATCGTACGAATGTCGGTAGATGGCACTTAACCGTCGCCGTAAGACGTTTAGAAGAATTTGGATGGTTTCGGACAAAGGCTCTGTGGCTTAGTCAGAGCGTTACCTCTTTAATGGAAAGATCACGGTTTCGAATCCCCCTGAACCGAGTAAATTTTTTCTATATCTTAATCGCTCAAATCGAATAGTTAGCATACTAAATGCTTTAAAAATTTCATTCAAAAATAAATATTTCAAAGGAAACATTAATTTCAAAGGAACCGCAGTAGCCTAGTGATATGGGTAATGGACTGCTGAAACGAGGTCTCGGGTTCGATCCCAGGTTTTACCATGGCACACACCAATGACTTTTCGATGCTTTTCGAAGTTATGTGTGTATTTATCGCAGGTTTATAAGTGCCCGGTTAATGGCAATAGGCTCGCCACCTATTACATTGGGACCTAAACATAAACTGGCGAAATATGGGTGCTAGCACCTCTGCCTACCCTTTCGGGGATATAGGCGTGGGTTTATGTTATGTTATGTATGTAAACATTGAATTAAATTCAAGGCCTGACAAACTTCTCAGTACGCCTACGACGGAGTATGGCCACTACGGACTCGTTCCTCAATAAGGCGCCAATCACTGTCAAAATTGTACGGAAAAAAGAATGAGTCAATCCTTTAGAAGCAAGTGCGCCAATCATTGCTTACCATGTAAGGATTCAATAAAAAAAATCACTACAATTTATGGACACTACTTCGTAATACACCATAACTGGAATTCAAAGGAAATTACCTATCATTGACAACAGATAGCTAAAGTCATAGATCAAACTTTTCATAGTGTATATTGAGTACAAATGGGTTTAATTAAAACATAGACTTCATAATGAGATAGTATATCTATACATCCTTTTCTCTGTCTATTAAACTTGACTTCTTGATTCATAAATACACGCATCTTCATCCCGGGTTATCCGGGTTTTATCATGCTTAGGAAACCGCGGTAGACTCTCCTAGGCTTACTCATCCTGATGTGGCTTATCTTGACCTTTTCGTGAACAACTATTTTTTAACCTCATATGTTAACCAACCGGGGTACCGGGTGGGTGCCAAGATCTTAATGGAGTTCCATACATACCGAGCTTTTCGCTGAGAAATCTTTCATACACAACACAATACACAAAAAATGGCACTTCGGGAGTGCCAACATAAGTGAGAATTTAGCCAATATTAAGTAGATACCTAAATACAAAGGTCTCACATATGTCACAAGAACGTTTTTTAAATATTTTACTAAAGTCGCCGCCTGGATCGAGTAGAATTTGGATCACCCCATCTCTTCCCATGCGGTGTACTACAAGGTGACTTAAGGATAGGGCTGTTATACATCAAACAGATATATACAGTCCAGTCTCAGCCTCAGATGCGTGGTTTGACTCAACAATAGTGCCCGGAAGACAGCAATAGGCTCACCCCCTATTACGTGTGACCGAATTCAATGATTGGTGAAATGTAAGTGTTAATTTACCTCTGCCTAACCCTCCGGGGATAAAGGCGTGATTATATGTATGTACTAAAGTCCTTAGCATGGTCCCTAGTCCTCAGTACATTGGCGGTCTGACAGACCAAAGCAAGAATAATGAAGTTTCAATTACGTTTATAGTGATATACCTATCTATGCCTACCTATGTTATGAATATGCAACGTTTTCAACAATCTTATAATTCAGCTACAAAATTACCTAGATTGTTCAAAATTATGTTTGATCCCTACACTTTGAGGTTAATTATACTATACATGAAGATATATTATTCACTCACGTACGTGATTATAGTAATTTACGTGTGTTATAAAATATGGTAAATCGATTCTCAATTACGATATTGAAAGAATTTGAAGTATATTGTGTCAATAACACACTGAAGAACTCTGACAAGTTTATCTAACGGGTTTTTAATACAACAGAGGTAACAGTTATCACACGATTTGTAAAAGTAAGGGAACAATGTAAGTAATAAGTTACATGAATTTATGAATTCTTGTAGGCAGATACGTATAACAGAACATGATATCGCCTTCGTACATTCAACGATAAAAGTTTTTGACATTGAAGTACCTACATGATAATGGTACTTTATGCCTAAAGAATATATGCTAAAATTGCTAGAACAGTTTTCGTTTCCCTTCTAAAATGCAAGGTGTAAGTCTACCCATCCTTGCGTAGGCGGCAAGAGACGTTAGTAAAAATATAGTAGGTATAGATACACAGTTAACGTCAACAGGAAGGGGGAAAAATTCAAAGTTAATATATGTATACTAGCTGACCCGGCAAACGTTGTTTTGCCATATAATGTAAAGGGTGGACAACCCTTATCATTTAGGGGGAGGAAAAATAGATGTTGTCCGATTCTCAGACCTACCCAATATGCTCACAAAATTTCATGAGATTCGGTCAAGCCGTTTCGGAGGAGTTTAACCACAAACACCGTGACACGAGAATTTTATATATAAGATTATTTTATTAAAAGTTTAAGAGTTAAGGTAATCAAACTGTTATATTCTAATATCCAGAACTCACTGGAGAGATTTTGTGCGATCAGTGGGAAGACCAAAGGCTTGTCCTGATTGTGTCTTCTGCGCTGACGGCGCAGAAACTTATTGTTCTTTCTTACAGGGTCAGCAGCATGGGTGTTTCACACGTTCATAGGCTACGGTAACCACTTTCCATCTGGTGGATCGTGTGCTTGTCTGCCATTTAAGTTGTATAAATCTGTTAAATTACTTTTGTTATTGACTGTACAACACAACGCGTCCGCACCCACTTTACTTTCACGAAAATGTCATTTCATTACAAAACAGTTTTATGGTGCCTTCTCATGTGCACCTTTTGTGGAATTTAAAGTACAGTAATATTTTTGTGTTTTAGTACATGCCTACGTGTATTGTACAACCAACAAACAGTGCAAATGTTAAAATAAGAGATTTCACGACATCACCTTAGATTCGTTTAATATTAAAGTTAGCTTTTTAGCTACATTTGTCATTTTCAAAGGGTTCTACCAGATTTTCAGAGCTCAATCCAATATCACAAGCAAGCCAGTAGACCTGGGAGAAAGGACCATGGGCTCCAAAGTCCTGAAATTCATTATCAGTTCACGTGTTTCCTTCTTCCTATAATACCCGTTTAAAGGAGCGGGGCGTGAAATAGCATATGATAGCCGTCAAACTGAGTGTCACTGTTGTAACATGGTATATGTAAGTAAGTAAGTAATGATAACCCTATTTCCTGAGAATTGCCTAGTTTACGTGTCCTATACAAAAAGTGCAAGTTTTACTTACTTACATCTAAGATTAGCGCTTGTCTAATATAACTAATATTTACCCTTCTATCACTTTTAGGGTCAGTTCAAGTTCAAAGACTAGTTAGCTCTTTTCGAGAAGCAGTCTAATGTTAAAAGTTTAGCGTAGTACCTATAAATATCTGGATGGAGCAGGGATTACATGAAAATGATTTATGCGTTCAACGAATAAAAAGCAATGTACAACAATTTAATAGACGGTACAAGATTACCCCACAAAATACTCTATATTCTGAGTATTATACTTGTCTAATATATCATAATATATTCTAACATATTTATGATACCAAAAATATATAATATATTTTTATAATAGCTTTGGGCTATCGTCAGTACATCATCATCATCGTCATAGCGATTTCCTAGCTTTTTTATACCACTTTGGTGGCAGATAAGCACACGTCCCATCTGCTGGGAAGTGGGTACCGTGGCCTAAGGACGTGTGCAACACCAGGGGCGTCACACTCGTTAAGAAACCTTCTAATGCCCCTTTTGAAGAACCCCATATTGTAGGCGCATGGGAAAACCGCAGCAGGGAGTTCATTCCACAGCTTGAGTGTGCGTGGGATGGAGTTTCTTTCATACCGCACAGTGCGTACCGTCTCAGGTTGCAATGTGTGGGGATGAATTCCCTGCCTATGGCGAGCAAGTTGCTGTGGGTATCATGTCATACAATTCATCTGAACACAAACCGTTGTACAGCGTCGAAAAGTTTGCACTGCAAAGACAAGAATTCGCTTATTGTTCTTGAAAGGTAGGTATGTAGTTGTATCGAGCATCTGTCGGCTGACCTGTCAACTGCGAGAGGGAAGCCTGTGTCTCTTCTATTATTTGACAGGTGCACCGGCTAGCAGAGAAGTCACCAGGAAATCTAGAAATTTAAGTTGAACCTCATAAACTTTAGGACACGTGTTGGGACCTAATTGAGCTATGAATTTGAGCTCGTCCATCGTTGTAGCACCCGTGCTATTCTCAAAGAGACTCAAGAAACGCGTACTGCCTGTATAGAGCACATTTTAGATCCAAGTTAAATAAATATTCTACAACATAAATATTCTACAACATTCTACACAACGCTCTCTAGACCCAAGGTAAGCATAGTTTAACTAGCTTGTGTTATGGAATCTAGAATAATACTGTATACATACTTAAATACTTTTTTTTTGTAAATATATACATATTATACATAGAAACACCCAGACCAATGCAAATACCCATATTCATGACACACAAATATTATATACACATAAATACCAATCACTACACAGTTAATCTCAATCATCATCATCCCGACCTTTCAGACATTTAGAGATCCGTTTTATCCAGTCTAACAGCGCCGTGGTTAAATTTTCGATATTTTCCGTATAGCGACTGTCATCTTGTCTTCACAATTCATTGGCGATATCGAAATATTCCAATTGTAAACTTTCTACTGTTTACCTGACATTTTTATATTTATTTTTTTGTAGTTTAAATTATGATCGATCCGAAGTTAACTATAATAACGAATTGTACCGAATTGAGATGTGTAATAATCGACAAAATATGTGCTGTTATGTGGACTCCGGCAGAGTAGAATTAGGGCCACCCCATCTCTTCCCATGCGGTGTCATACAAGGCGACTAAGGGATAGGGCTGTTTAACATCAGACAGATATATACAGTCCAGACTCAGCCTCAGATGCATAGCTCGAGTCAACAATATTGCTCGAAAAGGGACCAAATGTGGGTGTTAATTCACTTCTGCCTAATCCTCCGGGGATAAAGATGTGAGTATGTATGTATGTACTTGGTTTATATGCATGCATACAATGTAATAAGTTCATAATTAATCAAATCACGTGGGACCGAATACAATTATTGGGGAAATGTGGGTGTTAATTCACCTTTACCTAACCATCCAGGGATAAAGTCGTGATTATATGTATGTATGATATGTTTTATGTGACGTGGAATATTCTTATGAATAAGTGAGTTATGAGATAGATCAGTTTTCGGACTTTTAGGTCTCCAACTCCAACTACCTATAACAATTTCCATAGATGTTTGTAATGGTAACTGAGACGTGTCGCCAAAAGAACATCTATGGCCCGTCAGCGTCGGTCTCAGGCGCCGTAAGTTAGCTGTCTTAATTACGTATATATCTTGGTTGGATAATAAATAGATTTCGTAGGTGCCTATAATTATGTAATTACATCACTACGTCTAACGTCAATGCATCAGCTACCAAGCCTTTTTCTCAGGTGTATTCTGCACAGATGGTAATCTGACCTTATGCCACTGATTACATGATGCCACTACCATCTAACATTCACTAGTGATTTGTGTTGAAACCTGTGATTTAATAGGGATCTATAAATATCTTTATAACAAAATGGAAAAAATATCCAAAAAAGACAATGCGGTAGCCTAGTGGTATGGGTAATGGACTGCTGAAACGAGGTCTCGGGTTCGATCCCAGATTTACCATGGCACACACCAATGACTTTTCGATGCTTTTCGAAGTCCTACTTATTTTCGTTCATCATCCCTACATCATATTTGCTATCGTAGTCAAATAAATTTAAAAAAAAACTGTAATATGTACTTTAAAATATAGACCCCACAATTTATTCTTTATTATATATTATTGCGACACTCTCAACATAAAGACTGCTCTAACAATACACTTATTCATACAAATCAGCTCAGCCGTTTAGAAGTTACGATAGAATATAAAGACAATGTAGCGTAACTTCCGTTTTCCGGTTCGTTGTCGTCGGGAAAAATAAATAACTAATCATACTAACCCCTGTAGATTTCCAGACGAAAAAAAAAACAAAAATGATTATTTCATATCAACAGTAGAGCCTTATAAAATAATGATTCTTACTCGTAGTTCTGCAATCAAGTTTGTAAGATTATTGTATGGCTATGAATAGGCGGGTGTAATCACAGCCCGGTATGCGAGATGTGATTAATGACCCCGTAAGTATACATGTATCTACCTAAGTATTTTATCTACAGGATATTGTAAAGTAGGTAGTTGTATCTGTATTGTACATTGAAGACATTATATGGGGTTATGTCATATTAACAATTCTGAACAGTGCAACTGAGTAATGATACAAATCAAAACTTATAAAATAAACAGCATTTTTTGGTTATTTGTCACCTTTTAAATCTGAGTAGGTACCAGTAAGACCAAATATAATTATGTATCTTTCGGTAAATAGAAATTACAAGGGTAACAAATCGATCTACGGAGAGTTTCGGTTTCCTATTTTTGTTTGGTCTACAGAGATTTATTCTGGGTCTGGGTATTAGTAGTTGTTAGTCTGGTCAAGTACGTAACAAGAAAATGTGTGAGGAAAATGAGTCGCATTACTATGGCCGGATTTATCTCGTCTTAATATTATTAAAAATGTCATTTATATATATATATTTCGGATGGAATCCATATAAAGTATTTAACAAATGAATGAATGGATTCTGAAAATGGGTAGGATAGTTCCTCGCCTGATTAACGAGTCAGAGAAGGCGGTGGATTAAGAGGGGACGAGGTTCTCCGAAAATATTTTATTTTTATTTTCTTTTATTGGGACACAAAACAGTTACACATTATGTCATACAAAATGAAAGTTACCATTGTTAAATTTGGTAAATGTATAACCCACACTTATGTCCGCAAAATAATATAGTAAATAAAGAGTTAAATTTGTGCTAATCCTGAGCCATATTGACTCAAAGAAGAGAAGATATAGCTTGATATAATTACAAGACCCCCGGGAATGACAACTAGAACCTGCAGGCCATTACACTTCGCAGGCAAAACGCTTTTTGCCGGAAGAAGCCTCAGTTGAGTCACTTAGCTTTATAAAAATTTGTGACAGATTCCGTGATCAGCATTTTTTTTTTATACAACTTAGGTGGCAGACAAGCACACGGCCCACCTGATGGAAAGTGGTTACCATGACCTATGAACGTGTGTAACACCAGTGGAGTCACATCCGTGCTGCCGACTCTGTAAGAACAGAGATTTTGTCCCGTCAGTGTAGAGGACAAAGCAGGACAAGCCTTTGGTCGTCCCACTGACAGCACAAAAACTCTCCAGTGAGCTACTCACCGCCGGGAACATAACACGAAGTTATTATAACCGCGGTATTCTGTAGGGCGGTGGTACTTCCCCAGTCGGACTGCTCAGTTGGGCGGAAATACCGCCGTGTCCTACCTCCTCAAATTTTAAATGCACACTTCAAGCGATAAACTTAATCATCAAAGAACTTGATATAACTTAAATCAAACGCTTTGTGTATTGGTTTCAACAACTGACGTCAGGATGACTGGCCGCAATTCCCTGAGATGATTCGATATTCGATAACTGATTCCACTTGATACCATAATGACGATGGACAGTGCACTTCACTACCAAAAATAAAATTAATTTGTTAAGCATTTTTGATGAATCATGACCAATAAGGAAGGACATGAAAGATCTTAATTTTAAGTAGGTATATAATAATATAAGTATAGTTTCTACAAAACACACACAGCAGAGAACAAGCGTTCGTTGCTGCGACTATAATGAATCTATATTTGAATTCAAGAATAACAACCACAGCCACAAGTGGTATCCAACACACTCCTTCCACAATAAAACTGTTCAATATTTTTACCAAGATTTTACGAAAATCGTTCACTAGACGTGGAAATGGTCGATAATTTTCCAGAGTGGATTTTTTCTTGGTGTTGTATCGTGCAAAAATAGCAAATATCGACGTCGGCGTTAAGTGCTAGACGACAGTCGGATAAACAGAGAACGGCCAGCTCAAGGGCGCTCGCGTTTTTGTAGCCAGTGCAGCATCCCACGCGAGAGTATTGAGAGTAATTCGTCTATGCCTGCTCGACTGCCTACCCGCCTCGCGCGCCCCTACACCGTGCAGCTGTGTCTGTCTGTATACAGTCACTGTGTACAGTCCGCCAAAATGTTATTGATTCGGATACAAAATAAGCCAAGTATATTTTACATTCGCAATGGTTGTACGATATATGTATCGATAACGATCTGTTTTGTTTCTTAATTAGCACCCGCTTATTTACCAACTTACCTACTTGTATTAATTTCATTTCTTAACTTAGCGTTAGTAGTTGGGCACATGTACTACAAATTGCCTGGTTCCATCAAACTTATTTTATCGGCCTTTATAGAACATTCGCCTATTAAGTTAATGATGTATTGAAAAAAAGTGGGTCAAAAGCATTTGGAACCAGCGCGTTGGTGTGGCAGGCTTGTATAAAAAGTAGTAGTAGACAGTAGTGGAAGCTCGTGAAAAGTGTAAAGAAAGAGGCAGAGTGAGAGTTGTTGTCTCTCCCTACATCGGTTATATACAAAACCTAGTAAATCTGACATGAATAACATTATGTCAGACTTTCTATGCTTTGAAATGCTTGATTTCAATTTTGTTTGATCAAAGTAATCTGAAACTGGTTTACAAACAATTATAAAATTAACTCATTACTCCAGTGGTTACCCACTTCATTTAGAACTGCCGAGAAGTTGAATCACGAGAAGTCGATCAGACGCATGTAACAATTTCACTTTGCAATATTTATCTACTCAATTCTAAAACATCTTAGTACGAATATTATTTATCAATGTCTTAGGCAGCCTGTAGTACCTAACTTAGGTACCTGATCTAGGCGCAGGAATAGAAATTTCTAACTTCCAAAGACTGGTTGCACAGCATTTTGCGGATTTCGTTTCCATGTAAATATCAATTATGTTATTACTCAAAGTTGTTAAACAATCACCTTTGACGGTACCATATTTCACACTTGTGGTTAGACGGAACGGCATTGAAACATTGTAAAAGGCACAAGTGCACCTATATGTGAACCAGAACATTGCGTAAACGATTCTCGCAACATTAGAATTCAGTGCAATGTCTAATTAAAGGATCATTGTTCGTGTATGTGGGTCGAGCCGCGTCTTGCAACTGGGACGTAGTTCCGAACGCACTCCGGCCAACAATTCGTGCGCTCTAAATGCTTGTTTCCGCATTTAGACCCTAGCACTGGTTGTGATAACGGATAAGTGATAACAATCGTTTAGTATCCAAGTATGGATTAGTAATAATCCCTCTCATCCTACATCTATATAGAATACAGAAGTAGATCTACTTATATAAGTAGAAATAATAAGATTGAACAGCTGAAATATACCTACGCCCATAGCTTCCGAATAACTTCGCTAAAATTTGATAATTATTTTTTCGTGATTATTATTTGCCGCGTGGTTTCCGGCAGAATTAGGGCCACCCACCCACTGCAACACCAGAGGAGTGACACTCGTGCTGTCGACTCTATAAGAACGGGGAGTTTCTGTGCCATCAGTGCATAAGACACAATCAGAAGGAGCCTTTAGTCTTCCCACCAACTGTACAAAAACTCTCCAGTAAGTTCTGGCTACCCTACTCACCACCGGGAATACAACACGAGGTTATTTTAGCCGTGGTAGTTTGTACGGTAGAGGAACTTACCCAGTCGGACTGCTCAATTGGGACGGGAATACCGTCGTGTCCTACCTCCTGAGAAACACATTTTACATCTTATAAAATGTAAGTTTTTGACTTGGCTGGTACACTACCATATTCTGTATCCAGTAACAGTTATTCTTTACGCGTTCACTGGACTTCGGCTCTTTGTTTAACCACTTTTTATTACCAATAATACGGGTTGGATATTGCCAGGATTTTATTTCAATGGCTTGAAGCTTTCTCTTAAATACCGTAAACACACCCTTTTAAGCAGACAGAAGCTAATATATGCGTGCCCAAGTTAAATCCTCTTTATAAACATTATATACCTACGGTAAGTACCTATATGATTCCTTTGGCTCTTTATTAGTTTACACTGAAGGACTACTTATGAAATTGTTTTAAGACCTATTGAAAGTCGGATATACTCCTCTATTTTAGTTACTCTTGACCTAACTTCGATTAGATGCACCACTACTTACGATACGATAGTCTAAACAAAACTCCAAGAAAATTGAGATCGGTAATAAAGCGTTAATTACTTTGTTCTGTTGAAACAAACTCGCAAAATGCTAAACATAAACCAGAATATATTCGAAAACGTATATATAAGATTTCTTTTAAAATAAGTCACGTCTAATGATGCCGATGTATGTATGATTGTTATATCAAAGACGGTACCGACCTTCACGGAAGATTTATTAAAAATAAACATTGGATTGAGGGCTTACCAACCGATGGTGTCATAAAAAGTGTTCTTTTTGACACCAATCTGGTGTTTATTATTATTCAGGACAAATGTGACCCACCGGCAGTAACCCAACACCGCGCCGTCTGTCGACCGAGCATCACTCGTCTTGTTTGATCTACTGAGAGCTTTTTAAACTTTTTATGTCATAGTTTAGTGCGTTTTAGGCGCCTTTATTGCTGAGTAAACATTTCAGGATTATGAGTCGCAGCCGCAGCGCAAGCTTAATGAACTTTTCCATTTCGTTTCGACACACAGTCACTAGACTGCGAACGGCTGCTGTGTATACATACAGATATTGAACACGTTTCCAGAAATACCAAATAGTGGCTTCATGTTTATTTTTTTCTCTGAAGACCATCATACTTTACGTGATTGACGAGCAAATTGGTTTGATTACATAACCCCTAAGCACTCTAAATAAAAAATATCCTTGATATTTTTTCGTACATAATCAAATCGAATTTGTTTGAAAGTTGTAATAACATAAATAAATAAAATAATAGCTCTGTTTTCCTTTCGATTTAGTTATGCGTTCATAAATATATGTTCTATTGTTGAAGTTTCAGGTTCAGGAAGAACCTTGTTTTGTTAAAAAGCATCGTCCAATGAGTGTTGAGGGCGGCCCGCTCCGACACATTAGGAAAATAGACAGACCGTTTGTGCACATTGGTAATGATTATGCACTGTGGACGTATAATGTATTCACGTACTCACATTTAATAACTATTATTTACTAGTAGTTTTGTGAACAGTACATCTCGCGAGCACTTCTTGCTGCATTTTTCTGATAACCTTAATCAAATCTGGATCCTTAAGAGAAGGATATCTACGTGTGTTATGTTAACCGTTCTGGATGTTTTGTAAAAAAATAACGAAGATCAGTACTTAAAAATCGCTACAGTAAATTTCTCCCCTTTTTTCTCACCTGTTTATTATATAACGAATTTCATCTTTACGAGGTATGATTTCTTTTTACAACAATCTGTAAGGAATCATGTCCTTGATGTTGCAGCCAAAAGTCATCATGATCCGTTCATAAATAACGCGACAGCTAATTTCCTCCTTTCCCTCCTATAAAAAAAAGCTATCGACAAGTGTTTTGTACTAACTCAAAAACATGTGTGCCAAGTTAGGTGAAAATGGAATAAGAAATGCAGCCTCTAGATCGAAATTGACAAACAAACAGAAACGGAGACTCGCTCGTTTGGTCAATGACGCTATACCTATATAGGCTTTATTGGGTTGGATATCATACCTAAACATATTTATTTTGTCGTCCGTGGATATCATAATATTCATGACGGTTTATCTTTAGCAAAAAGTATTTGATGGTGTAACAATTATTTATGAAATTTTCGAAATGTGTTTAGTAGAAGAGATAATATTTTATACCTGTAAAGAAGGTACCTATTAAGTAAATTATTTTAAGGAGGCAGTTATACTAATATTGTAAATGATGGCCTCTTCTTAATAAGTAGGTAGACATATGTAAAAAACCGAAATACAAGTTTAATTATAGATATTTAACGAAATATTAGATACTGGATACCCCTATATTATATATATATATATATATATATATATATATATGTATATAAATAAATAAAAGTTTAACACCAGACAGATATATACAGTCCAGACTCAGCTTTAGATGCATTGCTCGAATCAACAATAGTGCCCGGAAGACGGTAATAGGCTCACCCCCTATTACGTGGGACTGAATTCAATGATTAGTGAAATGTGGATGTTAATTCACCACTGCCTAACCCTCCGGGGATAAAGGCGTGATTATATGTATGTATGTATGTATGGATACTATATTTCCCATTTTATAGATTGGATTAGATACCTAATATATACCCTAAAACTATAGTGAACAATATAAAATTATTGTTAGTAAATTGTTAGATATACTTATAGCTGAAGACAAATTGAAACCCAAATAATTTTATTACTAAGGCCTCTTATGATTCCGACCGAAATGGTTCACTTCTGTGGATCGCCGGCCGGCGTTAAGCGGTCGGATTTTTAAATAAACATTTTTAATGATCAGCCCGCGCCTGTGCTGCCAGGTGTACGCAGACGGTGCGCTCGCGCATTCCCCCGCTACCCTTATCATTCTTCTTTTGTTCCAAAAACAGTAACCTATGTCTTTATTTTGAATAGAAAAAATTCCTTGATTGTAAGTTAAATAATTATGGTAGACAAATTTCACAATGTTTAACAGAAGGTAGCTTATTACATGGCTTAGTACCTAAGCCTTTTATAAGCCATTGTAGGGTTAATAACGTTTGGGTTTTGTGCTTAATTCTTAGTAGACAAAATGAAACAGCTTTTTTTCTAAACTGAGTCTGATGCCGCTGAATAAAGCCCTCATACTATTTTTTTCTTCAAAAGAATACTAGTACCTAACGAAATGTTCGGAGTGGGTTCACGTCAGTAGCGTAATGACAGTGTAATAGCCAGGATTCGAACCCGGAACATATTAATCTTAAGCAATAAGCTTCGATAAATTTAATTCTAATAACGGTTTAGAAGAGGCAGTGGTACCGGAAAATATACCAACTTTAGATCGTAGATGGATAAAGATAGCTATGAAATCAGTTAGACAAGTATTGTTTTTTTATTATACTCAACCATCTTGCAAAGTTTATTACCATAGGGATCAAAAATATCAACAGTTTTATTTCCTCCATAATATTATCTTTACTAAAGGATCCTTCCTTCATCCGACAGCTGTGGACCTATTTTTGGGAATGATTGGGCATCCTTTTATTAGAGCGTACTTCAAACAGGACAAACGGAACGTTTATAATATGTTAATTCCGCTGCCTGTCCGTCCGTCCATCTGTTTATTGTTGTTATGACGCAGCCCAATATTTAAATGATAGGGTTATTGAGATACACATCTGGAGGTCATGACCCTTTGGGCGCGTCCTACCTACTCAACGGAACAGGACAAGCATAATTTTGTATTAAGGATCACTGATGAAAAGTAAATAAAGGATTAACTAAGTAGGTACCTAAATAAGGTAGGTTTATTCTATTGTACAGAGCAAAGTTTTTTTTTCCTGCGAGTGCTAACGTAAAATCATGAATTTAGCAAAGCAGTTCAGAATTGACTACTAAGCACAGTGAGTATTTAAATACTTAATATCTCTATGCTCTATAGAGCATAGAGAGGGTTGAAATAGTCTATAGGAAACCTCACTATATAGTTAAGGTTCTCAGTTTATAACCTAACTTACACTACACACTTTAACTTTAATCATACATACATATAATCACGGCTTTATCCCTGGAGGGTTAAGCAGAGGTGAATTAACACCCATATTTCACGAATAATTGAATTCGGTCCCCCGTAATAGGGGGTGAGCCTATTGCCGCCTTCCGGGCACTATTGTTGACTCAAGCCATGCATCCGAGGCTAAGTCTGTCTTTAAACATAATCAGTACCTAGATAGATTTTTTTGGAATAACAAAATTATTCTTTTTTTTTTTTAATTTTTCTCGTCCATGTCTGCGGCAGAAGAGCCAGACAATGGTTAAACAAGACTACTTATATTTTGTCTACAACTTACCTAGTGAGAACGTTATCGCATAAAGTGAAGTAAATATACATAATGTATTGAGCAATGATTTCTGATATTTACGGGGACGTTGAACGTTGGTGCGATTGTACTATTTTAATGTTTATGTTGCTCTTGTTTATCTATTATAGAAAATTGGTACATGACATTACATTCTACCCACTTGATATTGTGAAGTAGGTAAATGTGATACAAATCTTAGGTACTATTTTGAACGCGAAACATATGGTTGTTACTTTTTTTATACAACCTAGGTGGCAGACAAGCACACAACCCAACTGATGGAAAGTGGTTACCGTGGCCTATGGGCGCGTGCAACATCAGGGAAGTCACATTCGTGCTGTAGAGCCTGTAAGAACAGAGAGTTTCTGTGCCGTCATTGTAGAAGACAAAGCAGGAAAGGGCTTTGGTCTTCCTACTGACAGTACAAAATCTCTCCAGTGATTTTTTTTTATACCACTTAGTTGGCAGACAAGCACACGGCCCACCTGATGGAAAGTAGTTACCGTGGCCTATGGACGTCTGTAACACCAGAGGAGTCACAGTTGCCAACCCTGTAAGTACAGAGTTTCTGTGCCGTCAGTAGAAGACAAATCAGGACAAGCCTTTAGTCTTCCCACTGACGGCACAAATTCTCCAGTGATCCCTGGCTACCCTACTCACCGCCGGAAACACTACACGAGGTTATTACGGCCGCGATATTCTGTATGGCGAAGGTACTTCCACAGACGGACTGCTCAATTGGGACGGGAATACCGTTGTGTCGTTACATAATCAAAGCAGGTCTGCTGAACAAACCAGGATGAATTTTGCAATAGAAATTGATTACAGTACCTACCTATAGAGTAGCACTTACTTTTTACCCAAGAATAGGTAAATGTTGGTCATGGGATCATGCAGATGGAACCGATATTGATAGAATGTTTGATAGGTATTGGTTTTAAATACTTATTTAGTATTTTGTAGCCAAATACTAAATAAGTATTTAAGAGAAGAAACTGACAATATCTATTATTATTACAGAGTGATTGTAAATAACAGCTTTGCGAACTAAAGATTCTCGTAAAATTACGCCATTTGGCAAAGCATGTGCAAATAAATATCGTAATTCTGATTGTATTAGCTAAACCAAAGTTCTTGCTAAACGAAAGAAGGCAAAATAACTTTGACTTTATGATAAATGAAATATCTACTCCCTTTCATTGGTCCGTCACTATTGTGTGTGACTTATAAATTGTCAAGACTACCTTCCACAATATGAATATCGTTTACTTTTCAAGTAACAATATTAAAACAAACACAAAAAATACAAGCATTTTTCTGTAATGATTTATTTTCATAGATAAATCATTTCCGCCGAAACAATAGTTCATATTCGTTACATTATCTGCCTACGCCGCGTACTTACGTAGGCGCGCGTGATGTAAGAAGTTAACAATAGATAGTGATGATAATTTGTTTCTATTGTCTAACAATCAGTGAGAAAAGTGTATGTATTGCATCCGCCATGCCTTGTCAATGGTTATTTAATACCGTAATCTATCAAGCAAGATGTCATGTGGGTGCTTGGTCTTCTAACGAACCTTTGTGTATCTTACTTAACTTATGATGGGACAGCGGAAGTGCAGTCTCGAAATATAATTTGATGTCTTTCTTCAATTTAAATAAAGTTTGAAGTGTAAGACATAACTTATTTTGCACTGAATCAATCAATTAATTAGCCTAGGTACCACAATTCACTGTCAGACATTGATCTCTCCCAATGTTGGGAGGCTCTGGCCTACTGCTACCAGCCTGGCTAGACGGATTGGCACTGAATACTAATACTTCTATTTCAATCAATTACCCCATCGCAGTTCACTGCTAGACATAGACCTCTCCCAATGTGCGCCATTTTTTCCGAGCCTATTTAGAGGAATGAATTTCTCATTTCAAAATATTGAATAACGGTTTTTTATCTTTACATAACCCAAATTAGATAGATAGCTATTAATAGAGATTATCCTTGTTATAAAGATCAGTTTCTAGCTAAATTATATAATTAAAATAAATAAAAAGGAAAAAGTTGAATTAAGTAAAAGTAAAATTACAAAATACAAAGAAAGACTGCAACTGCACCCTAACATATTGGCTCACCAACTTATGGAGGAAATATTCCCAAGAGTGAAGAGACTAAAAAAAAGAGTCCCTCAAGACCTCCTATAAAATAAAAATAAAAAATTAGAGGGCGAGTCATAGGACTTGTACCTCACAGATCATCCATCACTACTTAAATATTGCTGAATGTCTCCTAGACAGATCGCAATAATAATTTTAAAAAAATAAAAAAAATTAATAGAGATTATCCTTGTTATAAAGATCAGTTTCTAGCTAAATTATATAATAAAAATAAATAAAAAGGAAAAAGTTGAATTAAGTATTTCAAACTAATCGTATCTAAGGTTAGTAAAAAAATGTGAAATAAGTCAATATGCAGGAAGTTTTTTAACACAATGACACAACGTTTTTTGACACAATTCAAGAAATGTGAAGAATAAATAAATATTCTACATCGTTCTACTCAACGCTATCTATACCCATGCTAAGCATAGCTTAACTAGCTTGTGTTATGGTATCTAGAATACGGATATACGTACTTAGATACTTTTTTTTTGTAAATATATACATATTATACATAGAAACACCCAAACCAGCATACAAATGTTTGCACTGAGAAGAATGAGAAATAGATATGAATAATATTATATCAATTACTGCAGATGGTATGATTACAGGACGTTACGATGCTTCATACCGTACTTGAAAAATAAAGCTCCAGTCATGCTTGCTTTACACTGGATCATTCATCGCCGGTATTTAGTTGCAACTTGTAAGAAATCTGAGCGAATGTTATCTGTGTAAAAAATTGTAACCGAATAAACGCAACAACTGAATTTGAAATATAAGTACCTTCAAAAAATACTTACCTTCTTCTTCTTCTCCTCCTTCATCTTAGCATTAATTCCAATTACATCCGAAGCTTTCACCTCGAACTCTGGGGTCCGCTTTGCCAGTCTAACTGCAGATTTAGCTGAACTTTGATTTTTTCGTTAAAGCGACGGCCATCTGACCTCCACAACCCAAAGGCGCTACCGAAACATAGTAGTTAGACTAGTTATTGGACATTTTAGGGCTCCGACTTCACGTAACAACTGCCATAAATGTTCGTATGGCAACCACATCCGATGGCATAACGTGCTTTCCGAGGCATGACCAGACCAATGCAAATGCCGATTTTCATGTATATGAATATTTGCACTGAGCGGGGATCGAACCCGCGCCTCCTGCATAGCGGCCGCATTCACTACAACCACGCCACAGAGGCCGATATTTACCTAGTTAACAAAAATTAGGTTTGCTAATCTCATTTAGTCAAACTTAGTGTTATTTGATTAATATTTCGGCTTTTCCGACATCCACCACCAGAGCTTCATCAGTTGTTTTGCAGGTATACCTACTGACTTGCAAGTGAGGCTGCCTTGGGCTTCAAGGATGTTGGTAGAACTTTCTACACCCATTACAATAGTTTGTTAAAAATATTAATTATCGTTGCAACTTCTATATTTATCATTCATCAATTACGACCACAAGATAATGATACTCGCGAGACAACGGTATTTGATTGATGCGAAATATTATCTCTAGATTTTTGCGGTTAGATGACCGCATCACATGACTGAACGTATTAGAAAGGTGATCTCATACGTAGACGGCAGGAGCATTGCACAAAGCCCAAGCGCAGTTTTATATCGTAGTCATTTCTTAGGTAAACATAAGAACAGTGGGTATTTTCCTTTTGACCATTGCCAAGTAACAAATAAACAAAATATTGCTTCACCATGTACCTAAATTATTATGAAACTAATCGTAACTAAGTACAAGAAGCAGGGTGAACTGTCAAAGTTATGTGACACTTCATCTAAATCACAGAATTGATAATTAAATAGGTATGTAATGTCGTATCTGAGAAGAAGTGTCGAGAGTACAATGGTTTGTTCTTATCTCAAAAAATGTTCTACGAAATTTGTCCATCACGCCTGCAGAAGTTTTCACTCCAAAGAATCGTATTGTTTTGACAATTAATCTGATACTCTATTCTAATTCTGATGTGAATTACCAAAGCAGGATTCTCAACTATCTTGATACAATACCTTTTATAGAATTAATCGTCTACAAAGTTAACAAGATAAATCGTGCTGTCACCACGTGAGCCGTTGCGTCAAAACATTCTAAAGATGGAAATAATAGAAGCTCGAATATTCTCACGAACTCCGAGAGACTATAATTTTGATTGTTCTGAATGTTGTGCATTTAAAGCCACAAGATATTTGGGTTAAACTTTCAATGGTGCAGTTTGGTATTTAATATCTTTCATATTTTACACTCGATGGAAGTTGCCATGAACATAAACAACGTGTTAATTCAACTAATGTAGGTACTTGACTGATCTTCAATGTGGTGCTGCCAATTTTGGTTGATTATCACCAGTACAACATTTGTATCTAGATCTACTTTATAATAATTTTGATTGTTCCGAAATGCACAAGATATTTGGGACACAAATTTCAATGGAGCCGTTTGGTATGTCATGTTATCTTTTATCTATTACATTTGATAGAAATTGCTATCAGAACTTAGGTAAACTATGTGTTGTATGGTAATGGTGCTATTGACCAATTAAGTGACATGCCTTTTACCATTAATTTTTGTTGATTATCATCAACACACAATTGTATCTATCTTCTTTACTTACTTAATTCGAAATTTCTAATTCCATTAATAGTGATCAAAATTATCTGTAAAACATTAATCCTAAGTTCTCAAGTTTAAAGACAGTGTAAAGTCTCGTTATACTGTGGTACAACTCCCTTCAACTATCTACAGTGGGTATCTACTTACCTACTCCAGCTATAAATACATTAAAACTGATTGAAAAAAAATTGCAATCAACGAACTATTGAAACGTTTAGTAAGCTACCAAAACATCGAAATTATTGTAAATAAATATTATTGCAATTATAATTGTAAACTTCCAACAATATCAACTTACCAATGCCAAATCAAAGTAGCAGTACCTTGATGACCCAGTCCACGTTGGGTTTACCTAAAAAGTTAAAATACAAAACTTCAAACATTGTCTATTGTGGCCATGTCAAAAATTACCCACGCAAACTTGTGAAAATATACATAAGTATTAGTGGGTATTCATAGTTCATGTAAATGAAAATATTATGAATTCATGATATAATACCCATAACTTAAACATATGTAACTACAACTTCACGCTCTACATAAAATCAACAGATCATAGAATAACAAAAAGAAAATGTAAACAAGGACAGATATTGCATAACAATAGTTGTCAACTTTACAATAGTTTATCTCGTACAATATTGTAAAACTGTATTAAAGATTTACATACGTATACAGTTATACTTACGTAAGCAGAGTGAAGAGTTGAAAACACTGTAGTATCTAATTGATCTACAAAATCATAGGGGAACTTTTCTCACTGTTTTCATCATCATTTTGATGTAGGTATTTAAACTATCATGGTCACATCAGTATCAAAATAAACGGGATATAATATAATAAGTAAAATATAATAAATACCCTCAGATGCTCTCGACAGACTGGTTAGGGAAGCGATTGAAATCAAAAAGTATAAAAATTTCAAACGTGAGGATGGGTTTCAACTGCCGAACGTATGGCATCCAGTGGTCCGTCTTTGCAAAAAGAACCGGGAACAAGCTAAAACAAAATCGCGAGTGGATACAGTGAGCATCGTGTGTCGTGAACGTGATCGAGATCGGGTTCGAGTTTGTAGTGAGAGTGAAACCAGTAGTAGTGCAGATATGCGTAGTAAAAGAATTCGAAAGAGGGTAGATCGATATAATTACTCCTAGGAAAAAACGTTTTCTCTGTTCACCGCCAC
Organism: Eilema griseolum; assembly: GCA_963662185.1. NCBI lineage: Eukaryota > Metazoa > Arthropoda > Insecta > Lepidoptera > Erebidae > Eilema > Eilema griseolum. Next base: position 10,844,554 of record OY759233.1, on the reverse strand, counting down.
TACTCCAGTTCCTCCGTGATCATAGTGCTTGCAACAGCGGCGAAATATCGGAAACTCAAAACAATGAAAAATGGTAAATATCCCGTTTATTTTGATACTGATCATTTTGATGATTCCGGTTGCAACCGAAATTTTCACCTCGGACTCCGGGATCCGCTTGTTCAGTTTATCAAAAAGATCGGGCAAAACCACTTTGTCCGGTTTTTTTATTTCTGGTAGAGAGAACATTGTCAAGCATGGCATGTCATCCTGTCAAGTCAGCCTTACTAGAATCTATCCGTAACGGAGTCCGGTGAGTGGCAAGAGTAGTTTTGTTAGGAGATAGGACACGGCGGTATTTCCGTCCAATTGAGCAGTCCGACTGGGGAAGTACCTCCACCCTACAGAATACCGCGGCAATAATAAGTTAGTGTTGTGTTCCCAGCGGTGAGTAGGGTAGCCAGAGCTCACTGAAGAGTTTGTGTTGTCAGTGGGAAGACTAAAGGCTTGCCCTGCTTTGTCTTCTACACTGACGGCACAGCAACTTTGTGCATACAGAGTCGGCAGCGTGAGTGTGACTCCACTGATGTTACACATGTCCATAGGCCACAGTAACCATCAGGTGGGCCGTGTGCTTGTCAGCCACCTAAGTTGTATAAAAAAAGACATTAAATATCTTCGAGGTTGGAAGGTCACACAGAAGTCTCTGTCGTAAAAACCGTCGGTGAAAACCTCGGAAGTAACTAGATACAAAGTTCAGTTAATGATAATGGCTGTAGATTTACACATTCTGCATGTTATTCTAAATATTATTAACATATCTCCAACGACTATTGAATGATTTCCGGTTGTACACCTGCAATGTACTTAGGTACTTAGGTATTAGCCATACGTTACATATGCTTGGTGCACCGCTATAGTTGATGTTACCTCAAGGTGAAGTGCTTACTCTAACCTCAGTAATCTCTCTTCGCAATTATCTATGCATAAACTTGTATTATCCCTACTACCAGAATATTTACATAATACCAATAATTCTTGAAAAATGTAGAGTAGTTTTTTCCGTGTTTAAACGGCTATGCTATTAGTTTAATAGCGTTTTAAAAGATTGCAATAACAATAACATTTTAATGCACGTGAAGCCAATTAGATCCCGCATATCGTTATTTGGCTAAGAATAAATGGTTGTACCTTTTTTATGAAAAAAGATTCGTTTACTTCAGTATTCCAAAGAATAGAAGTATATCCTATGTATCAATAGATTCCAACACAATCGGTATTATACTAATTTTATAAACTCTAATAAATTATTCTCACATCTCACTTTTTTTGATTGCCAGGCAGACAACCATTGATCAATCAAAAAATCAAGTAAAAATAATTTTAATTTTGCTTATTCAGTGACGAACTAATCTGATTGTATGATTATAACATTACTTAGTGTCTGCAATGGTGACTCTCTTTCCTGAGACTTTGCCTTCAGCTTATCATCAGGCGAGGTGAAGTCAAGTTGGCGTATCCTAGATAAAAGAAAAAAATGAAATCAATGCGATATTCCAACTGAGGACTGACACTTTTCCTGCCCTGGAATCTAAAACTGAACGAATGGTAAGCGCCGAGTTCTTACCACGGGAAGGGAATATCGAGATAATAGTAGGCAGTACCTGCATAACTTATGCGTTTACTGATTAAGCTACACAAACGATTTAAATACATGAACTTATTCCAGTAATACGTTTCGCTAATGATTGCGCCCGTATACTTACATAAATCTTCAGTGATAAGAAAATGTTTTGAAATGAAAAGTTCAGTGATCTTAAATTCTTTTCATAATAAATATTTACAAAACGACTGCCCTCTGTACCCTGAGACAAAAAATTGACTCGCGATCGTGTTGGAGTCCCATACACTTATGCTCTAGCCTCTAACTCTATAAAACAGTTTTCGTCGAGAAACAAAGTGTATTTTTTTATACCACTTAGTTGGCAGACAAGCACACGGCCCACCAGATGAGAAGCGGTTATTTATACCTACATTTTGTTAACTGTTTTCTGTTTCACATAATTGGAGGCGAGCCTATTTGCCTGTTACCGTCAACTGACCTTTATATTATATCTAGGCTAATCCTATGAAACTTTTTTGAACTCAGGAATTAAATCCAGATCAGCATACAAAAACTGTAGTCGTACCTACCTACTCGCAATTCCTACACCACTACGTCAGTCGAAGACTGTAGCCCCATTTAAATAGGTTCACGATTGATGAAGTCCAACAGAATATTAAATGACACCTATTTCTAAATGTTATCTGTGATAAATAATCACGATAGCGGACAAATAAACAACCTGTCTAAGGTGTAATTGCGCAGAGCAATAGTTCGTTAGTAACTGTAACAAATAGGCATAACATGTTAAACAACGATAATTCAATATGGTATTCGATATTATTGATTTATCGTAACCCCAGGGCAAGGCGGAGTGCGGCCACAACACGATAACATGGCCAAAATAACTCCACGTAGTGCATCTTAAACGATAACGAACGCTGACCGGTATTCTTCGGAGTTTAGTTTTATTGGTATTATTATGGTGCGCACTGACTAGTGTTTCATGATGTAAATAATATTCTCAATAAATCAATAGTCTTTTCACCATGGAGTCATTTACACCTGTACTGATGTACGAGGTCGTTGCTCGCTTGTTTTCCCGTACTAACAATGAGGGAACCATTTCTGCTCCACCGCACTACCACACTGCCCCTCTAAGATGGGCCATACACCAAAGCAGCATATGCTGCACACACTGCAAATTGACAATAAAATTGCTTTCTTAACAAGAGATGCCAAGAAGTCTGTGTTGCGTAAACATAAAGCTATTTAAGGGCTTTGCTACACTACAAATTGTCAAAAAAATGCTTCTTAACATCTCTTTTCTTGTCCAAATGCTTAGTAAATACTGCTTTTTTTGTATGATCCCCATTAATCATGAGCCCATTAACACTGATCAAAAGTCGGTAAAGATCATTAGGTATTACTATAACAGCTTCTCTGCTACTCAATGGTTTGCTGGGAGAGAACTCATAATAAGTTCAACTCACCTTTGTGCATGTCTTTTGTTTATGATCTCTGTACTGCTTGTGTGCAATAAAAAAAAATATACTACAGAAGCCCGTAGTATAACATCAAACTGCGTATAACTGAAAAATTGAGCTGACGCATTAATTTATAAAAGGTAAACGTGGACAATGTACGCCGAAGGTATGCCGATTGATCATTAGATAATAATGAGATCGTTTGGTTTGATTACAATGGTTGCAGCTACTACGACAGTACCGGATTCAGGAGATATCGCATTGTGCACTAGTGTGTAATAGTTTTCATAAGGGCTTTTTTATCGACAGCGATCTTGTAATATAAAGCAACGATGCGATAATCCGATTTGATGTTACAAATCAGATCAGTGCATATTATAAGAGCTTTGGCATAGCAGTAGACCGTTCAACTACTAAATTAGAGGTTACCGGTTAGATTCTCGGTCAGTACAAATATTTGTATGGTCTAGGTGTTTCTACGTAGGATGTTTGTTTATGTAAATATTTACAAAAAATATAGGTATCCATGTATGTTTTGGTTCACTATCCATTTGTATAAAAAAAATAACCATAAAATATTTTGGCATATGGTAATTTAGACTAATGATATTTATGCATAATTTTTTTATCCATAACCAATTTAGCATAGTTGTACTTTGGCATAATTGAAATATTAAATTATGTCAAAGTACAAATGCATATATATCATTAGTCTAAATTACCATAACATGCCAAAATATGTTATGGTAATTTTTTTTATGCAAATGGATAGTGAACAGCATGTTTTTAATCCAATTTTAGAACCCATAAGCTAGTTAATTTAAGTTTTGGGTCTAGACAGCGCTACATAGCATATCCTAGGATTCCTAGGATATATATTTATTTGAAAATATAAAATAGCACAACTCCGGTACTGCGCAAAGAGTAAGAATGCATCTTAATAGCACCTTATGTATTCTGCGCGCTATCTAATTAGACGTGAAAACGCATTACAATTTACGCTAATTGTTTAGTTAACAGCCACTCGACATGTGCAGCGTGTCACTCGCGAGAAATCTAGGAAGGAATAGGCTTATAGGTAACAGTTAACACAGCATTGGCATAAGTAGTACGTACTTGTTACTTTACTGCCAAGGAAGGATTGTTATTATACCTAACACTTAAAAAAGTTGGTCCGGTCACTATCGCGCCTTTTTCCTTCCGGGGTAGGTAGAGAAGGAGGTAGGACACGGCGGTATTTCCGTCCAATTGAGCATTCCGACTGGGGAAGTACCTCCGCTCTACAGAATACAGCGGTCATAATAACTTCGTGTTGTGTTCCCAGCGGTGAGTAGGGTAGCCAGAACGCACTGGAGAGTTTGTGCTGTCAGTGGAAAGAATTGCCCTGCTTTGTCTTCTACACTACCGGCACAGAAACTCCTTTTTTTTTTTATACCACTTAGTTGGCAGACAAGCACACGGCCCACCTGATGGAAAGTAGTTACCGTGGCCTATGGACGTCTGTAACACCAGAGGAGTCACAGTCGCGCTGCCAACCCTGTAAGTACAGAGTTTCTGTGCCGTCAGTAGAAGACAAATCAGGACAAGCCTTTAGTCTTCCCACTGACGGCACAAATTCTCCAGTGAGCTCTGGCTACCCTACTCACCGCTGGGAACACAACACGAAGTTATTATAACCGCGGTATTCTGTAGGGCGGAGGTACTTCCCCAGTCGGACTGCTCAATCGGGCGGATATACCGCCGTGTCCTACCTTCTCCTCCTCTGGTGTTACACACGTCCATTGGCCACGTATCCACTTTCCATCAGGTGGGCCGTGTGCTTGTCTGCCACCTAAGTGGTATAAAAAACAGACAACAGCACGCCTGTAGTCACTTCATGAGCTCCGTCTACTGTAATATCAGTCAGTGAATCGTTCAGCCCACCGCAGTACACTGTTGGACATAGACCTTTCCCAATGTCAGTAATACTTGCATTTCATATAAACCTAACGGTTTTGAGTACTATATACCTAGACTGATGATGAAAGGATTCTTTGTCGTCATTGTACTTTAGTTTAGCTGACTATAGCAATCGATGAGTTGATTCACTGCCACACATGCGCGATTCATGCTCAGCTTTTATTTCATACTAATTTCTAAGACATACGACGATATCTAGACCCAAACTAAGCAAAGTTAATGAAAATAGGCAAGCTAAATGTCTAAATTCTGAATAAACTTTAACCTCCAATACAATGCAAATATTCATGCATGCAGGAATCGAACCTGCGACCTCTGACATAGCAGTCAAACGCTCTAACATAGGTCACCTTGCAATTATATTAGTTTCCCTAGCACTAACATAATTATACCCTACGTGTGGCCTACCATAAACTCTTATAGCAGGTCAGCTAACTAGCTGAGAATGAACCAGTGAACAGTCGCCATAATTCCTACCACGATCTCGGTGAAAAGCTGGCAAGTCTGCGAACTACGGTCAGAGGTCACGTGATTAACATTTCAGTAGCTTGGTGTGAAGCAATTATTGACTATTGAGTGATTTATAATAACGTAAGTCAGTAATTGATACATTGCAGTTCAGCCGAAAATGCTATCTATCAAGTAAAACTGCTCTGGAGTTATTCGCAAATCATAAAGCCCATCTGAAGAAAGTAAGAACCAGCAAAAAAAACATTTTAACAAAATATCGAGGCATCGATCGGTTAGTTTAACGAAATATACGAATTAAAAGTCATGTAGGTATATGTATTATATCTATAAACGCGACTATAAAAAAAAACTGTTCACGTTTCGCACCTGGAGTAAATATTTACTTTATCACTCTTCACTGTATTGAAGAAGAACTTGTTGCCAACTACCGGTGATAAGTCTAGACTGCGATAAACCAGAATTATTTATAATAAATGAGTAACTCTATGCTGAACTTTATCCAACGCACCTGTACCGCGGGAACGAATAAGCCCGCTTCACAAAGATCATGTTTGTCACACCCGTACATCCAAAAGATAACGCTCTAACTCGAGAAGCATACCAATCTCTTTCGGGTCCCAGTAATCCCAGTGGTATGTTTCGGGTCCCAGTTCTATCTGACCTAAAAATCGATTAATTGCAAATAGTATAGATTTAAAATTAACAACAAGACAGGACTTGCACTTCTACTTTATACGCAAAAATTGTATATGAAAATAAACCTGTAGAATCTTATTTAATTTTTCATGTATTATTTCAGCGAAATCGAGATCATGCGGCAAAGCAGAAGCTTAGGGTGGCCCGAGAGGAAGCCAAGCCGGGACAAATAACAGAACCACCGCCTGGTGAGTTAAGAGTCGCCATAGGACAATCGTGGCATTTTCGACCTCTTATCACATTAACGCCTTATTATGGAGGTACGTTGCGTACCTGTCTTTCACTATACGAGTTTTTTTATAAGACATATATAATGTGGGCTACAGACACCAATTTTGTTAGCAAAATATACAATTTCTTCTGTGTATCAGTCTTCAAAATCGGGTATGTAGCCAATGTCGCTGGCCAACGTCGCCGCTGCGTTTGTCCCACGAAGTCAACGTGACGTCGTACACTGACGTTTAGAAAATATTCGCCCTCGTGGATGTCAATTAACGCGATTTTTGGTCCCACATCGCGATCACCAAACCAAAAATCGATAACGCGATTTTTTGTTCCTCGGAGTTTGGGTCCAAACAGATAAACAAAAGACAAAAATGCAACTGCATCGTTAATTTTAACATAACCCGATATTTTTCTTTAAATATTTCTAATGACTTTACAATGATATATTATAGTAAACATGGCAAAATACTTCTAGTAATATACTTTTCTGGCTCATGCCAGCCAAATTCATGCCGCGAATGGCGGCGCGCGTGCCATACAACGAAAGCATGCACTTCTGTAAGTGCACTTCGAACAGACTACCAGTAGCGGCAGTAGCAGAGGATTTAAAATGCCCCAGAATCACGGGTAATCATTGAATGCTTATTAATAACCCACGAATAAATCTTGATTGATTATATTATTAACAATTCTTGAACGAGTTTGTTGAACTTTGGCGTCGTGTTTGTTCTATTTAGTTGTTATGTTATATGTTTATGTTATTTGTTTAATTAGATTTGTGTAGATTCATAAACAAACATGTAAGATAAAGTGTTGAGGTTATTACCTACATACATTTAAATGCTGCCTATCCCTTAAGAGGTAGGCAGTGGTGTAGGTATTAACGCCAATAAGTTTCTAGGTAGGTACGGTGCAACATTTATCATGGCAACAAGTAAGTAAGTCTTTGTTGTAATAGACCGATGGATAGTTAATCATTATAAATTGCATTATTATAGCATCGAATGCAACCGGGCACATCGTTTTGAAGACTAATGACAAATCAGAGCTTAGGTGTATTCAGGAATATTTTAGAAGATTTGACGAACATTTTTGATTAGATCATATCTATAGGTATTACTTATTATATAATTGTAAAGTAGCTGTGATCGTATATTGGAGATATTAAAAAAAATACTTGGGTTATATTATGTTATATTATGAATAGCCCTGGCCTCCCTTACCTTTTTCTTTTTTCTTCATAATTTCATGGGTTTTATAATTTTTTTTATATCAATAATAATAATATTATATTATAATATACAATTATTTACAAATTATAATTTTTACGCATATATCCCGTATATTATTTTACACATTTTCCGTATGGAGACGCAGAAAGAATACAAGCATCACGACCCCATCTCATCTGAAGGGTGACGTAAGAGGCTACTAACGAAAAATACGCAGACGATATCACAGTAAGAGAAGTAAAACTCGAAATAAAACCCTGTAATAATTCATATGGCGGAAAAGCGTGAAAGCATGAAAGCGTGATAACCAAAGCCTCCCAACATTAGGAGAAGTCATGTCCAGCAGTGACTGTGATAGGCTATTACATATAAATTACATCTGTCTATTATTAGGTATAGGTAATACATAATAATTCTTTTTTTTTTCAGCCAAATACTTTCCCGGTGAATGTAAACTTCACTCATGCGGTATAGAGGCGGCTTGCGTGCAGTACAACAGCAGTATGCACACTTGTTTGTGCACGTCGAATGGACTGCCAGTCACAGAGGATTTGAATTGCCCAAGAAGCACAGGTAAATGGCACTGAACATTTGTTCATGGTTAATCACATTAGTAGTGTTGGTTCCCGGTGGCGTAAAACAACCCTATCTCTTCCCGTGGGTGTTGTAGAAAGCTACAAAGGGATAGGTCTGTTCTCAGTGCATGATAAGGATAGGTGTCAAAATATATAAGATAATAAACTACAGAAAAAAAAACAACAGAAAAATACCTTATTTTCTGTAGTTAAAATACATTATTTAATTTGCTCATTAAATTAAGAATGGTAAAAGAGCGGTAAATGTTAAGTCTGTTCTTATTTTATCGTGTTTATTTATTTTTTAGCATCCACCCAACCTTTATTAGTAAGTGTATTAATAGTAATAAATTATTTAACACAAGTTTCTTTGTAAATTTTGATGTTTGGTAAAATATAATTTAAATTTGACCAATCAGTCTCATACCCAATCCATTTATCTGAATCCTGTAACGCGTTTCAAATTCGAAATTCAAAATGTATTTATGCGTCACCCAGGACAGTCACATACTTTTATAAACAAAAAATCAAATAGGTTGTAATAAGTATACATTAAACTGGGGTTACTTTGTGACAAATGAGCAACTTGGGGACAGTTTAAAAAGTTATTTTTTTAATAATAAACAATAATAATAATTAAAGGCACTTTCTTCAGAAGTGAAAAGGCTATTCCTGTCCTTCTCCAAAAAATCTATATTTTAAAATGTTCCAAAGTTACCCAATTGTCCAGCAGTCACAAAGTATTACTAGCAGTGTATTGATTGATTGATTGAACAGTTAACGGTAGGTACGGTAGGTAGGAAGACCTCATCGGTAGATCCCACTGTTCACTGATCCCACAAAATATAACAGAAAATCTTTTTTTTTTCAGTCCCCGTGACGCTAAAGCCCATCTACAATGTGATCCCACCAAGCACGTTGAACACGTCAGCTGACACGAAATACGCAGCATCACCACCCACAGCGCAAGTAAGACTATCCATCATAATTATAAACCCTTATATTATCGTCGTTATCGTCTTATCACTCTGACTACTCACTAGTTTGCGTTTATTATTAAAATAATATTAGCTTAAGATAATGTTAATGCATCGTTTAGTGGGTACTGGTTTTGAATAGACATTCTTGTTCATATTAGAGGGTGCTGTATCGGTCTGCGTCAAGGTGCTAGATGCTGTATTAAAATTTATACCTTAATAATCATCTAGTATATTAGTATATAATATTAGGATATTAGTATATAGTATTATTGCCGCGTGGTTTCCAGCAGAGTACAATTAGGGCCACCTCATCTCTTTACCATGCGGTGTCGTACAATGCGACTAAGGGATAGGGCTGTTTAACATCAGACAGATATTACAGTCCAGACTCAGCCTCAGATGCATAGCTCGAGTCAACAATAGTGCCCGGAATAATAAAAATAAAAAAAGGCTCACCCCTTATTACGTGGGACCGAATACAATCATTGGTGAAACGTGGTTGTTAATTCACCTCTACCTAACCCTCCAGGGATAAAGGCGTGATTATATATATGTATTATCTAGTAAACCATTAAATCCAGTTAGTGAAGTAGTATATACCTAAACCAGAGGAGATTATGCAGATAGACTTAACTCTATCTGCATAATCTCTATTCTCTGCAGTCTACTAATTACGCAGAAGAGAATTTTTTTTTTTATATAGGCCACGTCAATTAGACTTCGCCTTGCCTGATGGTAAGCTGAAGGCAAAGTCCCAGAAAAGAGGGTCACCATTACTTACACATACCGTGTGACAATGGTGACACTCAGCTTGACGGCCTCATCATATGCTTTTTCACGCCCCGCTTAAAGGACCCGGGACTGTAGGAAGAAGGAAACACGTGAGCTGGTAATGAATTCCAGGCCTTAATGGTGCGACAGAGGAAAGAGTCACTGAACCGCTTGGTTCTTGATCGGATGTTCTGCACCGTGTGCGGATGACATCTAAGACCTGCACGTGTTGTCCTGTGTAGGAAAGGGGAGGGTGGGATTAAGAATTGTGGCACAGTAAAAATGTTTAAATAATACTGTAAAACACAAAGATCGCGCAAAATAATAGAACAAAGAGAAAGTTTATCATTGATAGTATTGATTTTGAAAACATACTGAAATAAGTGAGATAGAAAATGAAATCAGTGTTTTTCCATAACTGATAAATATTCATGATAGGTCAGCCGAGATAACGTTAGGCGATGTCACCCGAAATTGTGAGAGTATCTGATACACAATATTTTATGTTGTCTATTCAACATAACAACGCCATTACTCGTGTTTTATTTTTTAGATAACACATTACCTCTGAACTCAATTTATCATTATTTTTTTACCGATTCTCTAAAGAAAGATGCTCTAAATTTGTTTGTACTGTTGACGCGTATGTTATGCGATTATTCTCACATTGAAACCAATTTGATTAAGTAGTAGGTACAACAAAGAGTCGTACATCCCCAGTTGCTACTATTGAATTACGAGCATGATTCACAATTAGCTTTTCTTCCAGTAAGAACTCAGTTTCAAACAATGTTCTGTTTTCCTTTCCTCTCCTCAAAGGAATTGCAAAAAATATGTCCGTTATGCTTCCACACTTAAGCCACTTAATCGATTATGATAAAATTTAAAGAAAGGATATGGATAGGATAGGGGGCTGTGTGGTCGCGATAAACAACAATACGGTTAAAGCCGTTAGCAACAGCTAGTTTTTCATAGGTGTTAAAACTTAAGATGCCCGTCAGATCACATTTTTAACGCTCTCCATTACAGTACGAATTATATGCGTTGAATACGATATTTTTTAACAATTCCTAATAAGATCGTTCAATGTCAATTTTACTTTTTGAAAGTAGGTAATAGTAAAGGTAAACAACTGGGATTCACTGCTAAACAATTGTGTTGTGACTAGTCAAATTATTTATTTTTTACTTTACGTTAAAACTGTAAGTTATAAAGTAACTTATACGAAACAAATTATTGTGACGTCATAATACTCAATAGTCAAATCATTTACGATTATAGATAAGGTGAATAGTAAAAAATTAAAAAGAATGACAAAATAAGAAATGACGCAATTTTTACCGCTCTTTTACCATTCTTAATTTAATAAGTTCAATTAAATAATTTATTTTAACTACAAGAAAATACGCCATTGCTAATAAAATTACCTATTATTTTTCTAGGTGTCCAAGTCATTGACTTCCGCAAGGGGTGAATTTTACGCAGAGTCTGCGTCGACAAACGGTTCCGTGGTAATGGAATCTGGGATGAACGCCGGTATGAGCACCTTGATAATAGGCACGGTGTTTGGTGCCTTAGTATTAGTCATTGTGGTATTCATAGCAGCTATATTTCTCAAAAAACGGATGTGTCGCATAGATGGAAAACAGCAGCCAGTAAGTATTAGTAGATACGTATTTTTTACTTTTAATCATCTTGAAATAATGAACGTTATAAAATACTATGTTTTCTTGCGGTAGCCTAGTGGTATGGGTAATGGACTGCTGAGACGAGGTCTCGGGTTCGATTCCAGGTTTTACCATGGCACACACCAATGGCTTTTCGATGCTTTTCGAAGTTATGTGTGTATTTATCGCAAGTTTATAAGTGCCCGACTAATGGCAATAGGCTCGCCACATTGGGACCTAAACATAAACTGGCGGAATGTGGGGGCTAGCACCTCTGCTTCTAGTTTTGTTCACTGTGTTATATAACTAGGTACCATGCAATGGCATTTATTCCAATTTTAAAATCATCAATACATTGTTACAGCGTGTTCGACCAGGAGAACCTCTATTAGCTGAAAGGTATATAACCAACCCTCAATATGGTGTATACGGAGCGAGCAATGTGCTGCCTGTGCCTGGCACCCCTGGAGGGGATGATACCAACAAGTCACAGGTGCTACTCCTAGATCGGAACACACTCACATTCCTTGAAGAGGTCGGGGAAGGTTGCTTCGGTAAAGTACACAAAGGTTAGTGTAAGGTTTGGACACGTAAACTGATAAATATACAAACGTCGGTACCCCCAGGACAGGCTTGCCTAGTGTGGGGCCACAGTGTAAAGCACAATGCGGTAAATTAATTGGCAATAAACTATTTTTTATTTATTTATTTATTATTATTAGTGGTTAAGGAATCGACCTTATGATCGAGAGGTCCCGGGATCGAATCCTGGCCATTACACTACCGATTTGAACCCACTCCTAACACAAGTAATTTAGCTTAGCTGGAGGGGTTAAAGGGAATATTAGTAATTGTCTATATAGAGGGTCTCTGTAAAAAAGCGATAAAACTTTACACGCTTCAGAGGTTTTTTTTTTTTTTTTACATGCGCAAAATCCCCACGGATACCTCCCCACCGGAGCCGGTGGAGGAGGTTATGTCGGACTCGAACCGACTAAAACGCACGCCGCCTGTGGGTCGTTTTGGTTGCCGAAGGTGAGGTTGACAGGCATATCCCTCGCAACACGCTTCAGAGGTTGGAGCTATGTTGATCAAAGTCTAAAAATGACAATTGTTGTTTCAGGGCTACTAAGAACTACGACTGAAGAACTGGTGGTAGCTATCAAAGTATTAAAAGAAAGTGCAGGACGCACTGCCACAGAAGACTTTGTTAGAGAGGTTTCCATCATGTCAGCTTTTCGACATGCAAATATTCTTGCACTTGTTGGCGTTGTGTATAGAGGTAATTTTAATGGTAATTTTAGTATGTGCCCATGTGACACTGTCTTGTAATCTCTCTTACGTAAATAATTTTTGTTTTCAGACGATATCAATGCAAGTCCCTGGATGGTGTTTGAGTACATGGAGTGGGGAGACTTAGCAGGTGTCCTAAGAGGATCTCGTGGCGGTGGAAGGCCAGGACCACCTTTAGACGAACCTGCGCTTCTTCATGTAGCGTTACAAATAGCCCGTGGAATGCAATATCTTGCTTCTCGAAGATTTGTTCATCGCGACCTTGCAGCTAGAAATTGTCTAGTCGGAGCAAACCTAACAGTGAAAATTGCTGATTTCGGAATGTCCCGAGACGTCTACACGTGCGATTATTACAAAATGGCTGGTGAACGTCCTATGCCAGTAAGGTGGATGTCACCTGAAAGTATAGTTTATGCAAGGTTTACCCACGAGTCAGACGTGTGGTCCTACGGTGTGGTTCTATGGGAGATTTACAGTAGAGGAAAACAACCCTTTTATGGCCATAATAACGACAGCGCTACAAAGTTAATTTTACGAGGAATTTTACTAGTTCCTCCGGAAGATTGTCCTCGATTTGCATTCGATTTGATGCGCGCCTGCTGGAAAACTGAGCCTTCTGAAAGGATAGCATTCGATGAAATTTGTAGGAAATTGGAGCTGGCAGCGACAGGAGATGGAAAATCTCTGCAAATACGTTTACCGCGACCACCTCCGCCACCTCAAGATTCAACCGGTTATTTGATTCCGAAAGAACAAGCACCGGTTGATTATTTAAAGCTGTCATTGCCTATGCCGGAAGATGACACAGAAGCTGCTTCAGACTCTAGTGAGGAGGATGACGATGAGGAGTTTACTTGACATTCATCGATGGTGTCAGCTTCACAGTACGTGCAATGCACCTCGCCCTTCGCTGTTTCCAGAACAGGGTCTAACCTGCACATTCCGTTCACAGAACAGCGTTTTCTTGCACTCGGTAATGGGAGATGATGCTGTTCTGTGTTAGTTTACGATGAACGTGTGAATGAGACTCTCAGCCAGGAATGTAACTTAAATGATGTCGGGTCAATACTCATTTACCATAGTGTGATATTTTCCATAATAATGAATATATAAATAAGGGACGCATGAAACATTGAAGTAGTTGTATAAATAATTTTGATATTTAAAATGTGTGTTAAGCAGGTATTTATGATTACTTAAGTGATTACCTAATGTGTGCCATATGCCAAAAATTAAAGTACATATAACTTAAATTAGTATAAAATTATATTTATAATTATTGTTTATAGAATATCATCAAATTACAATTTTTAAATCAATCTTATCAAATAAAAACAAAATGAAGACTCTATTGTAGTACTAGTGAACAAAATCTTCATCCAAAGTTTTAAGTATGACTGAAAATTGAGTTTGTTGATAATATTGTGGATAGGAATATTGTGTTTTTAATTAATGTGTATAAAATCATACAAATATACGTGAAGTTTATTTACGAATAGTTATAGTTTACCCTAGTCCTAGGATATATATACCTACTGCTATCACAGAATAGATATGCTAAGGTATTGTAGAGTCGTCATGAGCACCTTTTGATATACTTCTATTGTAATGTTTATAATAACGTTCTTATTACTATAAAGCTCAATGGCAAATCACAACGAATTTTATACTTACTTACCTACACTGTACATTCATATAATCACGCCTATATCCCCGGAGGGTTAGGCAGACAGAGAAATTAACACCCACATATCACCAATCATTGAATTTCAGTCCCACGTAATAGGGGGTGAGCCTATTGCCGTCTTCCGGGCACTATTGTTGACTCGAGCAATGCATCTAAAGCTGAGTCTCGGTTGTATATATCTGTCTGGTGTTAAACTGCCTATACAGATCTTTAGCTAATACGATTGATAGATAAATTCAATCCTTTTGAGGACCACTTCGTGCCAGATCAAACTTTTTCTGATACGCCTGATGCTTTGGTAATAAAATACTAGGTAGTTTCGCTCTGCGGATAAAAAAAAAGATAAAATGTTTCTATAGGTAAATAATTAACTGTGCTATATTTCAGGGTGATCGGTCAAAAGGTTGTAGACTTCATTAACTTTTTACCACAGTTTTTAGTATTACGTAAGGCTCACGCAACCATTATACCAATATATAGGTACACAGATAATATAATATATAAAGAAAAACTACCCTACAAAACTAAATATTAAACTTTTTTAAATGTACCTATTTAATAAGTGACTGATTCTATTTTACACAATTTTACTCAACCAAATTATTGTTACGGATGACTTATAAAGTCCTAAACTAGACAGACTACTATTAAAATGTGTGTAACTAAGATCAAATAAATTTAAGTGTACATATTCACCCTATAATGCATTTTTTTAGAGAATTACTAATATTTAGGTAGGTAACTAATGAAAGAAAATAAAACTACAATTTATTGAAGAACAAAAAGGTACATTCGCCGTTATGGAATTAATAAGGAACTACATTATGTGTAGGTGCATGTTCACGCGCACCTTGCGTGCTGTTACGTGAAAACTAAAATACAATATGTAGGTTGGATAGGGAGTTCACCTGGCTCAAAACAACATAAAAAACTGTTGGTTAGGTATACTTATTGAAGAAGGAAAACTCGAAATAAAACCCTGTACCAACCCGTTTGACCAGTGTGGAAACAGTAGGCTAAAGCCTCCCAAAATTGGGAGAGGCCTATGTCCAGCTGGACTGCGATAGGCTTATTGATTGATTGAGGTACCTACCTATAACTACCATACCAGCTCTGAATAGGGACATACTGGAGCCTAAGGGTCTACCTATGTAACGATATTATTCTGATGCTTAGGTAGGTAGGTGCCTGCATATCTGCTTGTGAAGATGGATTAATGTTTGAAGAAGACAACAAAATATATTTTATTTTCCCTAAAAATATGTAAAATAATAATAATAAATAAATAATAAATAAATAATAAATAAATATTCTACAACATTCTACACAACGCTATCTAGATTCATGGTAAGCATAGCTTAACTAGCTTGTGTTATGGAATCTAGAATACGGATAAACATACTTAAATACTTTTTTTTTTAAATAAATAAAAATATATGAAATTTAAACCCCTTATCTAGAGCCCAAAACAATAAAATGTAGATTCTAAAATGAGATTTCACGCAGATTTTACAGCGTAACGACGCGACGTAGCGGCAGAGCGTTCAACTGCTACGCAAGGGATGCAAGTTCGATTCCTGCTATGTGCAAATATTTGCATGCATACATACGTGTAGACTGTTAATACTGTTGATTGACGACGCTTGGTGGAACCTACTACACATATTAAATAAGACACTTCGTACTTTTCCACTATATTTTATTTTTCACCTGACCAGTTTCGCCTCAAGGCATTCTCAAAGGTTTGTATTGGCGGTTATACATATAACCGCCAATCTCAACGATTTACCAAGTGTCTTATTCAATATGAATAATATTCATTGTATTTGCATTGATCTAGTTTAAAGACTGGGTATTTCTATGTATGTATTTACAAAAAAACTAAGTATGTTGTTCCGCATTTTAGATTGAAAGAAAGAAAGAAACCATTTTTTTAGAAGATTGGATTCCATAACACAAGCTAGTTAAGCTATGCATGTACTTTGCGTCTAGACAGCGCTTTGTAGAATATCGCAGAATTTTATAATTCTTATTTATTTACGAAAACAGATTGAATTAAAATTTCAGAACGAATCAAAATATCACTGATACTTAAACTCATGATTATGTTTTCTTTCTAATTGAATTTGTAATCACGCGTTTTGAAAACTGCGTTTTTTAAGTGTTTCCTAAGATTATAGTATCCAAAATGTATTCAATGATATGTATTTAGGTACCTATAAAAAAGTTGAATTTCTCTGTACTGTACTACCTACAAACATTCTTACCAACTCTAACCGCTGGTACTACTGTTAATTTAATTAAAACTATTGTGCAATTTTATTGTTTCTTAAAAACTGAAATAATATCTAGTAGATATGCCTACCGCATTGCTATCTGGAATCTGTTACAATAAATGTTTCAAATTAAATAAAGTATACAACTTGTACCTATATATTTTATTTCGATTAAGTATCTGTACTTTTACTACAATACATGAATACAACCCTATTTCTTATACTGTGCGTAGATACAATATCTAGTTAACAAGGAAGCTAAAAGCATTATTAAAGAAATCGGACAGAGGGTCATTGAGGCGTCACCGCCTCGATGACCCAAAGGCTGGCCATCGCCATCCAACGTGGCAACGCAGGAAGTGTTATGGGCACTTTTACACCGGGAGCGATCAGGGGCGGGTTGTTTGATTTTGATCTGTAGGGTAGCACGGGGACAATTGTACCATTATAGGTTCAATGTTAATTTCTGAATTCATCATGCATATTTTGAGTACATTATCTGTACCTATTGACGCCTAAGTTACTTGGCTATAACTCTGTACCATAGTTAGACCTGTTTAAACAACATATACACATATATTTTACTTTTAAACTGAAAAGGTGGATTGGTACAAACGTCCTCGATACTGTCAGTTGTACCGATAATTGTTATAAAATAAAACTTAGTCTTTTAATTAGAAAAATCAACTAGCTTTAATGGATGTATCACAGCATGATAGTGTTTTATCTAACGAATATCACATATTCCTTAATTTCTTAAATGTAAGCAAAAACAGGAAAAAATTAAAACATAACTTTCGTCTTTTTTGCGCCGAAATATCGGAAACTCAGAACAATACAACATGGTAAATTGTCTTAATTTATCACATACAAAATAATTCTTACTTACTACTTTCGTCTTATAAAATAATAAAATAAGTGCTTCCTATCACAAACATAGATTCTTTAGGTCTAGTAAATTACATATTTATAGATATAATACTTACATATTATTGTTAAAAATAAGTAAAATTTCTAATCAATATTTTGTATGTCCAAGCTCTGGCAATAAGTACATCTGTGGTACAACCATCCCTTGTTACAATTGTCCCCGACTACTTAAATAATAAACATAACATAAACTCACGCCTATATCCCCGAAGGGGTAGGCAGAGGTGCTAGCACCCACATTTCGCCAGTTTATGTTTAGGTCCCAATGTAATAGGTGGCGAGCCTATTGCCATTAACCGGGCACTTGTCTTATAAACCTGCGATAAATAGACACATAACTTCGAGAAGCATCGAAAAGTCATTGGTGTGTGCCAATAAATAATAAATAGGTAATAATTTAAATAATAATCATCTATAAATATAAAACCAAAAGAAAATCATTCTCGTTTTACTATAACATGCGTGAATTACTTAAATAATCAGAAAGTATTTTTCATGTAGTATACAGTCTTACGGGTTCTTATCAGTTTTATAACATGAATAAGTAATATTCTTTCAAGAAAGTACCGAATATTTTTGATGACACATTGTATACTTTTTGACACATTGTGAATCAGAATAAAACAAAAATAATCATTTGTTTCATTCTGATTCACAATTTATGACAAATCTAACTATTTTCCTGGGGTGTGCAGGCTTCGTTACCCATTGCTCGTTGGGTCTGCTAGCACTAAACACACTGGAAATTGAATGTAAATATGTAAAAACAATATTTTAGTAATCAACTAACTTAGAAATAATAGTGATATATATAGTATTTAACCAACGCTGTAAATGTGTGCTATTTATCAGCCTAAAAATATATAGGTACTACAATGATGGGGTCAATTCTACCACGGGGGTAATTGTAACAGTACAAATGTACCTACCTACCCAAAAAAGTGCTACAAATGTCCCCATAACGGCGTCAATAAAGGTAAAAATCTCTAGATAATAAACTAGAAACAGCACAACTGCGATCGCAATACAAAAGTTATAATTGTAAGAAACTTTTAAACTGACTCTGAATGAAAAATATTACTTTGATTTTCTGTTATAAGGAATAATAGTTAATCGAAAAAACTACTTTGACTGCACGGAGCTGCGCTCGCCCTTCTGAAGATTACTTGGAATGCATCATAGAAAGCGCATGAGGCGTGGGGTCTGGTATGGGAGTGCATGTGGCTTAGTTGCAGTAATATTGACGATGGTACTACGAGCTGCGGTATCCCGGTCGGTACAATTGTACCCACTCTACTCTACATGGACTAAGCATTGCTTATTGTACAATTTTGACACTTTGTACATTTATTTAATTCAATAAAACTTTTTAAGAATCATAGTCAATATTTTTTATTTTATATGTTAGCAAAAATGAATATTAGACTCACAACAATTTGCTAATGAGTTTTTAAAAGGCGACATACACACTACGCGGCGAAAGCGACTAAAACTAAAACTAGGTGAGTACGACCTCAGGATTTTTATCACGCAGCTGGGGATCTGTTTACTTCTTTCTTCTCTTCATTATTTGGCTGCTGTCTGACCCCCAATTACGAGAGGAAACCCTGAGACAAAGCCGGATGAGGCTTCAGTCAGCAGGTGAGGTTTGCAGGTGATGTTGATTTGGCCCAAAGGTCTTTGTAGGTACTCTACCACCCGATATTAGATTTAGATAATATCGATTTCAACTGTCTTAGTAGGTAGATGAGCAAAATCCCACCAAAAAAAAAACCTAATACGAAGACGAATCAAAATTATTGTTTTATATGTGTAGTACACGTACAATATTATTTCGCCTCGTCTGATGGTAAGCTGAGGGCAGTTAGGGCGAAAGTGGGTTACCATTAGGGACAATGCTAGCACTGTAAAAAATCATCAGATCTCATGGAGATTCTAACTCTACATGCCACCTAACACTTTCTTTCTAGCTCCCATTACAAGGTAGATAATATAGCGTAGGTATATCACCAAGTAATTCTAGTCAGGAGTTGTAGAGACTCGACAAATCTTATCACCCGAAGTTGTAATTAGGTAGAGTTATTTATGTACCTACACTGATTTCATACACCAAAAGAATAAAGTGGATATACCTTAAAATCTCGAGATTAAGCCGGATACAGCAGAAAATCTTGTGATTTATTAATTGATTATGATTCTTTGTAACATACCATGGTCCCAATTTCCAACTGTTCATATGGTTGCATTGGCATTTTAAACATTTTTTCTAAAGATGAACTGCTATTGCTACAATATTAAACTACCTAGTGACACTTTATTGAGAAAAAAATACCTAAATCTGTTTTTAAAATAAAGTACAAGGGATGCAATGCAAGATTGTTGATAAAAGAAGTATAACTTTCAGTTGACGAAACTATGGATTTATTAGGAAGAGCTGATAAGCATGTGTTGCTGAGACCAATCTAGTAGGTGCCACCGGCCTTAATTAGTGGTATGGAAAATCCTAGACATTGTAAATGGAACAGCAATTTCAAAATATATTCAAGATTCTATAAAAAACATATGTGGAAGTTGTTAGTAGATAATGTTGGAATGTTATGTACAGACATGCGGTGTGGCATACATGATATCAGCTGGTAGAAGGTAAAAATCAACAATCACGTGCTTAGCCTATGCTCTATATCTTGATGCAGAGTACATTAGAAAAGAGAACCCTAAGGTTCTGTCTACACTGAACCGTGCCGTGTCAGGGCCGTGGCAGGAAAGTGGCCGTAGCATCCGTCTGTACCCCGGCAGGGTCTTTATGTATATCTTTATGTATCAGTGACGTGACAGTGCCGCTTACACAAAAGATACGTACTTCATTAGTTTTCACTAAGATTTTACTAATTTTATATATTTAATCGTCTATATCTAGTATGCACATAGTCAATAAAGTCTAAAATAGCTTACTCCTATTTCTTACCATGATCTTCACCTACCAATATAAGAAACAACAAAAAGTCAACAAACTGCAGGGAAAAATAGTTTTAGGACAACAATATTACAAATTATTATTTATTTGTAATATTTCTATCCTTACGAGATTGTCCATTAGAAATTCTGGGAAGATCCATATTAATATCAACATTTCGATGCCAGTACCTATTTATATAACTTTACTTAATTCCGACCTTAGTCAAAATGCGTAGCCTGGCCGTTTCATAAGTAATGTAGACATTCCTACGGGCTTAAGAACAGGAAGAAATGTAATTTAAGAGGTGTTAATTTTAGAGTAAGGAATGAGTTTTTGATGTAAGGAAGATTTTAGGATATTATCAAAGCTTATATTCTAAGCCAGGAATAAATTTGATATCCAGGTTAGATATTTGGGGCTTTAATCACTGATATAATATTAATTATTATCTTTATTGTACGCCAATTACCGCAAAATTTAATGTCTAGATGTAGTTGTAACGATGAAAAAAAGATGTTAATGACTTATCTTGAAAATAATAAAATTATAATATTGTAGAGTAAAGTTTGATTAATCCTTATAGTGTAACCCATTGGTGCTTTTACCTTATTTTATAAAAAATATTTTAGTATATTAAACAAATTTGGATTAAAACTGTTAAACAGGGCAAAACTTTTATTTGAAAAATATAATTGTGTGAATTTGTGGGGAATGAATTAAAAAGCGGGGATGTCACAATACTGATCATGATGGGAATCGTAAATTTTTTGATGGCAGCCCTGCTGTCGACTGCTGTCATAGCTGTCATGTCATATCGTTCTAATAGCTAATAGCAGCTAATAGCTTCGCCTTCGTTCTTGTCATGTTCTTGTACTTCTCGTTGCGGTTTTCGGCTATAATAAACGAATGTGAAGTGATTGATTTTTTTCAAAATGTAAACACCCATTTTCGTTAGAGAATAAATGTGATTACTATAAGCTTTTGTGTAAAATAGTTTTTTCAATATGCCTCCAGTTAATTCTAAAGTGAAAAAGAATGGTGCAGAATACGAGGTAAATAATGCAAGTTTGCATATACGGAGCTTTCTAAAGCAAACATGACAAATAATTTTATTTCTTATTTTATGTATGTACTGTGTGATTATTATAATAAATTGATATTTTTATTAAATTCGTAGAATATTCCTATTAGAAAATATGATTTTCTTTCTATTTGCATTAGAAAGATGCTAATTAAACAACAAAATGCAGATTCAAAACACACAATTAGGCTATTTCTAAAGAACATAATGCCTATGTGGTCAAAATTGGTTCAAATATATCTCTATAGACTTGGTTATTATTATGAATTATAATAATAATTCATTCCCATACTACTGTCATACCATATTGACATAACATTAGTGGTCTGATATTATAAACAAAATAGAATCTGCATTGAGTTGAATATAAACACCATATAAAATTTTGCTGAGCTATCATGTCTATAAATATAATTGTATTCTACCACCAAAGCACTTTTAGTGCTCCCAATATCTAACATTTTTTTATACCACTTAGGTGGCAGACTAGCACATGGCCCACCTGATGGAAAGTAGTTACCATGGCCTATGGACGTTTGTAACACCAGAGGAGTCACATGCATTGATATTATATTATCATCTACTATTCTTAAATAGAACCAACACATACATGTTACATTCATGCATATATCATTCACGAATACACACATACAAACACTCACTCATTATGAGGGCACCTAACACACAAATGTTGAATGTCTATTGTATTCTTGATATAATTAAATAATATTTTGTATAACAGTTGAAATGGACTATTAATATAAAGAAAATGTAACTAGTTACAGAACAATTAACTAAACACACACATGTACTTACCTAATAAACTACTATGTTATTATGTATTTGGATATGAAAAGAATTTGGTCTTCCGACACAGATATTTTTATACTTAAAAGTAGTCCTCAACAAATATTTTTTGTAAAAGTTTATTTATTATTATTATTATTATCGACACAGTAGATAGAATATATAAGTATATCAGAATTGTAGACTGTTGATAGGATATCTGATGCATATTATATAGGGTATGCATGCAACTGTCCCTTTTTATCTATCTAATTAATTGATCTTTTTCACAACTAATAAATTCTATCACAGTTCACTGTGGGTTCTTCCTATCAATTACTGTATGTGACGCTATGCAAGGCTGGATTTCACCAATGAATATGCAGTTTTAATTCAATGTGTAAACATCCATTCACAAACATGAAAGCTCAGTATATTTAAATGAGTTTCCACTGTGTAATCCCAGGCTTAGTGTTAAAATTACAAATAATAAGTTTAAATATTTACTATGTCCAGGGCCGTCTTTAAACTATTTGAGGCCCTGGGCACATTAGGATCATGGGGCCCCTAGGACCTTGAGAAAACACTATTTAGTTACAATAGATAAAGAAAGACAAACAAGGTTCTAAATTTATTTTTATTTAGTTACTAACTATAAAAAAATAGGAAATATAAAAAATAATCTACAAAAGTAACTCGCTTAACATAAAATCCTTAGATTAATTCTATGTTGATTGCAAAGGTACCCTTCTAAATTTAAGATGAGCAAAATCGTTAATCACATCTTCAAAATCTATGGTATTGAGAATATCACATTCTATGGACATCAGCGACAAACTAGTTAATCTCTCTTGAAGCATTGTACTTCTTAATTCATTTTTTATTCGTTTCAATTTGGAGAAGGAGCGTTCTCCGCTGCAGTTAGTTACCATCATACTTAAAAATATTCTCAATGCAATTTCTACGTTAGGAAATGTGTCTTCAATTTTGTTTTGCTTTAATAGATTATATACTTCCTGTACACTGTTAGATGCTTCATTTTCACTCTGAACATTTTTTAAGTGTTCTTTTAAATGTTGACATTCTATTTCTAACTCTTTTTCATTTACATCTTCGTGATAGATTTGAGAAAATTCTTTGCATCCTTGTCGTATCTCTTCGGAATTCAGAGTTTTTAAGTGAAAAAATAAACTAAAACGTTGACTGACGGTCTCATATGAACTTTGTCGCTGTTTTAGATGAACACTCAAGGTATCGATTATTGGGAGAAAGGTTTCTACGTTGAATCGCTCTTTTCCATTCAATTGGACTGATGGCGCAGAGCCATCAAAAAAAATCAGCCGTGAGCTTCTACGTCTTGTTCTTTGAGATAGATCTTTGTAGTCAGATTCTGGGTTATTTTCTTTGGCAGATGATTCGAAGTTATCAAATTTATCCCTGAGGTTAGTAATAAAATCATAAAGTGAAGTCAACAAATTGGTTGCAACGTCCAGTGTTATTGTTTCTTTCTGAAGATAATTACTTGTTTTGTCTATTCTTTCTAATATGGTGCTCCAGATTTCCGTCAGTATAATAAATTCTAGATTTCCCATTTTTCTAGACAGACTAAGGGCTTCGTCTCTTGTTTCTCGTGCCTTTTCAGTATCGTTTGCGATGGTGATTAAAGCTTCTAATATTCTTTTATAACCCCCATGCAAAGCACTTACTGCATCAGCTCGGGCTGACCATCTGGTTTGTGAAAGACTCTTAACAACTTTTTTTGAACCTAAATGTTCTGTTAATATATTCCATCTGTGGGTAGAGCCCGAAAAAAAGTTGTACACTTTCTGAACTATTTCAAAAAACTGTGATGCCTCCGGTACACACCCAGCAGCATGGACACCTACCAAGTTTAGTGAATGTCCTGCACATGGTATAAAGGTGGCAAATTCACATTTTTCCTTGATTCTTGTTTGTAGACCACTATACTTTCCCGACATATTTGAAGCATTGTCGTAGCTTTGTCCTCTGCAATCTTTTATGGGAATATCATGTATCTCTAAAAAATTTAAGATGGTCTCCGCTAAATACTTAGATTTATGCTCTTTAATAGGTATAAATTTCAAAAACCTTTCAACAGGAACACAGTCTTTTACGTATCGAATGATGAAAGTTAGCTGGTCAATATGAGACAGATCGGGCGTACTGTCAACGCTTATGGAAAAATATTTTGCTGATTTAACTTCATTTATAATTTTTTTTAGAACCTGTTTTCCCATTACTTCAATAAACTCATTACAGATATTTGCTGATAAATAAGAAATGTTACCCTTTCCAGGATTCCCAAATTTTTTTAAGTGATCTGCAAGAAATGGATCAAATTCACTCAATAATTCCACACAACCCAAATAATTTCCATTGTTTGGAGATCCTAGGATTTCATTGTCGCCGCGAAATGGAAGCCCTCTCGATGCCAAAAATTTTACAACAGCTACAATCCGTTTAAGTACGTTTCTCCAGTAATCCACTTCCTTTTGATGTTGAGATAATAACTCTATATCTACTCTACCAACCGCTTTACTTCGTGCCAGATAAGTCATCATAGATTGCTTATGCGCAGGGCTATTTTCATGTGTTAAAATTATGTGATTAATATGCTTCCAATCATTACATCCATTCCGAGAGCAAAGATTAACATCAGTTGGGTTAAATAAGCAGCATGAAAAACAAAATACAGAGCATTTGGAAGGCGAATACAGCAACCATTTTCTTTCGACGCTTTCATTGTTCTTTAATTTGCGAATAAATAATGCTTTGTTGAAATATCTCGTCACTAATTTATTACCATCTTTGTAGGTTCTGGATGCCTCGGAAAAGTCAGAATCTTTATTTTGAAAATATACTGGTCCCTTACGAATTAAAATTTCGCGATTTATTTCAACAAACTTTTCGTGAAAATAATCGGCGGGATCGTGCGATATTAATTCTTCTGTGTTGGAAAACTGCTGTTCAATTGACACAGTTGGAGTTGTCGGTTTTAGTGAAGTTACTGAAGTCGTTGCACTTTCGTCGTAGGAATAGTCGCTTTCTGATTCAATCTCTTTTTCAAAATTGGAACATGAAGGTTTAGAAATTCCCGCAATTTGTAATTGAGCTGAGTCATCATGTGGAACATTTATGAGTTGATTGCTACTTACAGAAGTTTCTCCAGTAGTAGTAGTAAAATATGATGTTAATTTTGGTAACTTTTCAATTACTTCTTTCTGATGTAGAGCTTTTTTCCTTTTTTCAGATCCACTAGGATATGACCGTTTCGACATTTTATATTATAATTCAGTATTTAATTAATTTTATAACGAAAATATTCGCTAACACAAAACAGACAAACGACGATTTAATCAAACAATACTATTTTTTTGTCAGAGCTCAAGCACAGTCAGTAACAAACTAACAACTACAAACAAAACAAACGCCACAACATCGCAGACAAATACTTGAAGGGAATTCCCGTTCGTCAAGTCAAACGACGATCGGGAGTCGGGAATTCCCCTTTTTTGTCTTTGGTATTACGAATGACGTTCGAATAGTTTTCTTAAAGACATAAACCACACCGCATCAAATAATTCTTCTTTTTTTAATTTAATAATTTTTCTTTTAATTGTATTCTTATACTTATATATGGGTATTTAAATTAACCTAAATATACTAATATCGGAAAAACTCATTTTTGAGAGAGAGTGGAGTACTTATACCCTGTTTATTTATTAGTTTGATCTTTCTTTTTGACGGATGTCAAATCTGAAATCGATATAACTTTGCAACGACGAACAATATTTTCTTATTTTAATAATATTAAAAATTGATAATAATCATAAGAATAGACACACAACATAAGAGTACCTGTTAAGGACTCAAGCATTTTCCGAAAGTCTTAAGTGGTTTTTATTGCTTCGAAGTAAAATTTAAATAGAAAAACTGAAAACAATGGTACCTACCCAATGTTTTTATGTCTAGTGCAATAAAATTGATTGACGAATGAATTTATTTATTTTGAATAATTTAAAACATACATACAGCCACATATTTAGCCAACACATTTTTTACACCAATAGATATTTTCTGTTTCCCATCACTGACCCATCTGTCAAAAAGTTCAAGCTATGTTGTACAAAGTATAGCTATCCGCATGCGGCAAACTAAAGCTAATATAATAAGCGTAGGTATTGTAGTAAGTCATTATCATCAGATTTTTCAAAATTAATGTTTTTCGGTAATACCTAAATATCGGTTATCATTTGGTAATCTGGCAGGAACTAGGGGGCCCCATTCGATCGCGGGGCCCTGGGCACGTGCCCATAGTGCCCAGTGGGGAAGAGGGGCCTGACTATGTCATGGGGAAATTTCCTTTCAATGTGCTGCAAATAGGACTTTGGAATAGCAGTTGTGTAAATTGCTCTATATAACTGCTGTTGTATAGACTACTGTACCTACTGAATAACATTTTATGGTTTATAATACTTATAAATCAGTTAATTAATGGTTTAATGTCAAAGAAAATATCTCTAAAAGTAAAGTCAGAATAATTTTAAACCAAAGTTAGAATACAAACAAACTGCACAATTATTTTGCATCAACATTATTGTTATACATAGTACAATCCTAATCAATTTCAAATAATATCATTAAAGTAAAAGAAGTATTATTACTGTATACTTTAAGTTAGTTGTTTCTCAAGGCTGGTCTTAATTGCATAAAAAATACAATTATTTTAATAGTTTCAGCTTGTTTTAAAGTGCTGTACATTTATGGACATACTTTTTTGATAAAAATAACAACATATGCATAATATTTAGTTTTTTAGTAAAAATAAAATATTATGGTAGATAAGTCAATAATTTTTTTAATGTTTATAAATAATGCAACAAGGACTGGATGCGATTCAATTGCATATTATGCAGTTGACGAGTCAGCCTAACAATAGTGAGGTTCCAGGTTTGACTCCTGACCATCACACTGTCAATGCGAACCCACTACTAACACAAGCAGTTAAGATTAGCTAGAGGGGTTAACGGATATGCTAGTAATTTCATTCACTGCTTAAAAATAATAAAAGGTCATTTTTGTTTCAGAATATCATCGCCATCAAATGCACAGCACTGGATTTTGAACAGTATATTCAAGATAATAAAACATTGTTGATGAATGATCCTCTCAGGGACATATTACTATATCCCACTGATGATGTTTCGGTAAGGCCTTCAGATGTAACAATAACAAGTCTTATTTAAGTAAAGCAAATAGCTAAATAATACCTATGTTGAGATGCAACACCTGTTTCAACAGAGGAACCAATCAGAATTAAATATTTGTTCAGTTGAAGGTTTTGTGACTGATATCTTCATTATGCTATGTTCTATGTTTTTATTCCACATTAAATTTCTTGTCAAAAGATTCTGTTAAGTTTACACATCAGTTGCTCTCATAAAAGCTGCATAAACTGAATGTAAAGACAGAGAAGAAGTATTAGACTGTAATACACTACACCAAGATGATGATCCTGAAATTATTTAGTAGTTAAGCTCTACATGAAATTAATTCTGTAATATAACTTTCCTTGTTCATAACTTTCTTCAAATTCTTGTTAAAAATTAACTGCATAACAACTTATCAATACACAAATCTATTCTTGATTCTAACATACACACAGATGGGCTAGGGCTAGTTTATAAAATGCAGGAAATATACCAATATACCTATCACATGATAAAACAAATTGTACAAAGTATTTATTTATTAGGTATTATACTTTATTGTACACCATTAATAAATATTATTACTAAAGTCCATAAAAAGTAAACATATGAGTAGTGACTTAGTGAGTTCCATGTTGCATACAACCAAAATGAATTATTCCTGCTTGGGAATTCCCTGATGCATTGGCATGTGACTAAGACATTTTCGTGACATAGGAAAAATGATGTTGACTAATGCATGCTGACTAAAATTGATTGCCTACATGTATACTGTTGTCACTTTTTAGAAGTAAATTTGCCTTACCTTTTAAAACCTACATAACTAGTTTGGATACCGAGGCACTCTCTCCTACTACTCGTTTGGATATATCTTTGATTTAGCCTCGATTTTTCTGTAGCGACCACCGCCTGACCCCATCCTCGAGAAGAAATCCTGCGCCAGACTCCGTCAATCAGTAGTTGTATTGAATTGCAATTGAGAAAAAGAAAGAAAAAGGGGCCCTTTTTTCTTCTCGGATACCCTCTGCCGACCAGCGGGGTTACCTGAGCCACAAACTTGTATTAGTAAACTACTTAACAACTTACTAGATTTTTCCAAACTTTTTGCTGATTTTTAAGTCATAATACAAAGGTTTTACTAGAAACTTTCCTTCATGGTCGGCAGCGCGAGTGTAACACCCCTGGTGTTGCATACGTCCATATGCCACGTTAACCACTTCCCATCAGGTGGACCGTGTGCTTGTCTGCCACCTAAGTGGTATAAAAAAAAACTTGTATACAGAGTGTTGTGCTGCCTCGTCGCTGGAGAACTGTTACCACCGCTGTTCCCGATGTGAAAACCGCGGCGTCCTGCCCCCTGCTCACCAGGCAGGCTCTTCTCAGTTATGCTTCCAGTTGGAACCTCATACATTATAAATTTAGTAACTACTCTGGAAGTTACCTCAACTTGCCCAGGTAAGGCATACTCAGTTTTTATACTAAACACATTACCGCCGCATAATATGCTATATTTTTTTCATACGAAACGGCTTCTAGCGTAAGACATAACAGAATCTAAGCAAAATCGCGTTCGCGTAAGGTATAAGGTAAGGCGACGAACAGGCGTGGATTTTTATGCCTAGGCCACGCCTTATGTAAATTAAAAGATGTGCCCATCAATACAGAATTAGGTATTTAGTAATACGACATTATATATATACAAAAAAAAACGCAAATATCTAGAGCACATTGCCTTAATAAATTGCGACGACAAATATAGAATATTTATGATGAATTGAAATCATTACATGATCAGTTTCAATTGCTTATCAAATTGGCATCTGAAACGAATGAAAGGCAGTTGCATGATATGTGTTAAAATGTAACAAATAGTATATGCTCAGCTCATTAGTAGTACAATTAGCATACTTTACATGGCCCTGAACAATGCATGGTCAACAAAAAACTGTGTTACATTTTCAAGGCCGGTTCATATCTGATCCATGATTCATATCCTCGCGTTGCACAACATGAATACGACCCTACATTGTAAAAAGTACATACATGGCTATCGTAATAATAGTTATTGTCACACCTCTTTAAAACAGTCCCATTACTTGGCAGTCACTCAAGTCTAAATGGCAAGTCGATGAACGACCTCCGGCCCCCATGAGCGCCGGCCTGGGGGTGACAGGTGGAGCCGCCTGTCACCCTGGCAGAAGCAGGCCGCGGCGGCGGCGCGACTGACGCGCCTCCCCGTTTTCCGGGAACGAGTTGGGGACTCTGTAGTCCCCCACACACCCGAGAAGGGCCAGATCGTGAGAGATGGCCCTGGGTCGGCCGGGGTGCGAGGGATATGCCTGTCAACCTCACCTTCGGCAACCAAAACGACCCACAGGCGGCGTGCGTTTTAGTCGGTTCGAGTCCGACATAACCTCTCCCACCGGCTCCGGTGGGGAGGTATCCGTGGGAATTTTGCGCACGTAAAAAAAAAGTCTAAATGGAAATAGGTATAACTTGATTTTCCGTTCGAATTTGGAATTGTCTGACTGAGGAATTATTATCTGTTCATTCCATACGAAAAAGTTCTGGCTTTTCTGCTGAGCATATTAGATGCCAGAACTCCTTGAGGTTGGAGATAGTCGTTTGGCTGTGCGCAAGTGATACTTTTCTCTGGTACCATTTATTTATTATAACAAGTGAATACTGGTAGGGCGCGCCGTAGTAGCGGCGGTAAGACCCATCATGGGGGAGTGGTTAGAGAGGCCACACGGCAGCCTCTCGTACCGTCTGACGCAGATGATCACCGAGCACGGGTGCTTCGGACAGTATCTGCGTCGGATGGAGAAAGAGCCAACGTCCGAGTGCCATCACTGCGATGCGAGTGAGGACTCGGGGCTGCACACGCTCATCTCGCGCGCTTCCCCATTTCCGGGGACGAGTTGGGGACTCTGTGGTCTCCACACCCGAGGAGAGGGCCAGATCGAGAGAGATGACCCTGGGTAGGCCGGGGTGCGAGGGATATGCCTGTTAACCTCACCTCCCGCAACCAAAAGCGACCCACAGACGTCGTGCGTTATAGTCGGTGGTCCCCACCACCGACTATAACGCACGACGTCTGTGGGTCTGTGGGTCGACGTCCGTGGGGATTTATCGCACGTAAAAAAAGTGTCTACTGGTAAGGGTACCGGTAACTGCTTAAATTGAGATGATTTATTTTTATACAGCATTCTTATAGCCAATACTTTTCGAATGGTCGTAGAGTTCAATGTGGAGACGACACTACCGGACAATGGGTACTGTCGTTTCATCGGACTGTGGACCAAAAACGTTTCAGCTAAGGGTTTTGTTTATAGGGTGACTAAGATCTGGAATAACTGTATGTGGAGCGCAGCGGGATAGTTTAAACCAGAAATTATATTATGTTCTATAATTATTATTTCGTACCTATTACAGTTTGCGCAGACATAACGCATTATCGGGCTTCGCCTTTGGGATAACATTTTCTTCCTCTTTGGGATAACATTTTCGCTCAACTGAACATCCCATAATTAGGCTAAAAATGTATTAAATGCAATTCCTAGTCGCAAGACGATTGTTATTTGATACTTTCTAAGTGCATTCAAAGATAGTAACAAGACGAAACATTGGATACGCATCTACACAAGTTTGCCTAAAAGAATCAGTCAATCTTGCACGATTTTGGTCACGAAAGTAACAGGTACATAAAAAACGGATTAAATAATATTATTTAAAAAACATAAACAAACAAAAATACGCGCAACTTTCCACAGAAGCTTTCACTGTGATTCAATTTAAATACTCTGTTCAACTTAACCATGTTTAGATAACTAGTGACCGTGATATTATTTAAATTTTTTGCATAATATACTCATGTTATTAATATTAAGTCTTTGTGTGTCGAGATTTTTTGCAAAACATTTAGATTGATAAGGTAGGCAGGGATTGGAAAAGGTTTCATCGTTTATAGTTTTATTTCGTATTTGTTAATTGAATAACAATAAAGTATGATTTGAGATTCACAACCTTTACTTTTTCTTCATTATATGGCATACGTCGGCCCTAATTCTTGCCTCTTCCCTTATGAGCCCCTGTATATGGGATGATATCCCTCTGGGTATCTTCCCATTTCGATGATGACGTCGACGTCGAGGCTTCGCCAACATTGATATCAAGGAGGGCTGTTGAGATGATTGAAATGTTGTAGTGTATGTGTGCAACTATTACGGCGGGCTGTATTTATCTACATGGCGCGAGAGCTCAAATGTCACTGGTTACGTAAGTATATGCGATGGTCATGACTGAAGAGCTCGAGGCACATCTTCCTCGTAATTAGGTAATTTGGCATCTCTCTTTCCATTTTACATATACATACCTATCTGCGTAATGTAGGTAGTAAATGTAAGGACTTCGTGTTGTGTTCCCAGCGGTGAGTAGGGTAGCCAGAGCTCACTGGAGCCACTGGAGAATTTGTGCTGTCAGTGGGAAGATTAAAGGCTTGTCCTGCTTTGTCTTCTACACTGCCAGCACAGAAACTCTGTACTTACAGGGTTGGCAGCGCGACTGTGACTCCTCTGGTGTTACAAACGCCCATAGGTCACGGTAACCACTTTCCATCAGGTGGGCCGTGTGCTTGTCTGCCACCTAAGGGTTATAAAAAAAATGTAGGTACCTACATTTTTTTTATAACCCTTAGGTGGCAGGCTCTCTCTCGCTGCGTCCTCAAAAATTGTGTGACCATAAGATTCCACGTCAATAACACCTAATAGATGAAAATAAGTCTGCTAATACCTAGGTATAACAATCTTAATTATAGCACAGTTTAGGCCATTTGACTCAAGGTTGTAAGACCATAAATTAATTTTACCGGGCACGGCAAGTTCTAGGTCATTAGTGAGGAATTTCCTGCATAGAAATACAAATACCTACACGAATTTATACTCGAGATAGCAAATATGTCCGAATTAAAATTATACGTCATCCGTCCAAATATACACCAGTTAACCATAAAATGAGATTATTTATATCCGCTGCTACTGATTGTGGCTTTATCCGCGTATCAGACTTCACAACAATAAGCTATTTAACGTGAATGTCCATATAAACCGTATAAAGTGTTCTTGTGTGGATTCTTAACGTAGTGAGAACACAATCCTCCTTACAACATTTCTATGGCATGCCTGTTTTTAAGTGTTTTGTAACTGTTACAAACTCGTATTACTAAATTAAGGTTGCGTCCTCTTTTAGTGTTTCGAAGAATTGACACGGCAACTAGATTCCTAACGCACTCATAATGTTATCATCAATTCCATTACCGTTATCTTTTCTTTGACAGGCCTTTGGAGAATAAATTTCCGGAGGAAGTATACAATATCGATGCAGAAAATGAGAGTGATAATGAATCACAGGCAGCAAAATTGGACCTCGGCACCAAAGAGGGGCATTTGCTCAAGGGACCCGAAATCGGCTCAGATAGGATATTCGGCAATCTTGCTTCAAAGTCGTTTAAGAAACGTTATTGCTCAATGGTTAGAGAAGCCGATGGCACCTACATATTGGAAGTATACAAAGATGAAAAGAAAACAGATACGAAGCTCACTATCGTTATGGATTTTTGTTCAGACGTTGTTAAGGTAATCTTGTAAAAGTATTAATAATAAAATATCTCGTATTTTAATATTTATTTGCTCAAAGGATTAACTAACAACGAATTTTGAACTGTTTGAAACAATCACTTTTTGTTGATTTATTGCAAAATGATTAATAGATCATTCACTCAATGATTATAAAATATATGTGACAAATAGGGCGTCGTCATCGATTTGGACTATCATCCTACCACCCCGTGACAATAACCCTCAATGGATTTGAATGGGGCTCTTAAAGGCTGCTCGGAAAAAACTCCTGTAAACAATGTTTACTTGGTGGAGATAGGCAGTGGTAGTATAATAAAAAAAAAGCGCTTATATGTCCTTAAATAAAATGATAATAAAAATAAAACCTCTCATTATAGTTGCTGCCAGTTATT
Source organism: Eilema griseolum (assembly GCA_963662185.1). Classification (NCBI taxonomy): domain Eukaryota; kingdom Metazoa; phylum Arthropoda; class Insecta; order Lepidoptera; family Erebidae; genus Eilema; species Eilema griseolum. The sequence goes on along the minus strand of OY759233.1, from coordinate 10,810,641 downwards.
TGTGTAAAAAATAAATTTAAATCAAATTTATTTCAAAGAATTGTTTGCAAAATAAACCTGCGCATAATGATTATAATTTATTTTGTTTTTGATTGCATAAATAAAGCAATCCACATAATCAAAAGTAATCACTAATTATGATAAAATGTGATGCAGTAGTGGTCATTGTGCTGCGAATTCATTGAAATTATTCATACAAAATATTATAAATATTTTGTCTGCCCTGTGAAAATATATTATACCAAATTGTGTAGAAATTCACGACATAGATACACTCGAGAAACCTAAGGATCGGATAATAATTTTCCCCTGGGCTAGTATTCTAGAGAGCATCAGAATGAATGAACCGAACGAACGAAACTCTAGATAAACATTCCTCTGTCGATGAACTTATGACATGGATGGAAAGGCCAGGGTGCTTGATTCGAAACCTTCACGCGGTGCAGCTCCGCAGCGTCACTGTCTGCCGCCTACGGTCAATTTCGGCTGAGGTGCGAGCGGCCCTGTAGAAAGCTGCTCGAAGGCTTTCCAGTGTCCTTCTGACTTTCGAAGGTTCGATGGAGAGCAGTCAAGGAGAGGGCTTTTTCTTCCAGCGCAGGCGTGAGCTAATAAAATACGCTGACGCGGCGGCACGACGCCCCCTTCCTCCCTTTCGGAGGTTCTATGGGGCCACCCGACTTCCCTCTTCCGAGGGGGCCATCTTATAACCGTAGATGGTCCAGTGTAGTTTTTCACACTGCCGTTCTCTTACTACGTAGGTTTATTCTTTGATTCTTGTTGCAGAATCCAAAGCGGGGAAGGTTCTGTTTTGAATTGCGAATGGCTGGCGGCAAAGGCTACACTTTTTCAGCTGATAATGAAGAAGAAATGAATGGTTGGATAATTGCATTTAACGCTGCTTTGAAAAAGAACCAAGACCAAGAATCTCACCAAAATGATGAAGTATTAGATAAAGGTATATAAAGCCATTCACAAAATGACCTATTACCTACCATTTCTAGTCGAACTATTTGACACACACACACACACACACACATACATACACACACACACACACACACACATACATACATACATACATACATACATACATACATATAATCACGCCTCTATCCTCGAATCGGTTAGGCAGAGGTGAATAAACACCTATATTTCACCAATCATTAAATTCGGTCTCACGTAATAGGGGGTGAGGCTATTGCAGTCTTTCTTGCACTATTGTTGACTCAAACCATGCATCTGAGGCGGTGTCTGGGTTGTATATATCTGTCTGATGTTAAACAGCTCTATCCCTTAGTCGCCTTGTACGACACCGCATGGGAAGTGATGGGGTTGCCCAAATTCTACTCTGCCGGGAAATACGCAGCTAATTGAAACATTGCCCTGAAATTTTATTTTTTTAAGAACTAAGACAGAAAGTAATGATTTTTGTAGTTGTCTTACATTCATCATTATTTGCGAGACATTTAAGTAGGTAGGTACTTAATGGTTTGTAGTATAAGTATACCTACTTACATGTGCCATTTGTCCTTCCTGTTACACCTAACAATGACTAAAGAATTATCATTTAACTGTAAGCTCAATTTCCGTATTATAAATATATAAATACTCATACCTATTTTCCTCCGTGGAAGGTAGAGACAACAGCCCTTCATCTGCTTGTATTTTTTATATATCTCGCGAACTCCTTCTACTGTCTATTAACCATTACAAGTCCGCCGGTTTGGAGTTTATCTGACCGTAGGTATTGCTTCTAATACGTCAGTAGATAGCGCTGAAATCAAGTTATAGGGACATTTACACCTACATGCATAAAAATATTGGCATCAACCATTATTAAATTACCATTGTATTACTGTCACTTTTACCTTTCGGCATGTCATACCGTTCACGATATGCAAGGTAAAATAACTCTTTCGATACTTACACATAACAATTAAATTTATTTAAGACGCTGAACGCCGGGGGCAAGTATCGACCACTGCAGAAGCAGCCCTATAAAGGGCTGTTCGGAGGCTTTCCACGTGTCCCTCTAACCAGCTGAGGGCACAGTGCAGAGCAGTCACTCCTTTCACCCCCGTCGGAGCGACATTCGCACCCGAGTCTGTCATAACCACCTCTGATGGCCGACGGGGGCGGCATCCAAGTAGATTTCCACACGAAAAAAATCCTTATTGGAATTGACTAAATATGTAGCCTCCTGGCGGCAAATGTGTATAATCTGCCACCGGGCGCAGCCGGCAACCGACTTGCTAGTAAATTAATTAAAATGTATGCGTTCTGTTGCACTGCATTCTACACTGAAATGAAAAAAAGCAAGTCAACAAACTGATTCATAATTAATTTCACATAGCTGATAAAAATGACTAAAACATCTTCTTATCTGAGTCAATGTCACGCAAAGTGAATGGCGCTAATGTAATTTTTTGAAAATGATTCACAAATAAATAAAGTATTTTTGTTACACAATTCATGAGTTTGTTGAACGTAACTTGTCGAATAGCATTTTTTATTTTATAATTATTAATAATGGTTTAAATGATTTATTTTATCAAGATATCATTATTTTATTAAGATGCAAAATGTAATATTATTAGAATTACTAGCTGTACAGCAAAGCCCGCGTGGCTGTCGGTTATGGCGACAATACACAGTCTGTCTTTTCACAAGGTCTAATCTACCCTCATACCAAATTCCATAAAAATCAGTTCCGTGGTTTAGGCGTGAAAACGTCACATACTGACAAAAATTTAGCAATTTATAATATTAGTATGGATGTGAAAGGTGTTTCCAGTTCTTAATTCAAAATTTGCTAGGATTTTTTTATTTATGTGTCTGGGTTTTGATAATGCTAAGATTACGATCGTGGAGTAGACCCAACTACATTGCTGTTGTCGACAAAAGAAATACGGTTGCACATTTTCACATACAGTTGTATTTAAAAGTGCAACCGTATCCCCTTTATCAGGTGTATATTTTATACAATAACGTTCATTGAGCATAACGTCTAAACGAAGTTTACTTGGACGGATTTTTACTGGTGAAACCGCTGGATTTCGTAATACGTGATCACTCAGTGCAATTCTAGTTGAACAGAATTATCAAATCCAGCTTTAGTTGTGAATTTCAAAAAATTCTATTTGTCAATTTAGCGCGATAATTTTAACAAAAAAAAAAGAGGATAATACAGCCATTCGAAACGGTGCAATATCGCCTATCTCAACGCAAACTCGAATGCAATTATGCGATCAGTGAGTGTGAATGAGAACTAAGTATGATTTCTGTCATACAACGCGGTTCACTTCCGACGTCTTTGAGATAACATATCTACCTCATTTTAATATAAGAGCATTTTTGTGCAGTAGTTTCGCTTTCACTTCGGAGTCCGGAGTCCGCTTACTCCGTCTTCTCCTTTTGGTTTGACTTATATTACTTTTATGGGAGCGACCTGTAATCAGCAAGTTCACATACACCTCACGCACACATATACCTCATTTACATTGACAAAAAATAACACAATAATTTATTTAAGACTACACACCCTAGAACAAAGTAACCCTGTGGAATTACTCACCTGTTCCGCTCAAATGAGGGCATAGGGCTGGTTGATATCCATGGCATGGCGGTATAGGAGGCTGCAGGTTCTATTCACGTCATTGCAAATATTTGTATGCATGAACATGCTATTTGCAGTATACATACTGATAATAACATGTTCAAGTATATATTTACATAAACACGTATGTAATGATTATCTATGTCGCATTCTGGAACTCACAATATAAGCTAGTTAAACTATATTAACTTTGGGTTTAAATACTGCTGTGTAGTCTATGTTAAAAACTATCTTTGTTATTATTTCTAGATGCAGACGTATCGCTAACAGCTGAACCTCCACCTCCTACATACGGTACTCTGAAGGGACTGGAACACAGTATGAATCCCTTACTAATGCGGTATTCCCGCGAGACAGACATGTCGATCTCGATTTCCCGTAACGAGTGCCGGTACAACGTATTTAGTATGCCATACAAACGGACACCGTCGCCTGAACCTCAGTTGGAACCATTCAAGTAAGTCGAACTATATGTAAACAGATATTACTTAAATAAAAATCTATGACTAATTTTTTTTATATGAATGAAAATTTATCTGTAAATGTAGAATTCCACCAGTGTGTTGAACAGTGCAGTATTGCAAAGCACACAAAAGTTTATTCTGGTCGATTCACTCAAGCAAAACATTTTTATTTTTTATATAGGACACGTCAATTAGACTTTGCGTTGCCTTATGGTAAGCTGAAGGCAAAGTCTCAGAAAAGAGGATCACCATTACATGCATAAACCATGTTACAATGTTGACACTCAGCTTGACGGCCTCATCGTATGCTTTTTCTATAAATTTACTATAAATAATATCACATAATTTAGCAACAAGAATACCTACTTGTGATATGCTGATGTATTCCAAGTGCGTGGTCACATTTCAACATAATGAAATCTAGCTCAACAATTCATATTAACTTGTCTTCTGAAGTCTAGACTATTAATATGTCCCTTATTTTACTCATTTTGTATTTACTGCGTTTTTTATAACACAATGAAAACAGGAAAACTACTTCATAATTATAATTAATTCCTCCAGTCATGAAGAAGTTCGATGTCTATACTACAACCGCTTAACTGCCACTAACGTTTGCATTCGCAGTAAATTTAACGTTCTATTGTTTCAGAGAACATTTTGGCCAAAGAATTTTGCTCAAATGCGAAAGCTTAAAGTTTAGGTTACAAGCGCCTATAGACGGCGATAAAGAATTATTGTGTCAAGTGGAGCCTTATTACACGTACCTTGCGTTATACGACGCGAGGAGTGGCCGGAAACTCACTGAGAACTTCCATTTTGACCTCAACCACGAAGCTGTCAGAGATCTAGTCAAGGATACGGAGTGCACAAAGTCATTAGTTGAAAATTTTAGTTACGATTATAAGTTAGATGTTAATCAAATTCCGGAGGAGTGGTTTAGGTCTAAAAGACAGGTATTTAATATGACTCCTATTTTCATTCCTTTATGATAGATTTGGTGCAAGTTCTCATTATTAAGCCGCGTGGTTCCCGGCAGAGTAGAATTTAGACCACCCCATCTCTTCCCATGCGGTGTCGTACAAGGCGACTAAGGGACAGGGCTGTTTAACATCAGACAGATATATACAGCCCAGATTCAGCTTAAGATGCATGGCTTAAGTCAACAATAGTGCATGGAATACGGCAATAAGCTCACCCCCTATTACGTGGGACCGAATTTAATGATTGGTGAAATGTGGGTGTTAATTCTCCTCTGCCTAACCCTTCGGGTATAAAGGCGTGTTTGTATGTATGTATTATCAATTTAAAGTGCTTTCGAAATTTCCGACCACAACTTTTTTCCTATCATCCAGTTACCTTGGAGCTAACTCCGTCCAACAGAGCCGTGCCCATAGTTGATAAAAAATATACAGCAAGCTGATTTAATGTAAAGAAGTAACAGTAATGTTTAAGTTAAAAGAGTATGTGTATGAAGGACAGAGTAGGCAAGGACGTCTTATCAAAGGGTGGTGACATTTAACGCTTGTAGTGGCAGTGTTAAATGTGTAGAGCGCTTATTCGTTATCAGCACCAGTAATGCGTAACGTGTTTACTACAAACACACGAGTAAATAGGTTTAATTATGTGCTATGTCATGCCGTAACTCTTGTACCTGCTTACGACAAGCTTTTCAAATATTTCGAAATTCAAATTCAAATTCTTAATTTCTCATAATAGTGTTTCGTTATCACATCTTTTTAATGCCAAATTCTGCTTAAAACTAATTTACCACCGCATCATAGGCGCTAGTGGAGAAGAAACGACGCAACAAACACCACTGCCGCATTTTCGAGACGTTAATAATTTACGATTAGTGTTTTCTTAATATGAATGAATTTTCATTAGTCTCGTGTCAAGATAATTAAAAATTATTTAAAAAGACCTTTATAAAAAATATACAAAAACATTATAATAAATAATTAACCTAAGTAAAGTACAAAAAGTCGCGTTCTAGTACATAAAATATTAAGCCGTAATTACAGGATTTTGCTGTAAGCCAGACATTTTTGTCTTTCAGGTAATCGTTTTTTTTTTTTTTTGTGTAAGTTGCCTATAGAATTTATGGAATCGACAGAAGCTTCAGTAAAAGTCTCAATAAATCAAATTGATTGATAATAAAGCTTTTTACGAAAAAAAATATTAATAGGCTAATTAACTATTTGATATGTTGTTAAAATATCTTTAAATTAATTTATAACAATTAGATACCTAACATTTTCTATATTATTGCATATTTAAATTTTCAGGTCCTGTTGTCGGTAAACAATCCACACTCAGACTTGTTTCTAGTTGTGAAAATTGATAAAATACTTCAAGGTCACGTCAGTCAAGTTTTGGAGCCATATCTCAAGGCGACGAAGGATCCAAGACTTGGGCTCAAAGTCCACAAAACTGTACAGGCTTATGCCAACAGGGTGGGAGCTTATAGGATGCCCTTTGCTTGGGCAGCTAAACCTTTATACAGGTAAAAATATACTAATATTTCATGACAGGACTTGGATGATCAGAACACTAAATGTTGTACACCTTTTATTTTTAATTGGGTATTTGACTGACTAGTCAAATAAGTTACATTTTACTAAATGTCAAAACAGTAAAGAAACTTGTATGAAATAATTTATTGTGACGTCATGATATTTATTAGTCAAATCATTTAGGTTTAGGTTGGGTGGATGATTGAAATTAAATAAAAACAATAAAATAAGAACATCTGCAACATCTACCGCTCTTTTACCATTCTTAATTTAATAAACTCAGTTAAATAACTTATTTTGAGTACAGGAAAATACCCAATTGTGTACTTTCTAGAACCACCCAACGCGACCCAGATCTTTGTTACCTAAGCCAATCTGCACCTGATAATTAACGGAAGAAGCTGTGACTTGCTTTTCAAAGTTGGGATGTCAGCGACAGTCACACCCGTAAAAGTAAAAAAGATTTTTTTCAATCTCGCGCTACAAAGTACAAGCTTTGTATGAAAAAAAAATACTAGGATTAGCGTTCGGATCGAGAAGATTTTCTGCATCCCTGGACTTGGGATAAACGTTTTAGATTTCTATAATTTGAACTATTTAACAAAAAGCACGGCCAATCTTGATAATATAGTGTCATCATGACCTACTAACGCTTGCAACCTTGCGCCTTGATATAAAAAAGAGAATTTAAATAGAATTAGAGGGTAGGGCACATAAGCCCCAAAGCATGACCGTAATAATTCCATATACATATCGAAAAAGTAAGAATTGTTCTATTGTTTTAGAATGTACAGCAATGACTTGGACATCACTCCGGAATTTCCAGCCATTTACCGTCAAGAGCCGAATAAGGTATCGGATGACGATCTGTTGAAAATATTGTCCGACTTTCGCAAACCAGAGAAAATGTCGAAACTTACTGTGATACCTGGATGGCTTAGTATCAACATACAACAAAGCAACGAACAAATTACAAGTAAGAATATTGTGTGCCTTATCTTTACTAGTATAAGTACCGGTATATATCTTAAACCCAATCATATAACAAATTGTATGCACAGTACATGATGTTAGGTGTCTTTTGTGAATAGCACGGAGTGCTATGGCAGAAGAGGAGCTCAAATTCACCATTCATAGACTATATCAAACCAATCCCCATGCCCCATATAATAAAAGGGTACTCCACTGCTGTATGTCATCATCATCATCGTCATCATCCTCCTGCCCATATCCCAAGATTATTTGAGGTCAGCGCAACATATGTTATTTTTCCATTCATCTCTAGTTGCAGTCATTTCAACATTCACTCCTATCTTAACCATATCATCATCCACACAGTCCATCCAACTCATTTTAGGCTTCCCTCTTCCCTTGTAGCCATCCACTTCCATAGTTAGTGCCTTCCTTACGACATTACATGTCATACAAGGTGACAAAAAGATAGGGCTATTATTAAGAATTGTCCGTTAAAAAGCGTCCGCTTTATGGTTTCAAATCACTCCTTAAGGGTTAAAAAAGGTAACTTTAAAAATAGTTTATTATCATGTATTTTTATTTGATTTTAGATTGTATGACGAACGCGTTTGCCGCGTTAAAACCTTTTGCGCTACCACCTACGTCGCCTCTTACATTAGAGCTGGCAACATTGAACGTTGAACCCGAACTCCCGTACGCAGCCTACGTGCACCATTTATATGTTCGTCCGTTAACTTTGAACTTCGAATCACAGAAAATGTTTGCCAGAGCGAGAAATATTGCTTGTACTATCGAGTTGAGGGATAATGATACTGGTGATAATAAACCGCTTCAGGTAATAATAATTGTAATTCTTCTTATTTTATTATAAATATCTGGATTGGAATAGCGGGATAACGCGATCGCATTCTACAACTTATCTAAATCATATTACAAGCTACTATTGCCGTAATTACTATACAATGCCAGCTGATTGGAAGTTACTACCATCTGTCATAATGACGATTGTAAATAAAATCATTCTGTATATATTACAATTACTAAGATATATAGGATTATATCTACATTACTCTCCTCATCCATAAATGGACAGCACCTCAATCAAATTTCTTGTGTTATAAATACCCATAGGGTACTGTAACTACTTGCCATCAAATGCACCATGCACTCAATGACTTCCTTAGTAGTATGAAATTATAATGAATGCTTTTAATCCTTCACTCTCGTATACACTTTTCAGGCCGTTTATGGACGCTTCGGTATGACGACACAGTATCGATGTTCAGTCCTCCACCACAACGCGAATCCAAGTTGGTGTGACGAAGCAAAAATTAGATTACCAGCTACCATTACTTCCCAACATCATCTACTGTTCACATTTTACCACATATCCTGTGATCTTGCCAAGAAAAACGATGCTAACGTTGAAACATGTATTGGGTAAATATTATTTCATTATTCAATAAGCCTCCCAACACTGGGAGAGGTCTATGTCCAGAGGAGGACTGCGATAGGCTAAATCAAATCAAAATCATTTATTGCTGACCAAAGGTATTACAGTGGTATTTAGTACATTTAAAAGTTGTGCGAGGGATATGCCTGTCAACCTCACCTTCGGCAACTAAAACGACCCACAGGCGGCGTGCGTTTTAGTCGGTTCGAGCCCGACATAACCTCTTCCACCGGCTCCGGTGGGGAGGTATCCGTGGGGATTTTGCGCACATAAAGTACATTTAAAAGTCCTCTTCGGCCTACCTTGTTGGCATGCAAGAACCCATTGTAGTTTTTTAAGTACCTATCTTTGATTATTACAGGGTTAAAGAAAATGTGTTTAATTAAATTATCCAATGTTAATAAATATTGAAGACAACTAATTCAATACAATACAAATATGTCAATTATAACAAGTAATCATCGTGTCAACAAAGATCTCACTAAATGAAAGAAACAATATTAAAATACCAATCAATGAAAAGTCAGGCGATAAGTCAATAATAATAAAATTATGTCAAAGAAAATTTTCTGTCTATGTAATATAAAAATATTACGGTATTGGTTTGTGTATGTTTCAAAAGCTGAAAAAAAATACATCTTGTGAATTTGACCCGATTTACGAATGTAGTCATAAGTTTAGGTAAATTAATTGGTTTTTCCATTCAATAAGTGACCTAATGTTACTTCCGTCCTATTGATAACCTCTGATAACCTTTGATAATAAAGTGAACACATTCGAATTCATAAATACGTTTCAATAATATATGAATGTTAAAAAGTTTACATTGTTTTGACAACTATAACCATCATTCTAGTAAATTAAGTAAGTTATATTATTGCTACATTACATTGTTACCTAAACATATACTGGCTAAATGTGAGTGCTAGCACCTCTGCCTATTCCTTCGGGGATATAGGCGTGAGTTTATGTAATGTTATATTATTCATAATTATACTAGGTATCGGGACTTCTCGCGAATTATATCTTGGAACTTACTATTTCTGCCGCGAGAAGTCCCGATATCTAGTATAATTATGAATTCACACCCCGAAAGTTTAAAAATAATGTTATATTATTGTTTGTATTCCAGGTATGCATGGGTATCTTTAGTAAAGAGTGATAAGTTAGTGGACGAGGTTGTAAACTTACCTATAGCAACACATTTGCCGTCTGGATATTTGGCCATTCAGCCGCTTGGGCTTGGCAAAGGGGTAAGTTCTGTCTTTTGTATTTGGAACTTCAATGATATTGCTCCACCATCTTAGATATCGATTATCGCGCTTTTTCGTCATATCTTTGGTTCTACCCAAACGATTGTGATCAAACATACGTAAGATATTAAGTCTGACCAAAATCTTAACAATAGAAAAACCACATTATTATGCCGCTCGCCGTAGGCAGGGAATTCATCCCCATACATTGCAACCTGAGACGGTACGCATTGTGCGGTATGAAAGAAACTTCATCCCACGCACACTCAGGCTGTGGAATGAACTCCCTACTGCGGTTTTCCCATGCGCCTACAATATGGGGTTCTTCAAAAGGGGCATTAGGAGGTTTCTTCAGGGTCGGCAGCGCGAGTGTCACGCCCCTGATGTTGCACACGTCCATAGGCCACGGTAACCACTTCCCATCAGGTGGGCCGTGTGCTTGTCTACCACCTAAGTGGTATAAAAAAAATTGTTACAATAGCTTTGTTAGGACTAAAAAAATGAAATTATTATAAACAAACTAAGTTAACAGTAACTAGGTCTTTTTAACACACTAAAGACATATTAAATCAAGCCACTCGACCGCCTGTACCATACCACCTTTTGCAACTAACCTCATTAACGAATATATTTACAGAACTCTGGTCCAGAAGTAACTTGGGTGGAGGGTGAAAAACAACTGTTCCGATGTCAACTCGTCCTAGACTCAACAGTAGCTACACGCGACATACATTTGCACAATCTCTTCATGCAAGCTGAAAGACTGATCAAGAGTAGCTCGCCCCCCACCTCGCCTTCCCCGCCGCCCTGGAACGATGTATGCAATGCTTTGAAAGCCGCACACGCAGTTAAACTCAGTTCTCTTGTGGGATTCTTACCAACTATATTAAATCAACTATTCGAACTAATGGTAAGTAATATGAATTTTGGAACTACTCTTGATATTATTTTCTTCTGAAGTTCTGAAATTCATTATATAAACGAAAATACAACATTCCCATCCGAGCACTAGCCCTGGTTGCATTTAAAACTTGCACCGTGGATTCTGGGGCACGATCTCCTTGCAACAATTTGGTTTATTTTGACTTTTATGTGTGCCTGCAGTAATTGTCGTCTGACCCAAAGCGCCTGTGCCTTGACAACTTGGTTTTCCTCGAGTCTCGTTCGTCAATCGGTTAGTGTCGCGGTTTGTAGATGATATTGAATTCGACTTTGAAAATCTTGATAATGTTTTTTCAAATGGGTGTATGGGGGGGGGGGGGGGGGGGGGGACACCCATTTAAAAGCAAGGACCTACAAGCCTGGGATGCAACATAATATAGACGCATTTGAAGGTGACTTGAGTCAACAATAGTGCCCGGAAGACGGCAATAGACTCACCTATTAGGTGGGACCAAATTCAATAATTGGTGAAATGTTAACCTCTGCCTAACCTCATACATATAATCACTTGTGATTACATATATAATGACGTGATTATATGCATATATGTATGTACGTGTTTGGAATGAGTTAGACTAAGTAGACTTTCGTAAATATAGCAAAAAACTGCCCGTTAATTTTCTTGCCGGGATCTTCTCAGGTCGGGACTGCGTTTTGAACCGGTGGTCCATTTGCTAAACTAGTCTTTTATATTTCTTTTTATATTGACGTTTTGTAAGTGTAGGCTTTCGGAACTTCTTCAAATTCAACACAATATAGCTATTATGCAACTTTTTAATGTTTAATCGATTTTTTCAGACCGTAGATAAAAGCTACACACACGATATGGGCTACCAAATAGTCAAACTAATAGTCCACTTCGTTCATATGATACACGATTACGGTAGAAAGGATTTGTTGGACAGCTACGTGAAGTACGTGTTTAATTGCGTTCAATTCAAGTTGCACACAATGATGACGGCTCCTCTATATATGTTCGTGGACCCCAACCAGCCTGACTTCTTGTTAGGGAATAAGTTCATGCAATATTCTAGCTTCTTCTTTGACATTATTGTGAAGAGTATGGCACAGTATTTGATAAACACTGGGAGGATCAAGGTAAGTGCTTTTTAATTCGCTTTTCGTTAATCTTCATAAATATTGTTGGTAGCTAGAAGAGTCACCTTCGATCAAGAGGTCCCAGGTTAAATCTTTTTTATTGATACTTTATGGACTCATCATCCTCCTGCCCTTATCCCAAGTTTATTTGGGGTCGACGCAACATGTGTACTTTTCCCATTCATCTCTAGTTGCAATCATTTCAACATTCACTCTCTTCTTAACCATATCATCTTTCACACAGTCCATCCACCTCATTTTAGGCCTCCCTCTCCCCTTGTAGCCATCCACTTCCATAGTTAGTGCCTTCCTTACGACTTTACTTTCATCTCTACGCATTACATGTCCGAACCAGGACAAACTATTTCCTCGTAGCTTTTCCGTGATTGGTGCTACTCTCAAACTTCCTCTAATATATTCTTATCCATTCTTGTCACACCACACATCCATCTCAACATTTGCATCTCGACTGTATGCAACCATCTTTCATCAGTCACCTTTACGGGCCAGTTTTCCGATCTATACAGGACGGCAGACCGGATCATCATCTAATTCTTTATTGACTATTACATTTAAAAAAGCACAGTAATTTCATAGAAAAATAGATACAATACAGACTTATAACAACTACAAAGACGTACTCCAATTTATTTTTGACATCACATCTATTATCTCCCCTCCAATCACCCACTCGTTGGTTTACATTGATAGCATAATGCAGGAGATTTCATCCACCAACTCTTCTATATTTACCCATGATATTTACTGACTGTTTTCAGATGTCACGACATGAGCGGTTTCATAGTGACCTTCTGAATAATATCGACCAGCTAATAACTACAGTAGAGCCGTCGTACATATTGCAACAGCCGATGCAAACTCATATATTTAACAAAAATCTTGCAACATTTCTTAAGGTTGGTTTCTTTTTATACCGCTTAGTTGTTTTATTATAACAGAAATGTAATATATACTGTACTGCATAGTGATTGTTAAGCCGCCTTTCCACGGCTCGTCTTTTAACGGACGCGTGCACGATTTCGGGGACTACAAACCGTGGAATGGGGCTCGTCTGTGATATTGCAAGCACATTCGTCATAGTAAATGTGTCCCTGTCCGCATCCGTGAAACGTCGCACCGTGGAAACCTTAAATATTCTTCAAAATCTAGGTGTACATAATAAGTTGCAGTCGGATATTTTCGTTGAAACTTTAACCCCTCGTTTACACCTAAGTATAAAACATGTATTTGACAAGTTGCAATATGTCACAGGCTACAGTATAAACGCAAATATGTTTTATACTTGTTTACAACTTGTTGGCTAAACATCCTATGTGAACGAAAAAGTATCTGAGATACATATATAAAACAAATATTGTGTTTTGATTAGTCTTCTACAAGTATACAACATGTTTTATAACTTGTTTCGTTGTGTAAACGACGGGTAATAATGAAAAACAGAATTGGTTTTATGTTAACATCGTTTTTTTAACTCTTTTCAGTCTTGCCTGTCGTTTATGGATCGAGGTTTCGTGTTCCGACAAATAAACAAATATCTAGGAAAATTCAAGGCTTGCGATCCGAAGGCGTTATTCGATTTCAAGTTTACGTTCCTACAAACAATCTGTTCCCATGAACACTTTGTGCCATTCAACTTGCCTCTGCATGCAAACAAATTGTCCAAAGATGGCGATGAAGGTAAAACCTCATTACAATATAATAACTTACATTGTGGCGTCTTCATCTCAATAAATGTTACATTTACACAGATCCTTCGAAATTGAAGCTTACTGAGGAGTTTATCATGAGACACTTTCTTGCTGGGACACTGCTAAAACAGGTATTTGTAATTCGCATATCGACACTGTAGTACGTACTGTACGCTAACTTCTTGACTCCCCTATTGGTTGAATTGAGTTACGAAGTTTGGATATTAAAATGTCAATGTCCAGTTTCACTACACATGCTTATGTTTTTTCTATTTGAATAGTGAAAAAAAAACGATATGAATATTCTGAAAATAACCGTCAACTGCTTCACACGTCACTTTTTCTAGGTGCTATTGAGAAAACCCTAAAAAAGAAATCCAATATTTTTTAAAATTTTATTTGTCCGATCCTGCCATAAAAACCTGGTATACAATTTTTTGTGCGCAATATCCCCTCGGATACCCCCTCCACTGGAGCCGGTGGGGGACTTGAATACCTGGGATACCTAGAAATCGCATGCACTACTACAATTAAGTAATAGGCATTTTTATTTTGGTCTTGATAAGTAAATATTGTAATAAAACAATTTTTAATAGATTTTGTTATATTTCAACTGCTACGGGGAGACAAATAGATTGAGTATACGTATTCGCATAAACTGCCGTAAATATCTTAAGGGACCGTTCAAGTATTACGTAAGCATTCAGATTGATTACAATTATTTAACCCCCCTCCCACTTGTCAGCAAAAGTAAACAAATCTCTTAAAATGCTTACGTAAACATAAAAAAAAACATATGCATATTTCTTTTTTTGGTTAAATGTAAGGGTAATGCATGTTATATTATGTGTGAAACATAAATAATATATAACATTAATAATATATATTAATAATACTTTAAGCAATGCAAGGACCCCCCCCCCCCCCTCTAGTGTTTACGTAATACTTGAACGGCCCCTAATTAGTAAATATTAAATTTTGTAACTTATTGGTCCAGGCGGGATTCGAATCCGCGATCTTTCCCTTACAGGAAAACCGATTCAATTTTTTCTATCTTAATAGATTTGAATAGTTAAGCATAATAAATTATTTAAACATTTCATTCAATTTGTAATTTATGTTACAGGTTGAGCAATCTCTTCGCGAAGCACCATTGAAACGGCGGATGGCTTTGGGCGTGCTGCGTGCTTTATTGACAAAGCACGAACATGACGACCGCTATCGAAGTCGCCAATGTCGTGCTAGGCTGGCATATTTATACTCACCGTGGCTCACCATCGTTTTAGGTAAAAAAAATACTTTGAAATGCTTTATGACTGGAGGTTAAGGTTTAAATTTGTATACAATCTACATCGGGATTTTGGATCTTCGTATTTCAACGAATCGCCTTTCATTTAGCGGTCCAGGGCTCGCTTACTCCTGCTACTTTTCATTTGGCTTATACAGCACTCTGCATTTTCAACAGATAACGCACACCGTCTAATTACCAAGTCTCTGGCCAGCCCTCTAGTTGAGAATGGTCACGACAAGGTGGACGGAGACGCTACAGCACACCTGGTACTCAACAGTACGCAAAAAGAGGCAGCTTCAGCTAATAGCACACCAAAAAGAAACAGGTTGACTTTGCACTTTGAACACACGCCCATTAGAAATTCGGCTCACTTCAAGGAACCGCCGAATATACCGACCAATCATGGTCTGTATGGTAAAGGTGAGTCAATAATTTTGAACTATTATCAACTAAGGGTTCCCTTAAGCGAATGTTCATCGATTTCTCCGAATCAATTTGTTACATATTTTGTTAAAATCCTTAAATCCTTGCCTGGCTCAAACATAGAAGTACTGCTGTCTTTTCATAGTGGACTTTAAGTATCAGTGCTGTGCTGAATTCCTTACGTATCTTCATTTTCTTTCTAACCCCTCGTTTTCACCTAAATATAAAACATATATTTGACAAGTTGCAATATGTCACAGGCTACAGTGTGAACGCAAATGTGTTTTATACTTGTTTACAACTTGTTGGCTATACATACAATGTGAACGAAAAAGTATCTGACATGTATAAAACAAGTATTGTATTTTGATTAGTCTTCTACACGTCTTCAGCAAGTTTTGTATTAACAAATTTACAACTTGTTTCGTTTTGAAAGCGGGGGGTTAAGGTGGCAACGCGATGAGACCTAGTACAAGCGTTCGTCTATAAACGTTCGTACTAGGTATCCTCTAGATAAACTCGCTATAATGAAAAATCGACGTTATAAATTAGTTAGAACACATACGTTTGTTTGTTTTAGATCACGCGAGTAACATGTCACAAAGCTCTCTAGAATCCGTATCTACAATGTCAGGCGGAGACTCTCTCCCTAGAAATACTGCCCGGCTAGATCTGAGTGATATAGGCGACCAGGTTAATAGGTAAATATCTTATCTTTAGACATTCTATATTGAACTTTATGTCACGCATTTTAATGATTGTTTTTTGCTTGTAGGTTCGGTGTTATGTCCCCTGAAGAGGTGCGCGATGTACTTTTGTGTTTCCTGTTTGTCTTGAAGTATTTAGACGATGAAAGACTTGTAGATTGGTGGAAGACAATGTCAACTGCGCAGCAGCAATCGTTCTTTAATGTTCTGGAGTAAGTTTATGAGTAATATTTATTATGTAAAGAAATAAAAAATATGTATGTATATTTCCCTAAGCTGCATGGATACCTCGATTGCATCCAATACTTCTGCTATAGCCCGCCTTACTTGCCGTTCTTCTCTATTTTGCACAGTCTTCGACATCCCTCTTTCTAAGCCCATTCACACGCATATTGCTATTACGACATCCAGTCAGTACTTTTTGTATCTACTCCTCTTTATGCCCTAGTAAAGCAGCATGACCAGAAATGTAATAACCCCACTCCAGCATAGGTGGCTCTCTCATTGTTTAGCTGTCAATATACTGTGTATAAAATAACTAGCTGACCCACCCCAGCTTCGCCCAGGGTATATTTTGAAGCTTCATATCCCTGTGAGCCCGTATGTTTTAGTCTTCAAAATATGTATGAAAAATTGCCGGATTTGTTAACATTTATTATCAATGCTCCGCTCCCTTAAGTAGTAGCGTGATGATATATAGCTTAAAACCTTCCTCGATAAATGGTCTACCCAACACTGAAAGAATCATTCAAATCGGACCAGTAGTTCCAGAGATTAGCGCGTTCAAACAAACAAACAAACAAACTCTGCAGATTTATAATATTAATATAGATTTACTAGTAATTCAATGACAAATTTTGTTCTAGAATATGTGCAGAACAGTTCCAATACATCGGTAGAAAGAGAATCTTATCAGAAATGAAAGCCACTACGCCGGACTGTAATGGAAAGCCTAAACCACTAAAAGCCCGCACTTTACCAGCTAGGATGAGCCCACCAGACTTTTCAAAGGATCCGCCAATCGTCGTTGAGAATAAGAACAACACTGTTAATAGAGAAAACCTTGTTAATACGTCGGTTACTACAGGTTTGTTGAATAACTTTATTTTTTTAAACTATCATGGTCACTCACATTAAAATTAAATATATCGGGATAATTACCATGTTGTATTGTCCTGGATTGCTGCTTGCAACACCGCCGAAATATCGGAAACTCAAAACAATACAACATAGTAATGGCTCTTCCTGGACGTGATATTAAAATGTCCAAAAAAATTTTTTTTATACAACTTAGTATCAGACAAGCACACGGCCCTCCTGATGGAAGTTGTTACCATGACCTAGGTACGTGTGCAAAAACAGGGGAGTCACACCCGTGCTAACGACCCTGTAAGAACAGAGGGTTTCTGTGCCGTCAGTGCAGAAGTCATAATCAGGATAAGCCTTTAGGCTTCCCACTGGCAGCATTATTAAAAAAATAAACAAATTTGTTGTAGAATTAGAAGCGATTGCAGAACATACAGTACTTTCCGCCAGCTGTCTCGCAACCGAAGTTGGCCTCACCCTCATAGACCGGACCTGCTTGTTTCTGAAAAACCTGGGGGCAGCCAACGGAAATGCCGCTAAGCCGTATCTTAAGTTATTACAGTTTCCACAAAGCGAAACATTGTACCGGCATTTGTTTGCTGCCTTGAGAGCGTATATAAATCAGTTCTCAGAAACTTTGTTTGAAGGTATGTTGTTTGTAGAAAATAATTCTCAATAAAAACGTGAACTAAATAGTATCAAGTAGTATCTAAATCAATTTTATATTGAAAAAAATTATATTTTATAATTTTTTAATGAAAATAAACTGGCGAAATGTGGGTGCTAGCACCTTTTTCTACCCCTTCGGGCATATAGGCATGAGTTTATGTTATGTTATGTATCTAAATCAAACACCAATAGGAATCGTATTGTAAACATTATATTACCTAAATAACCTTAAATTCTTGGACAAAATGTAGTATAAATGACAAGCGCATAACTTATTCAGTGTGATTATTTTCATTTACATTACAGTAGAATGAATGATTCAACAAGCTTTTAAACATATTCTATTCGCATCGTACTTTATTGATGAAAATTATTCAGCTAAATCTGACCAAACTTCAGTTTATTTACAAAACGCCAGTGATCAAATTTGAAATCTATTTTAAATCGTCCATGGTATAAAAAAAACTCCTTTCAAATGTATGAGATGAAATCATAGCTAATAATTGGTATAGGTGGCAGCACAGTATGCGCGGGCGTGGTCGTAGCCGTCGTTCGCCTGTGCGAGGCGCGCGCCGCTTGGCTTCGTCGTGAAGCCGCTGCAGCGCTTTACCTCCTGATGCGCGCTAACTTTCAGCACGGCACTGGTGGAAACCTCACTAGAGTTCACCTGCAGGTAACGATGAGTATCTTTTTGTTATCACTACAACGA
This sequence comes from Eilema griseolum, assembly GCA_963662185.1. NCBI lineage: Eukaryota > Metazoa > Arthropoda > Insecta > Lepidoptera > Erebidae > Eilema > Eilema griseolum. The sequence continues at coordinate 10,791,730 of OY759233.1, read as the reverse complement.
ATATTAGCTTTTTTTTTACGTGCGCAAAATCCCCACGGATACCCCCCCCCCCCCCCTCCCCCCATCGGAGCCGGTGGAAGAGGTTATGTCGGACTCGAACCGACCAAAACGCACGTCACCTGTGGGTCGTTTTTGGTTGCCGAAGGTGAGGTTAACAGGCATATCCCTCGCACCCCGGCCGACCCAGGGACATCTCTCACGATCTGGGCCTCTCCTCGGGTGTGGGGACCGCAGAGTGCCCAACTCGTCCCCGGAAATGGGTCGGAGCGCGGCGGCCGCGGCCTGCTTCCGCTAGGGTGTCAGGCGGCTCCACCAGTCACCCCAAGGCCTGCGCTCATGGGGGGACGAATATTTGCCTTGTGATATGTGGTTGTTTAGTGGTCGGTCAGAACAAGACGTAATTATTGGGCCTTGTTTAGTCTATAAGAAAATATAGACATGTCTTTTAACATTGAGTTCTTTAAATCAAGGTACCTATATTTGAATTATAAGATCACTCAGACTGCAAATGAAAGAGCTGTACTAAAGAAACGTAAACATATTCTGATAGTAACTACCATTAGGGTCTACTGTTCAACTTTTATGTTTGCGTCGAATTTGTGCGAAGTCAGTTTCTACAGCAGTCTTAACACTGATTCTGTTTTTGGTTACCTACCCCAGAGATAAAAGTGGCGTGAGTACATATGTATGTATGAATAAATGACAGTTAGCATAATAAATATTTTTTCTATGACGATGATTACCTCACGGCAGTAAAATCTTATCTAAATAGATAACGACTTAATTAGTACAAAATATCGGAACAAAGCGTTACAGTATAATATATAATCTTGCATTGTTTTTCTCTGATTAAGGTTATCATGGCTGTGTCGAAGCTTCTTGACAGTTCAACCGCATTGAACTGCAAACGTTTCCAGGAGTCGCTCTCTGTCATTAATTGTTTTGCAACGGGCGACAAGGCCATGAAGGGAACCGGTGAGTTATTTACTACTAACTTTCGAATTAGAGTGTGTATATATAATTTCAACTGACGTTTTTATATTCGTTCAAGAATTGTTCTTGTGTTCATAATGTCGTTTAGTCTGATTTATAAATATCAATATTAGTTTGTTTGTTCGTATTTTAGGCGCTACCGATACTCCGCTGTATTTTATTACGATAATACTTGACAAACTTAATTAACTCTTGCACTTGTGCAAAGATTATAGACATAATATAACTTTTGGACCCAGTAGATGACACTGTAATGAGGTTATTTGTATAAAATAGTCCCGTTCAAAGCTGGGATCTTATAACATCCTTTCGATTGCTTTGATTGAGGAACAAAACAAACAAAAGAATATTTATTTTCATATATACATAGATTAGCCAACTGATTGTAATGATTGATGGATGGATGATAAGAGATAAGGAAAGAAACATTTAATTTGAACAAGATCAAGTTACAAATTTACATCGCTTTTAATTATGCATGAGAAAATATTTCTATATCCATGTGTGATGCCGGCAAACTTCTTGACAACTCCGGCTGAACAGAACGACTTTTTAGAATTTTTTAGTGGTAAGTCCGCCAATCATCGTCATTGATTGATCAGTACTTTTATTGGTTACACCGTTTTAGAACGCTGTTCAAGAAGTTTGTCACCACTTATAACATCATAACATGCTGATCCAAGTTTTGTGTTTCGCAGGTTTATCGAGTGAAGTGGCCGAATTGATGCGTCGTGTACGAACTGTGGTGGGAGCTCGGGCACGGCTTGCGGGAGTTGGGGGAACTGGAGTATCAGGTAAAGGTTTTTAAAATGTTATTTGTGTGTAGTATAATAATAATCCTACTTCCTACTAATATTGTATATATGAAAGTTTGCGAGGATGATTGGATGTACAGTCAGCGTCATAACAATCTTGACAGCAAAGTCCCAAAATGATCTTAACACCAAGGTATTAACAGCAAATCCAACTGTTTTATAGATTTAAATTATATTTTAATTCCGCGGTAGCCTAGTGGTATGGGTAATGGACTGCTGAGACGAGGTCTCGGGTTCGATCCCTGGTTTTACCATGGCACACACCAGTGACTTTTCGATGAAGTAATGTGTGTATTTATCGGCGGTTTATAAGTGCCCGGTTAATGGCAATAGGCTCGCCACCTTGGGACCTAAACATAAACTGGCGAAATGTGGGTGCTAGCGCCTCTGAATCAAAAATCCCTGCTGCGATTTTCCTAAGCGCCTACAATATGGGGTTTTCCAAAAGTGCATTGGAAGGTTTCTTCAGGGTCGGCAGCGCTAGTGTGACGCCCCTGGTGTTGCACACTTCTCATCAGGTGGGCTCACATGGTGCTTTAAAAGTTCATCATAATACATTAAATATTAAAATCCTGAGTATGTTCTCCTATTCTTTCACTTCATATTGTGCTTTATTTAAATCCAATTGTTTATATCAGATAACAAATTAACAATAAAGTTAAATACAGGTGCAGGCAGCGTACACCTGGCTGAATTGCAGCACGCGTTAGCTGCATCATGTCGCGCCACACCGCGTTTGCGACACGCTTGGCTCACGACTCTTGCCGAACACAATGTACGGCAAGGTGATCACGATGAGGTAATATATTTCACTAAACTGGCTTCTCATATTGTACTCAATGTATGCCATTGGAGGCCTTCTTGCACAGAAGCCTAATCAAGATCTTTGGAGCCTAACTAGTCTCGCCTACCGAACAACGAATAATAAGAGTCTCGTCCGCTTAAATATTCTTTAATTCTTTTACCGGAGACGGTGGAAGAGGTTATGTCGGACTCGAACCGACTAAAACGCACGCCGCCTGTGGGTCGCTTTGGTTGCCGAAGGTGAGGTTGACAGGCATATCCCTCGCACCCCGGCCGACCCAGAGCCATCTCTCACTTGCCTTGCGATCCTTCGTCACTCCCGCTGCCGCTCCCGCCCCGCCTCCTCCTTCACGAGCATTACTTGCTCGCAGAAGGAGGCGCCGGCCGCCCACGCATCCGCGCAGCGAACCATCGCCGCGAGCAAGGTGGAGAGCGTGAGAACCCTCACTCCCAGGGCCGCCACAAGCTCCCGCCTCGGCGTCTCCCACGCCGGATACTCGGTGAGCGTGTGCGGACCCGAGTCCTCCCTCGCGTCGCAGTGATGGCACTCGGACGTTGGCTCTTTCTGCATCCGACGCAGATACTTTCCGAAGCATCCGTGCTCGGTGATCATCTGCATCAGACGGTACGAGAGGCTGCCGTGTGACCTCTCTAGCCACTCCCCCATGATGGGTCTTACCGCCGCTACTACGGCGCGCCCTGCGCCTGGTCGCCCAAGTCGTAGCTCCCATTCCGCCACCATTTCCCTGTGGAGCCGGGATCTCACGGCCCGAATTTCTTCGGGTTCGGGATCGTGACCCCGCTCCCGCGCCGCCTTTCGGAACCGGTATAGCGCCGAAAGGCATCTCGCTTTCACGATCCATGGTGGCGATCCGGCGAGGAGACTCGCCGCGTTGAAAGATATCGTGCGGTACCCCCTTATGATACGGCACGCCAGCTTCTGCTGTGGACGCTGCAGCAGGAGCATGTGCCGATCACTCAGGGTGTCCGCCCACACGGGACAACCGTACAGGGCCATGGACCGCACGACACCCGCGTAGAGTCTCCTGCAGGAGTCCTCCGGGCCCCTCAGGTTGGACAGTAGCCGCGCCAGAGCGTTGGCTGTGCCCACCAATTTGGGGCCCAGACTTCGGAAGTGCTTCCCGAAGTCCCACCGGCCCTCGCGAACGAGCCCCAAATATTTCATCTGGGGCTTGATGCCGATGAGAGTGCCTCCCACTGTGAGACTGGAACCAGGTGGTGGCGTGCGCCGAGGTCCATGAAAGAACATGGCCTCGGATTTATGCAAAGCCACCTCAAGGCCCAGCCGCCGGATCCGTTCCACGACTTGAGCAACAGCGGTCGTGGCCCTCAGGGTCGCTTCGCGGTATGCAGCCCCGCTCGCCGTCACTAGCGTGTCGTCCGCATAGCACGTGACGGCGGCGCCGTCCGCGAGCTCACCGCGAATCACCCAATCGTAGCCGATGTTCCACAGGAGCGGCCCCAGAACCGATCCCTGTGGAACGCCGCACGACATCTCACGCCGACCGACGCCGGTCGCACTTGGGTAGATGACGGCTCTCTCCGTCAGGTACGCCCCGACTATGCGGCGGAGGTAGAGAGGCACACCGTGGTACACGAGTGCCTCCCTGATGCAACTCCAGGGCAAGGTGTTGAACGCGTTGGAGATGTCCAAGGACACCGCCAACGTCACCTCGCCCCGGGCGTCTGCCTCCTCCGCCAAAGTCCTCACGCGCATGATGGCATCCACCGTGGACCGCCACCGGCGGAAGCCATATTGGGCATCTGCCAGGTCCGGCCCCCTGCCAGAGAGGTGCTCGACGAGGCGCTTCGCAATAACTCTTTCAAAGAGCTTGCCCACCTCGTCGAGCAACACAATAGGCCGGTAGCCGGATGGTTCGTCCGCCGGGCGACCCTCCTTTCGGATGAGGACCAGTTTCCCCGTCTACCACATCTTCGGAAACTGGCCCCGCTCCAAGCATGCGCTGAGGAACCCTCTCAGTCGGGGTTCGAGACCGTCTTCTCCCAGAGCTAGGACCCACTGTGCGTATGACCTTAACTAAAGTTATGTTTTAAATTGTTTTAATGCAAAAGTATATAAATAATTTAAAAAGTGCCAATATTAATATTTCGCTATCACGTCAAGTGGAATAAGAGAGATGGTTATGAATGGTATAAGACATGCTGAAATGAAAAGTAACGTTTTATAATAGTAGGATAAATATTGTATGACTTTAGATTGGCATGGTCATTCCACATAACGAATGTGTAAATGTTTTCTTCATAATTTTATTATTCTTAGAGAGAAATATACGAATTCACTTCAATTCCATTTACTAGTAACCTTCTTATACTTTCTTACAGATAATACCTGCTAACTTAGTTAAACTAAAACTGTCATATTTGTTGTTTTAATAAGTACTTTCATTATAGTTTCAATATTTCTTTCACAGGCTATGTGTTGTCAACTGCACATCGCGGCTCTCATAGCGGAGTACCTAAAACAACGAGGAACGCAGTCTTGGGGCGCAGACGAATTTGCTGAGATATCACTAAATATACCGAGGGACGAGACAGGCATGAAAATCGACGAGGGTAAGTTAAACAGCAATAGCACAATAAGAATAATATATTTTAATATCTGCGCCATAAAGTCCTTTTTTAATTACCACAGCCTAACCCCTCGTTTATCAAACAGTAAATACATTTTTCTAACTTAATAACTATTAGATAACTATGTATTAGGAGCGAGCACGCAGTCTTCGTTATAGTCGTGTGACACTATATATTTTGTTAAATCCTTTAGTGTCTCGAGGGGACAAAATGCGTTACATCCAGGTACCTCCATAAGACGAGGTTCAGCTGAGTCGTCGTCCCAGTAGTATATCTGAAATGATACATACATACACAAATCTATAATTGTATTAAAATATTTAGTTGGTATGTGTATGCAATGTTATCTGCATCGATTGAACTGAAATTTTGACAGCATCTAATGAGGCCGCCAAGCTGAGTGCCACCACTGTAATGTTACTTAATGTCTGTAATGGTGACCCTCTTTCCTGAGACTTTGCCTTTAGCTTACCATCAGGTGAGGTAAAGTCAAGTTGTATATACAATCAAAAAACTGTAAAAGGGGCCCTCTCCCCTGACTCGTGTACTACCGTCGGGGACTATGTTCATCTGGGTCCACCTTAGGGAATAACTACAAGAATATTTGGCCTGTGTTCTTAAATTTACGGGGGGTAATCGCTAAACTTCAAGATATTATTTATGATGCTCGCATCGCATTCTTAACACGTTTTACTATCATTTTAATATGCATATTGAAGTAATTATAATGAAATCAAATCATTCTCTAAACCTTTTCCTTTTTTTTTGATCTGGAGGATCACACAAATCTACATCCCCTCGCCCAAACGTGCCCATCAGACTGGCGTCTATGTGGCCAGGGAAACATTTTGTACTAAATATTGGGCGGAGCATCCCTGTATCACGCCCCTTCCTCCGCAATCAGCAATTAGCACCTCAGATCGGCCACAAATCATCTGTACTCGACTCGAGGCCCCCCTGCCATGAACCCGCCGTGCCGTATATTATGTGTAAAGATTTATTTTTGCGTATACACACGGGTGAGGTGCAACCATATGTTACATCATCCGTATGTATACAATAAAAGCTTGTCGAGGTAACGCTTATAAATTCGGACTGTAACGAAACCATACCGGGATTCAGAATGTTGGTACATCGCCATCTATCGAGCATGGAGGTAATGTTTTTGGAAAAAAATGAGAAATTATTAGAATTCAAACGTGAGTCAACACGAAAATTTCGAATTGGTATTATGCTATTTTGTTTACTTATTATCTTAATATTATATCATCACCTGATGCCCACGCTGTTGTTAGTATACGCGACTATTCCTCATATCAACTCAACCAATTGCGATCGTAAAAATGTAACATTTTATATATAAAAGACCATTTTTTACAAAAAAAACCTCATCAAAATCCGTTTTATAATTTATGTGTCGTCTATCGTGAATAAACACACATGAGAAAAAAAGATTCAGGATCGTTCATACCATATAACATAAATTAAAATAACCCAAGTATTTTTCTAAATACATAAGTGTAAGTACATACACAGCTACTTTAGAATTATTTAATAGTATCGATAGTTAACAAATTCAACACAAAATTGTGAAACCAGTTAGATAAATGTAATTACCGGTACCTCTCCTTGTCATTATGATACTAATGTGTATTCAATGAAGTTTGTTAATTATGATAACAGTTCTAATTGTTTTTTCACTTATCATCAATTGACTTTTCGATGCTTTTCGAAGTTATATGTGTATTTCATGCAGGTTTATAAGTGCCCGGTTAGTGGCAATATGCTCGTCACCTATTACATAGGGACCTAAACATAAACTGGCGAAATGTGGGTGCTAGCACCTTTGCCTACCCCTTCGGGTATATAGGCGTGACTTTTTGTTATGTTATTAAACTGTATACATTGTACCTACTATAGTTACCTATTATATACCTAGTATAGTTCTACTGTAAATAAATTGGTGTACAATAAAAAAATATTTATCTATCTAAGCGGGCGAAGCCATGGGCATCAACTAGTGATGTTATTCAAATACCTTTTCGACAATGCCATGCAAACGCATTATTCAACATTTCTCACATTTTTAAATACTGAAATTTTTACGAAACATTGCCTCCATAATCGATAAATGGCGATGTATCAAAATTTTTAATTACGTAATTAATAAAATATCAGAAAATAAAATCTCTGAACTGAAATTAATTATAATAGTTGATACCTATAATTATTCAAACATCCATTTATTAAGATGATGAAGGAGGTTGAACGCCATTAGTGCATTGCAAAGTAGAGAGATGAGTGTGGGAAGGCATTTGGTGTGGGACGCATCATGTGCTGATACCCTCGCTCCATCACATCTTCCAAGAACTGCGGACGGCGCCTGCGCAGCTGCTGCTTCCGCAAATAAGATACCCTTAACAGCATAAATATAGTGATATCCAAATGCCAGTATTATTTATAGACATTTCTTACCGCCTAATAGACGCCACGGCCTTATTTATTCCTTGTGTAAAGAATTCATATTGCCATTCAACGTGGCAATGCCGCCAGCCTTCTAGCCACACTTCCTGAATGAACCCATACTATTATATCTAAATATATTATATATTCAAACTCATCCTTTTTATGGAAAATAATGTCATTTAGACAAAGTCCACATCAAAACGCAATTTATGTTCTGTTCATAATATGGGGGCAATTATATACTTAGATCATATTTGAAAATAAAGAAATCGTATAAAAATCCTATAACAGAAAAAACGGGCTATGATATATTAAATACTATACGTTGTCTGCACACTGTTTGTTTTTGCGGTATTAAGACGAACGTCATCATTTTATGTACCAATTAGAGAGACGCGACAGCGCGCTACGTAACAAAACGACGTATTATTTTTTGATGTGAGAAATTAGCAATAATTTTTTTATGCTTAGCGTTTGCGCCATTTTTGAAAGCCGCCATGTTCCTGCATGACCGCGTCTATTAATAATCCGTTATTGGAGAAGCGTGTCGAAATTTGAGCTCAATCGATGCAGAACTTATTTTTGAAGCATACAAAAACCAACTTACAATCACACTGCAGGTAGGTCTACCTGCAGGTTGTATTATTGACTTTTTCATTGTTGTAAAATATAGATTTTACAATAACAGTAAATATTCTTAGGACATATAATTTCAAAGATATTTTCTTGAACCGCTCAGAAATGCTTCATACAAATTTGTACCAAGCAATGACGTCACTGCGTTGTGGCCCGTGCAAATGAATAGAATGCAAAAAAATATCTCAGTCCACGTTGCGTTTACACGTGTATAATACATGATAAAACTAATGGAATCTAAAAAGTTATAAATATTGACTTTTTGATTGTTATATTTTTACCTATTTTGGATATGAAAATCGCTATTCTAATTCAGAAGTTATGAAAAAAGACTGTTCATTTTATTAACCTAAAACCGAACTACCTTCTCTAAATAATATTCGCGTACTGAGAAGAAAATACTTTCTTCTTCATCTGTAGCGTTAATCCCAGTCGCATCCTCAACTTTACCGGTCTACCTGAGGCTTTCTAAGGCTTACGACGATGTTCGTATGGCAACAGGGACCGACAGCTTAACATGCTCTCCGAGACAAGACAAGACCAAAGCAAATACCCCATATTCATGGATATAAATTTTTCCCCGGGCTCAAACCCGCGCCTCCTGCGTAGCGTCCGCTTTCAGTACTGCCACGCCACAGAGGCTGTTGACTGAGGAGAAATTACTATTGAATAACAAACCTACTTGTAACACTTAATTACTATCAATCGAACTAAACCGCAACGTGTTGGTCCGATTAATTGTATAACAGGTTATTAAATTGTCAACTGTCAACTGGACGTGTAGGTATTATTTAATGTGATGTATTATTATACCTGTCCGTGTGGTTACGGAGAAATAAATAAGAAATTGATTATACCAGTCTCAATGTAATCAATTAATCAATCCACTAGACTAGGCCTCTCCCAGAGCTGGGAGGCTTTGGCCTACTGTTTCCTCCCTGGCCAGACGGGTTGGTACAGGGTTTTATTTCGAATTTTCCTTCTCTCACAGTGATATTTTCTGCGTAAGTTTCCGTTAGTCGCCTCTTACGACACCCTTCGGATGAGATGGGGTGGTGATACTTGTATTTTTTCTACGTCACGGTTGAATATTCACTCCATGTAATATTATCACAGAATTTGACAATTGACATGATTTAATTTACCTTTGTAATGATTTATTGAAGGAGCATGGCTCCAGTCAACAATTGTGACCGGAAAATGGCAATAGCCTCACCCCCATATTACGTGGGACTGAATACAATGATAGGTGAAATGTGGGTGTTAATTCACCTCTGCCTATCCCTATGGGAATAAAGGCGGGATTATATATATGTATGTATACCGAAGAATTGAAGGACCATAAAATAAAACCTACTAAACCATAAGTTTTATTGTTCTATAATAATATGCTCTTGACTCGTCATAATCTTAGCGTTGTTCCCAGTTGCATCCAATGCTTTCAACTACTAGCCCGGGAACCGCTTACTCCTTTTGCGTCAGAGCTTCGTCCTACAATCAGCAGATGATGTTGGCTTAGCATCGAAATCTTAATGGGACCCCTTAAACCTGATGATGCTCATGGTTATCATCAATTAATGACAATAACGATCATCAGGTGCTTTATGAGTAGAACCGAGTAGGGCAGTAGGACGAGTAGGGAGAGTAGGCTCTTTGGGAAAAAACTGATACTCTACAAAACATCGCACTGCTGCTCCTTATTGCTTGTGTATAGTTAGCCACCGAAATGTGGATGTAAAATCCTACGAAGCTACCTTTATACTGACATGAATATTATACCTATGCATAAATAATGTAATGTACAAACACTGACCTTAAAACCAAATCGCTGGCCGTCAGTTAGGGTCTTTTCTTCCTTGCTGTTCTGCTGCGATGGTCGTCTCTCATGTAACTCGAACAGCAATGCTGCTCCAGGGTCTGGGAGACGGGGTGGGGGCGCTACACAAGCGGCTAGCAACGCAGCCACCGAGACAGGTGTACCTGTGCGCACTACTAGCCGGAGTTGGGACTCCCCCACACCATTGCTCACAGCTTCTTTAATGATTTGTTGTAACAACGCACCTATAACAATACAATGACCATAATTTTTTACCAAACTATATAAAGTACAAGTAGAGAGCGACAATAGGGCACTTAACGGTCAAGTTTTTTTTATACCACTTAGGTGGCAGACAAGCGCACGGCCCACCTGATGGAAAGTGGTTACCGTGGCCTTTGGACGTCTGTAACACCAGAGGAGCCACACTCGCGCTGCCGACCCTGTAAGCACAGAGTTTCTGTGCCGTCAGTGTAGAGGACAACGCAGGACAAGCCATTAGTCATCCCACTGACAGCACAAATTTTCCAGTGAGCTCTGGCTACCCTACTCACTGCTCAAGTCCAGTCAAATATCAGTTTCTTTATGTTAAATTAATGTGAAACGGTAACTTTTCTGGAGATGTGTGTGAATTACAAAAGTGTGACGACACACTTCCTTATTGTCAAATAATTGGTTTAGTAGTTGATTGGAAGACTGTTTAATCATCCATCTTTATCGAAAGAAAATAACTAGTTACATAAAAGCCCGCGGATAGCTCAAGTTTTTGTAACTTGATAAACCGCTTCAGATTTTATATCACATGCCATAATTTAAAAAAGCCCGTCAAATACGAGTCAGGTGCACCGAGGTCTCCGTAACTCAAGCTACATAAGTCTTAATATATCTTGAATATGTTGACTTTAAAGTTTGATTTTTCCACAGTTTCAAGACGATATAGACTTGAGTTTGTGGTATGAATTTAAACTTGATACCTTCACGCATTCCAAAGAAAAAGTTCTTGACAGACAGACAGACTGACAACGAAGTGATCCTATAAGGGTTCCGTTTTTTCCTTTTGAGACACGGAACCCTAAAAAGCTTAAAACTTACACATTATGTTTAAATTAGTTACCGCGAATTAATATCACTTAAAACAACATATTACACTTGGAATTCAAAGTCGTTTAAAAGCAATATCACATAAAATTAATTAAAAAGCCATAACATTATTATTTTGGTAATTACGTTGGTTTATGTAACTTATCATTTGAGATAGTTTATACATGGTGTAGCATCCAGAACCTCATAATTAATTATTATAACTCGTCATATATGCAAATGCCAAGGTCAGTATCCTCGTATTATTCTATAGTCTGGTTGGTTTAAAAAACTTAGCAGACGATGGAATGTTTCCACCAATAGATGGCACTAGTAATTTGAAATATATTAATACACGGCCATAATAGATAGATAGATAATTCGTTATTGTACACCAATAGATTAGAGTAGAACCTTATAGGTAGCATGCATACAGTTCAATGTACCATGGGCGGCCTTATCGCTGGCAGCGATTTCTTCCAGGCAACCTTGGGATGGACAGTGATATAATAAAAGCAAAAGATTTGGTTTAGTTAGCAAATAAACTAGAAACAAGGTGTATTACAGTTAGGTAAATACTACTTTAGACATACACTAAAATCTGTACATTTAGAGCACTATCCAGAATGCACAAATGCAGTTGTTATGGACAATTTGTGGATTTCATTATTAACATATTTAGGCAATATATGTAACAAGGTCTTTATCTATAAAATTGCTGAGATTTTCTTACAGAAATTTCTATTTCCATTATTTATATTTTCCTTGAGAGTTAAATTCAAGATTTTACAACTCCTTATTAAATTTTGTTTTTATTGGCCGCTTGATTGAACAGTACTTCCTAAATGCTATCCATTTTGATGATAAATTTGGTATTACTTTTTACAGCTGTCACTTTTCAAAAATGTAATAAAAGTGTTTGTTGGCTTAATGTTGTCTCATTCAAACACAAAAACAAATGCAAAAATGTTAGTACAGAAAATTGGGTTTCCTCCAATTTCTTCAAAAAGAACGGCAATTTCATATTTAACGACCTATTATTATGTCTTAATTAAATGTAACGATATTAAGTCTTACAAAATAACTTCTTACCGCCGCTAAGTTTCTTTAGTAAGTTGTTGTGAAACATCATCGAGTACTCCAATCTGGCCACGTCCATAAGTTTTCTCTTGACATGTTTTGCCCATTTTGGATTCGCTACTTTAATGTCATCCTGAAACCACATCGATGATATAAAATAACCGATTGCTGAAATCAATATCATTATTCGCCAGTGTTAAAACTCAACATTTTCACTTCAAATATTTTGTTTCGGTCACTTTTTAATAAACACGATTTTAATCATTAATCCTAGTATTAGCTCATGTTTGAAACTGCGTAAATAATGAAACAATACTAAAAAAAAACCGGTCAAGAGCGAGTTGAACTCGCGCACCAAGGGTTCCGCGTCTTATATACATATACCGTAATATATTTTGAATGCGTTGACTTAGAAGTTTTATTTTTGCATAGTTTCAATGCGATGTTATACACCTGAGTATGTGGTATGAATTTCAACTTGATTGACCCACACACATTCCTGAGAAAAAGTTCTAGACGACAGACAAACACCGAAGTGATCCTTAAAGGGTTCCATTTTTTTTCTCATGCGGTGCGGAACCCTAAAAGTCACGAAATAAACCTTTAAAAATAACTCTAATTATTATCCTATTACGTTGCCGTTTCCCTTTTACGTGGGACTGAACATAATGCTTGGTATTAATTCACCTCTGCCTAACCTCCGGAGAGAAAGGCGTGATTATATGTATGTATGTATTTATTGTCTGGATTTACATAAATTCTCAATAGTGTCTAGAGGATCATAGTGTTTAGTTTTCTTCAAACAGAACAGCTTCAATTTTACCATTGAACGTACTTAAATGTGAATTTCTTTAAAACGATAAACGTCTAGGCCCATGTCAAGTCATGATGATTTGTCAGAAATTGATTAAACTATGACTCCACCTGTATTAAAAACAGATTGTTGAGATAATAAGCTTCCTGCGGCGTACTGAAGTTCGTGTTGGTCATTTGCGCGATCTTGTGGAACAAGTCACGGTACGGAAGCAATAATCCTTCATCTATGAAGGCCTGCAGAATTCTCTGCTTCTCTTGCGTATATCGAGGACAGTTTTCTTCGTAAAGTAACTGAAAACGACGAAACTATAATTTATTATATTATTTAATATTATTTTGAGAGTAGACGTTTTTTATACAACTTAGGTGACAGACAAGCACACGCCACACATGATGAAAAGTGGTTACCGTGGTTTATGACCGAGTGCAACACTAGGGGAGTCACCACACTCGTGCTGCCAGTGTAAAAGACAAAGCAGGACAAGCTTTTGGTATTCCCACTCAAACACACAAAAACTCCTCAGTGAGCTCTGGCTACCCTACTCATCGCCGGGAACACAACGCGAGGTTATTATGGCCGCGGTATTCTGTAGGGCGCAGGTACTTCCCAGACGGACAGCTGAATTCAGACGGGAATACCGTCGAGTCCTACCTCCTGAATTGAAATTGAAAAAATAACATATTATACTGCATATGTTATGTCACTTATGTCGTTTTCTTCTTAGATCATCAACGATTGCAGTCTATTTGATTCTTCCAAACCAAGACAAAGCCCTTAGAGAGGGGTAATGTCGTTGGAGTTCCTATTTTAATAACATCCTTTATATGTATTTAGAAGTATAAAAGCGCATAAGACTTACATAGTCGTTATATCTCTTCGGGTACTCATAAGGCACTGGTTGCCATTCGAGTGTATCATTCCACACTTGCTTCGGTGGAGGCGGCCACAATCCCGCCGCTATCAATAGAGCTGTCATCTTGCTTAAGTCTGTATCTGACGATATCACGATACTGTTCTCTAATACAAAATATTAATTGTTTAACAATACATCCAACCAAACAAAGCGAGAGAAAAGGTTAAGAAGTCGGGTTTGACCACTTTTTGGACAATAAACATCGTTGACAAACATGCCTGCATTTTCTTCCTTAAAATTACATTGGCTAAAATATCCACAGTCATTTTACATAATATCTATTTGAAAAAAAAAACGTACCTAAGCATAATAAAAATAAATACCAGTTTGATAGTAAGGTCCCAAAAATTCATCGTATCTCTTCCTAAGTAATGCGCCCATTTCGAATGTCAACATCTTACCCTCCTGAAAAAAAGAAGGAAAAGTTAATACAAATACAAACACACCTACTATTAAAGCCCGCTCTCCTTGCGAATGCTAATCTATTAGAGTTACATGACGTACGGCAAGCAATAAATCATTATTAGTGAATGACGGCAATCTGCGTCTCTGCTGACACGTCGTTCCTGTTTAGAGCAACCAACCTTCGTGTATCGGGCTCCCTCCCGCATCCCGACCGGGAAGAATATACTTCGTGATAAAATTATCTGTCAAGTATCTACAGCTGTCCTTCGAGCTTGAACCTATTGACAGTTCCGGTAGGTCACTGTTACGACCTTGACAAATAGGAATTACGGCCTTTCACGTCGTTTATTGTAGAGGGCAAATCTGATTCATAGAATTTGATATCTTTTTTATGCCAAACATGTTAATGTTTCAGCTCATTGCATGAGTTATTTCAGTCCATTAGAATCTATTAATTACTGATGCCGTGCTTTTCAGATATTGTTACGTGTCATTACTTAAATTTACAATACAATTTTATAACAATACACCAAGAAACAACCTCAATCTCATCCCTCCTAAGAGAGGAGTATGTTAACTAAATAACTTATACAGCATATTCTAATACATTTATTTTTGCATCATTTACGAATCCAACTCTTCATAATTTTCAAATTCCTGTGATAGCCATTGATGATCAATAGATGGAAAGCGTCTTAAATAAATATGCCGATAAAATGCGTTGCAAAGATTTAATGCAATACAATACTTTTTACTGAGACGAACAACCTTAACATAATATATCGAATTTATCACCGACATCAGTACATTCAGATCAGTATTTTTTCCCTTATTTATATTATATTATTTCATAGTTTTTAGTTTTTGAATACGGTTTTTTTTAAACGTAGTTTTTTCTACTTTTTAGTGACCGTAATAGGTTTTTTTTAATTTGTCTCCCTATTTAGTGGACAGTCCAGCATGCCGACATAACTTTCGAATGTAATGCTCTCAATAACTTAAACGAGAAATTCATGCTATACATGCATGTGGGTGCTAGCACCTCTGCCTACCTCTTCGGGGATATGGGCGTGAGGTTATGTTATGTTATCATTAGAAATTCTGTTATTTGCCTCCATAGTTCAAGACTTTATTGACATCGTAATGTCGCCTACCGTATCACAGGATCGTTATAAAACTAGCTAAAAAGCAAACATTTCCCGTTTAATTTCTAGGAGTTCCCTGGTGTATCTCCAGAGGCTAAGTTCCAATAGCCATGAAATTTATATGGAACTCCCTGTGAGATATACCGAACCCAATGCAAAAATAATTTTTAAAATCGGTACATAAACGACGAAAATATCGAAGAACAATATACATGTCAGAACACACATAAATGTTTATAAAATTAAAACTACTGGTCCAAACTTCATCAAATTTTTATAGGACCATATGGCAACTACTCTGCATCGAACTAAAAAAGAATCACGAAAATCGGATCATGAATCTCAGAGTAATCGGTGTACATACTTAAAAAATAAAGAAGTCGGTTAATGAAAGCTAATAAATATATAAGATACATAATAAGAGGTGGCTAACAAGGACAGCATAACAACAACACTCTTTTGTAACACTGGTAGCAGTATTGTCGGTATGGGATGGAGGAGCGCCCTATATGAGTAATCTAATGCAGAATGACCATTGACTGTGAGCGAGAGCCACGTTATGGTTTTGTATTTACGTCAGAAACCATTCGTTACGGCGGACGGACACATAATTTGATGTATCGAGGAACTACGCCAAAAGGTCCTATTGTTGGAAAGCATGTCTCATGCGGTTCCCATGAACGCTTCAGTTTAATAGAAAAATAATGACAATTGATTTGCTATATATATGCCTACTCATATTCGAAACAAGATAACATTTGTACCTACTATTGTTCATTTTGACTAA
This sequence comes from Eilema griseolum, assembly GCA_963662185.1. NCBI lineage: Eukaryota > Metazoa > Arthropoda > Insecta > Lepidoptera > Erebidae > Eilema > Eilema griseolum. The sequence goes on along the minus strand of OY759233.1, from coordinate 10,775,360 downwards.
AAACAGGTTTTTATTGATTGGTTTTGAGGAGAAACCCAAAAGAAAAGCAGTAATTATGATCGAATCTACATACATACATATAATCACGCCTTTATACCTGGAGGGTTAGGCAGAGGTGAATTAACACACACATTTCACTAATAATTGTATTCGGTCCAACGTAATAGGGGGTGAGCCTATTATCGTATTCCGGGCACTATTGTTGACTCGAGCCATGCATCTGAGGCGGTGTCTGGGCTGTATATATCTGTCTGATGTTAAACAGATCCCTCAGTCGCCTTGTACGACACCGCATGGGTAGAGATGGGGTCGCCCTAATTTTACTCTGCCGGAAACCACGCGGCAATCGATCTTATCGAATACTATAAAATAAGAACACATAATAGGTACTCCTCTAATATTGAATGTAGTTATGCTATAGTTCTATACACCTGCGTGCATGTGAAAAAGCACGCGTCACATGCTACGAGTATGCACTATCATCTCCCAAGGTTTGCTGGTTCTATTAAAATAACAACATTCAATCATTTTAAACAAAACTAAAAAGAAATGGTCGAATGAATCTTTAATCTACCACAAACTGGTTCTAGTATTTACGCACGTAGTAGGTAGGTACGCAAGATTCTTTAGTCACACTTCAATGTACATTTATAATCGTAAAATTATAATATGTATGACATGAAAATTGTTTCCAATGATACATAATAAATACGTAGGTACTTGTACTGTACGAGATTAAATGTTCAAATCTATTAGTTTTTTCCCTTTTACGTTTAAAAAACCCGCATAAGAATATATCAGACTCAACCTTAATTATTGGTTAAAAATCGGTCAAGTGCGAGTGCACTGACGGTTCCGTAACGTTGTTGTTAGAAAACCGATATTACCGAAATAGCTCATAGAATAAGCAAAGTGAAAATTATAGGTTAGCTAATTCGACCAAAGGACTGAAGGGCGTCCGTTTTTTTACTTTTGACGTATGGAACCCTAGAAAAAGGCTTAAATGTTTCAAGATTATGCTCTGACTCAGGTAATCATGTACTTACCTATTAATTTTAACCCAGTTTTTAGACCAAGCATACGACCACTTGCAAATAATAATAGGTATTATTTAATTTCCACTCACATTTGTCATAGCGCCAGCTCCATAGGGCGCAAACACGTGGTCTGGAGGGGAAGTCCCCAACATGGCTAGTTCCTGCTCATTAGGAGTGCGTTCCCCGTGCGACATTAGCTGCAAAAATATAACTTTCAACATTAAGTTTCTTTCTTTAGTGTTTCTGATCAATTAAATTGAAGTATGCAAACTTACCACGTGAACTTGTCGCAGTACAGTCACATCGACCGTGCTGTCTTTCATAAGGATAACTGCTACGAGGGCTAAAAAGCATAAAATCATAATTGAAATATAGTAAACATAATATTTAGTATATTACAGTAAATATTCTGTGTCACAACTGCTACTAATTGTATCTAGTAGTGAGTTAGTGAGCCATAAACAATGAAAATTATAATACTCGTAACTCGATTGTCTAGTTCACATGTAAAAGAAAAATTCGACTGATGCTGAAAAGATCGAAATAAGTTATTTTTTTATACAACCTAGGTGGCAGACACGCACACGGCCCACCTGATGGAAAGTGGTTACCGTGACCTATGAACGTGTGTATGATAGCAGGCGGATTTGCCCATCATAACATAATGGGTACCGCCTGCTAACAAACTTGTTTCGATCTTTTAAACATCAGTCGGGATTTTTATTTTTAGTAAAAAAATTTTTTTACTAAAACGGAGTCATAATACAGCATTGTGAAATCCTCGTGATAAGCCCTGTAATTTGATACCCATATTGCAGTCAGTCTACAAATTACTTTTATTTGTGTTTTTCAAACTATAGCGTAGGTATTACAGCGGCCATGTTGGATTTTTTAGCGTCACCTATCTAAGAACACTTGGGTTGCCGAGACGAGTCGAACGATTAATTAAAGAAATCCATCTCGTAGTTTGGAAGATATGAGGTAATACAGAATATTACAAACATACATACAAGATATGCGCGAAAAACATAACCCTTCTTGGCAGTCTGGTAAAAGCGTATAATGAAAATGTAACATGGCAAATAAAAAGCCGGCCCTTGACCCATTGAGGTCCGCGCAACATATCATTCTTCTCCATACATTTCTGTTAGATGTTATCTCCACAGTCACTACCTTCTTTGCCTAGTCCTCACGCATCCTGCATCTTTTTTTGTACCTTCCTCTGCTTCCAAATTCCTCTTAAAATCGTATTTTAAACCTACCATAGCCAATTCTGCTTATAATAATAAAATTGACCTGGGTTATTATTACCTACGATACTTGAGGTTGAGTTTGCAGCTTTGACAAACATTACTATAAAATGTTAACTACTGGAACTCATCATGTTTACGGCAATTGGAAGAATTTGTAACTTTTTGTATAAAACAATACGTCCTACATATTAAGTTATTCCTCCATATATCTCCTAAACTTCATCTTCCACGTCCAGGTTAGGAATTAGAAACAGTCAATAGTTATAAAGACTTGAACAGCCAAATATGTCTTATTTTCGAAAAATCGCATAGAGGGACTGAAGAAAAAGTTCACAACGAAAATCTAATCAAACATTGTGGGGATGTACTTAAGAGACTAATTGCCAGAAAACTGAATACGTGATTATATTCATAACTCAAAGATTCGAAATCTTTTAGTGTAGTACATACCGGCGATGAGCGAGATGCCCACCAACAAGCCTAGGCAGCAGCAGGTGTGTTCAGTGCGCATGCCCGTCGGTACCGCTTCTACCGCGTTGTTGGTTGGCTCCTCCTCGCGACCGCCCTCTCTCCTGCGCAAACGCACGCCAACACAATTGACCACAGCTTTGAAAATGTTACTATTTTAATTTTCTCTTAATAATTTACAATTGAAGACGCCCTATTATTAAATTACCAGAAGGTACACATACTGATTAACAGACGTACACTCGCGCTATTTCATCTATTTCATCATCTTGAATTTGAGAAGCCCGACTACAGTTGCAGCCGTATAAGCCTCAATAAGCACCATCAGGAGGAGAAAAAATAGCAGAGTGGACACAGTGCTCCAAAATGCAACCAGGATTAACCCTGGTATCATTATTATTATTAAATGGTAATCACCAAACGCAACACGTGCCCATACAGACATTGCAATTGACAAAAACATCCGCCTCTTTGAACGAGATCTCAAAATGCCACTCACATTTTCCTTCGCAGTATCGGCAGCTCTACATTGTAATCCTGTGTTAATTATGTTTTAGACACTTAAGTAAACGCATAATAATTGCCAGTGTTTACTGTTTGAGAAAGAAACGAGAGAAAATGCAGCATCCACTACAGTGTGTACTGTTCGTTAGGAATGTTTAACGGTGCGAAGCAGGAAGCGCACGGCGCGCGAGACGGAGTCCCACTGAGATCCGCACGGGACGCTTTGCGAGATTCACGGTCGCCGCGACCTGTGCTCAGATGATTGACTTTGTCCAATCGATTGTACAACGGTGCCTATTTATTTCCAAATGCGTGCCCGCATCATACAATGTTAAAAATGTATTTAGACAGACTTGTGTGTGTGTGTGTGTCCCTATAAGCATTTTCTTTTTCGGACTAAATAATTTTGTTAACATGAATTTATTGACTTCACTCGGTAGTTACTAGAACATAAATAAATATTAGTAGTTGAATTTAACTAGAAATTTTCGCGTCTATTTGAATTTTAAGTTATTGTTATTATGTAAGAGCCGAATGACAATATATATATAAATATATATTAACACCATCGGACTGATCTGGTGACAGAGCCAGGGTAGTAAATGAAACAGTGAACCCCTTAATTGGAGTACATTTAGTTTCTTCCAAGGAGTCACATAGGTAATAGTTAAACATGACTTATTTTTATTAGTTTTTAAACGCTCGATATTTTTTTCAGTACCGAACTAGATATACATATTACAACTAGGTATTTCCCGAAACTCCAACCGTATGAAATTTATATTAATACTAATAATATTCTAAAGCTGGATCGATGTCGACCATAAAATAAAGACCTCAGGAAGGAGAAAGTGAATTCCATGACGACCGAGAACAGACGTCTCTGAAAAGAAAGGATGAGGAGTACCCGATTAGGAAGGGGATTTTCAAGGAGGTAGGACACGGCGGTATTTCCGTCCAATTGAGCAGTTCGACTGGGGAAGTACGTTCGCCCTACAGATTACCGCGGTTATAATAACTTCATGTTGTGTTCCCAGCGGTGAGTAGGGTAGCCAGAGCTCACTGGAGAATTTGTGCTCTCAGTAGAACGACTAAAGGCTTGTCCTGCTTTGTCCTCTACACTGACAGCACAGAAACTCTGTGCTTACAGGGTCGGCAGCGCGAGTGTGGCTTCTCTGGTGTTACACACGTCCATAGGCCACGGTAACTACTTTCCATCAGGTGGGCCGTGCGTTTGTCTGCCACCTAAGTGGTATAAAAAAATAAAAAAAAGGGGAAAAGCCCAGACGAAGCAGAAGAAAGCTGAATAGTTTGCTTGTTTGAACGCACTAATCTCAGGAACTACTGTTTCAAATTGAAAAATGATTTTTGTCCGATTATCCACCATAGTTTTAGGCTACTACTCAAGGGAGCGGAGCAGTGATCGTGAATGTCAATAAACCCGATAGATCCCCACACATCATGAAAAGTAATGAAAAACGGGTTCAAACAGGTGATATGAGGTTTCAAAATATGCAACGGGTGAAGCTGGGGCAGGTCAGCTAAAATTTCAAGGATCGTTAGTTTTCCGAAATATTTCAATTTTGAACACAATTTTCTTTTATTTTTCATTTCGTGAGAACCTTCCAGAACAATGTATTAGAAAACTTTAAAAAATATGAACGGAACTATTAAACTCGCTCTAGGATTGGTGTGACCAAGGATACCGAATAGTGATTCATTTTTTGATGATAACGGAGAAAGAAAACAAGTTCATCTGAAAGGTGTCGTAAGAAGCGACTAGCGGGAAAATACACACACGATATTACTGCGAGAGAAGGAAAACTCAAAATAATACCTGTCTGGCCAGCGTGGAACCAATAGACCAAAGCCCCCCCGACATTGGGTGAGGCCTATGTCCAGCAGTGAACTGCGATAGGCTAATTGATTAATAGATTTTCGTACTAAGATTGTATGCATGGAGTAATAATAGTTTCAAAGCACATTGCAACTACAATGAAAACAAATCAAATAATTGGAATAATATGCATCAACCGCATAGTTACATGACAGTATCATTCTGGATGAGGGTGCGTTGATTGCCTGATAGTGTGAATTAAAAGATTGCGCCGCACTGTCGTATAAACGGACAATGTCTTCCGCCTGCCCTATGCTGGTAGGGGGCTGAGCGTTGAAAGTTATTTTTCAATACCTAAATGCTGTGATCTAAGTAACGTTTGCTCCTTTTTACTAGCATGCATAAAGAATAAATTATATTGAAGGATCAAATAGCCTATATGGCACTTAATTCCACAAGTAGGTACGTCCCAGGCGAACTATTTTCTGGTGTAAGTACCTACCAGACAATTATTTCGCTTGAGAGGTTTTCTCATGTAGAAGAACATTTAAACATACGAAGACGGACCTAGATTGACCATTATTTGCTTCTTCTTCTTAGATATATCTTTTGAGTTTCTTCAAACAAGGAAATCACGCAACTTTCTTCGCCCAAAGTGCTGTGAGTAATGCCATGTTCACAGCTACAATCGAAACTATATTTTGAATGCTATAAAATTTTAACGTATATGATAAAGATTAAAGTGATCAATGGCATTTGCATTACCGTCTGGTATTAAACCTCCAAAATGAGGTTCTTCAGGTATCAGTCGAACCTGTGTTCACAATGATAATCAAAACTGCAAACCAAATCTCTATGGACATTCTCGTATCTAGCAGACACATTGACTACATGTTTATCTACAAAAATGCTGTTACCAACAATACTAAAATATTAAACGTGTCATAAAATATTTACATAAACTAGCATAAGATACGGTGTTTTTCTAAGTTATTTATGAGCACTTACTTGATACATAGTATACTTGTTAAATGCACCATTTTAATATGAAGACTACATTAAACTACAATTAACATTGTATTACCACTCATTGGAATATGATAGAACCTTTTTTGTTAGAGATAAAACACATGAGTACGTATTTTACGGCAGATTCCTATCTCGTAACTGCTGTTATAATAACATTACGTGTAATAGGTGTAATATATATTATAAGGTTATTTACTTTGCCATGAAACAATAAAACGTTGCAAGTGGTGTTTACCTACATCTTTCACATTATGTCATTTAAGTCTGTCCTTACGATAGTTTATTTCGCAAGGACAGTTCTTACATGACAGCCTTACTAACACCAAATGAAAAATCCAGAAGTAAATACTACTTAAGGAACACAAGTGCTGGTGCCACATAGTGCCAATTTGAACTGTCCTTGACTTCTGTTATTATGCTGTGGAGAACGCTCCCTACACACTGGGTCACAAAATTGGTCCTTTATGATTGAAAATCCATTTGCCAAAAATCTAATGAATTTTTAACAATTCTGTAACAGAGGCAGATTGTATTTAGCCCCATTTATACTCATCTGCGAGCATACTTTCAAATTTTAAGAGGTCCAAATGTTGTGAAAGTACTAGATGTAATTTATGAATTCTAGAGTTTTTCTGGTACATCTGGGTGAAACCAGCATACTAAACAGCGTTAAACCTTAACTATTCCCAATTCAAACAGTAAACCGTATTCAACATTTGAATGTAGGAATGGTTGACTTGTATTCTGTTCTTAGTTATTGTTGGTCACAATTTCAAACTAGAAAGGTCGCACATTGCACATTCCAGAGAGAAATTTAATTTCTGGAATGATATCCCTACCACATTTTCACAGGAGACTAGGGCCAAAAAATTTTCTCATCAAGTGGGCATTTTAAATTCCAGTAATACATACCGTGATTGTAATTAATAAAGCTTATTTCGTATCTGGTTATATAATTATTTAGTATAACTCGGGAGACCTTTTCGATCGGATTTATATTTCCCATTTCTCCCCGGCCGGATCCGGTGGAAGAGGTTATGTCGGACTCCAACCGACTAAAACGCACGGCGCCTGTGTGTCGTTGTTGGTTGCCGAAGGTGAGGTTGACAGGCATATCCCTCGCACCGCGGCCTACCCAGGGCCATCTCTCTCGATCTGGCCCTCCTCGCGTGTGGGGACCGCAAAGTCTCCATATAGTCGTAGGTAAAAAGTATCATGCAAATATTCCGAAACGTCTTACTGCAGTCTTACTACCGTAATCAGTGTTAAAAATACTATTTGTGTCGACACATAGGATGACTTCAGCTAAGATTTGTTCAGACTTCTATATTCTCTGAGATTTTTCTTCTTATTAGTTTTTATTTTGTCAAACTGTCACATGTTATACAAAATAGATTAATGGGCACTAAAGTTGGCGTTAACAACCGAAAAATAAACGTCTGTTTGAAAATGCATTACACATTATACTCACTGGAAGACATATCTACATAGGCAATAATCAGTTAATGTACCCTAGCTCCCCTATACTCTGCTCGGCCTTTCTTGTAGTACACATTGGAGGTTTCAGATGTATCCCCCCTTTTAAACTTATTTAAACCGTTAAAACTCAAAGTTACTCTCTCACAGGAACACTGAAATGCGTGCCGATTCCGCGGACAAGGATGTTAAATCTAATACTAGTAGATAGCAATTAACACCAAAACTTGCCCTTTTTTTTTATACAACTTAGTTGGCAGACAAGCACACGGCCCACCTGATGGGAATCGGTTACCGTGGCCTATGGACGTATGCAACACCAGGCGTGTCACACTCGCGCTGCCGACCATGAAGAAACCTTCTGATGCCATTCTTGAAGAACCCCATATTGTAGGCGCTTGGGAAAATCGCTGCAAGGAGGTCATTCCACAGCTTGAGTGTGCGTGGGATGAAGTTTCTTTCATACCGCTCAGTGCGCACAGTCTCAGGTCGCAATGTGTGAGGATGAATTCCCTGCCTCTTACATCATTACATCACTGTCATTATTAAATTATATTTCGAACGCCCAGCTTTCGATTACATTCATTAATTCTATGATGCTACCTTTTCTTGAGTTAAATGAGACAAATAAACAAAAATCACAGCCACTTTATTCTGTTTGAATTATAATAATTATGTTTAACAAGTAACACTTAAAACATTTTTAAGTTAAATGGTTTTAGTGATTGAAATTGTATTATCATTCGAAGTAGAGATATGTACCAAATATCAGATCAATCAATCAACGGTAAGGGCGTAAAATATCAATTACTAATTTGATCCAATAAGCAGGCCAAATAAATAAATATGTTTGAAAACAACAAGCTTTTATTAATTAAAACTACTCAACAATTTGTTTTGCACACACTAAATAAAGGCTTATTTGTAATAGTTGTAATATTTTAAACTTAGAACTATAGGCATAGTTCTAAGTTTAAACTATTACAGTAATTCACAATTATTAAATAGATTTTCTTTGGACCATACTACGTCTTGCACAAGTGTTACGAACCGATCGTAATTGCATACAAGCTGATTCCCGCAGCCATTGATAGGGAGAAGCTTGCCAGGCCCACCGGCATCAGGCGCGTATATAACCTGAAAAAATAGTTAAAATTGTTATATTGTTATGGCAATTATTAAAAAATAAAAACCCGACTGCTATCAAACTTGTTTTGATCTTATAAACAGGCATCGGGTTTATTACTTTAGTAATTTATTTTATTCTAAACTTTTTAGTTATGATATGACATGTAAATCTCCTTAAATTTTCCTTAATTTTAAAGCCCCACTCGATAAAGTTGATTGATTCATTTTTCAACACACTTGCTCATAAACTGGCTCTAATTTCAATGCAATTAGACACACGCAATGGCACGTGCCGTCGTATAGTCAAACGTGTGATTTTTCTTGGCTATATTTGACACATAGGATATAGCTTTTTTAAATTTTATTGGTTGAGTTGTTTTGTTCTTAAAAAAGTGTCGATACAAAATAGATTACGTTCAATAGTACAAATAAATTATTATACCTACTCGTACTGCTTACTGATTTTATGCAACTTCGTATTTAAATATGTAGATAATTTCAACTACGTGCAAACAAAACTATGCCATTAAAAGCATTTCATTTTATTTTACTAACGGCACAAAATTAATTGTTTCTCTAAATAAACTTTTAATCTAAGTAGGTAGTAGTTTATGAAGCTTTAAGATGACAAAGTTATTTTTAGCGCCAAAAACCATTTGCTGATCGCGTGCAAACGTGTTGCGCGGCATCCACAGACTATATAGAAAAAATGCATTGATACTCTGTGCGTGAACAATTTACATTTCAGTGTGAGAGTAGATAAAATGATTTTTTGTATTAATTTATTCGCAAGTGTGTTGATAATCGTTCTATGATACGCGTGTGTATCGATGATCACCGTCTTCGGCTCTATTAAGACCCTCGCCTGTCTCATGGCGCCTCAGCGGTAATCACCAACTTTACACACTTGTTCCATAATGTACACACATCAAAATATCTAAGCAACATGCTTAATGTTACATAACTCTTCAAATTATTATAATTATTGGTCAATTATTCTACTTTTTTTACCATAGGTGGGCAGGTATGTAACCTTTTTGGTTCCAGATTACCTACTGGCTGGTTAGAAAAAAACTCGATTGTGTTTTGTTTTTTATTTTTCATAAAATTTAAAACTGTTATATTAGTTCCAATTTAAATGTGTTTTATTTTCTTAATTAAGAAATTTGGTATCGTTTGTATTTTATAGCTTTAACCAAGTTTTAATACAGTTTTTGATAAAATTGAATTGTGAGATATTCTTTGTTTGAGCGACGTCATTTAACCGCTGATGATATGCAAAGAGTTGTGGGACACACTGTATTAAATTAAAGAATTCTTTAAGAATAAATATTTTTTGGTTAATAATTTAATTTTGTTTGAAAACGTTTATTTTGTTAGGTGCCTTGTTTTCTTCTGTACATGATAGAGTAGGTACACACATTTAATATACATAAAAAAACGTAACAAAATCGAGTTTTTATTTCTAATCAAACAGGTTACATACCTGCCCATTTATGTAAAAAAAAGTAGAATAATTTGACCAACATAATTAACAGACTATCTAACATTAAGCATGTTGCTTAGACCTTTTTGAGACGTGTCTATTAGCCGACCCACATTTTAAAATCAAAAATCCATCGTAAAAACATTTTTGTTGACATGTTGTACCCTATAACACTCGGGAGATGAATACCTTCCATTCATCGAAATCCGTCCAGGCCTGTAGAGGGTAACAAAGAAAACTACATACACACATACATACACGCGTAACACCTTACCCTCGCTGGTGCAGTCTGGTAAAAAAAATATGTACATCCTGATTTACTTAGCCTGAGACCCCAAAGATCCTAATAAAGCATGAGGCTCAAAAGACCTTAGCGGAGTCTCTATACATCCTTGTACGTATTTTTCGAAAACATACCAACGTACAGGTACATACATATTATAGAAGCACCCCCACAAGTCATGACCGTAACGTCCTCAACTCCTGACGTAGCACGACCGCTACTCAAAACAGGTCGCCAAAAATTTAAAATAAACATATAATATACGGTAATATTAAAACATTCTTAGAAAAATTACAAAAAAATAACCGTTATTTTATATTTTAGAATCCTAAAGTAAATTAACTAATTTTATATTTTTAAACCTATTAGGGAAATATATAAACATCTTGAGCTATTAGGCTATCGTAAAGATAACAGTAGATACTTTATATTCTAACTAGTATAATATATAATATTGTAAGTTGTTACACAAAGTCATGGCTACGTGACGGGGCAGGCAGAAGGATTTTATCACATTCGTCAACAGACGAATGGCAATCCCGGCTGCATCCAAAAATGCGTCTGGGGTTCGCTTTTCTAGTACTTACCAAATTTGGTGTAATTTGGCAGTTGCGGGAGCTACTTTCATCGGAGCCCAACCGTTTTTATTCAGATTTGATTTGTATGCCAATATTTCGTTAATTAAATACAGTTAATGTACCTACTTATATTTTAGTCTTTACAAATTAGTCTAGTCTTACTCAAACATAACGCGTATCCCGAGCCGTCTTTTGCGATACATTTTGTAAGATATAGTCAAAGGAAAACACTTAATATAGCGGTCAAAGACCTATCTAGTTTTAAAAACCGTTACAACAAAAACTGGTACGTGCTGATCAACACAATAGAACAGTTTCACGAACTCTTTGGATCAAAATTTATGGCAGACTTGGATCTGTCCAAGGTGTATATTAAACAATTATACCTATATGTATGTTAGGCACCTACTGCCGGAGTGCGAGTGCCGGCCTATGAAACCCTACGATTTTAGTCTAAGACTGCGTACAATTTTAGTCGGTTCGAGTCTATCCGTGGGAATTTCCGCACGGAATAAAGGTATGTTTGATACCTTTAATGTATATAGAACCTCTGTAAAAAGTCTGTCGATTAATCATAAATATAATAAATAGCTATTTAAATAGGCTAGCTATTGCTACGGTACAAAATGATGCTATTATCTTTGAAAAACGAACAGCTCTAACCTTTATTTCTTACTAAATGTAACTTTTATTTCTTGAAAAAAATTTTACTCTACACACACGCACTCTAGCCTTGCTATATTTGGAATGGGGTTTATAAACATTAGATTAATAAAAACTTACCGTCACTCCGTATTCGCCATCTATGACATTTCTTCTAAGTTCTAATGAGACCGTTGCACCATAATTTGGCTGATGAGCCTCAAACACCCTTGCTGCTGCTAATAAACCAGCAACGTTGTTTTCGTGTGCAGAAAATAAATATAGTTCAGGTTCCACAGGCTTGCCCGCATTTTTAATAGCGCTTTTAGTGGTGTTCAGAAAAGATTGCATCATCACTCCTGCAATTTAAATAGAATTTTTTATACATTTCCAAAGAATACCTAATTAAAGTAATATGTCGTGACTGATCTGTACCCCTGTGCTCAGTACACAGTGATCATACCTGATGCTAATTTTATCAGGTCTGGGTTATAATATTGAATAGCATATTCCATTTTTGTAATGTCTTTAATTTTAGGCATTATGTCTCGAGCCCACTTTGGTGGATTAATTCCAACATTATACTGAAAAAAATAATTAAATCTTAGTTTCTCTGTATCTAATAAGAAAAACAAAAAACAAGGAGAATGAATGACGTGAAAGTGTAAATATCTGCAAATATCGACAAGGCAGGCCCAAGGTTTGAATACATCTTATTCATATCATTATCATCATACAAATATTGATTACAAATTATACAAAAACCTTTTTCTATAGCGTTAGCTACAAGTACATTAAAAACGCTGAAACAGCTGGTAATTGTTTTATATGTGGGTAGGAATAGTCTGCATTACAAAGATTTTGGAAAATAAAGATTGAAAAGCGTACCGTGAGACGCGATTAGATGACCAAATAATTTAATTATTATTGCTAATGATTGTACCGGCAGGTTATGGAAGTCTTCGGTATAAATTAGGCAGTAGAATAGACTTCCAATAGTTGATATTATTACGATATTTAAACAAGCTCTTACCAATGTTTGAAATAAATTGTCCAGATTGAACACATCCTCAGCAGTTGTAATGTTCGTGCCAGTATGTTCACTGATATATTTGAACAATGCTTGGTAAGGTTCCAGCCATTTTTTTATTTCGGGTTTATCATACATTTGGTCCTTTAGTTGCAAATATCTTGGACAGTTATACCAGTACATGAGCTAAAAAAATACAAATGTAATTTAATAACACTTAAAAGTTTAGCAATTAAAATACCAGTTTGTGTGGTTAATTATTATTTATATCGATGTATAACAATGTGTGACGTATACTTTAATTTAACATTTATATTTATAATTATACATCGTATATAAAAAATATTAACGTTTTAATGTTGGCCCAACTTCGATCTAAATTAAGTTTTTCATATTAACTTATACTTACATCGTCTTCTGCAAAAGGCGTTGTGTTATATGGGATCGGTTGCCAGTCTAGGTTAGGATTCCATCTCTGTGGGAGTAATGGCGGGTACAAGCCTGAAAGAGCCGCAAGAGCCGTCATCTGCGTCCTGGCATAGTATGTAGTCCGTATCGTAATCTCATTGGGTAGATACAATCGGGACAGGAAGCCATCATACAAGCCTCTCAAATACTTGCCCACTAAGAAGCTGCGTTGTTTTCCTTTCTGTTATAAAAATAAAGATAAGTTATAATATAAAAATTACATAGCCTCACACGAGGCAATCAAGTGCTCGCGTGATCATAAGATTGTCTTGACACTAACTAGGAAAACTAAACGAACTAGATCTAATTTAACACTTAACGTGTTAGACGCCATTAGAAGGACAAATTAGCTCAAGAACGGCAAATTTTCTTTTTGCTAAAGGAGGAAAAGGATGCCAAAAAGTTTAATCTTTTTATGTGTTAAGCGATACAGATTTCATATCCGTTTAAAGTTTTGTAATACATATTTCTAAAAATGACGAAGTAATCGTCTGGACACACTTACGTTTACACCCTGTATAATTGATTGTACCGGTTTATAACGTGTGATAATATACATATGCGGTAATATTCTTATCGATAAGTAAAACTTCTACAGCATTACATTTAAATTAGAGGCTTTTAATTATCATCAATAGGTACTTTTCGGAAATCTAAATCGTCACGTAATTAAAAAAGAATTGGAACTCAAATGTCGCTTCGTTAAGTCATCCTACAATGTAATTTATCATTCCAAAACTTGCGTCAATCTTTTATCTATTCCGTGATCGCGTGGACTTCAATGCAAATTTAATCACCTAGCACTGTAAACTCTTCAGATCATCCTTGATAGAAATAAATCTGCACTTAATTTTGACTTACATTAGTGAGTGCCTTCTTCCCATAAGGGAAGTATATGTTTGGAGAAATGTTCTGTTCCGATGGATACAAGGCGAGCTCTTCATCATCTGGTGTTCGGTCCCCATGGCGGAATATCTGTTAATAACATGCAGATAATTTTACAAATATTCAAATATTTTTTTTAAATTCATCCTAAAGCTTATTTTTTATAAATCACTAAAAAATATTTATTTAAAATCATGTCTCTCAAAAGTGATTCTTAATACTGCCATAACATCCTTTACATTTTCATATAAAATAATGGACTATTTTTTCTACTAATAACTTTGCACGAGTCATGTAACCGTCATTGGTATAATGACCAGTCGTTATTGAATGAATGATCTACTATTCATATAGGAAGCTGGGGGCACGTTTGACGGTCGTGATCATCAGTTTGAATAACTACATATCGTACCACAAAAGCGAGCACCACTTCGGTATCTCCCAAACCACGGTGTATTGCGTCACTGTTGGGCTTCACCACGCGACTGGCCGGGGCCTCCTCCCCACACACTGCCACTATCCCAACTAACAGACCCAGCACTAGCACCAATCCCATTTTTAAATTATAATTTCCCGCCTAACGGACAGAGCGTCTCTTATCGGCAGTACGTACACGCGTTCGCGAGCAGTTTTCGACTGCAGTACCTAAAGCCTCAGCTCCATTTATATACAGATACATAGAATTATATTCTAAGAGAGCCGGCGACATTACATAGGTTTAATAGCGTGCGAATCTTAGTTTAGTTTGGTGTTTACTGATTTCAGACATCAAAGTTAAGAGGCAAGTTCAGACGTCCCAAGTATTTTACTCATTCTATTTATGTGTATAGATATTTGTATTGTTTTTTCTTTTTATTTGAAACTATTATTATTAACTACTTTGAATTTATCAAGTCTGTACATTGGTGAAATTTAAAAAGAAACACTTGGGTTATGTTAACAAATGTGAGCATGTTATTTTTTGGAATTCTTTCTTGTGAATGGATTTTGATACTGTTTTTGTTTTATTACAAAGATCTAGATCTGACTTAAAATCTGGTGGCATCGGTTAGAGTAAGAAGTCCAAAAATAACGAGTGCCAATTTCCACGCTGGCGGAAATTGGCAATCGTGATATTTGCTTTTTTAGCTGCGGGGATAATTGTAATCCAATACCATATTTTAAATACGAACTAAAACGGTGGTATTTCCGCCCAATTGAGCAGTCCGACTGGGGAAGTACCTCCGCTCTACAGAATTCCGCGGTTATAATAACTTCGTGCTGTGTTCCCAGCGGTGAGTAGGGTAGCCAGAGCTCACTGGAGAATTTGTGCTGTCTGTGGGATGACTAAAAGCTAGTCCTGCATTGTCCTCTACACTGACGGCACAGAAACTCTGTGCTTACAGGGTTAGCAGCGCGAGTGTGGCTTTTCTGGTGTTACACACGTCCATAGGTCACGGTAACCACTTTCCATCAGGTGGGCCGTGCGCTTATCTGCCACCTAAGTGGTATAAAAAAAAAAGAAAAACCTATAGTTTCCTTGGTCCTAAGTTCCTAACGTAGTGGGGCATAGCTGAATTATTTATGAACCAATTAATTATTATTTATCTATTGGACGCGTCTCACGTTTTATGGTAAGGCTGCAAGATACCATTTTCATTATACTGTTAGAAAACGTGATGACTATATTAAAATTGCCAAGAAATCAATCTCAGTAAACACCTGCTCCTCTCACTATCTCCTAAAAATATTGAATTCTCTTCCTTCGAGCGCCAATCTTGTTTGATTGCGACTCTTGCACTTTGGAGCCCGGGTTCAACTTCAATAAAGTTCATCTCAAGTTATAGTTTTAAAGAAATCATTACAATATCAGTATTATAATTAAGCGTATGCAATCTAATAACATATAATACAAAATTCCGTGTCGATATTTAGTTTTGCATTAGTTACCATTCTACGATTGTATTATATTTTATTATACCTTAACGGTCACATAAAAAATCATGTTGATAATCCCAATGAAGATAATATATATATATATATATAATCTATCAAAGTTAATACTCAAGACTTGAGATAAGAGACTGAACTCGTTCCCGAAGGAGCCCCTTTTTGTGTGAAAACTAGGAGTAGGTATTAAACTAAGCATGGTACGTGGAGTACCACAATACCAACGAAGCCAAGCTGATCTCACCATCACTTGCGAACTGGTGATTGAAGCACGAGTCTTTGTCCCTTTTTCTCTTAGGATTGGAAGGTCAAACGACAGTCTCTCCCAAATTATACTTGGGCATAAGCTTAACCATACCTAGGATGAGTAATTATCTATCACATTCTGGACCAAAGCCAAAGTAGAACTTAAGATGATGATGACTGATAGTTTTTCTTAATTTTCGTAGTGTCAGTGCGCCGGTTTCGCGACCAGCTTCAGTTAGCGAACACTCGTTCGATTCGTTAACTTTAACTAAAGATAATAACTTTTCTTCAAATAATATAAACAAAGAGTTCGCTATACGCCATTCTCTATTAGTTGCTGTGTAGAAATGTAACGTTTTAAATAACGCTCCCACCCAGAGCCGGCAAAAACCCGTTTAATCCTAGTGATAAATTTGCGTTGAGCGGATGTACTGTGAGTTATAAAAAAAATTACGTGACTGACTCACGCTCAAGCAGCGTCTCCCTGAGGAGAGAACAGCTCCGTCGTCGCCGTTGCCCAAGGTGCACCGTATTCCGAACCACGCACAACAATTCTAGGTCCCTTAAAATTAGTTAAAAAGAGTTTACACTGTATCTAAAAAAAATAGTCGCTTACTGAGGCACTGGTGGTCGCTGACTGACGAAAGTGATCGCTAACTAGTATTTTGGCTACTTTTGCACTTTTTCTCTTATATTTCATAAATCATGACTGTGTCCAGTGGCTTGTCTTTTTTTTACAGCTAGACTATACTATTAGGACCAATTAACTTATAAAGCAAATTTTTTCATCATCAGTTATTTTGGAGAGCCTATTTTTTCATACGTCTAAAGTGAGCAACTCAGCTAAGTGGTCGGTAACCGGCGCACTGACCCTACATTAAGTCACTATTATTGACCTTAAATCAAGGTAACCCAGTAGACATACCTAAATAATCAGGTCCTCAAAGTCAAACTTTATTATCATAAATATTGCTAGTGATAAACGATTTTGATAAAGATAATAATTGTTTGTTTGTGGTTTATGTGACTATGCTAGGTTGTTAGCAATTGTATATAACTCTACCCTATGCCCTCGGCTCCGTCCGTGTGGATATCCGTTATCGCGAGTTTTGGCCGATTGTACGTAGCCGATTGGGATCAAACTTACGTATGTTTCAAGTCAGACCAAGACCCTTCTAACAAAAAAAACTTCAAAATCCGTTCAGGACTTTTTGCATCCATCGTGAATAAATTGCAAAATAGTACTGTTATGTTGATTATAAATTAAAAGATCAAAAATTACTGTTTCGGACTGAGGCATTAAATAGCCTAGTGGACTCTTGTCACAGTACTGGAAAACGTGTTCCACCCTGTCTATAACATCTCAGGAAGGGTCAATCCCTCTATCAGTTGACCATGTGGGCAGTGGCTATCCTACAAAGTCAAATATGTCCATCAGTGATGTCCCTGTAACAACAGAACACAACCTTTAAATACTTACAGGAAAAGCAATTGTATATTGTGATATATATATAGGTAGGGGTATTATATATATTATATAGGGGTATTTCCTGGGGCCTACTACTCCCAAATAATTAATAGAGCACTATCGATTACACACTGTTCACAATCAACACTAGTTATACTTATTGGCAGAAGAGGTAATGCAAATATAAACAATTGCATATTTTTGTACAATCAAATCGCAAAGTTAAAATTAAACAGGTAATATTGTGTACGTTACCTTATAGTAAATCTTTCACAGCTAGTGAAAATAACATTAGATATAATATAAACTGCATACCTTGACTGCATATTGTAGGACCATAGATTTATTTAACTGTAATTTTGGATACATCAGATAGTTTTGCACTATCAAAATCTTTGCAACTACAGGTTTTATGTTACTTTTTAAGTAAAATCGTCAAAGAATTGACTAATAACAAGGCTCCTATAGAGCTAAATATTACTGACATAGTGAATAGTGTTATCCACAAGAAAATAATACTAAAATACTTGACAACAGATAAAAAATCTAGGAAATTTTCTCACACTACGTCCGAATATAGCGAACTTGGTCATACGGATTTTGAGACAGTTGAGTCTCCCGTATGTAATTTAAATACTAAAAATAACCACCAGAATGTTCAAGGCTTGATAAATGGTAAAGATTTGGAATTGGAGTTGCACATCACCTTAATCATATTGATATTTTTTGTGTAACAAAACATTGGTGGACAGACCATGAGATCATGTTCAACTTCAAAAATCACCAGGTGGCAAGCTAAAACTAAATACAAAGAAATTCAAATGTGGAGGAATCTTAATTATTGTTAACAAGAATATAAAATTTAAAGAGCGTAAAGATTTCGTAAGTCTCTCTATTGAGCGAGTTATTGAGATAGCTAGTATTGAGTTTGAGCAGTATACGGTCCCCCAGACGCGCTCTATGCAAGATTTGAAGAAAGGGTGGAAGAAGCGCATATTAAAAGTTTTTATTCCAAAAGGCAATAATAGTTTGTGGAGACTTCTAAGTATATATTAGAAAACACCCTAGTGCTGGCACTTACATAGTGAATATTACTGGTAGAGAAGAACAAAATAATAATAAATATTATTAATTGTATACCAAAATACACAAGTGAACATGGATTTTTATACATAATAATGTACAAAAGTAAAAATGTTAAATCTTTTCAATTCCTTTAATCTTATTAATATGTTTTTGGAATTCACTCGAGAAACTGCAACGAGTATCACTTGTATTGATAATATTTTCACGGTTATTAAACCAATCAACAAATGTATTGTAGATGCTGCACACTCGGATCACCGTGGCCAATTAATAACCTGTCAGAAAAATAATTGTAAAGCTACTAAATAATTGCAGATATACCTCAAAAGATAAACATGCGTGTAAGACTTTTGTTGAAGTCGCTGCCAAGGCATACGGTGAGACTCAGGCATGTAGGGATGTCCATAACCAAACTCCCACCACATCACTAATGAAATTTGTAAGTGGGTGTCGAGTTTTGTGAAAGACAGCAAAGCAATTCAAACGGGCAGACATGTAAGAATTGACGTAATTACCAGCCGTCTGTATCTGTACCATAATCTACTTTGGCACCGACTTCAAGAAAAGTCTTACGCGCATTTTTTCTTTTGAGGAATATAATTATTTTTTCCTTTTGCAATTTATTCTAGATTCATTTTGTTCTTTGTTAAAAAATATGCTTTTTCCTTTTTAGTGAAATTTCATAAGTTGTGAATTTTAATTATTTTGAAAGTAGCAACATAACAAAAAGTTTTTAACAAAAGAAACTTAACCGACTTCTTTCGATCAAAATAAGAATTTTGGAAATCCGTCCACAAATGACGGAGCTATGCGCGTACA
Source organism: Eilema griseolum (assembly GCA_963662185.1). Lineage (NCBI taxonomy): Eukaryota > Metazoa > Arthropoda > Insecta > Lepidoptera > Erebidae > Eilema > Eilema griseolum. Next base: position 10,755,708 of record OY759233.1, on the reverse strand, counting down.
AATATTTAAAAAAAAAATATCCGAAAGGAAACCTTCTCCTTTCTAGAACTTACTTAAAAAGAAATTATAATTGTACCAATTAATCAGTATCGTTTAAACACTTCTTGCCCTCATACAATAATGTAGAAGAGTCTTATGCAGAGCTAATTAACCTGATCAATACTGACTTTGGGACAATTTTTACCTCAAAAACATTATCAATTGACGGCCGTCCTGTTTTCAATGACTGGGCAACATCAGGGAGATTGTATGATCTATATTCAGAAAAATCATACCATTTCAACCCTGCTTTCCAGGATTATTTTAAAAATTATTCCAAAATGTTCAAGCGAGCCTGTTCTTTTGCGAAGTCGAACTTCATTAGAAAGAATATATCAAACTCTGTTAATAAAATTAAGACTACTTGGAACATAATAAAGCGCGAATCTTCGTCAATTGTAAGAGATTTTCATTTGAAAATAGTAAGTCGTCATATCATGGAGGTTCTGGCAGTTGCTACGAAGTTTGAACATCTCTTCAGTAGTCTTCCATTTCCGCTGAGTCATTGCTTATGGAATGAATACACAAGCATGAGGACACTTTCGTATTCTCAGTTGTAAATAACGAGGACAATCACCAAAGCTTTTAAATCCATTAATGTTAGAAAGACCGCGGATCTATGGGGATTATCATTCAAAACTGTGTCAAGTTTTATTGATGTCTGTGTCTGAAACTGTGTTTAATGGCTGTCAACAACGGTATATTTCCTGATTTAATGAAACATAACAAAGTTGTTCAAGGCTGGCAGCACCACAGATCCTTCTAATTTCCGACCCGTTTCTGTGTTCCCGACCTTGAGTAAAGTATTTTAGAAACTAATTCTGGGACAGATGCTGTTCCGTTTAGGTAAAAACAATTTTTTTCATGATAGACAGTTTGGGTTTACTAAAGGACGTTCGACTGCTGATGCTGGTATAGAATTGTTAAATTGAATGAAGCCTGGGAAGATAAGCATGATGCATTGGGTGACTTCTGTGATCTCCAAGGCTTTCCATTGCGTCTACCATGACACATTAATTAGGAAATTAGAACGGATTAGAAGATTCTGAAATAGTAAACTTAAAAAAAAATTAGTCATTCTTTCCGGGCAACTGTATACGCTTTTTTAACAAGCTAATGAAATTAGGGATTTACCTGTTAATAAATTTTAAATTGTAGTTGTAGAGTAAATTGTACCAGAAAGACTATTATAAAATCCAAAAATACTTAGATGATAAACAAGCTTGGAAATTACCTGTTCGCTCAACTATTCTACTCAAGTAAATTATTGTATTTATACTAAATAGATTTAATAAATGCTTGTAAATAGACAAAAAAACATGCCCGCTGAGTTTCTTGCCGGGGTCTTCTCAGGTCGAGGCCGCGTTTCGAACCGGTGCGGTGGTCCATTTACTAAACTAGTCTTTCATATTTCTTTTTTTATGTTGACGTTTTGTAAGTTCCGATTTAATGGTTTATACAGAATAAATGATTTTTAACTTTGACTAGCGTATATTTTCCGTGCAAAAACAAGCTAAAACGCAGTAGTAGTAGTAACTCAAAACAAAAGCAAAAGGTATTTAACAAATATTAAAATAAATTTGATTTTATTTACCAATGGACTTCGTGAATGTTTTAGAGGACAGTAGAGGACTCTAACAGATCATAGAAGTGTGAAATGCTGCATACCTAAAGGGTAGACTGAGACGACCCTTAAGGAAGAAAGGTGTGGATTTATAGTCCTATTATAACCTATCCAAAAGTTTAACTGCGCTATTTTCATTCTTGCTGTAATATACAGTAATGGGCAATTTGACTATATTTTTATTCTTGAAAAATGACCATTGTATAATAATATAATGAACTGTTAAAGTGAAAAATTCTGAAGACAAATAGTTTTAAAATTATTTGATTTTAAAATTCGATTTCTCGCGCCGCTCGAAAACGCTCCATACAAAATTGTACTTGTGAGTGACGTCACTCGCTCGTCGCGTGTAGTGCAAATGTATGGAGTGCAAGATAATATCGCATTTATCTCGATCTATGTTGCGTTTACATGTATATAATTAGTAATAGAAGTATTTTAAAATTTAATGAGGAATCTAAAAAGTTAAAATTTGTGACAGTATTTTATTGTTTATATTTTATCTTACTGTGGGAATTAGAAATAATGAAAAGTCATGGTTTCAGTTTGGTTAGGCAATATCTTGTTTTGCAAGACATATTTTTTCAGAACAAACTAACATATTAAGCAGTATGGAGAAGAATCGAAAGGTCTTGTCAAATAGCCTATCCGATAGTGTCTATATATTATCAAAATGGTAAACCAGTTTTCTTACATACAACTTAGGTGTCAGACTAGCATACGGCCCACCTGATGGAAAGGGTTATCGTGACCTATGAACGCGTGCAACACCAGAGGAGTCACACTCGTGCTACCGGTCCTGTAAGAACGGAGAGTTTCTTATTGAAAGCCAATAATAATACGACAATACTGCTAGCTAATAGTTTTGAACAATAATGTTTTCACGCTGCATTTGTACTACTTATACCTATAAATATCTGTATGGAATGAATTAGTCTACCTTCAGCAAATAACAACTCACCTTTTTGTTTCAGGTATGACGGATGTTCACTACAATGAACAAGCTCTTCTTGATCAACTGATTATCTGCACGGAGTATGTCGATAAGGCGGAGAGATATGAACTCCTTGGTCCGTTATACCGGCTCACAATACCTATTTACGAGCGGCGAAAGGACTACCAAGCTCTCCTCGGATGTTACCAGCACCTTACCAAAGCATACGCTAAAATCATAGAAGTAACAAACTCGGGAAAACGTCTTCTCGGGAGATTTTATCGAGTTGCATTCTTCGGCAAAGCACATTTCGGTGATGATGAAGAGGGAATAGAATTCATTTATAAAGAACCCAAACTCACATCGTTGAGTGAAATCTCGGAAAAATTACAGAATTTCTACGAGCAGAAATTTGGTGCGGGAAATGTCAAAATGATCATGGATTCGGCACCGGTTAGTATTTAATTACACATAGCTTGTTTGTGTTGTGGTTTTTAATGCTGGGTGTAAATTAAACTGTAGGTATACTATTGTTTTTAACCTAAAAATTATTACGTCACTGTACCTTTTAGATGCGAATACCTTTTAGATGGTACCTGCCACAGGACTTTTTTTTCCTATTCACGTGGTTTAATGTGTGTTCAAAATGTACGTATTTTTGACATTCTGTCCTGATGTATGACATTGAAGTTATAAAACCTTAATAAAAAAGATAACAAGAATTTGACAAAAATTTAAATAAAAGAACGTTGCACTATAAAAATTTAAATTTTTAAAATAAAAGTCTAGTCTGTAAAATAAATACAACATATAAAGTAGGTACAAAATAAATCAGAAAATATTTTTATGATACGTATATACCTTCTTAGTAGAAGTGTATTTACACCTACATTTTATCAACTACAATGTTTTCCCACTGCCGTCATCCGTGTACCAACTTTTAGAAGCGCTGTTTACTGTCTGTTGGAGAACATATACCTATCTCTAACTAGATATTTAACTGTAACACCAGATAAATTCTGGCGACCTTTCTCATCCCCAGCAACTATAGTCGAAAAGCTCGGTATTTTTTTTTTTTTTTATACAACTTAGGTGGCAGATAAGCACACGGCCCCCACCTGATGAAAAGTGGTTACCGTGACCTATGAACGTGTGTAACACCAGTGGAGTCACATCCGTGCTGCCGACCCTGTAAGAACAGAGATTTGATGTGCCCTCAGTGCAGAACACAAAATCAGGACAAGCCTTTAGTCTTCCCACTGACAGCACAAAAACTCTCCAGTGGGCTCTGGCTACCCTACTCACCACCGAGAACACAACACGAGGTTATTATAGCCGTGGTATTCTGTAGAGTGGAGGTACTTCCCTAGTCAGACTGCTCAATTCGGACGGGAATTGCAACTGTAAATTTTAACATATCTGATTATGGACAACAAATCAATCAATCAACGAATTGTAGCGCTCCTTATTGACCACGTATAGAATGTAGATATTACTGCTATTTAAAACACGCTTTAAAAAACCGGCAATCATTATTCAAATATTAGCCACTCATTTATACGTCATCAAATAGCCACTTTACAACAGTAATGGATTTTGATTATTTAATCAATTAGATGTTACATAATCGTTTTCTCTTGTTAAGATACACCTGCAGAAAGATCACAACGCTGCAGGGGAATTATTTATGCTTATACGTTTCAATTGTGAAATGGCAAAAATTTTTTTTTTATACCGCTAAGTTGGCAGACAAGCACACGGCCCACCTAATGGTGGTTACCGTGGCCTATGGACGTATGCAACACCAGGGGTGTCACACTCGTGCTGCCGACCATGAAGAAACCTTCTGATGCCCCTCTTGAAGAACCCCATATTGTAGGCGCTTGGGAAAACCGCAGCAGGGAGGTCATTCCACAGCTTGAGTGTGCGTGGGATGAAGTTTCTTTCATACCGCAGTGTGTACGCACAGTGCGTACCGTCTCAGGTCGCAATGTGCGGGGATGAATTCCCTGCCTATGGCGAGAGGTGCGATGATAGAATGTAGCTACGTAGGTACCACCACGTAGGTAGAAAAAACATCTGTTAAATACACTTAGGTACACACTACCATTCATTAACGATTCTCATGTTTTACATACATAAACACTCATCTAGCTATTTACCTATGCTGTCGCCACCGGTTTCTTAACAAGCCGTTATAGTTCTATAGTATGGTTATAATTATTATATCCTGTATTTTTTACAACGGCAAAGAATTTTATTTGGAATCTTAACTGGCTGGGTAAACCGTGCTAATATAAATATTCATCATTTTAAAGTTTTAAACCTTTGTACAACCGCGTATTGGTCTCTCAGACCGAGCGACTTTTTAGCGTTTCATTTTTAATGGAAACTCCAGAATTTTGTGTCCTCGTGGTATAGTTACGTGTGTATTTTGTAGGGTAACCTCCTTCAGCAAACACCGTGCATATTGCGCAGGTAGGTACTGTACATAATAGGACAGGAATATTCAGCGGTTAGTGAAAATAGTCTGTGAAAATACAAACAATTTATTTTTCAACAAATTTTGAACTAGTCACTCGGCATTTTGTATGAGTGTTAAAATCGATACAGAAAACATCGTTATGTAGTTAAAAATTAGGGCCTTATCATACTAGCGGTTTCAGCGCGGAGCGGAGACAGTGGAGGGGCAGCGTAACGGCGGCGGCGTTTGGTATGATAAGGCCCTTACTCTATGCAGTTTTTTTTTTTTTTTAATTAGATTCGTGCTGTTTTTTCCTTAACATGCGTTACTATACTTAGTTTGCAATAGGTATGATTTTTAGTGATGTATATCGAATTATAAGTACTTACATAGATGATTAGTTTTGATATAAAAGGTGATGTAAAATCAGGTGACCAAAGTAAATTAAAAAATAAAAAACTTTATTTATCATGTAGTTTTAACATGTGTTTTTATAATAAAACAACATCGAAAAGATATGCTACTGGCACATATTTTTTGTATGTATTTTTTACTAGAATAGTGTTAATTATATCTTCACCTTATTTTATTGTTCAAGTAGGTATTAAACAGGAATGTGATTTGCGTCATTGTATTTATACCAGGCTACTTTGTTACTTACATTGCAAGGAACATTACTTGCGTGCATAATTGACTGACTCGGCAAATTAGTTAATTTTTACTAAATGTCATAATCGTTGTACATACATAAAGAAAAAATTAAAAAAAAGATACCCATCGAATCGGTAGCCTAGTGGTATGGGTAATGGACTGCTGAGACGAGGTCTCGGGTTCGATCCCAGGTTTTACCATGGCACACACCAATGACTTTTCGATGCTTTTCGAAGTTATGTGTGTATTTATCGCAGGTTTATAAGTGCCCGGTTAATGGCAATAAGCTCGCCACCTATTACATTGGGACCTAAACATAAACTGGCGAAATGTGGGTGCTAGTACCTCTGCCTACCCCTTCGGGGATATAGGCGTGAGTTTTTGTTATGTTATAAATAAGTCAAAAGTTGTTTAGAAATAAATTTACTGCGTTTTGGTTTTCATTAATTTCCTTTTTCGATTTTCTCCAAAAAGTGGAGTTTTGTTTGATTAGTTTAACATTGAAAGAAAATCATATTAGAGATTATTTTTTTTAATTCATTGAAGGAGGTCATTGACAGTCTAATTTTCGTTTTGTGTGGTATTCGATTCGTTGCGTTCTCCGCCATCTTGAATATATATACTCGTATTAGGGCTGAATTTTTATTTGCTGTATAAGTCGCTTATTTTTTATTTTCCACGAAGTATTGTAGTTATCAAGTTGTTTGGAATTCATTAAAATTTCTTTTAAATTCATTACCTTTTGGGGTATACATTATTGTACTATATATAATACATGTATATGTAATTCTAAATGTAAACGTTTTCTATTTTATGCTGATTGCCGTACGTCAATCACCACTACCAGTATTACCTAATTAGGGATCTCTGCTTTTTCGCCAAAAATCGTTTGCCCGATTATCACTTGCCAACTAACGTTTCCCAGAATTATATTTCGCAGAATAATCATTTGCCAACTTGTGATTTCATTTTGTTTTTATTACCCAACTTCTCAGTTGCCAATTTTACGTTTGGTCAACCTTTTAGAATGACACTTTTCAAAATGCCAACTTTCAAGTAGCGAATGTTTTAGTTGGCATAATATTCATGTAGTTGTTTATTGTTTGTTATGTAAATGTATGTAAAAATGTAAAAAAAAATGGTTACGGCAATTCGCCGGCCGCTGCCGCGGCACGCTCGCTTCGCTCGCTCGGCTCGTGCATTGTTTATCATAATACTAACCTAACCTAACCTAACCGATTCTGTTATTCGTCTAAAAGTTGTCTGGCCTAATAAATAAATTGGCAAAAGATAAATGCCCCAAACTTATTTTGTCATTACAATAATCAGCTTAACAATAATTCTACCAAATGAAACGTTGTCATACAAACATTTGACAATCGTTAGTCGTCAAAGTGAAAAATTGGCGTAACGTTGGTTGGCAAGTGATAATCGGGTAAACGATTTTTGGCGAAAAGGCAGGACCCCATTAATTAGACCTATAAACGTAATTATGTTTGTGATTCAACTTGTGGGCATACATGATTCTGTTCCCGTTCCCGTTCGAGATGAAACATTATATGAAACTAAGGAACATACGAAAAATATGACCGAATCGATCGAGCCAGTACGCTTAGCAACATCCATTTTCATTTATAAGAAGATATAAGATCAGTGTAAACACAACATAACAATAAAATTAGCTCTGGTTATATATATTCAGAGTTTGTTATACGGCCATTGGTTGCGCTATATTCTTATAATTTTTGTCATGCATATCTAAGTAGGCACTATGATAATTTATCGAAAACTTTGTATTAGAAGGATTTCTTTTGTATATTATATCATGTTTATTATCATTTACTTTGTCCCTACTATTATTTACAAGTCCTTAAAAGTAAAACAATATCTGTGAATAATGTGTAAGTATAATTTAGGTATTAGTCTTTTAAATATTTTATAACTTGTTTTGTTTTTCGGTTTGGTACAATTTGTATGTAATAAATACCTTTATACAGATACTAGTTTTTACAAGTTGTTTTGCAATGGAAAAGATATGCGTCCGTTGTAAAAACTGTATCATAGCATGTACGGTCACCCGTCTAGAATATGGATTGTTTAATAAGTGCACAAACAAGAAACGATAATAATAAACATATCAAAAGTTTATAGAAATATATCAAAAGTTAATCAAAGGTGTTGGTTCCCAGTAGAGTAGAATGGGCTCACCCCATCTCTTCCTGTGGGTGTCGTAGAAAGCGACTAAGGGCCATTCGACAGTTAACATACAGCCCATACTAAGTTCCCAGTTGCCGGCAATAGGCCTCTATTATGTGGGACTGAAAATCATAATTGGTGATGTTAATACATCTCTGTGTACCCCTTCGGGAAGTTAGGTTAGTTATTTTACATTATCTACTAACTGCTATTAGATATACAGGGTGTTACAGAAAGGTGTGGTCATATTTAAGGGTCGTTACACATGCCTGATAACCAGTCGATATGCACCGGCCAATGTACAAATAGTAATAAAGTGATGACATCGTTAATCGTCTTAGACAATTGTTAAATTCGTTAAATTTTTCGATATTTAGCAAAAGCGGTAGGTCACAACACTATTGTATTTTGTTTTTTCGCGATAAGTTCAATTGAGTCCAATAACCTCTGCAAAATCCCTAATCTCAGCTGTGCGCCTGGTAGCCGGCCTACCAAGCGTAGGTACAGTTAGAGATATGTTACATCAGAGATATTTTGACTACCACTTACCGGGGCGTGTTCTCCTTACAGCGAAACGGTGATGTACCTGATCTGGTACAGGCATAAGAACGCACTAATTTATCACTTCACGATCGCGACACAAGGAGTTTACAACTATCACTTATGTAGGTCACAAAAACATAAGAGTACATGCACACAAGAATGAAGAGTTTATGACGCCACAGTATGCGTGAAACTCCAAGGCATACCTACGTTTAAAAAATTATAGCAACGCGCAACGGCTCAAAATGACCACCTCGTTGCTCAATGCCGTAACATGCTACCACGCACGCTTCGAAACATATCTGGGGTTACGCTACTGAAAATCTCTGATATTCGGGCTTCCATATTCTCTCTGCTGTCACATGCTGTACTGTACACTTTTTCTTCACGTAACCTTAGAGAAAATAGTCGAGCGGAGTGAGATCCGGGGACCTCGCCGGGCAAGCGACTCTCACTTCACCGCCACGCCCAATCCTCTGATCAAAACGCATCTTTAAATACGCGCGAACTTCCCTCTTGAAATGAACGGGTATCACTCCGATAACCGTTCCAGCTCGCCGGGTACCTACTCGTTCTCGGGTCTACTTCAAAATGCTCGAGAATACGATCGTCTAAAGCAGTGGGCGTCGTAGAAGGTCGCCACGAAAACTTCCAGTGTGTTGAAGGCGGTTCACCATCTTCCTAAAACACTCCAAAGAGGGAAACCGCCGACGGTCACCCTCTAGTCTTCCGTCCACAAATCTCTCACTGTACAGCCGACGAGCTTTTCGTAAGCTACCATCAGCTGCGCCAACACAAAGCATCATCTAATATTCGCTATTACTAAAAACCGACATTTTCACTGCACAACAGAACAACAACTAGTCTACAAATAACATGTAAACAACCTACAGAAAAGAAGTCGGCACAAGTAGGTACATACGAATGTTGCCAACCATTAATCTATCGAGTTCTAATTATCTAATTTAATACGTAGAATTTTGAAAAATCCACAGTCCTTCCTTTCATTTTTAAAGTAAATATGACTGAAAAACCTGCAGTTAAGTAATTAATGGTTAAATCAATCCCTTTGTTCAGAACAATATTCTATTTCTACTAAAAAGTACATTGCCTAGGTACATTTTGCTATCTGTTCGCGCTAAAAATCTGAACTTAAAAGTACTTAAATGATAGCTTCGTGCTCAGTGGTTAAGGTCGGCCTTGCTACTGAAAATCACAAGTTTTAATCATACCGAGAGGAGATAGAGCCAGAGGAGAAGGAGGAAAGGAGGAAGAGGAGAAAAAAGTTGAGGAATCAGGAAATTATTAATACATAAAATTGTCACGATATTTTCTTTGCATATGACAAGACTTACCTACTCTGCGGATGACAAGACGCAAAACAAACGAACCGCTTTTCGTCTTCTATCTTTTAAAAAGCATAAACTCGTAAAAATACATTTTACTCTACTAATAAATTTACCACTTTTTCATTTGAAATCTACGCTGCTTCTACTATTTTTAACACGCCATCTACAGATTTTATAAAATCAGTTATGGCAACATTGATGCCTACTGTTTTACGCACTTTGGCGCCAAATATTATGTCCTTGGCGGCACGGCGGCACCGATTGTCGGCATCAAAAGCGCCGCCACGCATCGCGGCCTCATCAAAGGACTCCGCGGCCGAACGTATTACCTATGAAATTAGGGTAGAGGTACTGATTTACGTCCATTTAAAAATTTTATTTTAATATTTAAATCTGGATTTTTCAACTATGACTTTGTGTTTCTTTAAGTGCGGAAACCCCCTCGCATTGAGTTTGGGTTGGACAATGAATGGGCTATCGCGCTCAAATTTAATCATAATCAGAGTTGTGTACTTACTCTGAAAAAAAATCGTATCTTTTTTTTTATACCACTTAGTTGGCAGACAAGCACACGGCCCACCTGATGGGAAGCGGTTACCGTGGCCTATGGATGTATGCAACACCACTACTATTCAATCTACTCGTTGTCTGTTGTTATGTAAAAGACAACTTTTTCGACGCCGTGATTTTCGTATCATTCAATAACGGGTGGGCAAACAAGCACACGACCCACTGACTGAACAACATTGTTATTAAAAAATAGTATGTAATTCAGTAGATAATACATCCGATACTAAGAATGCAGAAAATAATAAAATTGTGACCATGGTCGAATACTAGTCAGTTCACCCTATTTAGGTATAGGAAAAAAATAACAAATGATTTTTTCTTATCAATTATTTTAGGGTACCGTAAAAAATCTTGATTCAAAAATTTTGAAGAAACCACTATTACATTTTATGTTATCCTGGTATTTGAACATATTTTTGTTCACTTTACCATGCCTTTTTATGCTTTAAGAAAGGTTTTGTATACAATAAAAATTGGTACGGAACCAATCATAATAAAGGGCGTGGCGATTTGGAGTGAAAGAGAAGATATTTTAATATTATGAAATATTTTAGGGTACCGCAATGAATGTTACTTTAACGAACACTTAATAAGGACCTCTTAGAGTCTATGTTATCCGGGTACGACATGATATACCTTAGTAAGTTCTGTGTGCATTTTTGTACACCGCCGTTATTTATGTTGTGCGCAATTGCGCGCATTATCATGAAACCTGGTTTCCCAAAAGTAACGAACAAATTTGAAATTTGTCTGTTCGTTAACTGCGAAACTCAAACTAAGGCAAACGTGCAACGATCACAGTGTTGCGGATGCTGCTTTTTTATACCACTTAGGTGGCAGACAAGCACATGGCCCACCTGATGAAAAGTGGTTACCGTGGCCTATGGACGTATGTAACACCAGAGGGAACGCACTCGCGCTGCCGACCCTGTAATCACAGAGTTTCTGTGCCGTCAATGTAGAAGACAAAGCAGGACATGCCTTTAGTTTTCTTACTGACAGCACGAATTCTCCAGTGAGCTCTAGCTACCCTAACACAACACGAAGTTATTATGGCCGCGGTATTCTGTAGGGCGGAGGTACTTCCCTAGTCGGACTGCTCAATTGGGCGGAAATACCGCCTTGTCCAACCTCCTGCTGGTCTCGAAGGACGAGAGCGTGCGGGGATGCGAGAGAAAAACAACCCTGTTTTCGAACCTGTTGCCATGTTAATTCCGTATGGAAAAGTACAATATCCTCATTTTACCCTGGAAAGGGGCGGGTCCTCAACCAGCCCTTTGAGGCTTTGTCTGCTCTCCATTGTGTCCTATGTTACTCAGGCACACATGAAGAGGCACTCAGCAACCCTTTACAGGGGCATTCCTGCCTCGGTCGGGATTTTGGGAGAGTAGAGGTGCTGCCGTCTTCACGCGCAGTTGCGCTGCGGAGGTTCGCAACCAAGTATCTCTATGTATCGTGTACCTACCCAACAACTTGGAATTTTTCTATTTAACTTATCATCAGGTGGGCCATGTGCTTATCTGCCACCTAAGTTGTATAAAAACCGAAAATGTATTTTTTGCATCACATATCAATAAAATTGGGTACGGAACCAATTTTAATTAGTATAATATTAAGGGGCGTGGCTGGAAATTCGGTAGTCCACGGCTCCTGGTATTGAATGTAGGTTAACCTTTACCTAAAGTAACTTTGAGACATGTCTCACATTTCGCATGGATGATTTCAGGAACATAAAAATGTTTTATTATTGCTTAAAGTAAATTTTGTTTTAATTTAATACTATTTTAACGAGTTATAAGCTGTTTCAGAGTTTCTTTGCCCGATAAAAAAAAAATAGGTTAGCTAGAAAGTAAGTATGTAGGATGATATTGAGACAGGGCCTATCAAATCAGATCGTTTGGTAAACCTACTCGGGTTCAAACTGTAGAGTTCATTTGTAGCAGCGCGCTGCAGCTGCTGCAGCCCTGGTTAGTTTTTTAGTGTTGTGCGTTTGTCGGCAATTTCCACTAGTTTACACATGGTCGATAAAAAAGAAAATTATTTATCTACGTGATACAAAGTAAATCCGTGTTTATACTCCCGCGGAAATTTTATTTATATCACACGTAATGCGTCCCTCGAATATGACTACACCTTTCTGTAACACGTTGTATGTATTTCATTTACAATTTCTGAAATCTGCAACCATTGAAGTTTAAATTACTGTATATATACCTGCGTAGGTACAAAGTGTCAAAAAGTCTTTTGTCATCACATCTCATGCATATTTTGAAATATAATTTGTGACATGCGTATTATCCATGCATAATATTATAATTATTCTTTGTCCGACTAGCTGGCGGCTAATTTTAAATCTGGCAACAAAAGGCTTTCTATTACGTGGGACCGATAAACAACACGCGCGTTATGATTCCGAAGCCGACCGCAGGCAACAGCAGCAGACGCAGAACGTACGTTAGGCTTGATTATAATTTTATTTATTATTGTAATTGGTTTTGGGTTCTCAATGGCGCTGTTTTTCCGTATTAAAGTTGACCAAGAAATGTTTGTGAAAAAATAAAAATGTAAAGTTTTAGACAAATGAGCGGATTGCTTGACTGATTTTCTTTTATTTCTATGGATCGGTTAAATGCGGTCCGATGACGTGCCGTCTCTTCGCAAACATTACTTGTTAAACTTCGATACATATAAACGAAACCATTGAGAAGCCGCAATGAATTAAAACAATAAACAAAATTATCATATTCTAATAGTTTTCATGGTACGCTCTGTGTCTGCTGCTGCTGTCTGCGGTCGGCCACAAAATCATACCTTAAACGTTTTAGTTAGGCTTACGAACGCTGTGCATATCTATAATAGGGTTATGTACTAGCCTAATAAAATAAATAAAAAACGTTCCTAGGAAACTATCCGTTACTTTTTAAGATATTCTGAACTGCATTCACAGTTTTCGATTACACGTATTTTGAAGGTTGGCATAGTAAAATTGAACAAAAATGAGAAAACGAGTTTGTTTTATTTTTAAACCAGGTGAACCGAGAGGAGCTCGACAGCAAGCTCGCGTACATCCAAGTGACGTGGGTCCGTGCCGCACCAGAAGGATTATCACACACATCGAGCAGTGCCGAAGGCTCATTCGACCGAGCTCACAATGTTCGACGTTTCGTATTCGAAACACCTTTCACGCGAGACGGTGCTGCTCGTGGACCAGTACATCATCAGAGATTGAGACTGACACACCTTACTGGTAACTAATATTTATTTAATCAAAACTTCTTACTGTATGCATTGTATACTGCGTTTTGCAGATAGAAGCCAAGGATGTTTTACAACTTATACAACCGTTTAAAAAACAACCTCCAAAAAGTTGAAAATATATTGTGACCTTTAACTTTGATAAATCTAGTAATATTTTGATTCAAGCATTGTCATGTCGGAGGGATCTGATAATGGGGAACTGGTAAAGCACTCCGTCAAATTATCGGAACGATTCAAGGTCCCAAACCATTTCCAATCATAAAAAATTAAGTTAACCATCAACCCGCTCTGACCACTCGTGTAGTCAAAACTTGCACAAGATATAGATAACTATAATATTAGTACCTATATAGGCAATTTAATTAATTAATTATTTTTGTTTCGTAAACTTACATTTTTGTCACAACATTATGGTAAAGAGAGCTATATGTAGCCTAGTGGTATGGGTAATAGACTGCTGAGACGAGGTCTCGGGTTCGTTCCCAGGTTTTCATGACTTTATCACATGTGTATAAGTGCCCGGTTAATGGCAATAGGCTCGCCACCTATTACATTGGGACCTAAACATAAACTGGCGAAATGTGGGTGCTAGCACCTCTGCCTACCTCTCGGGAAAATAGGCGTGAGTTTATGTTATAAATCAGTTTGGCGAATAGTCTATTTATTTTACGGGCTTCACAAGACAATACCATTTGAGTATAGAGAGGTTGCCTATAATCTTTGCAGCTGAATATTGCTTCCCGTATGTGAAGCGTCGAGTTCCTGTCATCGACACGCAAGTCGAAGAGAAAAGTCCTATTGAGGTCGCCTTGTCTGAGATGGAGAGCCAGGTAGCTGAACTAATGGAGATAGTCAACGCCAAAGCGCCGGATATTAAAAAATTACAACTCAGGTTTGTTAATTTTTTTTATACAGCAACTTAACCTGTCACGTGAGTTCACACATTACCAGTACCTTTTTTTTTACGTGTGCAAAATCCCCACGGATGCCCCTCACCGGAGCCGGTGGAAGGCCCACCTCTGTCGATCTGGCCCGCTCCTCGGGAGTGGGGACCACAGAGTCCCCACTCCCGACAAAATGAGGAGGCGCGACGCCGCCGCGGCCTGCTTCTGCCAGGGTGACAGGCGGCTCTACCCGTCACCCCCAGGCACATTACTAGTATATATATATGTACCAACGAATCCGTGATATGGCTGAAATCGAAACTAGGGTTGTCTCTTCTCAGTATCAAAATAATCGGGATATTTACCATGTTGCATTGTTTCGTGTTTCGGCGCTGTTGCAAGCACCATGATCACGGAGGAACTGGAATATTGGCGGTGAATTTGACACTGATGTAAGTGACCATGATAGTTTAAATACCTATAGGGTTGTCTCTGTCTGTCAAATACGCAGTTTTATTGGACAACGACAATGAGAGACAGTGTCGGCATCCTTCAGTTCACAGATTGGTGGTACCACTGTACAGCACCTGGTTTTTTATTTAAAAAAATAGAGAGAGAACACTACAAAACCGAAGCAAGCTGTACAAAACTCATTCTTATTCCCAATGTGTCATATCTAAAGCCGGGCCGGGAACTTGGTCTACCGTGATGGTCTATCGTTCGTATTCTTTCTCGCCCTATTATACAAAAAGTAGCTTCATGTACTAACGTATAAATTTTGAAGTAGAATTATTTTAATAATTTGTTTGCTGACATTTTTGTTTATTATGAATACACGTTGTAATTAATATCAAAAGAAGCTAAAAGGTTAATTAATTATTCGATCGTCTGATCACGAAAGGGCAGAGGTTAAGCGGTCAATAAACTCACAATCTTGTCTATTCTTTGTACCCCAAACAACTAAATAATGTTGTGAAATCTGAGATGAGAGCAGAGTTCTTATAAACTGGGTCACATTGTACTAACAATCATGTTTGGTCTAGTATGTAGAAATATGCAAAAAATATGCTTTTCAGATATAATGCAATATTTGTTTAAAATTTATATGTGTTACCAACTAAGTTTACAATCTGGCCTTTCTTAATACTGATATTCAACTAACTACTGCGCTGAACCGACAGTAAACATTGAAGCGTCTGTAGCTTAGTGGTTAAAGAGTCGGCCTTACGATCGGAAAGTCTCGGGTTTGAATCCTTACACTACCTACCGACGCGACGTGAACCCACTCCTAACACAAGCAATTTAGCTTAGCTGGAGGGGTTAGAGGGAATATTAGTAATTTCGGTTCTAATAATCTTTAAAAAAAACATATAGTCCATGACTAAGTTCCCGTTTGACAGCAATAGGCTCACCCCCTATTACGTGGGATTGAAAATCATAATTGGCGAAATGTGGATGTTAATACACCTCTGCCTACCCCTTCGGGGATTTATTGGCGTGAGCATATGTATGTATGAATATTGCGCTAAATCGAACCTGTTTCCCCAAATAACAATTTGACTGATCGGAGAATCGAACCTAGATGAGGTCCTGGTTCCGTTTCTCGAATCTGTCAAATCTCAATGAGATCAAGTGATGAACCGAAGTTTATCTGAACCGCATTTGCACCGGTTTGAGACACCTATGGTTTTATATCGTTGTGATATTGTTGTTAATGTTGACAATATGTATATTAGTCAATATGTTATCGTCATATATGACCACAGGCGGTGGATCATTGACACCAGGGATCACGCCATATAAGGCATGTCATCAAATTGATAGTGCTCCAATCCCATTTAATTATCATAATTTTATCTTTTTTACATTTTTAAGATCAGTAATCACAGTTTGAAATGTTCACAGCTAACCGATAAAAATATTAAAAGATATATAAATATGTATTTACAATTTACATATTTTAGTAAGGAGGTTTTAACTAATATTATTAATGATACATTAATAGGTGATGCGAAAACATTGTACCTCTTTTTACGAAAATTGCGCGTAGTACGAATTTTCCCACACTTTTATTGTTAGTCTGTGGTCAACTTGAGAATAACAATATAATTTTTCTATAGTCATACATACTGAAATACCGTTCTTTTTTAAAATAAAATCTCAAGATATAAAAATTATATATGATAATATGCCTTGGTGAAATCTTAGATTATATTAGTTTATGACAATAGACCTTTAATAATGTTCAAACTTATAATTTTTTAATTAATTATGTTCTAATTTGACCACAGGGCGAGAGCTAGTTGTTATTAAATTGTTAATTTTACACACACAGATTACAAGGAAGCATCTGCGTTCAAGTGAACGCGGGGCCGTTGGCGTACGCGAACGCCTTTCTGGATCCAACGCTGGCACCCATGTATCCTGATGAAATGGTTGAGAAACTAAAACATATATTCAGGTAAGCTTTATGTAAAACTAGCTGTTGCCCACGGCTTTGCCCGCGTGAAATTCTATTTCCGTTCTCAACTGAAATAGTCGTTGGGGTTCTGAAAATTTTCTGCGTAATTTTCTTTTACACAAGATCCTTCTGCAATGTATTAAAAAACCAAAAATAATAGCTCAATGAAATCTGTAAAGTCGTTCTCAATTTATGACGTAGATAAGGGAACCCGGGATCCATTTATATATCATCATCATCATCTTCGCGTATTTCCCTAGTTACCGATATTGTAAATCTTAAAAGGAAAAAAAAAACACATATATTAATAGTATACTTGTTTCGTTTTTCAGAGATTTCCTAACAGTATGCCACACAGCTTTGCAACTGAACGCTAAGCTCATCAGTTCGGACCAAGTATCCTACCACGAAGCCCTAGAAACCAACTACTATAAACTCAGCCATTCACTATCCGGCATGCTGGGCCAGCCGCTACACGACATTCTGCTGAATGGGAACCTTAGCACCACTGTTACTGGCGTTGAACTAGAATCTAGTAATGCTTAAATGAGAAGGTATTTGAATGATTAACAACGGATAACATCTCGGGTGTAACCAGGGTTTACTTCTAGAAGAAGAGGGGAGGGAAGGAAGGGAGAGAAGAGAAGGTTAAAAAAGTAAAAGTAGGCACCAAATCGCATTATTGTTCATGTGAAGGATAATATTTTGTAAATGCGGCAATGATGTATTATAACTTTAGATAAAACGAACACTAAGTATAAAAAATAGGTAAGTACTTACTCGCGTGTAGAAATAATATGTAATAATGCGTGTTTTCTTTCGTAGCGCACAGTCACGTCTCTGATTGGTGCGTAAAATGAAGACGTTCATCCTAATTTCATTTCTATAGCTTATAATACATCATTGATATGCGGCAGTGGAGGAAGTTAGCACCTGTCATTTCGCCTAACTGTGCTTATTGATATCATCATCGGTACCAACTCTAGTTAACAGTTTGATAAAATCTGTGAATCAAAGTTATCTAAATGATTGATACTTTGATTTTTGATGGAATGACGGTTTCTCTATTTCGGGT
Source organism: Eilema griseolum (assembly GCA_963662185.1). Lineage (NCBI taxonomy): Eukaryota > Metazoa > Arthropoda > Insecta > Lepidoptera > Erebidae > Eilema > Eilema griseolum. The sequence goes on along the minus strand of OY759233.1, from coordinate 10,737,660 downwards.
CATTTTTTTTTGTTATTAACTTGGATTTCTCTTTAATCCTTATCATTGTAATAGTCGCTCTCGAAAGTGACTCGAGTCTTTTTGCAATCTTCAAAGGACAAGTTTTAATTATTACATTTTATGTTTATTATTCTATTAAACGTTTTAGAGCTGATGTGATCAGTAATTTCAAATATTTGAGTTACTTTTTAGAGAGACTGCACTCGAGTATAATTCATCCAAGTGGGAGTTGGTAAAATATAATATTTCAGATCATCGACTAAGCTGTGTTACTGCGTGTAAGTTCCAAAAATGTACAAATATTTAGTAGACTTTTTTATGAACACTGTAGATTACTTCTGTGTAAGTTTACTTACTCTAGCAATATACTTATATCTGCATTTTTAAGTAGTAATATCATATCACGATATACAGGAGGAAAACGAATTCATGTAATTCCTTGAATCCACGTGGCATACTACTGATGTGTACGTTCCAATCTGCGGTTTGAAGTTTCGGACAATTTTATGGTTCCGGAGAGACACAATTCTTTCGGTCCAAACCCTACTGAAAGAAATGCGGAGTAACTTCATGGTACGCCTTTCGTTCGTGTTTCGTATATACTTTTATAGTAGCCACCCTGATTCTAAAAGATAATAGATATTAATGGATCGTAACTCAGTAGCTACTGATACATTCTGTGGTTTTTCATAACTGTTTATTTTTCGTCCTTTCATTGTGAACCACAAAAAACCCTTTAAAGTGTGAATACTGTTGATTGATGTCACTTAGTGGAACCTGCTACACATATTGAATAAGACATTTGTATTTTTTCACTGTATTTTTTTTCTCCTGACCGGTTTCATCTCATGGCATTCTCAAAGGTTTGTATTGGCGGTTATAAAGTTATATTTCATAATACTACATTATTTGACAATATTCTACATGTGGGTAGTTTTAAAGTTTTAAATATAAAATACATTGGAATAATACAAAGTGTCTTATTCAATATGTGAAAGTATTATCTGGATTTAAATTCGCATAGTTAAGTAAAACTTTTAGCCATTTGTTATATATCTTGCCCAACTATTCGGCTATTTCGTGACTACGATAAGCCGTGGCGTGCTTAAAACGGAGTAAAGCAATGTACAGTCGACAAAGGAAATAATGGTTGCACCTTTACATAAAATAATTTCTTTGTTTCCAATTTCTAAGTAAAAGACCGCCCGTGCATTCCGCGGCCTTTTTCCCGCTAAGAAATCACCTAGAAACTTATTACCAGCACGAATCGCTCATAATTATTACATAATGGTCTGTATTTGCATAAGTTCACGGTCAACAGTCAGATGGGAGATTAAAATTATTATTCATTAGTTCAGTAACAGGTTTATATTGCTATGGTTGGTAATTATTTTCATTAATTGCCATGCCATATCTTTTAAATCTTACACTTCAAAAATCACACACACTTTTCCTTATGAGGAAAAATTTTGTTTGTGGTAAATCCTAACAAATAGCTACCTAATACACTTGTATGCATACCAATTTAAAAATAAATAATTCATATCAGCGAAATATATTTGTGTACAATATATCTATTCATTGAACACTAAAATGTATTGCTAATTGTCCATAGCGTAATTAGTTTAAATGCGCGTGGTAATGTACGCTTTCGAGGCTAAAAGTCTATAGGTATACACCCGTTGGGAGACGCCCTTGTAGCTCATACAATAATAAAGTCAATGTCCCCTTGATATTCAATAAAACACTATACTCTTTTACACTTTATGGGTAACGAATTTTTGTTTGTACGACCTTGTTGGTTATTCGCGGTCACCGTAGTCTGTAACGCACCGATGGTTCATTCGCGTGTCGGTCATTGACAGGACATTTTTCCCAGTTGAGGAATCCCCCCAAAGTTGGATACTACTTCTCCAGTAGGAGAAACTCCTCACGCACACTTCTCAACACTACTTACCCAGTCGGGCGACTTCAGAACCCACCTCTTAGAGTTTTTAAACACAGCACTAGCATACAGTATCCACCAATACTATCTAAATTGGGTGATAATCACAAAAAATATTTTTGTAGTACATTTTAGGCATAAGCCACGCAAGTACATTACCTATTAAGACTGGTATAGATCGTTGTTAAAAGCAATATTCTAACAAGTACATTTTGTAATTAATTTTCAAAATTTAAGTAGATTTGTGATATGTAGGTCTGTATTTGAATCATAAAAATATTGATACTCAGGTATAAAAAGAACTCTCTCAATTTCAAAATACGTAAAAACTCATTTAGAACAAACCAAGTCTTCGATTCTACTAAAGCAAAACCAATGTCATACCACAGACACTGCAAAAATGGCATTAAATTTTAGGCTTTATTTCTATAAGCTTAAGTCCCAAAATTAAATGCAAATAGTTTCATTACAATTTTACATTCACTCTGCAAAATCTTTATATTTTGGATTTCTTACGTGGTATAACAGTGGTTTTGCTTTAGCAGAATCAAGACCCTGATCAATAATAATACTAATGATAATAGTAGGATCACAATATACAATATACGATGAGGCCGTCAAGCTGAGTGTCACCATTGTCACACGGTATGTATAATATGCATAATGGTGACCCTCTTTTCTGGGACTTTGCCTTCAGCTTACCATCAGGACAGGCGAAGTCCAATTGACGTGTCCTATATGTAAAAAAAAAAAATACAAGTCAATTACCACTTTCTCCCTCGGAGTAAACAGAAATCTATACCTACTATGTATATATTAATATGATGCATCTGAAGAGTTTGTTTGTTTGGTTGGTCTGGCGCGCTAATCTCGGCACAAGTAATTGAAAAAATATTTTTGTATTGAATAGTCCGTTCATCGATGAAGATTATAGGATAGTATCATCACTATTAACTATTTTACACCGAGTTATTTTATTTTTTTTCAATTAAAACTTACCGTTCTTGTATATTGAGACTTTCAACCAAACACTTTGCAGCTTTATAATAATAATATATACATAATATAGATTTCAATGAGAAAGCAAATCAACAAGACAAGGTGCCATAAAGAAATATAAAAACTGTCCATCATACAAACTCATTTACTCACACCATACTCCGTGTACGCTAAAACCGGTTACGACCAGTTTTAACTCGCACCGCATCAAAGCCCGCTAGCCAATACCGGCAACCGGTTTCTTTAAGCACCCTTATACTCATAAATATCTTTGAAGTCAGCTTGTGACCACGGTAGAGATAGCTGCCACCTCCTCCCTAGACAAATGTCATTTCGTTGGCGGGTATTTTGACACTGATGACGTTTATTGATAGTCGTCAACGTATATCGATCACATGCATTAGTGAATCTATTCTATTCGGCAAACGTATTGCCACTTGTCTATGGATGTCAGTTAAAATGTACGTAGATACCCAATATAACATATATACCTAATGTACCTAGTTATGTTGAATAACTTCGTATATTAGTGCATTGTGCACTATTATACGAAGTTATTCAACATAACTTATGTTGAATAACTTCGTATATTAGTGCATTGTGGTGCATCGCATTAATTCCCGTAAACACTGACGGCACAGAAACTCTGTAATTACAGGGTTGCAAGCGCGAGTGCGACTCATCTGGTGTTACAAACGTCCATAGGCCACGATAACCACTTTCCATCAGGTGGGCCGTGTGCTTGTCTGCCACCTAAGTGGTATAAAAAAAAAACAAATGTAAACAATCAAACACGAAAGTTTAAAACTTAGTGAGATCTGAACAATCTGCGCTGAAGTGCCATGACGGACAATCGTCTCTCTAATAAACTAGGACCTTTTCACAGCTAGACTAGATATTAGTCTAGTTTGACCTTTATACCCACTATGTTGTCAGTAGGTCTACCAATAAACGTACATCCGTAGATGCGGACCGAAGTTTCGTACAATTGATACCATGAAACGCTACTCCAGCACAGCAAGTGACACTTCGTTCGACGTAAACTCTACCAAAATTCGAAGTAACGGTCGATGAACTAGATCTAGAAAACAAACATACTAAGTGAAATATTTTGCATTTACCATATTTGTCTTCTTAACCATCGGCATAGGGATCATTATTGGACGTGCAAATTTCTTCACTCAGTATGTTAACCTTCTTTTTGGTAGCTAAATTTTAAGTCTTACGTTCGTGTTTCGTATAGACATGAATTTTGGATGTATGTTTAATGGTAGGTAATCTCTAGTTTTATGCTAAGTAAATGGTATACTGATTTTTGTGGTTTTTTTTTTCACATTATACACGTAGGGAACCTAAAAACCTATCTCGAGGCTATATTTAATAGTACAAGTTTATAAATACCATCCGAACCGGCTTAACTAGTTAGTTTCCTTGTTCGCCTTCTATTAAGTTCTTAATTTGTATATAATGCTGTTAATTCGTTAGAAATAATTTGATGTTATCTAGATGGTTTTCTACCCCTATCCTCTCTAAATTTTGTAATCAGTATACCATTGCTATTACTGACCAACTGAATGTTTTTACGTAAGGATTTTCACAAGCTCAAGACCCATTAAACATAATTAAGAAACAACCTAAGAGTCTTTGAGTAAACATAAGTTTACTGTTGCCATGCTTAACCTAACATAGTTTTAAGTGTTTTCGTCCTGTTTTGATGTCCTGAAGATCGATTTTAAAAACCCATGTAAATCTATAACGTCCTTGATATCTTTCTATAGGAAGAATAACTTTTAGATGGTGGTTTAGAAAGCGTAACGCTCGAATCTTACGTACAGTAACCGGCATGTAGGATGGCACGACAGGAATAAGAGAGAGAGTTCGGCTAAGATTGGCTCAGTTCGTTGTAGAGCGTTTTCTCTGTCGTACATCGGACTGGCTGTACTCTAAAGCTGAAGCAAATAAATCGCTTGTGGTCAGGTGCGCTCACTGTTCGGTTAACGATCAGTGAGCTATGCTACCTAGGCGCGGCTAGTATTTGAATGGATGATCGCTTAGTGGTATTTCATCAGAGCGCTTCTGTGATTCAAAGGGCGCCTCAGTTGTAAATAGGAGTTAGATCAAGACTAAGATCCATATGTGCGACCAGGGTCTCGATTCTGCTAAAGAAAAACCACTGTCATACCACATACACTGCTAAAGATCCATTTAATTTTAGATTTTAAAGCGATGCTGTTAAAGTCCAAAATTTAAAAAAAATTGCAGAGGACAGAGTGTAATGAAACTCTTTTTATTTAATTTTGAACTTTAAGGATACAGAAATAAAGTCTAAAATTTAATGCCATTTTTTGTAGTGTCTGTAGTTTTGTTTAAGCAGAATTGAAGGCCGGGCCTTCGATTCTACTTTAAAGGCTCTGAATAACTATTTTTACTCACAACTCAGGCTAGGAAGTCTGACGGCAGACACTCTCATTATAGCCGAAAAAACCAAGCCACATCATATTTAAGTGAACCCTGGAGTCCGAGGTGAAGGCCTCGGATGCAACCGGAATTAATGCAAGGATGATGATGATGTCAATCTGTCACTCTAATGTGCCATAGAGACAGCGCTTTACGAAACCGAAGTAAGTCCATTGGTCCAGAACCAAACTCACTCTTCTTACGAACGTGCCATCTCAAACACGGGACACTGTACTGTTTCTATAAGAATTGCTAGAAGATAGTGAGATACACCTAAATTATTATTAAATCGTTTTCGAAGTCGATCGTAAGTTTGTAGTTCCTTTTGTCTTGTTTGTTGTACATGTCATACTAACATTCGTAATAATGAAATAATTTACTTATTTTGTAAGGTAAAAAAATTGAACAAAAACATAGATGTTATTACTACTGGCCACGATATAAAAAGTGTGTTACAGAAAAAGTGTTAAGGCAGCCAAAATTCTAATAATAATACAAAACTGTTTAGAACTTTAGTAGGTATATGGATATGATCTATAGCCATATACTTACAACAGTTCTGTTATGATCAGTAATCTAGCCAAAAGATCAGACTACCCGAATTTTCTATTTAGTCTGTAAATAACATCAAAAATTCTGCTGAATAAAGCTTTCCATAGTTTTACATGTCTAGGAGTAAATACTGCTTCAAAAATGCGAGGGTAGTTTGATATTTTGCTACCTATAATAATTGATCATGAGACGGATGAAACACTGTGGAGATACGATGACAGACTCCATGGGTTGCAGTCTGTCTTTGTATGTGAATGAAACATATTCGTTATATCGTGGCTAACAGTGAATAATGATTATTATATTATTAAGCACAATTTCTTGTTTTACCATCCATATGTTATTTTCTTTTCTATAGGGACCTGAGTGTATGTTGATTTTATAATGTCTGTAACACAAACTCACTGTACTTAGATGTAGTCAAAGCATTTTTTATTTTTATATCAGATTTTTTTATTTTCAGTTAGGTATGTTTTTATTGATTTGTGCAAACAAAGTTTATTATACAGGTTTGATGTCTGTTTAATTTATTTCGTTGTTTATGCTAAGCCTTGTTCTAACTATACTATATTGAAGACTACCACGAGCTTGTTATAGATGGAGTGACCTCCTGAATCATTCTTGTGATGTCCCAACTCATGTCCAAACTAATAATACTGATGCATCATTATTCATAATATCTACGATTCAAGATTGTATTTTTGCGGCAGATTTAAAGTAATTGAACATCAATTACTTTAAATCTGCCGCAATAACATTCAATAACTGGCAACACTCGTAAACTTGTTTAAAAAGAATATAAACCTAATCAAAGTTCAACTACCCCACTATTCTACATAGACTAGGGTAGACTAGGAAGTCAAATCTGTCTATATCATGGTAAGCTCATAAACTTTATATAATTACTTTATGGGAAAGCCCCTCTTTGACTTTTAGTTTATTTTTATAACTAAACAGTATTTATAATATAAAGTGAGTTCCAACTCGTCACGTAAATTGAAAGTTTCTTATTTGAACGTTAGCTATCTAAATATGTTAGATAAATATATAATTTACCCATAACAGTTGATACGAAAAATACTATTACAATTCTATTCTTTCTATAAACTCTTCTTAAGCTGGTTGCTCATTTTGAGGAGTATTCCCACTATTTGGTATCAGTCGGAAGTTCGAGTCATCGGCTGATGAAGTCATAAAAGAAACACTTTCTAGAAGTATTTCATTCCATTGTTTATTAGTAAATGTTTATCCTAACCTAATACGATTTTCGTAAATTATTCTCATACATATTCGAAGTAATATATTGTATTGCTTATTTAAATAAAAAAATAAATAATTTATATAAAAGTTGCCTTTATTGTAAAATACTTTTTTATTTATTTAACCTATTTAAGGAACCATGATGCAAACAAAAGTAATTATAAAATAACACGGTTACAATATTTCGAAAGTAAAATATCTTGTAGTCAAAATTTATTATAATCTTGAATAAATAATGATCAACATTTTAAACTAAGTGTATTATATTGATTATTGGATTATAAATACTTAACATGATTGTAATGAACGTTTGTATTATTATATTCTATCATTTACTCCTAGATCGAAAAATACTAACATAATTATTTATTCGATTTTGATCTTTATTTCTGGCTGTGTTGTTGTGGGTAGGTAATATTATTTCAGCACTCATTGTAATGTTCTTTCCAGAAACGTGAGTTTATTATTAACACTAGTGACCATAAACTCGCTCGACATTTGAAATTAGATTTATTCTTGAATCGTACAGAAATGTAATCTAAATTTCATGTTTTAATACATTTTATAAAAATAAATTGTCTTTTATTTTACATCTGCTCTATTTGTGCCATATACCTATTAGCAGCGGAGGCGGTAACAGCTGCTGAGCCAGAAAACCTTATGACGTAACTTGCACATTTCCCTTCTCAACCTCATCATTTGAGTCTGTGTGCGTAAACAGTGTTGAGAGGTGTGGAGTGTTGGTTGAGAATAGTAATTGAAAAAAATGCCGGAGAACAATATATTATTACATGGCATTCTTGTATACGTATGTACATGCGATGATCGAAGGCGACTCGGCAGTTGATTGTCGCAGAACGACCTCCATTCCCCATGAGCGCGGGCCTTGGGGTGACGGGTGAAACCGCCTGTCACCCTAGCAGAAGCAAGCCGAGGCGGCGGCGCAGGTAAAAAAATGAGGACTCCTTGAAGTCTGTGGTACCCACACCTGAAGAGCGCCAGCTCGAAAGAGATGCCCGTAGGTCGGCAGGGGTGCGGGAGATATGTATCTGCCAATCTACGACCCACAGGATTTTGTAGCGAGATGCTTAGGTACTATCGGCCTTGGTTGTCTATTTTACGTTTTCATATAATTAGTAGCATAACGACTGCTTCAGAAAACCTCCAAACACATAGTCGCATTATGCGTACTTTTTCGTTTTTGTTACTGTCATATCGCAGCTTGCTGTACTTTGTTAAATATAGTTTCGGGAATATTATGATGCCAAATTTAATACAGCCGTGTTAAAAAGTCTTAAAATAGTAAGTACCTACCTACTTAATAATATCGTGATAAAATTTGACTATACATTGCATACAAATCTTTATTTAAAATCATAGCTTATCTCCTTGGTAAGTGCAAGGTTAATCCGTTGTGAAATACCAGGATTTGCAGCAGTGACCACATCAAGACACTCGGTAAGTCCTGGGGAAAATTGATTTAATGTGTAATTGAATTAGACGTTACAAAGCAGAAATCCATTATAAACATAAATCGGTTAAAAGTTACTAACTTTAATTGGATTTGATAACGATTTTGCCATTCGTCTGTAACAACACCATAGACATAACTCGGATAGGGATATTAACATCTACCAGAAAATCGATAAAATATAAATCAAATCAAATCAAAATCGATAAAACCGTTTTAAGCATACATAATTATGTTTGTAACAGTGTACCTGTTATGCAGAAAAGGACATAGTCAAACACGCCAAAAATCAAATAAAAATGGCTCTTGTATTTGGCGACGCTCTAATAGACGATGCTCAGGATCCGTCACTTGGATGGAAGATGACGAATCTATTACAAGGATAAGTGACCATACATGCCAACCTGTGCCCACAAATTGGTGGTGATTAAGGCGAATTTAAAACAAGCCGTTTACGATGACTTGGGCCCCATACCCCAAATATACAAACACGTGTTGCTACCATACAAATCCGATCCTTAATACTTGGCTTAAATAAAGACTCGAAAGCTCGACAAACAATTAAAAATGTCAGACATTTCTTTGCAGATAGGACATTTAAGAGTGTACCGCCACCTTTCAAATAGGTGTACACCGTTCACGGACTAACTACGGCTTACATTACTCCATTAATATATTGTCTATTACCTAATAAGAATCAATATACATATGAAAGGCTGTTTGGACTGATAAAGGCATGCATTCCGGATATGAATCCAGAAATATTTCAAACAGATTCTGAAATGGCGGCGATGAATGAAGGAATGCTATTCAAATCATATTCCCTACCGCAAACATAAAAGGATGTTTTTTTTTCATTTATATTATAATAGCCTTAGAAATATGATGTTTATTTAATTATTTACTACGTATAAGAATACATTAAATAAAACCGTTATTATGTTCATACAATTACTGTTTTGTCTTTGATTGTACATATTGTAGGCAAAACAAATAACAAAAACATTGGTGAGGACGAAAGTCGGCATTATGCTACTATTTAGTCTATTTTGAATAATCTTCGCCAAAGCCCGATGTTTGTCATAATGCGATGATATGTATGGACTTTTCAAAATATTGATATTATGCTATACCTATACCTACTGCAAGTAAAAAATATCAGGTAGACTAAGGCCGATAGAAGGCATCTCGCTACAAAATCACCCACAGACCCTCCGATTAAGTCGGTTCGATTTCTGGGTATGGCAAGCGAGTTTTAGAATTTTTTTTAATGCAGTCTTTTCTTTTAAATAAATTAATGTCTCTTATGTAAAATCAGCCCACTTAAGGATTTAATGTAGTTTCCCTCCAGGATCCATTTTTCCATCGTGTGGCGTGGCATGCGCTGCGCGCTCGTAAAGTAGTGTAATCTCTTTCTTTTTGTTTTGGCTTTTGCCTAAAAATTTCCAAATTCACCGCTCCGGATTTTTCGCTCGTGTGACCAGAGTCAAAAATAATATTTCTATATGATAGAATTTATCTTTTAATTTTCAATGTGTTGTGATGTGATGTGTGATTATATTTTGTGATTATGCTTTGTAAAGTTTAGGCCAATATTATACATTCGCTTTAAAATAAAATTATTTTTGAACGGATTCTATTGCGATCTACTCGCATAATTACTACAGAAATGTCATCAAAAACGTTGGGAAGTAGGGAACAGTGTAAATATTACAATAAGTTGAAGTTATAAAATTATTTGCAATTTTTTTTATAGATCTCCAATAAATTTCTAACAGGCAAAAGGCAACTAATACAATATTCCATAAAATCCATGTCTGCTACGGCGTTTAGGAGCTAATTACAGCAGCTAAATTTTAAGAATTTTAAGACCAAAATGGATTAGCACTAATTTAAATTGTCTACGTAGAATAATTGTACAATTTGTTTCTCCAAAATACCAAAAAAATAAAGCGATATAACAAAATATACTTTCGAAACTGTTTTCGTTTTAGTACTTAACGTTTCGTTATGTTAAAATCAATCTCAAGTCAAATTATTATTTTATCTGTGCTCTAAATATGAAATAAAAATAATTACTGACTGTGTACTGAGCAAAAAGGAGTATGTACTGAATTATAAACTGATACCGCTCTGATACGTACCTACATAAATACATCATTTCATATTCATGAGTAGTTTCCGTTTCAGATATTGGTAGAAATAGAAAAAAGTACTTGTTCAGTGCGTTTTTACGAGCTGCATAAATAAATAAAGGGTTTATTACGTATACATTGCAGTTTTCTAGTGACATGGAAGACGAGCTAGAAGACAGAGTGCTACACCAAACATATCTATCATTTATGAAAACCTTGTCGCGATTTACAAGTAGTATTCCATTTGATACTCCTGTGAGCTATTTATGGAAAATGGTCCGAATTTATTTACTACGATCTGAAGTTTTAGTGTTCACGTTAGGGGTTATTATATTTTTTATGTATTTGCAAACTATCGAGCTATGGAGCCGCACAATGTTGAGCAGACTGTCTCAAGCTATGAGCCCTATTAGCGCTGTTCAACGTATGAAGATTTCAGAAGGTTCAGATGCAGATAAACAAAGCTGGGAGTTAAAAGGTATTTTTAGTGCAGCCTATGCTATCAAAGGAAGAAGAATGCATATGGAGGACAGGTTCATCATCAGTGAGGATATAAACGAATCAGGTATTTCTCTGTTTGCTATATTTGATGGCCATGGAGGAGAGTTTGCTGCTAACTATGCAAAGGATCACCTTATTCAAAATCTGCACAACAAAATTGTGGAATTAGAAGCCTTCAAAGATGGAAAAATAATAAGTGCTCCCATTAGAGATAGTCCTGAAGAACCTAAAAAGGAAGAAAGCCATCTTTCTGTGGATAGAAAAAGTAGCTTTAAGAAATCTGTAAGTACAGCGGATGATACATCTAAAAAAGAAATAACTGATCCTCAACTTCTAGCACAATTATCTAAAACCAGGCCCATCACAAGGGAGGTCAGGCCAACTTCAACACCTGTTAAAAATGTGGCTATACCCTTATCTAGTTACATGCATAAAGGAAGAATTAACTATGGGAAGTTGTTAACTGATGAAGTGCTGGCTGCTGACAGACTGCTCGTGGAGGCTGCAAAACGATCTTTAAACGTTGCAGGTACCACTGCTCTTATTGCTATAATTGAAGGTAGCCATTTGATTGTTGCCAATGTTGGAGACTCGAGAGGAGTAATGTGTGATTCCCGTGGCAATGCGATACCAGTTTCATTTGATCACAAACCACAGCAGGTAAGATATATTTAACATAAATAGTATGTTCATTTCATCTATTAAAAAACTGGTAGTAGTTAAGAAGTTGACTTGCAATCAGCCCATTACATTGAACTGTATACATGCTACCTACTTGTCCTACTGTGTAAATCTGTTGGTGTACAATAAAGAACACCCTACAGCATACAGCGGCTATAATAACTTCATGCTCTGTTCCCGGCGGTGAGTAGGGTAGCCAGAGCTCACTGGAGAATTTGTGCTGTCAGTGGGAAGACTAAAGGCTTGACCCGCTTTGTCTTCTATACTGATGGCACAGAAACTCTGTACTTACAGGGTTGGCAGCGCAACTGTGACTCCTCTGGTATTACAAACCTCAAGTTCCCTGGTTCTAATCCTGAATATTAAAATACCTATGCAAACCTACACTTAACATATTATGTAATATTTTATTATAATGACATTACTATTGCCACAAACCTTTAAGAAATCAGCATAATGAATATTGATATTAACTTTTTCTAATTTAAATTTACAAGAAAAAGTTAGCATGTTTGAAATGTATGCATAGGTGCATAGAATCTTTAGAAAATAGCATAAATATTTCAATAACATTAATAAAAAAATTATCTCTGGGTTGGGAGTCCTAACCCTGAACAATTGTAAGAAACCAAATTATTAAACTATAGGAGACCCAGGGGTCCAAAGTGCCAGCTTTGAATGCAACCAGGATTGGTACTCAAATGAAGAAGACATGTCCACAAAAGTTCTTTATGGCCAGTAATGAATACAAGTCATATTGTTTTATAATATACTATCTGACCTGCCCCAGCTTCTTCCATGGCCTATTTAGAAACTTCATATCATCTCTTTAAGCCTGTAATTATTTAGTCTTCATATTTTTTATGGACATCTGCCAGATTTGTTGACATTTATGATCACTGCTCCACTCCCTTAAGTAGTAGCGTGATGATATACAGCAAATAACTTTTGTCGTTAAACAGACTATTCAACACAAAAATAAATTCATTTCAATTCAATTCAAACCAGTAGTTCCTGAAATTAATGCATTCAAACAAACTCTTCAGCTTCATAATATAAGTATAGATTCAGATACCAATTATTATATTTACAGGTTCGTGAGCAAAAAAGAATTGAGGCAGCAGGAGGCTACATTGCTTTTAATGGTGTGTGGAGAGTAGCGGGAATATTGGCAACTTCACGTGCAATGGGAGACTATCCACTGAAAGACAAGAAGTTTGTCATTGCAGATCCTGATATCTTAACGTTTAACCTTGAGGATCACAAACCCATGTTCCTAGTACTTGCTTCTGATGGTTTGTGGGATACCTTTTCTAATGAGGAAGCTGTCAAATTCATAAAGGAAAGATTAGATGAACCTGATTTTGGCGCCAAAAGTTTAACACTACAAGCTTATTACAGAGGCTCTGTCGATAATATCACAGTTTTAGTAATAAATTTCATAAATAATATGGTTTCGGTTTCACAATAAAGGTGTGTGAATTTTTTTAAGGTTTTAATGAGATTTATTCTAGAGTTTTTACTAACTCCATCAAAATTTGTAGATTTACTTAAAACCAATGATTGTAATAACTTCTATTTTTCCTACGTAATTGCTTTAAGTTTTATAATGTTTGAAGACATTTATAATATAGATGATTTCGTAAATAGCATTCATATAATAATGTTTATTATACAAACATGGCTTCTATATATATTTTCTATTTGTAGGTCTTTATAACATTGGTGACCCTTATAGTGTTCAAATAGGCACATTTTCTAAATTTTTAAGATAAGTGGGTGGGAATTTACTTAATGAATTATATGTACTATAAACCTATCATTGAATTATATCAATACTGATTACAGTTGCGTATGAGTTATACCTGGCTGGAAGATGCTGTTCTTGATGCATACTTTATTCCAAGGTTGAAGTTTGCTAGTGGCTTTCACCAATGAGTTAACGTGTTGAAGTAAATTTAAGTTGCGTTAGCATTTTATTTAATGAAAGTTATTTGAGTGAAGAAAAGGTGAAAATTCTGTATAATCAAACAAATTTTCAGTAGTGAAATAATCTCCATGAAATCTACTTAGTAGTTTGGTATATAATTAGAGTTATTTAGACAATAAAATAAAATTGGAGTTTCTGTTATGTTAAAGTCCAATGACACCCAGCCAGGTTACACAAATAATAATGAATGAATTATACAATGACAAGGTTGTCTACTCACTTAATGACCCTAGGAAATGACTTAAACCTGGATGTGTATAAACTGGGTTTAAATACCTATTTTTTACAGATAGCTTTTATTTTATACGATTACAGACAGTAACGAAATTAAGTCTCGAATTGTATTTAATTTATCTAATATGTATACAAGTATGTAGCGAAAGTTTAAAAGTCTTGACTATTAATCGAAATCGTATTTCAAATCATTTACTGAAGTAATTTTTTAAATGTTTACATGTTACACACTATTCACGTTTTATCTAATAAAGTGAATTCATGTATGTAGTTATATGTGTGAAATTGAATCTATCGACATAGGTATTGATGTTATTGTTAAGTAAACGCGATGTAAATAGTTACGTCCAGTAGATGATAATTATATTACTTAGACGAGAGTCATTTATATTTTTGAATGTTAAAATGTATAACGTCATATTTTTGAATATCTAAAGTTTTGAATTTATGGATGGTTGTGATGTGGATACAGTTTTAACTGTTTGGTCTATAAGAGTAGTTTTGTTATTGATCTGATTCTGCTGACCTCTGCTCTTTTCATCAATATTACAATAATCTTTTATGTAATCTTAACATCAAGTTTGATCCTAAGGCGATGGGGTGTTCATTTAATGAATTCTCATTCTTTATTCATCTGAAGTTTTTCGAATATGTTGCCTAAGAGTAATAATATATCTGATGCTCTATTTCTCTTTTTAAAATGGTATTGTCCTAAGTTTTGACCAAATATAAAAAATCCACAAATATGACTTCTACTTCGTGTCAATGGCAACAATAAAAAAAAAATCATGTCGAATTGTATTTATACTGCATTTCAGTTCTGAGTATTAGTCTTTTGTGTTAAAAATAAGGCGTTGGTTCATTATTATTACCTGTGGTGCTAGTCATATTAGTTTTATATATACATATACATTTTATTTTTTGCTCTCAAAAAAAATAATAATAATATACATTCATAATAGGTGTAGTCTACCTGCCAATCATTTGTAAAGCCTGATTTCATTATTAACAGATCTATCTACTCAAAATATTTTTGTAAAGTTATCTACAATCAGTAAACATAGTACTGTTCTATATAAGTACAAATACTGTCATTTTCATCGGCCTATAGCATATTGCTATCTTTTAACTTTTGTCGGGGCCAATTGAAACTATATGACCTAACTACGATGCTATCGGTCACATCATGGACAGTGCTAATTTAATGTGTAAGGTGCCAAAATTTTGTAATGACGTTTCTAAATTTTTCAGATTTTCTGTAATACATACATGCATAATAAAATGTTTAATATAAAGATATTTGAGAAAATATCTACTTAGTGAATAATATTACTTTTGTTACCTATTAGTTTTTACATATTATTTTGTGGTAATGTAATATTTTATTAGAATAGAAGTATGAAGCCAAATGGGATCTTATCACGTGTTCCACTTTATTTTATGACATTAATAACAATTCAGCACTGTTTTAAATGAAATCTAGTTCGCACCCTTAAACTTGTCTTGTATCACTATTTAGATTCTATGCGCGACTCATGTCCAAAATAAAAAATGTCCGGCAGAAATAATGTCCAGATATAATTATATCTAAGTTCAATTTGGACATTAGTCAAACACGAATGTTGTTCAATTAAAACAAAAATATATGATTTAAAGATGGTGTATAAGAAAATTTTCCAGTCTTTATATCTTTCAATTAGGAAGTTCTTCTGACTTTAAAACTAAAATATTTTAATTGTGGACATTTTTATAGTTGAAGATTAGTCGCGCAAAGATTACAGAGACTTCGTTTTACTATATGGATAGACTACAAAGGTTCATTGACAGATGTGGACCCTTGTTCTAATGTGTACAAACCACGAAAATTTGAAATGGTGGTATTTTGTACACAATCTGTGGTGTATAATCCTTTACCTATGGTTTGGTCTATATAATTTACAGTTGTGATGTCGCTTGCCTCAAAATTACCTACCAAAGTATAACAAATATTGTATGTAATAAATCGTATTGTAAAATTGCTAGTTTCATTTAGTAGTTTGTTTTTTTTATTTTATTTAAGTGGCGGTGTTGTTAGCTAGATTAATATTTATTTCTATTATTAGGATTTTATTGAATGATTATTGGGAATAAATTAAAACCAGACATTAAAATTATTTTTAAAACTTTAATTATATAAAAATATTTGGATAGACTCCAATGAGCCCGCAATTTCGTAACAAAAATGTTAACCCTAAGACATACAACACAAAAGATTATTATAACACATTTCTTGTTACTTAATAATAACAACACAATATATCGAAATACATGAAAATGTGATGTATTTTTTATTAACGTACTAGGGCCTACATATTTACATCTAAAGGCATATAATCGGCTCCGATATATAACTAAAACAGACTACTAGCATTTAGCTATTATGCAATTAATGTAAAACATTGGACAAGTTCTGCTGCATACCTCTAACCGTCTAAGTCGTGAGAGATGTCTTGACATAATATGATGATTTATATTATTGTAAAAAATCCTGTGATATTGTCCAATTTTAATTTTCAAATATCTTTAACTACCACACCTACGCTTTAGATTTTTATCTTATTTTAAAGCCCAAAACCCACAGATTTGTTTGGAAAATTTAAAGAGGATCATTTATTGTTTTAAACTGAAATAAAATTTAAAGTTAAAAACTATCTTTTAAAAAATAGAAAATTTTTCGACAATATATAAACTTGTGACAATTATTAATTATCAGCCACGATTACTGGCGGGCTGTTTACCAGGGCCATAAATTCTTAATGTTATGCCCTGGTGCTAGCCGCTGTAGGAACTCATGTGCATTGAAGTAGTACAATTTAATCAAATACCATCCAATTGATATCTAAAGGCCTATCTTAAAACATACATCCGATTGATTGGATAATCGGTACCATGAAACTGATCAATGTTTCATTCATGTTTCGTATGAGTCTGAAATTTCGGATGTGCATTTCATGGTAGTCCCCTGTACATCATTCAAGTTTATTATTTCATGCCTATCTAAATTATGACTAGATGATACGTGCACTCTTGACGAGTTGCCTGTAAGATGCACTGATTATCACATATTTTTTCATAGGAATGTTAATCAGTGTAAACCGTTCACATCTACATAAATTGCACAATAAAATATTAAAGGCACTGCAAAATATAACATAGCTGCTTACCCTAATACAGTCGCAGGGAGGCGGTTTGCGCTGCTAAAAGATTTTCATTTGACATATCTATCCAATATTACGGTATACCTCACGCAATAAATTCATGGACATTTTTGATATTGAGTTATTTTACGGGCATTATAGATATTGAGTTATAAATAAGATTAACTTATAATATAGCAGAAAGTTCGTTGATAAAACCGTTATAAATTGTTATTCAAAATTATTATTAACCATAATAATATCTTAAGTTTCGCGACCCATGATACATCCAGTACCGGCAGGGGTACATAACTCGACTGTGTGAATTCGTTTGTTAAAACTGTATAAAATGAAAACTATGACGTCACACTTCATTATTGTCAGATAAAAATTAAATAATTAACTATCATTATCATCAGATATAATTAATTAGGTAGTGATGGAATGGATAATTAAAAATAAATAAAACGAAAAATTAATTACCGAAGTAATTTTTATACCTCTTTTACTATTTATACACATGTAAAAACAGTTAAAATTTTAGTTTACATACAGAAAAGTAAACAATTGGTTATACCGGACACAGCCAATGACCCTAGCCGAATTCATTTCAGTTTACACGCAATCAAACATAAAATTACATTAATTCAGAAAGCATTCTGCTTATGTCTTTAAGAATATATTGAGAGGAGTGTGAAGGGAAGATGGGAAGTAGTATAATTAATTATATAGCTCAAAAGTTGTCACATTAAATGTTACACCCAATTATATACTTTGGTCAACCTAGTAGGTTAACAAGTATACAAATTCTTTCGTGAAAGAAAAATGTTGTTTGAATAAAAGTCCAAAAATTATGAAAAAATATCATTTAAATTTCGTGCCCACTTTGTATATATACATAATAGTTTTAAATAACAATATTTATGTTATATTATATTCAATAATCTTATATTAAAATGAGGAAGATATGTTATCTCAAAACTACCGCGATGTCACTACTGTATGACTGCAGTCATACTTTTTTGGTCGCACTCACCAGTTAGTACATATATTATCCTGTAGGCGAATTACCCTATTTTGAGTGCTGTATCTACCTCTTTAACAAAAGATATTGATTACAATGATATTATTACAATCGGGAGTTAAAAATTGCTCATTTACACGTCTTGTCACTGTGATAGTGCTAACTTCTTATGTAATTCCAATGCTTTTTGCAGCGTAAACTTTCACCTGTAGGCACTATCACGAATATGTAAAAACAATATTAATCCTAATAAAATATAGATAAACTAAACAACAATTACATAGTAGTGATAGTGATGTTACTACACATAAGTACTAATATCGTCGTTAGCCTAATTTCGAGATATATTAAGTTCTATCTACATGAAGTAATTTGTGTGACATCACGTGTTCAAAGAATTTCAAATTCGTCGTCTGAATCATCGAACTGTCGATCTACTGCTTCAAATTCTGTAATAAGAAAATATGTTTTATAGATATGCCTCGGTGGTGCAGCGGTAGCGTTTGCGACTGCAGCGCAGGATGTTCGATTTTCGGATTGAACTAATTGTTTTGCTGTCTATTGGGCACGTTTTCGCTCAGACTTCATGCTGGTAGTTAGAAATTCTTAATAGACAAATCAATTAACCTTTTGTCCACCCGGGAATCAAACTTAGAGCTCTATGACCGCACGTAAATGTCGGCATACAATTATACATGCACATATATACAGCAATAAGACTATATTTTATCTGTTAATTGTGTCAGGAATGATTCCTTAATAATGAAGACAGGCGCGGTCCGAAGGGGACATAACACCCCCGCCCCCCCTCACAATCATGCAAGTCTAATTGAAAATTCTTCTGAAAAGGGAATTTCTGCACTTAAAGTGTCTCCTCCAAAATTCTAGTCTGCGTCCGCGCCTGATGTACGGGAATCTCCGTTCAGAACTTATGAAATGAGAACAGAACTAAGGTTATTAATAATTACTTACCTGTGAACAATGACGTATTCTGTAAGTCAATATCGTTGGTATTTGGGCCCCAATGTGTAGGACGACTGTTACAAATTTCGAACAGCGGCTGTGATTCACACATCAATTTGGTTTCTATAATACGACACAATTCCTCAAAATCACTCTTTGTTCGGCACAGAAAACACTGCAAGAAAGATTATGACGGTTAAAAACATTGAAAAAAAATATACAAATAATACATTTTTTTATACCACTTAGGTGGCAGAAAAGCACACAGCCGGTGGGTCACCGTGGCCTATGGACGTGTGCATCACCAGGAGAGTCACGTCACACTCGTGATGCCGAAACTGTAAGAACAGTTTCTGTGCCGTTAAGCGTCAGTGCACAAGACAAAGCAGGATAAGCCATTGGTCTTCCCATTGACAGCACAAAGACTCTCCAGAGAGCTCTGGCTAACCAACTCACCGCCGCGATATTCTGTAGGACAGAGGCACTTCCCAGTCGGGCTGCAATTGGACGGAAATATCGTCATGTCCTACCTCCCGTGAGCTCTGGCTACCCTACTCACGCACATTCCAATAGTGTATTTATTATCAATTCATCTAAAGCCAAAATACAAGTCCCCATCTAGTTCGGATGCAGATGCTCTAAATAATTAAAAATGTACCAAACATTATACTATTTGTACTGTTGATTGATGGTACTAGGCGGAATTTGTTGTTACTCAATATTGAGAACTCACTTGTACTTTTCCACATTATTTTTTAATTGTTATTAGAGCTGACCGGTTTCGCCTTACGGCATCTTGAAAGGTTTACTCAATAATGTGGAAAAGTACAAACTAGTGAGTTCTCAATATGTGTACCTACCAAACATTATATCTTTTGAGTCATCTACACTTAAGTTCTACTATTGTACCTGTTTATGATGCGATGACTTTATGAGATAAATACGATAAATTCAAGTTGTATACTTACGACAGCAACAGAAGGGTCCATAGCTAACATAGGTATTCGAGATGCATATTTACAGTGATACGAACAGTCCATTTCCTTTTGTTCATCAGTCAACTTATTCTGAAAATCATTAAAAAAACATTTTTTACCGATAGGAATAGCAAACATCAACACGGCACCGGGTTCGTAAATAATAATTTAAAAAAAGATTCCGAAGTAATAAAAGGAAGATAATAAAAATAAATTTTATTAATAAAATAATAACACCTATATGATAATATAATAACCGCGGTAGCCTAGTAGTATGGGTAATGGACTGCTAAGATGAGGTCTTGGGTTCGATCCCAGGTTTTACCATGGCACACACCAATGACTTTTCGATGATTTCGATGTTATGTGTGTATTTATCGCAGGTTTATAAGTGTTATATATATATTACTAATATTACATTGGAACCTAGACATAAACTGGCGAAATGTGGGTGCTAGCGCCTTTGCCTACCCCTTCGGGGATATAGACGTGAGTTTATGTTATATGTATATGTTATAATAACACCAAAACAAACCTATGTAGTTTGATTTCAAAACAACCACTACAATCATTTTGTTGCGAGAACTCGAACCGACTAAACCGCACGCCGCCTTGGCCCTCGATTAGAGAGGTGCATTCAATAAATCTTGGCCTAGGCATACCTAGGTCATTTATGGTTTTTAAATGGCCCCATCCTATCCCGGATTCTACTAGGGTGACAGGCGGTCATACCTGGGGTCTTATATGAAATTCAATATTTAAAGAATAATCTCGAAACTTAACCATTTTTATTAGGGGCATTACCTCTACTAATCCAGATTTCTGTGTAGTATGAGGATCCAAGTATATAACTTCGTCCTCCACACATCCTACCAGATACAGAGCTTGGTTAGGTTTGCCACCTATCACGCCAATGGACTGTGGTGATTGGAAGCATATCTGAAAAACATAAATGATAACGATAAGGTTAAGTAGCTCAAGGAGACAATTTGTTTGTAAGAAATACATATCAATTAAATTTATTCATTATTTATAATCATCTCAGTGTTAAACCAGCTGTATTCAAGTTTGCGCTTTTCTCATAGGGATTTTTTTATTAGCCGAAATAGCCCATGTAAAATGGTAGATTATCTGTCCGGTTAACGGCATCCAAGTCACTTCGGAGTACAGGGTTATGTAACCCTTAACTACACTTAACAGTAAAATTACGACTTACAGTAAAATTACGAATTGAAATTCTAAAATTTAAATGAAAACCATAATTATACTTCGATTCGGGATTTTTCGCGATTAAATCATAGAACTTACTATTTCTGATACTAAAACCAAAAAACACAGTGCCGTTAAAAACTAACATAGTGAGTGTGGTGTGTCGCCTGCCTAACCGTTCATTATAAAAGTAAAGGTGGGTAGGCCGCACAAAAAATGTTCCCGCATACGTCACGACACTCGCAAGCTAATCGTCGGCAGTAATAGTAAGTTTCGTGATTTAATCGCGAAAAGTCCCGAATCGTTCTATAATTATAAATTCACACCGCAATAGTTTAAAAATCATTCAAGATATGAGTGATTGTGAAAGTGCTATAACCCCACGAAAGCGTAAGCAGGTTTTGTTTTGATATACCTATCATATAGAATACTAAAGGGTTTAAACATTTTTTTTAAACATTTTGAAATTATTCGTTTAAAAACGTGGAGTTACTGAACTGATGAGGTCTCTCTTTTTTTACGGTATCGATTCGTAAGTAAGAAGGTGTTCACATTATAAACGTTACTGCAGTTAAATGAGAGTGATAAAATAAAGTAATGAACCATTGAGCACAAAACATCGTGTCAAGATGTCAAGTAGCACCGATACACGGTCACAAACATCTGCACCTTGATTAATTATAAGTATAGATTTTTATGAACATAACTAGCTGATGCCTGCGGCTTCTCTCGCTTGGAATTTCCGTTCCCGTTACCCCGTTCACATGACCCGTGGGATGGTGATTTACCGAATTGGTCGACCGTTCTCAAGTTTTGCGCCTAGAATTGGTTGTGGAGGTCATACGGCAGTCGCTTTACGGAAAATATTGAAGTTCAATCGCATTTTAGTTGAAAAGCCGACCCCAACTGCTTGAGGGAGCATTTTAAAGCAATTAGTGCGTTTACTTTTACTATAAATTTGAAAAACGCAACAAGCACACCACGGAGCAACCGGAAATCATGCTAAGATAATGATGACTCCAACTTGGTTGATATTTCCACTTTCAATTTATAGTTGGGTAGTGTATGCGCCTGTGGTCGACTGACAGAAAGCCTACGACATTAAATTCGTCATTTCGAACCAGCGAAAGAATCATTTTCCAATCGCTTATTTTTGCAATAATATTTTTATATTATTTCATGACCTAATTGTAAAATGTTGACGTTCATATGTGCTCTTTATGTGCCTAGACTGTATAAATGAAATTAATTCTTCTTTGATAGTAATCTGTGCACAAAACTCAAATATTACTTAAAAAGCTTTAACATTACCTTTAGTCCATTTATATATACAGGGTTAATTTCACTAAGTCCCAAACGAAGTGGCACTATCAGCAGGAGCGGCATCCAGTCTGTGGGTACATTGTCAGGTGTAGATGATGAGTCACCTCTGTCGTTGTTCACCACACATTGATGCACTGAAAATTATTATATTTCCTTGATACCAAGAATTCCTACTTAATTATTATTAACAAGGTAGTAAAAAGGTTAGGCATGTTAAGATATTGCAGCTGACTAGTGGTGTGTCATACATAATTTGAATTGTTCTTAATATTTATAAATGTATTTATAATTACTGCTCAATTCATGGTACTTTTGCTAAGCAAGTCTTTAATATTTTTTATTTTGATGTTTTTTAAGTGCCGTTTTAATGGTCTATACGTATTAAATGTATTTTGACTCTGACTATATCGTATTTACAAAAAAGGATTGTTATGAAAAAAGGATATGAAGATCCAGCGGCAGTAATGTGGTCGAATTCACTCACATCTATGTGAAATCATTTGCATCCCCAATAACTTGAAGATATAACTATGCAAATAGCTAGTTTGTGTCCAAGGTATACTCTCCTAAACTATCATTAATATTGGATACCTACATATAGATCAAAAAGTGACCTCTTATTAATTTTATAGAATAGAATGCATTAAATGCATGTCTACTTTAAAAAAATATTTTAAGATAATTTTCAAAGCAAGCGAAACAGAAAACACACACTGTATTTAATTATTTTCCTACTTACATATATCTTCTTTTACTACAGTATTATCCAGTGCTACATGAATAGCCAGAGTACTCCATTTGTCATAAACCACTAGCTTCCTGCAATAATAAAATGGGAATTACAAAACATAACCTTCATCTACCAAGATAAACAATCTTTATCCATATAGTCACAGCTCTTGCAGGCAGTGGTCACATGATTTGCTTTTTCAATGTCATTCATTCTCTGTGTCCAAACCATTTCAGCATCCCTTTTTACCCGACTGTTCACGCGACGGTAGTGTGCTACACGCATATGATTATGTATATCACATATCATAACTTAAAAGTATAACTAAAAGTATTTAGCAAAAAGTTTAGGAATGTTGACATGGTTTGGTCATGTTGAGAGAATGAATGAAAGAAGACTAACGAAACAGGTGTATGAGGCGAGTGTGGATGGTACCGTCGGAAGGGTAAGACCTAGTCGCACATACCTGGACCAAATCGGGGAAGTTTTAGAAAAGGGGCAGGTCAGGAGTACTCTAAACCGACGAGCATGCATGAAGAATGTAATGAGAGTGAATGAAGCGAGAGTAGTAATGTCAGGATCGTAGCAAATGGAGATCCGTGATCTCTGCCTACCCCTATGGGAGACAGGCGTGATTTTATGTATGTATGTATTTAGCAAAAAGTAAAAAAACCTGACTGCTATCTACAAAATCAAGACAAGTTTGTTAGCAGGCGGTACTCATTAATTTTCTTTTGATTGGTAAATGTTTGATAGCAAGTCCCCCTGCTGTCAAACTTGTTTCAATGTTTTAGACAGCATTCAGGTTTTTTATTTTCAATAAATAATTTTCTTTTATTTCTTCACAACAAAAAGTACCGGTTAGCCAGTTACTTACTTCAGCACTTGTGCAACAGTATTGGGACCAAACCATTGTCCAACCTCTTTGCCTTCAGAGGCTCCCATCAAAGCAACCTGGTGGATAGAGTATGGAGCCTGCTTCCTTTCCTCAAACCTCTGAATTATTTTCAAATATGTAGGATCTCTGTAACAAAATATATTAATTATAACTGGAATTAAACTAATTTATAACATGCATACACCTGTAAAGAGGGAGACAGATGTGTATACCCAAAAAGGGAGACAGATGTGTGTCCCCACAGACGGAGAAAGATGTGTGTTAATACACATTTCACTTTGTAGCTCTGTGACTTTCTGCTCTCTTAATTTCATGATTGGGTTTATTTCTGATTTTATGGGAGGCTATCTGAGACCCCAACACCAAAGAGGAAAGACTGAACTAAAGTCTCCTCAAACAATACACTGTGCCCAAGATGAATATCACATCTCATCTTCTAATATAGGAAGATGAGATATTGTACTAGTTTTGTTAAAAAAATATTTATAACTATTTTAACTCGTAAATTGTCTGTAATTGACTTTGATATGATCAATCAATCAATCAATCAGCCCACTGGAGTCCACTGCTGGACATAGGCCTCTCCCAATGTGTGTCATTTTCTCTGATCCTCCGCCTTCCGCATCCAGTCTATCCCAGCCACCTTTTTCAGGTCGTCCGTCCCTCTAGCTAGGGGGCGTCCTACCTTTCGTTTACCTTCTTGCGGTCTCCACTCTAGGACTCGTTTGTCCTTCCTTTGATATGATGATAATAAAATAATAATGTTGGATTCCTATTATGAGTCACACATATTAATGTTAATATAATAATTGATATTGCATATTCACTCTATATAGATTAGTATTTAACCTTTAGGATGCATAATGTTATCTATCTATAAATAGTACTTGAATATGCAGTCACGGTCTAAATAAGACAGAACATATGTAATATAATTTTGCCTATACAATGTTCACTTAGGACTTGTCCGACATAAATAACATTAAATCTGTAATTTATTAGTATCTGGGTTCATTTTTTTTTTAAAGAATATTAGCGGTTGGCAATTACTAATATTCCCTTTAACCCCTCCAACTAACCTTAATTGCTTGTACTAGGAGTGGGTTCACGTCGGTAGTGTAATGGCCAGGATTTGAACCCAGAACCTCTTGATCGTAAGGCCGACTCCTTAACCACTAAGCTACCGACCCTAATATACCGACCATAATGGCACCATTTGGAAATCTTTGTTATCGAAATATTTCGGTCCAACTTGTTACAGCTGTTTTCAAGATAGTACTTAATGAAGAAAGCACATATTCACATCATTTTGAAATTGATGAAGAAAGCACACATTAAAAAGATTATAAATATTAGCAACAATACTTATACTAACTGGTAGTTCAAATTTGGAACATGTTTCCTTTGTTGTAGTTATTACAAAACATGACAAACTAAATCACTCCAGTTATTAACAATATGAAATTTTGAAAATTAGATCAGATATGTAGTTTCTATTTCTCAATGATATGCAAATATGTAGAAAAACTGTATGAGCACCTTGTTTCTGGAGTCCAAACCCAATCAGCTGATAGATGAATCCTGACAAGTGCGACACCAAGCACCATCTGACCACATCGAAGCATGCAACCCCATCCTTTGTCCGACGTAAGACCTTCGTCGCCTATGGGAATGAAGCCTTTTCTGTACGTGCACCAAATTATAGACGTGATATCACGTCTGATTCGGTCTAAGTCTGAAAAAGATACATGAATTACATGTCTAGTACATAGATCTCTTGATTAATGCAAAAATCAAATTCGTCGTACCTTGAACAGGGCTATATTTTTTTCCCAGGATCCATACGTTATCCTTTGTTTGGGGAATATCATCTGGTTCAACATGGTTACCCTCAGAGGATAGGTAACATATATCAAACACGGCATCCATGTTCTAACATAATTTGACGAAAACAGTTTAATTTTAAAAGAGAATTGAAAATTATACTAAAACCAAGAAAAAATAAACACGACTTAATGTCTCCGACAAATAAACACAAGACTTGACGTAAGTAATATTTGTATTTGACTTGAAGTAAGCTTGAAGTTGACACAATGACAAGGTGATTGCGATTCGCGAATCCGTTGGTGGATCCATAGACTATAACACGGTGGGTGGATTGTTATGGAGTGAATAGGGAGGTACAACAAGTAAAACTTATCTCAGATGGCATCACCTTCGCTAGTTCCTGTCACAGAGTTAGTAATATACTACGTAAGCGCCTGTCTTAGAGTCTATAATCCTATGTTTCTTACATCACACCACATTAGACTGACAGAGGTGCTTGTCAATCATGTCTTTGACATTTGCTATAACATGTCTTTGATATAATAAAGTTTTTTTTTCGCCTGAAGAACGTCGGTGTGGTTAGTCAACTGTCATTCGATCAAAAATTTTTCTTATTTTTTCTCTTATGATTTTCTCTTTCTTTTAGCAAAACTAGTATATTTTATGTATTATTTCATTTGGTATTGTAGTTAGTGTTATTTTATTTCTATTTTTTCAATTCTTCCCGCTTTTATTAGGAAGGTGGGTTTCATTATGGGCCCGCCTTCCCCAATCCCTCCTGATCCTCCGGATCCTAATAAAAATTCTGAGATGGACGTTGATGTGATTGATGTGATTAATCACGGAAAGCGTCATCACATTTCCGATGATACTAGTGGCATTGCTGCCAAGATGTCCATTTCGCGAAGAGAAACTCCGTTCCCATCTGTACAAAATGTTTATGTTCACCCAAACCTTGTCCTAGGATTTAAAGCATATAAGCCTTCGGATAAAGGTCCATTTGTGGTCCACGTTTCTCGGTCTGACCCGGACATTTCGTCTGGTATTTCTTTACATGCTATTAAGTTTGGTCAATTTTTATTCAAACATAAAATCTCAAATATTTCCGCGGATGGCATAAAGAAGGTCGGCAGAAATAAAGTCTCTGTCGAGTTTCTTTCTGCAGCTGATGCTAACAAATTTCTGGACAACCCGATTTTATGTGAAAACAATTATTCGGCATCAATTCCTTCATACATTATCTCTAAAATGGGCGTGGTCCGTCAGGTGCCAACTGACTGGTCCATGGACGAATTTGTTCAGTCGCTATCTTTCCCTTTTGAGTGTGAGATGATTAAAGCCAGAAGACTAAATAGAAAAGTTTTAGACAGTGGGAAGTCAGTCTGGGTTCCCACCCAGTCTGTTGTCCTAACATTCCACGGGCAAACTCTTTCTGAGAGAGTTTTCTGTTACCATTCGTCTCTACCTGTGGAAGTATATCATTTTCCTACGATTCAGTGCCGGCAATGTTGTCGCTTTGGCCACGTGAAAGCGCAATGTAGGTCAAAACCACGCTGTTTTCGCTGCGCTCAATCCCACTCTGGGGAATCATGTCTAGTAGAAGAAGCTAACTCCTCGTGTTTGCACTGCCTTGGTAACCATTTTGCCAATAGCAATAGATGCCCGGAGCTGGGCAGACAAAAAAACATTAAAATTTTAATGTCTCGGGAGAGCCTTTCCTATGAAGAGGCTAGCTCTCGGTTTCCTAGGGTTAATAAATAGTTCTCTAGAGTCGTCAGTGACTCTCCATCTCCTCGTCCTCTTTTGTCTCCACGTACTCTTAATTCTAATCTGTAGTCTTCTCCTCCTGCTTCTGTGTCTCACAAAAAAACAGTTTTCTCTTCCCCTCGTTCGAGGGCTCCCTTAGGTAAATCTTTCGACAAATCTTCTCATCAAGCCATTATCGCCAATGAGGCTTCTTCATTGCCAAATGGCTATTCTCTCCTTTCTTCTCATTCATCTCCTCCTGCTTCCGATGACTTATTAGAATCGTTATTATCTTTAATTATTAATTTAATGTCAAAGAACAAATCCTTTTTACCGCCCAACGTTGCCCAAAAACTAGTTCAGATCTCCTCCCTTTCCTCTAATTATGACTACAGTCCTTCAATGGAATCCGGGTAGTAATCGTGCCAAGAAACATGAACTTCTTAATCTAGTTAATTCTTTTCGTCCTTCGGTTATTGCCATTGCGGAAACATGGTTGAGGCCTGGAGCTCGGTTTAGAGTCTCGGGTTTCTCATGTTTTCGAGATGATAGAGCCGTTGGTCATAATGGTAGTGCTATTCTTATTAAACGCTCTCTCCCTTTTCATCAAATCCCTCTCCCTCCCATTTCTCCAGTCATAAATATAGTAGCTGTAAGGGCTCTTAATATTTCTTTCCTTTCTGTATATATTCCACCAAATCCTCACTGTAATTTGATTCCAGATCTTTTATTAATTATTTCTTCTGTTCCTCATCCAATTATTGTACTGGGTGATTTCAATGCACACCATTTATCTTGGGGCTGTTATTATAACGACCCCTTTGCTCTTTCTCTACTTGAAATTTTGGATGATGCTAATCTTTGTGTTATCAATAATGGATCCCCCACTAGAAGAGTACGCCCTTCTCAAAATCCTAGTTCTGCTGTGGATCTTTCAATTTGTTCTGCCTCTTTGGCGTCTTCTCTCTCCTGGAATATTTTATCTGATTCTCACGGTAGTGACCATTTTCCTATTCTTTTATCGTTCTCTGACAGGGTCTCCCCTAGGCGTAACTTTAACCCATCGTTTAAATATAGATTAGTAGAATCCAATTGGCCCTCGTTTACATCTTCTCTCGAAAACAAATTAACTGCTCTTCCTTCGCCCGAATTCAGCAACCTTTCTGATTGCTACTCTAAATTCGTTGGTTCTATTATCTCGAGTGCTAATGAAAATTTTCCATTAAAAAAGCCATACGGTTCTAAAGTTTCCACACCTTGGTGGGATTCAGAGTGCACTGTTGCAGTCAATGATAGAAAAAGAGCAGAAGAGATTTACAATTCTGCTATGACTATCGAAAATTTATTAGATTATCAGAGGAAAGCTGCCATAGCAAGAAAACTTTTTTCTAAGAAAAAGAAAGAAGGATGGGTGCGATTCTGTTCCAACCTTTCTCCTCGAACTCCCTCTGCTTTAGTTTGGAAACAAATTAAAAGGTTTAGAGGTGCTTGCAACAGTTTTGATATATCAGCTAATGATCCCTCATCCTGGCTTGAGGGTTTCTCTGATAAGTTATCTCCTCCTTTTGTCCCAAATTTAGATTACTTTCCTTCTCCTCCCCTTCCCCTTCCTTCTCGTAATTGTTTTGATCAATTATTTACATTTTCTGAACTTCAGTTGGCTCTTGACGGACTACGAGATTCTGCTCCTGGTGCGGATGGAATTCCTTATTCATTTTTGACTCATGCATCTGATAAAAGCAAAGAATATTTTTTGAACATAATTAACAGTTATTATGATTTGGGCACGGTCCCTCAGTCATGGAAAAACCAAATAGTGATTCCCATTCTTAAGCCTGGTAAGAGCCCTTCCGATTCTAATAGCTATAGACTAATAGCTTTGTCCTCAGTCTTATCTAAAGTCACAGAACATATGATTAAGCATCGCCTTGAATGGTTTGTGGAGAACAACAATTTGCTAGCTAAATCTCAGTTCGGATTTAGAAAGGGCAGAAGCACTATGGACAGCCTTGGTATTTTAACCTCGGATATTCGCATATCTTTTTTTAACAAGGAATATTTTGTTGGGTGTTTCCTTGATATATCTGCTGCCTACGATAATGTTATTATTCCCTTACTAAAAAATAAACTCATTTATCAGCTAATGATTCCTGAAAAGTTAGTTCGTTTTATTTGTAATTTATTTTTGGAAAGATCCATATCAATTCGATGCGGAAGTTTGTCTCTTCCTCCCAGGACTATTTGGAAAGGATTACCCCAAGGGTCAGTGCTTAGTCCTCTCTTATACAGTCTATACACGTATGACCTAGAACTAGTGATTGAGCCAAATTGTCATCTTCTTCAATATGCGGATGACCTTGCCTTATATGTATCCAGTGTGTCCATTGAGTTAGCGGTGGGTCTTCTATCGTCTGCGCTCAAATACTTGTCAGAATGGCTTCTTCGTCACGGTCTGTCTTTATCGGCCTCTAAAAGTTCAGTTGTTGTTGTTACAAAAAAACGATCTATTCCCCAAGTAGTCGTAAAAGTAGATAATGAAGATATCCCACAAGATAACAAAGTTAAGTTCCTCGGAATGTGGTTAGACTCCAGGCTTTCAGGTTCCAATCATATCGAGTACGTTGAGCAGAAATGTGTAAAGAATATTAATGTGCTTCGCTGTCTCTCTGGGGTTTGGTGGGGCTCTCACCCTTTCTCTCAGAAATTACTATATAATGCCATCGTCCGTAGTCATTTGGATTACGGTCTATTTATTTTAGATCCTTGCAACAAATTAGGGCTGCAAAAACTTGATAAAATCCAATCGCAGTGCCTTCGCATCATTCTTGGGGCGATGAAGTCTTCTCCCATAAATGCTATGCAGGTAGAATGTGGCGATCCACCTCTTTCCATACGTAGACAATTTCTTGCCAAAAGGTTCTTCTTCAAACTTGCTCAAAATTCAGATCACCCTCTTCTTATTAAACTTGGCTATTTAGCCAACCAATTTAATACCCGCTATCCCCGTTCAAATGCTATTCCTTGTTTGCTTCAGGCTTATCATCAATTTTCTCAGCTTCCTGATCCATTCTTCCAATCCTCAATTTTGCCCCTTTCCTTTACGCCTTATGAAGCATTGATTTTTCAGCCCAACGTTATCTTGGATTTCAATATTAATAAAGACTCAATAGACGCTAACAGTCTTTTTATTGATAAAATTTCTTCAAGTTATCATAATTGGCGTATAATTTTTACGGATGCTTCGAAAATATCAGTCAATGGCTCAGTTGGCGCTGCTGTATGGATTCCTTCTACAAGAATTATTCTGAATTATAAATGCTCAGCTTCCACATCGGTTTTCACAGGTGAAGCAATTGCTATCCTTGAAGCTATTTCCTTCATAAAATCCCACAATTTAAATAAAAGCATAATTTTTACAGATTCCAAAAGTTGTCTTCAATCAATATTGTCTAACCCTTTTCGATCAAATCCCTGTTTTCCTATTATCCTCAAAATAAGACATCTTCTATTTGAATGTCATAATTTGCATATCGATGTTGTTTTAACCTGGATTCCTGGCCATTCGGGTATTACAGGAAACGTAACTGTGGATTCCATTGCAAAAAATGCTGTCCATACTGGTTCTCTTGATCATCCCGAAGTGTACTCGCATGATATATGCGCGTCTTTAAAGTTTAATCTATTTGACTCATGGTCTAGAATGTGGCGAATTTCCAAAACTATAACTGGCAAATATTATGGTGATATTCAGCCTGAAATTCCCCGCAAGCCCTGGTTCTTTATATTTTCAAATCTTTATAAATCTACCACCTCCACAATATGTCGATTAAGACTGAACCATTTATGCTCTCCTGTTTTCTTGGGATAGTTCTATCTGCGATTGTGGTCTTTTCGAAGGAGACGTGGACCACATATTTTTTAATTGTCCTAGGACAAGGTTTTCTCTTTATGATATTATTCCTTCTAATATCCCTCGCCCTACTTCTATTAAATCGCTTTTATCACTTGTCTTTACTCCTTTTGTTAATGTTCTAGGTAGATATATCAATGCTAATAAAATTAAATTGTAAATACTATAATAATAATAATAATTACTATATTATTTTTATATTATATCCTTCTTTACGTGAAATTGTTAATTACTCATTTAATTATATATGTTTAAATATATTTATATATATTAATGTTTATATGTATGTAATTTTTTTTTAGAGTTATCAAACTAAATACTAGTTTTGTTTGATGTTTATCAGATTTTCTGTAAGCTTTCTAAATTTTCTTTGGCTCCACTATATTATCCCTTTGTATATCATTTGACAGTTTGTCTTTCTGACACATGACATTGGCGAAATTGTGGTGGACTTCCACAAAAGCCACTCCAATAAAAGTTGAAGTTGAAGTTGATATAATAAATAAATAAATATTCTACAACATTCTACACAACGCTATCTAGACCCATGGTAAGCATAGCTTAACTAGCTTGTGTTATGGAATCTAGAATACGGATTAACATACTTAAATACTTTTTTTGTAAATACATACATATTATACATTAGAAACACCCAGACCAATGCAAATACCCATATTCATGCATACAAATATTTGCACTGAGCGAGGATCGAACCCGCGCCTCCTGCGTAGCAGTCGCGTTCACTACCGCCACGCCACAGAGGCTGTCAATAATACAATCATTGAGATTATATTATATCAATAAGAATGTGCTCCTGCATGACAGTGACGAATTTAAAAGAAGAGTTGAAGAAACGAAAGGCCTACATAACTATTGGTATACTTTTCTTTTTTTTTTATCTAGGACACGCCAATTTGACTTCTCAGGATTTAATTTTCCGTTTCACCATTACAGATACTAAGTAAAGTTACAATGGTGGCACTCAGCTTGGCAGCCTTATCTTTTTACTCTGAAATCCACTACATGGTGTTGTTGTTTATACAGTACTACAGAACTCTTTTTCCTTTATTTATTAACAATTTGTATGAAATTAACAGCAATAGAACACCAGCGATAATGAGCCTCCTATCGGGATAAATAAGTAGTGTATATCCTCGTTAGAAAAATAATTCTATTTCATTCATTCATTCGTTATTTAATCCAGCTAGACCATAGACATCATTGCTCTTTCTTGAACGAACTTTTTAGTAACTGTATATTATTTTACGTCACTAACGTCAAAGTCATTACCATATTTACTATTTTAAATTTGATCATTGATGTAATTCGTAAATAGATAATAATATCTTAATTTTCTTACTTCTTGATTAATTTCTGAAAATGGAATCTAGCTGTTTAGATTATGTAGCTCAGGCTTGCTTGGATTTAACTGAAGCACTGAACCCAGGCACAGTATTAAGTGAAGCTGAACGTGACACCCTTATTACAAACCATATCAAGAAAGTATCTGCTACAGTTACTGCAGTGGAGGATTTTAAGAAAAGTAGGTTAAAGTTTGAATTCTTTTAAAATAACTAACATCAACATTAAGTAATAGTTCATTGTTATAATATGCCTAATGTAAAATAGTCATCAAAATATTTTCATACATAAATGAAGTAAATACATACATGTAACATCCAAGCTGTGGAATGACCTCCCTGCTGCGGTTTTCTCAAGCGCCTACAATATGGGGTTCTTCAAGAGGGGCATTAGAAGGTTTCTTCATGGTCGGCAGCGCAAGTGTGACACCCATGGTGTTGCATACGTCCATAGGCCACGGTAACCGCTTCCCATCAGGTGGGCCGTGTGCTTGTCTGCCAACTAAGTGGTGTAAAAAGAAAATGTACATAGGTACATAAAGTCCTGCCTATCTTGTTTTGGGCTGATTTGCTACGATCCCCTTCTTCTATTTTCCTAACTGTTGTCATACATGTATGCTGATTGCTATTGATCTGATATTTCCATAAGAAATTGTTGAACTGAAAATATTTGCCCATATCAAATACCTTGTTGTCGCCTTTATTTTACTAGTAGCTTGCATTCGCACTCGTTTTACTACTAGCTTGCATATTATTCACTATAGAATTAAACTTCTCTTTTTGAATTTTCAGATTTAGAATGGGTTAATGTTTCTGAACCAATATCACTGGCTCAACACTGTTCTGAAAAAATTGTAATTTTAGATTTTTGGACTTATTGTTGTATCAACTGTTACCATGTATTACCTGATCTTGCACATATAGAAAAGCTGCACAAAGTTGAAAATGGTTTAGTTGTGGTAAGTTTAATTATTCCACTTTATTCATTTTCTAAACATACATTTTATTTCTTAATATATATATTTTTTTATTAAATTTTGTTATAATGGTATGTTTTATTGACTTAACATTTCACTATAATGTATTTTTTATTCTAACAAAACTAAACTTGTTATTTAGGTTATTCTATCCTGTTCTTCTGATTTTCTGAAAATCAGAAACGCAATGAACTGGTGTCCATAAATAAATATATTAAAGCATATTCCTATTTATTTCATTACAGATAGGTGTTCACTGTGCCAAATTTCACAATGAAAAGAACTCGGCCAATGTTTTGTCGGCTGTACAGAGGTACAATATTCATCACCCTGTTGTAAATGATGCTGAGAGTGGAATGTGGGAAGCACTAGGAATAAGGTGTTGGCCAACTCTACTCATACTAGGTACATATTATATATTATATATATTTTTCCAGAAGCAATTTTTAGGGTGTAGTTACTAGCGGTAATTTTATATTAAAAATATGTAGATATGGTACTACAGCTTAAAAATGGATGCATTGTATCAAGTTTAATTTCAGTATGCTTTCTGTGTTAAAAGCAAAAATATTTCTGCTCTGATTTCTACCATCAATGTCGCTGCTTTCTTGCTTTAGTTTTCTAACTCTAGCATTAACATTCCTTTATCTCTTATTAATAGTTCTTTTCTTCACATACAATAAGATAATGGAGTAATATTTAAATTTGGGTGCTATATTAGCACTTATATTTTCTGGTGAAAGTTCTATCGTCCCAGATTCAAGTACAATTTCACCGTAATTTAATCTACACCATAGTATCTAATCAAGAAATCAGTGATTACGTGAGCACAATGCAAGATTTCATTTATTACTACAATCTACCAAACAAAACTATACCTAAATATAGTGGAATATGCATTATCACTAGATTTCAGAGAAAATGTGCAATGACCGTTGAAAATGGATTAAATATGCAAATGCATATAAAGAAAAGGGCAATGTTTCATATATGTTTTCATTCTTAAGTTTTTTAAATACTTTATGAGAACCATTATTAAATATGATCTTAATAGCTTTTCTTATCTGTAAACTTTTTTCGCTGGTTAATGTGAAAAAACGTATTTTACACTAGAACATACATACATATATCCCTGGAGGATTAGGCAGAGACAAATTAATACCCACATTTCACCAATCAATGAAATCAGTCCCAAATTATACGGGGTGAGCCTATTGCCATCTTCTGGGCACTATTGTTGACACTAGAACAATTTGTCTAATGATTTATGCCTTTGTATTACCTACCTACAAGTTTCTAAGTACAAGCTATGAAAACAACTCGGGATTCAAGAGCACTTCGTTAGTTTATGGTTAGAACCTGCAGGAAAAAATTACTTTATCATTGCAGACATAACTATTTATCAGCTATGAACTTCATGCTGATATTTTTTTTTTTTTTAGGGCCAGGCAACAAACCGTTGTTTATCCTCACTGGTGAGGGCCATAGAAAAGTCCTTGAATGGTATGTTAAAGCGGCTTTAGCACATTACGGCTCTCGTATATCTATTTCTTCCCTACCCTCGTGTCCAGCAAAACATTTGAAGGCAAAACAAGAAGAGGTGTTATATTTCCCTAGTAAGGTTGGTATATGATTTTCATTTTTACTGCTAAGTTAATAAGCATCTAACCCACCGGATGGTGAGAGGTTTTCAGAAGGCTTTGAATGCTCAGTGGGTGCTCGCTGTCTCCTTCTCGAGCATTATTTAGTCCATGCGCTTGCACACCACACCATAGCCACGAGCATGGTGCCAGGCGAGAGGACACCCACTCCGAGCACTCCGGCACCTCACATGCCGGGCATTCCGCAATCGTGTGCACCCTTGAGTCCTCGCTATCTAATCTTGCGGACTGCGAGCTGTGTAAGCAACTAAAATAATCGTCACTTATTTCAACAGATTGCTCTGAACCCGTTCTATCGAGGTCGTTCTGAAGAGCCATTCCTGGCGATCTCTGATACCGGGCATCACCGAGTTCTACTTACGGACTGTTCTGGCCTCATATTGAGAATCATCGGCGGCAACCAAGCAGGGCTCAAGGATGGCAGTTAGTATGATATACCTTTAACAAGAACATGATCATATACAAATACTTTTTTTTTTTTTACTTGCGCAATATCCCCACGGGTACCCCCTATCGGAGCCGGTGGAAGACGTTATATCTGACTCAAACCGAGTAAAACGCACGCCACCTGTGGGTCGTTTTTTGCTGCCGAAGGTGAGGTTGACAGGCATATTCCCAGTAGTAGCGTAGAAGGAGACGCCGGCCGCCCGACAGTCAAATACTTAACCAATGTTTAGAGTTCTCTCTCTCTCTCTTCAGCTCTAATGCCATAATTTATTTCAACTAAAGGTGATAATATTGTGCGAGCGGTTCAGGTCGCTCAATGTCCTAAACCTGAGGGGGCCATTTTGGGGGTCTTGGGGCATGAAGGATATACCAAAGGCAATCTCACCCTCGGCAATCTCACCCTCGGCAATTGATGACCCAAGAATTATTATAAAGGAGGCTCTGCACTATATAAAAATGGAGATAACATTAAAAAAATAATGATGAATATTTTTTTTTTTGATCACAGAACTAAGTGAAGCAAAGTTCAACTCGCCTCAGGGCATATGCTGGCTGTCCAGCAACGTGTTAGCTGTGTGTGACACGAACAACCACGCGGTGAGAGCGATTCATCTTGATGAAGGCACCGTCGAGATTCTAGCTGGTACCGGTGAACAAAGTGCGCATGGCGACATGGGTATGTAATAATTTATTTATTTATTTATACTTTATGCACGATGTACATTGGCGGACTTAATGCCGTAGGCCTTCTCTACCAGTCTACCATAGGGTGGTGCAGAGCTAGTACGAGGTAGGCGCATATTAACAAGAGATGCGTTTGGAACTATAAGAACTATAGATTAATTATATATAGGTTCTTAAACATAAACAGTACTTATACCTACTTATCATATTTAAAATAAATCAGAATAGTTATACATATACATAAAATATATACACATATATAACATAAATGTAATACATAAATATAGATATCCATATCAATATGAGTAGAAATATCATTATCGTTGAGACGATGATTCTGCCAATTCTGTGGTGATCAATTGTCGTACTCTAGACTTAAACACATTGCGGCTCGTGCTCTTCCTGATCTCTAGAGGAAGTGCGTTCCATAGGCGAACAGTCTCAACAAAGAAAGAGGAGCCTAAAAAGTTAGTTCTATGAGAAGGATATGCGATTTCAAAAATGAGGAAGGTTCTTAATTCGCCTTTACTTCTTGGATCTTTTTTTTAATTTGTATTATCCAATGTTTCTGATTATTTCAATAAGGTATGGTAAAGGTGAATAGAGCTTCATCATGACCTACGGGGCTCAAGCTAGTTGCACTTGCCGGTAGTCGGTATACCTGCTCATGAACGGACGTGGCTCTCACACGAGCTTTAAAGCTAAGTAAACCAAATAATGGAGTTGTTGGATTGCGGGCCTCTATAATATAACAGGAATAGGGTTTCGTAATTCCCGTAATTTTCGAGGTTTACCAGGTGTGAAAAGTATTTTCGAAAGTTGTTTCTTTTAAAAAATCAGGGAATGTTTCCCTTAAGTGAGATTCGCTATCTCCAGTATTTAGAGTACATTCCCCCAGGTAAGGTCGTAATCTTCCACCATGTAAATACCACTGCCGAAGGGTGAAAATTTTCAACAGGGTAGCCGGTGAAAAAAGCATCTTACTTCGATTATAAATTATATTATATTATCTGTGCTTCGATCTAGTTTGTGCCATGCACCATGCGAAGCCGGCAGGAATCGTGATTTTTTTTTATACAACTTAGGTGACAGACAAGCACACGGCCCACCTGATGGAAAGTGGTTACCGTGACCTATGAACGTGTGTGACAACAGTGGAGTCACATCCGTGCTGCCGACCCTGTAAGAACATAGATTTTATGTGCCCTCAGTGCAGAGCACAAAATCAGGACAAGCCTTTGGTCTTCCCACTGACAGCACAAAAACTCTCCAGTGAGCTCTGGCTACCCTACTCACCACCGGAAACACAACACGAGGTTATTATAGCCGTGGTATTCTGTAGGGTGGAGGTACTTCCCCAGTCTGACTGCTCAATTCGGACGGGAATACCGTTGTGTCTTACCTCCTATGAAAATATAGGGACCCATCGCCACTAGTAGATACAAATACCATTAGTTCCTTTTTATGTACTAAGGTGGCAAGTGCCTCGCCTTCCAACCGCTATCGTCGCCTTGGGACGTGCTCCTGTACTCAACTCCTGATATGGACATGTCAGTGAGGCCCTTGTTACCTCCGCCGCCCCCGCCGTCGACCGAAGGACAAACTGTGCCGGAAAAAGACGCTGAGGCATCAGAAGAGGTGAAAGTTGGTATGTTGTTACTTGTTTACTATGTAAATACAGTTGTTCAAAGGTCCTGTGAAAATGTAAAACTTTTTAACCAAATATAATAAATAATATGATAAATAAATAAAGGTTGCCGGGAAGAAATTGCGTAAAGCGATAAGGCCGCCCTTTGTACTGCTCTTGTCTTCTCAATTTCTGTAACATTAATACCTATTGTGTTCGCCTGTCACCGTGACAGAAACAGGCCGCGGCCGTCCCCAACTCGTCCCCTATTCCGGGCACGAGTTGGGGACTCTGTAGTTTACACACACCCGAGGAGAGGGCCAGATCGTGAGAGATGGCCTTGGGTCGGCCGGGGTGCGAGGGATATGCCTGTCAATCTCACCTTCGGCAACCAAAAGGACCCGCAGGCGGCGTGCTTTTTAGTCGGTTCTAGTCCGACATAACCTCTTCCACCGGCTCCGGTGGGGAGGTATCCTTGGGGATTTTGCGCACGTAAATAAAAAGTCCTATTGTATTTGGTGTACAATAGAGTACCTATATAATAAAAAAAAAGTAAACTCTACACATAAAATACCTCCAAAAAGTAATTGTGTTGGTTAGCCCATTATCAGAGTTAAAGGGCTATGTTAACCTTGATATAGGCACATAGTAACTTTTAAATTCAAACGTTGTCGTGTTGGGAGATCACTAACTGTTAAAGGACTCCGATATATCATCAGAACCATCCAAGATCCCCGACAAACTTATAACACCTTATTGTACTTATGCCAGGGGTTAAAAACCCATTACAAAGTACTTTATTAATCTTGACATCCTCCTCAATTCAGTTGGGACCGACTTTCATTCTAATTAAGACATCCACAACTCATTGGCAACATAAAAGTTCTATCGTTAAATCACGTTTTCGACTTTATAGGCCCCTAACTACCCATAATGAAATGTACAAAATGTTTGTATGACAACCTTGTCCAACAACCAAGTTTATAGGCTATTTAACATCTTGCTATGACCCTTAGGAGCCAAACAGCTAGAAAAAACATTCCGAAAGACGAGGAAGGCTGGTGCCCAAACAGAGCGTACCATGGATGAAACCACGAGTCCTAACTATCATTTCAATCATTCTATTAGCCTATTGCAATCCATTGCTGGGATGATATACAGAAAATAAGTTTATTATTATTTTCAGAGAAGGAGAAGAAAGATGAGAAACGCCGGGTGCTGCTTATAGCGTGTGCTGGCTCACATCAGATATGGGCGCTTTTCCTTGACACTACTATTTGGTGGAAATACAAAACTTTTGTTGAAGGTATGTGCAAAAATGTGTTATACTGTGTAGTAATAAGACTGCTCGAGTATGACCCTGAGAAGACCTTTAAAATCATTTAAAATTACGCCCAGTCTTCCATTCTGTCCTAATATAAAATTCTGTGGTTAAGGTACATGTGTGTGCGTGGCGGGCTCTGGGGCCGAGGCCGCCCGCAATAGTTCGTACGCGCATACGGCGGCTTTTGCGCAGCCGTCCGGCATCACGCTCAGGACAGGTAAGATAACTGATATGTTGTGCCTAATGCCTTGATCACACGTACCTAACAGAGTGGCGAGACAGTGCATTTGGCCGAGTGCGATGTCTCCCCACTCGACTTGGTACGTGTGATTAAGGCATAAAGAGTTTACTCGCTCATTAGAAGTCGTGAGTTGCCGCGAAACCCGACATGCGAGTGTCGCATGCGTCCATAGGCCACGGTAACCACTTCCCATCAGGTGGGCCGTGTGCTTGTCTGCCACCTAAGTGGTATAAAAATAATGCTCAAATTGAGTTGCCTGTAACGCAAGCACCTCAATTTGCACATCAAAAAGTACCGGCAGGATGATGGATGCCGCTGATTAGTGAAAAAACGATTTGAAATTCAATAAGAAAAAATCTAATCTATCTAATAAAACGCAACTTAAGTTGAGGAGGCTCTTAAATTAGCTGATGAAACTCCAGTTTCTTGCTATTTGCCTAATCCAAGAAGGGTCTAATACTCAAACCATGTCATATATGGGACGAAGCCATCCTCACCGGTAAGCTGGTACTCCTGCTGTTAAATGAATGAAGCTCTTAGATGACGAAGAGGTTTTTTCTCGCGGTTAGGAGGTCAGACGGCAGTTGCTCCGATGAAAATCGGATAACCAAACCATAAGGAGGCGTAAACGGTTTCCTGATTCCAATTTAAGTATGAATTTGGAGACCTCTAAATTAATAATTTTTTTTTTCATATAAGTAGAACACGTCAATTAGACTTCCCCTTGCCTGATGGTAAGCTGAAGGCAAAATCTCAGAAAAGAGGGTCACCATTACTTACACATACCTGGTGACACTCAGTTTTTTATTTATTTTTGGTCTATATTGTCATATTTGATAACAGGATCGAATCCAGAAATCTTCATAGCAGATTCTGAGAGTTCTAGCATTCGAAGGTTAGCGCTGGCAACTGGGCAAGTCTCGACACTGTGTGGCGGTGATCGCAATCCTTTGGTATGTAATTACTTATTACGGCCTATACTTAAACCTCCTTACAAGGTTCAGTCACTACATCATATATAGCGCATAGAAAATTATAATTGCTGAGCTGTTATTATTATGATTCCTCGGAGTTATTAGTGTTTTATGTGTTTACGAATATGGCGGTCGTTTATTAGTGAGGAATGTTTACATGACATAACATAAACTCACGCCTATATCCCCGAGGGGGTAGGCAGAGGTGCTAGCACCCACATTTCGCTAGTTTATGTTTAGGTCCCAATGTAATAGGTGGCGAGCCTGTTGCCATTAACCGGGCACTTATAAACCTGCGATAAATACACACATAACTTCGAAGGTGTGTGCCATTGTAAACCTGGGATCGAACTCGAGACCTCGTCTCAGCAGTCCGTTACACATACCACTAGGCTACCGCGGTTTTTTGTTACTTGAAAATTGAAATAATTGCTAGCGAACAACAGCACATCGCGATTCCGATTCTAATAACTATTAACCACTGTCATACACTGACACTGCAAAAAATGCCATTTCATTAAAGACTTTATTTGTATTCCTTGAAAGTTCAAAATTAAATAAAAAAGATTTGATTACATTTTTTCATTTACTCCACATGGTGCCATTTAATTTTAGATTCTAGCAGCATTAAATTTTATAGATTTTAATAGATAAATAAATTCATTTTATTACCAAAAACACTTACACATATAGTTACATTTTCGGTGGCCCCACACTAGGCATAGGCCTGTCCTGTGGGTGCCTGTTACAATACTGGTTTACAAAAATTTTATATTGGTTCGGTTTACGCTGTCATTGCTAGCAAGAATATATATTTAACAAGTTTTTCATTTTCAATTGTATAAGGTGGGTTATAAAAAAGAGCATAGACAGCATTTCATATTTTATATTTCTTTGCAGAATTTGTTCGCCTTCGGAGATGTAGACGGCACAGGTCTTGATGCAAAACTGCAACACCCTCTCAGCGTGGCCTACTGCGACTCTTCTAAAACTCTTTACGTAGCAGACACTTACAATAATAAGATAAAAAAAGTTGAAGTTGGACCACAAAAAGTGACATCCCTATATCCAACCATGATCGAAACCCCGGTACCGGCCAAGTTCAATGAACCATCAGGCATGTCCATAACGCAGGACGGAAAATATCTCTACATAGCAGATACTAATAACCACTGTATAAAAATCCTCAATTTAGCCAAGAATGTGTGCCAAGATTTCAAAGTACGTTTGCATGATGCTAAGTTTAAAGAACCCGATAACTTAATTTTGTATAAAAATGACTTGTTCGTGAATAGGAAGTGTGGTAACCTAATTATATATTTCAATGTAAGTCTGGACGCCGATATAAAGCATGTCCAGTTCACTCCAGGGGCTCCACAGAATTGGTTACTCAGCGTCAGAGACGAGAACAACAAGGATGTGACTAAAGATGATTTTGAATTTATAAGTTCGCTCCAAAAAGGCACTAAACTGCCCGGTCGTGTGGAATTGAAACTTAAGCAGCGAACAGACAAATTCCATTATCGGTTGTATCTGAGTTTCCATACTGCATTGTGTGATTCAATTGCTCAGAACTGCTTCTCGCATTCTTTTACCATTAGGTCGACGATTTTAGTTAGAGATTCCGTTAAAATGGTGGAGTCGTACAAGATCACCTGTAAAGTGAATCCAATTAATAGAACCTATGATAAGGTGGCCGAACAAAAATCTTAATTTTATAACTTAAGTTATAAAATTAAGATTTTAAGTATAATAGAAACTATCTCACCAGAGTTTTATGCCGCTTACGTAAAAACCAAACATACATTTCACCGCAAAAAATATTGCTGTTTTTATTTAAATGCCTACTACTATTTGTTATCCGAACACAATCCTAGTTGCATTTAAAACTTACTGTTTGGTGCCCGGAGACCGCTCTCCTATAAGTTATATTATTTGGTTTATATTTTACTGGTCTAAACTTCCACAAGCGCGAGAGGAAAGTCTGCACAAAAATATCATTCGTCAGCCAGCAAGTGCACCCAAATAGGTGTGGTTGGCGTGGACCCCGAAGGACTTGATAGGGCTCCATTACACATCCTTTAAAATCTCCAGTAGGGTGTAATTCCCGTGTCGTGGGGATCTAACTGCACTCGACATAATAGCTGGCAACGAATTAAACACTTAAATTATTTTCATTCGACGATTCAATGTTTGGATTAGTTTGTATTGAACACGATCGAAGCTTTAGCACTTAATTATAAGATAACCTGATTAATTCTAAGAAAAACCTTTGCTTTTAAACAGAGCTGTTATTTTTAATTTTATTACCTTTTTAGTTTTGTTAACTGGCAAATAAATATTTTTCCATCATGCTATGCGTT
Source organism: Eilema griseolum (assembly GCA_963662185.1). Classification (NCBI taxonomy): domain Eukaryota; kingdom Metazoa; phylum Arthropoda; class Insecta; order Lepidoptera; family Erebidae; genus Eilema; species Eilema griseolum. Next base: position 10,693,993 of record OY759233.1, on the reverse strand, counting down.
TTTGTTGTTTGCTTCCTTAACTGTAATAAATCCGACCAAATATGTAAAGAAGAGGTCAATATGTGAAAAACGCCCTTTTTTTGTGTGCGGATGCCCCGCTTGTGTTTATATATAATAAATAGGTAAGTACTATACGAACAAAATAGGTAAGTATTTTATAGGAGGTAAGACACGCTGGTATTACCGCCCAATTGAGCAGTCCGATTGAGGAAGTACCTCCGCCCTACAGAATAACTTCGTGTTGTGTTCCCAGCGGTGAGTAGGGAAGCCAGAGCTCACTGGAGAATTTGTGCTGTCAGTGGGATGACTAAAGGCTTGTCCTGCTTTGTCCTCTACACTGACGGCACAGAGACTGCTTACAGGGTCGGCAGTGGTGTTACACACGTCCATAGGCCTCGGTAACCACTTTCCATCAGGTGGGCCGTGCGCTTCTCTGCCACCTAAGTGGTATAAAAAAAAACGAACTTTTGATACAACCGTTCATCGCCTATTTTACCCCTTTAGTGGTAAAATTTCGAAACAATTTTTTAGTTGATAGGTACTTAGAACATAAAAGACATCCAAAATGTCAAATTTATGGGTCCAACGGTTCAGGCACTTCAGGCTCTACGTTGATGAATCAATCAGTCGGGATAAGTAATTTTATGTGTTTAGATTTTCTAGCGAGGAATGTTGCAATGACATTTGACGGCCAGGAAGTGTTTGGATCAACATTCAATTTCGATTCGCTTAATATAATAGAGCACATTTTATTAGTCTGACCTTAGCCGATCGCGTGATTCAATTAAGGAAAAATGAGGATCTCTGACGTAAGGTTACAGTGCGTTGGGACGAGTCTGTACTATTAAGTAACTGATGTGTTTCAGTTACGTCACTTATGCAGTTATGCACCACTTCCAAGGATCATTGTTTATTTCTCCCTAATGTGTTTTATAACAATTAATCCTGTTTAAACAAGCTTTAAGTACCTTTTCCACCGACCGACTAAAATCTCACGCCGTTTCTGGTCTCAAATGCCGGGGTATAAAGTGGCTTAAAAAGATATTTCCCTAGCACTATGGCTGGCCTTGGGCCATCATCGGTTTCGAGATGTTCCGCTCGGGTGTGGGGACCACAGTGGTTCCGGCTTCTCCCGGAAAGGGTCGTGCCCAGCTCCGCCACCGGTATATATGGGTAGGTATATATACATACGAGTATATGATGCCGCCAAGTGTGACGTGATTAAGTATTTCTATTTATCTAGGCTCAGTAGGTACCTATTAAAAAGAATTTTATGAACGTATAAGATAATATTTATCTATATCATAGTATCTAAAACTGAAAATATCTGCGGGTCTAAAAATATCACATTGAACGATTCCGTTAAAAACGAGTAACTTAAAGAATTTTCAGTAAGACTCAATTGTCAATAGCTCCTATATATTTCGTAAAATGGGTCACTCATTATGAGCAGAATTACAACAAATAATTCACCAAGTAGATATTAATTTCGTGTAAATATCGCCGCAAGACAAAATATCCTAATACGATTCCAATAAAGTGGCCTTTTTAGACTACCTGTCCATTAGCTTTCAATTAAACTAGGTCCTCACCTCACATTATAGTAATTCATCGAGTAAAACGTTTCATTTTAAGTACCTAGGTGTCTTTACTTGATCTTTGTGTCCACTACCTATATGTGGCTGTAATGTCATTGTGAGATTATTTACAAACATTGTAAACGATGAAGTGGTGCGTTCCAAGTGATGACGGATGACTCTTGCATCCGTTTGTTTCGAAGGTCGACAGGAATGACGTGCGTCGATTCGCTCGCGATCCGCTCACGAGACCCAGCCTATTAATATGTAACGTGCTCGGCTGAGGTCTTATAACATTTGCATTAGTAAGTGCTACAAATTAGACCAGCGGCCTTACTATCTAATCACTAGATACCCAATTATTAATTATATATGCGCATCCAGGTTCAATATGATGTTATTGCTATACCTACAGATAAGGTTGCCTGCCAGAATTTGCAGAATATTAGTAAAGTTCTTTATGAAAATCTAGTAAGAGATTAGATATCTGGATTAAAATATATGAGGGTCACACCGGAGATATTCAAGGCCCCAGTGAACCTCACCTACTACCTGTAGGTAATTCGGTGCACCTGCTAACTATCAACAGACGAGGTATCTATCCTTTCGGGTTGGGAAAACAGCGGGTCTAAATATGTCACATTTCCCGCAATTCTGCTAAAACTATTAACTTCATGAATTTCGAAATCTAATAAATTCCTATAAAATTCGTTAAATGGTCATTAATATGAGCCGAATCAGGATAATTCATGTATTTAAGCACATCCTAATTTCTTGTAAATATCGCCGCAAGACAAAATATTATCCTAATACGATACCTATAGTTACCTTTTAGACCTACTGGTGGCTGTAGCTTCCGGAATACCGAAATAACCAATCAAAAGCAATAAGCAGATTTAATCTCCAAAGTGCAGACTTTGAACGCAAATGGGAAATCGCCACGAAGATGGTGGTGATGATGAAGAGCCGCAAGCGGCAATAACTCCATCAAAGAAATGGAAGAGTGACGACTTGAGTTCCGTTACCGAACATTTAAACAGAACAGTTAAATAGTAGGTACATGAACTTTTTAATATTGTATTGGCATGAGTAAAATCTCCCAATTAATATTCAAATTACATAAACACATTATAATGAGCGTGTTTATGCCAAGCGATTTGATTGATTTATGTACAAAGTTAATAATTATATAATATGTATTTACTTAGCAGATGATTTGGCTGGGTGCGGACTTATTTTGTATTTAAAATTTTAAGTTTATGAATATGAAAAAGCCTGGGTATAGGATTTATTGTATCACATCATACCTGTAACTAATTCTTATAGGGGCAGTATTTTTTTTGTAGATAGAACAATATATTAGAATAAATTATATTCGTATCTGCCTTTCATGCAGTATCATAGATTTGCAGTATCATAGACATGATGATAAGTTGTGTCTTAGCTAATAGAATTTATGCTAAATGTTACCATGAGCGAATGACAAATTACTATAATATTATTCTGAGGTTTGTGGTACTTAAAGGCCTTGTTATATCTATGACTCACCATATTAGGAATTGCTAGGTCAAACTACGATGGTATACAAGAAAACCGAGCAATGATACGGGGTGTACCACAGGGTTCTTTTCTTGGTCCTTGTTTTATGAGTCACATTTTTAATACCCATACAGAAATTTTGCATAATTTGCTATAAGAAATATAGTTATAATGTGCGATGTGCCGTTGATACTTCTCCTATTTTCGAACTTGATAGTAATAGAAGAAAGTTCAAGGAACTACACGCCTCTTTCGTGCAAGTTCTGAACCAGTTTTCAACTATCGAATTTTCGATACTTCAACTAGCAACTTCTTAGTTCTAAAAACGCAATACCTATGTCAATCCAAACCAATTTTCATTGAATATATATTTATATTAAAGAATCAACTATATTTTTGAGGGTACCTACCTATAGAAGATAAATGTAGAAGATGTAATTTCAAGAAGGGAAACACCTCCACAGCTTATGTTAAATACGCAGTTTATAAAACCAGACTATTTACAGGTGTAGGAAGGTGCAGCAGCAGCAGCAGTTAAGGATATATTTTAACAAATGGTACCTAACGCAGCCAGTGTAGGTAAGTATATTATGTGTATCTGACAAAATTTAAATCTTGATTTAAAAACACAGCACTTAGGTAAATAGAGTGAGTTTACTTGACTTGTAATTATCAGGCATGATAATCGAATTCACCTAAGCACTGTTATCCTGTTCGATATTTACAACTTTTGGACTAACCATTTGTGACTATGATTCGTGTAGGTCATTTGATTGCAAATCTTCAATCATCATAAATAATTCATCACATTAAAATAATAATAAGATCAAATTCCGATTTATATGTTAAATGTTATGTACCTCATATACCTATTAATGAAATAAAAGCTACGGTGATTAGAAATAAGTTATCACCACAGACGGAGAAAGAATATAAGGATCACCACCCCATCTCATCCAAAGGGTGTTATAAGAGGCGACTAACGAAAAAATGTGAAGATGATATCACTGCGAGAGAAGGAAAACTCGAAATAAAATCCCTGTACCAACCTGTCTGACCAGTGTGGAAACAGTAGGCCAAAGCCTCCCAACATTGCATAATAATGATTAATTGATTAGAAATTAGTTATGAACTTTTGTCATTCATTGTAAACGTGGAACCGAATACAATTATTGGTGAAATGTAGGTGTTAATTCATCTCTGCCTAATCCTCCGGGGATAAAGCCGTGATTATATGTAAGTATGTATCTATTTTAGACATTTGTAAAGCAACCTATGCTTAAGCAGTTAAGCTGTTAAGTTTATGCAGCATTTAGCGAGTAGTACAAATACTCTCGAATTTGTCGAGCTCAAGCAAGCAGGCTAAGGTCACCCAAGCCATTACTGTATTAGTCTGTGCCCCAAAACAATTGCATCGTGGATACATAATTAGACCCTTTGAGATTTAGACTTAGACATGGCGTTTACTAATGTCTTAAGCCGCAACACCAACTGCGTAATTACATGAAGGACATAAAGACAACACAGTTCCTTTTATATTTTTTTGTAAATTTTTTATATAATATTATTGTTATAGCTTGTTTTTATTTTAAAAAAATTGACTACCTACACGGCATTGTGATTGTTTCCGCAATCCATGAGGAAAGAATCAGCCGTATTACTCCAGGCTATCCGCCACATCTCAACCGAAGATTGGTAAGAGGCGAGAAACGGAAAAATACGCAGATGATATCACTGCGAGAGAAGGAAACCTCGGAAGAAAACCCTCTACCAAACCAACCCGTCTGATCAGCGTGGAAACAGTAGGCCAAAGCCTCCCAACAATGGGAGAGGCCTTAGTCAAGTAGAGGATTGCACTAGGCTAATTGATTGAAATCTAACATAAAACATAAACTCACGTCTATATCCCCAAAGGGGTAGGCAGAGGTGCTAGCACCCACATTTCGCCATTTTATGTTTAGGTCCCAATGTAATAGGCGAACCTATTGCCATTAACCAGGCTCTTATAAACCTGCGATAAATACACACATAACTTCGAAAAGCATCGAAAAGTCATTGGTGTGTGCCATGGTAAAACTTAGGATCGAACCCGAGACTTCGTCTCAGCAGTCCATTTCCCATAAAATTTCGGCTGGTTCCGTATTTGAGCATGATAGAGTAACAAACGTCTTCACGGTATTTTTGGAGCTTCACAAAGATTTTCGAGAGAGGAGACATTGGAAGATGTCTATGTTCATTAGTGGATTGCGGCAGGCTGATCCAAGCGTTATCTAGACTACTTAAGCATAGCATCAGTCGGCATGAAACCAAGATAAGCTAAATCAAAAGAAAAAGCAGCAGAACGGTCTTAATACTGCAAGCTTTGAATACAACCAGGCTTAACACTGTGATACTGATAAGTGTCTGGTCCCCGATCGCGCTATCGAAAATTAATAGGCACACCGTCACCTTTGAACCTAACCTTCAATTACCTTTCAGATTACCGTAATCGATGACATATTCCGTAGAAAAAATACACATTTACTGTGAAATGCGTTTTCCTTGATTGCTTTAAAATAGTACTTATTCTTGCGGTATTAGAAGGTTGCTACCGATCATTATTATGCTTCAATATAATCATGCTGGAAATACTAAAGAAAAATATTTAAACGCTGTGTTTCCTCTACAATTTCGTAACTATGCAACCGTGGTATTTTGATAAAGAAACGAGGTAAAATGACCTTGGTGTTACCACGTGATGGTGGTAAAGAGTATCGGATTCGTAGCCCGATCGTGACTATTACGCCTCGCCGGTAAGCTTACCAGCAGTAACTTTAATGATTATAATCATAATATTAGAGAACTGTAGGCCTACCATGAAACATCCGTAGTTGCAGATCGAAGTTTCGGACAGACCCAGCTCTTCATATAGCCTCAGGAAGCATCTCATCATCATTATCTCAATATTTCCCAGGAGGTAATATAATAACTTCGTGTTGTGTTCCCGGCGGTGAGTAGGGTAGCCAGAGCTCACTGGAGAGTTTTTGTGCTGTCAGTGGGATGACCAAAGGCTTGTCCTGCTTTGTCCTCTACACTGACGGCACAAAATCTCCGTTCTTACAGGGTCGGCAGCACGAATGTAACTCCACTGGTGTTACACACGTTCATAGGTCATGGTAACCACTTTCCATCAGGTGGGCCGTGTGCTTGTCTGCCACCTAAGTTGTATAAAAAAAAAGGTAGGACACGGTGGTATTTCCGTCCAATTAAGCACGAACACTCCGACTGGGGAAGTAGCCTTACAGAATACTGCGGCCATAATAACTTCGTAGAGTGTTCCCAGCGGTGAGTAGGGTAGCCAGAGACTGTGACACTGGAGAGTTGTGCTGTTAGTGGGAAGACTAAAGGCTTACACTGCTTTGTCTTCTACACCGATGGTCAGAAACTCTGTGCATACAGAGCCGGCAGCGTGAGTGTGACTCCTCTGGTGTTACACACGTCCATAGGCCACGGTAACCACTTTCCATCAGGTGGACCATGTGCTAGTCTGCCACCTAAGTGGTTTAAAAAATCTTTTGAGGCCGTAGACGTGGGAACCGCCTTTCAAGGGACAGCACCTGTAATTATTTCGCCTAGCCTTTTCCAATATGCACTCTTTCTTCCAATCCTTATCTTCCGCATCTAGTCTGTCTCCACATCTGTAATGGCGGCCACGATGATTTAGACTGCACCTCAGCTTACCATCAGGTGGGGAGCAGTCAGTTTGATGACCTAAATATATTTAAAAAAAACGAAATCGGATCTGCAAACAGTACGTGATATTACGGTTCAGCTTTAACCCTACCGGAAGAAAACTGAAGTCACTTCATGGTACCTACATGGCTAAATGCTTTGTGATTCGTGCTAGCTTGAAGTACCTACTGAATTTTTCATGGTAGTCCTCCTGTTAATTGACTCTGTTTATACTGCAATTAGCTTATGTACCTATCTACTCCTAGGACCTAAATAGATATCTAGTACTCTGACTCAGCATTTATGAACTTTGTTTTTCCTTTTACCAAGCTTGCCTTTATTGGTAGTTTGTACCTAAGATATAAAGACTCAGGAAACTTTTTTGCTGTATTTGAAACGATTTATCGCGCCTTCATCCCCGCAGGGTTAGGCAGAGGTGAATTAACATCCAAATTTCATCAATCATTGAATTTCGGTCCCATGTAACAGGAGGAGAGCCTATTGCCGGGCACTATTGTTGACTCAAGCTATTCATCTGAGACTGAGTCTGGGCTGTATAAATTTGTCTGATGTTAAACAGCCCTGTCCCTTAGTCGCCTTGTACGACACCGCATGGGAAGAGATGGGGTGGTTCAAATTCTACTCAGCCGGGAACCATGCGGCGAAGACTTTTTTCTTGTTTAGTAGCAATGAGGTGAGCCATAGGGTTTTGAAAAAGAAATCCGCATTGAGTCACCATGTTTGTCTCAATGATTATTATTATGGTATTATCCACAAAAATACCATTTCTTTAATTTATGTAGTATCTTCGTTGGAATGTTTACATTTTATATAAGTCACTTACCTAAAATCTTTTTACAAAATTGCATTGTTTGCATAGGATTCTAAATTTAAAAATGCAATCAATGTCTAAGGTAGGTACTGCCAGCCAAAGACCCTGAATTTATAAATAAAATACTTATCAAACAAGGTACCTTGGACCCACCCCACGAAAGTTGTTGCATAAGTTCTGCGTACAATTAAGCACTTGTTAGTGTTGTCCTTCCTAAAACCATAAACAATACAAAGTGTACGCATCATTAATAATTTAAATGGTCATGCTTCTTCATGGTCTCATTGCATAGATAATTATTACTTTACCCCAATAAACATGCAGTTTGATATGCAAATGTGTATTTGGCCTTATGATTAAAACGAAGGTCTAAGTGATCATCTTAAAATGGCTACTTATCGCTTGAATGTTGTTTTAAAATGGATTAGTTTCGTTGCAATTAATGTCTACGAAAATTTTCAACCATTAACTGTAAGTCATGACCTGTGTAGCGTAGTGTTAGAGCGTACTGCTAAATCGGCAGGGGTCCATACCTGCTCAGTATAAATATTTGAATACCTGAATGGTCTAGATTTGTTTCTATTTAATAAATATATTAATGTGCGTATTTGCAAAAAATGATTTAGGTATGTTTAATCCGCGTTTTAGGACCCATATTAAAAGATAGTCAAAGTATACTTATTTTGGCGTTGTGTACCTAGATGTTAACATGAGATGAAATTGAGACTGCAAATGGAATAATAGCTTGATATATTTTAAACGCGAAAGTAGCTTCATTTGAGAAAATGTATGTGATAGAATGTCGTAAAGTAGTAGCTATTCATAAATCTTATTATTGAAAATTAACATATGAACTATTTTGAAAGCATAAATTTTAATAAAATATATATCATCAAAACAATTCCTATGTTAATTTTAAATTATAAATATTCTTGTGTTATTATTATTGATCACAGAAATCGTTTATCTTGGCGTTTTTTACGCTCTTCTGATGTTATAATTTTTTTTTATATAGAACACGTCAATTAGACTTCGCCTTGCCTGATGGTATGCTGAAGGCAAAGTCTCAGAAAAGAGGGTCACCATTACTTACACATACCGTGTGACAATGGTGACACTCAGCTTGACGGCTTCATCATATGCTTTTTCACTTCCCACTTAAAGGACCCGGGACTGTAGGAAGAAGGAAACACGTGAGCTGGTAATGAATTCCAGGCCTTAATGGTGCGACAGAAGAAAGAGTCACCGAACCGCTTGGTTCTTGATCGGATGTTCTGCACCGTGTGGAGATGACATCTAAGACCTGCACGTGTTGTCCTGTGTAGGAAAGGGGAGGGTGGGACTAATTGGAAGAGCTCATCAGAACACTCACCATGGTACAGACGGTAAAATCCAGCCATGGACGCAACATCTCTACGCATCTGTAATGGTTCTAGGGTGTTCGTGACCTCGGGATTCCCAATGATGCGGACCGCACGTCGCTGCAACCTGTCGAGAGCATCTAGTAAGTACTTTGCTGAACCATCCCAGAGATGCGAGCAGTATTCCACACAAAAGCGAATTTGTGTCTTGTATAGAAGACACCGCTGCTCCGGCGTGAAATATCGTCTCACTCTGTTCAGGACTCCGAGTTTTCGTGCGGCTGTTTTGATAATACTTTCGATGTAATTTTTGTTATTCAGGTTGCAGCGAACATCCATACCTAGGATATTGAGATTGTCCTGCAGTGGCAGTGGCGTGCTCTGAAGAGTGGGGAGGGGAAGGAAAGAAGATACTTTTGCTGTAAACGCGTAAAGGCAGGTAGCTTGGAAAGAAGCGATTAATAATAATAAAATATATAGTTTATGGAATCTGCAAAATATATCATGCTTGTTTTTCATCGGTATAAGGGTGCAAAGGGTCCCATTAATATCTTAGAACCCAAACCTACCGTCTGTTTTACGGCTTCAGAACTTAGGAGGAAAGCCAACACTAGTGTCGGCTAGTCCCAAGCTTGAATGTCAGAAGATAGTCACGCCCGTAGAAGCAAGACGAGCCACATTAGTAGGAGCCAGAGACAGGGAGCGAATCCCGGGAACAAAAGTGCAACTGTAACTAATTTTTTTTTTTTTTACGTGCGCAAAATCCTCACGGATACCTCCCCACCGGAGCCGGTGGAGGAGGTTATGTCGGACTCGAACCGACTAAAACGCACGCCGCCTGTGGGTCGTTTTGGTTGCCAAAGGTGAGGTTAACAGGCATATCCCTCGCACCCTGGCCGACCCATGGCCATCTCTCGCGATCTGGCCCTCGTCTCGGGTGTAGGGACTACAGAGTCCCCAACTCGACCCCGGAAACGGGGAGGCGCGCCAGGCGCGCCACCGCCGCGGCCTGCTTCTACCAGGGTGACAGGCGGCTCCACCTGTCACCCCCAGGCCGGCGCTCATGGGGGGCGGAGGTCGTTCATCGACCTCCGACGCCCGAGTTGCCTTCGTACGCGGGCAGCTTGGCTTGCGATGCTTCGTCGCTCCCGCTGCCGCTCCCGCCCCGCCTCCTCCTTCACGAGCATTACTTGCTCGCAGAAGGAGGCGCTGGCCGCCCACGCATCCGCGCAGCGGACCATCGCCGCGAGCAAGGTGGAGAGCGTGAGAACTCTCACTCCCAGGGCCGCCACAAGCTCCCGCCTCGGACTGTAACTAACTTAACGCTAGGATAACCGCAAATTAGATAGCCGCGTGGTTACCGGTAGAATTGAATTTGGGCCACCCCATCTCTTCTCATGCGGTGTCGTACAAGACGACTAAGGGATAGGGCTGTATAACATCAGACAGATTATGTATATACAGCTCACACTCGGACACAGATACAAGGCTCGAGTAAACAATAGTGCCCGGAAGACGTCAATAGACTCACCCCTATTACGTGGGGCCGAAAACAATGGTTGGTGATATGTGGGTGTTAATTTACCTCTGTTAATTCCCTTCAGGGATAAAGGCGTGATTATAAGTATGTATGTTGCCGCAAAATTTGGTATGATGATAACAGGCGTGGTTTTCTGTATAATTCATGCATTATTGCCTTTCCAACAGAGGACAGAATATGAATCATTTCCTTCTCCATGGCCTTTCCTGTATATTCACACCTCGGACAGTATAGTAGATGTTGGAGAATTCATGACCCCGTCTCCAATGAGTCTTAACTGATGGGGATTCACACCGTACAACATTTTTACATACTAACAATGGATACAGGATACCCTTGGGCGAATTGTTTGAAATAAACGAAGATGTTGATCGCCATTATTAAGTGCTTGTTTCCCGCCCGATTCATTTCCAAATGTAAATGAATTGACATTTAATTCTTTTTTTTTTCAAATATTGTTAAGATGTATTTTAATATTATAGTTATTAGTAGATATATTAGTAATATTCTGTTATTCTCGATTTGAACTGGTATTAGTTACGTATAATATATAGATATATTACAAAACCGGTGCTTATTTCAAATCCTATTGATTGGCAATCGGTAATAGCTTTGTTATAATATTAGGTGAAGGTTACTAGAACAGGTTTCAGAAGATACCGGTATTCTGAGCCCTGTTTTCAGACTTATTGTGACACAGGACGCATGCGAAATTAAAATCTTGATACTTCCATACATATGTACAGTTGCCGGCAAATATATATTGACTCCAAACACGTCACTACATGTACCTACTCTATATGCGCAGTAATCGTTTCAGAGGTGTCTTGGAATGGAATGGGACTTTTTTGTCCGCACGAAGCCTCCTTTCTGCCTGTAGAGTACTGGCTAGAGCAGCCACCCTAGCTCCGCCCAGAAACGCAGAAGCTTACTGAGGACTTCACAGGCTTCGCGGAGTGACCTCACTGTGTTGCGTACTAACTTGTGATCGTTGAGGGGCTACTTTCTCGCATTCCATAGTAATAATAGGAGGTAGGACACGGCGGTAATAGGAGGTAGGACACGGCGGTATTTCCGCCCAATTGAGCAGTCCGACTGGGGAAGTACCTTCGCCCTACAGAATACCGCGGCTATAATAACGTCGTGTTATGTTCCCAGCGGTGAGTAGGGTAGCCAGAGCTCACTGGAGAATTTGTGCTGTCAGTGGGAAGACTAAAGGCTTGTCATGCTTTTTCTTCTACACTGACGGCATAGAAACTCTGCACTTGGTTGGTTGGCAGTGCGACTGTGACTCCTCTGGTGTTACAAACGTCCATAGGCCACGGTAACCACTTTCCATCAGGTGGGCCGTGTGCTTGTCTGCCAACCAAGTGGTATAAAAAAAAATTCCAGTCCTACGTGGGCGGCCGTTTCCTCGGTAACAAAACACTCCCTACAAAAGGAGCTGTCCGTAACACCGATGGTGTATAGGTGCTTGTTGAGGGGACAGTGGCCCGTTATTGTTCCCATAATTGTCCTTAGATTTGTGCTGTCTAGGTTTAGGAGGTGCCTTTTGAGGACATCACGGGGTGCTTCAGCGGTGAGCGAGCTCAAATCCATCAATGATTTTATCTAAGCAATCCGCGCGCGCCATATTCTCATTTTTCTCGCGGTTTGAGGTTAAGATACATGTCAGTAACTGAACATATACTCCCGACTATCTTCCTCCAAGGTAGGTAACAGCCCGCCACCTACTAAACTAACTAAACATTTTTTTTCTTGTTTCATAATTGTTATAAATTATTGAGCAGTCCGATCCGACTGGGGAAATACCTCCGCCCTATAGAATACCACAACCATAATAACCCGGCGTTGAGTAGGGTAGCCAGAGCGTACTGGACAGTTTTGGTGCTGTCAGTGGGAAGACCAAAAGCTGGTCCTGCTTTGTCTTTTACACTGACTGCACAGAAACTCTCTGTGCTTACAGGGTCGGAAACACGAGTGTGACTCCCCTGGGGTTGCACACGCACATAGGCCACGGTAACCACTTTCCATCAGGTGGACCGAGTGCTAGTCTGCTACCTATAAATAAATATTGTTTTGTAAAAAAAAAACGAGTCATTAAGTTTGACTTTGAGGAAGGAGTCTGAAATATCTGCTTGATACGTGATGGAAGAAGCACCTCTTTTCATTGATCAAAGTGACTCTGAAGAAACGAATCTTCCGCACCATGAATAGCAACACAAAAAAATAATTGAACACGCTATTTAGAATGTCTTATCATTTAATAAACAGAACAAACACATAATTCTCATCTGAGAGGTAGACGAAAGGAACGATTAAGATAAAAAAAAAATGTTTTTTGAATCTGTTCAGGATCACTGAGGCATCGAACCACGCCTGAAATCATCCAAATCTTCCTAAATATATCCGTCTTACGGTGACGGTCGGAGCCATCTTTCGATACTCGTACGAACTATCAGAACCAATGAATGATATTAGATTCATTTTTAAACATTGATATTTGATGACTCCGCCCAAATTATTGAATGATCCCGCCTGAATTGCTTCAAAATTTTGCCCATCTTAAACCATTTGAATAGTTAGCACACATACATATAATCACGACTCAAAGAATCAAAGAATCAATTTCATTTATTCAGTTTAGGCACACAAAGAGCACATATGAACGTCAAAATTTTACAATATGTCAAGAAAAAATAAAAAAATATTAAATAATGTAAAAATAAACCATTGGAAAATGATTCTTTCGCTGGTTCGGTAGGTTAGTTCTACTGAGAAGATACCAGCAAGAAACTCAGCGAACTATATTAGAACTAGATTTTTTTTCTTTTTTTAAATTTGCTTTAGTTTACAATGTATTTTGTGCGAGCAAGCAAGAGCAAGCAACTTATGTTGACCACGCATTTCTATCATCCAGATATTCATCTACCTACTTTATAGTAACCTTTATTCATTTAAAGGTTTTGTCACTTCTATTTTAAATTTATTTATTGGCATGTTAATCAATTCCTGAGGAATTTTATTGAATATTTTTATACAGCTGCCTACAAACGAAGTACCAACTTTGTAGGGCCTCTGTTTTGGTACAACTAGTTTACTCTGGTTTCTCGTATTAAGATTATGTACGTCAGATTTTTTTCGAAAAGATAAGGTTCATCCAAATCTTCCTAAATATATCCGTCTTACGGCGACGTTGGGAGCCATTTATCGATACTCGTACGAACTATCAGAACCAATGAATGATATTAGAATCATTTTTAAACATTGATTTTTGATGATTATTAAATGATCACGACTGAAGTGATTCAAATTTTTTCCTATCTTAATACATTTGAATAATTTGCATACTGAATGCTTTTAAATTTCATTCAAAAGACGAAAGGACATCTGGTAATGTGAAAAGGTTGACACAATGAACGGTAATCACGTTAACCCGTCGCTATGTATAAGGGCAAGACATTAAGGAACAATTGATCGTGAAAGTGTGTACCTAATTACGAAACGGATCGAAGTGGGTAGACTACTATATTTGAAATAGATGAACCTAAATACAGAAATCATATACCTGGCACGGCTGGCTGTGCTGGTGCTGCTGCAGCTTCTGCAGAGGCTCTTAAGCGGCGCAAATATTCCAATCTCATTGGTAATTATGAATTTTGCCGTTGGAGTCAAAACGTTTGGGCCGTGGGGTCCGAGCGCCCGCAATCTCTTCAGGGAGATTGCGAAGCGTATGGTCAATGCTTCTCGTGACCAGAGGACTGGCCTTTTTTAGGTACGAGAATAAGCATTGCCATACAACGTGGCAATGCTGCTAGTCTTCTGGGAACGCTAGCACAAGAGGCATGCCACAAAGTCTATGAAATAAATAGATAATATAATACAGAAATCCTCAACCCATCAATTTTAATAAAGGAGATGAAATTCTATAATTAAGACCAAGACGAATAAACACAAAACATAAAGCGGTAATGTTATTTATAATCTCAATTGCGTCACCATTATATATTTATTTTATATGTCAAGAGGATTACGTTAAAAATATGTATGACTGAGTATTGTATTTCCTTACCAAGAATTACAATATAGTACAACAAGCCGGAGATCCGTGTGTGGAGCGCTTACAATAAGTGAACATGACAACCATTAAAATTTAATCTTTGATGAGTATTTTAACCAAGCACATAAACAAAATATTTCGTTTCTTAATTTTACTCCATCCAATTGATTGCTGCCCGCCGCGTCGGTTGGGAACGAAAGTGAAATTAACAAAGGTCACCATTCCAGATACTCCGATGCCATAGGTGGCATCTGTGACTTTTGTACGACCGATAATCTGGTGTAGTTATAGAGAACTTTGAAGTAGGTTCTTATGGAGCTCAATGTCTGTTCACAGAAAATCCTGAATACAGAATACCGCGGTTATAATAAATTCGTGTTGTGTTCCCAGCGGTGAGTAGGGTAACCAGAGCTCACTGGAGAATTTGTGCTGTCAGTGGGATGACTAAAGGCTTGTCCTGCTTTGTCCTCTACACTGACGGCACAGAGACTTTGTGCTTCTGTAAGCACAAAGTCTAAAGGTCGGCAGCGCGAGTTTAGCTTCTCTGGTGTTACACACGTCCATAGGCCGCGGTAACCACTTTCCATCAGGAGGGCCGTGCGGTTGTCTGCTACCTAAGTGATATAAAAAAAATAGTTAGACTGAAGTAGTTAGACTTGGATCATGAGTATGATGAGTATGACAGCCTCGTCAGATGCTTTTGGCACCTTAGGTCGTAGAAAGTAGAAAGCATCTGTGTGGGTAGAGCATTTCAGTAATTTATTGTAATACAGAGCAATGAGGTACTGAATAGCATAATTTGATATGTAGCCCCCGACACAAAAACGACGGGGTGTTATAAGTTTGACGTGTCTGTGTGTGTGTGTGTGTGTCTGTCTGTGGCATCGTAGCTCCTGAAAGGATGAACCGATTTGAATTTAGTTTTTTTATTTGAAAGGTATGTAGTGTTCTTAGCTATATTTTTTTTTTTTTACGTGCGCAAAATCCCCACGGATACCTCCCCACCGGAGCCGGTGGAGGAGGTTATGTCGGACTCGAACCGACTAAAACGCACGCCGCCTGTGGGTCGCTTTGGTTGCCGAAGGTGAGGTTGACAGGCATATCCCTCGCACCCCGGCTGTCTTAGCTATATTTGAAAAAATCGGTCCATGATGGCCGCGACTACAAAATGACGGAGTACATATTTTTTCTCAACTCCCTCAATATGGGTATCAAATCAAAGAGCTTGACAAATAGATCAATTTAAAAAGTGTAAAATAAAACATAAAACAAAAATTAAAAAAAAACCCCGTAAACAAAAAACAACCTCCAAAAAGTCGAAGATAAGTTGTGTTAGTTAGCCCTATAACTTTGATATACCTAGTAATACATATTTTGATTCAAGCGTTGTCATTGTCGGGAGACCTTGGATCGTTACGATAATATAACGTAGTGCTCTACCAGTTACAGTCCCCCGACATGACAACGCTTGAATCAAAATGTGTATTACTAGGTATATCAAAGTTATGGGCTAACTAACACAACTTATTTTCAACATTTTGGGGGTTGTTGTTTTTTGACGGGAATTGTTTGCACCTTGTGAGAGTAGTCTCCGTTATACCCAAGTCCTGGAAGTGTTGTTTTGTATACAGAGCTATTGGAATGGAGAGAGTGTGATTCATTGGAAAGCTTTATTATTTACTAGCTTTTGCTCGCGGCTCCGCCCGCGTGAATGTCGGTTATCGCGACCAAACATAGCCCATATTTTCTCTCAGTCTAATCTATATTTGTACCAAATTTCATCAAAATTGGTTCAGTGGGTTTGGCGTGAAAGCGTAACATACAGACAAACAGACAGACAGAGTTACTTTCGCATTTTTAATATTAGTATGGATTATCTCCAAAAATCACGATCGATCGATAACATAACTTATTGTGCAATGCCCACAGAATACAGATCGCTCACTGCAGCTTTTGTGTTTCATCTTCTTATATCACCATCAACGCTCTGTTGAGTCCAGATTGCATGCAAGGTCATTATATAGGAGCCCAGGGTTCGTTTTCCGGGGTATCCACATCAACCGCACGGTATTCTGTTCGCTCTTTCTTCAAATCTAGAAGTTTGTTTCATAGCACGCTATTTTGTTTCCAGCAACTGGGGAAACGCTGTACGCTCACCTGGCTGCTAAAATAATTTCCATTCTTTACAATCAAATAACCTTTGCCAAAACTTATTTAGTTATTATATTATTTAATTCCGTCAATGCTGTCTTATAGCAGCTACTATAGCAGCGACATCCTCTAAAAAGGTTTTGCCGGCTTTTTGTTTTTACAAGTACCTAATAAAAAATAATATTACTGCTCAACCACTCTATTGTGAGTCGCTTTAGTTGGTAAGTACTTTATTTTTATTCTGTGCTGTTGTTCTTCTGTTTCTAACTTAACATTGGCATGTACTTAGTCAACGTCTGACTGTTATAATAACAGTTATTGTTAATAATTTTATTATCTGTCAAAAGTAAGTCCTTTGTTGTTATGAGTTTATAGCAACGCATTTCTTATTAGTCTGTGTTACTCCGTTGATTTTAATAGAGTGTGATATCATATGGTTGGGCTCCTATTTAGGTGAGTTATCTGACAAGTGTGTGAGCTTCGAGGTGCTCGCTACCATGCCAATCGATCGACCCGCTGAGGAAGGAGAAGAACTGCGCGCGCCGTTACCCCAAAAAGGGAACAGTTTTTTACAAATTCCTCCCATTTCCCTCGGAGTATTCTTATCTATTATTGTTGGCTATTATGAAAATGATATCGAAGTTCATGGATGCTGCAGAGGTGGATGGTGAAGTGGTCTACGTAATCACCTCGCTAACATCAACCTTCGGGTCCGATCTGATATGCTACTTTTTTCATTCACAGATATTTGTTAGTCTCATTTTAACATATTAATTAATTCTTTCATATAACTATTTGCACTGCGTGATAATCCATCTACAATCTCTATCGTTTAGTTGAATGATACCATTTACCCTCATAGTTACAAAAACAGTGTTACGCTTATAATCGAGAAGACTAACTAAAAATATCTATACAGGGTATATTATTGAAACGGGGCAATAAGGGCAAGTACCTTAATCGTTATGGTTACAGCTATGTGTTCTTAGGAGACCTTCCCTAACCTTTTGAGATACTTTGAACTGCATTAACAGATATTTGCAAAATCGTACAGTGAACAAAAAAATGCTAAATGTCCAATTTTTTGTTCCAATCGATCCTATCCCTACATGACGTAGGGACCAAAATACTCTTTTAGGACTATTTTAACTTTGAGTTCTAGGAAAGACAGAAATCGCCAAAAACGTTTTCCATACATTTGAGCAAGAGAATCAGGTTTCTGCAATGGTCTAACTTTTTGTTTTGGGTAGGAAGTCAGTAGGATAGACTGTAAAGTAAATTAAAAGATTTTTACCTATAGATTTCGAATTTGATGCGAATATCTTTGTCATTCTTGTTAATAACAATAACAAGTTGTTATTCTTTGTCACCCTGTGTCGACCTGTATCATGCGCTCCATATTATATTATCTACGTAAGAAATGACACAACTGACGTCAGTTAAGCCAGTCGAGTACGAGTAGGACTCGCGCACCCAGGGTTCCGTAACTTAAGCTACATAAATCTTAACATATGTTGAAAGCATTGACTTCGAAGTTTGATTTTTGTACAGTTTCAAGACGTTATAAACCTGAGTATGATGTTTGAATTTAAAATAGACACCTCCACGCATTCCTGAGGAAAAAAGGACAAACAGACAGACTCACAACGAAGTTATCCTATAAGGGTACCGTTTTTTTTCCTTTCGAGGTACGGAACCCTGAAAAATCTACTCAGATTTTTTTATTTAGGATGATATCACGAGTCTATCAATTAATAGTCTGCTACTAACACTATTTATACCGTAATATCCGTAATATTTTTTACTTATAATAAGTAGTACCTACTTATGAGTACTCGAATACGAATACTGAAGCTCATACTTCAATTGTGGCAAAAAGATATATTAGTGGCCATCATCTTCATCATCATTATGACGTGAGTGGTAAGCCGATATTTCTGAGAATCTAAGGGCAGTTTTTCTCGAGCATTTTTTCATAATAGTCACGTTAATATGATTTCACCTCAAGGTCTCAGGAATGAGGCTCACCATTTTGTGTGATCGATCCTTAGCTTGACGGCATCATCAGATGCTTTTTCACACTCCAATTAAATAATCTGAGACTGTAGGAAGAAGGAAATATGTGTACTAAACTATAATTGAAACACTTGGCGAGGTCTGTCTGGGGAGATAAGCGGGCGGCAGATATTTAGTGCCCTTTTTACACGTGCAAACGATTAGCAGACCAAAGAGGACGTGACGTTACATTCTAAAGATAGAAAAATATTTACGTTTAAAATTTTGCTTTTAAACAAACGTATGGCATCTTATTTATTTCGGGTTAGTATCAACTAGGGAATACTTGGTTTTTTCTCAAGTACACTTATTAATAAACTTATTATTTTCTCAAGTAGGTAAAACGTTATAATTTATTAGTCTTTTAAATAATTAAAATACTTTCTTCCTATTTTTATGGTGTTTATTAACATCTATTATTAGATATTTTTGAACACTGAGCTTGAATTCAGGTAAAATTTAATACAGTAACGTGTCGATATTTTTATTTTATACAACTTAGGTGGCAGACAAGCACACGGCCCATCTGATGGAAAGTGGTTACCGTGACCTATGAATGTGTGTAACACCAGGGGAGTCACACCCGTGCGGCCGACCCTGTAAGAACAGAGATTTTCTGTGCCTTCAATGCAGAACATAAAATCAGGACAAGCCTTTGGTCTTCGCACTGACAGCACACAAACTCTACAGTGAGTTCTGGCTACCGTACTCACCACCGGGAAGACAACACGAGGTTATTATAGCCGTGGTATGATAATAAGGATTAAGCGGTCGACAATTGGTGTCTTAAGACGGTAAAAGGAATAGTCCTGTTTGATTGATTGGTAATTGGAATATGAAGAAAAAAGGGAAAGGAGGTCAGTCGGTAGCTTTGGTTGCTATTGGGAAATTGAAATGAGATAGGAGATAGGATATAATTTGAGTGATTGGAAATTTTCCTTCTTCCTACAGTCTCGGGTCCTTTAAGCGGGGCGTGAAAAATCATATGATGAGGCTGAGTGTCACCATTGTAACACTTTCTGAGACTTTGCCTTCAGTTTACCATCAGGCGAGGCGAAGTCTAATTGACGTGTCCTATAAAAAAACCAAAGCTAAGGATTATTTTCGATCCGAATGTAAACTACCTACAAATTACACATGATTATCTCAAAATTGTATCTGTTTATGACTTTTTTATAAGTATAAGTACTATAAGGTAGACTATACTAACTTTTAAATGTCAACGACGCTAATAGGTGCCTATAAGGTCGCCACCTCTCGATGTGTTAAGGATACTATTTAACATCTTGGGAAAATATAAAAATGGATAATATTAAATGATATTTCATTTGTAGCCGCGTGGTTCCCGGCAGAGTAGAATTTGGACCACCCCATCTTTTCCCATGCGGTGTCGTACAAAGCGACTAAGGGATAGGGCTGTTTAACATCGGATAGATATATACAGCCCAGACTCAGCCTCAGATGCATGGGCTCGAATCAACAATAGTGCCCGAAATACGGCAATAGGCTCACCCCCTATTACGTGTACCGAATACAACTATTGGTGAAATGTGGGTGATAATTCACCTCTGCCTAACCCACCGGGGATAAAGGCGTGATTATATGTATGTATGTATGTATTTCATTTGTTTTACTTGAAATAACTTTATGTTATACATATATGACATTAGATACAACCAGGCGCGTTATAATGAGAGGGAATATTAAGGGCTATAGAATCTCTCAATGCTTGCAGGGTTAGCAGCGCGAGTGTGACTCTCATAGATTTGCACGCGTCCATAGGCCACGGTGACCACTTTCCATCAGGTGGACCGTGTGCTTGGCTGCCACCTAAATGGTATAAAAAAGGGAAGCCTCGTTCTATCTAACACAAAGTATTGAGTTTATAAATTGCAGCTTACAATTTCTTTTAAGACAGGATGTATTGATGATATCTCTCTTTGTACAACATGACATAAAAGAAGAAGAAATACTATATTTGTTAATCCCCCTGAGAAGAGGGCCAGATCGTAAGAGATGGCCCTGGGTCGGCCGGGGTGCGAGGGATATCCCTGTCAACCTCACCTTCGGCAACCAAAAACGACCCACAGGCGTTTTGTCGTTTGCGCACGTAAAAAAATAACTATATTTGTTAAAATTTTGTTGTTTTATTTTGTTGTTGAAAAAAATTTTGTTAGTTGAAATTTTATTATTGAGTTAGCATTGTCTGAGACCAGAGGCATGTGTACAATGCACATAGTGTACACTCGCGCGTGTATGTAATTACAAGTACGAACCAAGAAAAAACTCATAGATCAGCGGTTTAAATTTATAACCTTTGTTCTTACATGTTCGTACACTAGAACGCATTTCTTAACAATGGCCTGGTTTCGATGCCACCGGTTACAAACAAACTTACTGTGATATCGTTCAATTGTAGTCATGATAGTTATAATTAATTACCAGTTTCATGGTGTGTGATTTCTATGATTAATTAAATCTTCTAACGTTGATGAAAGGTAAGTACAGGTAAAATTATTATTAATTATTGATGAGCTCTGTAACGTTCGACTACTTGGGTTCCATTTCGGCTCAGTGCAAATATTTGTATGCATGAATATGTAAATTTGCATTGATCTGAGTGTTTCTATGTTTAATATGTATGTATTTACAAAAAAAAATCTAAGTAAATTTATCCGCAGAGTAAATTCCATAACACAAGCTAGTTAAACTAAGTTTAATATGGGTAGAATTTTTATTTTTATATTATTATTATGTTTTTTATATTTCTTACATTTCTATTATTATTAAAAAATACTTTTTAAATACAAGTTTTCCGCCACCATGTCCCTGTGGAGCCGGGATCCCACGGCTCTCAAAGACTCGCCGCGTCGAACGATATCGTGCGGTACCCCCTGTTCGTATAACATAATATTGCTTGAAATTGCTGCACATTTGGTCCCGAGACCGAAGTGGCGGCCGCTCTATGTAGGTCTCCTAGTATCCGGGCAAGATGGGGACACCAGGGCTTCCACACCCGAGGGGGGCCATATCAAGATCGAAAATGGCTTCGGTTAGCCGAGGTGTGGAAGATAAGCCACCTTCGGCAACTGCTTACCCAAGTCGGTGTGTGCTTTTAGTCAGTTCGAGACCGACATAAGCACCCACGCCAACAGCTGTATGTGAGGGGATTTCCTCACAATATTTAAAAAAAAAGAAAAAACGGGGTTTAGATTAATTCCCAAACTGTTTGATTGGTTACAAGGTACAGTTTGTTTTGTTATTTAACTTTATTCTAGCAACACCGTCTTGTTACAATTCTCTTCACGTTCATAAGTGTTACTTTGTGACCTACATGAATAAAGATATTTGATTACATTTGATTTGTTACTGATGTTTGTGTCTGTCTGAAGTAAGCTTCCAGTTTTATTTTCAAATTAAGAATTAATTGTACAGTGACTAATATTTGACAAGCTGTTCTGAACAAAAATTGTGTCACAGTTCTTGGGCGAGGCGGGAATAAATTTTAAATTTCGAATTTAGAATGTAACGCAGAACCTAGTTTCTTTGATGGCTTTTGCAGTGAATCGCCGCCATTTTGTCAATGTCAAGTACTTAAAATGTCATTAAAATTATTAAGGGCGAGACGCCAATGTCAAGTTTTTCAAGTTGCGCTCCTTTAGAACGATTGTTGATGATGACGATGAGTTGATGATGATGATGACGACCAATGAGATGATTGCTGCGTCAGTAAAGTTGTGGGAACTTTACTAGAAGCTCCTTAGGGAAATCTGAAACCTACACGAAAAGTCACAATATACTGTAATAAGCCATTTTCCTACACTTGTATGCGTTGTCAAAGACGTTATGTCTAAAATCCATCATTCTATACATAAAAACTCGAATTCACAGCAATTTCGAATAATAAAATAATACCGCAATGCGCTCTTCTACGGGTTGGCACCAAAACTCAGAACCTGTTAATTTAGAAACAAATCTGTAATAGCAAAAAGCTATACTTTGTGAGGGCTCTCGTAGTTTAAGTTGAATTTAGCTATGTTGCAGCGATGTTAACTCTTTGTTTTTCTAACAGATGACATTTTTTTAATTAGCATATTAGTAATCGAAATTATTAATATCTATTACTAGCTACCGACGCTATAATACCTAGTACATTAACATTATATCCAATGCATACAAAATTGTTATTGTTCATTTTTTTAATAGTTATATGTCTAATTTTATAAATGTGAAAGAAAAAGTGTCTTTCCCTCCTAAACCGCTGAATCGATTTTGATGAAAGGAATAGGGGTAGATAAGACTTTGAGAAAGAACATAGGCTAAGTTTGGTCGCGATAACCGATATCCAAGCGGGTGGAGCCGAGGTCAAAAGCTAGTAAAATTATATTTATTGATATTTGATTTGAGATATAAAGTTAAATTAAGTATACTCATATGTAAACGCACAAATCGATAGGCATGATAATTTTTCAGCAAAGTATACCGCAAAAATAGTCACATTGAGGAATAGTGTGGTTGCTTCGCTCGCACATTTTGTAATGTCAATTTGTATGATGACAGCTACAAAAAGTAGCACATTCTTGCTGGTCAAATAGTGGTCTTTCATGGTACCATTTTTTTTAATTCATATAGTAAGTAGATATAAATAAAAGTTATTGAAATAATAAAACTGTCACACACTTTATTTTGAGACAAACTTTGTGCCTGAAAGGTCATAAATGTTACAATAGACGCCGCTTCCAGTGTCGTACATTAACACATCATTATCTTAAAAAAAATGTTGTAATTACCATAATAAAACTATGTTTTATCCTGATTTTAATCTAGCATTTTCGTATTGTTTTACTTCAAGTATAAATTCTGCAAGACTTCATTTTATAAAACTTCTTTTACACTGACGGCACAGAAACTCTTGTGTTTACAGGGTTGGCAGCACGAGTGTGACTCCCTTGGCGTTGCACACGTCCATAGGCCACGGTAACCACTTTCCATCAGGTAGGCCGTGTGCTTGTGTGCCAACTAAGTGGTATAAAAATAAAAGAAACTAGTACCTGGAGGTATCGTGATATTCTGGAGCTACAGATTCTATCATAATCTTGTTAAGACTCAACCAGTAGTAGGGGAACTACAGATCTGTGCCGGTCGAGAGAGACCTTAGTTTCCTCTGGACCCACTCCGCCTCCTCCTTCTAGAGCATTACTTGCTCGCAGAAGGAGGCAGCGGCAGTCCACGCACATGGGTATCACACCATACCCTGTGAGCGTCGCGCTGAGTGAGAGAACTTCCTACCCATCTGCCAGCACTAGGTCATCTGTGCAGCCCTGACTCCGCACTCGCATCACAATGCTATCGCGTGCCCTGTCTATGTTTAGACTGGAGGACGAAAGGTCTACTTGTATCCATATACTCCGTTGTCAGATTGGTTTTATTGTGTCAAAGATATGCATGTCTCATAACTCCAAGTTTAAAATTGATATTACAATTCCATAATTTGTTTACTTACATACACTAGTTAATCACTTACATGTGAAGTTAATACACGCATGTTAAAAAAGCATGTATCCCGGATATAATGACGACATGAGGATCACAATTTGATAAATATTATGACGAAGTTTAAAATAAATTTACTTTTGTGAGGACGTCATTTGTATTGTTTGGCTTAATTACCACGATTGCCAACCGGATTTGAATCTGCTTTGCTTTTATTTTATATAAAGGCCTTTGCATCTTAAATAGAAGTTTTAAATAGCATTCGTATGGCATACTTTAGAACGACTGTATGATACAACAGTAGCCTCCGCATGATAGCCATCTAAACGAAAGGACGTTTTATAGAAGAGTGAATGAGCTGGTCATCGAACTCATGTGTCTGTTCTTTCGATTGTCAGCTAACACTTAGAACCAATTATTAGCCTGGGGGTGATTGTTGGAGCCACCTGTCACCCTGGCAGAAGCAGGCCGCGGCGGCGGCGTGCCTGGCGCGCCTACCCATTTTCCGGGAACGAGTTGGGGACTCTGTAGTCCCCACACACCCGAGGAGAGGGCCAGATCGTGAGAGATGGCCCTGGGTCGGCCGGGGTGCGAGGGATATGCCTGTCAACCTCACCTTCGGCAACCAAAATGACCCACAGACGGCGTGCGTTTTAGTCGGTTCGAGTCCGACATAACCTCTCCCACCGGCTCCGGTGGAGAGCTATCCGTGGGGATTTTGCGCACGTAAAAAAAAAAAAAAGTAGCCTCCGCATGACTGACACCTAAACCGAAAGGACATTTTATAGAAGAGTTAATGAGCTGGTCATCGAACTCATGAGTCTCTTCTTTCGTTTGTCGGCTAACACTTGTAACCAATTATTATTATCATGGGGTTTCTTCTTCCACTTACTGTGATCATGTGTCAGGTTTTTTCGGATTCCGAGGATCATTGTGCAGTCCTTAAAATGAAATATAGGTATTTAATTTTTTTTGTAAAAGTGCTTTCATTATTCAGGGTACGCCTTGATTGTAATGTAATATGTCTTTGTTTGATACTATAAAATAATAATAATCAAAATTACTACTATTCCGCCTGATTTTTTTAGGGTAGCTAAATTGCTTGTATTAAGAGTGTGTTCGCGTTGGTAATGTGATGGCCAGGGATCAAACCTAGATAAAACTAGATCGTAAAGCCGTCTTCTTAACCTCTAAGCTACTATGATTTTTCTGTTGTCTTTTCCTCTTTTTAAGTAAGTCCTTTGAAAGCCATAAGTTTTTTCAGCTTTCACTTAAGATATAATATGATATTAGATATTATACCTAGTCTCGAACATTAAACAACAATTTGCACAGTGTTCACTTGTGGTTTTCCTCAAGATCATTACTTGAATTGCTTGAACCCGTAATCCTAGTACATGACTTTAAATTGCTGAAACATTTCATAGAACATTTCAACATTTAGATTATTCAGGAAAAAGGATAAGTGCAAGTCAGAGCTCGCGCATTGAGTATTTCGTACAAAACTGGATTGAGTCACAATGTTGCTGTTGGAAAACTTTTCAAAAAATCAAATTGTAATTTGAAAACAAATTAGATAACAGATTTAATTTCATCATCATCATCATCATCTGGGCGTTGCTCCATATAGAAGTCTAGGCTCAAGTTATAAAAAAGTGGTTCTACTTACAATAGAACTGACATGTCTTAGGATGTAAGATTCTGTAAATAAATACATACAAACATATAATCACGCCTTTATCCCCAGAGGGTTAGGCAGAGGTGGATTAACACCCACATTTCACCATAAAAGGGGGTGGGCCTATTGCCGTCTGCCGGGCACTATTGTTGACTCATGCCATGCATCTGAGGTTGAGTCTGGGCTGTATAAATCTGTCTGATGCTAAACAACCCTATCCCTTAGTCGCCTTGTACGATACCGCATGGGAAGAGATGGGTTGGTCCAAATTCTACTCTGCCGGGAACCACGCGGTAAATAAATATTATTAAAAAAACCACTCAGATGTATTGCTTTTGTTAGTCTGTTTTTAAACGCAATCGCGTTTATTTTGTTCAATTTCAATAATCTAAATGTAGACTTTCGCTGTTGTTGCAATTTATTGTGTCATATGTGTGAGAATGTGGAAAACATTCATCTAATATGCGGTTAAAATAAGGATTGTTAAACTGGTTATGCAAACAATGAATAACAATAGTGAAAATATGCAAATTTTACAGCCTAAATTAAAACTTCGTACCAGCGGCGCCGGCGCAGCGCAGGTACGGTCAGTAGTAATAGTTCAAAAACGTGTTACTGAGCTTATTAGCAAAAACTCGAAAAAAAAAGTAATATTGTCTAGACTAAAGGACTATACGGTGATTGTTATTAAATTCACATTTTGTCAACTACATTTTTTTATTTCTGGGCACTCT
Organism: Eilema griseolum; assembly: GCA_963662185.1. NCBI lineage: Eukaryota > Metazoa > Arthropoda > Insecta > Lepidoptera > Erebidae > Eilema > Eilema griseolum. The sequence continues at coordinate 10,667,262 of OY759233.1, read as the reverse complement.
TTATGTATGAAGTGTGGTATATTAGGTACGATTCTTTTTATGTAATATTAAGCGTCGACTAATAAGTGCTAACTATATATTTTTACTTTACTTATACAATATAAATTAAATCCATCCAATCAAAAATCCAATAAACCACACTCATACGTAAAGGTTATTTTCTTTTATTGCACATCGGGACTACTACATTTTAGTACAGACGGATGTAGAATTGCTTATTTCTTTACATATTTATTACAGAAGGCATACATAATGCTTACGGTGAGTGTTAAGTTGACATAACACTCACGGAACAACAGAGAACCGACCACTGTGCACCATAATGATATATTTATGAAGGATTTTCTTGATAATGGTAAATAAAATATTTTTGGATTCACATTATAATTTATTTTTCCCTGTCGTTTCTTCACAAGTCTTACATTTTCAGAAGATTATACACATGTTGCATTAATTACATAGGAATGGAACGGATCGGTATCGCGCCATGTCACGTCAGTGTATGTCAGTGCCACATCTGTTGTGCTATACTCGTAGTCAAACCCTAATAGAAACATTTAATTCTTAACATTGCATTTTTTTTATATACCACTTGGGTGTCAGACAAGCACTCGACCCACCTGATGGAACGTAGTTACCAGGGCCTTTGGATGTGTCAAGTGGTTACCGTGGTATGTAACACCAGAGGAGTCACACTCGCGCTGCTGACCCTGCAAGCACAAAGTTTCTGTGCCGTTAATGTAGAAGACAAAGCCTTGCCCTGCTTTGTCTTCTACATTAACGGCACAGAAACTTTGGTCTTCATATTATCTCAAATAAAATTTTAAACACAGTGCATTATGAGTGCTAGAAGGCGCCACATTAGATTCAGTGACAAGTAATATTTTTTGATACCATTTATGTAGCAAACACAAGCACACTTCCCACCTGAAGGGAAGTGGTTACCGTGGTCTATGGACGTTTGCATCAGCAGGGGCGTTACACTGATGCTACTTATCCTGAAGAAATCTTCTAATGCTCTTCTTGGAGAGCCTCATATTGTGGCTGCTTAAGAAAACCACAGCAAGGGAATTTTGTCAATAGCTTGAGCATGCATTCATACCGCACCTTGCGCACCGTTTCCTGTCGCAATGTGTGAGGATGAACGGCTTCCGATGATACTTCATTTGTTCAGCTCTAATAAGTAATTGAGGAACCTACTTACATATCCTGTCAAAATCATAACCCTCCTTTAGTTTCCCCGTAGTCGAGTAGAAGAGAAAAAAACTCACCTCGATCTAGTTTGGCATGCACTAAGGACTCCTTGTCCCGAATACATACGTACACCATAAGTACGCATAAATAAATACTTTAAAAAAAAATGAGAATTTATTTTTAATGCACAGTAATACAACTTCGAAGTTAAAGTCATTAGTATTTTTCCCGCTTAGTGGTGGGTTTTTCCTCCCTCGCCTTGGGACATACAAGGTTGAAGTTGGTTAAATGTTAGGTAACAGTAAAACATTATTAACATATTTTAAGGTCAGTTTTAAGTAAAATACTTGTCATCAAAAATTCTGTAAAAGAATTGAAAAGAAAATATTCTGTAGAGGTTTTCTCAAGACAGGCTGTTTTAAATTTTACATCCTCGTGAAATCGTTGAAGTACTAACAATGCAATAGATTTTTTTTCTTTTATTTTTCTTAAATAGTTTCAAAAGAAAGTGAGATGTACAGATTCTTTTCAACAATTAAACTCGCGACACTGTTACCATTACCGACACCTCTGTATACTTAGTCTGGCCAAAAATACTGTTACAATTAAAATAAAAAAGATATTACATTTGAATTTGGAATTTGTCATTTTTATACGATTGTTCATTGTGTTTTCTAATTTTGGCGCCAATACATTGTACAATATTTTGCTATATTAAAATGGAGTGGGGTGATAAAGAAAACCGAATCGCTGTGATTGCATTACACAAAGTTGGTATGGAGCCGAATGTAATTTTTAAAACTCTCCATACGCTTGGTATTAGTGAAATGTTTGTGTACCGGGCTATTAATAGGTTCAATGAGACCTCCTCTGTTCGTGACAGAAAAAGATCTGGCCGTCCACGTAGTGTTCGTACGAAAAAGGTGGTCAAAGCAGTAAGGGAAAGAATTCGAAGAAATCCTGTCCGAAAGCAAAAGATTTTATCTCGGGAGATGAAGATAGCACTCAGAACCATGTCGCGCATTTTAAAAGATGACTTAGGACTTGCAGCCTATAAGAGACGCACTGGTCATTTTAACTGATAATTTAAAAAAGAATAGGGTGGTAAAATCGAAGCAACTACTGAAGCGGTACGCAAAGGGAGGTCACAGAAAATTTTTGTTTACGGATGAGAAAATCTTTACAATTGAGCAACATTTTAACAAACAAAATGACCGTATTTATGCTCAAAGCTCTAAGGAAGCTTCCCAATTAGTCGACAGAGTGCAACGTGGGCATTATCCGACTTCAGTTTTAGAGAGTATGGTTTGCTCTAAACGCCATGATAATTTGGAGTCCCTAAAATAATCCATACGATTGGCAGTGAAGAATTTTCCCATGGAAAGAGTGCGTGCATCTTTCTATTGATAACTGGCCTCACCGTTTAAAGGACTGTGTTGCAGCCAATGGAGACCACTTCGAATAAGCTTTTTATATTTTAAATTGTTTTATATTTATGTATTAAACTAACACACTGTAAAAGTAATAAATATTATTTGCAATAAAAAAAATGTTTTTTCTTCGTAACAATATTTATGGCTAGACTAGGTATTACTAGGTACTACATAAATTAGCTAAATTTTCACTTTTTGGCACTCCCGGAGTACCGCTGTTTATTTATTTTTTACTTTCTTGAACTGGCAGACTTGCATGAAATGTTTAATGACAGAAGAGTTAAGCTCAAGAAGATTAAGAAGAGAAAGAGATGGCACGTGGACTGCTGTCTTTGTCTATAATACACTGTGTCTCAAAATACAGGCGTAAGCATAGTTTGGGAACCAGTATCGGAGTTATTTGTAACTCCGACTACAGTATGGATTAAGACATATGTTTGTTAATATTTTCCCAGATCAAGAAAACGTATTCAATTCTATTCCATCCCAGAGGGAAAAAAGCGTTAGTATATGTATGACTATATATGTTTTCTTTAAAGATGATATCGACGGTTGAAAAGCAAAAAGGTACAAGCGACATCGAAATTTCATACAGAAAAGGTCTTAAAGCACATGAAACACTCATTACAACACAGTGTAGTTTGCGCATCATCTGTTCTTCTCGCTTACGGCCTTTAGCCTTTCAACCGTCGATATACTTATTAGTACCATTAAATAAAATAGGAAATATTGTACCATCGCAGGTGCTGTATAAACTCTTATTCTAAATGATAGCTAAAGCTTTATTAGCTATGTAAATATAAATTTTCCAGTGAAACAACTAAACACATCTGATAATAATTTGACCTCTTAACACGCACATATTAATAGGTTAATATGCACATATTATTAATTTACATACAGGTATAATTATTGGTCACATAAATTACAAAATAGAATATTTTAATGCGGCGTAGAATAAAATGTTATGTTGTTCCTGTAGGTAAGTTTGCGTGAGGTGTGGGGTTTGATAACCTGGTAAAGCTAATAATTTTGCACTATCAGTGTTTTCTGCTGTAATCAGTATTTTTCGATTATCAAACTCTCTTAAAAGTAGTTAGCAGAGTAGAAACAGATAACGAAAAAAGGGGGCTTTAAAAATGACGCAAACAAAAAAAAATTGTAGCTACTTACTAATGATACGTCAATATTATTAATTTATATGAATTATATTTTTATCTATTACAATAATAATACTATTATCACGAATTTATTATTAAATATGCATTTTCTTTCCGTAGCACACTGTAGCGTTTCTGATCATAAATAAGGAATTTGTATTTAAATTAAATTAAAATTAAACTACTTAATCACGCCTTTATTCCCGAAGAGTTAGGCATAGGTGAATTAACACTCACATTTGACCAATCATTAAATTCGGTCCCACGTAATAGGGGGTGAGCCTATTGCCGTCTTCCGGGCACCATTGTTCACTCGAGGCTTGTATGTGTGCCTGAGTCTGAGCTGTATATATCTTTCTGATGTTAAACAGCTCTATCCCTTAGTCACCTTATACGCCACCGCATGGGAAGAGATGGGGTGGCCCAAATTCTACTCTGCCGGGAACCACCATCGCGGTATATTTGTTATTATTTATTAAATATTATATTAAAGTTATATTATTTCGGCTACTTTTCAGCAGCCATGATCGCGGGTTGACCGAAAATGGTAATATACCGGAGATAGCTTACACTTCTAATTATATATTTAGAAGTTTAAGCTATCTCAAAGTACCAGTATCAAGATAAATTATTGTCGTTGTTGTCGGCGTTTAAAAGTAGTTTTTTATAACAAATGAGTGAGATTCACGTAAAATTTAGATTACTAGTATTACTGTCAACCCCTATAGTTAAGCTAAATTGCTTGCATTAGGTATAGGAAGGTATTCACGTTGGTAATATAATGGCCAGGGTCCACAATATAAAAAAGAACATTTTATTTAATATTGACTATCACTTGTGCAATTTGTTCAATTGAAATTAACGTAAAATGCATTGTTTAATAATATAATCTGTAGGAAAATAGTTTCCCAATATGCTTTAGTTACTAAGGAAGTCATTAATATGCGATAATCGATTACTTCATAATAAATTCGTCTGCATGAGTTGATTAATTTGCTCCATCGCATCGAAATCGCAAATATGTGTACGCATAAATCGGATCGATTATTGCAAATATGTACTTATATTTGGTAATTCACTTAGCATCTGAATCTACATTAAATTGTCCTCGCAATCGTTATCGCCCATTATAAATTATTTATTTAACCATTGTGGACTAATAATTTATGTATGTTTGTGCATTTTTTTTATTAAAAGGGAGCTTTTCATAGAAGTTTCAAGAAAGTTCAGGTATAGAAGAAGATTGATAAGTGAGGAGTGAGGTCATCTCTAGTTAGTCAGTCATGTGCTCGTACGTGCCGTCGTCCCCCCATGCGCACGCGCATGCGGCTCATCCCCGCTACAACGACTATAAAAGACATCGCCCAAACCTGCCTCGCGCTATTACAACAGTGCCCTCTGTGATTTTTCCCGCCGTGATATTTTTTTAAACATCAAATAAAGGTAAGTGAACTTGGGGTACTAAGGATACAGGGGGATGACTTTTATGAGCCTATATAATATTAATTAGGTCACCCTAGCCTAAGTTTTAGGGTTAATATAATAAATAAGTTTTACAAAGCGTAGCATAAATGTGTTAAATATTTAAAAATAAAAGCTTAGTTCAATTTCTTATTATATTATATAAAAGCTTTTAGTAACGCAAATAATAAACTTAATTGCCACAGTTGTCTATAAAATTAATTCTCACAAATACACAAAAAGGGTGTAATGGTTTAACTTTTATACAAAAGTGAAGCTCGAAAAGTATTTTGAAAATAGAAATATGAAATATGATGATGACAAACAGCTGTTCGCAAAGTTTCGTCAATCCATTCACGCGTTGATTGCAACTGTCAAAATTTGTGACAAAAATCGCCATGTCCAATGTGGTGTCCTTAGAATTTGTACATGCTTGTCTGTTGCGGATTACAGGCAATGTATGTATGTCAAGCCGCAGTTGCAACATGCGCCGGTGCTGAGAATATGACTGAGAGCCCTTTTCTTAGAAGTTTCATCACGTGATTGACTTTCAATGCCTATGGCTTTTTGATTAAAATATTTGTCGTAGTACACTCGCTAACAGAAGTGTAAAATTCGTACACAGATGAGTAAATATACATTCAACAAATTGAGACAAGAATTGACATTGAGTGAGTACTTGTTCATGAGGATCAGATGATTTATTAAAGTTAGTATCGATATAGTGTTTATATTATATGAAGGTTAATGTCTGAAAGATGTGGACTTTCAAATATTTATGTCATGCGACACAAAAATGTGAGTTAAGTAAGATTCGACTGGTGTCAATGGAACCAGTTCTTGAGCTTGAGTTTTAAAATTAAGTACTGATAAACGATCTCCACCTGGTGTCGCCTGCGCAACACATTGTAAATCAATATTAAGATATATAATAAAATATAAGTACATACAATATATATCTAAAAAGTTTTAATTACTGCTAAATAAAAAACACATTATATTTCATCATTTCATACATACAAATTTTTAAGTTTAATTTGCATGTACTTAACCCATTATGTACGCTTAAAAGTAAATGCAAGTAATAAAAAATATATAATTAATAATACATTTTATCAATTGAAAGTGTAAATTACCTATAATTGATTAATATTTTAATATTCGATGAAGTTGGTCTATTAACGTCTCATATAACTCCAACAGGTATTTTGGACTAAATGATTATCTTATGTTAATTAATACAAGATACTGTATTAATTAAGTCATAATAAAATCTATTAATATGATTATGAACTTTTTTGATTGACTCAAAATAATCCATATTCATAACAATTTTCTAGAACTGTGACGCGAATATAATTATAAGTTATATCAGTGGAATTACATTGGGAAGTTAATTCTTTTATCGTAATGAGGATTAAATATTTTGTATATCAGTAGAAGATGGCTTATTTTATATACTTTGTTAAAAATCAATTTCTATTAATAATTCAACTTTCGCTAAACATGAAACCATCATAAGGAAAATATCCTATAAAAAACGCGATTAGAAGCAAAACTTTTGATTTAATATACATTAATTATTTAGAGCGTACGGTAGATTTCTATGAAAATAGATAAACAGACTAACAAAACTTATTATTTCCCTTCTAACCCCAGATGACATAACCAGAAACCAAACTAAGAACAATGCTATTAAGATCGCAAAGCAATCTCACGAACTCTGCCAACTAAATATATTAAAGACGACAATGTTTTAAACTAAAGACCAATTAGCCTGCATTTTTTGACCCGTGAACATTTAAACTTTGAACATTTTTAGAAGATATTTTAAATGTTGAGAACATGTTTATGTACTTTAATGCCTATTGTGCTCTGCTGGAACGAACCGGATCTCACTTCAAACGTAAATAATGTAGTATATTTTTCATTTGATTATGTTTTCATTCAAAAACACAGGACGATTAATTGAGAGGACTTGATAAGTTAAATGTTCGAACATATGTATTCATTGATGACAATGTTTTTGTCTCACTTGATGAATTAGAATTACATGAGTTGATGATACTAATTAGTATATTGCGTGAGTTGATGATATGACAATCTTATTTTTTACAATTGCACTTGTCGACGGTTCAGAACTATAGCGAAAATGAACTTTTTGCATGAAAAGGTTGATAAGTGTTATGGACTGTTGACTATTGGTCTTTTCGAATAAACTGAAAAGGTAAAAATGTAGTTTAACAACCTCAATAGATACTTTTCACGCCCCTTTTAAAGAAGAGGAAAAGCACGTGCCGAAATAAATCTTTTTTTTATCATGCTACAAAGACAAGAGATTGTTCTATATATATATATACAGAATGGTAGGGAGCGGAAGAAGGAATATACCTTGGTAGTAGTATTTCTCTTGGCATTGTACTCTTTCTGGTCTTCAAATCGTCTTTTTTATGAATATGGCCGGTTTGACTACAGGATATTTGTCATAATGCTTATACAGGATACTATTATCTTCATAATTATGAACATAATAGGTTATTGAACCATGTTTGACCGTCATAACATCCCCTATGAAATGTCACGTCACTTTTTCATTACAATTTCGATACTATGTGTAAGTTGTTTTATAACCTTCATTGAAGAGAGTTTTCAATGTTTGTTAGTATTGTTAGTTCATTTAAGTTTTGTTTGTTACCTGAAAAAATGATTTCAATAATTTCGAAATTTTTAGCTACTGTTGTTGTTGATTGTACCTCTGTATAATTAGTGTATATAAAAACGCTACGCTTACACATTTGACTTTGCAAATATGCGTTAAAGTGTACAGTCATTTTGTGTAGTACTTACTTTATTTTTCGAGACTTATAAGTATAAGTGCGAACAGTAGGTCAAGGTCATTACAGTTCGACTAAGGCGTACAAATCATAGAAATATCATATAGACTAACGAAACTTTTTACATAATTACTTAAGACGAGAATTATACAGGTAAAGCAAAATGCAAAAGACCTAAGGAATACACGAAGCAAAATCATAAGTATCGACGCGATTTTTAGTACATAGTTACGCATTTTAATACCCTTTGCCTATATAATTGACACTTACCTAATACTGCTCTCTACTGTGACAGCATAGTGTGCGTGCTAAGTCTGGGGACGCGGGTTTGCTTCTTACTTTAGTAATACTTGCATGCATGAATGTTTTTGGCCTATGTTTAAATCCCTTTTTTGGCAATTGGGTATGTAACTGACTAGTCAAATTAGTTACTTTTTACTAAATGATAATAATAAAATGTCAAAACGGTAAGTTATAAGGCAACTTGTATAAATTAATTTATTTTGACGTCATAATATTTGTATTTGTATGGATAGGCTGGGTGGATGTTTAAATAAAATCGATAAAAAAAGACCTGACTCCATTTTTATCGCTCTTTTACCGTTCTTAATTATATGAGCTCAGTTAAATTATGTATTTTAACCACAGGAAAATACCCAATAATGTATATAATTAATTAAGTCTGTCTTTTTTCAATACCAAATATCCTACTACTACTACAAATATACTTACCGCTTCGTTGTCGTTAGTTTTTTTAAACACATTCTGAAGGTGAATGTATTCATTTTTAGTTTTTGCCAAAGAAATATTAAATGACTTCCTTTAGAAAATTATAACAATTTTTATACTAATTTCAATCAATTAACAGTCTAGACTTAATATGTAACTGTCTCCAAATGTTTCCTGTCATGCAATGACAGTGGTATGTAAGCATACCTTTCATAAATAAATGTAAGTAAATAAACAGTATATTCACTTTAAAAAACTCTACTTTTTAGTGTAGTCACTACATTTACTAAAAACTATTAAACGGTAACAACCAATGAACTCGTATCAAAAAACTCTAAAAATATTATGTAGATATGTACAATGTACTCTAAGGTAGACTGTCAGATAATGCCTTTGTCATTAGGTCCGCCTTTGTACGAGAAACCATCCATAAAGTAAAATAAAAAAATAAAAATGTACAACCTTTCAGTAAGCTATATTATACATTAGGCCATGGACTTGACATTTAAATGAAGAAATAAAATATACTAATAACATAATCCCTTGTATTTTTGCAATATACAATTTAATGACACCGTGTCCAGAAGCCTTATATAATTTACCAAACAATTGTAAAATACGATTGTAAAATACAATTAAAATAATTACAAACAATTTACGAATAGGCCGAAAGATAATATAATTAATTGTACAACACAACCTCCTTGAGAGTAATTGGGTACTAGACGAGACATAAATAAAAAAAATGGTTTTTGAAAAGTAAGTTGACAATAGTTTATCCCTGTACCATTTCATCCAGATTCATTCAGTTGTTAGAGAGGAATAGAATAGCAAAAATACAAACTTTAACAATTATATTATTAATAGGAAGTAGGATAGGATACTAAATAGGATAACGGGTATGACTCTCGTCAAACCTCTTAATCCTGAGAGGAGAGTCTACGCAATCGGCAGGTGCACTAGTTAGGAGTTGGGATTGGCTTAATATTCGATGATGTTATCCCAAACATCCTTTAGAATTCACTCTTCCTGAACACATACTCAAAGCTAAATTTAGTGACAACAATTACATTGGGACCACTATTTAGATTCTTTATAACATAACATAAACTCACGCCTATATCCCCGAAAGGGTAGGCAGAGGTGATAGCACCCACATTTCGCCAGTTTATGTTTAGGTCCCAATGTAATAGGTGGTGAGCCTATTGCCATTAACCGGGTACTTATAAACCTGCGATAAATACACACATATCTTCGAAAAGCATAGAAAAGTCAGTGGTGTGTGCCATGGTAAAACCTGGGATCGAACCCGAGACCACGTCTCAGTAATCCATTACCCATACCACTAGGCTACCGCGGTTAACTATCTAACTATAGATTTTTTTTAATAATAAAATACCCAGTGACACTTGTAGTGATATATTCATCAAAATCTGTCCAGTCAATTATTATTCAGACATGCATAAACAAGGGTTGAACAAATTACCTCTCTTTTTTGGATTGACCACTGTCGGGTAAGAATGGTTTCACGAAACAATGCAACCATTTCGTCCCACAATTAAGGTATCACGCGATCACGCGCAATCACACAATCACGTGAATCGAAGGACGTGTTACGAAATCGGCCGACGGGCCGATGCTATCGGACAACTGACCTGATATAACTGGTAATCTCTCAGATCGGATGCCAGAGACGTTTCGAACACTAGGGCTGCAACGTTTGATTAGAAAAGCGATAGTAATAACATAACATAAACTTACGTCTATATCCCCGAAGAGGTAGGCAGAGGTATTAGCACCCACATTTTGCCAGTTTATGTTTAAATCCCAATGTAATAGGTGGTGAGCCTATTGTCATTAACTGGGCACTTATAAACCTGCGAAAAAAAAACCGTGTAGCCTAGTGGTATGGATAATGGACTGCTGAGACGAGGTCTCGGGTTCGATCCCAGGTTTTACCATGGCACACACCAATGACTTTTCGATGTTATGTGTGTATTTATCGCGGTAGTAATATTAGAACTAAATATAACTAGCAATATGGATTCCACCAAGATATGCCAAGCATACCTAACCTGTGGATTGACCTACGGATGAGGCTATGACGCGGGTTATCCTTTCAGGGTTGATAGGTCAGATAACGGTCACTTCCAAAAAAGTCAACATACCAATAAAAATTAATAAGTTCAACAACAACAAGATATTGAATGATATTTTAATATTCAAATAAACTCACGTTTTGCTGCATCCAATGTGTGATCTATTTCCCACGAAACAAATGTCTGGTCATGCTACTTCTGCCGGGCCCCGGTAGAAGGGGTAGTCCCAAATAGTTTTTGGCTTGACTTTGCCGTCATATCATTAAGAAGCGCTAACGGTCTCACTGCCAAGGATGTCCAAGATCATTCGAGATGAACGAGACAAAAGTGGACACCGAACTCTGAGGTGAAAACCCCGGATGCATTGGGAACTATATACCTATATAATAGTGTAATAGCTATAGTGTAAAACTCACCGGGATATTTACCATGTTTATTGTTTTTTTCTGAGTAACCGATATTCATTCCGTACACAGTACTCATGGCGCTTGTAACAACGCCAAAATATCGGTTACTCTGAAAGAACAATAAAAGTGTTAAATATCCTGAGAAGTTTTACATTATTAATCTGAATGAGCATCCCAAACTCAGATCATGCGATGACTATAATGATAATACATACATACATAAAATCACGCCTCCATCCCCGGAGGGTAAGGCAGAGGTTAATTAACACCCACATTTCATCAATCATTGATTTCGCTCCCACGTAATAGGGGGTGAGTCCATTGCCTTCTTCCAGGCACTATTGTTGACTTAAGCCATGCATCAGAGGCTGAGCCTAGGCTGTATATATCAGTCTGATGTTAAACAACCCTATCCCTTATTCACCTTGTACGACACCGCATGGGAAGAGATGGAGTAGTCCAAATTCTACTCTGCCGGGAACCAAGCGGTTACTCTATAAATAATATATTAAATGTCAATTTCAGATTATATGATGACTATAATGATAATACATACATATACCTATAATCTCACCTCCATCCCCTGAGGGTAAGGCAGAGGTGAATTAACATCCACATTTAATCAATCATAGATTTCAGTCCCACATAATAGGGGGTGAGTTCATTGCCTTCTTCCAGGCACTATTGTTGACTTAACTTATTGTTGGCTGAGTCTGGGCTGTATATATCTATCTGATATACAGCCCTATCCCTAAGTCGCCTTGTACGACAACGTATGGGAAGAGATGGGGTGGTCCACGCGGCTACTGATAATTATAATATAATGATAATTTGATTCCAAATTTTGTATCAATATTTACTTCATATTTTATTCCTAGACGTTCTTACATACCCTCGGTACGAGACAGTAAATTGTTGCTTTATGACAAATGCCAGCCTTATGCAACAGTTCAAGGCTACGAGCACATACATCTCATAAATGACTTCGCTTTATGAATATTCACGACTGCCATTAAGTTAATTTTTAGTGTTACTTCTTCACGGAACTGTTTTGTAGGTATTTTTTACACGACTGCCTAAAAAAAGAAGTGTAATGTATTCAGGGCGTATGTATGGAAATTTCGTTAACGTATTGTAACTTTTGGCACACTACATTGAGGGTGAAATCTATAATGGGTACTTTGGTTTAAATTAAGCTTGGCTTAGGTAAATAAATAAATAATTCTACAACATTCCACACAACGGCAACGGTATCTAAGACCAAACTAAGCATTGCTTAACTAACTTGTGTTTTGTAATGTATAATGCGGTTAAACATATTTAGATACTTTTTTGTAAATGCATATATGTAATACATAGACATAGAAACATCCAGACTAATGCAAATATATATATTCATTTATACGAATATTTGCACTTAGCGGGAATCGAACCCGCGCCCTCTACGTAGTAGACAAACGTTCTACCGTTAACAGTAACCGTCTTTTTGCTTACTATTAGTTGAGCTTATTCTTTACTTTGCTATCTATAATAAATATTTCAAAGTGAAGATTAAACTTAGCTTACATTAAACCAAGATTAACCTAAGCTAATCTTGTACTTAATGAAAGTCCGCATTATAGATTCTACTCTCTGATTTTGGGGTCCAACCCAACCTCACCTGCTAACCGGTACGCCTGCTGCAATGATGGAGGCTTTTTCTATGGATTGGGTGTCAGACTCCCATCTTGTCCTTTAATGATTTATTTTTTTACAAATAAATCACTACAACACACGCGTTGATGTCTTTTACACCGCAATTTATTTTGATCGACGTACCCATCGATAAAATTAAGTTTCCCAACTTGACATAATCAATCACTTAATCGATTGCACAGGTTTTCATCATCGATAAAAGCCTCTAGTTTGTCACCAGCACTTACACAAATGACTATGGCGTCAATGTACACATATTACCATATATGGGATTATATTGATACAGATATATGCCGCGGTAGCCTAGTGGTATGGGTATTGGACTGCTGAGACGAGGTCTCGGGTCTGATTCCAGGTTTTACCATGGCACACACCAATGAATTTTCGATGCAATCGCAGGTTTATAAGTGCCCGGTTAATGGCAATAGGCTCGCCACCTATTACATTGGGACCTAAACATAAACTGGCGAAATGTGGGTGCTAGCACCTCTGCTTACCCCTTCGGGGATATAGGCGTGAATTATGTTATGTTATTTATATGAGATATATTATGATGTACAAATGCCGGTTTTATGGGAGGTTGATTCATCTATAAGGCCCGTTTATTGGCTTGCGTAAACTGCTAGTTATAAATTGCAACATGAATAAAAGGTTTTAGGGTGAATATTAATCTTTCTGAAAAGGCTACTACTTTTTTCAATCAGTCATATGAACAAAATTTTAGATTGGTATATACCTATACCATGATCGCATCAATTCCCATAAACATTATTATATATCATGGAACGTGAAAGTCTAAGAGTTAGTTTAGGTTGGGAAGTCAGACGAAAAAAGAACAATCTCCTCAGTCACTCTCAGCCACTTACTAGATGACAGATAAGCATACGGACCTCCTTATGACTCCCCATTGGTTACCGTGGCCTATGTATAAGAGGTTGATTTATCTTTAGAGCTCGTATATTGGGTTGCGTAAATTGACAGTTATAAGTTGCAACACGAATAAAAGGTTTTAGGGTGAAAATTAATGTTTCTGAAAAGGCTAATACTTTTTTCAACCAGTCATATGTGCCGGCCTGGGGGTGACAGGTGGAGCCGCCTGTCACCCTGGCAGAAGCAGGCCGCGGCGGTGGCGTGACTGGCGCGCCTCCCCGTTTCCGGGGACAAGTTGGGGACTCTGTAGTCTCCACACCCGAGAAGAGGGCCAGATCGTTAGAGATGGCCCTGGGTCGGCCGGGGTGCGAGGGATATGCCTGTCAACCTCACCTTCGGCAACCAAAACGACCCACAGGCGGCGTGCGTTTTAGTCGGTTCGAGTCCGACATAACCTCCTCCACCGGCTCCGGTGGGGAGGTATCAGTGGGGATTTTGCGCACGTAAAAAAAAAAAACCCAGTCATATGTACAAAATTTTACGTTGGAAAGTCAGTCGATAAAAGAACAATCTTTTAACTCACTCTCAGCCACTTACTAAATGACAGATAAAGACACGGACCACCTGATGAGTCCCTATCTACCGTGGCCTATGGACGTGTGCAACACCATGGGCATCATACTAGTGCTGCCGAACATGGAGGAACCTTCTAAAGCACCCATGATTTTTACACATATATAATAGAGTAGCATGTTTACTAATCTCGCCTCTAACACTTCCCGTATTCAAGGCACACACGTCATCGTTACCGATCATCATCATCAGGCGCTAATAACGTACTAATATTTACGTTCGTTATATGTTGAGTGTGAAGTGATGATCGTGAAGGCCTCGCAGCGGTTGAACCGCCAGTTATATTTTTTTTTAAACCACGTAGTTGGCAGACAAGCACACGGCCCACCTGATGGAAAGTAGTTACCGTGGCCTATGGACGTCTGTAACACCAGAGAAATCACAGTCGCGCTGCCAACCTTGTAAGTACAGAGTTTCTGTGCCGTCAGTAGAAGACAAATCAGAACAAGCCTTTAGTCTTCCCACTGACAGCACAAATTCTCCAGTGAGCTCGGGCTACCCTACTCACCGCTGGGAACACAACACGAAGTTATTATAACCGCGGTATTCTGTAGGGCGGAGGTACTTCCCCAGTCGGACTGCTCAATCGGGCGGAAAGACCAATAGTATAAACTGCATAAGATATTGGTACACATAAATGTATGTTTTTATTTGAATATGGGTGTTATGGGGACACTTTTTTTCTTCAGAGAGGGTTTTCGAATAGAGTTGACAGCCTCTGTGGCGTAGTGGTAGTGAACGCAATTGCTACGCAGGAGGGGCGGGTTCAATTCCTGCTCAGTGCAAATATTTGTATGCACAAATATGTATATTTGCATTGGTCTGGGTGTTTCAATGTATAATATCTATGTATTTTACGATTTTTTACGATCCAGGTTTTACCATGGCACACACCAATGACTTTTCGATGCTTTTCGAAGTTATGTGTGTATTTATCAAAGGTTTATAAGTGCCCGGTTAATGGCAATAGGCTTGCCACCTATTACATTGGGACCTAAACATAAACTGGCGAAATGTGGCTGTTAGCACCTCTGCCTACCCCTTCGGGGATAAAGGCGTGAGTTTATGTTATATATCTATGTATTTACAAAAAAAGTATCTATGTATGTTTATTCGCATTCTAGATTTCATAACACAAGCTAGTTAAGCTATGCTTGCCATGGGTCTAGATAGCGTTGTGTAGAACGTTGTAGAATATTTGAATGCTTTCTATCGGGATTTATTTTGGGTTCCGTGCTCAAGGCTGCTGAAAAGCAATCGAAACATCGGGATCAGTGTACATAATACTTACCGTTTAGTAATAGTTACCGTTCATCATCAGGGGCTAGTAACGTACCAATATTTACATACGCAAACGCGTTCGTGATATGTTGAGTGTCAAGTGATGATCGCGGAGGCCTCGCAGCGATTGCACTTGCATTTATTGATAGACATATTGTAGGTCGCGTTTATGTCAGTAGTGGCAAGGTCACTGTGTAACTGTTAATATAAATGTTATTCGCGTCCGAGGTCACACGTACTCGTATTAGTGCACGAAAGTTCACTGTATCGATATTTAATGTGGTGAATGGAATCTTAAAGCGATTAACAAAAAATTAGCAGCGTTAGCAGGGTTTAGATAGGAAAAAGTCAATACCCAGTCTTTCTAAACAAGTAACAGTACTTTTGTAGAATAGAATAAAATAGATTGACTAATGTCACCGCGTGGTTCTTGTGCAGAGTAGAATTTGGACCACTCCATCTCTTCCCATGCGTTGTCGTACAAGGCGACTAAGGGATAGGGCTGTTTAATATCAGACAGATATACATAGCCCATATTCAGCCTCAGATTTATTACTTGAGTGAATAATAGTGCCCAGAAGACTACATATAGGCTCACCCCATATTACGTGGGACCGAAGTCAATGATCGGTGAAATCTAGGTGTAAATTCACCTTTGCCTAAATGCCATCAATATCAAAATACGTGTTAATCTTATACATTCATTCATCATTCTGTTGCATAATACGCAACGAATTGCCACATGTTTAAAGGGGCAGGACGGAACTTGAAGCCCTTCCTATCCAAAAGATATACAATCTATATAAGAAGATAAGACGGATATATATATAGCAAGATTTGGATAGCTTCAGGTGAGGTTAGTTGGCTCAGTGGTCAGACTATTCCCCCTGTAAGGAAAAGATCGCAGGTTCACATCCCGCCTGAACTAATTCAAAAATTTTCCTATCTTCAGGAAAAGTATAATTTTTTTATTGGGGCAACTAATGAGCTTTTGTTTAGAAAGAAGTCCGTTATAATGGAAAGTTCTTTTGGAGTAAGAAAAATGAAATTTAATATTAAGCTAATTCAGTAACAATTATTCTACAAATGAACCTACCGGTCCAATCGAGCTATTTTTCACAAACGTATACCCGGGCAAACCTTATATGTGAGTCACTAGCTTAATTACACAATAATACTACTTGTTGCGTTGGTTGTAATGTAATATTATTTAACTAAATATGTTGCTAATATTATGTTGTGATACGCAGATTCTATTTTCATTACTTTGCTTGACATTGAACTTGATGATGTTTGTTTAGGCAGGCCAATTAGCGAATATCCGTCCAACATGACCTTATCGGTCACTCATAAAACTATATTTAAGGATAGCATTGAAAGATGTTGCGTAAACTTCAAACCGTTAATTATTTATTAATATTTAATGTGTTTTAAAAAATTGATATATAGTCACGATATAATAGTTTAGCTTGTTTCTCTAAAGTTTATTTTCTTGTATATTTTGAATTTGAATACATAAACTAAATAAATAAACTTCAAAGACGTTGGACTTGTAAAATCTATTTTAAATTTCGTGTCTTGTAAAATCTTTTTAAACTCCATCCTGTCACGGCACGGATAAGTATGATATATAGTACATACTTGCAAACCTAAGCTTAACATACATTTTTGTTTTATAAAAAGATATATTTGATTTTTTTTTTGATTAGAGACGGACAGATTAAATATATTATTTTACTTACTATTTTTGGAAACCAGCTGACATCTTAATAAAACATATAATGAAAACTCACATGTACTTTTTCCGCATTATTAAAAATACTGTGGAAAAAATACAAATGTGTTTTTAATATTTGTAATATCAAATTACATCACGTGACCTCTATCAACAGTATAGTCACTTAGTACATTTTTTACAGTTATATCGCTTTCCCATTGAAGTAGGTAGAGTAGGCTTCTTGCTTACGATCCTGGCGCATACCTTTCACTCCTTCTACTTTCATAAAAAGAAATCAGTTGCCCAACAAAACAAAGAAGTAATCGCTACGTCTAAACCTAGACTTAGCACACCTACTTAGGCCTAATGTATTCATGTATACTTGTTTGTTAAAGACAAGAGGCTCATGACAACGGCGGTCTTAGTGCCTACATTAGCATCTTAAGACCTGACTTAATAAGGTGGATGGTGCAATGAATTACGTCGTACTCTCGTCACTATTGACACATTTTCACAGAGAGAATTGAAGGATCTGGCACATATTCATATATAATAATGGATGATAGTGATCTTGCAGTCCGAAAACAACAGATTAATTAACAACACACATAATTAAAAAAATATATGCAAAATTATAAAATTAGGTTTAAACAAATTAAAAAAAAGACTTCATTTTATTGTACCCTGGTTAATGTAGACGGGTCACAGGAATCTATTTCTGCAAGTGGCAATTTGTAGAATAGAGTAGAATTGATATAATATACTAATATAATATTCCACGACATTCTACACAGCGCTATCTAGACCCATGGAAAGCATAGCTTAACTAGCTTGTGTTATGGGATCTAGAATGCGGATAAACATACTTAGATACTTTTTTTTTGTTGTAAATACATACATATTATACATAGAAACACACAGACCAATGCAAATATGTTCATGCATATTTATTACAATGTAATGTTACAAAAACGTATAAAGAAATCAATAAACAATGATACAAATGTCAAAATCTTATAAGATGTATATGATGTCTTATTTACCTTAAATAACAATAACTTACCACTAACATGTGCCATTACATTCTGTGAAGCAAGTCTTCAGTTAACATATCACCATTAGCGCAGTAGGGTGATCATAGGTGAAGGACTATGCACTAACGACTGCGCGGTTTTGCAAGCTTAACCTCTTCGTATCTCGTTTGAACCTTTAACCTAAAATACAATGTTGTTGAAACGATATTGTTCTTTGAATAAGTTCGTCTCTGTTGAATTTAATATTTGATTTATTGTGTACGATGTGATCGCTAGCTGTTATACGCGGTCGGGAACGAGTTGGGGACTCTGTAGTCCCCACACACCCGAGAAGAGGGCCAGATCGTCAGAGATGGCCCTGGGTCGGCCGGGGTGCGAGGGATATGCCTGTCAATCTCACCTTCGGCAACCAAAGCGACCCGCAGGCGGCGTGCGTTTTAGTCGGTTCGAGTCCGACATAACCTCTCCCTCCGGCTCCGGTGGGGAGGTATCAGTGGGGATTTTGCGCACGTAAAAAAAAAAAAAAAGAAAGCTGTTATACGCGGCTTTCGATGTATTGATTCCGTTCCCGCGTCACGAATATTTACAATATTAAATTAATACAAAAAGGTAAAGCCATCCGCAAAGCAAAGCAAACCGCGGTAGCCTAGTGGTATGGGTAATGGACTGCTGAGACGAGGTCTCGGGTTGGATCCCAAGTTTTACCATGGCACTTTTCGTTGCTTTTCGAAGTTGTGTGTGTATTTATCGCAGGTTTATAAGTGCCTGGTTAATGCCAATAGGCTCGCCACCTATTCCATTGGGACCTAAACATAAACTAGCGAAATGTGGGTGCTAGCACGTCTGCCTACCTCTTCGGGGATATAGGCGTGAGTTTATGTTATGTTATGTAGGTGAAGCCGAAATTTCGACCTTAGCAACAAACTTAGCAATGTTATATCAAAGCAAAAAAATGCAGCGTAATGTTTGATCAACAAATTGAAATCATAGATTCGATAAGATTTATTCATTTTAGATATTATGAGCTCTATATAATTCCTGGAACGACTTTTGAATATTTTATACGCTTTTTAAAAAAAAACCTAAATATTCAACTTTCTTCATACAAAATACACTTAATAGAGTTTGAAAACCACTAAGTACAGTCAGCAACAGATTATTCTTGACGAACAAAGTACTCAAAATGATCTTAGTGCCTTGGTTTTTCCACCTTCCTGCTGTGATTAAGATCATTTTGAGACTCTGTGGTCAGTATTGCTCTGACGCTGACTGTACGTACTTACTTCCTGAGAAAGTTTAATTTAAAATTCTTAACTCACAATATAATAAAACCGCGGTCGCTTTATGTCAGTTTAAAGCGATTTAAGTACTAACGTTACGATATTAGCATGCAAACAGCTTGTTTGACCATATTAAGCGTTTAGGCTAAACAAAGGCAGATGTTACGTGGACAGCTATAAAATTTCACCTTACAACTGGTGGGCAGCATCGTGATAAGAAACTCATATGACATAAGCTATAGATTCGAACACACATTTTGAATAGTTAAGTAGATACTAGTTGCTAGCCATTCTTCTGAGCGTTTAAATTAACTGCACTGCATGTCGCAAATTTCCGCATGTTCCAAATATTTGATATATCAGTAACAGTAAAAACTTGTAGCATCTAGATGTGTTCTATTGTGTAAGGCATTTCCTTATAGCCAACATAAGAAGGTCTTGCTGAACCGACGAACGGTTTGCGATCGTCGAAACGATTCTGTTCACGGACTTTGTATGTTTGATGACTTAAGCAGTAGGCACTTTAACACTAAACCCCGGTGAGATGTGTGATAAGTAAATCAGTAAAATTATGCCCAACTGTGTACCTCCGCCGCGTGGTTTCCGGCAGAGCCCCCCATCTCTTGACATGCGGTGCCGTACAAGGCGACTAAGGGATAGGGCTGTTTAACATCAGAGAGATTTATACAGCCCAGAATCAGCTTCAGATGCATAGCTTGAGTTAACAATAGTGGCCGGAAAACGGCAATAGACACACCCCCTATTATGTGGGACAGAAGTCAATGATTGGTGAAATGTGGGTGTTAATTCCCTAACCCTCCGGGGATAAAGGTATGATTACAAGTATGTATCTATGTAAAATTAAAAAAAAAATTGCATTTTGCTTAAACGTAATTAAGTTAGTGAATTAATTCGGTACTCGTACCACAAAATAATACTTCCATTATACCTTTGAGGCAACGTTGTATTCGGAAATACAACATTCATAGCGACTCTAACCACAGATATTTACACAATACTTTTAACATTTGCCACGGAGAATAAACTCTAACACTTGCCGAACGAAACATTTCCTAGATTAACTTGAATCTGAGTGCAATGTTATCGTACCTAACTCAGCCTGTGACCTCTAAGAAGTGGCACTTATATCTCTGGCAAGTCACATTTCATTACATCCTATTGCTTGTCATTAAACAAATTAAGTCAGCGTGAGTAGATACAAAACAATAATGGTAGTGAGTGGAGGGCATCAGTGTGTTTAGCAAGGCGTCAGACGAGCTCGGTGCACGAAGTAGCAGGATCGTGACCGAAACTGACGGACGACCGGCCTCGGGCTGTTGCAACATCTCTAAGAAACATTGTGGCTGAGACTCGCACTAAATTCGCGATTGGGACACAGATTCGCAAAGAATACCATTCAACTGTTGTACAGAACGTATTGTTTAACGTTTGTTCACGAACACCTTCGGCGCTGTGAGGTCCCCATTCATCCTATTATTCTGTATAATAATGGCATTACACACGAGACTTTTGCCGTTAAGTGTGTTGCCTAACTGAGGTCAGGTGTCTGATATTTATCTAATATCACTTTGAGCGTTTATTTAGCGATAATGATATGCCATTAGTTTAAAATACATATGCATCAACATTTTCAAAGAAATAGTTAATAAATTGACTTTTTTGGCTAGTTCGTGAAACTGCAATGTGATTTTATAGTTAATTACGAATATGTTATTGAATTTAACATTAACAGCATATAAGCACATATACATACACAAATATAATCACGCCTTTATCTCCGGAGGGTTAGGCAGAGGTGAAATAACACCCACATTTCACCAATCATTGAATTCGGGCCCACATAATAGGGGATGAGCATATTGCCGTAATCCAGGCACTATGGTTGACTCAAGCCATGCACCTAAGGCTGAGTCTGGGCTGTATATATCTGTCTGATATTGAACAGCCCTATCCCTAAGTCGCCTTGTAAAACACCGCATGGGAAGAGATGGAGTGGTCCATGACTTTTGAACAAATGAATAAATAAATGCAATTAATGATGCAATTTTAATAAAAATAGCTTCATTTACAAGCGGTACGAGCATATCAGAAAGGTTTTAAATAGCACTCATTAAAATGTATTGAGTTAAAATACTTATAGGCTATAATCTACCATAATTGGTTGAGGAAGTTAATTATTGGGGACCCTGGGGACGATCGATCTTTACCTTATCGCGCTCGTGATGACATGCCTTATGCTTTATTGATGAGGTGAGATCGCAATTACAGCTTACGGTCATACATAGTATCAGCGAGTACAACCATGTCAAGGTTATTTCACACGAGGTGTTTGTAGTACTCTGTATACCCACGGTATGTGTGCTCTTTGCCCAACATTTGATATTTCCGGGTAAACAACACGACTGATGCTCAATATGGATCACACTGCTATTATATCATTGATACTTGTACAAAGTGATTAGCGACGAACCATAAACGATTAAGTGGGCAATCAATATTGTTTGCAAACATGAATTAGTTATATAGTAAGTTCCTGATCGTGGCTTTCGTAAAAACGAGTATGCGTGGAGAGGCGTGTTGATTTATAGGTTATTAGGTCATATTTTTTGTGCTTACACATACGTGATTCTGCCTGGGGGCGTTCTCATCGAGACGTGTTCAGACATATGTAGCTGGCGACATACTTGCTATTATGTAACCACAAAAACACAACAAGGCCGCGGTAGCCTAGTGGTATGTGTAATGGACTGCTGAGACGAGGTCTCGGGTTCGATCCCAGGTTTTACCATGGCACACACCAATGACTTTTCAATGCTTTTCGAAGTTATGTGTGTATTTATCGCAGGTTTATAAGTGCCCGGTTAATTGCAATATTCTCTCCACCTATTACATTGGGACCTAAACATAAACTAGCATAAACTAGCTAGCACCTCTGGCTACCCCCTTCGGGGATATAGGCGTGAGTTTATTTTATGTTATGTTAGAAACACAACACAGATTAACTAACGATACAAGTGTGACGGTCGATCATAAAGCATTTGTCCTGAAACTCGATTCTACTAAAACAACACCACTGTGATACCACAGACACTTTAAAAATGGCATTATATTTTAGAATTTATTTATATATGCTTAAAGTCTTAAATTAAACGAATAGAATTTCATTACACTTTTTCGTTCACTTTGCAAAAAGCCTTTTAATTTTGAACTTTTTGAAGAATATCAGAACCGAAAATACTAATATTCCCTCTAACCCCTCCAGCTAAACTAAATTGCTTGTGTTAGGAGTAGGCTATTTAACATCAGACAGATATTTATATATACAGCCCAGACTCAGCTTCAAATGCATGGTTTGAGTCGAAAATAGTGCGCGGAGGACGACAATACACTCACCCCCTATTACGTGGGATCGAATTTTATGATTGGTGAAATATGGGTGTTAATTCACCTATGCCTAACACTCCGGGGATAAAGACGTAATTAGGTATAAGTGTGTATTTAGGAGTGGGTTCACGACGACAGTGTAATGGCCAGGATTCAAACCCGGGAACGACTAAGCTACCGTATTGCTTTAAAATCTAAAATTAAAATTTAGATGTTTTCGTGGTATGACAATGGTTTTGCTTAGCAAAATCGAGCCCCTGCCCAGTTAATTTACAGTGGCAAATGACATCATACCGTGAACATTTGTTACAAGATCGTCGTAACACTTGTAAGCTCGTTTCGTATTGACTTGACACACTGGCCGATAGTAGCAAGGATACATACAGATATTGTTTACAGTAAGCTCAGGTTATTGAACGGTTAATATGTTGTTGCATTGGTAAAGGTAGGATTGCTTAAGTCGACACGTAACGCGGTCCAGTGCCCCGGTCAGTCACTGTCAGAGACCTGAATTGCAAGCTTACGGTTTGGGAGACATGATTATGTAAATATATTTTTAACTTTATTGCAAACAGATTGAATCGCGACATAACATACGTTGAACAGAAATGAAATAAATTTGTCATCGTGATGATCAGTATTAATCAATACCTCAAGTTATGTAGGTTCTTAAATATCGTTGAGAGTATACCTAAGAACATCAATAAGTGTCAGTGTAAATATTTGTATGCATGAATATGGTATTTGCATTGGTCTGAGTGTTTCTTTGAATAATATTTATCCGAATTCTAGATTCCATAACACAATCTAGTTTGAGAGGACACGACGGTATTTCCGTCCGACTGGGGAAGTAATACCAACATAATAACCTCGTATTGTGTTCCCGGCGGTAAGTAGGATAGCCAGAGCTCACTGGAGAGTTTTTGTGCTGTCAGTGGTAAGACCAAAAGCTTGTCCTGCTTTGTCTTTTACACTGACTGTACAGAAACTCTCAGTGCTTACAGAGTTGGCAGCGCGAGTGCGACTCCCTTGGTTTTGCACACGTCCTTAGGCTACGGTAACCAGTTTCCATTAGGTGGGGTGTGCTTATCTGCCACCAAAGTGGTATAAAAAAAATAGTTAAGCTATGCTTACCATGGGTCTAAATAGCGTTGTGTAGAATGTTGTAGAAGATTTATTAATTTATTATTTAATAATAAAAACTGTAATAATGTTAGTTTTGACGCCAGCTACTGTATAATTTATTATAATAAAAGTATTTTAAGACTTATAAATATGCTACATTATTAACATTTAGATTTAAAACATAATTATTTCTTAAAATCAACATTTGAATGTGTGAAGGTCTAATCAAGATTAATTTGTCAGAAATTTTAGTAATATTTTTATGCTACTTTATTGCATATAAGCGCTTGACCTACCGACGCTCAATGCCTACTTACAAATACCTGAAAAGATCAAGCAAGTAAAGTACTAATAAGGACATAATAGAGCCGGGCACACGGGGTAGTAAGACCCTTGAAATAAAATCGACTAAAGATAGACTATTTAAGTGTTATTTGGCTGCAATTGTATGTATGATGGAAGTAGTTTTAACTTCAAATGGGTAATTCTGTTATATCAATTACATACCAATATCCCGAAGGTCATAATATCGAATTTGATAATACCGATGTACGAACGACCGAAATCCAAAATCCCGAATGTTCGTTTGACCAAATGGTCATAATATCGAAAGTAGAAAATACCGAAATTCATAATCCCGAAAATTCGATTTCTGTGTGATTTTATTGGGTGGTTATAAAAAAATAACCAAGAAGGCTAATGCGGTAGCCCCACTCCTGCCTTTGCCTTCTACCCTATTCTAACCAAGTCTGATTGCGCGGGGTGAAATGTTACTCAAATATTCTCGGATGCACGTTAGTACGACGTGACATGACGGATGAACTAATGTAAGAGAAACGAAGAAGTCATTTTATCCCCGTTGTAAAAAGTAAAATAATTAATAAATAAACTATAAACTACAAACTACTATAAATAATTAAACCAGACCCACATCAACAACGTATCAAATACAAATTTTCGGGTTTTGAACTTTGGGATTTTGCAATTCGGGATTTTGAATAACCGTTACATCACATGTCCACTATACATTTTATAACTACTCTCGTAAAAATCTGTCCTTTAAAAGAATGTGTTGGCCTCTCAAGTGCAACAAGCCAGTCATTACTAATATTTGCGCACTCCCGACCTGTCACACATTATAATGACTGCCAACAACAAGATGACAACTCAAAGTTACCATTATCAGAACTTTGCGAATGCGCTAATTCTCGTAAATGTCGGTGAGTTGATATAGATATTATTTATGCAATACCGCCTGTCAATCGTATTGTCGATAATTATAATAAATTGTTTATTGATTTAGATCACTTGGTCGTATTATAAGTTTAGAAATTCTTTGTTAAATAATAACTCACTAAAATGTTATTTAGACCAATGGCGACTTACGAACGAGATAATAAAGAATATTGCTTTTTGGATAACCATAATATTACTCTAATAACATGTGAATAACGCCGTAGGTTACATAATTACAACTCTGTTATATTATCAGATTAAGGACATTGTGTAACTGTTTGTTATCCCAAAATGATAATTAACTAAAAATCTATGCACATTTGAGGAGGTAGGACACGGCGGTATTTCCGCCCAATTCACTATTTCGCTATTCTATTATATATTTTATATATTATATATTTCGCTATTCACTATTCGACTGGGGAAGTACCTCCGCCCTATAGAATACCGCGATTATAATAACTTCGTGTTGTGTTCCCGGCGGTGAGTAGGGTAGCCAGAGCTCACTGGAGAGTTTTTGTGCTGTCAGTGGGATGACCAAAGGCTTGTCCTCTACACTGACGGCACAAATTCAAATTTACAGGGTCGATAGCACGGATGTGACTCCACTGGTGTTACACACGTTCATAGGTCATGGTAACCACTTTCCATCAGGCGGGCCGTGTGCTTGTCTGCCATCTAAGTTGTATAAAAAAAAAACATACAAGTAATACTTCGGCACAATGATTACTTACGCGGTATTTGGTTATGCAGTTACACATGGTTTTCGTCACAATCAAATGATTTATCTGTTGTAATTACCTGTGAATAGACTATTGTTCGAAGTCTCCATACATTCCATAGGTTCTTTTGGTCTTTACGAAACTTTATAAGGGAACCGGTATGTCGTGTTGTAGGTACATCTTGTTATTTTTTATCGTTATTGCTCAACAACAACTACACAAGTGGTGGTTTATAACTATATGTTTACTTGTACAGACATACGTACCTGTATACAACCATTGTGTGAACATAATTTATGTAATGGATACTAAAACGATGAGTAATTTATTGATTAATGATGAAACAAAATGTAGGTAGGTACATACTTTAAATTCCTGTGATAGTGTATATATAAGTAGGATAGATATTATTGTCTCATTAAGATCTAGTTTATAGAGGGATGTACCTACATATAGAAATTAAAAAAAAACTGGTCAATGACCAATGACTTTTTTGATTTGACGCTTCTATGTTGTAAAAGTGTTTAGCTCACTGGAGAGTTTATGCTGTCAGTGGGAAGATTAAAGGCTTACCTTGCTTTGTTTTCTATACTGACGACACAGAAACTCTGTGCTTACAGGGTCGGCAGCGCGAGTGTGACTCCTCTGGTGTTACACACGTCCATAGGCCACGGTAACCACTTTCCATGACTAGTCATATCGTTTATAGCAAGTTATTTGATAAGTATACAGCATAGTCTACATTGTCTAATATGTTATGTTATTTGTCTTCAGATGCAGTGGATACTGGTGGCATGCGTCGCGGCGCTTGCGACGCTCACAATGGCTCAAAAGCCAGGTCGCTTCCTATCACTTCCGAACCCACAGAAATGCGCAAACAGTAAGTGAACTTGCTTTAATAGTAATAGATTACATCGATAAGTTCATAGAGAGGACCTAGGCAGCGAGATATTTGCCGGATTTGCAGTTATTCCTAACATTTGCTTAAAATCAAGAACTAAAATAACACATTTTACCGAATATACCTACTTATGGCCGGTTTTTGAGAAATTGAAGTTGAGTAGGTACATGTACTTAACGAGACTCAATTTCAATTCTGAACTAAGAAACATTTATTTAATGTGCTTTTTGTTTTGTTAATTTTTCATAACAGAGCAAACATATTTACAAATTATTTTAAAAAATAGTAAACACGTTTATTTCATACAATGATGAATATTTAATCAAACGTGTAAATCTAGATCTTGTAAAGTGATTTGCTCAAGGTTGATTTTTAGTATAACATGCTCGATTGTTTATAATCGAGTATTACTAGACTTGAACCTTACTAGACTCGAGTCTCACTTGACTCTAGTCTTACTAGAGTCAATTGAGTAGAACTATTCGACGTCTAAAATCTACTTCATATTTTTGGTGACCAATCTATGATACGATATTTTTGAGATGAACGATTGTTATTTAACACAAAACACGAGAAGCTGACTAAAACTTTTTCGTTACTTGGTTTCTTTAACACGTAACATCACTATTCGCTTACGTAACTCGTAAAGACATTTTTATTTCCCACCGAGATCTTTGGGCTACAACCCAATCTCACCCGTAACCCGATGTAGCATCTGACTAACGGATGAGGCTTTGACGCAGACTTCCCTGTCGGCCTGTGCGGTCAGAATCAGTTGCTCCGTAAAATCTAAGATAAGGAGGAAACAGTGTTTGAAAGCTAAGCGAAACCTGGACTTCAACCAAAGTGCAAGCTTTGGTTACAACCGGGAATATGATAATAATTTTAATTGCTCAATCGAAGTAAAAAAATTTAGTTATTAGTACTGAAAATTAAAGCTGAAATTATTATACGCTAAAGTTTATTAATATTTTACACAAACAAGTGAACATTTTAATGAAATTTAAAGAAATTAGTGGTTTCCCCGTCGTCGCTCCAAGACGAATGTATAGGAGAATTCATAATATCTAAGGCAGGTTCGTGTAACTCAATTGGTTAGACCATATCCCCTGAAAGGGACGTGGGATCAAGTCCCGTTTTGGATGTAAATCTATCTAAATCTTTCCTTATTTATCTTTTCCCGATGTAAATTTATTCAAGTCAACATTAGCGCGTAAAACAATTACCGAGCAATGAAACTGTAGTTAGTTATGTCTAATGTATGTATCTCAAACTACATGAGAAGTAGGTTCATTAGTATCAATGTTCACAGCAATTCCATGCATTTTTAAATTATATATCGTATTCTGTAACATACGAGTAGCTGGATCGAATCGTACTTTGCATTGTGCGTTGCGTAAACGTTACATAAGGTAATATTTTTCATCAGACGCGATCAGTCAGAATAAACTTAATAATTCTTATTTACAGGGTATTAATTTAAATGCGTGTTTAATTTAAAAGTTATGGTTTTAAAAGCAATATGTTAAATCTTTTGTTGTGTTCCCCGCGGTGAGTAGGGTAACCATAGCTCACTGGAGAGTTTTTGTGCTGTCAGTAGGAAGACCAAAAGCTTATCCTGCTTTGTCTTTTACACTAACGGTAAAGAAACTCTCTGTGCTCAGGGTTGGCAGCGCGAGTGTGACTCCCTTGGTGTTGCACACGTCCATAGGCCACTATCTATCAGGTGGGCCGTGTGCTTGTCTGCCACCTAAGTGGTTTAAAAAAAATTAGCTCAAAGTCACCGACAAATTTTTACATATCTTCACATGGACATTAAAATTTACCAAAAAACATACAAGTGTAAAATACCTGATTATAGATACTTACAGTTTAAAAAGTAGAGTTCTTTAATATAGATCCAGAAATGAATTCCCTCATTCGAAATTTGATTTCAAAAATTACTAAATAATGTTTCTGTTTAACACTTAAATTATTTCATTTAGGGGTTCATACTTTTTTTTACGTACGAAATATACCCCCGCGGATACCCCCTCGAAGTTATGTCGAACTTGAACCGACTAAAATACACGGCGTCTGTGGATCTCTGTTAGCTGTCGGAGGTGAGGTTGGCAGGCACATCCCTCACACTCGGGCCGACCCAAGGCCATCTCTTTCGGGAACGGGACACGGGAGGGGTTCATACTCACAGTCAGGTTCGAGGTCTCTACATCAGATACTTATCTACATCAGAGAAAGGTTAAATAATTCCCTTTATATTGTTACATGTAGGTATAATAATACATTTACCACTTATTCTTTTACACATAGAAATTGGAGCAACCTCTCAAAAACCTACTTCATTTTTTGCAGATCGTTCTGACACATAAAATTATTGCAAGTTCAAATAAGAATAATTGTCAACTATACAATTAATGAATTTTGCTCGGTGCTTTCGATGATCCTTAATAAATTATGAGAAGACAATTTGCAAAAATACAAAAAAAGCTACATCATTAGCGCGCGATACAATATTTAATTGCAATGCCTATCATCTCAAGAGGAGTTTTTTAGCTAGACTAGCACATAAAGTAGACTCATCATTATCAGCTTGTTCGAAAAAGTGTTGTGTATATATTGTTTATACATTGAAACTTGTCAAAAAATAAATAAAGTACCCATATCATTATGTGAACCATGATATAAATAGATATTCTGATGGAAACCCACCTATCTAGACCCAAACTAACTAAAGTATAACAAGTTTTATGAATTTAAAAATACATTCACTAATTATATTTTTGAACTTGTTCATAAATAACTTTGGTATTGTAGTGTACAGTAATTTATACCGCGGTAGCCTAGTGGAATGGGTAATGGACTGTTGAGACGAAGTCTTGGGTTCGATCCCAAGTTTTACCTAAGATATGTGTGTATTTATAGCAGGTTTTTGAGATCCCCGTTAATGGCAATAGGCTCGCCACCTATTGCATTGGGACCTAAACATAAACTGGTGAAATATGGGTGCTAGCACCTCTGCCTACCCTTTTGGGGATATAGGCGTGAGTTTATGTTATGTTATGTAAATAATTTAAAAAATATAAAAGGCAATAAACATGAAATATAGAAATGGTGCAAAATTGAAATTTGCCACTGATATGTAAAGAATAAAGAGAAACGCCTTTACTCTTGAATATTAAAGCATTTAGTATGCAAACTATTCAAGTGAATTAAGATATAGAAAAAAAAATCGATTCGGTATCGGCAAGGGTAAGATCGCAGGTTTGAGTCCGTCTGAATCGATTCTATTTTTTTCTATATCTTAGCTTAGCTAGCTTAGCTTCGCCTTTACCCCTTAACAAAAGAAATCTAACATTAAAATTAACGTGTGTGTAATAATAATAAAATAACGAATTAAAAGTAACTCAATCAGTTGCCATACTTCTTGCTCAACATGAATCTTAATAGATCTATAAATCTCAGCGGACCGTTGTAATTCACTTTAATTGATCTCATAAAAATGATGACCAGGAACTGAGAACAGCCTTGAACTTATGTCATTTCTGGTCTTACTCGTCAGAACTGGTTAGTGAATACATTACTGTACGACACATTTGTATCAATGATTAGATTTACATAATCCTATGAGTTTGATAATAATATGTAATATTAGAAAATAGACTCATGAGCAGACATTTGAGGTTCCGGTACCCCGTACAAACTTATTGAAGCATGCCGCTCATGTGCGAGCCCTGAATATTTTAAATAGTATAGAGTGGATATCTTTTGTTGTTCTTTGGCGGTATTTGAGCGGGTGACCCTCCCATGTTTAGAGTTGCGAAACTACATACATATAATCACGTCTGTTTCCCATAGGGTAGGCAGGGATCACGGATTTCCATTTGCTACGATCCTGACATACTACTCTCGCTTCATTCACTCTCATTACATTCTTCATTCATGCTCGTCGGTTTAGGGTACTCCTGACCTGCCCCTTTTCTAAAACTTCCCCGATTTGGTCCAGGTATGTGCGCCTAGGTCTTCCCCTTCCGACGGTATCATCCACATTAGCCTCATACACCTGTTTCGTTAGTTGGGAAACTATTAGTGTTATTTTAACTTAATAAATATTACAGGTAATTTAAGAAATAATTATGTACTACATTGTTACCTAGGACAAAATCTGTTAAAACAATGTATGATTATATTAAATAAATAAATAAATTTTAAGTTGTAACCCCTGAAAAATTATCCAAACAAGTTGAGTCGGTAGAACATCTGGACATTTTTGTACAACATGTAGAATGTTAGCAATATTAGTGTGATGTTTCACTCGCTTTGTTATCTGCATTTAGTCTCAAAATAAACGGGATATTTACCATGTTTTATTGTTTTGAGTTTCCGATATTTCGGCGCTGTTGCAAGCACCATGATTACGGAGGAACTGGAGTAGTGGCGGTGAACAGAGATAAAGATTTTTCTAAGAGTAATTATAACGGTCTCCCCCTCTTTCGAGTTCTTTTACTACGCGTATCTGCACTACGTACTGCATTAGTTTAAATACCTATATTGCATTTAGTCTGTTTGTACTTCATGCCTTCCTTCTTCCTACAGTCCCGGGTATTTTAAGTGCGGTCTGAAAAACCATCTGATGAAACCAAGGTGAGGACTACCATCGTAACATTTTTGGTGTTTCTAATGGTAACTCATTGTCCTGAAACTTTGCCTTTAGCTTACCATCAGGCGACATGAAGTCAGATTGACATGTCCTTTATAAAAAATGCACCTGATTATAAGAAAATAATGTTAATCAAATTGAAAAAACACTTCGGATAGATATTCGTTTCATGAGTAACCGAAACTAATAACGTTTGTTTTCTTCGTAGATTTTGAAAATATTAGTAATAGATTACAGGATTGAAACTGGTTTAATATTCTACAATGGACGCGAACCTTAACGCTAATTTTATTTAAATTTATTTTAGCTAGATCCTATTCATAATACGTCCATTTAAATTGTAATCAAATACAATTATTTCACAATAAACCGGTAACATGAATATAATATAGCTTTCTATGCTAAATAATTATAAGTATTATCGATATCTAGAACAACTTTTCATTGCCACTCCTTCTGCAGACACGAAAATTATTATATCATACATACAATTACATTGCCTTTTGGGCACGGTACCAGTAGAGATCGATGGGGAGGAATTTTTCGATGCCTAAAGTTGCAGTCTCCCTCTTTTTCTTCATTTCATTTTTGTATATTTTGTATATTTAGCAGTTAATAAAGTTAGTTTTGTATAAATTTTATAAGCAATTGCATTATCTATTTTTACTAATTGAATTATATTTAATAAAATATTACAAAGCGGTTTATCAAAATAGATCTACTCGTAATACAGACAATCACAGTTCAAATTTAATTTAATTTAATTTAATTTAAAAGAATGGCAACAGAAATTCCTTCTTAATCCTCCAGTTATGCTAAATTTAGGAGTGAGTTGAACCCTCTCAATACCGACGATCATAATGATTCGAACTCCGAAGCTTTCGATCGTAAGTCCTACAACATTTAAAAAATTACCTATTACCTATTTTTGACGTTATATATTAACACGTAACAAATTTACAGATACACCTAAGTTTTAAACCCTTTGTAACGGAATAAACAAAACGTGATACCTATAATTAGCCTCATAGAATTGCAGAGTTACTTTACAATGCTGTGCCTAACCTTGTCCTTTAAGGATTACAAAAATACTTCAACATCAACCAATCTTTTGCAAAGTAAGTGATCAGCAACGTTTGTAAATC
This sequence comes from Eilema griseolum, assembly GCA_963662185.1. Classification (NCBI taxonomy): domain Eukaryota; kingdom Metazoa; phylum Arthropoda; class Insecta; order Lepidoptera; family Erebidae; genus Eilema; species Eilema griseolum. The sequence continues at coordinate 10,634,244 of OY759233.1, read as the reverse complement.
ACGAGAGTAATATACATACGCGAATTATAAACAGACATTCAGGTGTTAGATTCTGTACATTTGAGCACAATACGTACGAAAGTAAAAGCTTCAAGTCATTGACCTGCCAAGGTCGCGACCGATGTAGGGCGCGACCCACTCCACCTCGCCGTCTCCCTCACTCCCCCTATAACGTCCGGCCTAATTCAAATACGGGCGGGTAAATGGGAAAAGCACTTTACCATTTTCTCGCAAAGAAGTTTTTTCGTTCAAAGTTAGGTTTATAATGATTTCATTGTTATTTTAGCAGCTTTTATTGTCCGTTTGTTGCATGCAGTGTTTAAGTTTCAATTCTTTTAGGCACTAAACATTAATAAAGTAACGAAATAATTTGCTCATGCTCATTGCATTAATCCCCGTTGCATCGTGGTCCTCACCTCGGAGTCCGGGGTCTGCTTAAATATTTTGCTGAATAGTTTAAAGTTTAAAGGCTACAAATGTGAAGTAGCATTCTAATTAATCAGACTGTCAGACGGCAGTTACTACCACAAGATCTAAAGAAGCTAAATTAAAAGTAGGACACGGCGGTATTTCCGCCCGATTGAGCAGTCCGACTGGGGCAGTACCTCCGCCCTACAGAATACCGCGGCTATAATAACTTCGTGTTGTGTTCGCAGCGGTGAGTAGGGTAGCCAGAGCTCACTGGAGAATTTGTGCTGTCAGTGGGAAGATTAAAGGCTTGTCCTGCTTTGTCTTCTACACTGACGGCACAGAAACTCTATATTTACAGGGTTGGCAGCGCGACTGTGACTCCTCTGGTGTTAAAAACGCCCATAGGCCACGGTAACCACTTTCCATCAGGTGGGCCGTGTGCTTGTCTACCACCTAAGTGATTTAAAAAAAATAGTAGAAGCTCCAAAGTATTGTTTGTTTTGCAGCCAAAATTAAAACTCTGATCTAGACCATGTACTGTGGTTGTTGTATAGTTTAAGCTCTGTGATGATGACAAATATCTATGCATATCTCTACCACGATACAATTTTTTTGAACTCATAGTATTTTTTCTTCTTTTATGGACTAGATCTTCTTCTAAAATGTAATGTGGGTTCCAAGACTTCCAGGACTAATTTGACTGTCCCTTTAGGCTCATCGGAGGAGGGTTTTACTTGGTGTTTCATAAGCTAGTAACTGCTAATGATCTTGGTGTATAATAGGGATCATAACATTGAAGTATCAAATCGATTATGATATAGAAAAAAACTGATTGGTTCAGGTGGGATTCGAACCCGCGATATTTCCCTTACAGGGGGAACGCTCTGACCACTAAGCCACAGAACCTTCGCCTGAAACAATCCAAATTCTTCTATACATATATCCGCCTTACGTCGACAGAGGGAGCCATCTGCCGATATTCATGCAGTATCAGTTCCAAATCTGATTATTTTATGTATAGTATGTATGAACTTATACTTTTTCTAAGTATGTTATTTGCATTCTAGAACTCATATTACAGTCTGTTAAGTTAATCTATGCTTACTATGCTATGAGACTAGATTACACTATATTGAATATATCGGCAGACATAACTATATTTTTTATTGCTTCATATATTTCAGAAGAGTTTAACTCAACTGTTACGAATTTACGGTTTAATCTTGTTCAAAGTAATAAAAACTGCTATTAATGCCAGCTCTAATTAATTAAGGCGATTCAAATTGTTTCTTTAGAAAAAAAAGTGGCCTGATGGGTGTGTCTTAGATGATTTGCATACTTATGTAATATGTTTAACATTGTTAAACACGTTACGGAACTGTGGGTTACTTGGTCAAAACGAATAATCAGACTTAGTTATATTAAAGTACTAGCTGTTGCCCGTGGCTTCATCTGTATGGAATTTTATACCCGTTTCAGCAACTCACAAGAACATATTTCATGGATAAAAGTAACCGTATCAGCGTGATTGATAACAAACATATTTACAAACTTTCACATTTTAATTCAATAAATAGATTAATTCAATAAACGGAACCAAAATACTCATCTATACTAATATTATAAAACTGAAGAGTTTGTTGCCGTGTGGTTCCTGGCAGAGTAGAATTAGGAATTAGTTTAACATCAGACAGATATATACAGCCCAGACTCAGCGTCAGATGCATGGCTCCAGTTAATAGTGCCGGGAGAAGTATATTGCATACTCACCCCCTATTACGTCGTGAAATGTGGGTGTTAATTCACCTCTACCTAACCCTCCGGGGATAAAGGCGTGATGATATGTATATATGTATAAAAAGTTTGTTTGTTTGTTTGAACACGTCAATCTCAGGAACTACTGGTTCGATTGAAATATTCTTTTTGTGTCGAATATTCCGTTTATCGACAAAGGTTTTAGGCTACATATCATCCCGTTTTTACTTAAGGGAGCGGAGCAGTGATCATAAATGTCCACAAATCCAGCAGATTTCCATACATTATTTAGAAGATTACAAAATTACGGTCTCAAAGGGGTGATATGGGGTTATAAACTATGCCACGGACGATGCCGGTGCTGGTCCGCTAGTTTTATATATCTATGGGATTTCTTACTATTATTGCCACAATCGCAATAATAGAGTAAAAATAAAAAACGAAACCGCGGTAGCCTAGTAGCATGGGTAATGGACTGCGGAGACGAAGTCTCGGGTTCGATCCCAAGTTTTACCATGGTACATGGACTTTTCGATGTTATGTGTGTATTTATCGCAGGTTAATAAGTGCCCGGTTAATGGCAATAGGCTCGCCACCTATTACATTGGGATCTAAACTTAAACTGGCGAAATGTGGGTGGTAGCACCTCTGCCTACCCCTTCGGGGATATAGGCGTGAGTTATATTATGTTATAAAAGAGTTTTTACTCACAGTACCAACTAGTTAAGCTATGCCACAGATAATATAAATGCCACAGATGATACAATATAATTACAGATAATATAATATAATCTAATTTTATATGCATAGGTCTAGATAGCGCTGTGTAATATTTTGTAGATTATTTATTTAGTTCCTAGAGGAACTAAATAAATAATCTTTACTGTACACTGTACACACAATCTAGAGATTGTGTGTACAGTGTTGCTGACTATACTATTAATATTACTATAACAACTAACACTTACGTAAGATCTAATCTTTGTCTGTTCTTTAACGCCATAATCATATGACGACCCTCATATCTATGTTTTAAAATTATGTTTTATATAACTATATTGACGCTCTCACACCATAACAATAACTACTTTATTTTTAAAGCATATTGTATTAAATTGATGGTTGTAACTTTTTAAAATTATAATCTATGGAAGTATTTACTGTCAGTTAAACAATTGACGTAAGCTTACCACAAACAAACGTAAAGGGAAAACAGGAAATAGGAAGTTGTGTACTGAATGGAAATCGTAAATACGAAAAGAAAATGTATAAATAAGTTAATTTATATATGAGTGGGTTGCGTAGTATCTAGAATTTGTTTTAGTCATGTACGTAAAATAGAAAGCTGTTTATTTTTGACATTGTTTCATTTAGAAAAGTCTAGATCTTAGGAATCCTTTTTTAAATTTGCGCGCGCACATTGTAGACAAAATTATTAAAGATATTTCAGCTAAGCACAAAAAGTATGATTTCTTCTGAAACCGGGCTTTTGAATGATAGTTAATAACATATCTAATACATCCATACATATAATCACCTGCCGGAGTCAATCAAACCCGGAGGTTAGGCAGAGGTGAATAAACACCCATATTTCACCAATCATTGAATTCGATCCCACGTAATAGGGGGTGAGCCTATTGCCACCTTCCGGGCACTATTGTTGACTCAAGCCATGCATCTGAGGCTGAGTCTGGGCTGATGTTAAACAGCCCTATCCCTTAGTCATTCTTAACATTTCTTTTTATTAAACAGGAATGTCGTAGATCCCCATATTTTTAGCAAGAGTTAGCTTAAGTGCCTTAAGCTGTAGGACTATGGTTTATGTGTCCGGGTACGATTGTAACTGAGAATTATAATGTCTATTAATTCATCTTAGTCACCACGAAATAATAGACTAACATCTTCCAAGCTCTTTTATAACATCGTATGATATTATCCAAACTAATATTATAAATGCGAAAGTAACCCTGTCTGTATGTCTATGTTAAGCTTTCAAGTTTCACGCCTAAACCGCTGAACCGATTTTGATGAAATTTGGTATAGCGGTAGATTAGACCTTAAGAAAGGACATAGACTATAATATAATATTTTGTCGTGATAACTGACTTCCCTGCGGACTGAGCCGCGGGCAACAGCTAGTATGATTATAAAGAAATCAACGGATGATTCAATCAATGAATAACTGATTTAAAATAAATTTTATAAACTATGTTAAAATGTTTGAAGTTAAGATAAGGTAGACAAGCCGATTAAACATATAATAATAAGGCATTACTCTGTGAGTACAATGTAGTCGTAATTGAATATAACTTTTATTATCCATTGCTTAAAAACGACATAATATGTTTAGACTTGAACTCAACGAGGTTTTAGACAAGGTCATACTTCTTAAACATTTAACCAGCAGCATTGTATGGAGTTATCGAATAAATTATCATCATCGTCACGAGTATTTTGGAGCCCGGAGCACAGATTACTTAAATTGTTAGGACCCGAAGTTTGTTTTCCTACTTCGCGTATTCTCGTGGATTGTTTTATCTTGGCTTTTTGCGAGAGCGTCTTTTTTATATACCACTCAGCAGTCAAGCGCACGGCTCATCTGATGGAAAGTGGTTACCGTGGGCTATGGACGTGTGTAACACCAGAGAAGCCACACTCGCGCTGCCGACCCTGTAAGCACAGAGTTTCTGTGCCGTCAGTGTAGAGGACAAAGCAGGACAAGCCTTTAGTCATCCCACTGATAGCACAAATTCTCCAATAAGCTCTGGCTACCCTACTCACCGCTGGCAACACAACACGAAGTTATTATAACCGCGGTATTCTGTAGGGCGGAGGTACTTCCCCAGTCGGATTGCTCAATTGGGCGGATATACCGCCGTGTCCTACCTCCTAGACGTCTGCTGTCTAATCCTAAGAATCTGAACTAGAGCTCGTTGATCAGCAATAGGTACCGCATTGCATTTGAAGTCCTTAGATCTTGGTGAGGCCCAAGTCCTATACATCTACATATATCAACACACTACACACAATCTACCATTTCGCATATGCGTTATAGTAGACGATATTATGTAAACTTTAATATTATAATAGTTAATAATATACATAAAATAGTTAAGTTAAAAATATGAGTTTCCTATATTTCGACGCTGTTGCAAGCACCATGACCACGGAGGAACTGGAGTAGTGGCGATATCGATCTACCCTCCTTCGAGTTCTTTTACTACGCGTATCTGCACTACCACAGGTTTCATTCTCACTACAAACTCGAACCCGATCTCGATCACGTTCACGACTCACGATGCTTACTAAATCCACTCGCAATTATGTTTTGGCTTGTTCTCGGTTGTTTTTGCAAATATCCCATTTATTTTGATACTGATGTGAGTGACCATAATAGTATAAATACGTAATTTGTACCACATTACACGCATGAGCAAATCATCAAAAATAAACTTTCAAGATGTCAGTTTTTCCAAGGAAAAAATCTGGATTAAATATTGTACTGTCTCTAAGTAACCCTAGTCAGGTTACAAATCTTTCATTTTAGCAATAGCACCTTGACGAAGACGCGATGTTAGACATCTTACGCACTCAGCTTATAATGGTCGTTCACTTAGAATTAGTTATTGTATAAATAAATATCAGTTTCTGTGTAACCTCACGGCCGACTGGCGCATGACTGAATGTAATGATTTTTTTATAAATTAAATGGCATCTGCCTTTTAAATGATTTTTATATGAAGAATTTATGGGTGAACCAGCTGTTGTTATACGGTTCCACCAGTTTTGAGACGTTCACATTGCCACGACCCTACAGGTACCAAAAGTAGACTATAAATTTACCGACTGGGGAAGTACCTCCGCCCTACAGAATACCGCGGTTATAATAACTTCATGTTGTGTTCCCAGCGGTGATCCACCAGCCAGAGCTCACTGGAGAATTTGTGCTGTCAGTGGGATGACTAAAGGCTTGTCCTGCTTTGTCTTCTACACTGACGGCACAGAAACTCTGTGCTTACAGGGTCGGCAGCGCGATGGTGGTGGAATACTCGTTTTTACGTGAAAAGTAATCCTACATCCATCCTCTCAAACTTTCAAATGATTTTAGTTATTAGTTATTCAAATAATTCTTATTGATGGCAAATTAGAAAAGTAAATGAGATATACGAATTGTAAAGAAAAGTATAGAGTGAAATATGTTAAAGGTACGTACCAACTGCCCAGAAGAGAAGAGTCTTTAAACATGGTAGATCCTCAAATAATATTTTCCTGTCGATCTAAGGGCCTTTTATTAATTCTTAAATTCTGGATATATTTAATCTATCTGAGTATACAACGCCTACTATCAGTACTACTAAAGACTACATCTGTTTAAACATCATAACTTTTTTATCTTAATAATTACTTATTAAATTACTTGTTAAATTAATCAAATGGTCACACCATTTTACGCTTTATTAAATAACTAGAGATTAGTGATATGGAATATCACACATAATTTCGGAATTATTATTAGTATCGAGGGTAGCCAAGAAGCGAAGGGTGAGAAACGAGACAGTAAACCATAATAACACTTATGTCTTAAATCAAACAGTTGGATTTGGCTCGAAAAACAGGGAGCTTGATCCTGCTCCCTTTTTATTCAATACTGGTGCAGTGAAAAGCGTTGCAGCAATGCAGCTGGCAGATGCAAGCGCCAAGTCGTCTCCAACGAAAAATGTATCCACTGCCGCATGATTCCATTAGTTATGTAAATCGAAACTAAAGGGGAGTAAGTAATACGTAGATACTTATGAAAGAAGTTTTGAAGCAATTAAGTTTTAAACTAGAATTTAAAATAAAAGAAGCCTTAAGTAATGCGAGCTCATGGCTAGAAATGAATAATTTAAAAATGAACACCTCCAAAACAAACATCATGCAATTCCAAACATACAATGGTAACGCAGTAGACCTTAAAATTAACTACAACAATAATGTAATTAGTAACTGCAACGAATGTACATTCTTAGGTATTACGATGGACAAATTTTGTAACTGGAAGTCGCATATCAATAAGATTCTAACTAAAATTGACCGTTTTGTGTATGTACTCGGCAGACTTAGACAGATTGTAAATCTGCATGCAAATATTATATGGGGCAATTCCGTGGAAGCAGATAAGGTATTCATTGCCCAAAAGAGATGTGTCCGTGCAATGTGTGGAGCTGATGGCTTAACTAGCTGTAAGCCGCTTTTTAAACGTCATAAAATTCTCCCGCTGCCATGCCTATACATACTGGAAATGTGTATCTTTGTTAAAAAGCATTCACATCTCTTCACTAAATTGGGAGACATACCAAACAGCCGAACAAGGCATAGGAATAGACTCCAGATCCCAAGGGTAAACTTAGAGCTGTCCAAGAGGAATTCATTTTGTATGTGTATAACATTATATAATCATCTGCCAGAATGTTTAAAAGAACTTGAAGGAGCTCCATTCCGCAGGAAACTGTACGGAATCCTAAGCGAAAAGGGTTACTATGGGATAGATGAATATTTAAGAGACAAAATAACTATTGAAAATGAATAATTTCTAAATTTCATTTAATGTTTTCAAATTTTAATTGACATTGTTATTTATTTTAATTGAATCCTCATGACTGACTCTTTCGCTTTTGGCTTTTGACTTGATTTGTGTTTTAGTGACATTTATTTTATCATGACTGTATGGAGTTCTCAAAATATTATGTTAGCTACTTATTACTATTACTATCGACTATTCTATTTGTAACATATTAATCGATTGGCCGAAGCCCCTAAGGGTGTTATTACTAATTATTTATTATTTGCACATTAATTTTAATATTGTCAAGTAAGCATGTTATTTATGTATTTCAACGCCACATGGCAGAGTATGACGTTCCTTTATCTATGTCTCACAAAATCTAATGTAATAAAAAAATAAAGTTTGAAGTTTGAAGTTTGAAGTAAACCGACTTCCTAAAAGGACATCGTCAACAGTCAGTTCCAGATTTGATAGTTTTGAAGCAATTAAGTTTTTAACCGACTTTCTTTCTTTGATTTGTTTGTTTGTTGGTACTGGTGATGATGAGATGAGCCCAGCCGAACGTCTCCCTAAGATGTTTGTAAACAATTTCAACTATCCAGGAATGGTACATATAGCTCAGTTGTTCAAAGAGTTTTCCCTGGAACGGAACTGGTCGCGGAGTAAATCCGTTCTGGATATTCAGAGAAATACCAAATCCACACTGTTTGAACACGGCCTATTTCTGATACACGAGTTACTTAAATATTCACAAACCTGTTTAGTCATAAAATTTAATTGTTTACCTAAACTTAAGATTCCTGTTCGCAAAGTAACTTTGTTAGATTATTTCTTGTTTATTAAATACTATTTATATCATCTTCAAGGTGACCCACTAACCTAGTCGCAAGTTTTGCCTTTTATGGTAATAGTTCAACGTCTAGTTCTATCCTAAGGTATGCTTCTTAGATATTCAAAGTATTTTTTTTTTATTATAGAGAAGTTGTGTCTGCGACTTTGTTTAAGTGGACTTAGATTTATTTTTGTACATGGAACACAAATTTTCTGAAGGTTTATCGATAATTTCAGTAGTTCACGCGGGCGGAGTTGAGAATACCAGCCAGTAGTGTATAACCGTGACCGGTAATACTCTTTTATATCTTGATTATACTCTAATGGTCCCATTAGTTGGCAATTTGGCATTGACCGTCACGTTTGACTATTGCAATTGCCTTTTCTGTTACGACATAAAGTAACATGATGCGTGTGTTTTTGTATCGGTTCAGTACGAATCAGTTCTGTTGGGATCCAAGCGAAAGGATGATTGCAACAGGACATGCACTAATCACTACGTGCAAACGAGAACATGGTTTGAAGGACTGTATCTGTCTACGACGCAGTAAACTTTTGATATCGCATATTGATCACAATGATGAACGAAATCAGTAAAAACATCAGCTATCATTCCGTCATCTGTCTCTTCTCTTCACATCAATCTACTATCTTATAACTTACATCTCCGCTACATGCAATTGTTCACATTATCTGTCCGTAGACATTGTAGGTACAAAAATAATCTCTTATTGAATAATAACTTCACTAAAAACACATTAGTTGCGCCATACAGCACAATAATAAAACCATCTGCCTGCTATCGTGAGTTCATGGGTTCCAATTACCCGAGGTCATGGGCACAGGTCACGGGTATTATTGAATAATCCGCTTGTTACATGAGTAAATATTCGTATTATAGTGAATACAATTACTTATTATTAACACCTTCCAATTGTGTTATATCCCTGGCATACAAAGATGCGTTAAACTGCGTTTAGTTTGCGTAGTGACGAAATAACATGGAGTATTATAACCGTGGTAGCCTAGTGGTATGGGTAATGGACTGCTGAGACGAGGTCTCGGGTTCGATCCCAGGTTTTACCATGGCACACACCAATGATTTTTCGATGTTTTTCGAAGTTATGTGTGTATTTATCGCAGGTTTATAAGTGCCCGGTTAATGGCAGTAGGCAATTGGGACCTAAACATAAACTGGTGAAATGTGGGTGCTAGCACCTCTGCCTACCCCTTCGGGAATATAGGCGTGAATTTATGTTATGTACTATAAGCGTACTGAGCAATTGTGATATGTAGCTGAGGTGTATTAAGTCAGTAGACTTATTAACATTGAAACATAAACTTAATTAAGATTGTTGCAATATGCTGTTAATGATATTCCTTTCTATGTGCATACATTTCTGTGTATAATAGTTAGTTTTGGGTTAAGTGTATCTTCCTTTCTGGGGAGTGTTCAGGGTATTTCTCTGTATAATACGTTCCTATTTACAAAATATGTCTCAGGTATTGGTTTATTCTAAACTAGTACATCGATCTGATATGTGTTCGGACAAAAATGTTCCAAGCACCTAGTAATAATGGCTTTGTCAATCTGTAAAGTAATTGTTCAAAATAATGTTCAAGGCAGGTGTTCAGTACAAATCAATATCACTCCTAAAGCCGGATGAGGTAATAGACTTTTCGAGAGGGAACTATTAGTGTCTGGTCATTATTTAAACGAAGGACTTCATAAATAATTATGACCCACGTACGTACCCACAGTACTTGAGTTACAATTTATAATCTATAAAACGAAATCGTTACAGTTTAATGCGAATAGATCGCAAGAAACACGATGATAGTTAATTAATGAATAAATTTTATTTCGAGCAGTTTACCCATAATATTACTGAGGCAATAGTGGCAATATAGTATTAAAAATAAAAATCATGCTGTAATAATAAATTAAAAATGTACATGGTGATTACATGATGCCTTGTAAATTGAATGGTCTGCCTACCGAAATCCGTACCGTAGATAAAACCTACAAAAAAATTGTAAAGTTGTCTTAAACCTCTTACCTAGTCATTTTTATTAGTCTTTATTTAATTTGTAGCTAGAGTGTGAGTGTGAGAGTGTCAACATACCACTGGTAAAATCCAGATGGTTTGTGTGGTATGTTATGTGTGGTTGTTTGTAATTTGGAAATAAAAATCTAAAAAAAGAAACATAACATAACATAAACTCACGCCTATATCCCCGAATGGGTTAGGCAGCGGTGCTAACACCCACATTTCGCCAGTTTATGTTTAGGTCCCAATGTAATAGGTGGCGAGCCTATTGCCATTAACCGGGCACTTATAAACCTGCGATAAATACACACATAACTTCGAAAAGCATCGAAATGTACCATGGTAAAACCTGTGATCGAACCCGAGACCTCGTCTCAGCAGTCCATTACCCATACCACTAGGCTACCGTGGCAAAAAAGAAATAGGTAACTAACACAAATAACTCATCAATCGATCTAGTGGTGGCCGAAAAATCGAACCACGTAGGTACTACATCTTAAGCTGTTAAAATCTCTTGGTTTTGACTATATGGTTTCGTCCAAGTTATGTTGCGTTTCACAGAATCTCGCAGTTTTATAATGTCTAGGTACCGCCCTACAGAATACTGCGGTCATAATAACCTCGTATTGTGTTCTCGGCGGTGAGTAGGGTAGCCAGAGCTTACTGGAGAGTTTTTGTATTTTCAGTGGGAAGACCAAGACCAAAAGCTTGCCCTGCTTTGTCTTTTACACTGACGGCACAGAAACTCTTGTGCTTACAAGGTTACAGCGCGAGTGTGTGACTCCCTTGGTGTTGTACACGTCCATAGACCACGGTAACCACTTTCCATCGAGTGGACCGTGTGCTTGTCTTCCAAACAAGTGGTATATAAAAAAAGACAAATATCAACATATCATAAAGTGAACTGTAATGACTACGTAGTCAGAAACTCGAATAGAATGACTGTGGAATGCGGGCAACACAATATTGCAAGTTGTGAAACCTTCCTGTATATCTAGTCGGATGTCCATGCAGAAGCAATAGAAACAAATCTCAGGTTTTGCAACACAGCCTTCATCAGACTAACGTTCCATTTGCAATCTTATACAGTATTTCATTTGCCCATTAGCCTTATATAAAATTGAACGGACGATTACTTGTACAAATTGATGACCACGAGAAATATCTATTAGTAGATTACTAATCTAGAATTGTTTTAATTTATTACTTTATGACTTCTATTCACGGCTATATATCCCTGAACGGGTAGGCAGAAATGTCTCAACAACATCTCAAATAATGTAATTTTTTTTTTGATACCACTTATGTGGCAGACAAGCACACGGCCTACCTGACGGGAAGTGGTTACCGTGGCTTATGGACGTATGCAACACCAGGGGTGTCACACTCGCTTGAGTGTGCGTGGGATGAAGTTTCTTTCATACCGCACAATGCGCACCGTCTCAGGTCGCAATGTGTGAATATGAAATCCCTGCCTATAGCGAGAGGTGCGATGATAGAATGTAGCTGTGGGCATCATGTCAAATATGTTTTTGGTGCGGCATCATTAAGGTCGTCGCGGCTCCCTTCGGGCTTAGACTTTACCATCATAGTGTTTAAGTCTATAATCAAATGGCATCTTGTAAAGTGAATAAAAATGTAATAAACTCTTTTTCATTAAATTTTGGACTTTAATCGTGTTTAAATAAAGTCTACAATTTAATGGCACTTGTCAATAGTATGACAGTGGGTTTGTTATTATATAAACTTAGTAGAATCGAAGCCCTATTGATTGTTATTTAGGTTGGGAATTAGACGGCAGTCGCTTTCGTGAAAGCCAACATAAAACACCGGGCTCTAAAGCTGGGATTGGCTTGGCAAGTAATAGTGGGCTAATCTATAATCGCATTTTAGCTCTCATCTCAGATATAATTATTTGTATTTGGAACCGAATCAATTAAAAATGTATCAGATTCTTTCACATTAATACATGTATCAGTTTAGCGTCTTTAAGATTTGAATTATGTGGTAAAGAGAAACTTATGTACCATAGAAGTTATGACTGTAAAATGTTAATATTAGTAAAAGAACTTCACATTATATGCGTGCTTCCATGCACGTGCGTAGCATACGTGCTAGTGCGTTTAGGTGATGTAAGCAGAGGCGACGGAAACGAGAGAGAACTATTATCCTCTCAACTCGCATAAGACGCACGGGTACCGGGCTCAGGAAAGAGCTAATCGATTTCCGACCTCCGACTGTGAAGGCGAAGGGTAGGGCTGCCAGGCAGAATGGAAAGGCAGGCTCTTAACAGCAAATAAGTACATAATTCATACTATTTAATCAAATAAAACTCTTGAATGCGCCTCTGTACGATGTATGACGGAAAATGCTCGCTTTATTTTGTATATTAATCCAGCAGTAGGAGTAATGATAGTATGAGAAGGACTAATAAAAATAAATAACACAAAAGAAAAACGACTTTCAGCCGATGCTCAAAGTAAAAGTGTATTTATTTTTTTATATTCACGACAGCAAGGATATCTTTGATACATACCGAAGGGTTAAAACAACTCGACCGCTGTCGGTTTCCTTACTCAGGGCCATACATTTACGACACGTGAATAACCATGTTTATGACTAGATTTAAATCAATTGCAGCCTTTGCAGTATTTACACACAGATTACTAATAATTAGAGTTATAAAGGTTTACAGTATAAGTTTCAAATACCACTCCATACCTTATATTTCTTAATGCTGACAAAACTGTCGGTTACGATAGGAATATATCATTTTATCAACTACCGATGATAAATCTTAACATATAGCGAGAATTAAATTTTATAGAATGCAAGCACGCAATGTGGCGCAAACCTGAATCAATTTTGATGCATAAAGTAACTTGTATTCATTTCAATAAACATGAACTATAACTTTTACAAATGGCACTCATCCTAATTATCATATAAATGTAGGTATGTCTTTTCATGAAGGTCGCCGGGAAGCGCTGGATGCGGGCTGCTTTATATCGATCATTCTGGAAGTCTGTGGGAGAGGCCTATGTTCAGCAGTGGACTATGTGTGGCTGACTTAATGATGATGATGATGTCTTTTCGACTAAACTGATTACTAGACTGATTTTGATCAACTTTTTTCTGTTTATAAGCTTATCATTAAACTAAAATACATGTAAAGAGACAAATATTCAGAGACAAACTGCACAGTACGATCTAGCTATTTCCAAACTAAGCTGATATGAGTTATAGAATCCACATAGTTACTTTTTTTGTAAATACATTACGTAATAGAGATACCCAGCCCAATGCATATTCATACATCCAATTATTTGCACTGAGCGGGAATCGAATTTAGACTCCAAATATATCTTAACAGTGACTTACGCTACGTGTAACCTCTGTGCCGGATTTACAACAGACAATAACATATTCGTCAGTCGGTCCTCCGCAAGGTCTATACAATAATTATAAGACGTCGTGCGAACTTTAACACATTCACATTGTAATCAAAACTCATTACTGATATTGCAATTGACTGTAATTATCATTTAAACGGGACGCGTGTACACAAAACGGGAGACCTTCACGCTTTTTAACATCTAACTTTACAAGTTGTACTGACATACATTTTACCATTAATTAATGGGATTTACTTGAATATGTATTATAAACGCTTTGTAACGCCGAACTCGTATATAGGCCACGGTAACCACTTCTCATCAGGTGGACCGTGTGCTTATCTGCCACCTAAGTGCTATAAAAAAACCTGCCATAGGATTAACCTCCAGCCAGCGGAAGACTTAGTAACGTTTGGTTGTATTGATTAACTACAGATGACTGAAAACTTTAGTTCCGTTTTTGTTCTATCGAGCTAGATTTTTATTTCTATCAAGTTCAGTTAGATACAGAAATATTGGTGGAGTAAATCAGCGGGCTTTTTATTTCAACGATTTCTTTTTTTATTCAACTTAGGTGGCAAACAAGCACACGGTCGGTTACCGTGACCTGTGAACGTGTGCAACACAAAGAGAATTACACCCGTGCTACCGAACCTGTAAATACAGAGTTTCTGTGCCGTCAGTGCAGAAGAAACAATCAGGACAAGCCTTTAGTCTTTGCACAGACACCACAAAAACTCTCCAGTGAACTCTGGCTACCCTACTGACCGCCAGGAACTCAACACGAGGTTATTATAGCCGTGGTATTCTGTAGGGTGGAGGGACTACCACAGTCGGACTGCTCAATTGGGATGGGAATACCGTCATGTCCTTTCTCCTATAAATTTCACTGAATGTGTAATTTATGACGTTCATATGACGATCAAACTTCATCAAATTAATTCAATTTTATAAATACACAGAACTATCCCACTGGCATATACCACTCTGCATGATTGTTGTTACAACACTATGGTAGGATAATACAGGACAGCAAGGATATACGGTGATTATCACGTTTCACTTTACAACAATCTTTTATACCTTTTTAACTTTATTATCATAAAACTTTTGAATATTTGAAGATAAAAACCTGTTGCTTTTTAGGGTCAACAACATCCTTATCTTTCGAGTTCAGAGTTGCGCTTAATAATTCATAAGTAACTAACCTCTATCCAAGTAGGTATGCACTCCTCACCTTCGGCAACCGAAACGACCCACAGGCGGCGTGCGTTTTAGTCGGTTCGAGTCCGACATAACCTCCTCCACCGGCTCCGGTGGGGAGGTATCCGTGGGGATTTTGCGCACGTAAAAAAAAAAAAAAAAAAAAAAGGTATGCACTAAACTTTACTCTTCGTGCATATCGTCACACGGTCTTAATTCTCAAGAAACCTTCTTTAGTATTCGTTGCACTTATGCTATTTATGGAGCTCTTGTGCAAAACTTACTTCTTAACTCCTCGGTTTGAACATTGCACTGTCTGTCTGTTATTCAAAATTAGTTTTACTAAGTCAATATGTTGTAATGATCCAAAAAATATCGTTCGAAAGTAACCTTAACAATTCATTGGTCCTCTTGTTCTATACTATTCCTGAGTCCGGGTCCTATAAGCGGGGCCTGAAAGAGCACCTGATGAGACCGCCCAGCTGAGTGCCACCATTGTAACATTACTTAGTGTCTGTAATGGTGACCCTCTTTCCTGAGACTTTACCTTTAGCTTACCATCAGGCGAGGTTGAGTCGAGGTTTGAGGTTGAGGGTAGCCATAGTAGCGGTAGACTAAAGGCTTGCCCTGCTTTGTCTCCTACACTGACGGCACAAAAACTCTGTGCTTACAGGGTCGACAGCGCAAATGTGACTCCTCTGGTGGTACACACGTCCAAAGGCCACGTTAACCACTTTCCATCAAGTGGGCCGTGTTCTTGCCTGCCACCTAAGTGGTATAAAAAGAAACAGGTTTAGAATCACACAGATCATTGCGGATTAACCGACTTAGTAACATCTTAAATATAATCATATACCTTGTAGAGTGTCTACACTTGTCTGCTCGTTAAGCTTGTAGTTGAGGAGTGCTTAGAGAAAAGATACCTTGATTCACTTTAATCACTTTAATTCCGTAGTAATGTAAAGGTTATAAAAGTAATGGTGAGTTGGCGTTTCCTTTCTCGAATGTGTTTACCGCGTGGCAGTAATTGCACTACTAAATTGTTGTATACATGAAAATGTAATGATGACACAGGCAGGTTGCTGCGTCAGCCAAATATGCACAGTACAAGACTGTACATACCTAGTAAGAAGACAATACATAGTGTAGAACGTTAAATTTAAAAAAAAGAACTCATCCGGTAGCAATCCTTGGCCCAGTTGGCATACCGCGTGACCCGACGCATCTGTTTGCACCGCGGCGAACTCTGTAGCCGCAAACCACGTTGCGACATCGTCTGCCAAAATCATTCCGCACATACCTAATATAGTCTTAGAACAAACAGCTTTATGGCTTGCACATATTTGATTTAATGACGAAACAGAATTAAAACAAGTCAGTGAGCTGCAACTATGACGGCGTGGAATGTAGGTCGCGGATGCTTTTGTGCCTATTTGCATTCCGCCGCCCTTTGTATGCAGTAGGTTGTAACGTCTTATGTGACTGGCTGTGGTCGGTACTTGCAAATGCTGTGCATTTTATTATGTATTTAGGTAATAAAGCTCTTGGACTGGTTAGGATTTGCTTATATGAATTGTTGAAGGGCTCGTAGGAGGAGGTAGTGCCGATATATTTAGATTCTTTTCTATAAAGTTACAAATGGATTGAAAGCCCTTAATGTGGACAAATTTGACATAGACATCCTTTTTTTAATCTTTATTTACAATTGTTTGGGACATGGTTTCAACAAATATAATGTAACTTAGATTATATTCAACGAAAAAGAAAATTGAATTGGTAGGTAACAGTTAAGAAATGCTGACAAATAAAGACAATGCTAGAGAAAGACAATGATATTATGACACTAGTTCTTGGTAACCAGATGTAAGATTAAATATATCTGAATATAAAAGCTTCCCTAATAATTACTTTGGTTTACATTGACAACCGGTTAAGTGGGACGGGAAGCCGGGATAACATCTCTATCACGGCTTCCCTTTACAGAACAAGCCGACTGGAATCGTGATAAAGGGTAGTCCCTGTCACTCACACACTGTCACCACTGCTGTAACTTCTTTCTTGAATTCAGCCAATTATAAAAAGAAACATCTAGTCTAACTCTAATAGGCTCCATAGTAAACTTTTTGGTAATTCATTGCATAATAAACGGAATGTGAGTTAAAATCCATCAAGATTTTAAAAGGAGTCGTTACGATCGAAAAACGACAAACATAATATCATCATATTGGTCTACATATTATGCAAACTGGTCTCAATTTTGATACTTATAAAACTTGAAATATAACGTTACGTATTTTTACGATCGGAAAGGTTGAACGAAGGCTTGTTATGTAGTTGCCACCGGCCATTGCGACACAGACTCAAGAGATTTTAACACAATTGTTTCTTTGAAGGAATCTTCAATGTCAGGACCGTGGTATAGCAATTTGATATTTAGGTACACGACCTGTCGCGTTCGAGGGCCGTTGTTACCTTCTATTAACACGTCGCTAACAAAATACAACATACTATTTTATTATACATAGCATCTGCGCGTCTGTGGCTCTCGGCCTTGTTGCGTCCATCGTATTGCAACTGATAATGCATTATTAAGTGTCTATGCGTCACTGAATGGCATTCTTTTTTTTAAGATAAGGTCAATCCGTTGGGTTTGTCTAATTTTTTTTATTTTCGATGGGTAAATCAATAATTGCCCTATATATTTCCGACTCAAGGGGTTAGGGGAGTTAATGGCTTGAGTCAACAATAGTGCCCGGAAGACGGCAATAGACTCACGTGGGACCGAATTTTAAGATTGGAGAAATGTGTGTGTTAATTGTTCGCGGCCTAATCCTCCGGGGATAAAGGCGTAATTATATGTATGTATGTGTGATCTTAACCAGTATCTGACTAAAGCAATCTACTTAATAGCTTGAATTTTAATTAATGTTACGAGTATTTTTAAGCATGAGCTATTTTAACTTGCTATCAAGTTGAAGTTTACGATTTTTATATTACATGAATTTGTCTTAGAAAGAAGTTACATACATTTGAACGAATTTTATTGTGTCGTGTAACTGTACATACAATACCGGTAATTATGTACCTATCAGTTTTAAATAAATTCATGGCTATATTCTCACGTGGGCAGGTGAGATTATGTGCCTACACAGTAATTGGTGTTCATTTGAAGTTTGATACTCAAATCTCAGCACGTTTATGAAAAGAATTTGTTTTAACAATACGTACTCCCATTCCTTTTAGTCTGAATGTCATCCGTCTCATACATGTGTACACAGGCGGACGCCTGTTTCGTGCAAATAATATGGTACATTTTTTGTGCAAGTTATGTGGTACGATTTTCGTGCAAAAAATACTACCTATATGAAATTTTCTACGAAATGTAAACGCCCTTATGTATTCCACAAATAGCTTTAAAAGAGCAAAGCTTACATCCAAATGGGAATTTCAATTGACTATAGTATCTAGAAGATAGATAGGTGAATAATAAATAAAATTCAAGACTATAGCATCTTTTTCTGTTCTTTACAGGACCGAAACAGTTCTTCTACGCAGGCCGTAACTATTTCTTCAGTGGTCACATTCCTGCCCTTCGCGACAAGAAGTTTGACTGGTTGGATGGACGTAATCTGTGCCGCGAATACTGTATGGACCTCGTTTCTATGGAGACACAAGAAGAGAACAACCTAGTGTTCAAGCTTATCCAGCAGAGTGAGTACAATGTACTTCATCAACGTACAATCAATGCTTTTTTAGGACATGTCAATTGGATTTCGCTTCGTGATAAACATTATGAAATCTATCTATTACTTTATTATCTGTAAAAATTCACCTTTGACCTGTGTATCTGATGAATTGCAGATGATGTGCCATACATCTGGACGTCCGGTCGCCTTTGTGACTTCAAGGGCTGCGAAGGCCGCAAGGACCTGGAACCCAAGAACCTCTACGGCTGGTTCTGGTCTGCAAACCGCGACAAGATCTCTCCAACCAACCAGGTGAGTGTTGTACCCGAAGTTTAACAAAATTTAGGGGCCAATGATTTTTGACAGTAGTTATTGATGATAAAATTAATACACTACTTCGCTCCGCTCCGTATTCCCACACCGTAGTCCATATATTGCTAGAGGTACTTGGAGAATTATAATTAGGTGCTTGTAGATTATTAAAAACTTTTCTGAAACTTAAAGTATTGTGTGTTAGCGACGCTCATAAAACCTTTTTTATATATAGACTGCATGACAGTTCTAAATTTATAAAAAAAAATGTTATACACTGTGTTTTGTTTTTTGTCACTTCTCTGTCCTTTGCGAATAAAAGTGTCTTTTTAATATACAAAATTATGATTATTTTTCTTTACTCGACTACTACTATAAGCAACAAGTTGTTTCAGAATTTTATTTAATAATCTACAAGCACCTAATTACAATTCTTTAAATAACTCTAGTAATTCTATAGTTATAGAATAATTTTCAATAGTATTTTCAGTAGTCTCTACATTGGATTATGTAGAGACTATTATAGACTATAGGGTAGGTAGGAGAAGCCCTTAATTCTAATTATTCAAGTCGTTTATCAATTTTGTAATCAAGAATTTCTTTTGATTAAGTATTTATTTTCATCCAGTATGTACCTACTTAGTAAATTTCTGAATAAACTCTGAGAATTAAATAAACACCATGATTAGGTGTAAAAGTACCTATAAAATTTACCTCTTTACCTCCTTCACGTTATGAGAAAGAATATGTGAAGTTATTTTACTCGTACTTTAGATGGAACGAATGCGTTTCGTATGGTCTCCGTTGTAATAGGGAAACTTCCCATTACTGTCACGTACTACTGAATCAGAACTTTCAACTACGCACCTGTGCGAACAATGCTTTTGTTTCGTGAACGTGAAATTATTGCGTACTTTTGTGCAATACTGAAATACCGATTCCATAATGTTGTGCATGGATAATTAAGTTACTTAAAAACGATAATAGATGTGAGAATCACCTGTGACGTCTCACGCTAGTGGTTCAAGTTCCATCTCCAGTCACTCTTCACTTATTTCTTCACTATCACCAACTTTAACAGTGAAGGAAAATATCATAGAGATATTGCATGTCAGAAAGTTGCATTTCGTCTCGCAATTTGCTCCGAGATTGGTGTAATAGCTAAATTATAATTGGTTGTATTTATCTATGTCTTATGATGTTATCATGTTCTTCATCTATCTATCTTATAATCTTTTTGTGAATTGAAATTGTCTTCATCTCTTATTGGTTTCGTGAGAACTAATAGCGTGTTTTACTTCTAGATCGCAAACGGTTGGGGCTACAACCCTTGGTCTCAGACCGGCCACAAGAAGAAGCGTCAGCCTGACAACGCCGAGTTCGAAATCAACGGTACCACCGAATCCTGCCTCAGTGTACTCAACAACGTATACAACGATGGTATCGCGTGGCACGATGTTGCTTGCTACCACGAAAAGCCTGTCATCTGCGAGGACAACGATGAGCTGCTCAATTACGTCGCCAGCACCAACCGTGGTATCCGTCTGTGATCTGCCACTAACTTATTTCATGCAAAACATTTCAGTAATTATACTCAACAAAAGACATCGTGATACCTAAGCCTACGAAATTAGGCACTGGTTGTAATGTTACCAGTATTTATCGATGATAAAACGATTTAAGGTCTACTTAGATATATAGGCAGGTTAAGAACCTACACTTCTCTCTGTAGAGGACAGCACTTCAAGGTATTTATTTAAGCACCAGCACATTTATGAAACTTGCCATAACTACGATTCAACGGGATCTCTTCACACTGCCCGTATTCCGTCATACAAACTGTGTACAGTATAATAATTTAAGTCTTATGTAAGTTTATTTCCCTAAGGGAATTTCTATTTGTATATAAAATAAAAATTAAGAAAAATAATTGTTTTATTTTCACTTACTTAATCCATACTAATAATTTAAATGTGAAAGTAACTCCATCTGTCTGTCTGACTGTCTGTCTGTATGTTTCGCTTTCACGCCTAAACAGCTGAACCAATTTTGATGTAATTTGGTATAGGAGTAGATTATACCTTGAAAAAGGACATAAGTTATGTTTTGTTGGAGTAACCGACATCCAACAGTAAGTTATGCATATAATCACATGTTCATGTCGAAAATAAATCCTGGAAAAATGAACTTTCCCATTATGAAGTCATTTATGGAGGGCATATTAGAAATGCTAGTCTTACTCCTAAGTAGTATTTTTTATACTACTTAGCTGGCTCATGGTCCACCTGATGGAAAGTGATTACCGTGGCCTATGGACGCGTGCAACATCAGCGGCGTTCATTCAGGAAGTTCATATCATACCTAACTGTGTGCACTGTTCCAGTCGTAATGTGTGGGGGTGGATTCCCTGCCTATGGGGAGAGATTGAATTAGGTACCTCCTTCCCCTAATCCCCTCCTATCCCTCTCCTTCCTCCTTAACAGGTTAGATTTCTGCTCCCCTGACTCCAACCTGAAAAGGAAAACTGCACCAGAGTCTAGTTAATTAATCAGTAAGTTTGCACGTGAGTTTGAGCAGGGCCCCAAATATATAGATGGGGCTGCATACTTACATTTTAGCACCATACATTAAGATGTATTAGTAGTAGGTATTAGGAGAATCGCCAACCGCGCCGCCCGCGACAAGCGGAGACTACTCGGGCGTCGAAGGTCGCAGAATATCCACCGTTCCTGGGGGTCGGGCTTGGGGGTGACGGACGCAGACGCTCGTCACGCTAGCAGAGTAGGCCGCGGTGGCGACGGTGGCGTGTGATGCGCGCTTCCCCATAGGCCCATACCGGGGCTCTGTGGGCAATGGGGACTCCGTGGTTTCCACACCCGAAGATGGCCAGCTCGAAAGAGATGTCCCTGTATGGTCGGCCGGAGTGCGAAGGATACCTCTGGCAACCTACGACCCTCAGACGGCGTGTGTTTTAGTCGGTTCAAGTCCGACCATAACCTCCCCCACCGGCTCTGGGTATCTGTGGGAATTTTTCGCACGATAAAAAAAAGGTGGTAAGTAGGTAGGTATAGTAGAAACCGGCGAGCTGTAAAGAAAACTCGTGAAGTGTGTAAGGGTAGAAACAGATGGCGGAATGTTGTCTCTTTCTACAGCGGAGGGAACCAGGTGTGATTATTTGTATGTATGTAGATAGATTTATTAAGCTTAGTAACATCTTAACACACACCACACAACTTACATAATTTTCGAGTAACGCAATGGCTATCTAAGCAATTAAAGTTAAGTGACTAAGTCATCGCTTGACGGTGAATTTAACAACATTATTGACCCTGTACAGTACAGCGGGTTCTTCATAGAAGTTCCGAATATAGATATTTTCTTCTGGTACAGTCAGCGTCAGAACAATCTTGATTACAAAGTCTCAAAATGATCTAAATACATAACATAACATAAACTCACGCCTATATCCCCGAAGTGATAGGCAGCGGTGCTAGCACCCACATTTCGCCAGTTTATGTTTAGGTCCCAATGTAATAGGTGGCGAGCCTATTGCCATTAACCGGGCACTTATAAACCTGCGATAAATGATCTAAATATCAAGGTATTAAGAGCAAATGAAACTGTTTTAATGATTTGAATTATATTATTGTACGAATTTAAATGGTGTAATTAGTCAGCAGAAATGGGGGAAAACCAAGGTATTAAGATCATTTTTAGTACTTTGTTCATCAAGGTCGATCTGATACTGACTCTACCCATGTAAGGACAAGAAGGTTACCACTCCGCAAGGGCTAGCTAAGCAATTAGAGTTAAGTGACTAAGTCTTCACTGGGTGGAGAATTCAAAGTCAAAGTAAAAAATAGTTTATTCTGTGTAGACCATTATATCGGCACTTACAAAACGTCAGCAAAAAAGGAACATGAATATCAGTTTAGTAAATGGACCACCGGTTCGAAACGCGGCCTCGACCTGAGAAGACTCCGGCAAGAAACTCAGCGGGCATTTTTATTTTTGGTCTATTTACATACATACACTTACGTCCACTTAACACAACTATATTGACCTGCGCAGTGCTGCAGTTTTTTCATGCATGTTCGAAATATAATGATTTTTTCCTAGTAGGTACCTATATCTATGAAGGGAAACGAAGAAAAGAGTACCTAAATGTTAAAGAAATATTTTTATTATATGTAAATACGGTTTAAAACATGAGGAATCTATTAGTAATGAGTAGGTAATTTCTCGTCCCATCTAAATCTGCTCTCTTGAAATTGAAACTGGCAGAAATTAGACACAAGTCACACAAGTTTACCTCTGTATGGTAGAATTAAAACAATATGTTATATACCGCCATCTAGTTAAACTAGTCCAAACTACGATGCAAAACTGAATTGTATTGAAGGATATTAAAATAGATGGCGCTGTAATCGGTTGAAATATTTTAGGAAATCGGAACTGAATATAGGGAACTGTTAGTTGATGTTATTTGTTGTTATGTTATTGAGGTAGTATTGATCACAGTCTAAGGCAAGTATGTACTTACTATAAGTTCGATCATGTACTTTGTTTACCACCTTAGCAGTAGGTATGGAAGGGTTAGTCTGTGTACAGAGGCTCCTTTGAAGTCAAGCCAAATTTACCTACTAGCCGAGAGACCTAGGTACTGATTTTTCCCCTAAGGGCTAGGTGGTTAGACGGCAGGCAGTGGCTCTCGCAAAAGCCAAACGACAAATTAAGAAAAGGCGGGACTAATGTACGAGCCAATTAAATATTCGCCATTCATGTGCTAAAGCACACTGTAAACTGCTTACAGGAAAGCACATGGATTGCGAGTATTCTGTTTATTTAGGTACCTACAGATCTTATTTTTTAGTTTCTTCAGGTACAGTCCGCATATAGGCATGTAAGCAGTTTGATATGCGGACTGTATCTGTATAAACTTAAGTTATAATAGCTTCAATGTTAATTAATTTACAAACTCTGTTTGACCTAATTACGTTATAAACTGGCTGAATATTAGTGCGGAGTTCTTACATATCCATCGGCTTCCTTTTTTTTTTATACAACTTAGGTGGCAGACAAGCACACGGCCCACCTGATGGAAAGTGGTTACCGTGACCTATGAACGTGTGTAACAACAGTGTAGTCACATCCATGCTGCCGACCCTGTAAGAACAGAGATTTTATGTGCGCTCAGTGCAGAAAACAAAATCAGGACAAGCCTTTGTTCTTCCCACTGACATCACAAAAACTCTCCAGTGAGCTCTGACTACCCTACTCACCACCTGGAACACAACACGAGGTTATTATAACGGTGGTATTCTGTAGAGTGGAGGGAGGTACTTCCCCAGTTGGACTGCTCAATTCGGACGGGAATACCGTCGTATCCTACCTCCTCCACTCAAATCGGACGGGAATACCGTCGTGTCCTACCTCCTCCACTCAATTCGGACGGGAATACCGTCGTGTCCTACCTCCTCCACTCAATTCGGACGGGAATACCGTCGTGTCCTACCTCCTCCACTCAACTCGGAAGGGAATACCGTCGTGTCCTACCTCCTCCACTCAATTCGGACGGGAATACCGTCGTATCCTACCTCCTCCACTCAATTTGGACGGGAATACCGTCGTGTCCTACCTCCTCCACTCAATTTGGACGGGAATACCGTCGTGTCCTACCTCTTCCAACAAACTTAAGTTATTATAGTTTCAATGTTAATTAATTTCCAAACACTGTTTGACCTAATTACGTAATAAACTGCCTGAATATCAGTGCGGTGTCCTTACATATCTGTCGGCTTCCTCTCTTGAGGTTACGCGTCACGTATCATATTTGGATTATGTGGAATATTTATATCATTAGACTACTCTGGTAGCGCAGCGGTTCAAGTCGTCTCAACTACTGGCCCTCGATTTTACTAAAGTAAAACCATTGTCATACCACATACAGATACTACAAAAAAGGGCATTAAATAGTAGACTTTATTTCTGTACTTTTAAAGTCCGAAATTAAACGATAAGGGTTTCATTACACTTTTTCGTTCACTCTGCAAAAAGCTATTTAATTTTGAAATTAAAAAGCATAGAGATAAAGTCTAATTTTTCAACAGTGTCCGTACTGTGGCAGTGGTTTTGCTTCTAGGTATTGAAATAAAACCACTTTGGCTTTATTTCAATACCTAGAATTTTTTCAGCTGACCCGCCCAATGTCGCCCGTGGTAGATTTTGAAACCTCATATATCATCTATTTGAGCCTGTATTTCTTATTTTCAAATAATATATGGGAATCTACCCGATTTGTAGACATTTATGATCACTACTCCGCTCCTTTAAGTAGTAGCGAGATGGTATATATACTAAAACCGTGGATAAACGGGCTATTTGACATAAAAAGAATTATTCAATTTGGAGCAGTATTTCCTGAGATTTGTGCGTTCAAACAAACACACTCTTCAGCTTTATGATATTAGGCAGTGTAGATTATTGTATTATTTACATTTAGTTAGCCCGACGCGACGTTTTGTGTAGTCAATTGACAATCTGTATTAAAAAATGATTGGTTTATCCTTGCACGTCTCCATTCATATCTCCTGGTGTGTATATGTATCAGTGAATGTGTAGACTAAAAGTTCTTCAATACGAGATCGCATGGTTTGTGCCAAATCATCGACTTTGCCACTGATATATCGTAAGGCGTTTTCTACAAGAGTCAATCACGCATGTGGTGTTGTACTCATGCACTTAGTTTATCCCAGAAGGTATTGAGTGTTCAGGGTTCCGTACACAAATAAAGTGCAATAACGGGCCTTATTACTAAGACTCTAGTATCCGTCTCTTTGCCTGCCAGCAGAACTGTATCTGATGATCTGTGAAATCTCAGTTGAAATTCTCACAGATTATGTATTTCGCAATTTGTTTAGTACTAATAGCTGACCCGCCTAGCTTCACCCGTGGCAGATTTTGAAACCTCATATGGAATGTGGTTACCATGACCTATGAACGAGTGCAACACCACGGGAGTTGGACTTGTGCTACCGACCCTGTAAGAACAGAGAGTTTCTGTGCCGTCAGTGCAGAAGAAACAATCAGGACCCGCCTTTAGCCTTCCCACTGACAGCACAAAAACTTTCCAGTGAGCTCTGGCTACCCTACTCACCGCCGGGAACACAACACGAGGTTATTATAGCTATGGTATTCTGTAGGGTGGAGGTACTTCCCCAGTCGGACTGCTCAATTGGGACGGATATACCGTCGTGTCCTATCCTTTCTGTTGTTGCTATCACAAGAAAATACTAAAAACAGAATTAAAATTAGGGCAGCTCCCATTCAACAAATGTGATTTTTTGCTGTTATTGCTTGACAAGTAATCTATATTACTGTACGGAACCCTTTGTATGGAAATCGGACTCGCGCTTGGCCGGTATTTACATTTTAATTTCATGATTACTTACAGTAAAATGTTATTATCAGTTAGTTAGAACTCTATCGTAATACATACGTTGCTAATCTGGATTAAAAACAAGAGAAAACTCCAAAATAAAATGATATTCATTATTAAAATTATAAAGCATTCAGATAGATATTATACCTATAAGTATGTCTCTTCTGTTAATGTATTGATGTACAATGAAATCTATACTAATATTATAAAGCTGCAGAGTTTGTTTGTTTGTTTGTTTGTTTGTTTGAACGCGCTAATCTCTGGAACTACTGGTCCGATTTGAATGATTCTTTCAGTGTTGGGTAGTCCATTTATCGAGGAAGGTTTTAAGCTTTATATCATCACGCTACTGCTTAAGGGAGCGGAGCATTGATAATAAATGTCAACAAATCCGGCAATTTTTCATACATATTTTTGAAGACTAAAACATACGGGCTCAAAGGGATATGAAGCTTCAAAATATACCCCGGGCGAAGCTGGGGTGGGTCAGCTAGTTTTATATATTTATCTAAGTATGTATACTGATTTGTTCGTATAAGTTTATATAATATAATAACGATAGTTATAGTTCGTATAATATTAAGGAGGTAGGTACACGGCGTTATTTCCGCCCAATTGAGCAGTCCGACTGGGGAAGTACCGCCGCCCTACAAAATACCGCGGTTATAATAACTTCGTGTTGTGTTCCCAGCGGTGAGTAGGGTAGCCAGAGCTCACTGGAGAATTTGTGCTGTCAGTGGGATGATTAAGGCTTATCCTGCTTTGTCCTCTACACTGACGGCATAGAGACTCTGTACTTACAGGGTCGGCAGCGCGAGTGTGGCTTCCCTGGTGTTACACACGCCCATAGGCCACGGTAACCACTTTCCATCAGGTGTGCAGTGCGCTTGTCTGCCACCTAAGTGGTATATAAAAAAAACATGAAATTAGAAAAATTAACATACAATCAGAGCCATTAACAATTAATGTAATATATTTTGTATCGTAGTTCTTAAAAAAACCGACAGATGTCGCCCAGTTGCGTATGTAGACGAGAATTAATTCCGACTGCAAGGCTTACACCATAAGTATTGAATATTTTATGATTCTTCTTCTTCTTCCTTGTGTTAACCCCAGTCGCATCCCCCTGGGTCGGCCGGGGTGCGAGGGATATGCCTGTCAACCTCACCTTCGCCAACCAAAACGACCCACAGGCGGCGTGCGTTTTAGTCGGTTCGAGTCCGACATAACCTCCTCCACCGGCTCCGGTGGGAGGTATCCGGTGGGGATTTTGCGCACGTAAAAAAAACCCCCCGTCGCATTCGAAGTTTTCACTTCGGTGCCCGGAGTCCACTTTACAAGTCTAACTGCGGTTTTGGCTGAACGAAAAACGAAAGTCGGTGAAAAGAAAATCTTACCTCACTCTAATTTCTAAGTGTAACTACTGCAGGGAAGTATCGGTATAACTCATTTGATTGATCTGGAAATATATTTATGCCATTTCTAGAAAATCCGGCAGGAATCGGCTTATATGGATCCCTCACCACTGTCATACATACCTACACCTCTCTGGGCTAATAGGTATTGTCAATCAATAAGTCCACGGCAGTCCACTGCTAGACATAGGCGGAAGGGAGAGCCCAATTTGCGCCATTCGATCCGATCCTCCGCCTTCCGCATCCAGTCTGTCCCAGCCACCTTTTAGGTCGTCAGTCCATCTGGCTAGGAGGTGTCCTACCTTCCGTTTTATTTCTCGCGGTCTCCACTCTAGGACTTGTTTGCTCCAACGACCATAGATCCTTCGAAAAATGTGGCCAGTCCACTGCCATATCAGCTTGTTTATTCTGTGAGTCATGTCGGTTACTTTAGTTCTTTGTTGATTAACCTCGTTTCGAATTCTATCTTTCAGAGAAGTTATAACCCTTAGCCCACTTTTAGGTTACCACAGTATTCACGTTTTGGCACTGTAAGTCATAACAGGTAGGATGCACTGGGCAAAAACATTTGTTTTCAGGCATTGCGGTAGCCTCCTGTCGCCCAAAGATCCTTCGCACCCCCGCCCCGCTGTTACCCGAGCTGTTAACATGGCTGGGAATAGTAGGACCACCGGGATCTGAGGGCCTTATATTGAAGCGTCCAATCATTGAGAGGGTTTTAGGCTACTACTGCGACCCTGGCCAGACATGTTGGCAAATCTCGAGTTTTCTCTTAGGTCGTTCCGACCCCGGTAGAATATCGGCAGGAACCCGCAACTCCCCATCTCTTCCCATGCGGTGTCGTACAAGGCGACTAAGGGATAGGGCTGTTTAACATCTGACAGATATAAACAGCCCAGTCTCAGCCTCAGATGCATGGCTCGAGTCAACAATAGTGCCCGGAATACGGCAATAGGCTCACCCCCTATTACGTGGGACCGCATACAATTATTGGTGAAATGTGGGTGTTAATTCACCTCTGCCTAACCCTCCGGGGATAAATGCATGATTATATGTATGTATGTATGTACCACCTAGGTTTTAGACTTTATCTATTTATGAGCTGCCATTAGAAACCTATATGTAGTTGTGTCTTCTGTAGTCTGCACCTTAACAGCAATTGCTTAGTGAGGTAGTCATTATTGCTTACTGGTTTAGTCAGCAGATCTTTAGGGGAGGGGGTGTGGGAGTGAGTGAGAAGTAAAGTATGAGTGATCCCAGCGCTTATAGGTATCGGTAGCCACTTACAACCAGACGGTTCGTGTGTGTGTTTGCCACCTTAGTGGCATTCTACGTGCCACTAAGGTGGCAAACTCTTCGTGCTACCACACTTGATAAGTATCTCAGTCTAAATCGTAGGTAATTACACAAAATCTTAGGCAAATACTAGTCACTAAGAGTTATAGTATACATACCTTACTTCTACCTTTTTTTTACGCACGCAAAATCCGCGCGGATACCTCCCCACCGGAGCCAGTGGAAGAGGTTATGACGGACTCGAACCGACTAAAACGCACGCCGTGTGTGGGTCGTTTTGGTTGCCGAAGGTGAGGTTCACAGGCATATCCCTCGCAACCCGGCCGACCCAGGGCCATCTCTCACGATCTGGCCCTCTTCTCGGGTGGGTGGGGACTACAGAGTCCCCAACTCGTCCCCGGAAAACGGGGAGGCGCGCCAGGCGCGCCGCCGCCGCGGCCTGCTTCTGCCAGGATGACAGGCGGTTCCACCAGTCACCCCCAGGCCTGCGCTCATGGGGGGCGGAGGTCGCTCATGGGAGGCAGCTTGGCTTCCGATCCTTCGTCGCTCCCGCTACCGCTTCCACCCCGCCTCCTCCTTCACGAGCATTACTTGCTCGCAGAAGGAGGTGCCGGCCGCCCACACATCCGCGCAGCGGACCATCGCCGTCGGGCCATCGAGCAAGGTGGAGAGCGTGTGAACCCTCACTCCCAGGGCCGCCACAAGCTCCCGCCTCGGCGTCTCCTACGCCGGACACTCGGTGAGCGTATGCGGCCCCGAGTCCTCCCTCGCGTCGCAGTGATGGCACTCGGACGTTGGCTCTTTCTCCATCCGACGTAGATACTTTCCGAAGCACCCATGCTCGGTGATCATCTGCGTCAAACGGTACGAGAGGCTGCCGTGTGGCCTCTCTAGCCACTCCCCCATGATGGGTCTTACCGCCGCTACTACGGCGCGCCCTGCGCCTGGTCGCCCAAGTCGTAGCTCCCATTCCGCCACCATTTCCCTGTTCCCAGAAGACATTAAATGATTGCATGCCAAATTTTCTTACAGATTTCTTGTGTTCTTAGCTTTTTTTGTAAATACATATATACATATTATTCATAGAAACACCCAGACCAATGCAAATATTACATATTCATGCATACAAATATTTGCCCTGATCGAGAATCGAACCAGCGCTCCTGTGTAGCAGTTGAACGTTCTGCCACAACGCCACGGAGGCCGTCTTTGATTTGGTTTGGTATGAAAAGTTATGATCTATGTAGCCGCATTAATTGCAGGATACGACCAAAACCACGCGGTTGAAAGCGGTCTACTGCCACTTTGTAACACTGCTTTGGTTACTAAATCTTTTCATTAGACTATACAGTTAGGTACTCTATAATCTCGGTTATTGAACATTCGTACTAACGTGTAAACGATTTGATCATCATAGCATAGCCATACTTAATTACGTGAATGTCAATGTCAGTGTAACGGAGTCATTAACACGCCCAAGGATCATAGCCTACCTTTGTAGGTATGTTGTGCGTACTTGTGTTGTATGTCGTGTCGTATGATGCTGACAAGCGTTTAGACTTGTGAGGCGTTTCAAGGGCTCTACGTAGTGTTGGAGTGTTATACGATATCACAGCACATCAGTGACAGTCCCACCGTAAGTTTTTATGCCAAATAGGATTTCGTTGAAGGTGCTTGCAGGTAATGTAATTAGAGCTGTTGACAATGTTATGTTAACAGTAGGTAGGTACGGTAGAACGAATAAACACAGCGAGGTCGCTGCGGTTAGGCGGTCGCGAGGGTCACGCAGAGGTGACAGGCGTTACGTGCGTACGAGATATGGGGAGGTGTCAGGCGCTGATGTCAGTGGAAGCGGCGAGTGGCGGCTCTCCCGACGACGGCGGGCGCACGCACAGAATGCAGCGGGGAGTGAGCGGGGCGCGGGCGGCCACCGCTGCTGCCGCGGCGACTCTGCTGCCCGCCCGCCAGTCAGCCGCGCGCCACCGTCCCGAGTGTTGTTCGAGTTGCGCGCCACAACACCTCCGCCTCACGCAGGTACGTACTATCGCACGTGACTTACGACTTTCTTGCGCTTCCTTCTACAGCCGCTCGGACGACAATCGCAGGACGTCGCCGCCCACCAATTGTATCTACCTGAGTCGCACTGCCGGCTGACTAGAAATAGCCGGCGTGGACGTATACCGGCATCTTCCACAACTAACCTGGCGGCCTCGAAGCGCTGTCGTGGGCACGATGACCCGTCGTGTTTGCCAAATGAGAATCCCTAAATACTTGCCGGTCATCGCTTCTGCGGCTTTATCAGTGTTACATATTTATTATTTGCCGGCGGTGCGGTGAGGTCAGCGAGCGCGTGTGGCGATGTGCGCCTTATCGCGTGGACTGTAGGGTCGCAGCGGGAGCCGCGGCGACACTCGGCTGGCGCCGCCGACGCGGGCTCGCCTCTGCTCTGTCTTTGCTCTGCTCTTGCGTCGTTGTTGTTAGCTATTGACACATACACTCGCGAGTATCTACCTACAACTGCAAACAACAATTTTATCGAGAACCGCATCGGTTCTGACAACCGTGCACTACCACTTATCTTTCAATCAGCGTTTAACATCCTATTAGTCGACACAGAACTGCTACAATTTACTTGAGCTACACATAAATACTGTTGTTTTTACTTCTTTAGTAGAACAAGTCTTGTAATCTTAAAGTGTAACATTCAAGTGGTCATTCTTGTTTACTGCGAACTAATAAACGCCACTCATAGCAGTTACCCACCTCTTGTACATCGTGGTAGGTAGATACCCGACAAGCCATGCAGTAATTCTTTGAACTAATTGCATTATCGCTGTACAGAAACCACAAGTAGTGTAACAAACAGAAATCAAAGCACGATCCATTGGACTGTAGGAATGACGTCATTAGGTAATGCGATAAAGCAGAGCACCTATTACAAAGTAATATTCAGAAAGTAATTCGGTCCAATTAAGAACCTACATATCGCGAAATAGGGTATGTAGATGACCTTAAACAATCAGATCGTAGCACTGCCTATAAGTGTAACAACAATAGCCGAAGACTTTACAAACACCTAATTATTAGATATAGATATTATCGAATGTCTCTCTTTTGACTAAAGCTATTGTTAACCAAATAAAAAAACAAACGAATACTGCACTGCACTCATGGCACCATACTTTATAATAGGGCGGTAAACACCATAATTATGGTTGTATTCTTTAATCAGCACCGATATCTGAGACTGGCGTATGAAATATTTGTGAAATGCGCGCGGGTTGCCCGGTGACGAGGGATCCGGTACTCGCCGGTGTTGTCTTCAGCAGCAGCGCTCGGTGCGTGTAACACTTCCTTAGCCAAGCGGACTTCGCCTTTATGGGTCTAACCGTACGGCCTACTATTCCATGATGACGTACCAACACTTATTACGCCCTAGACGCATCGCTCAACTGTTCTCGACCTCGCACTATCAGCGGCCGAACCATTTTCATCTTTATGGCTTGCTTTAGAAGCATCATATCGCATTGCGCGTCCTTGGGCGGTAATTGTGTTTTCAACCCGTGGTGCTAAGGTTGAGATCCCCAACGCACAAGAGTGAAAGTTGGAGGGTGGGTGAACACTGGGGTGGCGGCCACCTTGCAGGAGTAGTCGACCCGGGACTACCAACTAGGATTTGCTAAATCTGCTTCTTGTCCACCGGCACTGCTGAAAAAGCAAATTATGTTTTAGATAGAACAGGTGCGATATTATGGTGTACTTGGAATGGGTAATAAAAATCATTGAAGCCCTCATTAACAAATCACCTAAATATAAAAGTTTAAGGAAAACGCTCACACATTAATTGAAGATTACTTACATGAAAATTTATTATGTTGCATTATCTTTATGGAACGTAAGTTTAGCAGGTGCTGTCAGCATCAGATTGATCTTGACGAATGAAGTACTCAAAATTATCTTAATGCCTTGGTTTCCTCCATCCTGTCGATGATTGTTCTGTTATTTGGTGCACACCTTTAGTTCGGACAATAATACAATTTAGATCAATAAAGCAGTTGAGGATTTGCACTCAAGATCGTTGTTCGCTGATTGATGAAACTTTGTCGTTTAATGAAATGTTTGCGATGTAAATTTTTTCCTCTTCTTTGAGTCAATTGCTAGGTCTGGCAAATAATGATCTGGTATTTAAATTATATTGGCTCAAAACTTGGCCACAGCAATAGCTGTTGCTCTACAGAGGTCGTCGATAGTGCATGGGGAAGGGTCACAGTGAGTAGGAAAGCAAATGTGACATGGACTGGGTCCTGCAATCGCGGGAATATTACGACCGGTCGATAAAACCCTATTTTGCCAGGTTTTCACAGCAGCGCCCAACTTGGGTCCGCAGGCGGTTTAAAGACATCTAATTGGTCACTGGAGATTTTTTAAGCATGTGGGTCATTGGGAGAGGCCTATGTCCAGCAGTGGACTGCAGTGGGCTAATTGATTAATTGATTGATAAGTCATAATTCTCATCATCCCACTCGGTAATTAAATGAATTCTTATTGGAAGTCATTGACTTCACAATAACATAAAATATCATTTCAGTCAGTAAATATACGATTTAATTAGCTAGGCTGGATTTCAATAGAGAGAATCTGTTTAACTAACTAAACTGACAATTCACAATTGAATTGAATTTTTCTAATGATTTGTGAAGTGTGGATGTTATTTCACCTCTGCCTAACCCTTCAGGCATAAGGAGTGAAAGGTGAGCCTATTGCCGTCTTCCAGGCACTATTGTTGACTCAATTCATTTGAGGCTGAGTCTGGGCTGTGTATGTCTGTCTGATGTTGAACAGTCCTATCCCTTAATCGCCTTGTACGACACCGCATGGGAAGAGATGGGGTGGTCCAAATTCTACTCAGCCGGGAACCTTTTCTAAAACAAACTTACTAATTTTTCATCTAAGTGATAATTTTTGTACGCCTGTCTGGACAAAACATGTTGGCACTATGACAATTATATTGTAACAACATCCATGTAACCCGTGTTTATGCAAATAAATGCATCTTGAATCTTGAATCTTGAAACCCAGTTGCATACAAGTTAAGAGTCATCCACTTTTTCACTAATAAATAATACGAAAGATTCAAAGAAAGTACATACCTACCAACATAGTAATGTTACTGTTTCATGTCAGCGCACATTCGAGATCTCGTGTTGGCTTTGGCACTCGCCCCTGACACGCCAAACAAAATATTCAACAACACGTGGATAAGTCAGTACGTACTTATAAGTACATATCTACTTGTGTATAAGTACTATGTACAATCATTCCGCTAAATTCTCGTCGTATAATTAGGTTAACATTTTAGCTTAGGTTGGGTTAGTTTAACATTGACGACCTCCGTGGCGTAGCGGTAGAGCATTCGACTGCTATGCAGGGGGCGCGGGTTCGATTCCCGCTCAGTGCAAATATTTGCATGCATGAATATGTATAGTTGCATTGGTCTGGGTGTTTCTATGTATAATATGTATGAATTTACAAAAAAAAAGTATCTAAGTATGTTTATCCGCATTCTAGATTCCATAACACAAGCTAGTAAAGCTATGCTTAACATGTGTCTAGATAGCGTTGTGTAGAGTGTCGTGGAATATTGATTTTAACATGCCCTATACATATAATATGGCATCCTTATCATTCAGCGCTATGCCGATGGTGTCAACTCTGTTAAAATCTTCCAGGCCCTCGATTCTACTAAAGCAAAGCTACTGTTATACCACACACTGCAAAAAAATTACATTACATTTTTTACTTTATTTCCATATTATTAAAATCCAAAATTAAATGAACAGAGATTCAATAAACTTTTTGTTCACTCTGCATAATTCCGTTTAATTTTGTACTTTAACTGTATTGCTTTAAAATCTAAAATTAAATGGGTTTTTTGCAGTGTTACCACAGACACTGACAGTGGTTTTGCTTTAGCAGAATTGAGACCCTGAACTAAACTAATAAATTTTACAATTTTGTTTAGTTAAAATTTGCATATTCAAGACATATTTAGGGTTTAGAATATGTGCAATAGAATCGGCAACAGAATCGGCAACAGCCTCCATATTCTTATGCAAATTAACATATTTATACATACAAAATATTTGCACTAAACGGGTATCGAACCCGTGACCTCTGACTTAGCTGCCCAACATTATACCGCTGAGCCACACAGGTCGTTTAATTAATTAAATCATTACCTGGCGACATTACTTTACCACGACATAACATTTATGTTTTATTTCGTAGTATATTAGTATTAACTAATTTATCGTTAATGGAGACCATAATCACCTAATTGGCATCTTTTATAACAGATTTTATAACACTTTAATGAGACTGTACTGCAATAGGTACAGTCACTCTCAGAAGTTGTTGGACCCTTAAGAACTTAATTATGAATGAATGAATGAATGAATATAACTTTATTGTACACCGATAATCAACACAAAATAAATATCAACAAAGTTCACAGTAGTAGGTACAAATATGCGGGAATTAATTATACGACGATTCGGGGACTTTTCACGATTGAATTTTGGAACTTACTATTTCTGCCGACGGTTCGGATGCGTTGCAGCTCCCATGGTCACGTTATAGCACTTAAGAACTTAAAAGAAAGGTTCTTAAAATTTGTGATGAACTACATCTCTAAATGAATCAATGTCATAACAATTATTATTGTAGTGGTCAGATGAGTAATGCCGGAAGTTTCGACCAGGTCACACCGCTTACAGCGCTTACGGCGGTGTAACCTGGCCGAAACGTCAGGCAAATCAAAGGTATGTATGTACCTATACCATAATCGCTGGCCTGGGGGTGACAGGTGGAACCGCTTGTCACCCTGGCAGAAGCAGGCCGCGGCGGTGGCGCGCGTGGCGTGCCTCCCCGTTTCCGGGGACGAGTTGGGGACTCTGTAGTCCCCACACCCGAGAAGAGGGCCAGATCGTGAGAGATGGCCCTGGGTCGGCCGGGGTGCGAGGGATATGCCTGTCAACCTCACCTTCGGCAACCAAAGCGACCCACAGGTAGCGTGCGTTTTAGTCGGTTCGAGTCCGACATAACCTCCTCCACCAGCTCCGGTGGGGAGGTATCCGTGGGGATTTAGCGCACATAAAAAAAACCATAATCGCGTTAATTCCCGTAAACGTTATTGTGTATCATGGATTGTAAAAGTTTAAAAGTTAGAGGACCAATATGTTTATCCTTTATGTAGAAAGCTAATATTGATAGTGACTGTACTTACTCATGTGTTTTTATTTCAATTTAACATTTTTGTCCCTCGAGCGCTCATATTGTTGAACGACGTCTTTGTCATGGTTTTCTCAAGAGATTAGAGAATGCGGTCCTTGAAAAGGGTCATGGGAATGCTACCCTAAATGTTACAAGCGTCAATAGGTTACAGTAAACGTTTACTATGAAGACATAAAATATATCAGCTAAGTATGCTTGCTATCATTATTCTTTCAACCCAGAAGACCAGGAGGTCTAAAAAGGCCATATTATTAGAATCGTATTAGCATAATCTTTTGTTTTGTGCCGATATTTACACGAAATTAGTATCTGTTTCGTAAATGAATT
Organism: Eilema griseolum; assembly: GCA_963662185.1. NCBI lineage: Eukaryota > Metazoa > Arthropoda > Insecta > Lepidoptera > Erebidae > Eilema > Eilema griseolum. Next base: position 10,597,283 of record OY759233.1, on the reverse strand, counting down.
GTTGTGATTCAGCTCATATGAGTGACCATTATACGAATTTCATAGGAATCTATGGTGATCTACTCGTAACTCATAAAGTTACTAGTCTTTAGCAGAATCGCTTAATGTGACCATTTTAGACAAGCAGAGATTATTGTAATGTAACACCGATTGGCCATTCAATAAAACAATGATGTAATATACTGAAATTGCTCGGGTCTCTTTAAATTGCCCGCTGCTTTTAAATTAATTAAGGAACTTCAATAAAAATCTGCTTGTTCTGTGTCAAAAGTATGTACAAAATGTATCTGTGCCCTTAATCTCAACATAACAAACGCAGGTTAGCTAAATAAATATTTTGTAATGCGGAACAACATATTTTTTTGGTAATTCAATCAACATCCATTCATTTTAATAAGTAGGTACCGCGGTAGCCTAGTGATACGGATAATGGACTGCTGATACGAGGTCTCGGGTTCGATCCCAGGTTATAACCATGGCACACACCAATGACTTTTCGATGCTTTTCGAAGTTATGTGTGTATCGCAGGTTTATAAGTGCCCGGTTAATGGCAATAGGCTCGCCACCTATTACATAAACCTAAACATAAACTGGCGCAATGTGGGTGCTAACACCTCTGCCTACCCCTTCGGGGATATAGGCGTGCGTTTATGTTATGTATGATTAAGTAGGTACTTAACAATTTTAATAGTTTTAGGGCCGAAACTGCGTCAAGCGGGTGCGGGCGCGGTTTCATACAAAAGTGCTCCGTCGCGGAGACCCGCGCGGGCGTCCGTCACGGGGACGCACGCCCCGCGCCCACGCAGCGGGGCTCGCCTCCGTACGACGGAAACAGGCGCGGGGGCAAGCGCGGGAGCCCGCCAGCGGACTTGTTCAGTCAATAGCGCTAGCTGATCCGGGTCGTACGCACGTTCTTAGAAAAATGTCTTTCGACACCGAAAGAGTTATTGTGGAAGTACAGTGCCACCCTGTCATATGGGACCTGATATAGATTTTACTCTTAAATTGTATTCGTTCCAAAATTCACCCATGCCTACGATCAATGCCTTTTTTTAAACATATAACAATTTTGAAACAAATAGACGAAGTTATAGAAAATACCCTCACCAAAATTTTAAATGTGGCCTTGGATGACCGAGCTTTACTACAAGCAACTCTACCGATTCGCTTGGGTGGGCTCGGTATTCGCAAAATTTCAGATATCAGCTTACCAGCGTTCCTGTCTTCAGTCTGTGGACTGAAGAATTAACTAGGAAAATACTTGCACCTACACTAGTTAATTCTGAAGTATTGTGTAAGACTGATGCAGTGAACGCTTGGAAAATTGCATGTCCAAATACCGATCTCCCAAGGAACCTCTTCTCACAGCGTCAGTGGGACGGGCCGCTCTGCAGCTTAGTTGGAAAAAAATTACTAAATACATGTTCCAATGCTGCTGAGCGTACCCGTTTACTGGCGGTTGGAGTGTGGGAATCGGGTCTTTGGCTACAAGCTCTTCCGTCATCTAACGTAGGGACTATGTTAGATGACACTACCTTTCGCATCGCAACTTGTCTCCGTTTAGGTGCGCCGTGTATTTCTTCGCATCAATGCCGTTGTGGAGAAGCCGTTGACAGACTCGGACACCATGATCTGTCGTGCTGCAGGAGCGCAGGGCGAATTCCACGGCACGCCAGCCTCAATGACATAATCCGCCGTGCTCTTGTCACCGCCGGTGTACCAGCTGTACTAGAACCAAACGGTTTGGCGCGTGACGATGGCAGGAGATCGGATGGCATGTCGTTAATGCCATGTAAGATGGGTAGGACTCTGGTGTGGGATGCCACATGCGTTGATACCATGGCTCCTACCCATATAACTAGCACGGCTGGCTGTGCTGGTGCTGCTGCTGCTTCTGCAGAGGCTCTCAAGCGGCGCAAGAGACTTTGGGGTCATGGGGTCCGAGCGCTCGCAACCTCTTCCGTGAGATTGCGAAGCGAATGGTCGACGCTTCTCGTGACAAGAAGGCTGGCCTCTTTTTAGGTCAGAGAATAAGCATTGCCATACAACGTGGCAATGCTGCCAGTCTTCTGGGAACGCTACCACAAGAGGCATGCGATGCGGAGGAATTCTACGACGCATTTTAATTGTTCTTAGCAATAAGTTGTATAAAAGTTATTTTATTTTTATTGTATTTAATATTTATAAATTATTTCTGTATAGATTACTTAGAATGAGAATAATTTAATTAACTTCAACCATCAAATAAATTTCTTTTAAATTGTTGACCTTCAAATATGGTTCTCTTAATATACTGAACTTTGCAACAATTTCCCCGCACAGCAACAGCAAAGTTTCTTTTTTGCTAGTCGTCGTAGTTTTGCTACGTAATAATACAATAAGTTCTCCATGGACATGACTATACATGCACGCCGCTAAAATTGAACTAGCGACACTGCGATAGACGGTCTCCGCGACGGGTGCCCGCGACGGGTACCGTCGCGTGACCACGCAACCCGCCCGCGTGACCACGCGCGTAGACACGCGACGGGTGCCCGTCGCGGTCGCCCGCTTAACGCAGTGTCGAGCCTTAAACAGTAAGGCACTGAATAAACTTCGCAGAAAATCTATATAATATGTATATAAAAGCAAAATACCACTCAAATCAATCAGTTTCCGAAGAACTCAATTTCAGAAATTACAATACAATCTTGATATTTGGCAGGCATGTATGGTACATAGGGTGTTGACATCCTTTAAGAACGGATTTTACGAAACTAAACCCCTAAGGAAGTCGCAGAAGGCCGCTAGTATTATCATAAACGGAACACAGTGGCTGCTATTTAGTTACCTCCAAAAATATATTCAAAAGCGCCCTCTAACCTCTAACTAGGTTATTAGTATTAATATTTATGATAGAGCCTTTAAATCAGGAAGAAGTTAACTAATGCAAATGCGTCGGTCTTTTAGTATAATAATGGAAATAAATAAATCGAAATAAAATATAATCAAAAGCGTTGGTGAATTGTCTATTGCTTTTTAGCCGACTGCGGTCGCGAGGGTGTTTTTTATACCACTTAAGCGGCAGACAAGCATACGGCCCACCTGATGAATAGTGGTTACCGTGGTCTGCAATGTTCAACACCAGGACAGGGGCGTCACACACGTGCTGCGGCCCTGTATGAAGGCAAAACCCTCTTACGCGTTTTTGTTACGTATCTTGATGACTGACAGATAAGACACGACAGCATTGAGCTGTCCGACTAGGGAAGAACCTCTACCATACAGAATACAGCGTTCGAATCTCGTGTTGTGTTCTCAGCGGTGAGTAGGGTTTGAGAGTTTTTGTATTGTTAGTGGAGGGACTAAAGGCTTGTCCTGCTTTGTCTTCTACATTGACGGCACCGACACTCTCTGTTCTTACAGGGTTACTTTACACTGTAAAATGTAGATAGCGTATATATTTCCGACAGTTTGGTTCTATTCTACTCACACAGCAAGTTGCTTACGCATAGTAGCGTTCATGTCAGCACGTGATAGGTTCCTCTGTCATGGGCATAACCCTTAGTCATAAATCAATTGCCCATTTAACCATGTTCAAATGTTGTACAAATGTCTATATGTCATATTATAATTCAAATTTATTCCTTTTATTTAAATAATTGTATGTACCAAGATGAACAAACTATTAGGTAAATAATTTCCATTATATATTCTATTTATAGAGGTCTTAAGAAAGATCACATTTTCATAATGGTTAATTTTGAATTAATATTGCGATTACATGTTATATTGAAGCCTTATTTTACTTACTGTTAAATAAATTCTTCAAGGAATTGAATTGACACTAGTCAGCTATCACTTCTCTGAATTTACAAATATATATTGAGGAGATACGACTTGGGCAACCAGGCGCAGGGCACGCCGTAGTAACGGCGGTAAGACCCATCATGGGGGAGTGGCTAGAGGGGCCACACGGCAGCCTCTCGTACCGTCTGACGCAGATGATCACCGAGCACGGATGCTTCGGAAAGTATCTGCGTCGGATGCAGAAAGAGCCAACGTCCGAGTGCCATCACTGCGACGCGAGCGAGGACTCAGGTCCGCACACGCTCACCGAGTGTCCGGCGTGGGAGACGCCGAGGCGGGAGCTTGTGGCGGCCCTGGGAGTGAGGGTTCTCACGCTCTCCACCTTGCTCGCGGCGATGGTTCGCTGCGCGGATGCGTGGGCGGCCGGCGCCTCCTTCTGCGAGCATGTAATGCTCGTGAAGGAGGAGGCGGGGCGGGAGCGGCAGCGGGAGCGACGAAGGATCGCAAGACAAGCTGCCCGCGTACGAAGGCAACTCGGGCGTCGGAGGTCGATGAACGACCTCCGCCCCCCATGAGCGCCGGCCTGGGGGTGACAGGTGAAGCCGCCTGTCACCCTGGCAGAAGCAGGCCGCGGCGGCGGCGCGCGTGGCGCGCCTCCCTGTTTCCGGGGACGAGTTGGGGACTCTGTAGTCCCCACACCCGAGAAGAGGGCCAGATCGTGAGAGATGGCCCTGGGTCGGCCGGGGTGCGAGGGATATGCCTGTCAACCTCACCTTCGGCAACCAAAACGACCCACAGGCGGCGTGCGTTTTAGTCGGTTCGAGTCCGACGTAACCTCCTCCACCGGTGCCGGTGGGGAGGTATCCGTGGGGATTTTGCGCACGTAAAAAAAAAAAAATATATATTGAAGTTCAGAAGATACTTACACAACCTAGCCCCCCCCCCCCCTCCCCACCCGAAGCCGTTGAACCAACTGTTCATGACTGTTCATATGGGTCTGCTAATTCCGAGCTCCTCTTGATTTGAATATTTGTAAGACTAATCATCTTCTGCAATTTCATCCAGTTCATGAAAATACTTTCAGCTTTAACCACTATTGAGAATTGAGTATCCTTCCACTGTACCTAGTTATTTTTCTGTAGAACGCGCTGTACCAGTTATCTCTGATTACTGGATAGTCTCTCTCGTAAAAGTTATTAACGACACAAACAACTTAAATTGCTAGACGATTTAACAACGGGCACTTCACTTGTTTTAGATGCCCATTACAGACTTTTCTAGATCTTTTTCACCAACGATACACATAAACAAATAATAATGTATGTCACAGCGATAGTCGCAGTTGTTTAAGAGTCTGGCGTTCGTTTTTCTACTTTTTATCTTAATTTGGTTTTTACGGGAGCAACTGCCATCTGACCTCCAATCCCGTGAGGAAACCTGCGTCAATAACCGCGGTAGCCTAGTGGTATGGGCAATGGACTGCTGAGACGAGGTCTCGGGTTCGATCCCAGGTTTCACCATGGCACACACCAATGACGTTTTCCGATGCTTTTCGAAGTTATGTGTGTATTTTTCGCAGGTTAATAAGTGGCCGGTTAATGGCAATAGGCTCGCCACCTATTACATTGGGGCCTAAAAACAATAAACTGGCGAAATGTGGGTGCTAGCACCTCTGCCTACCCCTTCGGGGATATAGGTGTGAGTTTATGTAATGTTATGTTAAAATTTACAGTTTACGATAATATTAAAAAATGGAACACAATCCTATTCTTGGAATCTTAGCAATAAGACCAGGAAGGGGGCCAGTCGCGTGTTAGATTAGTCAGTAGGCACGGCGAGTGAAATCATGGGACACAATTAGTAGGATGTACATCGTAAATCACCGAGATGCGTGGGAAATACCTAATTTGGCCACCTTCAATCAATCAATCAGTTGGCACACTCCAGTTCACTGCTGGACATTGGTCTCTCCCAATGTTTGGCTATCTTTTTTTTGTTGTGCAAAAATTCCCCACGGGTACCCCCCTCACCGAAGCTGATGAGGGAGGTTATGTCGGACTTGAACCGACTAAAACGCACGCCGTCTGAGGGTCAGATGTTGCCCGCACCCCGGCCATTGTTTGGCCAACTTACACCTCGACATTTGAGACACGAGACAGGCGTGCAGTTTTAGTCGGTTCGAATCCGCAAAGTAAATCAATGGCATACCGTTAAAGTATTGTATACTACTATAAATAGCTAATCAATGAGCATCTGATAAAATACGATAATCTCCAATACAAAGTAAAAAGTGCGTGATCTGATCTTTATCTCTGAATCGAACAGTGCTTCTGTCTCTTTCTTTACAGTACTCACTCACTCATCTATATCATATATACCTACGAGTATATAATATTTTTTAAGTTCATGTGTTTGCTTCAAAAACTCAAAAGCTCCATAAATTTCGCTGCTATGAGATTATAGGATTATTTACGGATGTATACTCTGGTGAAGATAGGACTCGACCTGCTTCTAGGGTGAATACTCTGTCAGCTAAGCTGTAGGTAAACTTCTTAGGTCTTAGCACGATAAAGGAGAGAGAGAGGGATCTACCGGAATTCTTTCAAACTACGGGAAAATTTAATAGCGTAGCAATTAAACATTGTAACATGTATTATTTACTTTGTAGTAATTCAAACAGACCAATCCAAATAGACATATCCGATTACATATTTGCACTGTCCGGGAATCGTACCACGTCCTCCGAAGTAGGACTCTCTACAGCTACGCTATGCCTCAATAAATGTGTAACTTTGCATTTTGTTCAGTATATTGTTGTAGTACTTTATGATCACCGGCAGTGGTTATCGTGTATTTTTGTATTTTGTTTTTAACTTGTACCGTTACACCTCAATGTCATTGGATCTAGTGACGTCATGGGACCGGTCAGTTTCATCCGATATGGAGCAGAAAGTTGACAAGACTAGGTAACATGCTCTTTACGGGTGATGGGAGAGGTCATTGACAGCAGATGATCTGCTGAATTTGCATTAACAGAAAGAGTATAAATTGAGCACGTTATCTTTCGTTGTTCGTACTGTTGGACATTCATCAACAATGGTATTCTTTGCCACTATAGTTTTATATTTTTCCTCCTAGTAAATTTTTTTTTTCAAACCATTTTAACAATTTTAAAATTGCATCAAAAGCTTAAACTTTGAAGTTCGAGCCCCATTTATTGTTTATTTTTTTGATGTCGGCTTTTCTGGGAACGAATGTGTGACCTCTTAATCCGAAAGAGAAGCATAAGTGAAACCCTCGTCCACAGTTTAGTATCTACAATGACTTGCTAATGAAGTTAGCTCGGGTCTCAAGGGTATTGCTACAGAGATTCTTTTTACATATTTTCATCGTCGGTAGATGGCGCTGCAATCAGGTTATAGGATTTTTTACGAATTTACTCCCGGACGAAGCCAAGATCGGGGCTGCTAGTACTAATAAAATTGGTTTAGTTCGATCAATAAGATTGGATTATGCTACCGTAGCAAGGTCTACGAGTACCTTAACTGTGAAGTAAATATAGTGAGGACACCTGCACACGGTGGTTAATAATGTTCTCGTAGGTTTCTGAAATTTACCAATCCACTTAATCCTCTGAAGAGGTCTACCCCATCAATTTGAGAGAAAGCATCAATCCAGTAGAGGAAAAATGAGTAAACAGGGTTGATAATAGCTACGATCACTAATGTAATTCGGCCGCATTAGTTGTTTTCTAGTAAAAGCTTGTAGAGGTAATTAGCGATGTTTATTAATACTTAACATATGTACTTACTTAGCAACCAATGTTATATCATCCGTGCACTACTGAGGTAGCAAACGATAATCTATAAACACTTGTAACATACCAGGTGTACATGCTTGGATAAATGGACTTCTACGTCTCCTTTCCACCCTAGCATGATAGGAGAATAGGAGGTTGGACAAGACGGTAGTCCCGTCCCAATTGAGTAATCCGACTGAGGAAGTATCTCTACGCTACATAATACCGCGGCTATAATAACCTCGTGTTGTGGTCATAGGTGAGTAGGGTAGCCCAGAGCTCACTGGTTGTGCTGTCAGTGGGAAGACTAAAGGCTTGTCCTAATTGTGTCTTCTGCACTGACGGCACAGAAACTCTCCGTTCTTACAGAGACGGTAGCACGGGTGTGATTCCTTTGGTGTTGCATACGTTCATAAGTCACGGTAACTACTTTCCATCAGGCGGACCGTGTGCTGGTCTGTCACCTAAGTTGTACATAAAAAAGAAGGCCTTGGGTAAGCCAGGGAGCAAGGCAAATGCCATGTTAGGCTATCTTATACCACGTTATTTGAGGCCCGAGATGCCTTTAGTCTTTTAGTCGGTTCGAAGTCCGATATAAGCACCTCGGCCAACCGGTGGAGGGGGGGGGGGGGGGAATGAACTACGCAAACGGTCATGGGTTTCGACAACTCGAGTCATAGATAATTCAGTGCGGGACGTTTCTTTATTTTGAGAGTTGTGCGGTCAATACATCGTCGGCAGGTTTTCTATGTAGTATATATCTTTAGTTAGAAATTGAGTATAGTTTATTAAACACTAACTGTTGCCTCCGGTTCGCCCGTGTGAACGTTTGACCCCGATCCTGCTGCTGACATTAGATACTAGTCTATGACAGTCACAAATAATGTGGCTTTCTATTGGTAAAAAAAAATCAAAATCGGATCCTTAGATTCAGAGATATTTATTATACATAAAGTTTTTTTTTAATTAATTTCGTAAAATCCCCACGGATAAAGCCTCTCCCGCCGGAGCCAATGGGAGAGGTTATGTCGGACTCGAACCGACTAAAACGCGCGACGCCTGTGTCTTGTTTTTGGTTGCCGAAGGTGAGGTTGACAGACATATCCTTGGCACCCTATCGACCCAAGGCCATCTAGCTCATGGTCGGCAGCGCGAGTGTGACACCCCTGGTGTTGCATACGTCCATAGGCCACGGTAACCGCTTCCCATCAGGTGGGCCGTGTGCTTGTCTGCCAACTAAGTGGTATAAAAAAAATAATACTCCCAGGCCTGCGCTCATTTGGGGTAGGGGGGGGGAGTCATTCATCTACCTCAGACGCTCGAGTTGCCTCAGTACGCTATCTTTCCTCGCTCTTACTGCCGCTCTCCCCACACTCACTATTTAAACTCCTTCAATTTCAGAGGGTTTGATACCCCTAACTCCGGGTACTCACCGGTTACGAATTCGATCATTTTCCTTGAAGAGTTCTAACACCACTAGAAACACAAATGTAAGCAAGTACTGCCTCTACTATCTGTGAGACGACGTAGTTAGTACTTCCCCAGTCGGCTGGCGCCAAATTCAGACGAAAAATTTGTTATGTATTCATAATGCTTCATGCACGGTTGTGCATGAAAATTATCTATGGGAGTTCACAAAGCATAGTGTAATTTATGGCTTAATTAAGTCATTAACAACTTAACACTCATATCTTAATTTTTATATGAATGTACGTACCTACCTAGTTTAATTTTTTTTTGTGGGCTATGGTTTTCTACGCGCTTATCGAGATATATTGTTATTTTTTTATCTACGCGTGGAAATCACTAGGATCTTTATTACCGGAGCCTCTGTGGAGTGGCGGTAGAGCGTTCGACTGCTACGTCTGAAGTTGCGTACTCGATTTCCGTGCAGTACAAATATTTTTATGCTTAAATATGTTTATTTGCATTGATCTGGGTATTTCTATGTATTGTATATTTACAAAATATAACCAAATAGGTATGCTTATTCGCATTCTAGAACCCATATTACACCTTTTTTATAAAATACATTTACACAATTTAGAGTGGCAGACAGGCACACGACCCACCTGATGGAAAGTGATTACTGAGGCCTATAGACGTGTGCAACACCACGGGAGCTACACTCGTGCTACCGACTCTGTAAGAACAGAGAATTTTTGTGCCGTCAGTAGGTACAGTATACATAATCAGGACAAGCCTTTGGTCTTTCCACCGATAGCCCAAAAACTCTGCAGTGATCTGCTTACCCTACTCCCGCCGGTAACATAATAGCCGTGGTATTCTGTAGGACGGAGGCACTTCCCCAGTCGGACTGCTCAATTGGGCGGAAATACCGCTGTTTCCTACCTCCTTTACTTACTTGCTACCCTTTGCTTGCTTGCTATGTGGATGATGTCCGCTCTATACGTTGGCAAACACAGTGGTAAACGCATTGGCCAATACAAGCTACGGCGTCCTGCCAGACATCAAGAATGGCATAAACCCCCCGCTTTACACGTTCGACAACAGTGGTGTTGGTCAACGCATTCGCCAATAGCATACGGCGTACTTTCTATAATGACACTACTTGCAGAAAGTTGTGGAATTTCGTACAACGTACACGCTAATTGTGGAATGTCCTTGTGGAAACCATGGTAGAGAATTTTGTACAACGTACACGATAATTGTAGGATGTCCTTGTGGAAACCGTGGTAGAGAATTTAGTACAACGTACACGCTAATTGTGGGATGTCCTTGTGGAAACCGAGGTAGAGAATTTTGTACAACGTACACGCTAATTGTGGGATGTCCTTGTGGAAACCGAGGTAGAGAATTTTTACAACGTACACGCTAATTGTGGGATGTCCTTGTGGAAACCGTGGTAGAGAATTTTTACAACGTACACGCTAATTGTGGGATGTCCTTGTGGAAACCGTGGTAGAGAATTTTGTACAACGTACACGCTAATTGTGGGATGTCCTTGTGGAAACCGTGGTAGAGAATTTTGTACAACGTACACGCTAATTGTGGGATGTCCTTGTGGAAACCGTGGTAGAGAATTTTGTACAACGTACACGCTAATTGTGGGATGTCCTTGTGGAAACCGTGGTAGAGAATTTTTACAACGTACACGCTAATTGTAGGATGTCCTTGTGGAAACCGTGGTAGAGAATTTTGTACAACGTACACGCTAATTGTGGGATGTCCTTGTGGAAACCGAGGTAGAGAATTTTTACAACGTACACGCTAATTGTGGGATGTCCTTGTGGAAACCGTGGTAGAGAATTTTGTACAACGTACACGATAATTGTGGGATGTCCTTGTGGTAACCGTGGTAAAGAATGTCAAACTCGTATTTGTTGCAGAAAAGTAATTAAAGGTGTTTACAGCACAGCACAAGATAGTGCTATAGTATCTGATATGCTATATGAGTTCTAGAACATGGCTATAGAGGTTTTTAATACTCTCATATTTTAAATAGATCAGCGCATGACAGATGTTTCATTGAGCGGGAATGAAACCCATGATCTTTTTCGTAGCACTCGAATTCTCCATGCAATTTGGGAGATAAATCTACAGCGCGGCGTCATGCTATTGCGGCAAATTTAAACGAATTTTCAACTGAAAATTGGTTACCAAACAATTTCAATAACACTTTAGCTGATTCAGGAATCGAATCTCCATAGGTTTTATAACTTTGGACTTCGATATTTATTTTGTTGAAGATTTTGATTCAGTTCGAATTGTTCGTCGGTCATCATCATCCCCACCGTTCGTTACCATCTTCTCTTTAGTCCCAGTCTCTCACCTCGGGGATCCACTGCCGGATTTCACACATCCATTTCGCATGGTCTTGACATCCATGGTATTAAGACCATCCTGATACCAGCTGTTTTTGCTGTTATATTCGAAACTTGTGCTCTGGAGCCCGGAATAAGGTCTTCAACTCGTCTTATTTGGTTTTCCTCCTTTTTACGGCAGCTACTGCTTGGAGGACCTCCTCGTATGGCTATCGGCTTGCAGAGAATATCGACTTATGTGCCAAAGATCTTTATGGGACCAAACACCCAGTTCCAAACTCTTATAGTTACCATCACCGGTTTGATTTTAAGTGATATGGTACAGTGAACGACCACAAAACATACGCCTATATCCGTTCACAAACATCTCGCAAAAATTATTACAGTTGTCCTTTAATTGGTCGATTCTTACAATGTTGCCATTCGTCTACAACATCGATAACCAACTTGTTTTGACCTAAAAACCTTTTACGACTAAACACAGCGCGATCTGCCAATTATTAAGTTCTTCAAATTATAAAAGAAACTGTGTTTCATCCATCCACTGTGCTTTGTACGACTGACGTATTTTTCTGATTACATCCGATCCCGGGATGAACTCGGAGCAGGTCGCAGAACGACTTCCATCCCCCATGAGCGTGGGCCTTGAAAAGTAATCATTTGACAAACTTTCATTTCGCAAACACTTAAAAAGAATCATTTGACATAATACAGAAATCGCAAATGTACCTTAGTAATATTTCAATTGTTAAAATTTAATTTTATAAATGTTCATTTGACTAAATAAAGTCAGCATATAAATTATTAGTAAGTAAGATTTTTTTTTAAATAATGTGCATTTAAAAAAATTATTACTGCCTTAACTAATAGTAAAATTCGGTTCGCAGTTCCAACATGACCTAACCTAGTCATTTCGTTTCAGTTGTCCTTTTTTATATAGGACACGCCAATTTAGCTTATAGCTTACCATAGCTTGATGGTAAGATAAAGGCAAAGTGTCCGGAAAGAGGGACACCATTACAGACACGTAGCATGTTACAATGGTGGCACTCAGCTTACGGCCTTATCAGATGCTTTTTCACACCCCACTCAAAGGACCCGGAACTGTAGGAAGAAGGAAACCTTACATAAGTATATTACATGATTTCGTGCTGAAAATAAAATATTCTATACATATTTGCACTTCAATATGATATTTTCATATATTCAGAAGATTGTTTTGCCACTTACATTTTTCAAAATAATTAACTTGTCCAACTAAGACCAGCATAAATGTTTCGATATTGTAGAGCATTCCTTTTATCAAACCCGTATCAATTTAAATAAAGATATTTATTTACACTTACCGAGAGTCGAACCTGAGTTCTTATTTTGCAATCGTACCCTACCCAACACTGCTACGCAACATACTTTATATAATTATATTTATTTATTTATATACTTTTTTTTACGTGCGCAAAATCCCTACGGATATCTCCCCACCGGAGCCGGTGGAAGAGGTTATGTCGGACTCGAACCGACTAAAACGCACGCCGCCTGTGGGTCGTTTTGGTTGCCGAAGGTGAGGTTGACAGGCATATCCCTCGCACCCCGGCCATCTCTCGCGATCTGGCCCTCTCCTCGGGTGTGTGGGGACTACAGAGTCCCCAACTCGTCCCCAGAAAACGGGGAGGCGCGCTAGGCGCGCCCCCGCCGCCCCATCCACTCATGAGGGTGGCGGAGGTCGTTCATCGACCTTGCATCGCTTGCGATCCTTCGTCGCTCCTGCTGCCGCTCCCGCCCCGCCTCCTCCTTCACGAGCATTACTTGCTCGCAGAAGGAGGCGCCGGCCGCCCACGCATCCGCGCAGCGGACCATCGTCGCGATCAAGGTGGAGAGCGTGAGAACCCTCGCTCCCAGGGCCGCCATAAGCTCCCGTCTCGGCGTCTCCCACGCCGGACAAGCGGTGAGCGTGCGTGGCCCCGAGTCCTCACCCGCGCCGCAGTGATGGCACTCGGACGTTGGCTCTTTCTCCATCCGACGCAGATACTTCCCGAAGCAAACGTGCTCGGTGATCATCTGCGTCAGACGGTACTTGAGGCTACCGTGCAGCCTCTCTAGCCACTCCCCCATGATGGGTCTTACCACCGCTACTACGGCGCGCCCTGCGCCTGGTCGCCCAAGTCGTAGCTCCCATTCCGCCACCATTTCCCTGTGAAGCCGGGATCTCACGGCCCGAATTTCTTCGGGCTCGGGATCGTGACCCGCGCCGCCTTTCGGAACCGGTATAGCGCCGAGAGGGAGCTCGCTTCCAGGATTCTTCACAGTGGCGATCCGGCGAGGAGACTCGCCGCGTTGAACGATATCGTGCGGTACCCCCTTATGATGCGGCACGCCAACTTCTGCTGCGGACGCTGCAGCAGGATCTTACCCACGTAAGATCCTGCTGCAGCGTCCGATGCAGCAACCCACTAATAATAAGTATCCCTTAGATGTTCGGAAGTCGAGTGGACCGGATGGTATACAGGTGATGGTGCTTAAGTACTGTACCCCCGAGCTGTGCCCTGTACGTACACGCCTTTTTGCTCTCTCTTACTCCGTGAGATAAGTCCCGGTCTCGTGGTACATTCTTTGTATATCCTGTGCCTAAAAAAGGTCACAGGACAGATCCGTCTGATTACAGACTTATCGCTATCACCTGCCTTCTCTCGAAGGTGATGGAGCGTGTTATTAATATAAAGTGTTCTACCGCCTATACAATGTCCTCAGATGAATTGTTTGACGCCCACAGCTATCATCACACCGCTCGCCATAGGCGACCTGAGACGATGCGCACTGTGCGGTATGAATGAAACTTCATTACACGCACACTTAAGCTGTGAAATGAACTCGTTGCTGCGGTTTTCCCAAGCGAAGAGAGGCACTAGAAGGTTCGTCCATAGATGACCACTTCCCATCAGGTGTGCCGTCTGTCTGCCACCTAAGTGGTATAAAAAAAGTAATTTAGTTTAGCTGGAGTGGCTATAGGGAATATTTCATTACAAAAGAAATCTTTATTGAGGTATTCTTAATGAATTCAACATACCGGGGACGAATTGTGGACTCCGTGGTCATATCGAGAGAGATGACCCTGGGTCGGTTGGGGTGCGAGGGTGTGTCTGTCAACCTGACCTTCGACAACCAACAACAACCCACAGGCGCCGTGCATTTTAGTCGGTTCTAGTAGTCCGACATAACCCTTCCCACCGGCTCCGGCCAATCAATCCACCACAATTTGTTACGTCTTTTTAATAAAGACGTTTTTGGATTCGCTAATTCAATGCTTATTTTAAAGCGAATCGTAAATAGGTATGTACTTGGAGATCCCTTTTCACAAGTATTATCCGGTTGAATTATTCTCAGTTGTTGTGTGGTGAGGTCGTTAGAGCACACCTCTGCCTGACGCAGACGGCGCGCGTTGGGTTGGCAGCTGCATTGCAGCTGGCGTGCTTTTGCTCGTTTTACTGCCCCGACAGAATCCTCCGTGCACTAGTTATATCAGTACATATGAGAGCTGGCATCATACACACTGATGTCATAACATTCTTACAGAGTTCACTAAAATAATAGCTTCTAGAATGAGGATAATATTTTACAATGAAATATATATTACTAGCTGTTGCCCGCGGTTTCGCCCTCGTAGATATCGGTTATTGCGACAATAGCCTCTATCCATTCTCATTGTCTAATCTATCCCTATACCAAATTTTATCAAAATCGGTTCAGTGGTTTAGGCGTGTAAGCAAACATACAGACAGACAGACAGAGTTACTTTCGCACTTATAATATTAGTATGGATATGGATTATATTAGCATGCAAATATTAACACTGAGCTGGCATCGAACCTGTGATCTCCGATATAGTAGTGCAACGCTCTGCCGCCACGCCATTCATAGAAGCCATCTTGTCATATACAGTAGCATATGATAGTGAATAGCACTTTTGTGTTTAAGGGTCTAATGCCTTGAATGATACTGCGGTTTTATGCCCAGGTCTAGTGAAGTGTTGTTATTATTTTAACAAAATCGGATTTTACGAAATTAGCAGCCCGGGATTCAGTAAAAAGTACCTGATTACGGCAATTTGCACGCACTCTTATACGTGCCCTCGAAATATGAGTACCTGCTAATACGCCTCTGCCTACCCCTTAGATTTGAGATGTAAATTAAATTCCAAGCAAAGCATGTTTTGAGTAAATGTCTTCATATCTTGATTACCAAGTGATAACAGAGCATACCTACCAGACATGTGTAACTTTGGCTATCAGAAAAATCAAAGACATACATACGGCATTTATAACATACAAAGACACAGCAAGACATAATGACACTACAACAAAGCATTAATATCATATCGGTGTATGTAACTTACTTAAGGTACCTTCGTTACCTTAAGCGAGCTGCATTACAATACGGAATGTAAATCAAAAGGTAGTGCCTCGAATCTGTCGCTTCAACAATGCTGTAAAGATCTTCAAGGTGTACAAACATGTACAACTTTTTACCTTATAATTTACTATAATAAAATTGTACCAGCATCCACAGCCTAGGCCAGGAAGGTAGCCAAAAAACTACTCCGTTTAACCGTGACTGCGGACTCCGAATTCAAAGTGAAAGATCTTAATGCAACCTGGTTTGGGATGATGACTGGTACTTGTGATCTAGATGCTGTCTACCTTTTTTTTATACCACTTAGGTGGCAGACAAGCACACGGCCCACCTAATGGAAAGTGGTTACCGTGGCCTATGGACGTGTGTAAAACCAGAGGAGTCACACTCGCGCTGCCGACCCTGTAAGTACAGACTTTCTATGCCGTCAGTGTAGAAGATAAAGCAGGACAAGCCTTTAGTCTTCCCACTGACAGCACAAATTCTTCAGTGAGATCTGACTACCCTACTCACCGCTGGGAACACAACACTATTATGTACGTACCTTCTGCAGTTCGGGAGTGTACTAAATCCCTCGCGTTCGTTTTGCGCCACCTCTTCGGCGTTCATCACTGCTTTGGTCAATCACGTACTCTTACTTCCGATCATGGCCAGCACCATGTTCTGCGTGGCTTACCGCTTGAATGACTGTTACGAGGTCACGGACCGACCGCTCTGTCCCCGTTGGGCATTTCGCCAACGGAAATATCTGTACCTACACGGAACATCCTCTGCAATGGTGTCTATCGGTCGTTGGCTCCCGACGATGCATGAACTTACCAAAGCAACCAAGGAGAAATTAAAAAGGCGCCTTCCCTTCGTCCAGGCGGCACGCCCTACTATTGACCCACCTAGATTTTATACATACATATAGTCAAGTCTTCATCCCCGGAGGGTTAGGCAGAGGTGAATTAACACCCACATTTCACCAATCACTGAATTCGGTCCCACGTAATAGAGGGTAAGCTAATGCCGTCTTTCGGGCACTATTAATGACTCAAGTCATGTATTTGAGACAGAGTCTGGGCTGTATATATCTGTCTGATGTTAAACAGCCCTATCCCTTAGTCGCCTTGTACGATACCGCATGGGAAAAGTAGGAATTTCTTATAAAAGCAAGATATGACTAGGATATGTCTCATTACTTCTTGTCTCGCTTGACTACGCCAGACTTGTGATTTAGCAATTCTATTTCAGAATTCTTCATATATGAATGGCTTGGCTCACATACTTATAATTTAGTAAGAATTTAGGTCAGTGTCTGCCGGGGATTTGCGCGCACTTTGACTTGATAGCACACCGATAGCGTCGCACAACACTTGTAAGCAATACCGTCCTCTGATGTTTCGCTTCGGTGATAAGGAAAATCGATGTAAATCACTATCAGTCGGTACTGGCGATATAAGTATGCAATAAGAGTGCAACGCAACCAATTTAGTACATAGTGTGGTGTGTACGCGATCGATCAGTTATGGGTGTTAAGCCGTCTAAAAAATCTTGGATTATACCGACCGAAAGAACTGCAAGAACTCCCATGAAGTCTATAACTCGCACATACTTACTCGATGTCTATTGCATTCCACTGTTGAGGATAGGCATTTCTCAGTACCTATGTGCTGTAGCAGACATGCATAACATAAATATGCATACATTCCTGAAAGGCTAGATAGAGATGTTTCGCCGCCTACGTGTGTCCATTCAATATTCAATTACGTTTTTTGCCCAATTGTGAGTTGAGATGTAGAACATCCCCTCCCTCAGGGAATTTGTACAACTCCCCTTGAAAGAGGTGGATTGTGCTTCGCCAGGAATCACACAGCGCACTTTTTAAATAACTAGATGTTGGCCGTATTTCAGTCCACGTGGATTATTGAGTCTTTAAGTTATCTGTAGTCTTATAATATTCTGCAAAATTTTCTTAATTTTGCTTGAAGAAACTTCTGCAGATTAATGAACATAAAAAATCAATCAATTAACTTAAAAAAGTTGAATAAAAAATCTTTCTCAAGTCATGATATGACCAAGAGCGACAAGGACTCATTTTTAGAAAAGAAAATGACCTAAATAGCTTTAAATATTTATAAATAAGAATACCTCTAATAATAGATGAATCTTTACTATCGCTTCTCTTCATAAATACCAGGATTAACGACGTAAATCCTTACAAAAATCCTGTCGATACGGCGGCGGCGGTTCACTAATCAAGCAGAAAAACTATTGCTAGTTTTGCCAATACCAACGCGGCAACGCTTGATACTTGCACAAACACTGTTTCAATGTCATTTACGTTAGTACCGTCTGGCACTCTTCAGAATATATACAAAACGCGATCATGGTATAGCTATATGTATACATACCTTTGATTTGCCTGACGTTTCCATCAGGTTACACCGGCCGTGGTCACAGGTTCCTTATTGTGTATCATGGAACGCGAAAATAGTTTATATATAGAAAACTTGTGGAATACAATTATTTTTTCGTACAATATGTAAATTCCCAATCGAAATTAATAAGCAAATATCCTTCAAAGTCTTTAATTCACTACTTACTTGACCAGGAATATTGTAGTCACTATTCACATAAGTAGGCTATTACAGTAGTAGGTATCTTATAACAGTTTACTGTTAAAATACGTGTTGGTGTGGCCTTCCCGATTTACGGGTTTCCAAAGTAATGTTAGACGCTGGGATGGCTCACAAAGCTACCAATACATACATAGGTTTATATAGCCGAGGAGTAGAGGTCGGTCGACCTCCCGTCGTTGAACCCCGCAGGCTTAGGGCGCGGCAGGGGTGCTTTGCAGATTTTCCTCGTATTCGTACCTACCTATCGTTGACGTTTCGTTTCCGTCCTTCACACGTAGACATCACGCGTTGTTGGAGCCCTAACTTCTAAAGGCCATTAGGATTTGTTTCTTGTACCTTTAGTTTACTTTAAATGTAAAAATTGTGTGCACAATCGAATATTTCAGCTAACGGGGATTAAATTTGTGTTGATTTCGTTCAGTAACTTTGCATATACCCGTTATATTATGAATTTCAGATGGCATATTGTTTTCGTTTAGTAATTTAAACATCACTGGTTTTCCTGTCTTCTTTAATACAGAATGATTTCTAAATCTTGAAGAGATAAACACATTGGCTGCGCACAATGGGACTGGGAACTTGTCTAAGAGTCTGGCGTATCGGTAACCATTGTTCTGACGTCACTATTACATAATCTCGATAGAAACTACCACAAACATTTTGTACATATAAGTATACAGTTACGCCTCCTTAATATCGGGATAGGCAGACATCTACAGATAATCTTGACATACCAACAGTTTTCCTAATAAAAATATTAGAAAAACATAAGAATATGTTAAACTAAATAGTTTAATATATTCTTCTGGGAACGCTACCACAAGAGGTTTGAGATAAGGATGCGGAGGAATTCCACGACGCATATTAACTCGTTTTATTTTGAAAAAAAATTATGAATGTAAATATATTATAATAGATTTAATTAGTGAATATAGATAAATAGACAGATAAATGTTAATAATTAAATAAATGATTATACTTCCAACTAGATAAAGGCGGTTAGATAGATAAAAAGCAAAAATTTCCTTTCGGCACAACCTGAGGGGTGAGATAAATGTCACATACTTCGTCATAAGAGGTTTTTTGGCGAGGAGTGCCATTAGGTTGAGTATGAGAGGAAAGGGATTTTTTTTTTTAAATAAAGTAGTAGGAAAAATGTACCATGTAGACTTCTACTTAAAACTTATCTATTACTTAACAAAACTTTTTCAATTTTAAAATATTGTCGTTTTGTACATTATGCCTATAAAATACCATCTTTTAGCTTTAAATTGACCCACATTTAGTATTTTGTATTTCTCTGTCCCTTTAAACCAACTTCAAAATGGAGCAGGTTCCTAATTCGACAGTTTTTATACCATTCTTCTTATTTCCCCTCTAAAAGTATCATGGGTGACAGTGATAGCTCTATTGATTGTTGCCAGCTCAAAAAAGTTGATATAACGCGATGTTCGTTCTATATAATGATACTAACTATATTGACCCCATTCTCGCTACCTAGATTTCTTTAGTCCTTGAAATCCCGGTTAAAAGTGCGCTGCTTCAGACTATAATCTAAGTATCTCTGAGGCAAATTACTTCCTAATCCGTTTATACCGTGGCGTGATTGGAAAAAAGCCATTCGTATTTCTATTTAAACTAGCATTTATAATGTTATTGGGATAGTTAATGGAATTGAGTAGTTACCAACAGTATTGGTCCTTCTGAATATCGTGCTAATGTGGTCTGGTTACTACCGCAGTCGCCGCCACTTCGAGATAACGTTATCAGCGATAGCCTTGCCGAGGATTCTGTGAGACTACAAGCATAGCATACGTGCAAGTAGGTAACTATTCAATGTTACCTAGATGTATATATACTTATAAACACTCGTAGCTATCTAATAGTCAAGATGGGACTTTGGAATATGTATTAATTCACATTTATAACACATTAACATCTTAGCAGAGATCCCGCTTGTATCCGAAGCTTTCACCTTGGAGCCCAGGTTTTCAAGATTTGATCAATGATAACATTGATAACTGACCCCGGGCTCCAAAGATCAAGCTGTTTCAGTAGGTGCTCTTTCTTCTGGCTTGGGAGATTAGACGACAGTCTCTCTCACAACGCATTAATATAATAATACCCGGGGTCAGTTCTCTTGCTCACTGTTATTGGTTTATCTTGGCTTTTACGAGAGCAACTACCAATCACAATAAGAATGCCTACAATATATTTATACCTCGTTCATTCATTACCACGTGTACCAGGGAGCAGGTGAGGTATGTTTGCCTCGAAAATCTGGGGCATTCATCAACTCGCTAGCGCGAGCGAGTTAGCTTTTTTTGATTGTAGGGTGAAAATCATTTAAAATGACCATTGTGACAAATATGAAACAAAAATGAAAATGTAACAAAAATGAACGGCGTAACAAAAAATAACAAAAATGAAATATTAGGGCTCGTTTACAATGCACATTATAGTCTGACAGTTATTTATTTTATTGATTTCGTATAAGGTGTTCCGCAATAAAAACACTTTTTTTTACCATTTGTTTTATTAATTAACTATTGGAGATACAAGCCTCCGTACCTTTATAATACCTAACTCTCATAAAAAAAAAAATTTTGTTGGAGACAATGAAAGGAGATCAACGTAATATAGTTATCTTATCAGACATTATTCTCAGATTAATCGTAAGCTACATAGTTAACTTTTGTAGTCTACACTGATCCAACCTATGAATATATCAAAATAAATACTTTATACATATATGTATACATATATGTATATATAAGCCGGCTAGTAATATGCATAAATTGACAAACGAATAAGAAGCTAGACAAACTAAGGTGATGATTGATGGCGAGCATATAGTGAAAGATTAATCGAAGGATAAAAGATAGTCAGACAGACAAAAGAATTTGATGAAAACAGAAAGCGAACAGAAAGACAAAAAAGGCCCATACCCATATTTTATAAAAAAAATACACTCAAATATAATTATAACATTATAATCTCTAATAATAACATTTTACCAGCAATGTGATTGCGACTTTAGTTCATTTTTGTTATTTCATTTTTGTATTTTTGTTATTTCATTTTTGTAACGCAACTAAAATCATAACAAAAACGAATAACCGTTATGCTTTGAAAGTAACTTCAAGTATGATAAGCCAAACAAAAATCTCAATTAGTTCCAACCACCTTTCATTTCAATAAATGTCAGCAATAACATGCTTAATTGGTTAATTAAATAATGTAAGTGCTCACTTACCTGTGTTGTTTCGAATAAAACAAAACTGATGTTTTAAAATTGGAATTTTGCTCGCAACTACGAAACACGCGTCATTCACCTATTTCTACTCGGAGACAAAATGGCCGACTCATATTAGATTCTGTTATGTGATTGGCTCGTTATAGTTTGAGGGTTGCCATTTTACAAATTATAAATAATATACCAAATTTTGGTGTTACAAAATCGAATAACAAAAATGAACAAAATAATGGACATTACTTTGTACCCAAAATTTTAATATTTTAAATAATGAAAATAAAATATGTTTTACCGTAATCAATGGGTATTAACAACGTTTTGGCAAAAAGTTCATCAATATAATTAAATACCGTAGATTAGATTTATTTAGATAATTTTTGTTACGCAGCCCGTGAAGAGGACAAATTATTTTGTATGAAGATTATCCGAGTTCAATGAAAAAAGAAGAATATATTGTGTTTATTATAGACAAAAGTTATATAAATCTGTGTATTATAGCTAGATAATATATATCAGAGTACTAATAGGTACTTCTTACATAGTAAAAATAATGTTATCATCAAATATCGGGTGTGGACAAATTTTGCAATCAAAATGGTCATTTTAAATGATTTTTACCCTGTATTTTTTTTTAACAATTGTGATAAATCCCCACGGATACGTCCCACCGGAGCCGGTGGGAGAGGTTATGCCGAACTCAAACTGACTAAAATGCACGGCGCCTGATGGTCGTTGTTGGTTGCCGAAGGTGAGGTTAACAGGCATATCCCTCGCACCCCGGCCGATACAGGGCCATCTCTCTCGATCTGGCCTCGTCTGGTGTAGGAACCACAGATTGCCCGGCTCTTCCCCGGAATCGGGGAGATGCGCTACCGCGCCGCCGTTACGGCCTGCATCTGCTAGGGTGACAGGCGGCTCCACCCGTCACCCCCAGGCCTGCGCTCATGGGGGGCGGAGGTTATTCATCGACCTATATCTGTATTTACTGTGCTTAGCTTAGAAGCTCTACCGAAATATAATGACAGACACTCGCAACGTGCGTTAGTGCTTGCCACTGATCTGCGTTAAAACGTGTTACAATACAGGTGTACCTAGCCCAAAAAAATTGTAAATTTAAAAAAGTGTAGTATATTTAATATTTAATGCAACGATTTTGTAACAGTACATAACAAATACGCTAGATTTTGGCTATCGAGCGTTTTGACGACAGCAAAATAATTTAAAATCCAATAATGCCAACTCGCGCGCACTAGCAAATTTGACGCTAGCGAGATGATGAATGACCCGAAAACTTGGTGAAATTATAGACCTCAAGCTCACAGTCTGTCTCATAGTAAGCGGGTATCTTGACCTATCTTACGTATCAATTGTGCGTTGTCATCTTCAAAAGAAAATATAAATACTTTTTCTTTCTTTCTACGGTAGTTTTCATCACTCTAGGTTAATTTCCATCGGTCTACGCTAGTTACCATCGTGTTACGTATAGTCAAGAATAGATTGTAGGTACAACGTCATTGTCGCATTGGAGACATATTGTATATGGCTGCAGATATTATTCTACGGCTCCAATAATGTTAACTGAAGATTTTTTGCAAGATGGTAGAGTCATGTTTTTCGTAGCACGACTAGGTTCACTCAACCGGAGAAGTATCACCCTCATACTAAATATTAACGTTTAGTAACAATATGTGGCATTTGATAAGACTGCCTTTGTTATTTCTCTACATCGTAAATAACGGCCGAACGGATCTGGATCAAATTTGTCTTAAAGATAGATTACAGTCTGGAATTTATATTTATTATTAAAATATATATTATTTCGGACATGAGAAAGGGACAAGTAGGTACTTACTGCACGTGATCGGAGCCGCGGGCTATATTAGGTAATATTTATATCAAAACATGACTCTTTTACAGCCGAAGTTAATAATATTCGCAATTTCATTGATTTTCAAATATGGAGTTTGTTCTACATTTCAAATTTTTATTCAAATTTCGAATGTCATCGAACCATTGGCATGTAAACATTTTATAAAAAATGAGGATCAAACTTTTTAAAGGTCTTCATCGAAATCTCTAGGTGTCTGGCAAGAAGGTTTTTACCAAATTATCACTATTTCTATTTAAAAGCCTTCAAGGTCCTACAGTAAGGTACTCATACAATGACTTCTAATCTAACTACTTAACTTACTAGATAAGCAGTAGTGACATAATTTTATTAGTAAACAACTACAAAAATTATGTCACAGAGTCAGTTACGGGGGACCGAATTTTGAGTTTTGAATTTAGAACGGAACGCCGAAACTAGATAAAAATAATTGTTCAATGAAAAACTGACGCTTATTTCCTTGCTTACAGCTTCACATCCGCCAGCGTCCCTTAGTAGAGGTACTAACGAAGGGGATAAAGTGGACCCAGCACTGGACCGGTCGACCAGTTGACGGGTTCGTCAAATACCAAAAGACAGAATAATTACTTATGTATAAGTAGTAGTTTAAGCGGATGATTTGTAAACCAGGCACGCCTACGAGATATATGCCTGTTCATGATTGCTGATGATTAGGGCTAGCAATTAGATTTTTTTTCTTTTCTTATTATTCTGTTATCTGTATCTCGTAGGTTTACGTATGAATAAATAATTTCTTTCTTTCTTTCAACTGTGTCACGGCTTCAACAATTTAGTGGTTCTATTGTATAATCGATAGGTATATTATATTTTTGGTCCCATAATATTGAAGTCATTGTATACCTATTTATATATATGTAAGCCAGGGCTCAGCAGGATGCTTTCATTTTCAACAGGCCCCCCGCAGAGTTGTGTTCGATACGTCACTGTAAAACGTAAAGAGATCGTTCGTGATCACGCCAGCCATCGAATCGAACATCCAGCCAACAGCTCCGCGCCGCTCTCGTGCCAGTGCTAAATTGAACACATAATAAACGCAGATAGTCTGCGGCTGTTGTGAGCGGCATCGCATCGCAGATTGCACGGAGAATATGCGTGTTCGGTTGACTATATTCCATATCGACGAGCTGTAGTTGTCGACTTGGTGCCGCCAAACGGGCGTCGCACTCGCCTCACAGTGACCTCACTGCGCAAACGCCGACCACACCGCCTAAATATGACCTAAGCGCGATCGCATTGTTTCTTTTGTTTACTGTAAATGAAACGATAATGAGCTGCAAATACTCATTTGCTGCTTCTGTTGGTGCTGTACCAATAGTTAATACAAGTAAATCATTATATTTTCACATTATCAAATTACGTAGTAACTAGTAGTTTCCTGTAAGTCATCGATTGATTGATAATTATAATAGGTAAATCATTAACTTACAAAATGTAGGCAATCAATGTATGGTGACAGATTTCTACTTATCGCTACATAATATTTCTTTGGTCGTTTATTTAATAGTTGAGAAGTCACAAATGACTTACCTAATAGGTATATCTAGTGGATAATAGGGTAGGTATCTAAGTACCTACATTCAGTTTAGTGTTAAGCAACTTTTATCGTTAACTGTGCGTAGGTATTCTTAGTTCTCTCAGCATTTAACGTAATGTGCAGTTTTCCAACGAATTATTTAGAGCAAATTGATATCAATGTTCGTGACTCTGTAGTAGGCACTGGCCGTCCTCATCGTTAACAATCGTGCCGTCACCTAATTGACGCCGCTCTGTACCTTTAATTAGTAGGTAGGTAGGTAGGTACGTACTCGCACTCGCGTTGGGTAGTGATCAACTTCGTGCCACTAGTACCTACCTAGTTCTTATGTTGAGTGCGCGAGGCCACGCACCACCTGACACGAGAGCAGCTGGCAGCCGGCTGTCTGCTTGCGCTTGCGCACAACGAAACTCGTTTCGAAGCAGACGCCTCAATATGGCGGACCACCGACGACCACAGCCGGCTTATACTCACCAACACAGATTTCAATAGGTTTGACTAATTATGTAATGTAGGTGATAATTTTCTTAAATGCCCCATTTACGTAATTACGACGAACACTAAACAAAATTAAAGATACTCTTCAATTCCACGGCCGACCGCTTCTGGGAAGCGCCTTCCGTGTGAGCTGGATTGCTTTGTTGTCGGTTCGTATTGTCGAGCGGCTGTCCTTTAAACGTGCCCGTGATCGTATTATTCCGCCATCTTTTGCGCAGACAACGTGCGGTATAGCTGTTTACGCGGGCAGCAGTGTATAAGTATATAGGTAGAAACATTTAGATAGATAGGCGCGTAGGCAGCGACCGTCGTGCAGCCCGCGGCGGCGGCGTCGTCGCACGGCCCTGATAATTTGCTGCGCTTATGTTACTTCAACGGCTTCTTGCGACACGTTATGCCGCTTTCCTACGTTCGTAGTCTTTACACCATGCATTCTCGCATACATTGTAAGCAGGTACGCGTATCATGCACTGTCTTGTCAACAGACTCGACAACTGCAAAAATCGTAACTCGTCTTATAAATAGCACAATGGTTGGACCACGTGTTGCCGTTTGTTGTTATCAATTAATTATGTAACATTGTATTTGCATTGCGTGAACCAACATCGGCATCATTACTCTTCTCACTGAACATAACTCGTTACGTTGGAGTCTTATGAATAATCAAATCAAGTCACCTCTAAGACTCAC
Source organism: Eilema griseolum (assembly GCA_963662185.1). Taxonomy (NCBI): domain Eukaryota; kingdom Metazoa; phylum Arthropoda; class Insecta; order Lepidoptera; family Erebidae; genus Eilema; species Eilema griseolum. The sequence goes on along the minus strand of OY759233.1, from coordinate 10,570,991 downwards.
CATAGCGTTGAAACGTTCATCATAGTCATAAACTCATAACCATAACACATCTTCGACTTATGATTGCATATCCATATTTGAACAATGTCAATATGAGAACTTGTTGCATGTTGTTAGTTAACAATGATTCTAATAGGCAGGTAGGTACCTAAGTACCAACGCATCTATTTTTGTGTTTCCTTTTGCCCAGTTGCTAAGGCTACGGGATAAACGTTGGTATGGTTGGTAATTCAAAACGAAACCTCACAAGGGCACGGTTTAAAGCGTCATTTTCCACTTTTCACAACATGTGACTCTTTAGAATGTTGGCAAAAGTCAGCTAGGAACTAGGAACATTCGCTTCAACATTCCGATACAAGAAATGAGTGTAGCTTTAGATAAATGTAACTCGTCGTCGTGGTAGCAAACAGAATAACAAGTACGTGCATGTACACAATTGTATATGACTAGTAGTACAATGTTAAGTGTAGAATGCTTCTATATCGGGTGCATGCTATTGAAACAGTAGCTATTGACTCATAATGAGTAAATCGCTAAGTAACACAAACAAGCCGATGTGACTGTTCATGCACGAGTCGGTCGACGTCGATCATTGCGTCGTCCGTGACACCTAAACGAGCGAGCAGCACCTCTGCTATCTGCTGGTTTGATAAGGCGCATTTATCAGTGGGCCTCGACGCGGGAGAACCGACATAAGAGCGGCTGCGGTTCGTTGTTGGGTGGCGTATGGCGGAGTAGCGAGCAGAGGCAGGGCAGAGTCGCCACCGCACATGTTGCGGAACGTGCAGCGACGGGCGCGGGGGGCGGGAGCGCCAGGGACGACGGCGTCGGCACACCGGCACGCCGCACGCACACAACCGCAGCGCCCACACGACGCCCGCGCCCGTGGAGCGTCACTGCGCCTTATCGCAGCCATCTTTAAACGAGCACAGTGCACGCCAACCGCCACTCGGTACGAATTCCATTCGAGAACGCTGTTGCTACGATGGTCGTCGACGACCGACCGTACCAATCCTTTCATTACATGCGACGCGACCGCTGTGCACCGTGTGACCAGCCTGCTCCAAGGTCGTGTTAATTACCAGTCGGACCGGTGACAGTAGTGCTCGTTAGGGAGACTCATCGAATTAATGTCTATCTTCGCAAAAACAAGTCATTTGTCGCTTTCAGCATTCGAGTGAATGTAATGTCGTTGGCTCTTAAGCATTTGCTGACGACTGGCGACTGCGGCAACAAGACACCAGTGACGACGTACATACTCGTACATTGCATTGCGTTATGTTTATTAACACGCAGATGTCGTAAACAGTCGGTCCATATTCACCTACTATGCCGCACCCTATAACGTTTACCCTATTTAGGATCGGCTACGGTTTATACATTTCCACACTAGGGTGTTCTTGCGGCGACCATCTGTATTGATCTCGGGAGGGTGGTGTGGGTCGACATCCCGTCGCCTACGTCTCTGTAGAGGCGGCGGCTCTGGCAAAGCTTTCGTAAAATCCAGGCTAAAGAGGCTGTCGGGTGGGTGATAAAGGAAAACTGCCTACGTAGCCGGCCCCTGGCGGGTGTTCGCTTGGCGTGGCGTGTTGTCGCGTACCTATATATAGCACGTGTTGGACGGAGCCGGTGCGACCGCGCCCGCCACCGCCGCACTGCTCCGCGACAACGTCCGACAAAAGGTCAATTGGCGCGCAAATTATTTGCGTCGCAAAATCCACAGCGTCGTCGGTGCACCATACCGACGCTATAACTAACATAATTTAAAGCTATCTCCTTGCGCTGCAGCGCTATGGAGGTCAGCCTGATGGCTCGCTCAGTCATCGCATCACCGACTTAACACTGCGCAGTCTTTAAGGCAAGAACGCGGCACGCATTCTTATCGGACCTCATATTAGATGTTATGTAGCGAGCTAAGTAGTTGCGTCGGTATGTGTGTTTAGTTTCATCCTAGCACGTACAAGTACCTACTCTTTGAACCGTTGCCTCAATACCTACAAATGAAGATTGATTACAAACTATCATCAGGAAGTCTAATAGGTACTATTGAACAGTTATAAACTAAAGGGAATAGGGAATAACTCATAGTTCAAACTAATATCCTACTGATAGAAATCAAATTTGAGAGCAATAATTTTTTGTAGAGCCGTACTTCCCTCAAAGTTGAACAACACAATTTTTAAACCATTTATGTCATATTGTGCCAGGGATCGTACTCTTTCGATCTAGTTACATGAGGACAAAAACGGGTTTGAATTCAAGAAGTGGTCAGTGGAGGCCACGCCGAGGTGAGCGCTTCGCAGCACCAAGGTACTTGCGAGGTGGTTAGTCACGCTTGGAATGAACGACTCAGCTTCAACTCTTACAAGAACGTTGCAAACAAGTGACGACACAGGCCAATACACCGCCACCGACATATGTCTACAGCTACAGCTATAGCAATCATGTGCTGCATAGACATCGGCTGCGTGTATGCACGTATCATCTTTATAAGTGGCACAACGGACTAATTCAGCGCGGCGCTGCTTTTCAATTTGTTGTAACATTACTGAAGAATACCTATTCTACCTTTCATGTGGTATATAGGGTATATATTACGTTCATGGTTTTGCTACAGCATGATATAACGATAACAAATATCTCAATCGTATCCTCTAGATACCTACCTACTTAGTAATTTATAACGTCTCTGACATGACAACTAAGAATGGGGTTAATGACGGCTATTAATCTTACTAATTATTTCTAATTCATTATAATCATACATACATACATAAAATCACGCCTTTATCCCCGGAGGGTTAGGCAGAGGCGAATTAACACCCACATTTCACCAATAACTGTATTCGATCCCACGTAATAGGTGGTGAGCCTATTGCCGTATATCGGACACTATAGTTGACTCGAACCCCGTGTCTGAGGCTGAGTCTGGGCTGTGTATATCTGTCTGATGTTAAACAGTCCCATTATAATCGTTATACTTTAACCAAAGAGATTGTTTATGATAAAAGAAATGAATTTAAAATCAGTATTATCTTTTAGATCTTGATCTCCAACAATACATAATCGCACCGTGATTAGAACATTGTTAGTTGGATATTACCTAACGAGACCTAAGCTGGTAGATAACTGGGAATGTACGCCAGTCAGGCGTTAATTAACCTTTTCTCTGTCACACATAGAACTTTATCACTCGTATTAGTTCTATACCATTTAAAATTCAGGTATGCCCAACATATCGATCACCGTTCAGAATAATTCTTGTTTGCGTTCAATGTTGGAACATTGAACAGGCTGCGTAAAGCCTTACAACTGTTTTGAATCTCCAATTAGTCAAAAGACCATAATGTGACAATGTCTACCTAACAAAATAATCAATTAGCCCACTGCAGTCCACTCCTGGACATAGGCCTCTCTCAATGTGCGCCATTTTTTCCGATGATATGGTTAATATGATTAAAAAATATATGTTTTAATTTATACCGTCTATCAAATTAAGCACTTAGAATTCAGTAGCACTTAACGATTAAAACAGTACCGCGGCAGTCCACAAAAAAAATAATTAATCGTCCAAAAAATTAAAACATCGGTTATTTCACCAGCAGCCGTACATGTGAGAGGTTTCAGGTGTAATTCGATTAGTTGTTTTATACATTCGAATGATTTTTCGACTTATTGCCAGTATCGATACGTTTACGTGGTCATAACGATTCACTATTATTTAATTCTTAAGTTGTCTGTTGGGACCTAGGTCTTCCAGGCCTAAGCCTCCGTCAACTGCTAGCCGGTACACCTGCTGATAAACAGACGAGGCGGCAGTCGCTCCCGCAAAAGCCAAAATAAGCCAAATCAACATAGCTTAGTGGTTAGAAGTAATATTAGTAATTTCGGTTCTAATATTCATTAAAGAAAGAAATTTAAAGGCTGAAGAAGATTATGTCTTCTTAATAAAAATACTATTTTTTTTAGTATATTTACACGAAATATGTTATTTCTATGTACTCCATTTTCGTTTGTTTTCGTCTGACAATGTTTCTTTTAGTAAAAAGTATACATGCCAGTAAGAAAAAGGTTTATATTTAAAAAATATTTAAAACCAGCAACGCTGCTGGTCGCCAACACTGGCAAAATTACTTCAGTAACCATAGACATAGACATGAAATTATAAACTTCAACTAAGTAGAGCAACACAGTAGTCTTGTTTCTATTTAACAAGTAGAGTCTAGATCACACATCACGCTTATCATAGTCTTTTCACATTATGTCCAGCCACGTCCCAGGCTTCTCACCTTGATGTCCACGGCCCTCTTGCCTGCTTGCTTGCTCTTATTGCTTCACCTCGTAAGGTCTTGGGTATCTATAGCAGTGGTGAGACCATAAACACAAATGTCATATTGTACGACGTCATACCACCACTTTTTGGGTCTACCCCTCCTAGTTTGGTAGTCAGGCGGTCGTCGCATAACGTCGCCGCACCAGATTCGATCTAGATCACGCAATGAGAGACCTATATTATTATGCATAGTCTGAATCCTGAGGGACTATAAACATCAGATACAAAAATATCTAAAGAGACGCAACTATTACTTTCACGGACGAGAATCGAACCCGCATTACGCAACAGAGGTACGTGACTAACAACCTAAATAAATCACTGCGCCATCCGCACTTGTTATTGAGTCACAAAACGTCTCAAGTATCACACTATTCATTATGAGTTGGAGCCCTCACGCAGTTTTATTATGATTTTTTTTCGCATAATGTTTCGTGATCCTGTCCTGTCTCTAGATTAGATTATTAAATATTCTAGACCACATCAACCAATCACATATTATAACTGTGAAATTTTGAAATAGAATTAGAATTTTTTTGTAATGTCTGTGACTCTATCACCCTCAAACGTCTGTACGAGTCTGGCTGATGTCTGACTCAGGAATAGATTATAGTCTGGAATGACATATAGGCTCTACTGCTTCTACTTATTCCGAGAATAGGTTCCCATGGCTTATGGGAACGGGATCTGAATCCCACGCGGGCAGAACCACGAGTTACATAAATAGTCATGGTATATTTTGGATTTCAAAATATACCTACTAGAGACCCGACCCAACGCGTCTTCACACGAAAGCAATTCTATTATCGATTCTTTAGAAGTTTATTTAGGACTAGCTGTTGCTCGCGGCACTGCCCTCGTGGTATACTGATAATTATGTCCTACAGAAACCTATTACCTTAGACAAAAAGTATGCCAGAGCGTAAGTACCAGGGTTGTCCCAAGAGACTACATGCCGATTTTTCATATAATGGTATTATACGTTCTGACAGAGCAATACACACATGACATACTGGTTTTGTAAGACTAAATAGGTTACGAGGACCGCTTACCATCAAGTTTCCTGGGCTTTGAATGCTTCGATTCTGCTAAAGCAAAACCACTGTCATACCACGGACAATGCTAAAAAAATCCATTTAATTTTAAACTTTAAAGCCAAGCGTTTTAAAGTCCAAAATTGAAAGGCTGCAGAGGGAATGAAAAAGTTTAATGAAACTCTTTTCATTTAATTTGGCTGGCCTTTACCTCGCCTCTTGGGCACGGTACCAGTAGAGATCGATGGGGAGGAATTTTTCGATGCCTAAAATTACAGTCTCCCTCTTTTTCTCTTTTCCATTTTTGTATATATTGTATAGTTAGCATAGTTTTATATAAATTTGTAAAGAATTATATAAATTAAAAAATGTCAGCTCAATACTAACATAGAATAAGAGCTTACCGTTACTTATGTCATGTTAAAATAATAAAATTTAATTTTGAACTTTAACCGTATAGAAATAAAGTCTAAAATGTAACGCCATTTTTGCAGTCTCTATGGTTTTGCTTTAGTCGAATCGAGAGCCTGTACGCTTGTATACGTTAGCCTCTTTAATATGGTACCAAAAAAAAATTTATATAATGGACCTAGATATAAACAATGGTGTGAACAATCATCTAACATGTCCAAATAAAAAAAACTTGTCTGTTTACTAACAATTACGTACTATAAAATTCATGTTCCGTTCTCTCCACAAGTCACAAGACCAATAAAAGATTTGTTTACAAAATTCACGAACCGAATGACTCAATAGGTGTTAGATTGGGAAAAAAAAACGGAAGGTGCACGACCATCAAACGAAAGGAAAAACGTCCTCGATAAACATTAAATGACTCGTCTCTGGAATCGAACTTGAACAAAACGAGAGTGAAAGTTACGTACAGTTATTAACATAACGATTATAAATATAATATAACACGTTCTCGGCACAGCCCTACGCTCCAGAATTAATATCATCTCACTGTCATGACAGCAGATGGTGAAGTTTAGTTATAATTGTTTTTTTTATACCACTTAGGTGGCAGTCAAGCGCACGGCCCACCTGATGGAAAGTGGTTACAGTGGCCTATGGACTTGTGTAACACCAGAGAAGCCACACTCGCGCTGCCGACCCTGTAAGCACAGAGTCTGTCAGCCTATATATTGTTTTTAAGATTCACAGATACGTAACTGTTTTGAACGTACCTGTATCTACTTTGATATGCGGGGGGACTCTCGCCGGGGCTAGCCGCGTGCCGATATACACAGAACTCAGTTACTACCTGAAATAACCAGGTTCGGTGTGCACCTGAGCCAGTAGAAGACGTCACAATATCGCCTTTCCCCTTACCAATAATCTTCTATAACGGGCCTTACCACCTCTATTGTGAAGTGCCCATCTTCTTTGTATTTCTGACTCAAATAGCCTGTATTTACCCGGGAAGTACCTGTGACTTTCCCATTCTTTTAGCAGTTTATTTCGTTCTGTACGGTTTATGAGTGCCGAAGGATCTCATTGTTTCTATATAGGTATAACAGTTACATATTTGATGCGTTCCCGGCAGAGTAGAATTTAGACCACCCCATCTCTTCTCATACGGTGTCGTTCAAGACGACTAAGGGATAGGGCTGTTTAACATCAGACAGATGTATACAGCCCAGACTCAGCCTCAAATGCATGGCTTGAGTTAACAAAAGTGACCCGAAGGCGGCAATGGGCTCACCCCCTATTACGAGAGACCGAATTCAATGATTGGTGAAATGTAGGTGTTAATTCACCTCTGCCTAATAATCCGGGGATAAAAGCGTGATTATATGTATGCATGTATGTATTTCATCATGTGCCTATTTCTTAGCTTACTATAAGTTCTCTTGGATTTTTTAATAACGTTCGTCATTAGGTATGAGTTCACCTCTTCAGATGGTAAGAGCTGTAGATGAAGTCTACAGAATGAAAGCCATCATTATAGATTTAACCTTGAACATCACTAAAATTCGTTAATGATCTTACATGATATTCGTAATGATTTTTACGCCGTCGGTAATGATTTTTCGTGGAGAATCCGGGTTTGTTTGAAGACGGAAATGTTTTCTCGTATTTTATGCGCTACCGTATCATTAATTCGATTGCGATAGAACCTAGTCGACTTATTGTTTACACTTACGGTTTTTTATTGAACCCCAATAAATGGCGTTTCAATTGGAATTTTAATACACGAAATTTGCCGTTCAGTACTGGGAAGGTCAACTAGCTTATAAATAATAATCTTTATTTGCTAGAACATTGCGATAAAGAGGAAAAACTGTATATCATTTGCAGTACAATGATTTAAGTGTCACCTGGCCGTCTGCCCAATGGCGAGTGTTCTGGGTTCGATAATTAAATTTGTGATTCATTGACAATAGTTTTGGGTATAAGTGAACTTTTTTTTTATGATAAAATAATATTAAAACCGTGTTTACTAATAGTGACTCTAACCCCTCCAGCTAAGCTATATTGCTTGTGTTAGGAGTAGGTTCACGTCGGTAGTGTAATGGCCAGGATTCGAAGCCGGTACCTCTCGATCGGAAGGCCGACTTCTTAACCACTAAGCTACAGACGCTTACATAAATGCTCGTTAATTTATATATTAGTTAGTATACGGGAACGCTACCACAAGATGCATGCGATGCGGAGGAATTCCACGACGCATTTTAACTTTTGTTTTATTTAATTATTATTTTGTATTAATGTCAGTATAAGTATTATATTTTATATTATCTGTGATATTAGCAAAGTCATCACGAGTATCGCAACATAGAAAACTGTGCAGTACGAGTTCGCACACGAAGCAAGATATGCATTATACCCTATAAGGATGCCTTATATTTTTTAATTAATATTTCTACCTGCCTATTATATTGTTGTTGATTAACTGGATAACAACTAGAGTTAGAGCTAAACTTTTCCTGGTACTAATATCCTGGCTCTACCTACACTCAGTATCGATTTTAATGAAGGTGTATTGCAGTATAACGTACAATTTGTGGACGTTCTAGAAGCCTTTCCTTTCTTTTATCCCTTTTTTACGTCTCTAAGAGAGATTACTGTCGTCGACAGTAATCTCTAGCACTTACTTCCGAATTATCACATTTACTTCTACCACCTGATTCGCTACGAGTTATTTCATGCCAGCGCGCGTTTAATTTATTGACATGTATCTTATTCAGTTGTAACATTTCATTTATTGACAGCATCTAATTCAATTATAGCGTTTAGTTTATTGACAGCATCTAATTCAGTTGTAGCATTTCATTTATTGACAGCATCAAATTCTATTTTAGGATTTGATTTATTAACAGCACCTAAAATAGTGGAGGCGTCTAACTATATAACTAACTTTTAAAGCATCTTACTTACTTATGGCATTCGCTTTGATTGTAGCATTTAATTAATTGGCAGCATCTACTTGAATGGTTGCATTTAATTTCATAGCAACATGGTTCAAATAGGTTCTACCAATAAATGCGAATAATTCGAATGGACGTTTGTCACTCAAAGGCGCCAGAACGGCTGAAAGGATCGAGATGGAATTTGGCTCAGAAATAGATTAGAGTTCAAGCTTTCAAATGCAATAGATTGTTGCCAGGCTTACTAAAATTATAAAGAGGAATGAGAGCACCATTCTGACAATACAAAAATACAACTTCTCTTTCTGAATCTCAACTCAATGTACGAATAGACTCAAGATTACTTTGGTTGCCATCATCAATGATCTTGTGACGTCAATCACTTATTCAAGGTCAAGTTGAAAATCATGGCTGAGGATTAGCGAATGTTGCTATGCTAAACTAGATCGTATTTCGTTACGGTTAGACATAATATTACTTTTGCTTATCTCACTGTGGACTCGATTCAATGCTTTTCAGGTAGTTGCCGGCATTGAATAAGTGTTGGTGCTTTCTTTTTTTAATAGTATTATGCAGTATAACTTGCGAATTGCAATTGTATGTATACAGATAACTTGTTTGTAGCCATTATTTCTGTAATCTGTGTAAATCTCCTGTAATCTTGCTAATATTATGAATGGGAAAGTTTGTTATGACGCTTAGATATTTGATAATAATTTACGCAAAATTTATTAAACGAGTCTGAATATAAATTAAACTAATTATGTCAACGATGTTCATGTTCAAATCCCTTAGTGTGTACTTTCGGGTAGAAAGGTTGGACAGAAGATGTAAAAAGACATTGATTTCCCAATTTTAAAACTTACATTACGTAAATGGTATCTGTAATGGTGACCCACTTTCCTGAGACTTTGCCTTCGGGTTACCAAGAAGGTAAATTGACATATGATAAAAAAAAAATAAGTGTCCAATAAAGCTAAAACTTCTTTTAGTAGTCTATGTACGTTGGCAATGTTCTGGATTTGAATTCTTAATCATTCGATAGCAAGTCGGGTGTCAGTTAAACGTTATCGACGCATAGTTGGTAGTGTTAGTATGCGTAAATGAAGCAACTTGTTGGAAGGTACGTACTTACTTATTGATTGTTCATTAATTCAAGGAACCGATTGAATGGCGTCAAAGCTAGTGCCTGCTACCTAACGAATAGACTATGGACACAGAGTAATATTTCGATTTATTGTAAGTCTTTGAAATGACAAGTAGCTGTAATTCACCCTTATTCCAAAACCAAAAAATGAAAAAATAAGCTTTTTAAGATTTATAATGAAGCGGGAATAAATTTTAAATTTCGAATGTAGAACGGGGCGTAGAAATAAATGAATTAATATATTTTGAACCTTATTTGTGTAAGCTTAGCGCACACAATTCATCTGTATGACAGCTGCCAAAAGTGGCGATGTTGTTACTGGTGAAGTTTTCTGTTCCGTCAAGATATTGCGTTTTACAGTTTCTTTTTGTTTATAGCGAAGTTTTATAAGATTCTATACACTCACACCTGTTTAATTACATAAAGAATAGGTAGAGGTGTATTAACACAACACCCACATTTTGACAATTTTCGGTTCCACATCATAGGGGACAAACATATTACCTGGTATTTTCTTATGGGCTGCATGTTCTGTTTTAATCTGAAATAAATTGAAAGGAAATGTACCATCGTATCTCTGGCATCGAGTTCGCTCACCCACTTTAAAACTAGAGTAGTCAGTACTTCCTTCCGGGGACGCTCAAATTATAAAATATCCACCCTGCCTCGCTTTTTCCAAGTAACTGAGGTACTAATGGGCAAGGGATATGCGTAGGCAGGTTTTAGTTTACGTAGAAGGTGCTACTTACTTTAGTTGTAAAAATAAAACAACAAAAATATTCAAGAAACGTATCTATGTACCTTATATAATTCCCATTATTGAATCAGAAGTATCGTGGGACTGAAAATCATACTTAGCAAAATGTAGGTTACATAATATGTACACCTCTGCCTACCCCTTCATGTTCATGTTGTGTTCCCAGCGGTGAGTAGGGTAGCCAGAGCTCACTGGAGAATTTGTGCTGTCAGTGGGATGACTAAAGCCTTGTCCTGCTTTGCCCTCTACACTGACGGCACAGAGACTGTGCTTACAGGGTCGGCAGCGCGAGTGTGGCTTCTCTGGTGTTACACACGTCCATAGGCCACGGTAACCACTCTCCATCAGGTGGGCCGTGTGCTTGTCTGCCGACAATTTGTATAAAAAAAAATTACAGACGTAAATATATGAAAGTATTATTGAAATATTGAAAGTACTTTATTAGTCATACAAAAAATAACAGGAGGTTGACTTGCAAATAATACCTATTTTGAAAGGATTCTTCGAAAAAGATTTTAGGAAGGTTATTTATTCCCAGCAACAACTTTCTGCTGGCTAGGGTATTATTCTGTTTAACAAGTTTTAACCATTGTCGTGAAGTGGGTAGTCGGATAATACAAACCTGGCCTAAAACTAAATACCTACTAGTGTGTCGAATAATGCGGACGCGTGGCGTTCACATTACAGTTGGTCAATCGGAATAGGGGGCCTTCTGTTACCGTTTCTCATGAAGGCGGAATGTTTGTTTGCCATCTTAACGGTATAAAAATAGTAAACAGTTAAGAAAATTACACCAATGTATCGATTTCGGTTGCGTTTTGTGAGTCATAACCGTAACTTGCCCCGAGCCCAGTTTGTAAGTGATACCTTATTACTTTTTTCTGTTAAACAATCTGAAAAAGTAGCTAAAAGTTTCAGGAAAGTTTTTTAAAGAGCATATAGGAGATATACCTACATGTCATAGACATATATAAGTATAGAACATCATAGCATTGTTCCACGGTGCCTATTATGGCGCCTCCACGACCAGTGCGGGGGAAGCGGCGTCTCTGGCACTACTCGTCAGCGGACTGGGATGGACTTCGTGACTATTTTGCGTCCATCCCGTGGGTTGAGCGCTGCTTTGAAGGTAAGAACCCATCGGATTGTGCTACTGCTGTCGCCGGTGAGATCGGTCTGGGTATGGAATACTATATCTCATACACCGATGTCACCGGTGACCGCGGGGTGCGCCCTTGGTTCGGGCGCGAGTGCGCGGAAGCTGTTGAACAAAAACAGTCTGCGTACCGCGCTTGGGTAAGGGCGCGCGCCACGCGCCATCCCAATCTGGGCCACTTCAAGGCGGCGTACAACAGAGCCACAAAGGTCTGTAGAAGGGCCTATGTCAGAGCGGATGCCCTGCGCATAGCGCGGCTTGGTCAAGAGCTAGTGATGCATCCCACGGGAAGCCGTGGCTACTGGCGACTGGCTAAAGCCGTGCAAGCCAACTTCTGTCAGCCTTCGCTGCCTCCGCTGCGTAACCCTGATGGATCCCTGGCCCATGAGCCGCAAGAGAAGGCAAATCTGCTGGCTAATTTCTTTGCGGCCAACTCCCGAATCGATGATTGTGGTACCCAGCCACCAACACTACCCGACAGTGACCACGCGATGCCTGATATCCATATCAGGCAACGCGATGTCCGTGCAGTGCTGCAATCACTCGATGTCCGGAAAGCCAGTGGTCCGGATGGAATTCCAGCGGTAGTTTTGAAAAAATGTGCAGCGGAGTTGTCTCCAATGCTTACGCGCCTGTACCGGCTATCCTACAGTTCGGGTACAGTGCCTTTGCCTTGGAAAGAGGCGAATGTTCAGCCGATTCCCAAGAAGGGGGATCGCTCGGAGCCAGCCAACTATCGACCCATAGCCGTCACCTCAGTGCTGTGCAAAGTGTTCGAGCACATAATTAACAAACAGCTCATGCGGCACCTAGAGGATCACTCCTTAATTAATGACCGGCAATATGGCTTCAGACCGAAACGGTCAACGGGTGATCTTCTAGCATACGTTACCCATCTTTGGGGTGAGGCTATGGACAAGCACGGCGAGTCACTGGCAATTAGTCTTGACATCGCCAAAGCTTTCGATAGAGTCTGGCACAAATCGCTTCTTTCTAAGCTACCTGCCTTTGGTCTGCCTTCTGGGCTGTGCAACTGGGTTGCTAGCTTCCTGCAGGGGCGCCGTATTCGCGTCCTTTGTGACGGACGAGCTTCGGAGTTTCTGCAGGTTAATGCTGGCGTGCCCCAGGGGTCCGTCTTATCACCCACTCTCTTTCTTCTGCATATCAACGACATGCTGTCTACCGGCAATGTTCATTGTTATGCAGACGATAGCACTTTACATGGGAGTTATCATGGACATCCAGCGGCCAAGCAGTCAGATATCGCAGAGAAAAGGCAGCTTCTTGTCACTGAGCTTGACGGGGTCCTGAATCACATTTCTCAATGGGGCTCTGAGAACCTGGTTGAGTTCAATGCCAAGAAGACGCAGGCATGTGCGTTTACAGCAAAAGTATCTTCTTTCCTTCCCCTCCCCACTCTTCAGAGCACGCCACTGCCGCTGCAGGACAATCTCAATATCCTAGGTATGGATGTTCGCTGCAACCTGAATAACAAAAACTACATCGAAAGCATCATCAAAACAGCCTCACGAAAACTCGGAGTCCTGAACAGAGTGAGACGATTTTTCACGCCGGAGCAGCGGTGTCTTCTATACAAGACACAAATTCGCTCCTGTGTGGAGTACTGCTCGCATCTCTGGGATGGTTCAGCAAAGTACTTACTAGATGCTCTCGACAGGTTGCAGCGACGTGCGGTCCGCATCATTGGGAATCCCGAGATCACGAACACCCTAGAACCTTTACAGCTGCGTAGAGATGTTGCGTCCATGGCTGTATTTTACCGTCTGTACCATGGGGAGTGTTCTGATGAGCTCTTCCAATTAGTCCCACCCTCCCCTTTCCTACACAGGACAACGCGTGCAGGTCTTAGATGTCATCCGCACACGGTGCAAAACATCCGATCAAGAACCAAGCGGTTCGGAGACTCTTTCCTCTGTCGCACCATTAAGGCCTGGAATTCATTACCAGCTCACGTGTTTCCTTCTTCCTACAGTCCCGGGTCCTTTAAGCGGGGCGTGAAAAAGCATATGATAAGGCCGTCAAGCTGAGTGTCACCATTGTCACACGGTATGTGTATGTAATGGTGACCCTCTTTTCTGGGATTTTGCCTTCAGCTTACCATCAGGCAAGGCGAAGTCCAATTGACGTGTCCTATATAAAAAAAAAAAAAAAAAAAAAAAAAAAATAGCAGCCCTTCTATATCAAAAGCAATGTACATACGTGCTTTATTCAATTATAAATACCTATTTAACATAACATAACATTACTGTTACTTTACTGTGTTATGTTATGTTATGTACCAGCCACACCACTACTTTAATTGGGGTTCTTATTCCTATACATAAAAGTATTCAAGATTACCCCGTTTTATAAGTGAAATGTGAACATTGTTTGGATCGAAATAACAGTGAGTTCAAATAGTAGGTGCTTTGTTTTTGAACGGTTATTATTCGTGAAGTAATTAGTACTCGGTCAGTTGTGCGACGTCGTAAGTACTTCTGCAAGAAGCACAACTCTTAAGCAACACGTGGCATTATATGAAACTGCTGTACGAGTAGGTACCTATACTAGTTAACGAGTGCGTGCTATTTTTATGTCCATTGTGACAAATAAACAGTCGGGCGTCACCCGAGCGTTGTGGCAGCAGCGGCGGCGGCGTGCGTGCGAACATTGCGTGCGTGCCTACATCGCATATATGTAGGTAGACGTCGACGCCCGTGGTAGGACCGACATCCCTGCATCCCCGGACTGCGCCGGCTGTGCCGCTCTATAAATACACAGCAGGTGTGGTGAGCGAGCGGGGTGCGGGGAGCGCGGGGCGAGGGGCATCCGCCTCTGCAGCGCTCCAAACCGCTCACAGCGGCCATCGGACCTTAGCGACGCCATATCGATTGCGAGGGCTCCCCCTGCGGCGCGCCGCCGCCTCCATTGTGCTCGGGCTGGGATGCCTTCTCCGGCCGTTTCCTGCCGCGGTCTGTCGACGGCCCCGCGCCCTGTCCTCAAAGACACGTCCGGCAGCTGCCGACAACTTGCACAAACGACGTACGAACCACTTTTTGATAACATGTTCTTACGCTGATATGTATGTTGGTTTTGTTACTTCAGGCAGTTGGCCTTAGGAGACCAAGTTTCAATTTCACATGCTTATGAGTTCCTGTACACATATCACTTATCATATATATATATATATATATACATATCACTTAGGCCCACTTAGGGCAATGTATGGAATTCCGTAGGAAGTAGATAATAGGATAGTAGCCGATGGTAGTGTTACATTATTCTTTGAACGAAAATCTACAAACAGAAAGTTTAACAACAAACTTGTTGACAAGAGAAACAATAAATTTGAAAACAAAAACTTTGTATATCAAAGACATTTACGGAAACCCGCAAACAAGAACTTTTACTACATACATAAGTATCAACTGTTCCAGGTAGGGTGTGGGCAGCGCCCTCTATCGACAAGTTCATATTTACGTAAAATGTTATTAAAGTTTCATTAGTCATACCCATGATCAATGGTCAATCCATGGTCAATGATCAACCCAAGGTCAATGGAAATCCTATGTGCTAATTCGTAACGTTTAGGCCATGTAAAAAAATAAAACATACTATATAGGATTATATCATTGACTATGTGCCAAGTTTCGTTCAAATACGTTTCACGGTTAACTAACTGTTGCCCACGGCTCCACCCGTGTGGATCTCGGTAATCGCGATCAAACATAACCTAGGTCCTTTCCCAATGTTTCAACTACCCCTGTACAAAATTTCATCGTAATCGGTTCAGTGGTTTAGGCGTGAAAGCGTAATATACAGACAGACAGTTACTTTTTCATTTATAATCCGTTTTATGGTTAATGCGTGATTAAGTAACAAATATACAAGCATCTAAGTATTCTATTGAATGAAATTTTAAAGCATTTACATACATAAACTCACGCCTATATCCCCGAAGGGGTAGGCAGAGGTGCTAGTACCCAAATTTCACCAGTTTACGTTTAGGTCCCAATGTAATAGGTGGTGAGCCTATTGCCATTAACCGGGCACTTATAAACCTGCGATAAAGGATTAAGATAGTAAAACCCGTCAACGTTAGACAGATATAAATAGGAAGATTTGGATGGTTTCAGGCGGGGTTCGGTGCCTCAGTGATCAGAGGGAAAGATCGTGGGATCGAATCCCGCATGAATTGATTAAAAAAAAATCCTATGTTAATCGATCTAAGCATTCGTCACAAATTATCACATTCATTATCATAATAGCAATTGCTCGCAGCTCAGCCTTCTAGAACCTAACGACGTTTAATACTAATTCACCGATAACCTACTGAACTCGCTCCCTCTACCTACCCACTATCCTAGTACCTATAAAAAATAACTTAATACTAAAACCCGACTATCACGCTTTAAAAAGTATTAAACATGAAAATATCAAGGATAGCCGTAGTCATATGCCACTTTTTCATAGAATATATTGTTATGTTAGAGTAAGTGGCATAAAAGCATCCTTATGCCAAATATCATTGAGATCTGTTCAGCCGTTTTTGCGTGAAAGAGTAACAATGTAACAAACAAATATTTGCACTGAGCGAAAATCGAACCCGCGATGTCTGGCGTAGCCATCTAATATATCAAACCCACTAATACTTACTTCTTTTTGAAGGTTCAAACAAACTCTTCAACTTTATTTTTAGTATTGATTTATGCTTTGGAGGGGAAAATTTCAAGAACTACGTTACGCTTTATAACATCAGCAAATTGCAAATGAAAGTTCCTTCAAAATAGAACCAAGCTGAGTCGCACATACAGAAAGACAGACAAACAAAAATAAAGCTTAGATGATAATGCTATCCTTTTTCATAAATATATACATAGAAACTCCCAAAATGCTACAAATAGACATTTTCATGTATACAAATATTAGCGCTTAGCAAGAATCGAACCTACTACTTCTCACATAGCAGTCAAATACCGCCACGCAACAGAGGTCGTAGCCGTCGGCCGTTTAATAAAAGAAGAGAAACCTCGTAGAGAAGCCTAGAGGAAGAATGGCATAAGTTGAGTATATGTATGCACTTCATCATCGAAATGACGTTTAATGATGAACCTAAAAGAAAAACAATAAATCATGCTTAGATCGCGGTTCATATCTCTATACAAACACTATATTATAAATATGTATATCATTTCACTGATACCCGTGGGTACGACAATTTTACATCATGACACGAAGACTACATTCGATATTAAACTTTATCTCTTTAACCAAAGAACTAGAATTCCTAAACAGATAATGTCAAGTATCACACAGCTGTTGGATGGTATGCCGCTACATGTATAACTTCGTAGATACTTCTTACGAAGTCAATGCTATCCTATTATAAACTTTATGTCCTGTTAATAAAGTTGACAATTACGTGATACGGTTTTGTCGCGATTCTAAAAGTCTGGTGAGTTGAAAAAGGAATGGTTGGTATGGTGTTTGGTACTACCATTTCATATTCAAATAACTGTCACAAATTCGTTGATCCTAGATTCTGGAACCTATTCGAAATTCAAAATTAATTCTAATTTCCACCAATCGTGACAAGCCAGTATTTCTTGTCTAAACAGTTTGTCTAGTAGGCAAACCGATACAGTGAAGTTAATATTACGAATATTGCATCTACATAGACTTAAGTATATAGTAGACTAGTGTCACACAAGTTCCTTGGCCTCTCGTCTTGTTTTCATATTCTGTGATCTCGATAGTCTATATACCTACTACGTCTATAGTTGTCTGACCTCTGACCAACCTACCAACGCATTGCGACGTCGACCCAGCTACATACTATTGCTTTCCCTCCTTTATACATAAACATCTCTATCTAGCGCTTTTCCAACTCTATTTAAAATACCTACTACTTTATGAAATATTTTCATTACAAAACCTAACGAGTTGCTCGATTTTTTAAATAATTTTAGTTGGTTTTTATGTACTAACTTTTATACACTACAATTGTATTCATAGATATCATCACGCTTCCCTGAAAAGATAGGTGAAGGTATTTAATTTTACTAGCTGTACCATGGTTTGGTCGCAGTGTATACAGCGAGGTTCTTGCCGTATCTGTACATTATTCAATAATAATGCTCGACCTGGGAATCAAACCCAAAACATCAGTTAAAATTAGAATCCGCACGCCAAGGAAAGCAACTTAATTTAGAAGGTTAAGATTGTATTTCTTTTAGAAAAGACATCAACGCTGTTGTTGTTATTTATTATTTTTTAATGTGCTACTAACAGCTTTATTAACATTGAAGTAAGTAGTTGATCATATTAGTTTTTAATGTCATTATATCAAATATAACTACCATACAGTTTGTGACTAGTAAACATGTATATAATAACTAGTTAGATAGTATTATGATGATGGTTAGGACAACTACGTCATCATCCCGTGCTTAGATAGACCTTCCACATGTGAAATACATCGTCCACAACGTCCTATTAGACCGTAGCCGAGTGGAGGTCGTCCGCACCGGCTCCCCTTGCCGTCGAGGATGAAAAACATAGGAACATGACATCGGAGGGACCCTCCCGCCCGCGCGCGCGCCCACGCGCCCTCGGGCCCACCGCCAGCCGCCACCGCCGCTTGTCGGCTGCTTGCCTGAGTGCCGGCCGAGGCCGCCTCATGCCTCATTCAGCCGGCGACGCTCTCGCGTACCGCACACGTGCCGCTGCACCGCGCGCGCCTCTGTGCCCGCACCCCTCGCACCCCTCGCCGCGCTCCCCCGACGTTTAACCGACAACGAACATTGTTCTGTTGCAGCGGACTATGCTACAGCAGATGTCCTCGCCGAGCGGGCAAGTCGGCGAGGTCGCAACTGTCTTCGGGCGCTACCTTGAAGGCCGCGCCTGTGGAGACGTTTCTTCCGAAGGCTCCTCCGACGCCGCGGAAGAATTCGAGTTACCACAGTGCAAGATAAAGAGGAACTATAACTGCACCAAGTGCACGTTCTATACGCAGAACCCGCGCGCTTATCTGGTACACACGCGTGACGCTCACTTCGTTAAATTAAAAATTTTCGATTGTCCACACTGTGTTTACGCATCGAAGCACCATCAAAAACTTATTCGACACATCAAAATGGTGCACGAAGAGGCAGAAGCACAAACGCGTACTTCCAAATTAACTTCATCCGCAAAGTTGGATATGGAGTTATCTAACTCTGCGCTCGAAGAGGAGTCTATGCGAATGGAAGATCTAGTCGAAGAAGTAGAAGACTGTGAAGAGAACATGATGATGGAAGTAGAAGATAGTCCCGATTTCTCGATGGAGATGGGAGACGACATCGATGTTGTGGGCGACTTAGCAATAGAACAAGCAGCGCCCTCCAAAGCTACAAGCAACGTTAAGTTTTTCACGTGTGATAAGTGCACCTATGTTACCCACATAAGGGCTAGATTTACAAAACACGTCAAGTACCATTCCATGCCTATGATAAAGTGTACAATGTGTGATTTCCGGACACCGTATAAGTGGAACTTGGACCGGCACATGAAGAACCACGGCGGTAGTGGTAGTTTTCATTGTTCCATGTGCAACTTCACTGCGGACATCAAGCAGAGTTTGACGGTGCACGAAATGAATCATCACACACCGCCAGCGGGCCAATCGCTGGCGAGTCGCCGTCGCAACCGGGTGGGTGCCAGCGACACGGTTACCGCCGAGCACGACGCAGCTAGCGCGGCGCTCCCCAAGGAGGAAGAAGGGAGCGGCGACTCGCGGTCCTCACACTCGGTCTCGGTGAGTCGCCGTCGTATGTATACCTACGTGTTGCGTGGCGAGGGGCCGCGCCCGGCAGCCGCCAGCCGCCGGTAGTGTCCGCTGACGTCACTCGTCACTGTTATCACGACCAACTCCGTCGCACATGGATTGCACTTAACATCATATCATATCGCTTCTCGCAAACCAATACCTACAACTTGTTGACATTAGTGCATGCCTCTTTCATACTCGCTTCATTTTTCATTGCATGTTCAATTTTTACACACCCTGTAGCACTTTAAACTCCTCTCAGTAGCACTAAACTCCTATTCTAAATAGATTTTCCTAAAAATCGTGATTTAAAAATGTCATACAGCCCGTTACGTAATTTATCTGTTCGTACACTTCAGTAGGTACTCACATACGTAGCTACCTCATTTAAACTTTGAAAAGGTCACATAGCCGTTCCTAAACAATATAAACATTAAAATGTACACGTGTTTTCAGAATGTAAACAAATACAAACAAAACAAACATCAATACGCACATTAACAAATGACATTCGTCAAAATATACAAACAATAATTAATTTACTTACCGAAGAACGTTATTATTCGCCTAATTACCATACAATTCTAATATCCAAAAAGTCGTACATCCACAGTATAAGATTTTTGTAAGACTTTAAACCTACCTTGTTAACGAGAATTAGAACAGTAATTAGTCCGTGCGACGCGCTCCTAGCTCTACTTTTGAGATTCAACATGTGCTATTTCGTTCAAGACTCATTACGCTGTGATATTATCTAACTATTTTAGTTAACGACTAGATATCTCTTAATAAATCTATTCCAAAATTAAAGATTGCCATTTCATAGGTAATTTATAAACATAAATACAATGTAACAAACGAAGTTTATGAGTACAGTCAACAACAAAAGTAGCTTAACAAATTCTAATATATCGAGCTCTTTTGAGTTATGTATGCCTGGAAAATATCCTCAATGACTTGATCACAGGCACCGAGTGAAATGGCGAGACAGCGCATTCGGCTGATGCTCGGTTCGTTTGAAAATAGAGTTGAGTAGTTTACATCGCACTCGACCGAAAGCACTATTTCGACACTCCAATTGGTACGTGTGATCAAGGCATAATAACTAAACAAAAAGTAATAAAATCTGTACGATTGCCTATTTCTACAATTCTTTCGTAACTAAAATACTGCCATCAGCGCCATCTAGCCCCTACTAAGCATACTTGTAATATCTTGTATCTGTTATTATATAGCATTCAATCAAATTAAAACCAAACAAAATCGTATACATTTTGGTAAATTATTACTTTCGTAGATTTCAGTATACGTACACAGTAGTTATTGATTTGACTAAAAGTATATATATGTACTTAGGTAAGTACATAGGAAATTATGTAGGTATTAATGCGTTAAACAACGTTCTGACAACCTATTTAATGTTCCGAAAGAGTATCTAGATAAAAGCACTTCAATATAAAAAAACATAAGAATAACAAAAATAAAACATTATATATTTTTCTAAATCTCTTGTGAAAAGGTCACCTGTGAAGTAAAAATATAGGCCATACGTCGCCTCCTTTCTTCGAGTGGACGTACAAAGCGATTAAGAGATAGGTTGTTTAAAAACTTTAATCTAAGTACAACCCAAAAAAGCGCCCGGTTGTCGGTAATCGGCTATTTTACACATAGTAAGTGATTAGATCATCATCATCCCCATATTAAATTCTCAGTTGCGTTCAAACTATGCACTTTGGCGCTCGAGGAACCTTTATTGTTAATGATGAGTTTTTTGCAGCCAACTGCCATCTGACCTCCAAAACCAGCATCATTTTTTCCTTATATTCGGTTATTTCTTCTTTCCAACAGAGCCTACATGATTAGATAATTATAACACGCACTTTGTTCATTTATATATTTTCCCTTTCGCACAGTGAATTTAGACTGCAAACTATATCTTCACTTCTTTAAGTCAATATGGCACAGGATTAGCACAATTTTAATTCTACTACTACATTATTTTACGGACGAGGGTGAGGGTTATACATTTACCAAATCTAATAATGTTAACTTTCATTCTGTATAATATAATGTACGTATAACTGTTTTGTGTTCCAATACAAAAATTGCTATGAAAAGACATGAAACATATCTAAATCTAGGTATCTATATCTAAATACTGTCTATCTAGATACAAATGAACATCCTAATCAATAATTATAGAGTAGTTTTCGAAATACTAACGTATAAATAGCTCGTTTAATTAGTATATACCTAAATATCATACACAAAACTACACGCCCTTAGTATGATTAGTACTCCACCTACAAGGGATGAGGCTAATAACCGCTTGGTAATTACAAACTTGAATTTCAATAAGTCCAGCAATGTGTTATTATAATTATTATACTGTAATTTTATAGTTAGCATTTTATAGAACTATCATTTATCTTGCATATATTAGTGTTTTGTTTTGGTGTAGTTTGTATTGTTCTCTAAATTGCATTGTTTTGTTCATTTTGCAAGAAAACTGTCAAGTAGCTAATCAATCTCTTCCAATAACTAGTAAAACATTCGCACCAAAAATAGTTATACCAATCAAATATGTATATAAATCAGGGTTTCATTCTTGTTTTATCGTCAGACAGTAGTCGCTCCCTAAGTGAAAATCGTAGGAGAACAAACCCAGGGCTCCAAAGTTTTTCGAGAATTACCTACCTTTGTTTCATCACTAATATGAAAATATTATTTTACTGTATATTTAGATGTGTCCTGCGGTTTCACGCCGTACTCGACCCGTGATACTAAATAGGCGACCTTTTTTTCGAAGAGTTGAGCTGAAAACAAATTTTCAAAGAGAGCGTTCGAACAGATATTCTTCAGTTAAATACGGTACATAAATATTGGGCCAATCATATTTGCACATTTTTTTTTAAATTCAAGTACACTTTATGAACTAAGGATCCTGTATCACAGGGACGTCTTCAATATAAAAACAAAGAAAAGGATACAGGATGAATCATTATTTAAACTTACGTGAGGATCGAACCTACAACACATGGTAGCGCAGTAGTTATTAGTCAAGTGACCACTTAACCTGGTTTAACATCCGTATAACCATACATTATAATTTTCATGTTTTGACTTCTTTAGAAGAACTGATTTTCTTTTTAACTACTGAGGTAGTCAACAAATATGGTCCCTCTGATGAGAAGCTGTACGTAATTGGTAACATTCCCATACTAAGACATAGTGTATGTACCTACATCACCCGTTGTCGAGTCGTTGTACGCCTGCGCGTAGGAAGAGCACCGGTGCCCTTTTCAACACGAAATACTTAAGAACGGAACGCCGGCTTCATATAAGAAAACATACTGAAACATTTTCAAATATCGTTTAAGCACCAAAGCGCAACGTGGCACTGCAATCGAATTGAGTTGAGATCCTTGCGAATGTAGTTCGTCTATCGTCTATTAAGCTAGCTTCCTCTTATATTTAATTTGTGATGCTAACTTGCAAGGACTTAATACAGACAGACGTTTAGACTACTGTGTTTAGGGTCAGATCAATTTGTGATTTGAATAGGAAAACCTGTTATACCGTAAGGACATGTCTTCAATTTGTATGAAAGTTCTGTCTGAACGCGAATTTCGTAGTTCGTTCTTAGTTGAAAGGTTGAATCTGAAGGATTTAGGTTTAGATTAACGACCAAAATTTGAACATATCCGAAACTGGCAAACTTCTTATTTACTTATATTTTTAAAAGTTTTAGACCAGTTTTTTAATTGTATGTGAAATTTATTTACACGGCAAGCGATACGGTAAAGTAATTGTCAGCCATTGTTCATGTCCCAACTGTTGTAATTTTGATTCCCATAAGAAACTAATTACAGTGACACGCAAATATGTATTTATTTTATTGTCCCAATTTTTTCATTACCACATCTTAATAACTCGTCTTATTCGTGTTTCGGAAAAACTTCATGATTGATCACAACTTTATCATGAATTAGATATTTTAAATGTTGCTAATTATATAGATATTCAACATCAAAAAGCATACAGTATTGATTATTCAATGAACTTTTAAAAAGTTATTTTTATAAAATCCCAGATATACCTATATTTAGAATCTAAGTTTAATTGATTGATGAATCTAGTTAAAATTACAATAATTTTTTTTATTTCTTTTACAGGATATGGGCCTACAATACGCCGACAGAGAAATTGTCAGCTGCAAAAGTGACCACTCAAATGATGGATCTCCCACCGAAGCCAATGGCAATCTCAGCTCAGATGAGTCTAAACAAAAGCAATGCAGAAAAATTCCACGACCAATACCACAACTCATACCGCTGAATTCCTCAACTCCCAATCAAAAGCAATCGACTACTGGTGAACCACCGCAGAAAAAATTCAAAGAGTCTTCGCCTGTTGATCTAACTGATTCTAATTCAGACAATAGAATTGAAAATTTACCAGCCGATATTACTTTAATCCCTGTCAACAATCCATCTATGAAAGAAGCAGGTGGACGCAAGAAAAGTGAATCATTTTTTGACAGACTTAAAGAACGATTGTTAACTGAAACTGGTGAAGAAGGATCTCTGAGGTGCAAAAATTGTGGATTTGAAAGTAAGTGTTTATCAGAACACTCTGTACATGAAAAAAATTGTACACCACAATCCAATCGAATCACTGCAAATGCGCCCCTTTCGAGTTTAAGTTCAACACGGTGCCAAAATTGTAGGCATAGATGTAAATCAAGCGCTGATTTATTTATTCACATGAAAACTTGTGGTAAAAATGAAAAGGTTAACGAAAATATTACAGAAATTAAAAACGAAGACAGCAATGACACTTCCATTCCAAATCAAGATAAAGAAATAGAAAAGCATCCTATGGAAAACGTTGTTTTCGTTTGGAACAATATTAATCAAGACTCTAACAAATTTGATACTCCTTTAGATATTAATATAAATGATGACTCTACTCTACCAGAAACTAACCGATGTTTTGATGTTGAAATCATTGATGAGAATGAGTCTATGAATTTGTCACCAAGTCAGGCTGTTGGGAAAAAAGTATTCAAATGTCCCCACTGTCCATTTTTCTCTACAACCGCATCCAGATTTCACGTTCATATTGTTGGTCACTTGAACAAAAAGCCTTTCGAATGTTCACTTTGTAAATATAAATCAAACTGGAGATGGGATATCACTAAACATATTAAGCTGAAGTCTGCAAGAGATCCAGAACATAACGATGCAAAAGTATTAATGACTGATGAAACAGGAAGAAGAAATTATAGTAAATATAACAAGTTCTTGGCAATGCCAGTATTGAACGAATATGGAGAAAACCAGTTCCACTATCTGGATTCTAACACATCGTTAGATGGGTCGATGGAAATTGACGACTCATTCCATGATATGACAGATGCCATGAATACGCAATATGAAATGCAGCCATTGAATCTGCAGACTCAATATGATGAAAAATACGACTTACTTGATAATAGGGGTCTCAATTTGAGTGATATGAAGAAACCGAAGAAAACGCTGTGGAAATGTAAAAAATGCAATTATAAGTAAGTGAAATGTTTGACCATCTCATTGAAAGTTTTAGCTGTAGATATTCATAGAATAAAACATTAATATGTTTTCTCCTTTGTATTTCTAGGGATCCCTCGAAGGAAGCTCTATTGGAACATGTGCGTGAACATTCAAAAGACGGAATGCAAGAAGAGCTTCAAAAGCCACCTGCAAAGAAATCCGAGAGTACCCCCGATCCAGCAGACCTGGCGTATCGCTGTGGCCACTGTCACCAACTTTCTAATTGGAAGCATGTGATACAGGTATGTTGGTTATATCTGAAATCAATATATTTCGCCAAAAATCGAATACGCTAGATTTCTGAACACTAGGCCAAATTGTACTTCTCGCTCTGATTAAAAATCTGTCAACCTTAAAATGAATTAAGCAAATCATGGCTTGGTGTGGCGGCAAAGCGCTGGATTACAAAGTCAAAAGTTCCGAGTTCGATTCCCACTCGGTTCAAACATAAATCAACCTTATAGGTAGTGTCGTCCCAGTTGCTTCTTTGGGTTTCCCAAAGTTCCGCGCACTTTCTTCTAGGATTTGGGGTTTCTGACAGCCGTCACTCTCGTAAAATTAAAAAGAAACAAAATTGTTTCCGATATATTTTAAGCTACTAAGATCTCAAACAAGCACAAAGATGATTTTATAATAAACAGTTGCAGATTTGATCCCACGATATGTTTATATTAGTGTCTATAGTTTACTTAGTAGTTAAATAGCCGGCAGTGACAAAACTACAGAGTAGCTAGCTGCTAGGAGTGGGTTCATGTCGGTAGCATCATTATACTATATGTGTATAACTTACACACACACACAATATTACACAAACAAAATAACTTAGCTGAAGGAGTTAGGGAAAATATTAGTACATTCTGTTACTAGTATTCTTTAAAAAATACACAAATATATGTGGAACTACGAACGATTGACAAGAATGCCAAAAGTGCAAATGTATTATTTCGACTCATTTGACCTAAAAAAATAAAAATATATTTTCTTTTCATTTCAGCGCCACTGCCGTTTGAAACACGATGGTGTAATTAAAGTCATAACAACAGTTAAACCAAAGCCAGACCCAGTGAGCATAAATGACATCACCGACACATGTAATAAATGTCCATATAGGACAAGCGATAAAAAACTGCTTATTGCGCACCTACAGCAACATCAACCTTCGCCGCAATCCGTATTCAAATGCTTCTTCTGTCCTTACTTTGTAAAAGACGAGAACGAGTTAACCCAACATCTCCTTGTACACGGCGTCACCGATCCAGAAGATTATATTTCAAAAGGTATGGAAGACAAGTCTAATTTACAAGATCAGCAATCAATGTCCTCAATATGTTCAACTAAACGACATAGATGTACTGAATGTCCATATGAAACGAATAGCAAGTCCCAATACATGTATCACGAACAATTTCACCGCACACCATCAGACACACCATACAAATGTCCAGAATGTAACTACAGCGTGTCTAAAAGGCATCTACTCCATCAACATTTAAGAGTTCATGGAATTGTTACAAAACGGCTGGATGTGGAATACGGTTTAGAACAAGCATCAACGTCGCATAACAAAAACGATCCTGAAGCCACCGTATACGAAGGAATTCCGTACGTTTGGGTCTCGGCAAAGAATGAATTTCATAAAATGTACAAGTGTCGATATTGTTCATATGTTAATGCTATAAAATGTAAAATTCCAAATCACGAAAAGATACATTTTATTGTTTTCGAAAATAATGAAACAACCATTTACAAGTGTTTAGAATGTAAATTCACATGTGATAATGCTGGCAGACTGGCAGAACACTCTAAAATGCACGGCGAAATATATGGTCGCATTTACTGTCCAGTAGAAGAGGATGTTTCAGACGACGAACAAATTGCTAAACTAAGAAAAGTTATTGAAATGGATAAAGGTACAGAAAACTTGTTCAAAGAAGAAGGATTAAACGAAAACAGAGAGATAAAGTTAATGTACTTTTGCCACCAGTGTCCAGCCAGATTTTTCGAAGATACTGAGTTAGAAAGCCACAATAAATTTCATGACTCGGCATACCCGAAGAAATGTAACAATTGTGAGTTTTCAGTCCCTGAAGAAAATGATATAGCAACACACGAAGCAGTGCACACAGATGAATATCATACTAAAACTAAAATACTTAAATTTATTCACAACTCACATCCTTCACATCGCCAACCTCGACTAGAGATGGCACATAGTCCTACTAGTTCTGAAATCAGATGGATATCTCTAGGGCCAATAGTTGAAAACATTGGAAGTGGTGCGAAAAAAACAAATGATACAAAACACGTGCCAAAACAATATTTTTGTAAACTATGTCCTGCTAAATTCTTCAAAAGTTCAGCACTCAACTATCACGCGGCTTTACATGGAGGTGAAGGTGATCATAAGTGCAAGACATGTAACTATGCCGTCAAAAATATCGGCAACTTAGCTAAACATGAGTTATTACACGAAAGCAAACCTCCCAATTGTGATTATGAATCTGGTGATGATATGGATTATAAAAATATTCCACTATCTGGCACAGATTTGTTCCAGAGAAAGACTGAGGCCCAGAAGAGAGTGCTAACCGATAAAGATAAATTGGTTAAGCCAAATGATCATTTTCCACCGGTCTTACAAGCTGATCCACAATTCGGGTATTTGATGCACGGCAACCCTGAATTTATATACCCTACGTATCTTAAAAATGGACGACAAAAAGAGAAACGTTATAAGTGTCACAAATGTCCCTCGGCGTTTGAGAAACGAGAACAGTATAAAATTCATTTATCGTTACACGGTTCCAAACAAAGATATAAATGTGAATTATGTGATTATTCTGTAAAATATTACGCTAATTATGTACAACATATGCGGAAACATCAAATGAACGATGAGGCACAAGCGGAAAGAAAGAAGGATAGTAACGGTTTTGTTATATCTGAGAACCAAGACGTGAAAGAACAAGGCAATATCGATACTATTAAACTTGCAATCAAAACTATGCCTAAAGGACCTGCGAAAAGCGATTTCCAGCAATTCTCCATAAGTGACCAACAAACTCTTCGATTGCTACAGCGTAGACGATCAATAAATGACTGTGGAAAAGACTTGAATACGTCCGAAACTTCGCCGACGAAAGAGCGTAAAATGCACATGTGTTTGCTGTGCCCTTATACAAATCAACGTCAGGATTCATTAACGAACCACTACAGGAGACATGGCGACACAGATACGTTAACTGCTGCTAATCATAAATGTTCTCACTGTGATCTTGTGGTCGTACAGTCCCATTTTCTACGTGAACATTTAAAAACACATTTTAATTTCCACAAATCCCTCACGCCTGATTGTTTCGTAGCGAATGAAGATATTGTCTTTACGATAACTAAAATTGAAGATGAAACTAGTGAACCAGTTGATCTCAAATTAGATGTGCAAAACAAAATAATTGCGTGTAAAGACGACAAAATGTATGTAAAAATTTCGACAGGCGAACTGTTGACTGCTTGGGAGGAATAAATTTAATATTATTTTTAGTATCTTAGTCATAGTTAAATTAGAATAGCTAAGGTTTATAATAACGAAGTGTTTATAAGAATAGTCTTAGTATAAGCCAAATGAAAAATGTTGATTTTCACCAAAGCATAGCTTGCCATATTAGATTTTAGCAATTCTGGCCACTTTGGATATACCTACTTATTGAAATATATAAACAAAAAAGGCGAAATTGTGTCTATTACAAATAAGTGTGCAACTGGTGTACTATAGATGCTTAACTGCAAGTTAACAGTTATATGAAAAAAAAATGTTACCAGAATTAAAATATATAATTCTAGACTGATATAATAATAACTACCAGTCTTGCTACATACATCCTCATTATAACGGAATGCCTTAACAAATTTTAAATGCTTATATTATTATTCGGGTATGTCTTGCTCTCAAGTTCCATCAGAGGCCCATACTTTGATCTGAAATTTAAATATGCTGTCTCTTTGTATGACTCACTGCACAATAACAGACAATACAATACATAGTCATATACATATTGTGAACACATATTTTTATTTACTATAATATACCCAATTAAAAGCATGTAAGGAATTTATACCCAAGAGTATAAAAATGGTTGTAATCATGTTTTATATAGTGCCAGTTTTATAAACTTTAGGTTTTGTCCTAAAGGACACATTCCTTGCAAAATGTTTTATAAATATATGATTATTCAAAGATGATTGTAGTTTCATTCAATAAGGTGTATCTTTAGTGATAATAAAAGGAGATTATTTCACTTAAAGCAGATTCATTTATTTATGTTTAAACTAAGTTCACCTTATCTACTAAACATGATTTATTAGTCAATGACAGTAGTAAGGTGTAGTAATTATAATAGCGAAAACGAAAACCACAATTCATTATAAATGTAAATATCTGATACAATACAGTATCATACAGTATAGGGTAGGTACACTAATCACCTTGGTATCAATAAAAGCAGTCTTAACAGAATTTCCAGCGGTTGCCACATTCATTACAAAGGACAAATGTGGTCATCGGTTCATCAGAACTCCTGGTCTGCAGTTGGTTGTAAGTGCAATTCTTCTTTTTGCATTTGCCGCACTTAAGCATTTCAGTTTTAGTGCCTTGTACTGTAGCCAGTTGAGCATCGTCTATAGCCTCTTTAATGAACTTCTCTCGGAGTTTTTTCATTTCATCACTTGCCATTTCTTCAGGTGTCATTTTAGCAAGCCGTGATGCAGATACCACACCATTTAAGTAATTAGTGCGCAATGTAGGGTTCTTGGGGTCTTTGAGATTTGCCACTCTGGATCGAACTCTGTTTTTGTAGCGCATATCAGTATTCTTGAATTCAGCATAAATGCATTCTTCAAGTTCTTCAGCCAGTTCCTCAGGACTTGCACAAGCATTAGGATGTTCCCCATCAACTTTAAGGGCTGCCATCAGAAGCTCTCGGCATTTCAATCTTACGGCATCAGTAGTATTTGTCTGTGGTGGAAATGATGCGGGCAGCTTTTTGTCCTTTTCTTTGTCCTCCTTCTTATCTTTATCTTTCGATTCTTTTTTAGATTTTGACGAGCTGCCATTATCTTTACCTGGAGTTGACAGAAATTTCTTCCAATTTTTAATCAAAGTTTTACACAAGGATATCACCTCCTCATCCTTGCTAGATTTCCGTAATGCATTCACAGTCATTCCTATTCTTGTTTTTGTCAAAACGTCTAAATTGACGGCCATGGTTTGGAGCGTCTTCAATAGCTCTAAGGCTTCTTCTTGCCCCTAAAACAAATAACGATGAACCAAATATTATTATGTTAGTAAGCCGCTAAGATAGCGTCCGTAGCGGTTTTATATAAAACAACAATATGTATAATACATCATAATCTATTAAGTTTATGCCAAAAGCCAGTACAGCTTACATTATCACAATATAATAACGTATAAAGGTAAATTAGACAGATATCCTAGAATCCTATCCAGTAAATTTCTTGGCGGAAAATGTCTGAATCTACATCAATTCTTTCTTTAGATATTTACACCCACCGTGCCATCGTCCGAAGTCATCTTAGTTAATTTCTTTTGTATTTTCATAACATCTTCTTCCACGCTCATTGTAACGTGTATTATTGAAGACGGCCGGTTCCCGCGTATATTCCGAAAACAAATTAGCAAAAATATTGATAAATCGGCCACCACACCGAAAATATAACTAAAGCATAGACAAAGTAGGACGATAGAAGTCAATAGTCAATCGCGGTATTATGGTATAAAAAAATAAAAACATCTAAACATTCCAACACCGCAAACGTGGTTTATTAGCATAACAAAATAACATTGGAATAGATTAATATTATTTTGCTGATGTTACATACCATCAAATATTTTAGTTAAAACATATTATGAACTAAAAATAGATTTGTGTCAATGTTTTCAAATTTGAATGAATTACGAGTACATTTTGAATTTTATCGTATCTTATTATAAACTTGTGTTATGCTTAAGATATGTGAAAAATATATTTTCTACTGAAACTGGAATGATTTCAAAGCTATGGCACTTTGCAGCGTCCTTTGCATTTTTACATTTTTGATTTGGTCTATGGACTTCTGATGGGCGCTTTTATAATTTTATTGATGACGGCACGTTTTACTATCACGGTAGATTATAAAGACGTCGGATGTGTCTTTTTTTACTGGTGTCCCATATTACTGACGGACTGGGAGAAATCCAAAATCACAGTAAAAACAAGGAAAATAACTATTTTCCATTGATTTTATTTTTACGCAACTGACAAAAAGGGTTATATTTTTTACCTTATTCTTTATTACCTCATGTCTTCTGAACCACTTTACGGATTCCAAAGTTTGATAGAATAAATTTGAAAAATCAGCAGGTTGCAACACTGACTATACACCGAAATAATGGAATTTATACCTACTGTGATTTTTTCATTATTCTTTTATTAGGTACGCAAGAAAGCCTACATGGTACTAATGACGTGCTTAAGCAGCGCAGCGCTAGACTCTGGCTAGCGAAAGGTGAAAAAGTAATTTTTATATAAGTATTATAAACTATAGATATGGTCCGTACTCTGAAATGGCGGCAAAAAAAATAATGACATTCGTCAAAAAAATATTCAATAATAAATTTGAAATAATAATAATATTAATTGATATAAATAATAAAATAAATAATATAATAATAATAATGTTTTCTTTTTCATTATTACTATTTTATTTTCTTTATATATTCTCTATGTACACCTAACTGCCCTAAAATATTCTTCTCCTATTTTCTTAACTCCATCCATAAGAAATTGCCGCAGAGCGATAAGGCCACCATCTGTACGTACCACGGAACTTGTATCACTTATTCTAGTGTAATGTGTAATTGGTGTACAATAAAGACGTCATTATTATTATTATTATTACTTTATTTTAATATTCAACTTATAAATTATATTTTTAAACACATATAAAAAACATCTATTTAAAAATATAAAAAATAGTGCTCTACCGGTATCGGGTACAGGGACCAAGCTACCGGTGGTTAGGGCTCCAAAGAAAGAAACTTCCGCACAATGCGCGCCGTATCAAGAAGCACAGCCTTCTGCATCTGGCCCTTGACCCAACCATCTAACCCGAGCCTCTTTAGGTGTTGGTCGAGGCTCTTTGCTATTAGTCCATTGACTGACACGACTATCGGAACAATGATTGCTGAGTCAACATTCCACATGTCGACAACCTCGTGGGCCAAGTCCAAGTACTTAACCTGTTTATCTTTCTCGGCTTTCACGAGATTCTCGTCATGAGGAATGGTGATATCAACAATCAATGCTCGGCGTTGGGATCGGTCTATCACCACAATGTCAGGCTTGTTGGCTACAGCAGTCCTATCAGTGATGATAGATCGATCCCAGTACAATGTGATATGACTATTTTCAAGAACTGGCTCAGGAACATACCTGTAGTACGGCATCTCAACTTCCACAAGGTTGTATTTCAGAGCAAGTCGCTGATGGATTATCGTGGCTACTTGATTATGCCTATGCAAGTACTCGCCGTTAACAAGATGAAAACAACCGGAAGTAATATGCCTGAGGGATTCACCAGGCTGGTGACACGCTCGACAGATGTCAATTGTGCCATCCCTCATGATATACTTCCGGTAGTTATTTGTCTTGATAACTTCGTCAGCAATTGCACAGACAAAACCTTCAGTTTCCCCAAAAAGGTCACCGAAACGTAGCCAGGACACGGATGCCAGTATGTCTACTTCAGGCCTGTGGAGGGCCCGATAGAACCTGCCATGTAGCTCCTTACTCTGCCATACCTCCCTGCGGCTGTCAGTACCAGCTACTATAGGTCTGCGCCAGTTCTCCTTAGCCAGACTGAGCGGGGTGAGCCCGGTATCTACGTTGACTACATCACGATGCATATCCACGTTAGACTTAAGAAAATAGTCTCTGAGATTGCACACCTCGCGATTATGTAGAGTTTTAATATTTAAAAATCCTCGACCTCTACATTTCCGCGGGATGTACAATCTCATGACTGACGGCCGTGGATGATGCATTCGAAATGCAGTCAACTGAGTCCGGACTCTCCTATCAATGGTATCGAGTTCAGTCTGAGTCCACTTGAGTATACCAAAGGAGTACATCAAGAGGGGTATGACCCAACTGTTACAAGCGCGCACCTTGTTACCACCTGACAAAAGACTGTTAAGTACTTTTTTCAGGCGGCCAAAGAAACGTTCCTGTAACATTTGCTTCATGCCGGCCTCATTGATGCATAACGCCTGGGACATACCCAAGTACTTGTAGGTCTCAGTTACGAGGAGTGATCTTAGGTTAATGGAATCAGAGAGTTGTAGACCCTCCGACTCCACCACCCTACCTCGCTTTACATGAACGACTGCGCATTTGTCCACACCAAACCCCATTTTAATAGAGTTACTGAATGCTTCGGTTACTTTCAGTAAAGCCATTAATTGAGGATTGGTGTGGGCGAATAACTTTAAATCATCCATGTAAAGCAGGTGGGATACCGTCTTACCCTATAACCTAACCTAACCTAACCTAACCTAACCTATAACCTAACCCTGATTTCACTAACAAAGCGCTGAGTGGGTTCAGGGCTAAGCAGAACCAAAGGGGACTCAAACTGTCCCCTTGAAAAATACCCCGCTCTATTGTTATCGGCTCACCACTACCCAAAGTCCGACGACACCCTGGATAGACAAGAACTGTCCTCCACTGCTCCATACATGACTTTAAGAAGGTACATAGAGTTGCATTCACTTTATACAACTCCAGCACCCTCAAAAGCCATGTATGGGGCACAGAATCGAACGCTTTCTTATAATCTATCCAGCATGCCGCCAGATCTTTACGATTGCGTCGAGCTTGTTGGCTAATAGCCATATCAATAAGGAGAAGCTCCTTAGTACCCCGGGCTCCATTCCTACATCCGTTCTGAGAGGCGCACATAATAGAATTATCATTTATATGATTGTTAATTTTGACTCTCAGAATAGATGTAAGAAGTTTATAGACCGTTGGTAGACATGTAATTGGTCTATAATTATTGGGCTCCAAAGTACTACCTGTTTTATGGAGCAGATGGGTAACCCCTATCGTCATAAAAGCTGGTAGCGTCCCAGATTCAACAGCGGATTGAAATTGTGAAGCCAAAAGAACATGCGAACTCCGTAGCCATTTTAGCCAAAAGTTGTGCAGTCCGTCCGGTCCTGGAGATTTCCAATTAGACAGCGGACGGACCGCACAATCTATATCAATGGCATCGATAGAAATTTCATACATATTCGGAATGGTGTCGCATGCTCCTTTAACCTCACGCATCCATTCGCCTTCAATGTGGCTAACGGGCACCGACCAGATGCTGAGCCAAAACGCATTTGTGGCTTCAGCATCTGGCCGCCGCACGTCATCCACACTTTCATCTGTTCGCTCCCAGCTTCTATATAGCCACCTCTGGTCTCTTCGGAACATGCGATTAACGGTAAACCGATCAGCGCGTTTTTTGTATCTGCGAATTCGGTTTGCCCATGCGTAGATTTTCTGCTTCAGGAAGTCAATGCGCTCTGTGATCCGAGACGCATATTCTTGGGGACTGATACCAGTTCCCGCAAACGCTCGGGTCACATAGCGCATCACTCTTGGGCGGGTATTACCCGACCTGAAGCAGATTAGCTTACCGATGAGCACCCTTGTCTCGGCCACACGTCGTTCAATCCTGCATTGCCATGCTGGTATGGCAGACTTAGGCCGTATAACAGGCTCTTTAATAGGAAATTTAAGACCTGCCATACGACATGCTGCCACAGCAGTACAATACAGCATTGAATGAGTGTCACTGAGATTTTCACTATTTTCAAGATATTATTAAGATTATTATTATTATTATTTGTAATTAGCTATATATTTTTTATACTTGTTTTTGAGCCATTTTTTAAGCCGCCATCTTCGTGTATGACGTTTCTATTAAAAATTAAAATAACTCATCACTGATGGCAACAGATTTTTCCTGTCAGTTAGTATTTTATAGTCTTTCAAAACGTCTTGATACTCATCTAATGTTATCATTTCCGGGAAATTTATTTTTAAGCATCTAATATTTTATAATAATATGACCTATAATTATTTTTTAAATATGGAGCATTGGGTCTGATGTTCATGTAACTTTAAAGGCAAGCATATAGTTTGGCCAACGAAAGATAGACGGCGGCAAATTTGAAAAATTAACACGTTGTAACACAGACTATACCCCGAAATAAGTGAGTTGATGCTGTGATTTCTTTTTAATTTTTTTTATTAGGTACACATAAAAACCTGCCTGCGCCGGTTACATGCATGAATCAGTTCCTATAAGCCCTGGTAGGCTACCATTACTTTTTCAGTATACGTCTTAACACCTCTCTATAGTTATCTTCATATGGCAGGGTGACCTTAGAGCTCAGGGTCCGCCTTCCGGCTCTTGTTCCTCCACTTCGCACGATGTTGGGCGTAAAATAGTAGTGAGACCATTAGCACGGATATCACTCTCCACTACGTCAAGCCAGGACTTCTTGGGCCTACCACTTCTACCTGTACCCGGCGTGTGTGCCAACGCCAGGCATTTGTTACCCACGTAGCCTGGCGGTTGCCGTAAGATGCAGTTTCACCAGCAAAGGCAACTCTCTTGCATTTTACCTACGATGTCACAAAAGGACAGGTCATATGATCGTTTTATAGACCTGCCCCTTCAAACTAACTGCCATTTTACGATCGAATGTGACGCTAGTTATTTCCCGTCACTTGGCGCACGCGACAGCAGTGGGTGCCTTGACGTCGTAGTCGATGTAATCACTCACGTGAAGTACAATTACCAGGTACTTAACCTGGACCATTGGGTGTGGGATCTGTTGAGTTTATGTGTGTCTATGTGGGTGAATCACATATATAGGTTTCATCCATACACACAAAAAGGCGCGCTTGCGCGGGCTCACACGCACGCTCGGAATGCACGCACACATGCACACACGCACCTACACACACACACACACACATACAAACAAAGCATACTTACAATCTAGCTTGCTCAAAATGACTTACATCACTTTAGAGCAATAAAATTGTGTGTGCGACGACAACAGTACGAAATCTTACCGTCCACAATAATATAAAAGCGGCTTCATTTAATTTCATACATTTTACCAATCTGTCATGTTATGGCGCCAAAGGCTCGTAGCGACAAATCATAATATGGCAGTGAGGAGAACGCTCTTAAATAAAGATTGCCTGAAAAGCAAATAATAGCTCAAAATCCCACCATAAAGGCACCACAGCAATTATTGCGGTTGTGTCTTTCCATCCATAGTTTGAATGACTATCAGTAGATGGCGCCCACTGTACCTAACTTGAAGATAGTTGTATAGGAGAATTTTGAATACTCAAGGCGTGGCTCAGTAGCTCAGTGGTCAGAGCATTCCCCCTGTCACGAACTGGTCCCGGGTTCAAGTCCCACCTGAGCATTCACTTTTTCCATTTTTAAACCTACTTTATGTATGTGTTGTATTTATTATTCTAGATTAGTGCAGCCAGTTTGGTTTAGTTATTTGAAAATAATTGAATAAAAAACATCTTCATAAACTTTTATGTGTCCACATCAGGGTT
This sequence comes from Eilema griseolum, assembly GCA_963662185.1. Classification (NCBI taxonomy): domain Eukaryota; kingdom Metazoa; phylum Arthropoda; class Insecta; order Lepidoptera; family Erebidae; genus Eilema; species Eilema griseolum. The sequence continues at coordinate 10,534,093 of OY759233.1, read as the reverse complement.
AATCGAATTCATTTTTATTAATTTGAGAAATTTTAGAATCCTATCATAACATTTGTAGAATTTTATTTTATCTGTGGAGGTACGAGGTGATATGTTCCTCCAACACAAAGGGAGGATCCTCCGACCAGGCAAGGTGATCACGCCTGGCGGGCCGCGGCCCAACGATTGTCGTTGGGACGATGTACATATGTTCTCCCAGCGCGAGAACTTTACATGCGCGATGTAGGATTCGTAGTTACGTACGTACGCGGCGCTGGGTACATGTGGCATCGCCACATCACTCCCCTCCAGACCGGAGGTTGATTCGCGATGAGTCGGCTGTCTAAGCTCTCTTGATGAGCATGCCATTTCCAGTCTTGGGTAGTTCCGTTTCGTCAGAACTGGACGCCGCTTATTCCGTTAGTGGAACAGTCTTCCTCGCTAGTCCCAGTGAGTCGGGACTACCGCTGGTCCCGAAGACGCGGGACAAGTGCGGTGATGCGGTGCTGCGGTCCTGCTGTGAAACGCCTTGAGTTGGGGCTCGATGCGTCGAGATGAATTCTCGGCGAGCCGCCAGTGGGGCGAGGTGAGTCCTCGGCAGTGACGGGGCGAATCCTCGATGAAGCGAGGTAAGTCCCCCGTGTATTGGGGCGAATGCTGCGTAATGGCTGAGTGCCACGTAGACGGGAGAGATGACCTCTTCTTACGTGGACCGTATGTACGTGCACTATATGCCTTAGATGCAGGTGAGGCCGAAGGGTAACCAGGCTGCAGCGGTCGCTGCATGCTGTGGTATCCTTGTAAGGGCCGAAAGTGCTGGATGGCGAAGACTTGATTACCGCTCATGCGGGAGAAGTGAATGTGATGTGACGATGAGAATGCTGATGATATGTTCAGCGAAGGTTACGTGATCAGATCACGTCGGGGTCACCACTGTGGAGGTACGAGGTGATATGTTCCTCCAACACAAAGGGAGGATCCTCCGACCAGGCAAGGTGATCACGCCTGGCGGGCCGCGGCCCAACGATTGTCGTTGGGACGATGTACATATGTTCTCCCAGCGCGAGAACTTTACATGCGCGATGTAGGATTCGTAGTTACGTACGTACGCGGCGCTGGGTACATGTGGCATCGCCACATATCCCTCTTCCAATTTATCTTTTTTGCGAAAAATCATTAAAAATAATATAAACACATTTTTACTTCGTAAGCTTGAAAAGAGCGCGAAAAACGGTCGGTAACGTGAAATTCGGGTGTGACATCATAATAAAAATGTGATATATACGAGTACAAAAGATAAAATAATATCTGACCAAAGACGATTTCTGCAACTCACGGCGACAGACGAGTAGTTGTTACAGGACATGTTTGAAATGGCAAATTTTGCGATTAGGACACTCAAATATTGATCTCAAACGTAGAAATCAGTGGTTACAGTTAGAACACTAAAATCCATAGCTTGTATGAATCATTTGTTTCTATTTTTAGGACCACTTTGATCTGCCTAGGTAAGTAAGAAATCAATTTAACCTACAACCCTGCAGAATAATAATAATAACTGACCAAATGAAATCAAATCTTTTTGTAAGGCTTCTCGTAATCAGAGGCGGCGTTAAGCGTGGGCGACGTGGGCCACCGCCTACGGCCTCGCGGTACAAGGGGCCTCGCGACTCAAAAATGTTTAAAGCGAGAATAAAACAAAAAAAATATAAATCAATTTTGTTGTGAAACATGTTTTCTTAGTCTGGCAACATTTGCCGCCGACCAGAGTGCGGGGAATCCCCGGTTTATTTGTTTACTTTCTTTACTAGGAAGTCAACCAATCAAATCAAAGTACGCAACGCAGTCGCTAGGCGCATAACAATAGAAACGTATAATTGTGTTATTCAATATTGTTTATTTTTATGACTGTACGTACCTATTTTGATAAGAATAGTGTGTTCAATGTTTTAATAATATTTAGTTAATAAATAGATAGTGTTTAGGTATATTGATTGCTCCTGTAAACTGACCCAAAATTTTAAAACAGTGACTTTTTTAATTGTTTTTTTTGTTTTTTTTGTGATTTGTAACACACCGGTACCTGTACTCGTCTATTTTACATAAGGTAAGAAATATTTAATTGGTAATAAGTATTAAACGCAGTAATTACTTGTATATAAAATACGCTTTATAATATCTCTTGAAGGAAACCAAAAAAGCTTTAAGGTAAAAAACGTACCGACTTTTTAAGTTTTTAAAACTAGCAGGTAGTAAAAGCTATCTTAAAGATTTTTATTTGAAAACTAATTTAAATTTAGGTTTTACAATATTATGTAGATAAAACTGCAAAAAAATGTTAACTATTGCTTTCGTTTACAGTGTATAGATACGACGTTATCGACATGTCCGGCCGAGATAGAGATATTGGAAGAATATGGGAGTCTGGATCAGCAAAAAGAAAAAGAAAAGCTGAAAGAACTGCAACCAACCAAGTTTTGAGTTTAAATTTGATGAAGTTCCTCAACCAAACTGCATCTGGTAGTACAGAACCTTCTGAATCGATAGCTTCGACTTCTACACAACAAACGTCCGAGATACCGTTGGAAAATGCTCTAGATGCACTGAATACCGAGAGCGAACGTCAGTTAGACGTAGAGCTTGGATCATCTTCTAGCCAATCAAAAATTGACGCTGAAACTCTTGTGCTGTCATCAAGCAATCAAGAAGAACAGATTGACATAGATTCTCCAATTCGCAGCGACGACGCCAGTGCCATAGTTCAGCAAGTACTTGTTAATTCGGATCCGGGATTGTGGACGTTTCCCATAACGGATACACAGCGTCGTGACATAGTTCGAAGCGGCCCCACACAGCAATTAAATAGCGGTGATGAATATTATCCCAAAGGTGATGATAACAGACACTTTTCCAATTTCTATTTCTCGAGAAAACTAAATAATGGTGAAACTCAACATCGTCGCTGGTTAGTGTATTCCAATTCCCAAAATAAAGTTTACTGTTTTCCATGCAGACTATTTAGCAATTCACAAACTCAGGTGGTGCAAGGAGGGTGTTGTGACTGGAAACATTTAAGTAGCATTTTACATAGACATGAGAATACCAAAGAACATATGGCAAATATGTTCCAATGGTTAAATTTAGAGAAAGGAATAAATCAAGGCAAAACAATAGACCAAGAAAACGAAAGGCTAATACGTGAATCACAAAAACATTGGCACAACTTGTTAGAGAGAATAATTGACATAATAAACTTTTTGGCCTCTCATAATCTTGCATTTAGAGGTCACAGAGAATCTCTCAAGACAGGTGACGGTATTAAGAATTCCGGTAATTTCATAGATTTATTTAAACTGATATCAAAATTTGATCCTACTTTACGTGAACACATGAAACGCATTAGTGACAAACAACTTTCACACCATTATTTAAGTCACGATATTCAAAATGAATTGATCATATTGATGTCAAAAACAGTTGTCAATGAAATTATTCGTAAGGTTAAAGAAGCAAAGTATTATTCTTTTTTGCTCGATTGCACTAGAGATTGTAATAGAGTTGAACAAATGTCGGTTATCTTAAGATTTTGTGATACGTCAACTGGTACAATAGTCGAACATTTTATGGGATTTCTAGCTGTTACTCAGACAACTGGAGAATATTTAGCCAATGCTATACTGGAACACCTAGAAAAATATGACTTAAATATTCAAGACTGCCGTGGCCAGGGATACGACAATGGTGCAAATATGGTAGGTGTAAATAGTGGAGTTAAAACTCGAATATTGAATATTAACCCTAGGGCATTTTTCACACCTTGTGGCTGTCATAGTTGGAATCTACTATTGGTAGATGCAGCGAACTCATCTATGGTAGCAAAAACTTTTTTTGGTTTCATACAAAAAAATTATTTGCTATTTTCAAGATCAAGCAAGCGCTGGGATTTTATAAAAGGAAAATTAAAACTTACTATAAAACCTTTATCAGACACAAGATGGGAAAGTAGAGTCGAAGCAGTAGAGGCCGTATTATTGCAATTTGATGAAGTGATTGAATGCATAAAAAATTTAAAAAATCAAACGGAGGAATCAGACACTCTCAGTGATTGCGATTCAATACTAAATGAAATGTTAAGTTTAGAATTTATCGTATCTTTACATGTGTGGTATGAGATATTATTGCGTGTTAATATAATAAGTAAATTATGGCAATCAGTACAAATTCATTTAAGCATTGCTCTTGAACATTTACACACATTTTGTGAATGGATAAAAGAGTATCGGGTAACTGGATTTGAGAAATCCCTGTCTGATGTTCGGAAATTTACTGAGAAAAGCTGTTATGACCTGCCAAAAGAGTTTAAGAATAAAAGAGTAGCCAAAAAGAAAAGGATGTTCGATTATGAAAGCAGCGATGAACCTATACAGTCTCCCAAAATCCGGTATCAAACAGATTTTTTTTACGCCATGATTGATTCTATAATAACCAATATGGAATTAAGATTTACGTCTTTAAATCAACATTTTGAAGACTTTGGTTTTCTCTATGATTTAAGCGCGCTAAAAAATATGCCACAGGAGCAAATATTAAAACACTGTAACGATTTACATAACGTCCTGCGTGTGGGTGAGAGCAGTGACTTCCAACCATTTGAATTATATGAAGAATTAAATACAATGATCCCGAATTTACCCAACTTCATTAAAGACGTGAAACAGCTGCTGTCATACATAACAGAAAATAGCTTGAAAGAAATTTACCCAAATATTTACATTGTCATCCGAATTTTATTAACAATTCCGGTAAGTACAGCCTCTGCTGAAAGAAGTTTTTCAAAATTAAAATTAATAAAAAAATATTTGAGAAACACAATGAGCCAAGAAAGACTTTCAGCTTTGGCTGTTTTATCAATTGAATCAGATCTGGCATCTAGGCTGAATTACGATACCATAATTAAGGAATTTAGTAACGTTAAAAGCAGGAAATTTCTGTTCCTTTAATAAAGAAATCTAATGTTTTTTAAGATACACTTTAAGAAATGTATATCTCCACCTTTATATTAACGATTTGTAATTTTTCATTTAATACTTATTAATCTAATTTGTATTTTTATGAATAAAAACTTGGCAGTGTTAATTGTTTTGTTTGTTTTTATTATTTTATAAAATCCGTCTTCAAGTCGCCATAGAACAGGGCCTCGCGAAATCTGTCTTGCCCACATCAAATTTAGTTGTTGCCCCGCCACTGCTCGTAATCACTATCTCTGGTACCTATCTAGGCATTCCTAGATATTCAAGGTAATCGATATAAATACACATCTTACAGCTCCCTAATGATATGAATAATTACGTATAAATAATATATACATACAGCATAATCTGGCCTTTAGCAACTTATTATACCTATTATAAGTAGATAATATGGCAATAGGCTCGCCACCTATTACATTGGGACCTAAACATAAACTGGCGAAATGTGGGTGTTAGCACCTCTGCCTACCCCTTCGGGGATATAGGCGTGAGTTTATGTCATGTTATGTTTATAAGTAGATAAGTAAAATGAATATGTAATTCACAAAGTATTCATTGAAAACTATTTCAAGTTTTTTAATAGTCTAGCTATCATTTTTGTTAATCTATTATGCTGCATTAGTTTGGATAAAGATACTTACAGGAAAGTATTGCACTCCAAAACTCGGCACAGTAATAGTTAGTATACCTGGAAACGTTTCTCAGACCTAAATCGCGAAACAAACAAGACCCTGACGCGCCTAAAATGATTTGTAGTAATCTTAGTTGCCGTAGCACCCCGTGCTATCTTAGCTAAAAGACACTTTTTTTTTCTTTCTGGTAGCATAAGTCATGGAGGAATATTTCTCCATGCATACAGTTCTTTAGTTTTGAACAAGGGTGAAATATCATTGAACTAATTAATTAGTTACAACCTTTTTTTACGTACGCAAAATCCCCACGGATACCTTACGGATAGGTTATGTCGGACTCGAACCAACTAAAACCCCTCGACCGACCAAGGGCCATCTCTCACGATCTGGCCCTCTTCTCGGGTGTGGGGACTACAGAGACCCCAACTCGTCCCCGGAAACGGGGAGGCGCACCAGACGCGCCACCACCGCGGCCTGCTTCTGCCAGGGAGCTAAAAGACACTGAAGAAATGTGTACTGCGCGTACAGAGCACACTTTAGGTCCAAGATATATGTCCCCAGCAATGGGTAGGTATTGGAAGCAAAGAAATTAGCTATCATTAAGGAACCTATATTTAGATAGTTTGAAATGTCGGTTTTTGTAATATCATTGCTAAATATTATCTATTTTTCCCAATAACAATATAAGTTATTGTTATTTATTAGTAAAAATGCGCGAATTGGGTGACGTCACGTGAACTGTCAACTATTATAATTTGCCCGCGTTTTGCTTCGTGTAAAATAGAGACTAAAAAATCGCAACATTTTTGTAAAAATAAATTATTTACAATTCATATTTGAGTGCAATACATTTGTATGGTTAATATTTAGATATAAGCTATCATATCCAATAAATTTCATAATTATTTTATTGTAAAAGTTGCCAAAAAGTTGGTTCGAGTCCGACATAACCTATCCGTGGGGATTTTGCGTACGTAAAAAAAGGTTGTAACTAATTAATTAGTTCAATGATATTTCACCCTTGTTCAAAAGTAAAGAACTGTATGCATGGAGAAATATTCCTCCAAGACTTATGCTACCAGAAAAAAAAAAGTGTCTTTTAGCTAAGATAGCACGGGGTGCTACGGCAACAAAGATTACCTACTACAAAACATGTTAGGCGCGTCAGGGTCTTGTTTGTTTCGCGATTTAGGTCTGAGAAACGTTGACTACTGCGGCTCTAAAAAGGCCACATTTCTCGCGATTCTGTTAAAACAAATACGTTCATGAATTTCCAGTATATCTAATAGATTCCTATAAAATTCGTTAAATGGTCACTAATATGATCTGAATCACGATAAATCTGGATCGTATAAATATTGCCGCAAGACAAAATGTTATCCCTAAACGATTCCAATAAAGTGACCTTTTTAGACCTGCTGATTACTGACCGGACATACAATACCTACACTAGTATCTATCTATCTATCTACACATACCTAACTGCACACTGCACACCTACTTACCTACATACATAATAGGCATGGTCCGCGAGCCAGCGACAGGTTCGCATGACCAATCGCCATTTGGTCAGGTAACTATCTGACGCATCTTCCATCGCGGTATGAGCAGTTGACAATTTTTTTCTTTCAATGTACCTATTGGCTTAACTACACTTAGTGTCTGTAATGGTGACCCTCTTTCCTAAGACTTTGCCTTTAGCTTACCATCAGGCGAGGTAAGGTCAAGTTGGCGTGTCCTATATATAAAAAAAAAACTATATTTTGGGCAATTTTGAGCTGGAAGGAAATGACTGTTTTTGGTCAGATCAAAAACTGGCGCATTTTCCACCTCGGTATGGGCAGCTGACAATTTAGTTCCTTCACGGTATTGGTATAACTGTATTTTGGCCAATTTTGAGCCAGGAGGAAAATGATTAAATTTGGTGAAGTCATCAGCTGACGCATTTTGAACCGCGGTATGGGCAGCTGACACTTTTGCTCACTCACGATATTGCCTTAACTGTATTTTGGCCAATTTTGAACTGGGAGGAAATGACTGAATTTGATCAGATCACCAACTGCGCATTTTCAAACGCGGTATGGGCAGCTGACTATTTTTTTCCTTAAAGGTATTGACTTAACTGTATTTTATGCCCATTTTGAGTCGTGAGGAAATGATTGAATTTGGTTAGGTTACCAACTAACGCATTTTTTTGTTAGGGGTTAGGACACGGCGGTATTTCCGCCCAATTGAGCAGTCCGACTGGGGAAGTACCTCCGCCCTACAGAATACCGCGGCTACAGTAACATCGTGTTGTATTCCCAGCGGTGAGTAGGGTAGCCAGAACTCACTGGCGAATTTGTGCTGTCAGTGGGAAGACTAAAGCCTTGTCTTGCTTTGTCTTCTACACTAACGGCACAGAAACTCTGTACTTACAGGGTTGGCAGCGCGACTGTGACTCCTCTGGTGTTACAAACGTCCATAGGCCACGGTAACCACTTTCCATCAGGTGGGCCGTGTGCTTGTCTGCCACCTAAGTGGTATAAAAAAAAATCCACCGCGCGGTATGGGCAGCTGACATTTTTTTCTTCTTCAAGACATTAACTTAACTGTAATTTAGCTAATTTTCAGGCGGGAAGAAATAATTAAATTTTGTCATTTCTTCACATGTTTGAGTGATCACCGCTGCTTACCCCCACTAACAAACTCACAGCTGACAAACACAAAAATTCATAAATTGAACTTCCGTAACTATCGTGCAAAGTATCACCCCGCACTACATGTTGAATAAATTGCGTATTAATTTATACTTCTTTAGAAATTAACGTGTTGTAAATTACTGTTTGACAGCATATAATTATAATGCATATTGCATTTTTTTTATTTCACCACTACCGTGCTCAAAATTTGGTTACTTAATTCTTTCAGTGTCCTTATTAAAATTTAATATGATTTTGTTGTTACTGTTTCGATAAATTTTCATCCATACCTTCCTTGGGTGGTGTTTCAATTCAAACTTTAGTATTGTAATAATACTTATACTACTTATAATACTATAAATTGAGTCTTTTTTATATTAAAAAAAAAAATCTTCTCATTGACTTCTATATAACTTTGTAAGTAACTACCTAAGTACCTACTTCTAGACAAGCAACTTAAAAGAAAAAATGTGTCATGCGAAGCGGACATCAATTTTTAATTTGGTACCTACGGGACACAGACTATAGGTATTAATGAGTTTACTTACTACTTAATTTTTACGCCTATCTATAAATAGGTAACAAACTCTTTAGCTTTATTTATTTACTAGCTGCCCGTGGCTCTGTCTTCGTGGATGTCGGTTATCGCAACAAAACATAGCCTATGTCGTTTTTCATGGTCTAATCTATCCCTATACTAAATTTCATCAAAATCGGTTCAGTGGTATAGGTATAAAAGCATACTGACAGACAGACAGTTAGGCATTTATAATATTAGTATAGATAGGTACTAGTACAGATAGATATACCTACCCACGCTTTTCTTTCGAGTAGTCACGGGGAGTTCCGAAAATAAATACTTACTTAGTTGAATGGATTGTCGGAGCACAATCCACTAATTAAACAATTCTTCATCTGAATGCCATTCTTAGTTACATCCGACGAAGCTTAGACTTAAAAATCCCCAACGGATTTTAGACAACACGCACTTTAGAATATTGATACTTTTAAACTACTGCCTCGATCCCTCGATCATTTTCCAATGGTTTATTTTTACATTATTTAATATTTTTATATTATTTCTTGACATACATAATTGTAAAATTTTGACGTTCATATGTGCTCTTTGTGTGCCTAAACTGAATAAATGAAATTGATTCTTTGATTCTTCTTCTTTGATTAAAAATAAACAAGGAAAAGTATAGATAAAATATAAAACAGCAAGTAGGTAAATAGCCGCGATTAACCAATAAAGATTCATTTCATAGAAAACGAGTTTGCAAGCTCAATTACCTATACAAAAAACGTATATAGATGGTGCTACAGCACACTGTTCATAGCAAACTGAAGGACTTTTTGTCACGTAGGTACCTACCTACTACTCAATTATTTATCAGTACGCAGTATGTACATTCTCGTCTATGAACTGAACGCAAAAGCAGATTAGGTACAAAGTTTCGAAAAGGATATGTGTTGAGGAGGTAGGACACGGCGGTATTTCCGCCCAATTGAGCAGTCCGACTGGGGAAGTACCTCCGCCCTAGAGAATACCGCGGTTATAATAACTTCGTGTTGTGTTCCCAGCGGTAAGTAGGGTAGCCAGAGCTCACTGGAGAGTTTTTGTGCTGTCAGTGGGATGACCAAAGGCTTGTCCTGCTTTGTCCTCTACACTGACGGCACAAAATCTCTGTTCTTACAGGGTCGGCAGCACGGATGTGACTCCACTGGTGTTACACACGTTCATAGGTCATGGTAACCACTTTCCATCAGGTGGGCCGTGTGCTTGCCTGCCACGTAAGTTGTATAAAAAAAAATATGTAGAGGGGAAGCGGATTAAAAAGAAAGATGAAAAAATTAGGGATACAGGCTAGAGTGTGTTAATTAAGCCCTTTAAAATAACCCTTATCACCTGTATTACTTAAATATTACATAAGTTAAGTGTATACGGTTGTAACTTGGGGAGTCTGTGGTCCCCACACTCGAGGGGAGGGTCAGATCGAGAGAGATGGCCCTGGGTCAGCTGGGGTGCGAGGGATATGCCTGTCAACCACACCTTCGATAACCAAAAACGACCCACAGGTGTCGTGCGTTTTAGTCGGTTCGAGTCCGACATAACCTCTCCCACCGGCTCAGGTGGTGGGGATATCGGTGGGGATTTTTCACACATAAAAAGACGGTTGTAATTAATTAGTTCGTTCACTGAACACAAAACTAAAGAACTGTATGTATGGAGAAATATTCCTCCAAGACTGTATGCTACCAGAAAGAAACACGTGACCTCAAAACCTCAAAAGATTATTTGTTTCCAAAAGGTTACTTGCACGTGACCGACCGGTCCAATATTCACCGATCGAATTTGTGCAGTTTTGCCGTTACATTTACATAACAAACAACTAAGTAGATATAGAAAAAAATGAATCGGTTCAGGCGCGATTCAAGGTAGGTATAGTATAGAAAAATTGGGAAGGTTCTGTGGCTTAGTGGTCAGAACGTTCCCCTTGTAAAAGTAAGATCGCGGGTGCGAATACCGCCGGAACCGATTATTTGTTTTCAATATCTTAATTGATTTGAATAGTTAGCATAGGTACTAAATGCTTTAAAATTTCATTCAAGTTGTTGCTAGGCACGAGACACTTGCATAATAGGGGAGAAACAGCTACGAGTCAAAGTTCACTATAATCAGTTGTTAGGAAGTACTTAGAGCGCATGAACTCATCCGGCGAATACCTAGCATCCTCTCACGGTCGACTCTAAAGAGTAGAGAAACAATCGTATATGCCTTTCTTTCTTTTTGTCATTCTCCTCTTTCCAGTAACTCCTATTCTACAGGCAACAATAACGCTCAATAAACCGTGTACCTACTAAATGAGCAAACAGTTGCACGAGCCAAATCCTCCATAAGAAGGAAATAAATAGTGAATACGTTATACGTGTCGCGAACGAGGCAAACATATGCTCGAATTTGCCTCGGTCCAAGCCGAACTTTGTGGGTTAAGCACTCGATGGTGGCTTAGCATCACCTCGACTCGCCCTGGCCGCACGGCAGTTCATGCAAAAATTCTACTGGTTGAGTACCTAATAAATACAAAATTATGCTATGATGATGCATGATTTTATAAAGGCCAATTTCAACTGGCCTGATGGTAAGCTAAAGGCAGTCTCAGGAAAGAGGGTCACCATTACAGACACGTGGCACGTCACGCGGCAGTTCATGCAAACATTCTACTTGTCGATTTATAAATACAAAATTATGCTATGAGCCTATACATACTTAGTCACTATATTTTTATTTTATAAAGGACACGCCTATTTCACCTGGCCTGATGGTAAGCTAAAGGGAAAGTCTCAGGAAAGAGGGTCACCATGACAGACACATGGTGGCACTCAGCTTGACCGCGTCATCAGATGCTTATCATACTTTGTTCGTACAAATTAGTGTTAATTAATCAATTATGTAATTGAAAAATACGTATAGCTGTGGTTATGATGATGACATCACAACTTTGGTATATACTTAATTAATTACATTTTTATTATTATATTTATCATCTATGTAGTTAACTGATTTATACACGGAATCGGGATCTTCCCTTATAAGTGTGTGCCCTGAGTGCAAGCACCGCGTACCACGAATTAGTGCACGCGGAAAAGTTGATGCATTTATTTTACTGTGGTTCTAATCATAAACATTATATTGGTTGTAATACTTTCTAATCTAAACTAATGTTTAGTAAGATGAGCTTATGAATATGTACGCGAATTTCGATGTTTATGACTATTAGGTATATCTAATATTTAACGAGATATTTGCTTTATTTATTGTAAGTATTGTGTGTTTGAAATTTCGGTAAGTACGGCGGTTACAAGCGCCGTGATCACTGGTCATTGAAGTTATTTTTAAACTTTCGCGGTATGAATTCATAATTATACAAGATATCGGGACTTCTCGCGAATTATATCTTGGAACTTACTATTTCTGCCGACGTTTCGGATGCGTTGCAGCACCAGTGGTCACGACTTGACTAGTCTTCGAGCGTCGAGAGGTATGCGGGGAACATTTTTTGAGCGCCTACCCACCATTACACTTATTATGAACGGTTAGGCTGGCGACACACTGCACTCACTATGTCAGTTTTTAACGGCACTGTGTTTTTTGGTTTTAGTATCTTAATCACTGAATTCCACGTTCCGGATAGTTTGAATCCATCTTCCCTATTGAAATAGTAAGTTCCAAGATATAATTCGCGAGAAGTCCCGATATCTTGTACCTACTGAAGTTCTACGAAATAGTTGATTCGTAAGTAAGCAAACCGATAGGTTTTCTGTAAATATAATTTCATAATTTGCTTCTATCTAGGTATTATAATAGGTTTGAATATTGAACTTTCGGAAAATCCGCTCCGCAATCCGCCACAAGAGGCGCGTCGCCGCCACTTAGGACATACACCAAAGACATACACTTATATATTGAAATCGTCTGCGACAAAACCTCTCTAGAAATCTGTGATCTATAGTTACGCACACTTTTAATAACCATAAAATTTAATGATGAGGCTATAGCTTGAGCTATACAATATAGCCTATAGCTCGAGGAAACATATGATTTTGAAAAGAATACATAGGTACGTCAACAAATAGCTATTTAAGCTTATACACATAAGCTTATGATTATTTTAATGACATTTTAAAACAAATTTTGTTAACGGTTGCCAAACCAACATCTATGGGAGTCGTTACGGGTAATTGGAGACCTAAAAAAAGTCCAATAACTGATCTAACTGCAATGCTTCGCTGTCGCCTTTGGGTTGTGGAGGTCAGATGTTAGTCGCTTCACAGAAAATATCGAAGCTTAGCCAAACCCGCAGTTGGACTGGTAAAGTGGACCCCTAGACTCCGAAGTGGAAGCTTGGGATGCGACTGGGATAAACGCTAAGAGGAAAAAGAGGAGGACTATGTTAACCATCCAAATTATATATAACAGCATTCCCCTTTAAGGGACTGGCCCTTACAGAGGGAATGCTATATATAATTTCATCATGGGTTCAAGTCCCATCTGAGCATTAACTTATCTACTTTTAACTTTCCAATTTAAATTGATATTAAGAAAGTTATTTATTTTTTATTATTCCAGAAGTTCTGTAGTTTTGAAATTCTTGTCTGTTTGTGATGAACGTAATTGGGCATTTGTAGTTATTTTTACCGTCAAAACGATAAGTTACAACTTATGTGTCAGGAAACTTGTATGAAGTAAATTATTATGACGTCATAATATTCAATGGTCCAATAATTTACTATTATAGGTTGGGTGAATGATTAAAAATAAATAAAAACGATAAAATAGAAAAGACGCAGCTTATCACTCTTTTACCATTCTTAATTTAATAAGCTCAGTTTACTTAGTAAACTTATTTTAACTACAGGAAAATACCCAATTAGAAAGGTCCGGGTCTACGAGGTATATGCCTGTCAACCTCACCTTCGGCAACCAAAGCGACCCACAGGCGGCATGCGTTTTAGTCGGTTCGAGTCCGACATAACCTCTTCCACCGGCTCCGGTGGGGGGGTATCCGCGGGGATTTAGCGCACGTAAAAAATAAAATAAAAAAAGGTCCGGGTCAGACTGAAAATCTGCCATAATTATGTTTGATGATGATTATCAACTAATCAAACCACCAACGCAAGCATCAACTAGTGATTTAAATTGATGTCACACCATAATTAATACAACCGCCTATGACTTAATTCGCAGAAGTGCAATTATAAAAAAGTTATTGGAAAAAGAAATCAATAACGACCTTAAAGCAATTTACAGGTACCACACGTTTACAAGTACAACGTAGGTCATTTAAAAATAAACCTTGATCGTATGACTTAAATAATATATCAAATTAACAGAGGTTTTTAATATTATAAAACCTGCCATAAGCTTAGCAGAATGACAAAAGTGAGCCTCGATTTTGCTAAAGTTAGTATTATGATATCTGTGGCTAAATTAAAACCACAGTCGTACCATCAAATCAAAAAAAACATTTAATTTTAGACTTTAAAGCAATGCTCATAAAATTCAAAATTAAAAGGCTTTTTGCAGAGTGAATGTAAAATTGTAATCAAACTCTTTTGCATTTCATTTTGAACTTAAGCGTATAGGAATAAAGTCTAAAATTTAATGTCATTTTATACAGTGTCGTATGCTTTATTAGAATCGAGGGCCTGTTTTGAAATTGTTCTACCCTGATTGAAGCTTATTAATAATCTAAGCAGGAAAATGAAGTACGTTTCTAAAACGTGTTTTTATATAAAATAAAAAAATACGAGTCAAACTATGACTACTTACTTAATTATGATGGTTTAATAACCTCTTGTTATTTTTTGTTTCGATAAATCAAACGGCAATCCGCAGCTGTTCTATGGTTATAATCGAATCGAAATCACGCGTTTTGAAAACGTATCGTTAAAAAATCGGTACCCTCATCAATTCCTAGGACTTGCATTGTATTGGGATATATTTCTCCTTATCTAATTTAAGTCTTATGAAATAGCGTAAGTCAGCTGGTAGCCCGTCGTATTCCTGGCAGTAGACGTTTGAGGACCTACCTCGGAAAAGTGACATCAATCCTATTGCCATATACCCTGAGGTAACCCCATGAAACTAAGAAGTAAGGATACCGTTCAGATATATAATTACTAGCTGTTGACCGTGACTACGGTTGTGTAAAATATTGATCCCATTCGTCCCAAAATAGCCTTCTCTATGCCAAATCTTCTTTCGTTCTGGCTTGATTAAGCAACAACCATTGACTATCAAACTAAAGCATATTTGATACTTAGTTACTAACTAGGTAGATACCTACATTTTAATTCTAAAACATGATAGAGGTTAAATCTGTCCGCTGCGCGGATGCGTGGGCGGCCGGCGCCTTCTTCTGCGAGCAAGTAATACTCGTGAAGGAGACGGGCGGGAGTGGCAGCGGGAGCGACGAAGGATCGCAAGCCGAGCTGCCCGCGTACGAAGGCAACTCGGGCGCATGAGGGCCATGAGCGCAGGCCTGGGGGTGACTGGTGGAGCTGCCTGTCACCCTGTCAGAAGCAGGCCGCTGCGGCGGCGCGCCTGGCGCGCCTCCCCATTTTCTGAGGACGAGTTGGGGACTCTGTGGTCCCCACACACCCGAGGAGAGGGCCAGATCGTGAGAGATGGCCCTGGGTGGCCGACGTGCGAGGGATGTGCCTGTCAACCTCACCTTCGGCAACCAAAACGACCCACAGGCGGCGTGCGTTTTAGTCGGTTCGAGTCCGACATAACCTCTTCCACCGGCTCCGGTGGGGAGGTATCCGTGGGGATTTTGCGCACGTAAAAAAAAGAAAGTTTAAATCTCTCGGGGCGTGTGGACTCGTAACCGTAAGTACATATTATTACAATAAAATATAGCTCACTAGGAGATAGGAGTTAGGAGTTGTGCTTTTATCCTTCAATGGGTCTAAAAACGTCACATTGAGCGATTGTGCTGAAAACTAGCATTTTCGTGAATTTTCGTTTCGTGAATTTTGATTTCAATAGATTCCTATAAAAAATGAGCAGAATTAAAACAATTCATGGTACTAATTTCGTGTAATATTGCCGCAAAACAAAATATTATCCAATAAAGTAACCTTTTAAGACCTCCTGGTAGTTAACTTAGGTAAATTGTTTATATTCTGGTCAGCCTCTTAGTACGTTGCAGACCTTTTGTTTTTTTTTAATTCTTAGTAGGTAAATCCCCATTTAAGACCTGCTTCATAACAATAATAAATAAGTCTTTAATATTTAATAATTTTTTTTATATTACATAATATTTACATAATATACACATAATTAATATTTACATAATATACACGGAAGTTATCTAAATTGAAATATATATAAAAAATAATATATATCTAAATAATCTTGCAGGTTCAGGCGTCAAAGAATTCCTCCCCATCGATGTCAACCGGGAAGGTGGCAAGAAGGCTGGCGGCATTGCCACGTTGTTTGATTTAAGTATGGTGGTGACATGGTAAGTTCACTAACAGGTTTTCAAAATGTTAAACACGTGTTTTATCTATATAGGTATAAACTGTTATAATAATATTATAAACTTAGCTAAGCTTAGTTAAGTCGATATTTTCGGTAATAGCTATACTTGTCTAACCGTTGGCCTTCTAATCCAATGTATCTGAACATGGAAGGCGGTATATTACAGCTTGCAAGGCGGAGGTCGTGTTATTAACGTTCGAACATTATAAGAAACACATCGCGCGCTCTTTCGACCTAAAAGGTAATTGTATGTTAATATTATACATATTACAACATTGATTACATTTTTTTTATGTGTGACGTAGTTCTGGCAGTGATTTTTTAATTTTATTTTATGCAACGCAGTGTGTTTTAATTTATTGCCCAACATCAAGGACTAGGGTGACATCTGGCAAGTAAGTTTTTGCGGTGTAGTAACTAATAGGTAGATATCGTTATAATATAGTGACCGAAGGTAGATTTCATTTTAGTTTCAAAATTATAGTTTATTAATAGCGCTTGCGTTATTCATATAAAATAATAGTGTGTAAGTAAGTATTGTTTTTCTGTACTGTAACTAATTTAATAAATTTAATCTTGAAATTTGTATCTTAAATGTCAATATTAGTTTTTGTTTCCCATTAATATTAAATTAACATAGTTTTAGTGAGGTATGTAAGTAATATAATACTATATAGTGTGTAATATAGTAATGATAACTTAAAAGTAGATAAGTAAAATAAATTGAAACAAGTACCTAATTACTTGTATTGTTTATTGTTCTTTATTTGTGAACAAAGACAAAAAAATACCATGAAACATTGCTGTCATTGTTGTTTTGTCCTCGTAGTTGACTTGAGTACATGAGTGCTTTGTGTTATTAAACCCGGTCACGAAGTCGGAAGTTACTAAAAAGCATAACGTAAGTATCTAAGTAACTAGATCTACCTATGTATGTACCTATAGGCTAAATCAACTAGCCTACAATAAGTCATTTTAAAAGTTTCCTATGTATTCATCAAGTTGACTGATGTAAGGATCTGAAGCTAATTTGGTTTCGTCAATAATTATGAGAAAAATGATCTGGGTATACTTAATTAGATGATTTCTTCAACAATCTGTAGCTTTTAGTTATAATTGTTATCAATAATGACTTTATAAAATACTGGCACCGCGCCGCGGTTTCAGCCGTGTAAATCCTGTTCTCATGGGAATATCGGGATAAAAAGTAGCTTATGTTACTCACGAAGAATGTAGCTTTCTAATGCAAAAAGAATTATTAAAATCGGTCTAGTACTTTTTGAGTTTATTCGTTACATACAAAAATACAAATCTTTCCTCTTTATAATATTAGTATAGAAGTATAGATATAAAATATTTTCTCGTGTCACAGTGTTAGTTACCATACTCCTCCGAAAGGGCTTGACCGATTTTTATGAAATTTTATATGCATATTCAGTAGGTCTGAGAATCGGCTACTATCTATTTTTCATACCCCTAAGTGATAAGGGTTGTCCAACCCTTTTTTTTTTAAATTCTTATATGTATATATTTTTTATATTTTTATGATATAGCATTAGAAAATACATATAATCCTGAATTTTCAACCCTCTACGATCAACCCCTATTTTTCCATCGCGATTTTTATTTTTTAAATTTTTTATAAATTCCTTTACCTACTTAATTATGATTTTTCTCAAATTGTTTTTTTTTGTGTAATAGTCCGTTTTAGGCTATATATAATCACGCTACTACTTAAGAGAGTGGAGCAGTGACCATTAATGTTAATAAATCCGGCCGATTCCCATACATTATTTGCAAAATTGAAGAAATACGGACTCAAATAGGTGATATGAGGTTTTAAAATATGCCACGAGCTGGGCCGGGTCAGCTAGTTATATTCAATAAACATTTAAATTTAAATTATGAATTCCCACTTATTGTTGTCAAATAATTACCTATTAAGTAGTGGTTGGGTGGATAATTATAAAACAAATAAAATAAAGATTGACGTAATTAGAGCGATAAAAGAAATATAATATGTCTGCATTTATTTTACCAAACATTTTGAATTTCAGTAGTGTTTCGATAGACCCAGCGCAATTTGAAAATCTACAAAAAAGTCACATAATAGGTATCCTATATAAAAAAATAGTAGTCCTTGCATCTACATGCGCCACCTATTTACTGTATCCTACAACCCTTGGCTATAGGATGCGGTGATAGCGCAGGCCCTTGTCAAAAGTGGTGCAGAAATAAGCTCAAAGTTTAAGACAAACCTTGGATTACCTCATTCGCGCTGATTGAAGTGCATAGATAATAATACTTCGGAACCTGTTTATCAAAACAAGACGGCTATTTCAAAAAACGAACACAGCCATGACCCGCTTCTTTTAACAGTAGATTTGTAAATTTAAACAAATTCAATATAGTTTTGGCCATAGGGTTTTCAAAGCTTAAAATGGTGATATAAATCATTCAGACATGCAAATAACTTGAGTTCTGATGACATCATTACGTTCATCTGTTTTTCAATGATATGCAAGTTTTATTGGTAGTTGACCACCTATAATATTTATCTGTAGATAAGTCCCTTAGCATCAAGTTTTAATGTATCAATCTCGTCAAGTTTCCTTAAGATCGGTTCTAAAGTGGCCTACACTCAGACATTATTATAAGTAGTTATTATATTTAGATTCTGATAGATGACACATATTTGTCAAAAAAATTGTACGATCTAAAATTGCCGCTGTTATTGACAATTGTCATACAATGCTAACTTAATTTAAGTGTATACTATGTCAATACTTGTTGTTTGATTTGTCATTTTTGCACTTGAAGCTGTTGACAATTATGGACATTGTGCATGCTTGATCAGTGTCAACTCAATGCGCTTAGACATGGTATAAAATCTGTTCTTCTTCTTTATTATCGGAGCGCCAATCCTGCTTGCATACAAAGCAAGTACTTCAGAGCCGGAGACCTTTCTAGATAAGAATTTCCATATGATTTGGTTGGCTTGTACGTGCTTGCAGAAGCCGCGGGAGCAACTATGATCTCGAATTATTGAAATGAAATATACTTCCAAGAAAAGGAACATAGTTAAACATTTTGTACGAATATCAGTAGATGGCTCTCAGGGTCGCCGTAAGACGGATATATGTATAGAAGAATTTGGATGGTTTCGGGCGAAGGTTCTGTGGCTTAGTGGTCAGAGCGTTCCCCCGTAAGGGAAAGATCGTGGGTTCGAATCCCGCTTGAATCGATCCATTTTTTTCTATTTCTTAATCGATTGTTGAATATTTTTGCTACCCAAAATGTTTCAGCAAGATATGTGTCTGATTATTAGAAAATGTTGCAGGTTTCAAAATGTGGTCCACATACGTCCTCCTTGCTGTGTCGGTCGCCTGTGCCAATGCGTTCTCTGAGGGAGCGCCCGAGGATGCTTGCCGTAAAATGAAACCACATCATCACGGTCTGAAGGCACAGAAATCGACACCGCCTTACACTATCACAACTAGTGAAGAGGTAGGTATGATGAGGTAGGAGTAACATGAGGTATATGGTATGAGTAGGTATGATGAGGTACGAGTATCTCAAACTCTGCTTGAATTTTTTTTAAAGAAGTTATTTCAAAAATGTGAATTTTGAAACGCTTACAAAATTAAACGAAACAAAATTACCTAATACATTTTAATATTGTGCCTACTCCTTCATACCATACGCAACCATATTCGTAACAAATAAAAGATTGAATTAAATTGAAGAGGGTGGTCAATACGGTTATTGACTTACCTTCATCATCTTCATTAGAAAAGAAAAGATTCACATTAAAATAGGTAATCTTCCATACTGATTAATAGAGTTTGTTTATTTGTTTGTTTGATTGAACGCACTAATCCTCAGAAACTACTGTTTCGAGTTGAAAAATTATATTTTTGTGTTGAATAATCCGTTTATCGAGGAAAGCGAGGAGGCTAAATATGTCACGCTACTACTCTAGAGAGCGGAGCAGAATCATAAGTGCCAACAAACCCGGGAGATTCCCATAAGTTGTTTAAAAAAGCCGGTCAAGTGCGAGAGGGTTCCGTAACTTAAGCTACATAAACCGTGATATGTTTTGTAAAGGTCTTGTGTGTGATACGGAAGTGATCCTATAAGGGTTCCATTTTTAAACAATTTGAGGTACAGCACATTAAAATTAATATATTACGGGCATATGCGGTTAAAGGTGATACAGGATTTACAAGCATACCACGGGCGAAACCGGGACCGGCCACCTAGTAATTAACATACCTAGGTAATTTACCAAACTAAACAACAACATTTATAGAATTAACATCTTTATCTACAGGCAGCGAGAGGTGGAAGTCCTATCGAAGTGGTGATCAGCGGCAAGACCCCAAAGGACACCATTCGCGGTGCGCTGGTGCAGGCTCGTGATCAGAACGACAAGATAGTGGGCACGTTCACAGTGGCATCTAACCACCCCTTCTTCCAGCTCCTTGACTGCGGTGCTCCTGGAGTAAGTAACTACTCTATACTTTCATTAGGCTTGATATCTATTAGGAAAAAAAAAAACGTTTTAGATCATTGACGGACAAAACAAATAGATAGTTATCTATTTGAACCAAAATTTTCACACAATCCCTGGATGAGACGGAGATTTTAACTCTAAAAAATCCTAAATAAATAGTCTGTAAACTCGAAATTCGGTCATTTTGTAATTAAACTGAATTGAAGTTCCCAAAGAAGCTTGAAGAAGAAACTGGGGCATGACTGTGACAGACATCTATATAAATTGCTAAATTGAATGAATCGTTCAAAAAAAAGGAATAAGGATAAATATTGCTGTTTAAAGGTCAATAACCTTTAACAAAACATTAAATAAATTGTTGATCAGTTCACGAAATTCAAATAAAGTTGATTGACCCCTGTAATTGCCTATATACCTTTTCTCGAAGCGTTTCACCATTTTTGGATACATATATTTTATAAAGCATAGAGGTCTGAAAGCGTAGCTATATTTGCGGAGATGGACCGGAGCGTGTATTGAAATTGTGTCTCCAATCGATACAGGTAAAAGAAACTGAAAACAGCTCAGGTAGGTACTCCATTTTATCAGAGAATCGGATAAAATGGAACACATTGGGAGAGGCCTATGTCCAGCAGTAGACAGCAGTGGGTTAATTGATTGATTGATTGATTGACACCAGAACATTCCAAGGCATTCCATGTTAGACTTCATTTCTATACGCTTATAGTCCACAATTAAATGAAAAGAGTTTCATTAGCCTTTTTCATTCACTCTGCAAAGAGTCTTTTAATTTTGCACTTTAACCGCATTGCATTTAGGGATTTTTAGCAGTGTCTTAGGTATGACAATGGTTTTACTTTAGCAGAAACGAGGCCAGGCAGGCAATCCGGTAGACCGTAGTGTGTAGGCCCGTATTCTAGAATGGCACTTTGTTTTGAATCTCTATTTATCTGCGAACAGTTTGATGTCCTCACAGTAGTTATGTGATAATAAAATTCCATGTAACCACGCGTGACCAGAAGGCTGGTTATTATCTTGCACAGAGGATAAGTATTGCCATTCAACGTGGCAATGCTGCCAGCCTTCTGGGTACGTTACCAGTCGGTGATGATGCGGAGGAATTTCATGACGCATTATGTATGTAATTTTTATTTTTATTTTATTTTAGTAGTGGATTTTAGTAGGTACCTAATCAGTCTTCAGCAGTCTTCGTCGGCCTAGTTTGCTTGTATTGCCAAAAAAAGAGTAAAAAAGAGTAATACCTTTGAAGGAGCACAATATATAATGGTCTTCCGTCTCAAATAAAAAATGTTAGCTCGTTTCGCGCTTTTAAGTCTCAACTGTCAGTCTACATACTAAATTGAAACCTAATCAGGCAAATATACTTTTGAGATCGAAACCGCCAAATGAGTACCCCTCTCTTGTCGTGTCGGTGACCTATTTATGTACTTATTTATTGTTATGTTCTCATGGAAGTGACTGTGTATGTCTTTTTGAGAATAAATTCTTTAAACCTTAAACCTTAATAATAGTTTATATCCATATTAAATGTTCTAAATTAAATTTAAAAAACGTAGCAACTTCTATTCTGCAGGTACGATTATAATAATAATAATAAACATTCTACACAACGCTATCTAGACCCATGGTAAGCATAGCTTAACTTTAATTATGTTAGTTATGGAATCTAGAATACGGATAAACATACTTAAATACTTTTTTTTTGTAAATACATACATATTATACATAGAAACACCCAGACCAATGCAAATACCCATATTCATGCATACAAATATTTGTACTGAGCGGAATACGAACCCGCGCCTCCTGCGTAGCAGTCGCGTTCACTACCGCCACGCCACAGAGGCTGTCAGACGTCTGACGATTATATTATATATATATAATAGAAATACAATCGTAACTGGTATCGGTACCACGTAGTAGCATCGTAGGTAAAACCGTTTGTCTAATCATTATTTTTTCTTAAGGAAAACGAGGATGTTATCTACTGATCTTTGGTTCAAAAAACTCTATACCTGCTCAAAGTCATATTTATCAAGATCTTGACATATTTTTTGATTTTAAGGGAAATCGAATGTTAATATAAATCTTTTGTCCATAATTCTGGTTTTAGGTAAATGATCCGCAATGTCATATCATTATATTAAGTATGTGTAGCTGTGTAGATAGGTTTTATAAGAGTCTCATATAACAAGGGATAACTGAGGGTCTATCATGAAACGTACATGCAAGAACGTAACGTACACATTCAGGTTACGTCCCTAGATAGTAACTATAAGTTGAAACGTTGAACGTTAGATGTAGCAATTAGGTACCATGAATTGACTTTAGATTTCTTGAAACTTTTAGGCCGAATGAATTGTCACTCCTCAGATTCGAGCCCTACTAAGGGATATTATACTTATACCTTCGTTTATGGTAGCCAAGCACTTTTAATATTATATTTTTTTATTTTTCTTACAAGCACTTTTAATATTTTTTTTTTTTTGCAAAAGACATTTTTTGTCATGCTAATGATTCAATTTTAGACTCTGAACTTAACTATATTACCATAAATTTCCGCATTTTAATTACCTACCTACAGTTAGTTTTACTGGTTTTACTACCTTTTGTTGAATATTCTAAGGTCATAACTATTATTTTTTATAACAACCTACTGCCAACCATTGTTTGCAATAATACTTAAATTAGTTATACACTATTCAAAAACTTAACCCGTCATTTACAACAAATGTAAGGTCGAATTTCATTGCAAGCTAAACAAAAGTTAATCAAGTTTAGTTTGATTCATAGTTTTGTAAGTACATGTAAGTTACTAGCCTTATTTTAATTTTTAACACCCTCCCGCTCTCCAACAAGGGTGGTTATGTAGGACTCGAAACAAATAAGCGCACGCTTGATTTCGGGTGCCATATGTCGCGGGGTACAAAGTGGCCGAATAAAGCATTTCTTTGACACCCCGGCTGACCCTGGACCATCTACGGCTTTGATATGATCCCTCAGTTTTGAGAACCACGGTGACCCCAAATTTAAAATTTATACCCGCCTCATCCAAGGAACCGAGTCAATTTTTTTATCTATACAGTTTTACTACTACTTGTAGCTTTTTCAGACTGTACGTATAGTTTACTAATTTGTGATTTATTATACCTAAGGTATGAGTTCCTATAAAACCACAATCAACAAGATTATTATAAATATGCTTACCAACAGCTAACCACGGGTCTCCTTTCATAGTGATTGAGGTTATGGCCATATGTTGGGTAATTGCGGACTTCTGACCTAGCTTTCAAGAACGCTGTGGAGGATTCCACATTATAATCATAAATAGGTAGCTTATATTCAAATGTATTTAAATTCAACTGTTGATATACTTACAAGTAAAAAAACTGTTGCTCGAGACTTAGATAAAGGACTTAAATTACTAGACAAAACTGTTCTGACGCTTCATTTTTTTCTCGCACTACACTAAAAAATAATAATGTCGGTAACTTAGTTGGGTGGTTAAGATTAGGTACGATTTAGATTAGGTAGGACACGACGAAGCAGTCCGAGTATGGAAGTACCTCCACCGTACAGAATACCGCGGCCATAATAACCTCGTGCTGTGTTTCTGGCGGAGAGTAGGGTAGCCAAAGCTCACTGGAGAGTTTCTGTACTGGTTTATACAGTGGGAAGACCAAAAGCTTGTCCTGCTTTGTCTTTTACACTGACGGCATAGAAACTCTTGTGCTTCCAGGGTTGGCAGCGCGATTGTGACTCCCTTGGTGTTGCACACGTCCATAGGCCACGATGGGTCGTGTGCTTGTCTGCCAACCAAGTGGTATAAAAAAACGATCGAAACGCCCCGGGTTCGGATCCTAATTTTTACACTACTGAGCGACATGAACTTACTCCTTAGCCAACCATAAATTGTTTCGCCAAGCTCAACTATAGTTGTTAGGGGGAATATTAGAACTTTCAATGACTCATATTCTTTAGAAAAAACTTGCTTATACAGGACGACCACTTAGACACAAAGTTATGGCTTGTTATTTTGGATTCTAGAATCTCAAATTCAAATTCAAATTCAAACATATATATTGTGAAAATGGGTTACAATGTGATGTCAATAATGATATAAAGTTTCGCTATTCTCCACCTCTAGGCATACAATAGGCAAAATTTTGTGTAATGTACTTACTTAATCTTTTTCGCTAGAAGATTTTTTGTTTACACATACATATAAATACATACATATAATCCCGCCTCTATCTCTGGAGGGTTAGGCAGATAACATCCACATTTTACCAGTCACTGTATTCGGTCCCACGTAATAGGGGGTGAGCCTATTGTCGTTTTCCGGGCACTAATGTTGACTCGAGCCATGCATCTGAGGCTGAGTCTGGGCTGTATATATCTGTCTGATGTTAAACAGCCCTATCCCTTAATCACCTTGTACCACACCGCAAGGGAAGAGATGGGGGTGATCCAAATTCTATTCTGCTGGAAACCACGCGACTTGTATACACAAATCTACATTATTATACATAGAAACACCAAAGCCAATATAGCCAAGAATAATTGTTTGCTGAGTAGTCGAGAAGTTCCTAATTCAAATGGGAATATCAATTAAACCTCCTTCAATTGCCAATTTTGATCACTTGTTAATGTTGTAAATTCAAAATTTCAGAACGCAGTGACCCACAAATCCCACAACCCTGCGGACGACAAGCAGACTGTTACCGTCACCTGGACTCCTCCTCCCAACTTCAATGGCGAAGTCAAATTCAGGTAACATACTGCAATATATAGATAGAACATACGTTTCTTGCTAACTTGAAGGGCTTGTGACTTAATGGTTACTCAGAGGGTTTACATACATGTTTACTGAAGCGACAGACGTCTGCCCCTTCAACCCTGAGAGGAAAGTCTGCACCAGAACCTCATCCATCAATCAACTTAATGTACCGGTTTGCCGAGGAAGTTAATTTGGACCTCGGGATACCTCGAAAAACGTGTATTGGATCTAAGTTCAACAAGGCCCTGGCGAGCACGGATTGTTTTGTAATAATATATGCTTGGTGAATTTAAGCTTGTCCATCCTGTGATCAAAATACACCAAACAAACGTGTACTGCGCATAGGCGCTTTTCTGAATAGGTATCTACTAAATCTTTGAAGATTTTTTATTGCGTTTTTGTTTTTATTGTGTTGCATGCACCTCCACCTCAAAACTTACAAAACGAGAATATTATCCCCTAACTACATTCTACCACTGTTTACTCTGTGTGGTCTCTCTGAACTTTTAAACCTTAATTTTATGCTTAAGATTAATTGTACCATTTTTTGTTACAGAGCAACAATTGTTTACGACTTCGATAATTTCTGGGTGAAAATTCCATCTGCCCCTCTTAAAGTGTCTAGTTAGATCAAGCACTGCGATAGGGAGCTGGGACTCCTAGTTTTAGCTAAACTTGACTTTATTCTAAGAACTTTTCTTTATTGTATGTAATTATTTCTATCGTATTCAAAAAATAATAAAAATGATGACTTTTATACCTGAGTATTTTAATTATACATACCTACCATTTGATCTGACACCCATGGAACGATCTCACCAGGACTACTGATTAGATTAGGTAATAGCAACTAAAATAAAAAGAAAAGAAAGCACAATTTAATAACTTAGTTAGGAGTGAAAGCCAGAAAACGGATCCCGGGTTTCGTAATTAACGCCTCAAATGCAACCAGGATTCGACGCTAAGATGATGATGATGTAATTAGCTAGGTACGTACACAAATCAGAGGTCATCAATTACCTACGTCTAGATCGGTCCATCGATCGATCGATCGATCTCTTAATAATAACTTTTAAAATGATTATTACTTCAGAATACATCCACTCCATCAGGATGCAGAATGTGAAAGTTGTTGACAATTTCAACTACATTGTTAGTAACGCACAAAATCGATAGGTGCGGTGCTGCGGTCCGCTATTTGGTGATCCCTGACTTTGGGACTATTGATTTGAAGTTTGATCCATGCAAATAGTTCCCTCTAAATTCAGCTGATATTTGTCACCTATTGTAAATATAGCAAGCGCTCTGAATTCGGTAGATATTTGTCGCCTATTGCAAATACAACAAGCAGTTTCACCGTCTACCTACCATTCAAAGAGGTGGGTCCACCCTTTCCATCTTTAGGCCGGCTCAAAAAAAGTGCAAACTTTGAACTCAACTGGGAAATCTTTTTGAGGATGATGATTATGACTTCTTGATCAACATCACCAAGCGCCTGCGCAAATTGCCAACAAGAATACATCTGTAATTAATCTAGATACTATTTAAGTAAGTATAGGCGCTAACGCAAAGAGAAGTCAGTAACTTTTAAATACACCCTGATTTTATAGTTTTTTCCGATAAAAAAATATTGAAAACAGTTTCGATAACAAAATCATCTCGAAGTAATACTGGATATAACACCCTATGTGACCCATATTTGCACGGAATAAATTAATTTTAATTTTAATTTCAATTTGAGTATTGATGAGTACAAAGAGGTTGATCGCGGAAATTGGCCGCCGCATCCACGACCAAGGCGGTGACTTCCGATCCGGCTCGTTCCTGGGGCAAAGGTTGGCTATTGCGATTCAGCGGGGCAACGCGGCCAGCATCATGGGCACCTTTGCGCCGGGAACGATGCGGAGTGGGTTGTTTGACGCGACATGATCGCGAGTTTGTTTCGTGTATTTATGTTTTAATTATTTTGTATGTGTGATAATTATAAAGATTTGAGTATTAATTTGGCGAAAATATTTTTTGTAATGTATAAGTACGGAAATATTGTAGGGTTTCGTGGAAAAAGGAATATTTTCCCCAATTTCATATATCCAGATGATTTTCCTATCGAAACTGTTCAAAATCTTTTTATCCAAAACGACTATGTATAAAATCAATTGCTATAAATTACAGAACCACTACTTGCTATTAACTCAATAGGTGGATGTCATGATTGCCTTTCGAACTAAGTTAAACTTTCGACGTTATGCCTCTTTAATTTTAGTGAATAATTTATTTTATTATTTCTAATCGTTATCGTTTTAAATCATTTTACCAATCGTTAATTTCAGTGGTAAACGATTTTGCGCATCGATATAATTTAACGTATAGCATTGTTAATAGATGCCGATTGCAATGAAGCTTTAGCAAGGAATAACTTCACTCGTAAAGTATCATTATCAGCTCAGCGGTTATCTCGGTTGCATCCAAAATTTGAACTTTGTAGCCAAGGTCCACTTTCCTGCGTTTTCTCCTCGGCGTAGCAGTCGAACTCTCTACCGCTACGCCACACTGCGTTACGCGAGGGTTTTGTTGGTAACAGTATTTGTGAGTGAGTGATCCTTTTAGATTACCTCGCTTTTTCTAGGGCAACCCCCTGGCTTATCTATTACAATGTGGTACTAAGATACTTTACCGGCCGCGTGGTTCCCGGCAGAGTAGAATTAGGGCCACCCCATCTCTTCCCATGCGGTGTCGTACAAGGCGACTGAGGGATAGGGCTGTTTAACATCAGACAGATATATACAGCCCAGACTCGGCCTCAGATGCATGGCTTGAGTCAACAATAGTGCCCTGATGACGGCAATAGGCTCACCCCCTATTACGTGGGACCGAATTCAATGATTGGTGAAATGTAGGTGTTAATTCACCTCTGCCTAACCCTTCGGGGATAAAGGCGTGATCATATGTATGTATAATCTTGACCTGATATTGTGGCATATCAAGTAGCCTACCATCTCCTAAGCAACTTACAGCTGATAAGTATAGTATAGCATGCTTGAGCTCATTTGAATGGTCTCAATGAGTAGTTATTAAAGAGAAGTTTATCGTAGCGTGTCGACTAATGTCTACCAATTTAAAAGTATAAAATTAATAATAAACTAATCCTAGGCAAAAATACCTTTGACGACGTTTTAATCAAATTATTTAGGTATACATATTAGGTGTGTGCCTATATGATATTAAAGAGGGCTATCTATTTACTTTCATGATTTTCATTTTGAAGGTTTTTTATTATGTGGAATGGAATGAATTACAAATGTTTTAATCTCAGACTAAGTATATTCTCCTTTAAGTATACTGTTAAATGTTAAAAACCTAAACACTATATGTGATATAGTGTAGAGGTTTTTATTTTTATAAATTCAAGAAAAGATTTTTTCTTTTTCATCTTTTACTCACTTGCGTATGTTAAAAAATAGTGGTGTGGCTATAAAAGTATGAATTGTAATAGTACTGTAACATTAATAAAAAAATTAAAAACAAAAATGTTTACAAGTCTTTGTTAATATAATTATTATAATTTAAATTATAGTAAATATTGTAAGGCGCCTAGAGTTTGATTCTATTTCTGGTACAGTCAGCTACAAAAGTAACACGTCCCAATAAAATAAAAACTATTTTAACAGATTCTATCATTACCTATTTATTTAACTCACACTAATCCCGAAGTTTCGATTGCATTTCAGCAGCTATAGTCACTGGCCCCCATGTGCGTGCATGGAGATGCGTTACCTCAGCGTGAATGACAAACCGCGACAGCCTAGTGGTATGGGCAATGGACTGCTGAGACGAAGTCTCGGGTTCGATCCCAGGTTTTACCATGGCACCAACCAATGACTTTTTCGATGCTTTTCGAAGTTATGTGTGTATTTATCGCCCAGTTAATGACAATAGGCTCGCCACCCTTGGTGCCACCCCAGAGGTGCTAGCACCCACATTGGGAAATGTGGGTGCTAGCACCTCTGCCTACCCCTTCGGGAATATAGGCGTGAGTTTATGTTATTTTATGAATTAAATCTGAATAGTCTCTACGAGTCAGATCTGAGTGTGCCTCTACAGTTCCCATACAGGAGATGCTGAGACAACTCGACTCTTTGAATATCTGAGTCAGGCGGCAGATGCGCAGGAACGGTTTCCGAACGCTGAAGAGGTATTTTGGGGGACTTTAACGCCCACCACGAAACCTGATTGGGCTCCGCCAAAACAGACCATGCGGGAAGAGCCGCTCATGCATTTGCTCTGGCGCATGGCCTGACCCAATTGGTACACGAGGTCACTAGATTACCAAGAAGGTCGGGCCTAGCATCCTCTCTGCTGGACCTTCTGCTGACGAGTCACCCAGACCAGTACAGTTTGGTACAAGCCGCTTTAGGCAATTCCGACCACTGTCTGGTCTGCTCCAAGGTGCCAATTATAGCGCCTTCATGACCCGTGCAGGGGAAGCGGCGTCTCTTGTACTACTCGTCAGCAGATTGGGATGGGCTGCGCAACTATTTTGCGTCCATCCCGTGGATTGAACGCTGCTTTGAAGGTAAGAAACCCTCAGATTGTGCTACTGCTGTTGCCGGTGAGATCGGTCTGGGTATGAAATACTATATCCCGTACACTGATGTCACCGGTGCCCGAGGAGTGCGCCCTTGGTTCGGGCGCGAGTGTGCGAGGGCTGTTGATCAAAAGCAGTCCGCGTATCGCGCTTGGGTAAGGGCGCGTGCCACCCACGATCCCAATGAGGGCCACTTCAAGGTGGCGTACAACAGAGCCACAAAGGTCTGCAAGAGGACTTACGTCAGAGCGGATGCCCTGCGCATTACACGGCTTGGTCAAGAGCTAGTGGCACATCCCACGGGCAGCCGTGGATACTGGCGACTGGCCAAAGCCATGCAGGCCAACTTCTGTCAGCCTTCGCTGCCACCGCTGCGCTACCCTGATTGATCCCTGGCCCATGGACCGCAAGAGAAAGCCAATATACTTAATAAATCTCTTTGCGGCCAATTCCCAAGTCGATGATTGCGGTATACAGCCGCCGACACTACCCAATGGTGACCACGTATGCCTGAAATATGTATCAGGCAATGCGATGTCCGTGCGATACTTCAATCACTCGATGTCCGGAAAGCCAGTGGCCCGGATGGTATTCCAGCGGTGGTTTTACAAAAATGTGCAGCGGAGTTGTCTCCAATGCTTACGCGGCTGTACCGACTGTCCTACAGCTCGGGTACAGTGCCTTCGGCTTGGAAAGAGGCGAATGTACAGACGATCCCCAAGAAGGGGGATCGCTCAGAGCCAGCCAACTATCGACCCATAGCCGTCAGCTCAGTGCTGTGCAAGGTCTTTGAGCACATCATTAACAAACAGCTCATGCGTCATCTAGAGGATCACTCCTTAATTAATGACCGGCAATATGGCTTCAGGCTGAAACGGTCAACAGGTGATCTTCTAGGATACGTTACCCATCTTTGGGGTGAGGCTATGGACAAGCACGGCGAGTCACTGGCAATTAGTCTTGATATCGCAAAAGCTTTCGATAGAGTCTAGCACAAATCGCTTCTCTCCAAGCTACCAGCCTTTGGTCTGCCTCCTAGACTGTGCAACTTGATTGCTAGTTACCTGCGGGAGCGCCGTATTCGCGTTCCTCTGTGATGGACGGGCTTTGGAGTTCTTGCAGATAAATGCTGGCGTACCGCAGGCGTCTGTATTATCTCCCGCTCTCTTTCTTCTGCATATCAACGACATGCTGTCCACCGGCAGCATACATTGCATCCAGACGATAGCACCTTACACGGGAGTTATCACGGACAACCTGTGGCCAAACAGTCAGATATCGCGGAAAAAAGACAGCTTCTTGTCGCTGTACTGGCCCGGATCTTGAATCACATTCCTCAATGGGGCTCTGAGAACCTGGTCGAGTTCAATGCCAAGAAGACGCAGGCTTGTGCGTTCACAGCAAAGGTATCTTCTTTCCTTCCCCTTCCTGCTCTTCAGAGTACGCCACTGACACTGCAGGACAATCTCAATATCCTAGGCATGGATATTCGCTACAAGCTGAATAACAGAAATTACATCGAGAACAACATCAAAACAGCCTCGCGGAAACTCGGACTCCTGAATAAAATGACACGTATTTTCAAGCCGCAGCAGCGGTGTCTTCTCTATAAGACACAAATTCGCTCCTGGGTGGAATACTGCTCGCATCTCTGGGATGGCTCCGCGAAATACCTACTAGATGCTCTCGACAGGTTGCAGCGACACGCGGTCCGAATTATTGGGAACCCTGAGGTCACGAACACCCTCGAGCCTTTGCAGAAGCGTAGAGATATTGCTTCCTTGGCTGTATTTTACCGTCTCTACCATGGTGAGTGTTCTGATGAGCCCTTCCAACTAATGCCACCATCTCCTTTCCTACATAGGACAACACTTGCAGTCCTTAGATGTCACCCTCACACTGTGCAGAATATACGAGCAAGAACCAAGCGGTTCGGAGACTCTTTTCTTTGCCGCACCACCAAGACCTGGAATTCATTACCAGCACACGTTTTTCCTTCTTCCTACAGTCCCGGGGCCTTTAAACGGGGCGTGAAAAAGCATCTGATGAGGCTGCCAAGCTGAGTGCCACCATTGTAAGACTTAGTGTCTGTAATGGTGACCCTCTTTACTGAGACTTTGCCTTTAGCTTACCATCTGGCGAGGTGAGGTCAATTTGGCGGGTCCTATATAAAAAAAAACTATCGGAGCCGGTGAGAGTGGTTATATCGAACTCAAACCGACTAAAACGCACGACGCCAGTAGGTCATTGTTGGCTGCCGAAGGTGAGGTAGACAGGCATATTCCTAAGAAACCGGTGCATTTGCTGAATGACAGACGGAGCTCTGGCGTAGACTTCCAATAGTTGGGAGGTCAAACTGCAGTAACTCTCGCTGAAACATAGATATACCTACCAATTAAATGATAGAAAAAAAAGGGCCAGCTTTGGATTCAACTGGCAAGTACCGGTGCTCGGTTACTGATGATAGGATTAAAGTTTTCTGTGAATGCAATGCTACAGAAGCTGCAGAAATAAGATAAAAGAATATAATTGCATAAACACACGAATCATCTTAGTAAACGTAAATACTACCGTAAACCATTTTACGATAAACAAGTCAATTAAGCAAGTTTGAAACAACCAATATGACTATGAAACATCTCTAGCTAAATTGTGTCTGTAGTCTAAGAAGATTAATTATAGCATTACAATTTTATAAAGGCTTTTAAATTACTTTGTATGAGCGATAGTGATTACTTAGAACTAAAGCTGGCTCTTAATAGACAGTAATTACAATCTGGTCGCAAATAAAAAAAAAACAAAATTCAAACAATGCTTTTTTAAATAATATAGGTATTTTATTATTCCAAGAATAAAACCTTTTCAGAAATTGAGTGGTAATATTTGTGCTTTTGATACAGATAAGACAAACGTATTTAATTAAACAGATATTTTCTGAAATTAATTTTTCACGTTAATGACGCCGAACTATTGTGTATTTTCTTTTGTATTGTAAAATGTGTAGACGATTGTATTACGTAGATATTTTTTATTTATTAGAGTACGTACCTACCTACTCATGATATTTTGTACACACTTGATAATATCATATGTATAAAGACTACAATAATAAATCAAGGTCAATTATTTATTTAGCTGGACATAGCCTATGACACCATAGATCTCTCTGCATCCAGTCATTCCCAGTGGTACAAGGACTAACTGGAAGATACCGTTCACATTATGTAAGTTAGTCTTTGTATCGTATACACTTGAACAATAGATAATTTGAGGAGGTAGGACACGGCAGTATTTCCGCCCAATTGAGCAGTCCGACTGGGGAAGTACCTCCGCCCTACAGAATACCGCGGTTATAATAACTTCGTGTTGTGTTCCCGGCGGTAAGTAGGGTAGCCAGAGCTCACTGGAGAGTTTTTGTGCTGTCAGTGGGATGACCAAAGGCTTGTCCTGCTTTGTCCTCTACACTGACGGCACAAAATCTCTGTTCTTACAGGGTCGGCAGCACGGATGTGACTCCACTGGTGTTACACACGTTCATAGGTCATGGTAACCACTTTCCATCAGGTGGGCCGTGTGCTTGTCAGCCACCTAAGTTGTATAAAAAAATTAAAAAAATTTACTCGCGATATCAATTTAAATTTTACGCAAGGGAAATTACCTACATGACACATTATTTGTATAAGGCGCGTTGTTCTTATGCTCAATGCAAAATAAATACTTTATTTATTCTTTGGTTTTCCTGGATGATTCTGTTCAAGTAATTATAATGTAGGTACATACTGAACATGCTTAGTAATAACAGTTAGGTATTAAGTATTCTTGTTCCACTCTATTCACTCCGTAACTTATTCACGTTGTCCGGGAAATTCTGTGACTTGATGATGCACTAAACCCAATAAGGAAGAATAACAAACAAAATGGTAGTTCTGTATATTATTATTAAATAATATAAATGTATACTAACATAGAAGTGTGGTTAAAATGTCTAAGCTGGTAAAGATGTGAAATATTCTTTATAATAATACATAATTAATTCATTCACCACAAAATAATATTAATGCTTACTACGTTTATTCTACCTACTATCAAGGTAAAACTAAAGTAGATCCTTATATTCACAATCGCTAGTGCCAAACAGCTACCATGTTTGTGTACCTACCTGGATCCTGATCTGTCAATAGTGGATCCTTTAAGCCGGGAGTGAAAAAGCATGTGATGAGGCCGTCAAGCTGAGTGTCACTATTGTCACATAGTGACCCTCTTTTCTGAGACTTTGCCTTCAGCTTACCATCAGGCAAGGCGAAATCTAATTGAAGTGTTCTATAAAAAAAAATTACATTACCTCATATCATTCAAACTTACATCTCCAGAAGTTCTTGGACACTGTAGAAGCACTTGTCTTTCAGTCCCATATATCAGTTTCTACGAGATTAGTAGTCCACTGAAAAGTTTTAATAAGTATTCCTTAGATACAAGTGGTACAAGTTGGTGGTGCTAGTCTTTTTTTTTAATGAGTGCTAAGCGTATCGCTTCATAGTTAAGAGTGAGTGATCCTTTGGGGACTCTGTAGTCCCCACACCTGAGAAGAGGGCCAGATCGTGAGAGATGACCCTGGGTCGGCCGGGGTGCGAGGGATATGCCTGTCAACCTCACCTTCGGCAACCAAAACGACCCACAGGCGGCGTGCGTTTTAGTCGGTTCGAGTCCGACATAACCTCCTCCACCGGCTGGGGAGGTATCCGTGGGGATTTTGCGCACATAAAAAAAAAAAAAGAGTGAGTGATCCTTTTAGATTACCTCGCTTTTTCTAGGGCAACCCCCTGGCTTATCTATTACAATGAGGTACTAAGATACTTTGCCGGCCTCGTGGTTCCCGGCAGAGTAGAATTAGGGCCATCCCATCTCTTCCCATGCGGTGTCGTACAAGGCGACTAAGGGATAAGGCTGTTTAACATCAGGCACATATATACAACGAAGACTCAGCCTCAGATGCATGGCTCGATTCAACAATAGTGCCCGAAATACGGCAATAGGCTCACCCCCTATTACGTGGGACCGAATACAATTATTGGTTACATGTTCCAATGCTGCTGAGCGTGCCCGTTTGCTGGCGGTTGGAGTGTGGGAATCGGGTCTTTGGCTACAAGCTCTTCCGTCATCTAACGTAGGGACTATGTTAGATGACACTACCTTCCGCATCGCAACTTGTCTCCGTTTAGGTGCGCCGTGTGTTTCTCCGCATCAATGCCGTTGTGGAGAAGCCGTTGACAGACTCGGACACCATGGTCTGTCGTGCTGCAGGAGCGCTGGGCGAATTCCACGGCACGCCAGCCTCAACGACATAGTCCGCCGTGCTCTTGTCACCGCCGGTGTACCAGCTGTACTAGAACCAAACGGTTTGGCGCGTGACGATGGCAAGAGACCGGATGGTATGTCGTTAATGCCATGGAAGATGGGTAGGACTCTGGTGTGGGACGCCACATGCGTTGATACCATGGCTCCTACCCATATAACTAGCACGGCTGGCTGTGCTGGTGCTGCTGCTGCTTCTGCAGAGGCTCTCAAGCGGCGCAAATACTCCAATCTCATCGGAGATTATGAATTTGTGCCGTTTGGAGTCGAGACTTTGGGGTCATGGGGTCCGAGCGCTCGCAACCTCTTCCGTGAGATTGCGAAGCGAATGGTCGACGCTTCTCGTGACCAGAAGGCTGGCCTCATTTTAGGACAGAGAATAAGCATTGCCATACAACGTGGCAATGCTGCCAGTCTTCTGGGAACGCTACCACAAGAGGCATGCGATGCGGAGGAATTCTACGACGCATTTTAATTGTTCTTAGCTATAAGTTGTATAATAGTTATTTTATTTTTATTGTATTTAATATTTATAAATTATTTCTTGATTTGTTTATTATTGGTGAAATGTGGGTGTTAATTCACCTCTGCCTAACCTTCCATGGATAGGTAAAGGCGTGATTATATGTATGTATGTAAACCAACATACAAGTGTGGTTAAAATTTCTAAGCTGTTAAAGATGTTAAATATTCTTTTTAATAATTCATAATTATTATTGCCCACAAAAGAATATGGTTAATACATTGATAGTAGGAAAAATTAAAGTGTTTATATTCACAATCGCTAATGCCAAACAGCTACCATTGCTGTGTACCTAGAACCTAGTCCGTCAATAGTGGATCCTTTAAGCCGGGCGTGAAAAAGCATATGATGAGGCCGTCAAACTGAGTGTCAGTATTGTTATGTAGTATATGTAAGTGATGGTGACCCTCTTTTCTGAGACTTTGCCTTCAAGGCAAGGCGAAGTCTAATTGACGTGTCCTATTTAAAAAAAAATTACATTACCTCATATCATTAAAACTTACATCTCCAGATGTTCTTGGACACTGTAGAAGCACTTGTCTTACAGTCCCATATATAAGTTTCTACGAGATTATTAGTCCACTGAAAAGTTTTAATAAGTATTCATTAGATACAAGAGGTACAAGTTGGTGGTGCTTGTCATTCTCTTTTTTTTAAATGAGCGCTAAGCGTTTCGATTCAGGTTTAAGAGTGAGTGATCCTTTTAGATTATCTACTCGCTTTTTCTAGGGCAACCCCCTGGCTTATCAATTACAATGAGGTACTAAGATACTTTGCCGGCCTCGCGGTTCCCGGCAGAGTAGAATTAGGGCCATCCTATCTCTTCCCATGCGGTGTCGTACAAGGCGACTTGTACGACACCGCATGTGTCCTACCTAGGATAGGGCTGTTTAACATCAGGCAGATATACACAACCCAGACTCAGCCTCAGATGCATGGCGTGAGTCAACAATAGCGCCCGGAATACGGCAATAAGCTCACCCCCTATTACGTGGGACTGAATACAATTATTGGTGAAATGTGGGTGTACTTATAATCTCGCCTATCTTTGGAGGATTAGGCGATTGCTACGATAAGGTTAACTCAATACTTTCGCTATGTCAAAAGTGTACAACGTTGTATGACAAGTCATACTTTGTTCTCGTTCACACCTTGCTGATCAGTGCCTTATCTTTTGCACTCATGCCGGCGCGGTACATTGAGATAGGCGAATTCACCCACTTTCAAATGGCTGCTTCCAAATGCATTTACAAGGTAGATACTACCTTTTAATATAAGACCATTGGGTGTGAACAGGAAAATAATTGTTATGCACTTTAATACATTTACATTTTAAGGAAAAACTACCAACACAAAACAATATATTATGTGAGGCAAGTATTTCGAATTGGTACGATATGGGTCTTTTTATTATTTGCAGGAATTTGGTCTCATTTGATAAAGAATGTTTCTCAACAAATAATAACTAATTGGCAAGCGAAACATGGTTTTCGGTACTACTTACATACTTAATACTAAAAAATCAAAGTGCAGCTAACGTAACGGTTTATAGAGTAAATCCAAAGTAGCTTAACTAGCACTTAATTCCTCACTTATGTTCTAGAACGTAGACAAAGATGACTAAATAAATTATAATATTTAATAATAATTAATACTTGCTCTAAGCGGGAATCGCACCCGTGACCTACGACGTAGCAGTTTGATCCACCGCTACGCCAAGGAGTTCCTTTAGAAACAATATAGTGTAGTACTTTTTATCTTAGATTGCAGTTTTAGGAAAAATTAAAAAAAAATCCTTTAATAGAGTATAAATCCTTCATAGAGTGTGCCAGACCACTTTCCACGGTGGCCCGTGTGCTAGTCTGCCACCTAAGTGGTATAAAAAAAACTAACAGACAACAACCAATTCTTATTTTATATGTATATTACTGTCATCATAATGAGATATTTCATTTTGTTTAAATTTAATATCATTGAACTAGCTTTAAATGTGTAGTAACTCTTTCTATAAATGAAGATGATTGGTATTATGCGTATACTGCAAGAATTACATATGGCAGGTATAATATCATATCTGTCGAATGTAAGTATTCAAAGAATAAGAAATAGACTAGACAGATCTTTGTTCTTAGGTAGAAATAAAAACACTCATACCTCACTTGACAACCTCTGTGGTGTGGCGGTAGTGAACGCAGCCGCTACGCAGGAAACACGGGTTCAATCCCCGCTTAGTGCAAATATTTTGTTTGCATGAATATGGGTGTTTGTATTGGTATGGTCGTGCCTCGGAGATGAGAGGTCACGGTAAGTCCCAGTTGCCATACGAACACCTCTGCCAGTCGTTACGGATAATTGGAGCCCTAAAAATCTAAAAACTGATCTAGCTGCAATAATTCGGTATCGCCTTTGGGTTGTGGAGGTCAGATGGCAGCCGCTTCACGGAAAATATCGAAGTTCAGCCAAATCTGCAGTTAGACTGGTAAAGCAGACTCAGACTCCGATGAAGAAGACCTCCATAAGAGAACAAGCATAAATATCACTACACCACCATAATTCAAATTTTAAGCTTATTGCAATAGGTACTTTATAAGTTTTCAACTAAAATAGTTAATCGTATTACCGATTAGACCGAGATGGCCTAGACCAGTGATAGTAGATATTTACACATCATGCCTATCTTTTAAAATCTTAAAATGTATATCAGTTCAGGTATAAAACTCCCATTACATACACCGTACAATTGCCAATTAAATTGATAATTACAAAAACTACTTCAAGTTGATTAGTTGCATTATCTACATATTGATATACCTACTTATATTTCCATATTCCATATTATTATCAATTAACAAAGAGCAGGAAAATTAATAAATTGCCAAGGTATGTAATTTATCTACCTATATAAATTATATTTGATGGTGCCAGTACGGTACCTTATCACTGTAGCAAGAGGTCAAAATATCTACTAAAAAAAGCGCAATCATCCAGCAGTGTTTATTCACTTTACATATAATACATAAATGTGTACATACATCGCGTCTGTTTCCCATTGGTCAGGTTTTCACTATTCCTTAGTAGATTTAGTACCATATTGAGAGGCGATGTGGTTGCGCTCAATTCAAGTAAGTACTATACTGTGTACCTTGAACCTTCTCTGCCTTCTGTTTTTTATTGTCTCATCTTTGACGTTTCGCCCTTCCAGCTCGAGTACGGCGCTATATATAGCATGCAGATAACCAGTGTCAATGTTTGTAAACGTGCACATACTTGCTGAAGCAGACCGCGTACCGCTTGTTCTTATAAAACAAAACAAAGGTAATTAACATACATATATTTAAAATAAAACCACTTACTACAATAAGTTGTTTAAAAAAAATAAAAAATAAATAAACCGGTCTACTTACTAACATCAATCAAATAGTTTATCATTGTGATTGTCTTGTAGCAACTGCCAAATATGTTTATTTAAGAGTTAAATAGTTTAAAACAAAATAATACAACGTAAATACCTGGGTATATATAACTATATATTAAATATATGAGATAACTTCGGATATGCTTAGTTATTCTAATTCTTAATTCTGTACCTACCTATTAATATAAAACTTACTTAACACATTCTAAATTACCTTTTAGCTCTCAAACATTACATAAAATAATAACTTTAAATAGAAAAATTGTTAATATTGTCCTCTGAAAATTACATTAATAATTATACTTTATTTATTTCAAAATAAAGACTGTTTGTAACTTTATTAGTGTTAACAAAATGGTCTCAATCAGGGACGACAATTTTTTTATTAAAATCCATTTGACAAAAATTTACCTAACGCCTTTTTTTGTAGCAGTATATTTTCTTTTATGATTATTTTGCGTAAACTACTTTTAAATCGATAAATAGTCTTGTAGCCGAACAGAAATATTTCCGTTGTTTTAAGTAGTAAGGCGAAGCCAGATTGCGAAGCCCTGTTCGCAAGTATAGTTCACGACATTATATCTTGACCCCAAGTCACGAGAGAAATGAGGTCCTGCTGAGCGCGGATTCTTCTTCTTCTGCTTCATCTTAGCGTTAATCCCAGTCGCATCCGAAACCTTCACCTCGGAGTCTGGGGCCCACTTTACCAACCCAACTGCGGATTTGACTAAACTTCGATATTTTCCGTGAAGCGACTGCCATCTAACCTCCAAAACTCAAAGACAATATCGAAGAATTGCAGTTAGACCAGTTTTTGGGCTTTTTAGATCTCCAACTACCCATAACGACTGCCATAGATGTTGGTATGGCAACCAGGACCGATGGTTTAACGTGCTCTCGGAGCCACGAACAGACCAATGCTAATACCAATATTCATGCATACAAATATTTGCACTGAGCGGCGATCGAACTGACGCCTTCTGCGTAGCGGCCGCGTTCACTACGCCACGGAGGCTGTCAATCCAATCCACGGGCTCTGGCGCGCACGATTTGATTTGAACTAATCTATCATATCTAAGACTGGTGAATTTGCACTTAACGTCGCGTCGTAGTACCCAGTGCAATCCTCAAAAAACACCCAAAAACACGTACTGCGCATATATCTATAAGTAACGAATAAAGTAAACCAGTGTTTGTTTATTATGATGCAAGTCTTATTACGGTTCTAATATGTCATGCCAACAAAAAGGCGAGGGCAATCGACGATCTTTTCACTGCCTACAGTGTTAACCTAGGCCTTCTTATGCCACGACAAGCCAGCACTAATTGGATAAAATTATACGTTTGTCGTTGTAAAACTTCAGTCATGGTATGGGGTAAATACGTCTCCAAGGGCAAATAAAACTGTCATTGAGTTTTGATGTAATTCTTAAAGCATTATAATACTCCAAAATACATTTTGGACGCGGCCTGGGGGCAGGTGGAGCCGCCTGTCACTCTGACAGAAGCCTGGCGCGCCTCCCCGTTTTCCGGGAACGAGTTGGGGACTCTGTAGGTATCTCTCACGATCTGGCCCTCTCCTCAGGTGTATGGGACACCCGAGGAGAGGGCCAGATCGTGAGAGATGGCCCTGGGTCGGCCGGGGTGCGAGGGATATGCCTGTCTGTGTAACTCACCTTCGGCAACCAAAACGACCCACAGGCGTTTTAGTCGGTTCGAGTCCGACGTAACCTCTCCCACCGGCTCCGGTGGGGAGGTATCCGTGGGGATATTGCGCACGTAAAAAAAAAAATTACATTTTTGGACGATTGACGTACAAAGTCCTAAAAATGATTTTAATGCCTTTGATTTTCCCTCATTCCTGTTGACAGTGTTGACTGATTGATTTGATATTTGGTACAGATAGATAGATAGATAGATAGATAGATAATTCTTTATTGTACACCAACAGATTTACAGTAGGACAAGTAGGTAGGTAGCATGTATGTAGTTCAATGAACAATGGGCGGCCTTATCGCTGAAGCGATTTCTTCCAGGCAACCTTGGGATGGACAGTAATGTTATAAAAACAAAAGATATGGTGTAGTTACACACCTTTAGTTTGGATAATAATACAATTTAAATCAATAAAACAGTTTGATTTGCTCTTAATAATAAGTCAAGATCGTTCTGATGCTAACTGCACTATATGTAACTATTAGTGATGTACCTACCTATTATGTTGCTAGTTGTTGCACGCGTTTTCACCCACAAAAAAATCTGATCCCGTTCCAATAAGTTATTGATAATATCCGAATATTGAAATCGGTTCACAAGTAGTAAGTAGGTAGTAATTTCGGGTATTATTTATTAAACATAACCTCAACCGTAAGCTCTAGTATTTTTTACAAAAATTGCAAATGTTATTAAAATTTTCTTGTTTTCCTTAATCCTGGTTTTTAAATAAGCTCTAGTTTTTTGAACACTAGAGTTAGATCGTGTTTAGTATAACTATAAGCACAAACAACATAATACTAAAGTACTATTAGTCTTATTTCCAAGCGTCCAGTGAAATTGTTTGCCTAAGTTACGTAAAGTGAAAAATCTGAGATCTGAGGAGCAGAAACGACCGTGTCCTAGTTTTTTTATTTTGTATTTATTTCGTATTTTAGGATAACATATATATCCTACGAACATACCCTTTTTTGTCCGTGGTCCCTGTGATCGTCCCTGGAAGGAACCACGGTAATTATTTTACCCGTGGTCCCTGAATGTTGTATAAGCCAAATAATTTTAAAAGGTATTATAACTAACTGTTTATTAAAGACAACAACAAAATAAAACAAAATTACCTACATATTATACTCTATGCGGTTGTGGTCTTGTCCAAATATGCAATCCTTTTTTGGTTCACCGCAGTTTATCAAGTGCATGACCAATATCTATGTCGCCATTAATGAGCTCTAAAATAACATGTCCAATAACATCGGAAGAAAAAATAATTACCGTGGTTCCTTCCAGAGACGATCACAGGGACCACGGACAAAAAAGGGAACATACTCGTATTTCCTAGCGGTCATAGAACAACGACTCATGTGACTTTATTTATTAGGTAAATGTAATATTATATACATATATATACTATAGGAGGTAGGACACGGTGATATTTCCGCCCAATTGAGCAGTCCGACTGGGGAAGTACCTCCGCCCTACAGAATACCGCGGTTATAATAACTTCGTGTTGTGTTCCCAGCGGTGAGTAGGGTAGCCAAAGCTCACTGGAGAATTTGTGCTGTCAGTGGGATGACTAAAGGCTTGTCCTGCTTTGTCCTCTACACTGACGGCACAGAAACTCTGTGCTTCCTGTAAACACAGAGTTTCTGTGCCGTCAGTGTAGAGGCAGTCGGCAACGCGAGTATGGCTTCTCTGGTGTTATATACGTCCATAGGCCACGGTAACCACTTTCCATCAGGTGGGCCGTGCGCTTGTCTGCCACCTAAGTGATATAAAAAAAGTAAACTATAGTAACTATAGGTAGTATTACAAATATTTTGTATATGACATGTTATAAAAGTATATTTAACTAACTACTAACTGTAACTAAGTGTACTAGCAACGTTTAAAAACATGAAAAATACTTAACCTTTTGAGTTAGTTTAGTAAAGTTAGTATTACGTAGTGTATTCGCCAATGAGTTCTGCTTTTGAAGAACATAAGTATAAAGTGTCTTTTCATAATAAAGAAAAATGCCAAATAAACATATTCCTTACATCGCAATTTTCCAGCAAATTAATTAACTTAAATCGAAATTACTGTCTAGCTTCGAGCTAAGATTGTAACTAAGGTACGTAACCATTCAGTTTCATCATAATGAGAAAGCGTTTTTGATGAAAAGCTTTGTAGGTATTATTTTTTGGGAAACTATAAAAATTATGCTCTAAATACAGGAACCTACCTGCCGATTACAGAATGAAGTAGGTTCTATCTAAAACTGTAAAACATAAACTTAAAATAGGCAGTAGAACAAAACGTAACATAACATAAACTCACGCCTATATCCCCGAAAGGATAGGCAGAGGTGCTAGCACTCACATTTCGCCAGTTTATGTTTGGTCCCAATGTGAGCGAGGCGAGCCTATTGCCATTAACCGGGCAGACACAATTGGAAAAGCATAGAAAAGTCATTGGTGTGTGACATGGTAAAACCTGGGATCGAACCCGAGACCTCTTCTCAGCACCATACCATACCACTTTTTTTTTTTTTTTTACGTGCTCAAAATCCCCACGGATACCTCCCCACCGGAGCCGGTGGAGGAGGTTATGTCGGACTCGAACCGACTAAAACGCACGCCGCCTGTGGGTCGTTTTGGTTACCGAAGGTGAGGTTGACAGGCATATCCCTCGCACCCCGGCCGACCCAGGGCCATCTCTCACGATCTGGCCCTCATCTCGGGTGGACTACAGAGTCCCCAACTCGTCCCCGGAAACGGAGAGGCGCGCCACGCGCGCCACCGCCGCGGCATACCATACCACTAGGCTACCGCGGTAAAACATAATTCTGATGATAATAAAATGAGAACGTGAATCTAACTAATGACGTTAAACTCTTGATCGTAGATAGGTAGGACTTACTGT
Organism: Eilema griseolum; assembly: GCA_963662185.1. NCBI lineage: Eukaryota > Metazoa > Arthropoda > Insecta > Lepidoptera > Erebidae > Eilema > Eilema griseolum. The sequence continues at coordinate 10,489,912 of OY759233.1, read as the reverse complement.
TTGTTTCATTGTCCTGTAAACAAAGGCTCCATGTTGAATTTTTTTTCGACACGCCTGTAATAAGAACTAAGAATAAAAGTAAAGAATACTTACAGTTTAAAAAAACGTTATGGTTTACAAAATATTTACAGTATAACGTTCGTTGTAATAAAAATCTGAAATAAAAAAAAAACTTAGTAAATAATTAATCAATAAAAAAATCCTCATAATTCTGGACATGAAAAACATTACGGTCAGATGTAAAGATCCACCCAAAACGACATTATTACCACATATTTATAATTTTCGAGATCAATAAAAAAGATTTTCGAGATCCTATTGCATTTTATGTCCAGAATTCTCTTCGGATATTTGTATATTTTAAAACAAGCCAATAAAGTATAGAATATATTACAGACATCACGATGTGGTCAACGTACGTCGTCCTAGTTGTGACCGTTGCCTGCGCCTATGGACATGGCACAGGCGCGCCTGAGAGCGCGTGTAAAGACATGATACCGAGGCACCCTGTACCTCCTCAAAGCTCGCCATCACCGTACACTATCACGACTAGCACTCAGGTATGTTTTTTTATAATATAGAACACGTTAATTAGTCTTCGCCTTGCCTGATGGTAAGCTGAAGGCAAAGTCTCAGAAAAGAGGGTCACCATTACTTACACATACCGTGTGACAATGGTGACACTCAGCTTGACGGCCTCATCATATGCTTTTACACGCCCCGCTTAAAGGATCCGGGACTGTAGGAAGAAGGACACATGTGAGCTGGTAATGAATTCCAGGCCTTAATGGTGCGACAGAGGAAAGAGTCACCGAACCGCTTGATTCTTGATCGGATGTTCTGCACCGTGTGCGGGTGACATCTAAGACCTGCACGTGTTGTCCTGTGTAGGAAAGGGGAGGGTGGGACTAATTGGAAGAGCTCATCAGAACACTCGCCTCGTATGTATAAATAATGCTCTCATAATTTCTACTACAAATTTTACCCACGCGCAATTTTCAGTGCTTTTAGTCGCGTCGCGGTCGTAACAAATGTTATTCGTTAACTTTTGTTAACGTAGCGTAAATACATTTTTACGTAAAAAATTACAAGGCAAGTGTAACTAACCGTACCTAATATGATATTATTTTAGCTCCATGCAGTCTGCCTAGTATACAAAGAACAATTTTTGTATTAACATAATATAGGTAGGTATATAATAGTGTTTAAATTAACAAAAGATACAAACAAAATTCATTGTGCGTTAATATGAATCGTGTTTTGTAAATTACAACCAGTGCGTAGGTACAACCTACAGAGTCTTGTATGGCCTAAACCTAGATGTTGTTTGTAAACTTTTCTATGTACCTACCTACTATCTACATGAATGCTTGTAGTACAGTATGAGCCAACAGAACAAATATGTGCAATAAAACGTTGAGTAGGTCAACTTGTATAACATTTGACATCTGAGACAATGACATTTTCAAGCAATTGATTATTGTGACTGTATCACTGTATGGGACCATTAAGATCTTCCGGTTGGTGGTCAACTAAGTACACCTGCAAGCCGATAAATCTACTGGTTGGCAAGTGACGCTCTTCCGTAGGCTTTATATCGGGGTTCGGAGATTATACGGTAGTCTCGCCCGTAATAACCGAAATAAGGAAGCTGTGGAATGACCTCCCTGCTGCGGTTTTCCCAAGCGCCTACAATATGGGATTCTTCAAGAGGGGCATCAGAAGGTTTCTTCACGGTTGGCAGCGCGAGTGTGACACCCCTGGTATTGCATACGTCCATAGGCCACGGTAACCGCTTCCCATCAGGTGGGCCGTGTGCTTGTCTGTCAACTAAGTGGTATAAAAAAAAGCCAAACACGAAATGCAACTCGGACCCTGGCTTCGATACGAAAATTAAAAAGTATTCAATATTATCTTGTTTACAGTCAATACAAGCTGGTACACCCATGGAAGTGATAATCAGCGGTAAGCAGCCCACCGACACGGTCCGCGGTCTGATTCTGCAGGCACGAAATGGAGACAATATCGTCGGCAAGTTCACACTGGCACCTAACGACCCCTTCGCTCAGCTGCTCAATTGTGGAGAACCAGGGGTAAGTAAACCTACATTTTATATTTTGCAATGGAAGAAAATTTGATTTTAGTAATTTGACTAAATGTTAGATAAATTACTGCTTCCACTTGAAATTAGACCATAATCTTGGATCGTTCTGATAATATGACGGAGTGCTTCACCAGTTTCACCTTACCAGGTTCCCCCGACATGGCGATGCAATAATAAGAATATTACTAGGTTTATCAAATTGAATTTTTTTTCAACTTTTTGGCGGTTGTTTTTTGTGACAGGGATTTTTAATTTGTTAATATTATATTTTTAACAAAAATATATACATATATAATAAGAAAAAATGCGTCAGATGATATGATGGACAAAGGATTTCATAACAAAAACATAAAACATAACATAAACTCACGCCTATATCCCCGAAGCCGTAGGCAGAGGTGCTAGCACGCACATAACTTTACACATATTCATGCAATTAAACCATGGTTAAATTGTACAGTTCAAGGCTTTATATTTGGCACATCGGGATAAAAGCAAGAGTCCCAACTTAGACCAGCATAAATGTTTCGGTATTGTAGAACATTCCTTTTATCAAAGCCGGATCAGTTAAAATAACATAACATAACATAACATAAACTCACGCCTATATCCCCGAAGGGGTAGGCAGAGGTGCTAGCACCAACGTTTCACCAGTTTATGATTAGGTCCCAATGTAATAGGTGGCGAGCCTATTGCCATTAACCGGGTACTTATAAACCTGCGATAAATACACACATATCTTCGAAAAGCATCGAAAAGTCATTGATGTGTGCCATGGTAAAACCTGGGAACGAACCCGAGACCTCGTCTCAGCAGTCCATTACCCGTACCACTAGGCTACCACGGTGTTTCACAACGTTATAAAAATATTTGGCAAACCTTTGTCTACGTTCCTAAACATTCGATTAGAATTGAGAATAGAATTCCTTTCACATCACTCATTTATTAGAAGAGTGGGTTTTTTAACGAAAATAATTCCTACCTCCCACTGCCTACTGAAGCTCCTATATACCAATGGTGACCCACGAACGAACTGAGCAATGACTCTCGGCTAGTCCCAGAAAAGACTAAGCTGTCTTGGAAGTCACTACGGAATTACTGGTAAGATAGAGAATTAGACTTAATGGGTAATTTCGAATTAAGTGCAAGACCAAATGAATCGCTGACATTTGAATGGTAACTTCAAATGATGTTACTCTGATAAACGATGCATAGTCGCTAGACAGCCTCCGTGGTGTGGCGGTAGTGAGCGCGGGCGCTACGCAGGCGCGGGTTCGATCCCCAATATTTGTATGCATGAGTGTTTGCATTGGTCAGGTCGTGCCTCACAGTATTGTATTGTCCAATAACTGGTCGGAAGTCAGATAGTAGTCGCTTCATGGAAAATTACAAAGTTCGCAGTTAGATTGGTAAAGTGGACCCCAGACACCGTAGTGAAAACTTCGGATGCTACTAAGATGAAGCAGAAGAAAAAAGTCATAGTCAAAGGCAAGTTTCATGAAGGTAGGACACGGCGGTATTTCCGCCCAATTGAGCAGTCTGACTGGGGAAGTACCTCCGCACTACAGAATACCGCGGTTATAATAACTTCGTGTTGTATAGGTATTTAAACTATCATGGTCACTGACATCAGTATCAGAATAAACGGGATATTTACCATGTTTCATTATTTTGAGTTTCCGATATTTCGGCGCTGTTGCAAGCACCATGATCACGGAGGAACTGGAGTAGTGGCGGTGAACAAAGAAAAAGTTTTTTCTTCTAGGAGTAATTATATCGATCTACCCTCTTTCGAGTTCTTTTACTACGCGTATCTGCACTACTATTGGTTTCACCCTCACTACAAACTCGAACCCGATCTCGATCACGTTCACGACATACGATGCTCACTGTATCCACTCGCGATTTTGTTTTAGCTTGTTCCCGGTTGTTTTTGCAAAGACGGACCACTGGATGCCAGACGTTCGGCAGTTGAAACCCATCCTCACGATTGACATTTTTATACTTTTTTATTTCAATTGCTTCCCTTACCAGTATTGGTATATAGTGGCGTTCTGTCGAAAGCATCTGAGGGTTATGTAGCTCGATCCAGTGGTTCGTACCGGACTCCAATAAATGTTGAGCGATTGCAGATTTATGCGGTTCATTGTTTTTGACTGCCCTGATAATGAAACATGGTAAATATCCCGTTTATTCTGATACTGAACTTCGTGTTGTGTTCCCGGCGGTGCGTAGGGTATCCAGAGCTCACTGGAGAGTTTTAGTGCTGTCAGTGGGATGACCAAAGGCTTGTCCTGCTTTGTCCTCTACACTGACGGCACAAAATCTCTGTTCTTACAGGGTCGGCAGCACGGATGTGACTCCACTGGTGTTACACACGTTCATAGGTCATGGTAACCACTTTCCATCAGGTGGGCCGTGTGCTTGCCTGCCACCTAAGTTGTATATTTAAAAAAAACACTTTTAATATTTTCCTATTCTGTAAGCAAACTGTCCAGCGTTTGTCCGACTGCGCAGAAAAGCGAGTTTGCATGTTTTGAATCACTGGATTCCATGTTGCAGATAATTTAAACCAATCTTTCCGATTGAAATTTTTGTGTTTCTTCATTTAAATCGCTTCAAATCAAAAATGTATGTTACTATACATTAGGATTGTATCCTTGCAACTATTTCTAAATGCACACTGGAGTGGACAATAAAACCTTAAACCTCACCGTTTGGTTTCATTTAGCTCACCTCCGGCAGATTAAAAGTTTCCAATCTCCGCTGATTATCCTAGGCATGTGTATCTCCAAGGCGCCCGAACTTTTATGGTAATGTACTTACAAACCAATTTTATTTCTATTTCTTTTAAATAGGAGATTACACACTTACTTTGTCACATTTAACTTGCTCCATTCAAGAGTAAACCAATGATAGGAATACAAAATAAAATCAATTTTTTTTATTATTATATATATGTTACTTATACCATGATCGCAATAATTCCCGTAAATTTAATGTAGTCGTGTCACCCTGATTACAAATAATTACTTTAACAAACGTCTTAAATTTCTTCTCCATCTTAGCGTTAATCCCAATTGCATCCGAAGCTTTATCTCCTCGGAGACTGGAGTCCGCTTTAACGGTCTAAAGACATAAATAAAAAAGAATATATTGTAGTAATTATTGACATATTGGCGACACAAAAAGTAGTGTCCCAACTGCTCTGGTTTAATAACATACAAGTAAAGTCATAACCGATTATTGCAAAACAGCAAACATTACATGATATTACGTTTTGACGTTTTCTGAAGTTGGCAGTTACGATACGGCCGCAAAAACGAAATGTCAGGCGGTCATTGTGCAGCCTTCAACTCTTGTCGATGTTGTATTGAAGCATACCTAACGTGCATTGATAAGAAAAGTACAATACTGTCTAACAAATCAGGGTTCAGGACCCTGCTTTGTTAGACAGTATTGTACTTTCACTTCACTTCAATGTCCTCTTTTACGAGCACAGTCCGTAAAAGAGGACATTGAAGAGCATTGGGATATATACAGGAATATTCGGTACTGTCAGTAATATTACTGGAATTTAATTTAAATTGTAAAATGACTATCACTTAACGTATGACGTATTTTTTTAATAGGTAATATTGAATTACTTATAATATTGTTTTGTTAATTATGATTTAAATAGAATTTCTAAATGGTCTACAATAGTATTGTTCTTCTAGAAGTTTGATAACTACGAATTCCGTTGGTTCTGTACTATATTCATCTTAGATAAAGCACAGTAAACAAATGAACAAAAAAACTCATAATACCTTAGTCTTAAGATCAATCGGCGGGAGCGGCAGCGGGAGCGACGAAGGATCGCAAGACAAGCTGCCCGCGTACGAAGGCAACTCGGGCGTCGGAGGTCGATGAACGACCTCCGCCCCCCATGAGCGCCGGCCTGGGGGTGACAGGTGGAGCCGCCTGTCACCCTGGCAGAAGCAGTCCGCGGCGGTGGCGCGCGTGTCGCGCCTCCCCGTTTCCGGGGACGAGTTGGGGACTCTGTAGTCTCCACACCCGAGAAGAGGGCCAGATCGTAAGAGATGGCCCTGGGTCGGCCGGGGTGCGAGGGATATGCCTGTCAACCTCACCTTCGGCAACCAAAGCGACTCACAGGCGGCGTGCGTTTTAGTCGGTTCGAGTCCGACATAACCTCCTCCACCGGCTCCGGTGGGGAGGTATCCGTGGGGATTTTGCGCACGTAAAAAAAAAAAAAGTATTAAGATCATTTTGACACTTTGCAGTCAAGATATATCTTGTGCTGACTGTACGTAACTAATAACAGCCAGTATGGTCTACCTCGGAGAGCATGTTAAGCCGTCAGTCCCGATTGCCATACGAGCATCTAATGGTAGTCATTACGGGTAGTTGAAGCCTTCAAAAATCCGACTAGTCTAACTACATAACTTCACTATCGCCAACGAGTTGTGGAGGTCAGATGGCGGTTGCTTCACGGAAAATATCCAAGTTCAGCCGCATCACAGTTAGACTGGAAAGACGACCCTGAGTAGGGAAAAAGTTCAGATAATAATGACGGTACGTAGGTAGGTACGTACGTACTAGTACCTAACTTAGATCAATTCTATAATCGATTATTAAATAAGATGTTCTCAGTCTATAATTTTTAGACAGCAGTCCATTAACCATACCAAAATATAATTAGGATATATAAAAAAACTAATTTAAAGGGGTAGCTTTGTGGATGCTATTAAGATTGGTATTCAAATTATGATAATCGCACTGTTTGACACAACATCATTACGATGTTGACTGTACCGCATAATAGTATTTCAATTTAAAGTTGTCTCGAGAAGTGCCTTTTTTAACTTCTTCAGCTACGAATGCTACGATTAAGTAGGTACCTACTACTATTGCCTCGTAATTTAACAACTAGGTACCTATTCAAGTAGGTACCAAGTTTATTTGGCACTAAGGATATAGTACCGTAGTGTGCATTTGGTACCATAATAATAGTATGGAGCTAGAGCATGGTAATAAAATAACATGCATTGTCAAAGTAATTCGAATAAATTGCTTAGGTATATCCGAGGACATACTCGCAGCTAACTAAGAACCATTCACTCAGGTATAGATGTAATTATACCTATTGCTACACCAAACAAGAAATAGTTATATTTTCTTTGTCATCAGTGTAATAATAAAAAATATGTGTTATTACAAAGTAAAAAAAATTGGTTCGCAAGCGTCAGATGTAATAATAAAAAAATATGTGTCATATGACAATGAAAGAAAGTAAGTGTGTAATCTCCTATTTAAAAGAAATATAAATAAAATTGGTTTGTAAGTACATTACCATAAAAGTTCGGGCGCCTTGGAGATACACATGCCTAAGATAATCAGCGGATATTGGAAACTTTTAATCTTCCGGAGGTGAGCTAAATGAAACCAAACTGTGAGGTTTAAGGTTTTATTGTCCACTCCAGTGTGCATTTAGAAATAGTTGCAAGGATACATTCCTAATGTATATCTAACCTTAAATTTAAAATTAGATTTTTATAAGCTATGTCTATATTATCCTACGTCAATATGATTCTATGTCACCAATGCACTTTTAGGTCATTTTGAAGTTTAGATTTAAAATATAATTAAAGTAAGCTCACGGCATCCCTCGGCGAGTATATGTAAACACAGCAGCGAGAAAGCTCGTAGCAGGCGAAGTTTTCAGTTTAAGCCCATGCGGTACATCCATGTTTGAGGTGAAAAGTCCAAACCCTCCATAAGGAAATGCAGATGACCGAAGACAAAGGAACGCCGAAAAAGGTCCAAAGAAAAGAGAAAAGGCAAAGCCAAAGGGCAAAGGCGGTTCCAATTTGGAAACCTGTAATAAAATTGCATGTCATTAGAACAAACTCCAATATTAACACGAGGTCCTAATTTTTTATAAATTTGCGCGACTTACCGCCTTAATTTGCTGGAACAATGCCAATAGCAAAAGAAATCATAATATTCTCAGATTAAGAGCTGAAACAATAGAATTTTAACAATTATTTTTCAAATTAGGAGCGTGGCGAATTTCCATCAAAGGGAATCTTATTAAAAAATAACAACTCACCAGAAATAAACTATAATTCCACAAGAGGATAGTTGTGAGGACACAAACTATTATCCTTTAGGCCAAAATACTCTCATTTTTATGAGATTTATTGAAATTAAGTTACGAAGCCATGAATATCGACCATTCCGTCTCAATATAGGAAAAAAGGTGCTTTTGACAGCGATACGTCAAAATGTCATTCACTCCGCGCTCCGAAACCTTTCGTTCAAAAATAGAATTAAAACAGGTGTGACGACGTTCGCAGAGCGCGTCGTTACATTACATCCCTCCCCAAAAAGAAAAAAAGAAAGAAGGAAACCTCCTTTTCTAATGAAAATTATGAGAGTCCAGAACAAAATTCCAAAAAACCTCAAAAGACAAAATGTCTTGCAACATTTTTCAATAAACAAAAAAGGCAATGCGAAAGCATCTTGCATTGGGTATTGCAGAAATAATTATAAATTAAAGAATGGGAAAGCATTCCTAAAAATCAAAGAATGTGAAAACACTCGAAAAGTAAAGAACCAAACTCAGAAAAGAGTAAAAACTTATTTCAACACAAAAGTGAAAATAAATCCTTCAATAAAACAAATTAAACAATCCCTACTCAATTCCATTCCAGATATCGATTAGGCAACCAACGCCGTCGAATCTAATCCTTGATCTTAACCAGCCTTCTAGCATCAATACAAAAGTGCGGTTGAGCTCCTACGCCACCGACTCTATACCAGCTATTCCTGAAACAAAAATATGAAACTAACAAGATATCGGTTAAGCACCAACGCTGCCGAATCTGAAAGAAAATCGGTAAAAACAATGAAGTTTTCCCACTGTCGGTTAGGTTGAAAAGCCGCCGACTTCAAATTCCTATTCCAACATCTAAAACGTCAAAATAAAATCACAACAAAAGTGTCGTAATAATATATTTATAAGCATTGTGATCGGCATAACACCACCAACTTTCCGAGCACAAGCAAAATATAAAGAAAATATGACAATTGTGACCAGTACAACACCACTGACTTTCTGAGCACAACCGCATAAGAAAAGTATGACATTTGCGACCGGCACAACACCACCGACATCCCGTGCGCAAAACATAAAAAATGTAACAATGTGTATAAAAACACAATCGTACAAAAAGAGAAAAACGGCAATTACGACCGGCTCAACACCACCAGCTTCCCGTGCGCAAAGCGTAAGGTGTGACTATGTGTATGAAACACAATAGCACAAAAAATTGTAAAGTCCAGTAAGACACAAGTTTCCCAAAAAATGGTATAACAGGGTGTGTAAAAAATGCATAAAATGCGTCCAATCCGAGAATCTTAATACTAAGAAAATAACCCAGAACTGTACAAAAATAAAGTTCAAGAAACTTAATTTTCCATTCCCTAAGTGAGTGGAAATAAGTCAAGTGAATTTAATGTAGAAAATGAATATTAAATTTCACTCCTATATTAGAGTAGAAACTAAATTCCTAAATTTGTACAAAATATACAATATTAAATATACAAGTGTATAAAAATATATACAGGAAAATAATCCTATACAACAAAGATAAATAAAAATATAAGATCTTTTGATGTGGAACAATTTGTTAATATGGAGTAGAGTTACACAATAACAAGTCCTAAAATGACCTAAGTTATTTTTGAAGGAAACTAAAATTGAAATTAATAAATTGTTGTGAAGTTCCTAACATACATCACCTTTCAAGATCCCTTAGCCTCACAAACATCACCTTACAATGGGATTATACTTCAAACAAAGTACCAAAGACAAAGATAGACATTGTCAAAACAAGAATAATTTTAATATTTAATTATGTCTTTAATATGATAACGACCAGTATAGTTTTTATTAAGGTCTTTTAAAACATAAACATTAGAGGAAATTTTATCTATTATTTCACACTTAACAAACTTAGGTGCTAACTTAGCCGAAAAGAATGCAGGAGCATTAGACTGCACAAAACTTCTCCTCCACACTATATCTCCCACCTCAAAAGAAATGACCTTCCTTCCTATATTATAATAACGCGCATTACGCTTATAAGCTTTAAGCAATGAAGCTTGAACTTTTATAAAAATATCACTAAGTGATTTAAGTGAAAAAGCAAATGAAGACCTATCAACAACATCAAGTTGATTGAGGTTATCAAAAGAATTACTAAAACGGTGCAATGAAGCATCAAAAATAAGTTCTCTACCGAACATGAGAAAATTAGGAGTGAAATCTGTAGCTAGATTCACACTACTATTTAAAGCTAATTGAACATGAGGCAAATATTTTGACCAAGTTCTATGATCATCTTTAACAAAACAAGAAATACATGTTTCGACTGTTTTGTTATATCTCTCTACAGGATTATTTTGAGGTGTATATAAAGTATTATAAAATATTCTACTAATATTATAACTTTTTAGAAAATCTACAAATTGCTTAGCTGTAAATTGGCTTCCATTATCACAAACAAAAATTTTAGGCGTTCCAAACTTAAGAAATATTTCTTTTTCAAGTATCCCACAAATTACTTTAGTGGTAGCACTAGTCATAGGAAATATCCAACAATATTTTGTAAAAACATCTATGATTGAAAGTATATACTTATGGCCAGAATAAGCTTTTGGAAGAGTTCCAATAATATCAATAGAAAGCATTAACATTGGTTTATCAACTTTCTTAGGATTAACCATGATTCCATGAGGTGGATTAGTAGAAGATTTATAAGCTTTACAAGTATCACAAGAAGAAATGTATTTTTGAACATCAATAAACATACCTTTCCAAAAATAATGTATTTTTAATTTATTTAAAGTTTTATGAATTCCTAAATGTCCTGAATTAACATCATCATGATTAGATTTAATAGTGTCTAAGATGTGTTCTTTAGGTATGACAATTTTCCCTTAATAAAACTTCCACTTCATCATAAAGTTCTTTTTGTTTAGCAGGACTAAGGGGCCAATAACGTTGTTTAAAAGGTTCACCAGTAACATTAATTTTATGTTTAACTAAATGAGTAAGACCTAAGCCTCTCTTTTCATAAGAAATATTTTCAAAAAGTGAAATAATTTTATTTAACTCGTGTTTCTCAGAAGGAGAAAGTTCAGAAACAGAAGTAACTGCATTTACACAAGTAGTGGATTCATATTCAAAAGTAATATTATTCCATAAGTCTTTAGCAAGATTAAATTTCAACCAAAAGTCAAATCCCAAAATAATTGAAGGTTTAAAAGAAGGTATTATCAAAAAATCTACATTTTTAGTTAAGTTATCACAAGTGATAGGTAAAACCATAGTTCCAATAACATTGTGTGCAGAACCATCAGCAGTAACAGCGTTACCTTTATAAGGTTTAAATTTATAACCTAATTGCAAAAATGTTTGATGAATATTAGAACCGAGTACACAACTACAAGCTCCACTATCTAACAAACCTGAATAAAATTTATTATTAATATTAAAATTTAAATAAGGTCTAGTGTCTTTATGTTTAACAAACAAAATAGGAGCAGCCCTGATATTATTAAAGAAAACTTTCAAATAATCCAACCATTCATTAAATTCTTTCTTACAAGTGGCTTCATTCGGAGCATTGCTAAATTTTTTCAACATCGAGTCACCAGAGGTTTTATCAAAAACTAGGGCTCGATGGGACCTGATACGTTTTTTGACTGAACAGTATTTGAATTACAAACTTCGCAATTCTTCGTAGTGACGCCAAGCTTGTGACATTTAAAACAAATTACACCTGGAAATGTAGGGCAATTTTTATAAGAATGTCCAGAGGACTTACATTTTAAACAAGTTAAATCATCTGATTTAACAGCACTAATTTGAGCAGAATATTTTTCCTTTTTAATACTTTTATTCTCACTCAAGTTCTTTCTTGACACAAAATTCTCTAATTCTCTGCTGAGGTTAATAAATTCGTCGATAGAAGAAATAGTTCTACCAAACACAAAAGGTGTGTAAATATTCAACATGTTATGTTTAATAATAGTTATGAGGGTAGCATCAAAAACAGGCATAGACAAACGGCTAGCCATATCCATTATGTCTGTAATAAAATCTGGTAATGACTCAGTTATCTTTTGTTTACGAGTACGGAGTTCATGTTCCAAATGATAATCAAATTCAATTCTATCAAAACGTTTCAACAACGCAGCCTTCAAATCCTGCCAAGAAGCAATACGAATACGAACACTACGAAACCATTTAAGCGCAGTGCCTGACAAAAGATCAGAGAATGAACTAACCAAAAAATATTCATTAAAATTTTTAAACAAGAAATATTCTTCCACTTGAGTAATAAATTCCCTAACGCACGATTTACCATCATACAAAAGCTTACTTCGTTTTAAATCAGGCAACTTAGTAACAGAAGGCAAGTTTTTCTTCAAATTATCATTCAATAAAACATTCATCATATTAAATGAAGATGCGGCTCTCAGACTATGATCACCAGCTTCAGACAAATCAGCCATGACATGAGGCATCTCATGAGTAGAAGTACCAACTGGAACATCATTAACTAGAATATTCTCAAACAAAGGCGGGACCTGTATTTCCTTATCCATGTTTGATTTATAAAAGGATGTGAAAATCTAATAAAAAGTTGTATTAAATACACTATAAGTTTCTAATTAAAGTATCAATTAAAGTTTCTAATTAAAGTTAATTAAATTATGAATGAAGTTAATTGCATTGATAGCAAAACGCTAAACTCAAAAGTCAACAAACTCATAGAATGGAATGTTATTGTTGCAAAAATTATTTAGGTCAAATGCCTATAAAGATAAAAATGCATTAGTGATTCACAAAATAAATTATTTATGTCTACTTAAGGTAAACAGCAAATATTCAAATATTACTATGTTTTCACACATGTGAATAAAGGTTAAGAACTAGTAATTATATAATATTACTAAGTGGAAAATCTTACCTGTAATAAACAAAAGCTATATAAGATAAAACAGTTATAACAATAACCATGTTATACAAATTGAAACATTCACCTGTAATTGAGAGATACAAACAATAGTACTAACTTGTAGTATGATTAGTTTTGCAAAGTAAACAATAACAAAGATTTACTGTAATACACAGTTATGTAACAGTAAAATACATGAAGAAAACACTGTTCTTAACATGTTAAAGTAAAAAATAATGCAAAGGTGACAAGGAATAAAGATATATGCACACTGTCATGTCCCTGTTCGCGAGTGCCAATTGTAATAATAAAAAATATGTGTTATTACAAAGTAAAAAAAATTGGTTCGCAAGCGTCAGATGTAATAATAAAAAAATATGTGTCATATTTTTTTATTATTACATCTGACGCTTGCGAACCAATTTTTTTTACTTTGTAATAACACATATTTTTTATTATTACAATTGTGGAGGCCCCGGGGGGATACACATGCCTAAGATAATCAGCGGATATTGGAAACTTTTAATCTTCCGGAGGTGAGCTAAATGAAACCAAACTGTGAGGTTTAAGGTTTTATTGTCCACTCCAGTGTGCATTTAGAAATAGTTGCAAGGATACATTCCTAATGTATATCTAACCTTAAATTTAAAATTAGATTTTTATAAGCTATGTCTATATTATCCTACGTCAATATGATTCTATGTCACCAATGCACTTTTAGGTCATTTTGAAGTTTAGATTTAAAATATAATTAAAGTAAGCTCACGGCATCCCTCGGCGAGTATATGTAAACACAGCAGCGAGAAAGCTCGTAGCAGGCGAAGTTTTCAGTTTAAGCCCATGCGGTACATCCATGTTTGAGGTGAAAAGTCCAAACCTTCCATAAGGAAATGCAGATGACCGAAGACAAAGGAACGCCGAAAAAGGTCCAAAGAAAAGAGAAAAGGCAAAGCCAAAGGGCAAAGGCGGTTCCAATTTGGAAACCTGTAATAAAATTGCATGTCATTAGAACAAACTCCAATATTAACACGAGGTCCTAATTTTTTATAAATTTGCGCGACTTACCGCCTTAATTTGCTGGAACAATGCCAATAGCAAAAGAAATCATAATATTCTCAGATTAAGAGCTGAAACAATAGAATTTTAACAATTATTTTTCAAATTAGGAGCGTGGCGAATTTCCATCAAAGGGAATCTTATTAAAAAATAACAACTCACCAGAAATAAACTATAATTCCACAAGAGGATAGTTGTGAGGACACAAACTATTATCCTTTAGGCCAAAATACTCTCATTTTTATGAGATTTATTGAAATTAAGTTACGAAGCCATGAATATCGACCATTCCGTCTCAATATAGGAAAAAAGGTGCTTTTGACAGCGATACGTCAAAATGTCATTCACTCCGCGCTCCGAAACCTTTCGTTCAAAAATAGAATTAAAACAGGTGTGACGACGTTCGCAGAGCGCGTCGTTACATCAGGTCAATGACAAAAGCATATACGGCATGCGAAAATAAATGCAATAGTGTTGTAACCGTTCACAGTCCAATACCACCGCCCGGTTGAATTGATTCTTATGTGGTCTCGAAATATCCACGATTCCTATTTTTATAATTTGATATATTGAAGAACTATTTATTTGGTAATATCAAGATGTCAAAATTGTATAACAAACAAATGCCTAAGTTCACCGTTATCCTGTGCTAATCAAACAACCCGCCCCTAATCGCTCCCGATGCAAAAAAAAGCCCATCACACTTGCTGCGTTACCACTCTGGATGGCGATGACCAGCCTTTGCACCAGGAACAATCCGGATCCGGATTTGATTACAAAATACGCTCGAAAATAAAATTCAACGGAAATCCTGTTAAGTTTCACATTCTTCTTGTGTATTTCCTTCTTATAAGTAGGTACGTTTTCATTATACGTTTCTGCATAACGTAAATCACTAACTATATAGGTCTGATTGCACTTGTCTTATTTATTTCTAAAAATTAAAGTCGCTTTCTGCTACTTTAGGTACATTACCTACCTGATTACCTACAGTTTAATTCTCACATTCTACGAAAAAGCTTCTGAAAAACTCGGAACTACACTCTTGGAAAAACTGGAGAAAAAGCAAACTATATCAAGAAATTTTTGTGTATGTTTCCTATTAGATTTTATGTACTTAGTGGAGTTTTATACGATGAAATTCGTGCTTTAATTAGTATTGTTTCATGTTATTTCCAGAACGCGGTGACTCACAAAAAGCACGATGCGAAGTACGACAAGCAGGTCATCGCTTTCACTTGGACTCCTCCTAAAAATTTCAACGGGCTTATCAAATTCAGGTAATTATACTGTAAGCATATCTAGGATAGGCGGTTTCCCCTCACCATAATTTTACAGCAAAGAAGGTTGAATTGACTGGTTTAAATTTAAACCAAAGTCCATAGAAATAATTACTATTGAACTGCACAGAAACAGGACGCGTTCATAAATTATCTTAAAAAATTGTCCGATGGTCAATTGTTTTCCAAGATACCTACACTTGTGATATCAATTCGTTCCTTACAAAAACATAAATATTGAGAGTTAAATAAATAGGTACCTGCTGATTGATCACCATATAGGGGTTGAGACCAGACGGCAGGCAAAATAAACCAAACCCCGGTCGCCCTTCTAGGGCCTAAGTTGGTTTACCTGTGAGACGTTAGTCGCTACTGTAAAAGTTGAGATGAGCAACATCATAAGGAGAAAGAGTAAAAGGATGATCCCGTGCTCTCAAGTGCAATCCTTGGATGCAACCGGAATTAAGGATCTAGATGAAATGAAGCACGGAGATACAAGATTATGGCCTGGAATACCTAGCACATAGGCTTTTTATACTGGGAATAGTTACCTACACGCGTGTGGAGCTTCAGGCCTATTGCCTGTTCAATACCTAAAACTTTTGTCCATATAGCCAGATACTCTGACAACTAGACACGATTAATTTTAGTTATACAGAGTAAGTAGTATCATAGGTACTATGATGTTTAAAAACGTGTGATCGACCATGCCTAGAGAGTAAGGCAATAGGTAAGTCCACATTTCTCAAACTACATATTTGGTCGCACACGTAATGAAGGATTCATTACGTGTGGGACCAAATATATAGTTTAAATTACTTTCAAAATCGAGCACTTTTTATTGTCGCAAGGAAACTATTATTAAGCCCTTCCTAAAAAAATGTATCGCAGACTGTATCATGACTGCTTATTTTTGATGACAAAGGGGTGGGGGGTCTAGTTAATGATTACGTAAGCAGTAGTTATTTACTTTTTCACACTATATTATAGCATGCATTACCCATACATTAACCTAAAAAAAAAACCTTAAAAGTAATATGATAGATACTAATGTTTACGTAAGAACGGGGCGGGGGGAGGGGATTTAGTTTATCTTATTTTTGTTGACAGCTGGTGAGAGATTGAGTTAAATAATTGTAATAAATTTACTTATGTAATACTTGAACGCCTTAAAGACTTTTACCAACGTCATCGTAAATAGTCTTTTTACTGTAGAAAATTAATTGTTATTATTTTTATTTTCAGAGCAACCATTGCCCTCAACGGCGCAGTATTCTGGGTGGGTGTAGAATCGGCTCCCGTTAAAGTAACCAGTTAATTTAGTTACAGTACTATTATATTGTCTTAGTTTAAAATGTATTAGATGTAGGTAATAAATATATAATTAAAACAACAGCATTTTTATCTCTTTCTGCTTTTCATCATCATCACAGCGAAGTAGATTGCACCCATTGTACTTTGTTGGCCAGGGATTGCTCTCGTACCTCGTTCCCTACGTGTGTACATATATGGTTTATCTCGGTTTTACGGCAGCAACTACCGTCTGACCCCGAGAGAAGAGCCTGCGCCAGAGTCTCGCCCCTGAATCAGCAGCAAGTTGCAAAGTTGCTAACGCCATTAGTAACGCCGAGGACGAATAGTAACATCCCAAGTCCACTTTACTTGCTAGCCAGTAGTTCTTACTTGTTAGGTACCAGCTCTGGTGCAGTTTTCTAGAACCATGAAGATCTTGGTTGGCGGCCTGCTATGCAGGAGGCGCGAGTTCGATTCCCGCTCAGTGCAAATATTTGTATGCATGAATACGTATATCTGCATTGGTATGGGTGTTGTTTTTATAAAAAAAAGTATTTAAGTACTTATGTTTATCCGCATTCTAGATTCCATAACACAAGCTAGCTATGCTTGCCATCGGTCTAGATAGCGCTGTGTAAAATGTTGTGAAATATTTATTTATTATCTTATTGTCCTGAAAATGTACGCAATTTCATGGACATAGAGTTTTTTAGTTTCCTGGAGGAGTCATCGTCATCAAAAAACTACAAACCCACTCACCATCAAGTAGCCCTGAGCTTTTTTGCTACATTACCAGCAGACAATGTCTACAAACTTACCGCACAAACACGGAAATTAAAAGCGTAATTAAATTTTAACAAAAACTTTATTTTAAACATAGCACCTAGAATTTTTGTCTTCGAGATCCGTTTACTAAATTCAAGTCTCAATAAACAGGGCAAGGGTAGGAACTAACAGTGTGTATCTATAGTACAGAATATTATTACAAACTATTAATAATATTTGTCTTCTTCATCTGGCCTTTTCCCGTTTCTAATCTGAGCTTTCTAAAATATTTGTCGCCTCTTACTAATTCTCAGTATATTTAATATTTACACTGTTACATATAAACCTAATTACGCTATTAGGCCTATTAGGTAATAATATCAATGGACGGTATTCTTATCCACACGTGTAAATATAATGAGGCTTCTAAAAATTAACATACAACATCACGATTTAATTTTGATGTCAAAGCAATTGGAGTCGATTTTTTCAACATTCGAAGCTATTTGCATGGATGATAGAGCAAGTTTATAAAGTGTGTAAGGGTAGCAGATAGCAGGCCGTTATCTCTACGTACCCCAGAAGGAAAAAGGGGTGAGTATATGTAAATATGTTCAAGTATGTGGTCAATAAGTGATATCCTATTTTTTTTATACCAAGCAGACAAGCGCACGGCCCACCTGATGGAAAGTGGTTACCGTGGCCTATGGACGTGTGTAACACCAGAGAAGCCACACTAGCGCTACCGACCCTGTAAGCACAGAGTTTCTGTGCCGTCAGTGTAGAGGACAAAGCAGGACCAGCGTTTAGTCATCCCACTGACACCACAAATTCTCCAGTGAGTTCTGGCTACCCTACTTCTTCTCGATAAGGAAAGAATATTAATAAAGGAAATTACTAATATTCCCTTTAATCCCTCCAGTTAAGCTAAATCGCTTGTGTTGGGATTAGGTTCGCGTAATTAGCGTAAAGGTCAGCAGGTCTAAAAAGGCCACTTAATTGGTATCGTATTAGGACAGGAAATATTTTGTCATGCGGCGATATTTAGACGAAATTAGAATCTGCTTAGTAAATGAATTGTGATTCTGCTCATATTAGTGACCATTTAACGAATTTTATTGGAATCTATTGAAATCTATTAGAAAATCATAGTCACTTGTTTTTAGAGGATTAACTTAATGTAAAGGCCGCGTGGTTCCCGGCAGAGTAGAATTTGGACCACCCCATCTCTTCCCATGCGGTGTCGTACAAGGCGACTAAGGGATCACCGGACAGATATATTCAGCACAGACTCAGCCTCAGATGCATGCCTCGAGTCAACAATAGTGCCCGAAATACGGCAATAGGCTCACCCCCTATTACGTGGAACCGAATGCAATTATTGGTGAAATGTGGGTGATAATTCACCTCTGCCTGACCCTCCGGGGATGGGGGCGTGATTATGTGTATGTGTGTAACTTAATGTACTCGAACTATAACCTCTCGATCGTAAGGCCAACTAGTTAACCACTAAGCAACTGATGTTTCAATGAAAAATAAATTAGGTTGATCGGTATCAAAATGCAAATAATCTACCCCTCAAGGATTTAACATACGTTAAATTAAGTTATTTTGCAATAATATTGTACCTATGTTGAAATATTTCTACGCGACTGATAACGATACATTTTTTTTTTTAATAATACCTACAATAATTCTGAAAAAAATACTGAATAACATAATATAGATACGATTACATATTAGATTATTCAAGATATTATGAAAGCTATATTTCACCAGTGAAAATCCATTTCACTAAACTAGGTTAATTTCGCAGATTATTTTGAACTTCCTATCTCCAGTAAAATCCGATTCACAACGGGTAAGTATATAATACACAAGTAAGCATCCAACCTTTTTAAACCCAAGGACTGACTGGTTTTCAAAACATGTCATGAGATATCAGACAAGGATTGATAATAATCAATTAACCCAACCTAAGGATAGGTGAGTACTGTACTTTCCTACTTCCTACTATATCCCAGGAATAGGTTCTCGTGAGTATCGTGAACGAGATCAAGATATCACGCAAGCGGAGCTGAAGGAATGAGCTGGTATAAAATACAAGCAAGTTTATATAAGTATTATAAACTGCAACGAATTGCATCGACTTATGAATCATAATTGCATGATTCAGATTTTTACAAGTCTCCTTTGTTCCCTTTCTGACTCGTAATGCTTCTTAATTTGCAAAACAAAAGAATGTGATGAAGAAGGATCCTTTTGTGTTCGTGCAAGAATTAAGACCAAATTAATAATGCCCAAAATAGAAATACACACATACTATAGATACACACAAAGCTTTCAAAGACTTATAAATATACTCCGCATGAGCGATGGGTTGCTATGACGATTTTTTACAAGATATGTATAGATATTCGAGACTATGAATTTGTAATTCTTGAGTAGACAGTATTTGGTTACAATACTATAAATAGTACATAGGCATGTAGATATATAGTTATGTTAGACAGTAGACAGCATGATAGCACATTAGGCGTTCTATTTCGTATATAGACGCAGTCGACGTGCTTCCAGCTTCCGGAATTTTCATTTGTGAAAATTAATTTCAAACAGTTCAGCTACTGAGCTCAAACTGTTATTTTCGTAAACACTACTAAGTAAAGACTTAGGTGAGTTTCAGAAAACAATAACATGTACTATCTTAGTATTCATGTGTCTATACTCCGCATGCATTACGTCTAAATCGAGACTATAGTCGCGGACGCTAGAGTGCACTAAGTAGTAAGATTAGGCATAATAAATGGAAGCCCTTACATTCTTTCAATCCCTATGTTAATTATGAAACGGAATTCACTTCTAAGTCTTTGAACACGCTTTAATTTAAGGAGTAAAGCTCGAATCCTATTCACAATGAAGCAATTCCAATACATACCGCGCTACACACCTTGATAAACATCTATTGTTACAATCACTCTCACAATACTTCAAGTCTCAGTAACACAAAAGGTCTTTTCAATTCCTTGAAAGTGTAGGATAAAAGAAATCAAAAACATGCTATATTTAGCTGCCACCTACTAAATCTGCAGTAATTGGAATTGAGATCAAACTGCAAGTAAAGGCATAAATACATGTAAACACAACACATGTTGCTACTTATAAACTTGTGAGAGACTGAGACTTGCATGTATACAATTACATACTACAATAATGATACATATTCTAGCGACTATGGAGTAAGATATCTGATGTCTGATGTACACTTATGGATATTCAATGAATGTATGTAGAAAACAGTAATTGACAACTACTATAGACATAATTTCATTAATACAGCCATCAAATTAAATTATTATTGTATGATTGTGACATAAAGAAAATTATATATTGGAGATTTCAGAGTTGTAGATTCACCATATTTAATTATATAAATGGATATGTCTAATAAGATAGAAAATGTCACTGATCATTGGACTACACAGGTAACCTATTGTTATATAAATATTTAATACATTATTATAAATTGGCAAGACAAGATTGTTATAAAATTTGAAGTGTTTATGTGTTTGTTATTCATTAAAGGCAATTTTGGTGATTGTTAACATTATGTGTTGCATCATCATTTACACTTGCAGAGACTTGTTGACACACTACATCTGTCTCAACTCACTTTCCTGTCCTCATATAAACATTCAAAAACCTGTAATTTCATTCCTTATTATCAGTTAATTTCCTGTGGCAAGTCATTGTGCTTCTTTTTAGACAATCTTTCTGTTGTACAGATGCATTTTTAAATTATAAGAATATCACCTCATGACATAAAGAAATAAATACTTATAAAATATACCTAAAACATAAATAACAATTTCAAATTGCATTCAGAAACTAAATTGCCATTTGGTTTAAATTAAATGCACTTCAATTTAAAAGTCTTACACCTAAATATAAAACATCACAGTTAATACTGAATAAGTAGTAAATAAATACATATTAATAAATAGTCAATTCGATAGGCCTAACATTGGTTTTGTATGAAGTAGCTTTGCCTTTTGAGCTGTCTGTAAAGAGAAATGTACTTCCCTGCCGCAGATGTTCTTGGCACAACATACTGTTTGCAAAAAAGTTTGGGGTCTCTAGCTTTCTCAGAAAGCTCTCCACAGTCAAGAGCTCGCAAGAACGCTAGTACAAATGTA
This sequence comes from Eilema griseolum, assembly GCA_963662185.1. NCBI lineage: Eukaryota > Metazoa > Arthropoda > Insecta > Lepidoptera > Erebidae > Eilema > Eilema griseolum. Next base: position 10,468,188 of record OY759233.1, on the reverse strand, counting down.
AAGCAGTTGTGTCTCTCTTCGTTGTATCGGTCTGCCTCCCATAGTGGGCTTGAACTAACCTGAAGAAATAGATATTTGATTTTTTAATTCTCTTTTAAACTTCATAGATATTTTTGGAATAATATTATTTTAAAACTTATTATATTACCTTGAGCAAGACACTGTCCCATATTTCATTCCACAATTCATCAAACTGCTCTAGCAATAAGCACTGGTCCCACTCTACACTTGAATCACAGCTACTCCATTTCTTGGTCATGGGATCCGCACCACGGATCCCCTCTTCACTAAACTCCACTACACATCCCTGGGAGTTAGTTACACCTATGTGTAAGTCTTTGGAATTGTAATAGTCGCTGTAATGTAATAAAAACAACAGTAAAATAAAAATTACTCATGCGATAAGATCTGTGAATCATTTTCACAGCAATATAATTTGAGCAGTTTGAGTAAGATCTACCACAACATGCAATAATAATTATATCTTACTTGAGAAAATCGCCATGGGTTGGCTTCATAACGATAGCTCGCGGGTGCTGAGACGCCTTGACGAAGGGGTAAGGAACCCTGAAGAAAAAATAGGGCACTTAGCAACAGCCTTCATAACTGACGGTCGAAATTTTATTACACAAAAATATTCTCACCTGAATGGGAGCAGATTGTAGTCATATCTGTCCAATGTTTGATGACACACAGGGCAGTTCTCTGGTATTATAGTGCAAAATACTTTATGATCACAATGGTGGAAACAAAGAATACCCGGATCCATTTTTAAACTCACAATACAACTATATTTTCAATGAAACGTTAACTTTTTGCAACTTCAACACAACTGGTAACTAATCTAGCAACTTTGAGCAAATTATATCCAGCAGAATAACTTATTGACCAAGCAAAAAGCCTTATAAGAATCTCATAAGAACTACACCATTGTCCACCTTTCACATCTCGACTCTCGCTCTCGCTAAAAAAAAGAAACCTTTTCACACAGCTATTTGCGTTCAAAACTTTGATATTGTTAGATGTTAAGTAAAAAATGTTCCAATATATTAAAATTTTAACAATTCATTATATTTTATAAGCTAAATAATGTACTTGCTGCTTGTTACCAGTCTTAAAACGACCTAAAAGTTTTTTATTATTGATAGAGTTTTACAAAATTTGTACATCAGTATCTTTTAATATTATCTACCATGGTACTCCGATTGCACCTTTCACTTATCCTTATGATTGGCCAAATTATCAGCTGCGAACAGATGATTTAACCGAACCATTCTATTGGTTCTTGGATCAACTGCTTCTGATTGGCTGATAACATTTTTAAATGTGGCGGTCTATTTGAATTTCCAGTTTTTATAATTTTTCACGAGATTTTCAATTTTAAATAATTGTATTTTTTTTCTTGTTAATATGCTTTCATCAGATATGTTTAAATGTTACAGAATCTTGGGACTATATTAGACTTATAGAGCACTTCAGAACTACTTCAGAATGTGGTGCTTATGAAGGACACGTGACAATACAATAATTATAAAGATTTAAAAACCTAGGTACGTAAACGTACATAAACGTTTCTTACAAAAAAAATACATTAGAAATAATTTAGAAAATACTGATATAATGTGTGGAGCAACACAATTATCACCGAGGAAAAGAGTAGGGTTATTTTTAACACCACACATATTAGGTACCTATTATGTTTATGTTACCTATTATATTTATATTAGTTATATTATATTCTTAGGTAGATAATATGTGGATATTAATATTATTATAATTGAAACAATTATACTATTGCCAAAAGTCATATTCACGTATACAAATATTTGCAATGAATAGAAATCGAACCCGTAGGTAATCTCTGACGAAACAGAAGCGTGCCGCCACACAATTTAGACTTAAAGTTGATGGCATCGTGATAATGGTGAACAGAATTATACAGTTGATGACAAGTACAAAAGTTACGTGTTAGTTCGTAGCAATACGCGACCAAGTTTTTTGTTCTGTACTGAACGTTTAGAACTTAAAATAATACCTACGTATGTACTTATAGATATATACATCAAGTCTTGTAGAAATCATTGTGATTCAAATTCGCGCGATCATCGCGTGATCACCGTCTATTTGAACAATGCTATATAGTTACTATATTATTTAGACTAAATAGGTATACTACGGGTAGACCAACAAGCTAATTCTACATAATTCATGAATTTGATGTGGATGGTTACACGATTGGTGTTGAAATTTTATCAATAATCGTGTGTCATGGACCCTTGCATTGTATGTTAGTACGTTGCCATAGCAACGAACCGTGGCGGTAAACCACACCTCGCCCGTGAGACCCAGTTTTGGTGACAGTGTGCTCTGAATAGTTCGTGATCTTTTGTTATGCGTTACTTCCGAGTTTTCATGTGCCGTTTATGTTATCTAAATGTATAAAGCTTGTTAAAAAAATTAGTTTATTTTTCCAACCAAATTTTTTTTTAATTTTAGAAAAAATCCTTCGACACGAAGTGTGTCAATGAACTTTTTTAAATTGTTTCTATTGTTGACTCTAGCGTGAGTTAATATGAGGTCGTAAATTAAATATTTTTAATTTAAAAATGTTTGGTGAGAAGAGTTCAACTGTGCTGAAAACAATTTGGTGGTTGCTAGCAGCGGCACGCGTGGTTACCGCTGGGTTATCCTGCCTCAGCAACCCTTGCTTTCACGGCATATGCATTGACGACGTTAACACGTAAGTATCGAGTTACTCTAACTTACTTATTTCAGCCTATTCCTCATGGACTCCGAGGAGAAACCCTCGGATGCGACCGAAACTAACGCAAGGATGATGATGGTGATGATGATGATGATAAATGATGGTCACAATAACAAAATATTTAAAAAAACATCTGTTTCCAGTTTCCATGCATTATGTTTGTGACTTCTTAACATAAGAATGCTTGTATACCTACCTAGCTACCGATAGCTAGCATGACTACTTATTTTAATTTATATGAATACTAGCACCGCGTCGCGGTTTCACCCGCGTAAATCCTGATCCCATGGGAATATCGGTATAAAAAGTAGCCTATGTTACTCACGAAGAATGTAGCTTTCTAATGAAAAAAGAATTATTAAAATCGGTCCAGTACTTTTTGAGTTTATTCGTTACATCCAAAAATACAAATCTTTCCTCTTTATAATATTATATGTAGGTATATACCTATATTAGTATAGATGTTTAATGCTCTGCCTGAACCTGTGTTTTCGGAAAGTTAGGATTTGAGAACATTTAGTTTTTAGTTCTTTTGCAAACGTGCTATATCATCAATCATAATCCACATCACTTACCAAAATGTGAAAAAGTGGTCAAAAGAATTTGGGCCACCCCATCTCTTCCCTTGCGGTGTTGTACAAGGCGACTAAGGGATAGGGCTGTTTAACATCTGACAGATATATACAGTCCAGACTCAGCCTCAGATGTATGGCTCGAGTCGACAATAGTGCCCGGAAGACGGCAATGGGCTCACTCCCTATTACATGGGACCAAATTTAACGATTGGTGAAATGTGGATGTTAATTCACCTCTGTCTATCGCTCCGGGGATAAAGGCGTGATTGTATGTATGTATGTATGTATTTATGATACATACATCAGCTTAGCCCCCATCTAACTAAATACACAATAAAATAATTGAGTAATCTATCTAACTCAGAAACCACTTGCTATCTACTTACTTTATACTTTCACTATTGTGTCGCATGTCTAATGCAATTATCATGGGAACATGCAATCAAAACACCAACGATTGATATCAACAAGAGCCACAATTTTGTAACTTTGTGACTAATAGGTAGGTATATATACACATAAAATTAAAATGTTTAAGAACAGTTTACATAACAAACGTAATCATCTATATTCAATATAATTCGTCATGAGAAGCGTAACTTCGAAGCGGTTTTACTTATTTAGTTATTTGACTGATTAGTCAAATTAGTTACTTTTTACCAAACGTCAAAACGGTAAGTTATAATAATAATAATAATAATATAATAATAATAATAATAATAATTTATTTCTAAGAATATGGTACATTGAGGTCTTTATGTTATTTCACTTGTTCAAACATATTCTACCATACCCTGGTGTAGAAATATTAAATTTTATAATAATAATATTTAAGATTTACAATAGTAATGTCAAATATGTCACTCATGCAATCAATTAATTATTTATTTCTATTACGTTTTACAATAATAATTTAAATTTTACGATAATAATATCAAATATATAACGCATGCAATCAATAATTATTTATTTTATTAGTCATTTATTTGTTTTACATCAGTCAAATGTCCTTAAAATTAAATTTGCTATCCATATATTCCCTCACTGAATAAAAACACTTATCTACTAAGAAATTAAATATGCTGAATTTAAATTTAGTCATAGGTAGCGCTCGCACACCAACTGGCAGTTTATTATATATTTTTATAGCCATACAATATGCATTTGAGGAATATAGATGTATTCTTTGCTGGGGCACTAAAATTTTATAAGGATCTCTACTATTTGTCTTTTTCAATATGTCATCATGTAGCGGAAACATTTGTGGATATTTCTTCACAAATAGGCACATTTCATAAATATAAAGGCAAGGAAATGGCAGAATTCTTAGTTTTTTGAACATTGGTTTGCAGTGTTCTCGGTATCCGGCTCCATACAGAGCTCTAACACACTTCTTCTGTGCCAGAAGTACACTCTCTACTTCTACCGAGTTACCCCATACAACGATACCATATCGTAGCACTGATGAGATGTATCCATGATACGCTGACAGAGCTGTCTCTCTGGAAGCTATCTGTCTCAATTTCCTTAGAGCGAATACAAACTTGTCCACTTTTGCACATACATTTCCAACATGTTCTTTCCAATTTAAATACTTATCTATTGTTATTCCAAGAAACAGAGTTGAGTTGACAGGTTTAATAAATGTATTGTTAATATTGATATTTGGTGAAGCGCATTTAGAATTATATGTTTCAAACTTAATTATTTTAGTTTTATCGACATTAATCTGTAAGTTGTTGTTTTGTAACCATTGTATTGCCCTATTTAACTCCTGATTAGTTTCAGTATCTATGTCAGATTTATTTTTACACTTAATCATAAGTGTCGTGTCATCAGCAAAGAGTATACAGTCATGCATAATATTCTTGCTGAAGTCATTTATGTAAATGAGGAACAGTAAGGGCCCCAATACACTCCCTTGAGGAACACCGCAACTATTTATTTTTAATGTTGATGTAAAAGTTACCTCTGTGTTTTTTACTATTTTTGTTATCATAGTGCACTGTTGACGATTTGAGAGATAACTTTCCAACCAATTATAAGCGTTACCTCTTATTCCGTATCTCTCCAGTTTGTTTAGTAGGCGGTTGTGTGGGACGAAGTCAAATGCTTTGCTCATATCTAAAAAGGTAGATAGCACTGACATCTTCTTGTCTAGAGCTTCAGTGACTTGTTTTACAAGCGAAAAACAGGCTAATGCTGTAGAGCTGTTTTTTCTGAATCCAAATTGATTTTCTACTAGTATTTTATTCGTCGTCAAGAAATTATTAAGTTTTTGAAACATGGCTTTTTCAAAAATCTTTGAGAAAATGGGTATTAGGGTTATTGGCCTATAATTACTAATGATTGTGGGGTCTCCCTTTTTAAATAGTGGTTTTATGATTGATAATTTCAATTTAGTTGGAAAAATTCCATCTTCAAACGATTTATTAATTAGGTGGCTCATGGGCATGGCTATACTTTTTGCATTATGTTTGATTAATTTCGTAGTTATTTCGTCATATCCCGTAACATTTGTGTCGTTTAGTGACCGTATTATTTTTATGACGTCGTCCTGACTTACCGGAGTTATGAACATACTTTGCAATTCATTACTTAAATTTATGTCATTTATTTTACTATAATTTGATTTATTAGTTAATTCTATATAATAATTATTAAAATATTCACAAATGTCCCTAGGTTTATTAATTATTTTGTCATTTATTTTCAATTCTTTAATATCCTGATTACTATTATTTGTATTCATATTATTCTTGATAACAGTCCATGTCGCCTGGCATTTATTCTTAGCAGTACTTATAAATCTATTATTATTTATACTTTGAGATTTTTGAATGCATTTTTTCAATATTTTAGTGTAGGTTGTATATTTACTTTTTTGAAATGTCTTGTTTGTCGCTTCATTTTGATATTTGTAGTATAATAATCTCTTTTTTCTGCAAGATGTTTTGAGTCCTTTACTTATCCACAAGTTCTTAACTTTTTTATGACCTTTTTTATAACGAACCAAAGGAAAACATAGTTTGAACATAAGCGTGAACAAATCGTGAAAGATATTAAAAGATTGGTCACAGTCCCTTTCTTCATAAATTTCTGTGAATGATAATGCCGAAATACACTGTCTGAATTTATTCATATTATACCAACAGAAGTTTCGTCTTGTTTGATACCAACACGTGTGTTTAGAGTTCTTAATACTTGCATCTGTATAAAACATTAGAGATTGACCTGTATCGTGGTCTGATAGGTTTAGGGTATGCGTACCGGCCACTACATCTGCAACTAGAATATTCGAAGCTATTTGATCTATACTCGTAGCTTTTCTTGTGGGAGTATTGATATGTGTCAGTATGTTATAATTTCGTAAAATAGACAACAATTTTTTTGTGTCTGCATTTATGTTTAAAACATCGATATTCCAATCTCCACACAGTATAATATATTTCTTAATGTTATGCGTTATAATACTTAATAATTTTTCAAGCCTCGTAAAGAACACATCAATGTCTGAACCTGGGATTCTGTAGATACAAACGATTATAAGATTATAGTCAGTTACCTCAATGCCACAGCATTCGAATTCATTGGTAAGAGCTATTTGTCCAATTGATGGTAATGTTTTAAATTCTAGATCGCGTTTAATCAATATACATGAACCGCCTCTTTTTTTATCCCGTCTAGAATAATAAGCAACTAATTTATAATTTGATAATATAAGACTGTTTTCATGACCTGACTGTACAAATGTTTCAGTGAGACATATAAAGTCTATAGGGCCAATTTTATCGATTAGATTAGTGATCGTAACTTCAAATACCCCTAATTTATTGAGTATCCCTGCAATATTTTGATGAAATAGTGTTAACCTTTTCCTATTTTCTAATCTAATTTCGTCGCATGCCTCCTTATTCACGAAAAAAACCAATAGTAGATTCCGCTTGGTTATCAAGCATAGAGGATCGATTTAGTGTTGTTGTAATACTTTGCTCATTCTGATTTGCACTAATTTTATCCCTGTGCATTATAGGGAAATAGAATGGTATAGTACCTTTCTTTGCTACTCCCTTGATTCTCTTATTTGATTCAAGAGGTAACATGTTTTTTTTTGCTACCCTTACACTTTTAAGCACTTTTTCATTACAATAATTTATGTAGTTGATCCGATACTCAGTTCTCAGAATTTCTTTGAGTAATAATCTAGAATTAAGTAATGGATTAATCTTGTAGCCACTATCAACAAATTCTACATGTTTTAAATTACTGGAAATTAATTTTAGGATCTGGTTAATATTTCTTACATTCATATATCTATTAATGTGTACATTACCAAGTAAAACGTTCGTATGTGACATATTATGTAAGGTATAGTACACAAAAGACTGCATCAAAAGTGGATTCTCGTCACAAGAGCCGGTTATTATAATTACAAAGTCATTTTCATTAAAATTTTTAGTCAATGATAAACAAGATTTTAATATTTCATTCGTAGGAGCATTAGGCTTAATAATTGTCAAAATTGAATACTTATTCCCTAAACTATTCTGTAGTATATTGCCTAGACCTCTTCCTTCTTCACCAGCAAGAATTAGTACGTTTTTCTTCACCATATTTTGTTGCAGTTGTTCGTTATATTTCAGGGTAGATTTCTTAATAGGACTGATAGAGGCAGATGACACAATGTTACTGTCTTTCACCTCGCACTTAGGTGTGCGGTTGTTATTAAAATGAGTAGATTGTTTTGGTGTACAATCCGTTTTTGTAGGGGTCTTATTTGTCTCAGTCACTTTAGTCAAATCATCAATAGTTTTTTTAAGACCTGTATTTTCTATACTCAAATTGTCAATTTTTAATTGTGCCGATTCCAATTGTAAATTTAGGTGTTTCATCTGTAATTTTAGTCGGTTTATTACTTCTTGACTATCCTCTTCGTCTGATATGTCGTGACAGCTATTGTCGTTAGTGTTGGGAGCTATCTCGTTATTATTCGATAAGTTTGAGTCATCGTCGTCACTTTTCGTTTCGGAATATTGTTTATGTCGTCGTTGTGTTATATTTCCGAAGAAATTCATCTTTTTATTTTATAGTAATTATGTCTAACAAAGTTATTCGCACAAAAAGAGCAAACAAAGCGGGGATCGAACTGCCGTCCTCTTGTGCAAGAGGCAACGCACTCAGCCTCGAGACCAAACGATCATTAAGATAAGTTCTTAAATTTGGTATTCGCTTAGTAAGGAGATATTTTTACTATCAATAGTTTCGTATTATCTCCGTTTTTAATAGGTACCTCCTTTGTACATAAAATAATCCAACAAAATGACTCACTGGTTGGTTCGGTTGCTTGAATGTTTACTTATAATTGAATTTCTTAATATATTTGGACATTTTTACACTATTGTCTGGTGTTTTGTATAACCTACGTCGTTTAATGTTTGTTATTGTTTATTTTATTTAACACAAGTAATTATATATTAACACAAGTTAGACATTTTCACGATTTCACTGGCACAATATTATAACAAGTTCTTTTTCACAATTGGATGGTTTATTTGTTCTGCAAATGATATCCCTTATAATTTGTATGTTTATGAATGTATATATTACTTCTTTTCGAACTTTTTGTTGTTATAACTATTTTTTTAAAACAAAATTACGCGGAGTCAATCTTATCGTGCGGACGGTGGCGCCCTCGGTTTTCTGGAGGTACTTCCCCAGTCGGACTGCTTAATTGGCCGAAATACCGCCGTGTCCTACCTCCTTGTAAGATCCCTCCACCAATTTCCCACTCCACCAATTTATAAGGAAACTTATATGAAATAATTAATTATGACGTCGTTATATTTAATGGTCAAATCATTTACTATAATAGGTTGAGTGGGTGTTTAAAAATAAATAAAATATATGAAATAATAAGCGACGCAACTTTTACCGCTCTTTTACCATTCTTCATTTAATGAGCTCAGTTAAATAATTTATTACTACAAGAAAACACCCAAGTATGAGGAATTGTGTTTTAAGCAGTTAAACTTGGATGGTATCTGTTTAGTATCTGCTTAAATTATGATTGTTGTCCGTATCTGCAAAAATGATTTCATCCAAACAAACAGAATTAAGATAGTCAACTAATTAGCCCGCAATAAGTATAGCAATACAATTCAATTGAAAACTAAAAATTATTATTATGTACCTACTAAAATATACTAAAATAAAATAAACATAAAAATTACATACATAATGCGTCATGAAATTCCTCCGCATCATCACCGACCGGTAACGTACACAGAAGGCTGGCAGCATTGCCACGTTGAATAGCAATGCTTATCCTCTGTGCAAGATAATAACCAGCCTTCTGGTCACGCGTTGCGTCGATCAGCTGCTTTGTGAAGTCTTAATATAGAGAACGAGCACTTAGACTCCCTAACGTTTCAACCCCAATATTATTATTTTTTAAAGTTGGGGATATAACAAATTTAATGAGAACAATTTATAGGCTCTTCTTCATCATGCTAACGTTCCCAGTTCAGTTCCCAGTCGCCTTTGAAGCTTTCACCTCAGAGTCTGTGGTCCGCTTTACCAGTCTAACTGCGGATGTCCTGCTGACTGTCTGACCTCTACTACCCAATGGCGATATCGAAGTATTGCAGTTAGAAGTTGTTGGAGGGTTTCATCTACCCGTAACGACTGCTATAGATGTTCGTATGGTAACCGAGACTGAAAGCTTGACGTGCTCTCCGACGCATCGACCAGCCCAATGTAAAAACCCATATTCATGCATACAAATATTTGCTCTGAGCGAGGATCGAACCTGCGCCTCCTGCGATGCTGCCGCGTTCACTACCGCCACGCCACAATGGCTGTTAATCTATAGGTTGTTAACTTTTATATAAAAAGTTTTTAAGAAAACTATATGCCGCTAATTATTTAGCACAATGATTGTTCGAACTTTGAAAAATTAAAAAAAAATTGTTTTTGAAATAAGGAGGGAAAATTAACTTCCTCAAAGAGCAATATTTCTCATATTTCGTATGTAGGTAGGTAGGTACTTAATAAATGTTTGGAGCGTGAACCCGTTAAACCCATTATGTATGTATACTTTTTTCTTGTGACAATTATCTTAAAATAATTTCAGCGTTTCCACATCATAAATTATTTATTCAATATTCAGTCAGTATTCGTGTGTTCTGTTTTCCTATGAGTGAGTCTTTGTCTAAATTTTTATTGAAACTTTTTACTTTTCAGAACATATTCTTGTTATTGCGTAGATGGATATACTGGCGTCCAGTGCCAGACGAATTGGGATGAATGCTGGTCAAACCCGTGTCAGAATGGAGGCACCTGTGTTGACGGCATTGCCTCATACAACTGCTCATGTCCCGATGGATTTATTGGTAAGTTCAATACCTAAACTTTGTAATTATATACATATTATTAACAGCGGATAAATTATGACTTGTGATAGTTTAAACCAATACTGTTAATGTTTGGTACTTAGAATATCTGAACACAACTTGTCTATCTAATTCTTGAGAAAAAAATGGCGTTAGCCATAGAATTATAATTATATATTACACCTATCATATACCTCAGTGGCGTTAGCATAATCAGTAACTTTTTCAACTTGCGATTACAACGCCGACACTCTATCGGCGTGCTTGAATTTAACTTAGTTGGAGCACAGATAACATAATACTAAAGTTGGAGGAAGAAAAGAATATTTCTAATGTTTGAGCCACAGACTAACAGTCTAAAAAGAATAATGGCCTTAGAAGACGCTTGACAGCTGCCCATGGTAGTGATTACAAGCAATCTATAGGTATTATGTTCCGTAACTACGTATAGGCACTTTACAGGGAAAGCTCAACACCCAAGACAGATTTGAATCCACAACCAGATCCTTTCTACGGGTACTAGTAAAAAAAGGTAATAAATAGAAATAAAGTCAGAAAACTAACTAGGCTCCTACTTAGTCAAAAAGTAGCGTGTAATAAAAATGACGGCTCTCCCTAAAAACTACTACGTTGATCTGGGGAACAAAAAGGTCATCATCAGATGACTTCCAGGATTCATAGAGACGTATTTTCCTGATTGCATCCGAGGACAATTGGAGCTCAGAGCTTAGAGTCCGCCTTCCGGCTCTTCGTCCTCCACTTCGCACGATCTTGGCGTTGAAGTGAGACCATTGGCACGCATGTTACCCTCACGACGTCAAGCCAGTACTTCTTGGACCTACCCCTTTTATCTGGACACCGGATCAGCCGGGGGCAGGTAGATGGGTAATAAACATGGATGGTACAAAAATATTTATTTATTCAAGAGCTTCACATAAAGTATTTTAGTTCTAAACAATTTCGTCATCTTCAAAGGTTATCTTGTGATTGTCCTTCCAGTCATTTTATACATTTTCCTTCAAGTCATTTTGTACATTTTCAGTTGACATGACTTCGCGTGCATCTTCAATGACTAAAGAAGGTTCATTGTTAACAAATCTGAATGATGGTGGTTTGTTCAATTTGATAAATTGAATTTTTTGTAGTAAAATAAAGTACCCCTGCATAACTGAAAAATATAAAACCAAAACTATATTTTGTGCAACCTATATATTAATTGTTAGCCGCATGGTTCCCGAAATTTGGGCCACCACATCTTTTCCAATGCGAATATAGTTGCGGCCTTTTACCTAAGCCTTAAATAAAGAAGACTACGTCAAATCAAAATTTCATTTTACTCCAAGTCACATAAGGTGTCGCTGTCACCTGGAAAAATCCGGGCCGCGAGGACCCAGCTCCACTAGGATGGCAGACAAATGGAAGCTACGTAAAACTAACGTAGGTACAGTGTTAAAAATACATTTCAGATAAACATACCATGTTTGGTATCAAATGAAGGGGTTAAATTAGCAAATTCGAAATATGTGTGAATTATTAGCTGTTACTTGCCCCAAATAATATAAATAAAGAAATAAGTTTAAAAAGTAAAACCCGACTACTGAAAAAACTAGATTGTATTGTTTTTAAACTACTTTTTTGTCACATCACTACAAAAACAAACAGTTTACGTGATTTGACTTTTAAAACTATTGTTTTTTACATTTTTTATTTATTAATTGTTAATAAATAAAAAATATTCAATTTAATTGTTGCATAATTTTTAAATTTTTGATATTCTCGCTCGTTAATAATATAAATAAAAGATACTCGTAATGTATAAATTTAATACTCACGGAAAATCCCCCCAGACGAGGCTGCATTTATTGCCAATTGTAATATAATAGAGATACTCATATAATCCCATGTGACGTACGCCGATAGGATGTAGTACAATATTGTCGTCACGCTTGTTAACGCTAGAAAAAATATACTGTAGAAGTAGTACGCCTTTAGTAACATCAGGGATTTCTGAAAACAATAAAAGCATCGAGAATTCAGAAAGCCGATTGTGCTAATGGGGAGGCACAGGCAAAACAAATCTCAGATGGCGTAACGTTCGTTGGTGCTGTAATCCTGTATCTTACGTCAGAGGTGCTTATTAATCTTGTTGTTGACAGTTGTATTGAAAACTGGTGATGCCTCTGATGTGTCTAACTACAGGCCTATATCGCTAGCGACTGTTGTAGCCAAGGTGCTGGATGGTATGTTTGACAAACTGCTATCTAAGCATATTAAAATATATGATAATCAGTTCGGGTTCAGACCTGGCCTCTCCACTGAGAGTGCTATTCTGTCTCTAAAGCAGACTGTTCAGTACTATACTGGCAGGAGGACGCCGGTATTTGCCTGTTTTCTCGATCTGTCACGAGCATTTGATCTAGTGGATTATACCATTCTATGGCAAAAATTACAACAAGAAACGACCGTACCACATAAGGTAATTTTGTTATATAAATACTGGTATGGCAGACAATGCAACAGTGTGAAGTGGGCGGGGTCACTCTCGGATGTGTATCGGTTGGAGTGCGGGGTGCGGCAGGGAGGGTTGAGCTCACCTCGGCTCTTTAGCTTGTACATCAACCGGCTGATTGGTGAGCTTAATAACACGGGTGTCGGATGTCATGTCGATGGACTATGCATTGACAATATTGGTTATGCAGATGACATGGAGTTGTTGAGCCCCTCAATTAGTGCCATGAGACGGCTGCTATCCGTGTGCGAGGCATATGCGCGTGCCCAAGGACTCAGGTTCAATGTTAAGAAGAGCCAGCTTATGGTTTTTAAGGCACTGGGTATTGAAGCGTACCAAAACGTACCAGACGTAACAATAGACGGGTCTCCTCTTCAAAGGGTTACTAGTTTTAAGTACCTGGGCCATTGGGTCACCGAAGACCTTAAAGACAACATGAACATCGACAGGGAACGTAGGTCGCTGGCTGTGCGCTGTAATATGTTGGCCCGCAGATTTGCGCGATGTACAGAATCAGTCAAAATTACCTTATTTAAGGCTTACTGTCAGTCGTTTTACACGTGCAGTCTGTGGGTAGGATATAGTGGGCGTATATACAGCGATCTACGTGTCATGTATAATAATACGCTCAGGATACTGTTGGGGCTGCCTTGGAGGTGCAGTGCGTCGGCTAAGTTCGCCGAAAGACGCAAAGATGACTTTATGGCCATCATGCGTAAGAGGAGTGTCTAGCTGCTCGCTCGCCTGCGCAGCAGCAATAACAGTATCTTGTCTGTTTTCGCAGATAAATGGGAGTCACCAATGCTGCGACACTGGATGAAACTCCAAACTACTCGTACATAGATAAAAAATATATTATGTTTAACTAACACTAGGTCATTAGGAACAATGTTACTAACAAATAATGGGCTTGCCTGAAATAAAAGATTTATTATTATAAAAATGTGCCCCTGCATTACAGAGATGAGAGTTAAAGTAAAATAAATACTTCCCTACAGAAAAGGTCATCAGGTTTGAAATGGTCGCTTGATTTTCTAGCTACGAATTTAGTGTCGTCTTTCAATCTTCTGTTATCAGTAGGGCAACGATGAGGATCTTTCTTTTTAAACTGAAATGCGCTACACGGCAACATTGTTTATTCCACAGAAGACATTTTCCTTAATTTACTAACAATTTTTGTAACGTTTGACAGCAATACAAAATCAGCGATATTGCGTCACCTATGGGATAAATAAGTAGTATGTCTCCTCATTGTCAATCACGGTCATACACTGAAAATGGCATTAAATTTTAGATCTTATCAATAAAAGTTTAAAAAAATATAAAAGACAATTCATTAAATTTTTTCAACAAATCTACAAGATGCCATTAAATTTAATACATTTAAATTTAAGACTACGTTTATACTTAGGTATAACCGTAAAGTCTAACATGAATGGTATATTTGCAATGACTGTGGTATGACAAAATTAATAGAATCGGAGTCCAGGAGGTCTAAAAAGGTCACTTTATTGGAATCTTATTAGTATAATATATTGTCTTTCTGCAATATTCACACGAAATTAGAACCTGCTTAGTAACTGAATTGTTTTAATTCTGCTCATATGAATGATCATTTAATTAATTTTATAGGAATCTATTGAAATCTACGGTAAATTCACGAAGATGCTAGTTTTTACCAGAATCGCTCAATGTGACCTTTTTAGACCCACAGATGTATTACTAAATGTGTACAAAATGACCTTTAGAATTGATCTCTGTTAACCTACGTGCAGGTCTTAGAAGTCACCCGCACACGGTGCAGAATATCCAATTAAGAACCAAGCGGTTCGGTGACTCTTTCTTTGTCGCACCTTTGAGGCCTGGAATTCATTACCAGCTCACGTGTTTCCTTCTTCCTACAGTCCCGGGTCCTATAAGCGGGGCGTGAAAAAGCATATGACGAGGTGATATGTAAGTAATGGTGACCCTCTTTTCTGAGACTTGGCCTTTAGCTAACCATCAGGCAAGGCGAAGTCTAATTGACGTGTCCTATATAAATAAAAAACTATAGTTACTCAGTCCTGAGGAAGGAAGATGAAGTTATATAAGGTCGTATAGCTCTATCTCTCTCCATCTTGACCAAAAAAACGAAAGCTAGGACGCCCCCTAGCCAGGTGGACAGACGACCTTATGAAGGTAACTGGGACAAACTGGATGAGGACGGCGGTGGTTCTGGAGCAATAGCGCACATTGGGAGAGGCACGTCTAGCAGTGGATTGCAATAGGCTAATTTTTTTTTTAACAATATTAGAACCGAAAATGAAATATTCCTTTTACTTGTAACCCCTCCAGCTAAATTGTTTGTGTTAGGAGTGGGATCACGTCGGTAGTGTAACGGCCAGGATTCGAACCCAAGACCTCTCGATCGTGAGATCGACTCCTTAACCATTAAGCTACCGACGCTAATCATTTCATAGTAAGCTAACACTTTTTGGATTGTAGGATTATTGAATAATATAGGTAAAAAAGTCATAAGAAAATGTGAGCAGTAGAAAGCGTAATCCTAATGATATTTGTACGAGTCATATATGGTACATGGCACGCGCGCATCATTCACATCAGCACTTTTCTGTCGCCTCACATGAGTTGTACATTTTCGCGACAGTACGCATTAACAGCTCATAACAAACGGTGCTCATTAATCCATTTTAGCATAGGTTACGGGATAGTTAAGTTATCAATAAACGCATCTCATTTTATCTATCAGTGACTTGTTATTTCAAATAACAAAGTTCAACAGCTGTGTTTTTGATCCTTCTGGCTCAAAGGACCAAAAGTATATCTGCGCTGCTAAATGTGGCGCACACAAATCTTTATTATTTGAAATGGCAAATCACTGATAAATAAAATTAGATGCGTTAAAAGATGAAACTGACCTTATGACCCCCGAAGATGAAAATGATATTAGCAATAAAATCCAGTGCCAAGAAGATTATCACAACTATCAATATATAGTTTCCTTCATACATAGGTCTATCTGCATCTTGGAAGATTGATAGTGACATTGTGATTAGTATCAGGAAGAACGAAGTTGCCACCTGGAAATAAATTGATTCATTTATTTGTTATAATTATGCATAGTCTTCATCTTGGCATTTATTCCAGTCGGATAAGAAGCTGAGGTGAACTCAGAATCTGGGGTCTGCGTTATCATTCTAACTGCAGATGTGGTCGAACTTAGATATTTTACTCCAAAATTCAAAGGTGATATCGTTGCATTGCAGTTACTGTAAATTTAGTTGCTTTGTAGCAATTATCTTTTTTTATATATCACTTAGGTGGCAGACTAGCGCACGGCCCACCTGATGGAAAGTGGTTACCGTGGCCTATGGACGTGTGTAACACCAGAGAAGCCACAATCGCGCTGCCGACCCTGTAAACACAGAGTCTCTGTGCCGTCAGTGCAAAGGATAAAGCAGTAGAAACCTTTAGTCTTCCCACTGACAGCACAAATTCTCCAGTGAGATCTGGCTACCCTACTCACCGCTGGGAACACAACACGAAGTTATTATAACCGCGGTTTTCTGTAAGTATTCTGTAGATATACTGTAAATTTAGTTGCTTTGTAACATAATTTTTAATAACTTTGGAATAGTTTAAAATTTGATTATTTTGTTAAAACAGCAGGCAAGCCTAAGAAACTATGAAAGACAGGAATAGTATTTCCACTCCTGAAGAAAGTGACGATAAGTATTAACGATATATATTATTTTATTATTCATAATTACAGCTGAACGGCGCTGTTTTTTTTTTAAATAAAAAGCTAGGCTATTGATTGAACAACGGATAGAGCTATTGCGCTGCGAGATAAATATTGTCTTTAGATTTTTGATATGTAAATCACACTTACCAACTTCAAATACCCCCATGCTAACAAACCACTTCTCAGTGGCAAGCACAAGCAACATCTTTCCAATTCCGGGACTTCTGTACGCATCTTGAGATTCTTCTATGTGCTAACTAAATTCAAGCGTATCTTAATCCAAATAAATGGTTAATAAACTTTTAACACTGTTAATACACATTTGAAGAACACATATAAGTTATATAAGTTCGCCTTTTTATATCTATTTTATATCAACTTCTGGAACATCAGTGAAACCAAAATTAAAAATAGTTACTAGGCACTGTTTCAAAAACGTAAATTGACAAGAAATGTTTTCGATACACTAAAAATCTTACCAACATCATTTCAGTCTTAGTATTATATTTATGATTAATATTATAAACTAAAATATGTATATCTAGTGGACATTGCTGATGTTGTTGTATTTACGATTAATTTCAAAATAAAACGAAGCATAAGACTAACCGTATTAAATAGAGTTCAGTTAAATTAAGATCTAATCTATACTAAGTAACTAACTAACAATGTAAAAAATATCAAATGCAGACTCAAAAACAATTTTCCTTGCGAATTTAATTAATTACTGAACAGTGAATCACGGTACCCATATGATAACACACACACACACACACACACACACACAAACACGCGCGCGCGCGCACACACCCACACACACGCACACGCACACGCGTACGCACACACCGCACTCACATATATAAACACCTCAACAAAGTCTAGGGAACAAGATGACCCCAATTTTTTTTTTCTTGTAAATCTTGTTTTGCAAATAACTGGCAGCAAATAAATAAAAATAGAATAAAGTAGATTACAGAGTTGTTCGAAATATTAAATTCGAAATAAAAATAAATTTTAATAAGTACTGATTTTCGAATATGGAGGGAAAACTTTTAAAAGTGTTTGATTGTGCAGTTTCTCTGAGGCAAAATAAAAATTATTTTCTTTGATTGTAAATAACGTTTATTATCAATAATACGTCTTTTACGTATGGTTTGTGCATTTTTGTGACTGTAGTCATCATGTCACGTCGTCATTTAAGTCGCGAAGAGATGTTAAGGGCTGTTGGTATGCTGCAAGCTGGACGAACTCAACGCGACGTAGCGGATGCTGTCAACACCCAACCAAGCGTAATTTGCAGATTATGAGCACGCTACAGGTCTACAGGGGATATTGCCGAACGTCACAGGAGACGAAATAGGGTTACTACCCCGCGACAAGATCGTTTCTTGCAAAATTCCGCAAGGCGGCAACCCACGATTACTGCTCGTCGGTTAGTCGCAGGCCTCCAGTCTCAGCATCAAGTGGTTATTAGCGATCAAACTGTCAGGAGAAGACTACATGAAGCCAATCTTCACGCTCGCAGACCGCTTAGGGTTCCAGCTCTTCGACGTGGAAATCGAGGTCGTCGCTTATTGTGGGCTATCGTACATTTACAGTGGACCGACCATCAATGGGCACGGGTTCTGTTTTCCGACGAATCTCGCTTCGGTTTTCATCCTGATTCGAGAAGAGTGCGTATATGGCGAGTTCCTGGACGTGTGAGTCGTCTCCAGAATCCGCAAGAAGTTCATCCTTGCCAAGGTGGAACAATCATGGTATGGGCTGGAATTCGCCTTGGTGGAAGGACCGACCTCGTTTGGATACGGGGCAATTTAAATGCAAACCAATACATTCAGGAGGTTATACACCCCATGGTAATCCCTCATCGACAGCAGTTCGGTCAAGATTTTATGTTCATGCAAGATAATGCACAGACACACACCGCACGGGTAGTGGTCAATTCGTTAAGCGAGCACAATATTGCGACGTTGGAATGGCCTGCTCAGTCTGGCGACCTCAATCCCATAGAGCATGCCTGGGAATTGCTTGGGAGAAGAGCTTTCAGTGATTCTTTGGAAAATCTGAACACTGAAGAACAACTTTTTTTACACCTTCGCAGTGTATGGAGCCATATTCCACAGACGATGTTTGACAATCTCATACTAAGTATGCCACGCCGTTGTCGAGCTGTTGCTAATGCTTTAGGAGGTCCTACAGATTATTAAAAACGTTTAAAGTACGGTTAATTACTGTATTTCTTACTACCTCGTTATTTTTGTGCCTAATCATAGAAGGTTGTAATACTCAACATTGGCACTATTCAATTCTTTCTTAAAAAAAAAAATTTGATATGAGAATGTTTTTATTAAAATTAAAATTAAAAACGGTATAAAAATACCATTCTATTGATATAAAACACTCACTATTACAAGAAAGGGTTTTTAAATAAAAACTAGAAATGTCCTTGTTCCCTAGACTTTGTTGATGTATTGTGTGTATATAACATATACAAAAATATATCTTTACACTTGTAATCAAATCATGATACTCATCTCATTATCAATGTAATAGCACATCGCGATTCTCCGACTTTGCTTTACCTAACATCATTATAATGTATTAGCTTACTTGAAAATAAAACAACGTCCTGTAGATGCAGTGAACGTTTACTAGTTAGCCGGCTGGCGGGAGGATGACGCTAGACGTAGTGGCGTTCTTTCGCAACCTACCCGCCAAAATTAATGTTTTTATTTATTTATTTTGTTTCTTTTTTCTGTGATGTGCCCTAACACATGTCCCTGCGCAAAACGTGGGTACTTGATTGTATTATTTTGTATGATTGTATGTTAATAACTGAATGTCGATGATAATGTTGCCCAGAAAAACTCAAATGAGTTTATGTGGCATCACTAAGTAAACGAAATATGTAAATACTGTAGGTAATTTTTTATAATAATAAATAAAAAAAATAAAAACTACTTTACATATATGTTTAATAGGTCTATTATAATATACCTACTCGGATACATTAATAAAAAATAATAATTAATTAAAACGAAAGTTTAAATACGTCGTGAAATTCCTCCGCATCGCATGCCTCTTGTGGTAGCATTCCCAGAAGACTAGCAGTATTGCCACGTTGTATGGCAATGCTTTTTCTCTGACCTAAGAAAAGGCCAGTATCACGAGAAGCGTCGATCATACTCTTCGCAATCTCCTCGAAGAGATTGCAGGCGCTCGGACCCCACGGCCCAAACGTTTCGATTCTAAACGGCACAAATTCATAATCATACATCAAGAATACCGTGGCTATAATAACTTCATGTGGTGTTTCTAGCGGTGAGTAGGGTAGCCAGAGCTCACTGGAGTATTCGTGCTGTCAGTGGGAAGACTAAAAGCTTGTCCTGCATTGTCTTCTACACTGACGGCACAGAACCTCTGTACTTACAGGGTCGGCAGCGCGAGTGTGACTCCTCTGGTAACCACTTTCCATCAGGTGGGCCATGTTCTTGTCTGCTACTTAAGTGGTATAAAAAAATCACCAGATTGGAATATTTGCAAAAACTTAATATAATGATAACCTATATACCAACTAGAGTTCAAAACTTGATCACAATATCTTTGGAACTATCAATCAATCAATCAGCCACTGTCCACTGCTGGACATACTCCTCTCTCCATGTGCGCCATTTTGTCCGATCCCCCTTTGGAACTAAACTGCCATCAAAAACTTACAAACAAGCATACATATATAACCACGCCGTTATCCTCGGCGGTTTAGGCAGAGGTTTTTTTTTTTTTTTTTTTTGTTTACGTGGTGGAATGCATTTACGCACTTCGCTAACCCCCCGCGGGGGCAGGGGGCTCGCTTCGTGTGGGACTCCTAGCCTTAGACAAAGGCCAGACTACCCACTAAACCACCACGGTGTTCCTCCTTCGCCTAATCCGAGCCGCGGGATAGTCTGCTCACCGCGACTCGGCTAGGGGCGCCCTTGGTAGGCCCGCTACTTAAGACCCCACCATCCCGGCAATCAGGCCGGAATGGTGGGGGTTTTTCACCTCAAGAATGCACCCCAGGAACACACAGGGGCGCATTCCGCCACATCAGCATAGGGGCAGCGGGTCCCCCGACCCACTGCCCGTGGCCACTCTCATTCGGGGACGCGGGCGAATCGCATTCGCCGGCGTCCCCTCGCCGGGGGCCTGCGGGGCGGAAGAGTGAGCCCAGCTCGCTCCCGCTCCCGCAAGGCCTCTCTCTTTGCCGCCATCACCTCGCTAGCGAACGAGGCGACGGCGGCCCAACACTGTTCGCTGCCGGCCATAGCTGAAACTACGGCCGACAGCGAGAGGTCCACACCAATGATGCTTGTGAGGGCCGCTCTTTGGCCGCCCCACGCGTCGCACACGGCCAAAGTGTGGTGTGCCGTGTCGGGGTCGCCGCTGGTGCAGTTTCGGCACCGGGGCTCCGCTTCCACCCCCACCACCTCCCACAGGTACTTGGCGAAGCAGCCATGACCCGTGAGAAGTTGGGTGAGGTGATACGTGGGAGCCCCATGACCCCGTTGCACCCACTCACGCAAGACGGGCCGAACGGCCCCCACAAGCAGCAAGCTACTCCTCGTCGTAGCCAGCCTATCGGCCCACTTCCGGAAGAGAACATCTCGAGCCTCCTGTCTCCAGCGATCGATCTCCTCCGGAAGCGGCCGACCTCCTGCATCACGCCGCATCAGGGCGCCCTCCTCGTAAACCCTCTTAAGGACGCCAGCCTCGAGATCCCAGGGGATACTGCCCGCAATCAAACACGCCGCCTCATAAGAGACGGTGTGATACGCCCGTGCGGCCCTCTGCGCGATGGCGCGCTGTGGACGCCGCAGCAGCACAACTGTTTGGGGTGAGATCAAGATAAACCACGGTTAAAGATTATAAGAATGGTATATTTCAGTAACACAATTGGGATAACGATTAAAACTAATGAGGTGAATGGGATAAGATTGAGTCGCGCCCGATATGCTATCCGAAAGCGTACTGACTGTTTTTACTTAGGTAATACATAAAATGTTCAATGCATATCGCGCGGTGTCGCAATTTCGCTGACATGATTATTTGTTCGGTGAATGACTCGAACATGCTCCCGAGGGAGAAAAAGGTAAAGTTAGTAAGTAGATATAGTTAAAGGGGTATGAAATTAATACTAACAAGGTGAAAACAATGTTTCAAAAGAACTAAAGTAGTTATGAAGGGTTAGTTTATTAAATGATGAAATAAAAGTAACATTACAAATTAAACTGCATCACTACAATGTAAGTCGGAAAGAGAAAACACGCGAAAGATCGGTGAGGAACCTCTATCTTCCTTTTTTTGTAAGCACTCACTAGATAGCGCTACTCGCTTAGGGACACTGTTCACTTGTTTACTACTAGATTGCCCATGTTGCCTAATTTCACTGCACTCAATTACTACACTTTCCGTTTCTGCGGGTGGAGAATGCAATGCAGTCGCTGCAGAGACAGTCCACGGCACTGTTGTAGATGGGGCAAGATTTACTCTACGTTTCCTTTGCCGCCAACGTTTAAAACAGTAAGCTGCCACCAATCCCGATATTCCAAATATGATGAAATACGTAACAGCATAAAGATGGATATCGTGGTAGGAGATATCTGAGCTCAAAGGTTCACTCTTCTTCATGATCTCAATACTTCTTTTAATAGCTTCAAATTGCCTGAGATTGTCAGAGTTATTGAGGTTAAGCTCATTTGAAGTTTCTGGCATACTGACATTTATTATGTGATTGATAGGTGAAATTTCCGGTGAGATAATCCTTGTCGTCGTGCTAATTTTACTAGACAATCTTTTGCTTGTATATACAGTGAAATCATCTGCTTTTAATAAACAGCCTTCTGCAACGCGCAGCAGACCAGCACCTGACAGCCTGACTGCCGTAACTTGGCTTTCGCACAGGAGTTTGACGTTACATTCATTGCAACATAAATAATAATATTTGTTTCCTGATGCTAATTCTCTCCAGTCATTCACGCACGGGGTAGTTGTGGTTTTACAAGTTCTTGTGCTTGGGATCGTTACACAAAGACTATGATCATCTTTCATGTGGTGAATTGGTCTTCTGATGTGACACAGAATAGTTACAGGGTTTTGTAATACGCATGACTGCAGTTGAGTTTCTGTGATAGGTAAATACGAATCCTTTCTCATGTTGATTGCTGCCAATTCTGAGATAGTTACGACCTTCATCATCATGTTATCTTGCACGATGCGTGGGACCGGTATAAGATTGTATATTTCGTAAAGATCTCTTTCAATCAGGGGTATTCTTATTTCTATAATTAGGTACCTGGCAGAGTATTTGGCTCTTACTTTGAGCAAGCTGTAAAGGTCTTTAAGGTCAAAGTTGTCGACAGGTACTACCAAGTCTCCGGATATTTGTGGTGATATTGTGCTTAGTTCTGCTCTGAGTTGCCTGGGAGATATCAAATGAAAATCTAATTTTCCACTATAAATATCAGTTACTGTATCCAAAATTGAGTCCTGGATTCGCCTTAGGGTATACAACAAGTTGTTTGCAGTGAAAGCTGAGGTTATGAAGTCTGTGAGGACCGTTATATTTTGCACTTGCTGAGTAACATTTATTAAAGAGTCTTGGAGATGATTAAGCCTTTGATTTATAAGCTTATGGTGTTTGTTTATAGTATTCTCCATTCTTTTCATGAGATTAAATTCAGCCTCAACGACAGACGTTTGGTTTTTCCAGAGGTTGTATAAATGGTTTTCATTATGCCTCAGAAGGTCAATGTCCTTCTCATATTTATCTGCAAATCGTTGGTCCAACACTCCGAATAAACTATTTGCAACGTAGCCTACTCCGTCTATCAAGCCGCGTCGCCGGCGCTTCTTATTAGTCATAAACGAGTCCTTCATCATAACAATATTATCATAATGCTTAATTTCTTCGAACTCGTGCTCGAGCTGTAACATGACGCCGTCGCAAGGTGTTTGTGTTCTAATCGTTGAGCATAAGGTTTCAAGATACTTGATATACTTTAATAACGCCGCCGTTCCTTCTTGATAAGGACTTGTGTCATAGTAGACTATTAAATGCCAATCATCCCTTATTAAATGCATATTAGATAATTTATCGAAGTATACACTGTTGTTTGTCAACGGGGTAAAGTTGTAGGATGCATTAGCAGTGCTTATTAGTGACAGCAAAAATAATGTTAAGGATAGGACTATAGCAGAGAAAGATATAGGTCGCTTTTTCTTTGCCATTGACGGCGTATTATCATCATTTCGGACGTTTGGGTCTTGGTCATTTTTATTTGTTGGCAGTAACGACAGTTTTACAACTGGGCGTTTTAAGAGTCCGTTCTTTGTTTTAAGTGTGACGACTCTCACATGTCCGTCACTTCCGGGATGCAGCGCTACTATGCGGCCTAGACTCCATTTCCCAGGTGGAAGGTTGTCATCCTTTATAATAACGATGTCGTTAAGGTTGAGATCTTTCTGATGCTGTCGCCATTTGGATCTTGTAGAAAGTTGCGAGAGGTAGTCGATTTTCCACTTATCTCATATATCCTGATAGATTTTTTGAGTCAAATGCCATCGTGTTCTGAGGTCATGCTCTGTTTCGTAGATCGTTAGGTTGGGACCGCTTGCCAAAAAGTGAGCTGGGGTCAAAAACTCTAAATCTTCAGGATCTTCTGTCAGAGGGCACAGGGGTCTGGAGTTCAAACAAGCTTCGAGTTGTGATAATAGGGTAGTGTATTCCTCGTAGGTTAGTTTTTGTTCTCCAACGACACGCTTAAGATGATGTTTCAGACTCTTTACTGCAGCTTCCCAGAGGCCGCCAGCAGACGGCCAAGATGGAGCATTGAAATGCCACTCAATATTCATTTCAGAGACGGTCGAGGTTACTTCTTGGCCAGACAAGATGTTGGAGATTTCGGCAAACTCTTGTTTTAAAATTTTGTTGGCACTTATGAAGTTGGTTCCCTGATCACTATAGATATGCCCAGGAACTCCTCTTCTGGCCGACATTCGTCGAAGCGCGGCAATAAATGCAGATGCTGTGAGATCAGAGACGATTTCTAAATGTATGGCTTTAGTTACCATACAAACAAAAACTGCTACATAACCTTTACAGGTTTTGATGCCACGGCCTTTGTTTGCCTTAATAAAAATATGTCCAGTGTAATCTATTCCAGTGTGATAAAACGGTCGATTGGGAATCAAGCGAGCTGGAGGTAGGTCACCCATGATTTGATGCTGCGATATGGGGTTATTTCTTTTACATTTGACACACATTCTTAATCGTTTTTTTGTGACTCTGTTTCCTCCGAGAATCCAATATTTAAGTCTTATGAATCCTGTAGTCATTTTTACTCCACCGTGGAATACAAGCTCATGAGACTCGTCTATGATAAGATCTGCCAACTTCGATTGATTAGGAATTATGATGGGATGCTTCATTTCAGGATCAAGATTCGAATGTTTAATTCTGCCTCCGACACGTAGTATTTGATTACTGTCGAGCATGGGATTGAGATTTAGGATCTGGCTTTTATTGTTTAGCGGTTCATTATTATTTAGCCGCGATATCTCGTCATGAAAATATTCGTTTTGAACGTGCTTAATTAACATTTCTCTGGCTGTCCTTATATTTTGCAGAGTAAGATAATACGTACGGTGCCTCTTGTAAACAATAATGTCGATGAACTTGTTGATGTAAGCTAATACTCGAGTAACTTTCCGTAAGGTGCTATATTTTTGCAATAGTTGATTGATTATGAAATTCTCGGGGTTTATAATGACTGTATTCACATGCTCCTTTTTTCTGAGTTCTGCACTAATAATGCTGGAATAGATCGGCTTCTTGTGCGAGTCTTTAGGCCTATATTGTGGTAACCAGTCAGGCCCCTGCCACCATAGGGAGTGATTGAATAGTTGGGCAGCAGATAAACTTCGAGTTGCGCAATCTGCGGGGTTATCTTTAGATTTGACGTAACTCCATTTATTCTTTGGGATTGTTTCGGTAATAATTCGTACGCGATTCGCAACAAAAGGTTTCCACTTCTCCGGTTCGCCACTTAACCAGCCTAGAACAGCCGTTGAATCAATCCAACCATAAACATGCACCTTATAACTCGACAGGGATAAGATTATTTTTCGCATAAGCTTTGACAACAACAGAGCGAGGCAAAGTTCCAGCCGCGGGATCAACTGTGGGTTTTTCAGCGGGATTACTTTTGATTTCCCTGCCATAAGGGTCACGTGGGTTTCCTTTTCTCTTTGTATTCTGCAATACACGACGCAAGCGTATGCTTTTGTGCTAGCGTCGCAAAAGCCATGGAGTTCAATGATATCTTTTTCTTGAGTTTGAATCCAACGTGGTATTTTAAATCGAGATATTTGAGAAAGATCGGCTTGAATATTTATCCACTCTAAAGCAATTTCTTGAGGGACAGGGTGGTCCCAACCCAGATCTGATTTCCATAGTTCTTGGAACAAGATCTTAAGTTTTATTGTGACTGGTGCCAACCAGCCCAAAGGGTCAAAAATCTTAGAAATTTGAGATAAAAATTGTCTTTTGGAGAGGGCTTCTTCTGAATTAAATTCAATAGGATGAAAGATAAATTGGTCGTTTTTAGGTTCCCATCGAAGACCTAAGGTTTTCGTGGACTCCGGTTGTTTGAAATCGAAGTCTTCCATTAATGGTGCGTCCGAACTATCTATTATCTCCGGCAAGTTAGATCGCCATTTTCGGAGATTAAACCCTCCAGACCTAAGGAGGTTGTTCATCTCTTCTTTAAGCTGCTTGGCTGCTTCCACTGAATGTTCACCGTGCATGAGATCATCCATGTAAAATGAGTGTTCTAAGATGTCCGGAGCCCTGTTTTGTGGATAGCTTGACCTTTCATCGGTGGCCAGTTGCTTTAGTGTCATCATGGCCAAGAAAGGAGCGGCTTTTGTGCCAAGGTAACAGTCGCTAACTGGTATTCCTTTAAAGGTTCATATTGATGATTCCGCCAGATGATTTTTTGATATTTCTGATCATCGGGATGTAACCAGATTTTGCGAAACATTTTTTCTATATCTGCTGTAAAAGCGTATTTAAATTGCCTCCACTTTAAGATAAGGCTCTGCAGGTCTTGTTGTAAATTGGGTCCTCGGCACATAAGATCATTGAAGCTATAACCACTTGAGGTTTTTGCTGAGGCATTGAAAACAACTCGCAATTTAGTGGTGGATGACTCAGCTCGTTGAATGCAATGATGCGATAAATAACAGTCCGGCTGTACATGTGATTCAACGGGTGTCATATGTCCGAGCTCTAGGTATTCAGAAATAAACGTTTTATAATCACGTTGCAATGTTGGTTGCTTACATAACTTCCGCTCTATTTGGAAAAATTGAGCAATCGATTTTGTTTTCGACTCGCCTATATTTTTCTCAAAATTTTCTTTAAAAGGGATTCTAACGATGTAGCTTCCGTCTTGTCGTCTAGAGGTTGAAGCTTGGTAATATTCAATGCACTTTTTATCTTCTTCTGATACCAGTGGAGCTTCCTGAATGTCCTCTACTTCCCAAAACTGCTGAATCTCTTGAATGTTATTCAGGACCACATTGCAATGGTAGGTTTTATAGTTACCGCTTAAGATCCATCCTAACTGGGTTTGTTGGGCAATGGGTAACATACCGTCCACTCGACATATACCATCCATGAGAATAGTGGAATAGATATCGGCCCCAAATAATATGTCAATAGGCCTACTTTTGTAGAATTCGGGATCGGCTAGAGTTATTTGATTTAGTGTAGGCCAGTCTGGCTTAGGTAAGGTGCAGGTGGGTAAGTTATTTATAAGGCTATTCATTATATACACATCCGTATCAAAGATGAAATCGCTTATCAACGATGAACATTTGATGGTGATCATGCCCTTACAGTTATTTTCCTTATTTCCTATTCCAGAGATATAACCGTTACATTTACGTCGCGGTAGTTTAAGCAACTGAGCGGCGCTTTCTCTGATGATGGATGTTTGAGATCCTTGATCTAAAAGAACTCTCATTTTGTGGTATGATCCGTCCGCAGCTTGTACTTCAATGATTGCTGTGGCAAGCAATATTTCAGATGGTTTTTTAAGAAGCGATGCCACGGTGCTACCTTCTTGCTGCAGTGGTTGCGATTTCGTAATCGTTGCTACGTTTGACCCAGGTCGATTTGGCGTGAAAGCTTCATGCAAAATGGTATTGTGTTCTTTATTGCATTCTCTGCATCTTATTTCCGAGAGACATTTTTTGCCTTCGTGGTAATGTAAACAATTGATGCAAAGGTTTAAGTTGGCAACGGCATTTTTCCGTTCATTTGGTTGCAAATTCAGCAATTTTTGACATGCATGAATTCGATGCTCGTTGGCGTTACAAATAGGGCATTGCTTGCGATTGCTAATTTTGCGTTTAGACTTTGACGATTGCGAAACTTGGTTTGTTGCATAGTTCGTCTTTGGATTGTTACGTTTAAAATTGAAACCTTTTGAAAATGATGTTTTGTTGTAGTTGCTGGGCTGAGAGGGGTGAGATTTCTGCGTGGAATTTTCCATCTTCTTACGCGAAGTTTCTAGCACATAAACTTGGTTTCTAAGAAGTTAAGAAAATCATTCAGGACGGGCAACTCTCGTGGGGTCTTTAAAGATTGTAGATAGTCCTCGTATGTATTCGAGTCCAACCGTTGAGATAATATACATACTAGGAAAGGATCCCAAGAACTGGTGGTAGAGATTTGACGGCACAAATTTGTCACAAATTTCGACCGGGTTGGTACCACCGTGCAATATTGCGAAAAACCCTTCATAGTAATTCAATTTCGGTTGGATTGCGTTCAGGGATCAGCAAATGCATAGCCGGGTAGGGGTGATGGTGGTCGCAGCACTAGTGGGACCAGTGGGTCTTGGCGTAGTCTAGTGAGGATGGTGCGGGGCGACGCGCCGGTCAGGGAGACCCGTAGAAACGGTGGTGCCGCTGGCCGCCCGCGGTATAGTACAGAGGCCCAACTGGGACTAACCACCCTGGAAGGCTGCCTCACCAGACCGCGCATAATCCCGGTATGGCTCGTCGTGCCGGTTGGTGACCGGAAGTGGGGGCCAGGCGACCATATTCGGGGGGGTACGGGGGCCCTTCCGTACGGCGTGTCGGCTCACGCCATGCCTCATAATCATAGACAAAACCAATATCCCGCACTTTGTCACGCGGTGCTGCGACGACAATCACCTCTTTTTTTCACGCCCTTTTCTCCTTTTCATCATGGCAGCGCATTTAAGAGTATTGGGCAACACAGCGGCTCTACAGACTCCCACAAGCTCGCTATTTGAGGTGGAGTCCACTAACATCTGTGGACTCCATGCGAACCTCAACGCCGTCCACCAACACCTTGAGACGGCGAAACCAGATATGCTCTTTCTCACGGAGACACAAATAGGCCGCCCTGATGACACGACCTACTTGCTTTACCCCGGCTATGTTATCGAGGAAAATTTCCGTGCAAAAGCCGGGGTGTGCGTGTTTGTTAGGGCGGATGTTTGTTGTCGCCGTTTGCGCTGCCTTGAGGACCCATCCTTTTCAACCCTATGGGTACACGTAGACCATGGCTCTACGAGTCAGATCTATGTGTGCCTCTACCGTTCCCATACAGGAGATGCTGAGACAACTCGACTCTTTGAATATCTGAGTCAGGCGGCAGATGATGCGCAGGAACGGTTTCCGAACGCCGAAGTGGTATTTTTGGGGGACTTTAACGCCCACCACGAAACCTGGTTGGGCTCCTCCAAAACAGACCATGCGGGAAGAGCCGCCCATGCATTTGCTCTGGCGCATGGCCTGACCCAATTGGTACACGAGGTCACTAGAATACCAAGAAGGTCGGGCCTAGCACCCTCTCTGCTAGACCTTCTGCTGACGAGTCACCCAGACCTGTACAGTGTTTCGGTACAAGCCGCTTTAGGCAATTCCGACCACTGTCTGGTATGCTCCAAGGTGCCAATTATAGCGCCTTCACGACCCGTGCAGGGGAAGCGGCGTCTCTGGCACTACTCGTCAGCAGATTGGGATGGGCTGCGCAACTATTTTGCGTCCATCCCGTGGGTTGAACGCTGCTTTGAAGGTAAGAAACCCTCGGATTGTGCTACTGCTGTTGCCGGTGAGATCGGTCTGGGTATGGAATACTATATTCCGTACACTGATGTCACCGGTGCCCGAGGAGTGCGCCCTTGGTTCGGGCGCGAGTGTGCGGGGGCTGTTGATCAAAAGCAGTCCGCGTATCGCGCTTGGGTAAGGGCGCGTGCCACGCACGATCCCAATGTGAGCCACTTCAAGGCGGCGTACAACAGAGCCACAAAGGTCTGCAAGAGGGCTTACGTCAAAGCGGATGCCCTGCGCATTGCGCGGCTTGGTCAAGAGCTAGTGGCACATCCCACGGGCAGCCGTGGATACTGGCGACTGGCCAAAGCCGTGCAGGCCAACTTCTGTCAGCCTTCGCTGCCACCGCTGCGCTACCCTGATGGATCCCTGGCCCATGGACCGCAAGAGAAAGCCAATATGCTAGTAAATCTCTTTGCGGCCAATTCCCGAGTCGATGATTGCGGTATACAGCCGCCGACACTACCCAATGGTGACCACGTAATGCCTGAAATACGTATCAGGCAATGCGATGTTCGTGCGGTGCTACAATCACTCGATATCCGGAAAGCCAGTGGCCCGGATGGTATTCCAGCGGTGGTCTTACAAAAATGTGCAGCGGAGATGTCTCCGATGCTTACGCGGCTGTACCGACTGTCCTACAGCTCGGGTACAGTGCCTTCGGCTTGGAAAGAGGCGAATGTACAGCCGATCCCCAAGAAGGGGGATCGCTCAGAGCCAGCCAACTATCGACCCATAGCCGTCACCTCAGTGCTGTGCAAGGTTTTCGAGCACATCATTAACAAACAGCTCATGCGTCACCTAGAGGATCACTCCTTAATTAATGACCGGCAATATGGCTTCAGGCCGAAACGGTCAACGGGTGATCTTCTAGCATACGTTACCCATCTTTGGGGGGAGGCTATGGACAAGCACGGCGAGTCACTGGCAATTAGTCTTGATATCGCCAAAGCTTTCGATAGAGTCTGGCACAAATCGCTTCTCTCCAAGCTACCAGCCTTTGGTCTGCCTCCTAGACTGTGCAACTGGATTGCTAGTTTCCTGCAGGAGCGCCGTATCCGCGTCCTCTGTGATGGACGGGCTTCGGAGTTCTTGCAAATAAATGCTGGCGTACCGCAGGGGTCTGTATTATCTCCCACTCTCTTTCTTCTGCATATCAACGACATGCTGTCCACCGGCAGCATACATTGCTATGCAGACGATAGCACCGTACACGGGAGTTATCACGGACAACCTGCGGCCAAACAGTCTGATATCGTAGAAAAAAGACAGCTTCTTGTCACTGAACTGGACCGGATCTTGAATCACATTTCTCAATGGGGCTCCGAGAACATGGTCGAGTTCAATGCCAAGAAGACGCAGGCTTGTGCGTTCACAGCAAAGGTATCTTCTTTCCTTCCCCTTCCCACTCTTCAGAGCACGTCACTTCCTCTGCAGGACAATCTCTATATCCTAGGCATGGATATTCGCTGCAAACTGAATAACAGAAATTACATCGAGAGCATCATCAAAACAGCCTCGCGGAAACTCGGACTCCTAAACAAAGTGAGACGTTTTTTCACGCCGGAGCAGCGGTGTCTTCTCTATAAGACACAAATTCGCTCCTGTGTGGAATACTGCTCGCATCTCTGGGATGGCTCCGCGAAATACCTACTAGATGCTCTCGACAGGTTGCAGCGACGCGCGGTCCGAATTATTGGGAACCCTGAGGTCACGAACACCCTCGAGCCTTTGCAGATGCGTAGAGATATTGCTTCCTTGGCTGTATTTTACCGTCTCTACCACGGTGAGTGTTCTGACGAGCTCTTCCAACTAATCCCACCATCTCCTTTCCTACATAGGACAACACGTGCAGGCCTTAGATGTCACCCTCACACTGTGCAGAATATACGAGCAAGAACCAAGCGGTTCGGAGACTCTTTTCTTTGCCGCACCACCAAGACCTGGAATTCATTACCAGCACACGTGTTTCCTTCTTCCTACAGTCCCGGGGCCTTTAAGCGGGGCGTGAAAAAGCATCTGATGAGGCCGCCAAGCTGAGTGCCACCATTGTAGCACTTAGTGTCTGTAATGGTGACGCTCTTTCCTGAGACTTTGCCTTTAGCTTACCATCAGGCGAGGTGAGGTCAAGTTGGCGTGTCCTAAATAAAAAAAAAAAAAAAAAAAAAAAAAGAAGATACATCTACTCCCAGATTCTTGATAGCATTCACGCTCTCGTACGTAGTGTCATGAATGCGTTTTATGTGATTTGATGACTGCTGCTGGCTTGTAGGGATATTCATAAGGTTATTAAAATGAGAAGTGAATATCAGTCGTTTATTGTTATAACGATGATTGAGGATATTCCAGCTCACGAGATAATTATCAGAGCTTATTTGGAGATGTTGGATCATTGTTTCAGGCTCACCTTTGACCTTACTCTTTAGAAATTGCATCTTCTGAGCATTTGATAAAGACGGGTTGTTATGCACTGCTTCGATAAAAAGATCCTTGAACGAAATCCACTTATTGTAGCCTCCCTCGAAGGTCATTATCTCGATTTTAGGGGTAGTTTTTTCTATATGCGCAACGGACCACATTTTCTTATTGATGTCTTTCTTGATTTTGTTATAATATTTCTCATAATGAGTAAATTGCTCTTCGTACTCGGGGTTTGATCCGCCAAACTCATTGTCCAGTTCCCAGTGAAGTGAATCAATAGCCACCCAACGAGACTGTACCGACTTCAAGATGTCTTCAAACTCCCATTTTTCCATGACGAGATCAAGGTCGATATCGGAAGTAGTTCTCAAGAATGCTTTAAAGTTAGTAGCTTGCCTTTTGAACAGCCCTTCGGCTCTACTCACTTCCAAAGCTGGGGTATCAGAATCAGCGTGAGATGCAAGGTTTGAGGTTTGCGGTACCGCCAGAGGTTGGAATGTAGGAGGTTTTAAATCAGAGACTTGCGGTTTGTTTGCTAGAGGATTATAGCTCTGAATAGCAGTTTTTATGTTGTTATATTTTTCTTTCATTTGATCGTATTGTTTAGTACTGAAATATGAATGAGATTGATCACCAAAAGATAGCAAAGTCATATGATTATTATGGAACTCTGTAAAGTATTGTTCCAAGGTAGCTAACCGACGACGTAAGTAGTCTGAGGTCTTGCGCTCTCCACCATCCTTCTTAAAGTTGATGAATAGCTTATCTACGGCTTCGATTAGTTGTTGTTGGGTTGATAAAATGTCGTCCATATCTGACATTTTAAAAGATAAAAAGGAGACCTTACTTTGCACTGAAGGCTTCTTTGTAGATCAAATGTCCTCGCGATGTCAGCAAGAACAAACCTGGAGTAACAGCGCGTTGAGATGTCGCGATGTGTTCTAAAA
This sequence comes from Eilema griseolum, assembly GCA_963662185.1. NCBI lineage: Eukaryota > Metazoa > Arthropoda > Insecta > Lepidoptera > Erebidae > Eilema > Eilema griseolum. The sequence continues at coordinate 10,434,648 of OY759233.1, read as the reverse complement.
ACCGGGTTCAGCAGGATGATGGCACGTTTCCGTCCGGAGTGCCGAGATCAAAATGAGATCACAGGAAGATGAGATTTTGGATAGTAAATCCACTCCGTTCTGTTTGCAAGTTCCAAGCGACACACTCACACGGCACGTTTAGTAGATATAAGGGACGCGTAATTGTCCCGCTTCGATAGCTCGAAGGACCAATGTTTGGGGTGAGATCAAGATAAACCACGGTTAAAGATTATAAGAATGGTATATTTCAGTAACACAATTGGGATAACGATTAAAACTAATGAGGTGAATGGGATAAGATTGAGTCGCGCCCGATATGCTATCCGAAAGCGTACTGACTGTTTTTACTTAGGTAATACATAAAATGTTCAATGCATATCGCGCGGTGTCGCAATTTCGCTGACATGATTATTTGTTCGGTGAATGACTCGAACAACAACATTCGCACGGCAGAGGGCCTCCTCCCAAATGGGCGCTCCATAGAGCGCCTTTGAGCGCACCACACCGTCGTAGAGACGGCGGCAGGCAGACCCCGGACCCCCAGTGTTGGGCAGCAATCGCGAGAGCATTCCGGCAAACGCTAGCAGTTTAGGTGCCAGCCGCCGGAAATGCTCCGCGAAACGCCACCGACTGTCGAGAACGAGCCCGAGGTATTTCAGGCTGCTCCCGACAGCGATGGAGGTGCCACCCACCACGATCGCCTGATCCCGAGGCGGCGGCCGCCGACGCCCATAAAAGAAAAGGGCCTCGGACTTTTCGAGGGCCACCTTCAGTCCCAGCGCCCCGATACGGCGCACGACAAGGTCGACACCTGCCGTGGCGAGAACGGCGGCATCGCTAAACGTTGGGGCCCGCGCGGTAACTAGGGTATCATCGGCGTAACAAAGTACGCCGACCCCCCGAAGAGTAGCACCGCGCAGGACCCAATCGTACCCGACGTTCCACAGAAGCGGCCCAAGGACCGACCCCTGCGGAACGCCGCACGCCATAGTTCGGCGGACCACCCCGCATTGGGTCGGGTAGATGATAACCCGGTCCACGAAGTAGTCCGCCAGGATGCGCCTGAGGTACCACGGGACATTGTGGTACCTCAGCGCCTCCGCAATTGTCGCCCAGGGGAGGGTGTTGAAGGCGTTGGCTATATCAAGCGATACAGCCAACAACACCTCCCTCCCGGCGACCGCTTCGTCGATGCCGTCCCGCAGCCGGGATATGGCGCCGAGGGTCGACCTCCCGCGACGGAATCCGAACTGGCCGTCACTCAGGTTGGGCCCCGCCCCCTCAAGGTGACCAACGAGACGCGCAGCGAGCACCCGCTCAAACAGCTTGCACATCTCGTCGAGCAAAACGATGGGGCGGTAGGCCGACGGCGACTCGGCTGGGCGCCCGTGCTTCTTGAGAAGCACGAGCTTGCCGGTCTTCCATCGTCGCGGGAACCTCCCCGACGCCACACACTCCGACATGAGGGACAGCGTCTCCTCTTCTAGTGCCGGCATAACTGTGGCAATCACCTTCCCCGGGATGCCGTCCGGGCCCGGGGCGCGGTTCCTGGACTTGAGCGCCAGGATCGCGGCCCCCAACTCGGCCTCGGATACGGGAGGTATTGCCCCTTCGTCTGCCGGCACCTGGCCTGATGCTGCCATCCGCGGCGGGACCCACTCTTCCCTCACCGGGAAGAGGGAGCTGACCACTCGGTCCAGGAGGTTCGGCTCAAGAGTTTGGGTGAGGGGGGGCGCCCAGGGCCGAAGTTTTTGACTCACGACCCTGTACGGGCGCCCCCAAGGGTCTCGGTCGAGACTCTCGAGCCACTCCCTCCAGGACTCCTCCTTGGCGGCTTTGATCGCCGAGCTCAGGGCCTCACGGGCGGCCCTGTACGCAGCGTGCAGTCGCTCCTCCCGGGCGAGATCTCGGACAGCCCGCCTTCGACTGCGAGTGTACTGCCTCTGGGCCGCGTAACTTGCGGCACGCAGCCCGGCTAGGTGGGGACGCCACCAGTACACCCGCCTCCGAGGCGGGACAGGCCTCGCCCTCTGCATCGCCGCGTCACAGACGCGAGTCAGCGCTCCGACGAGCCGCTCGCACCTCGCGTCCACGTCCAGGCCACCGTCAACAGTAGCCCATCGCTCGACGATAGCCGCTTCTTTGGCCAGCTCTCGGTCCAGAGTGCCGAGGCGCCACCGTGGACCCTGCCCCACCAAGGGGCGGTCAAATTCCACTCGAGCCACCGAGGCGGCGGGGACGATCGACGTCGAACCGGATGTACCGATGATCCGACGCGGTCTCCACCCCCTCGACGACCCGCCAATTGTTGACGCGTCGGGCCAGGGCAGAACTGGCGAACGACAGGTCAACAATCGAGCTACCTTGCGGCCGCACAAGTGTGTGGACCGCCCCCCGGTTTAGCAGCACCAAGCCTTGGGACACCGCCCACTCTACCATCATCTCCCCCCGGGCATCGGTAGCCGGAGATCCCCACGCCCGTGAATGAGCGTTGAAATCCCCGGCCACGACAGCCGGGGTGGGGTGCACTTCCGCCAACAGAGCCCCGACCTCTGTGAGCAACTGCTCGAACTCGGCGAGGCTCCTGCTAGGAGGACAGTACACCCCAACCACTGCAGCACCGCCCAGCACAACGAGTACGCACCCACGGCCCCTTCGCACTCTGTCGAAGGGTGGGGTCGCTCGCTGGGCGACGATAGCCACCAAGCCGCTTTGGTCGCCGGCCCAGTTCGGGCCGTCGCGAACGTAGTACGGCTCGGCGACTACTGCCACTGTTGTCTGCCACTGCGCCATGGATTGGGCCAGAAGGTCCTGGGCGATGACGCAGTGGTTGACATTGGCCTGCAGTATGGAGATGGGATGGTCCATTATCCTTGGGCGGTGTCCATCTCTTCCTCGCGTTGCTGAGTGGAGGGGGGAGTAGGATTCCCACCACCCGCAACTCTACTGTTTCGGGTGACCCCCCTTTTTCGGGAGGTCGCCCTGCAGTCACCGGATCCCAGCCGGTGACTCGACGCCAGCCCCTCCGCCACACAGACGGGGCAACTGGGCTCCGCGGAGCAGGTGGCCGACTTATGGCCCGCCTGCCCACATCGGAAGCACAGCGCACTGCGGTCAACACCCGCAGTGCACTTGGCCCCGACGTGCCCCGGCGTTTAGGCAGAGGTGAATTAACACCCATATTCACCAATTATTGAATTCAGTCCCACGTAATGGGGAATTAGTCGCCGTATATTGCCGTCTTCCGGGCACCATTATTGTCTCAATACTGCTGACTGAGTCTGGGCTGTATATATCTGTCTGATGGTAAACAGACCTCTCCTTCTGTTGTCTTGTACGACAGCGAAAAGAGATTTTTATATCTAATTTATATAATGTATCTATATTAATTTTGGTAAATAAATAATGAAAAATTTAGTGAATAAATCATAATCATATTATACAGTTCGGCAGAAGAAAAAATATTGTAACAATGCTTGTTTTCCGTAAATAAACTTTATTTCATTTCATTAAAAAAAAAGATGGAGTGGGCCCATATTCTACTCCTATTACTAAGATGTATGATAAGATAATGTATGTGTTAATACAACTCATATCTACACTCATAAAATTAGAAGGAAAAATTTGCAGTAGCCCCGAAAATGAATCAAAGGGATATTGAGCGATACGGCTCTCGTACCTTAGACAGGGGTGCCTACTTCTTGCGTGCCGCGTTACAAGAAAGCGAAGGGAAGGACACCCTTGTTTTTTTACCTTACACCACATTGATCCGTTATTATATTTTGCTGAAATAACTGTACAACTAGCTAACGGGCTTTAGCCATGATATTGAGGCCCACTGACAATTAATTGAGGACGAATGCGTGATTTGATTTTATCGTAACACCTCAATTTAGTAAGCACTGGAAATTAATTCTTAAAGTAAGTAGGTGTCAAAGTACACTCCTCTAGGGGTAGAGTTTTCATTCAGCAGTAACCCCCATAAAACTAAATCAAAAGGAAGAATGGACCCCGATCTCCGGGGTGCAGACTTATGAGATTCGCTCGTCAATTTCGGCTTGCTGGTGACGTCAACCCTGAAGATCTATCTTACTTTGACCCAAAACACCCCTCTATCCCACAATAAACCTTTATACAATTTTATTCTATGGACTCATAACTCCATAGCATAACGACCTTATAGAACCAATCAACCTTAATTGTCCCAGTAAGGCCAAGTACCTAAATTTGATTAAGTTATTAAACAAACATTAGGGTCGTAGTCGTAACCTCTGTCCGTGCCTAAAATATTAAAATTCAATATGGTTAAGTATTAATATACCGAGCTTAATCATGAATATTGATTGCGCTAGAATATTCAATTCTATATTACATAATATGTTATTAATAACAAGCATTTTATATATTACTTAAGTGCTCTGTGAAATCTCTTTGATGCGGCTCTACCACGGCTATAACTGAAACAAATTATAAGTACTTATGTATTGGTTTGGTTGCATAGCTGGGAACCATGTGGTCCCCGCACCCGAGGAGGGCCAGATCGAGAGAAATGGCCATGGGTCAGCCGGGGTGCGAGGCATATGCCTGTCAACCTCACCTTCGGCAACCAACAATGACCCACAGGCGCCGTGCGTTTTAGAGGGTTCGAGTCCGACATAGCCTCTCCCACCGGCTCTGGTGGGAGGGTATCCGTGGGGATTTTGCGCACGTAAGAAAAAAAAAGGTGTCAGTGGGGAATTTGAGCTGACATGAGGTACAGAATACCTATTTGGAACATAAATGTGTGAACACGATTTTGTACAAAGATTTCGTGTTTTGACTATATTATTATTCGTAGGGCTATACTTAATCTAGGTACGACTAGGGTCAGGAGTGTAATTATGGGCTGATGACTACAGCAGTCAGTAATAATTACAGTATGGTACCTAATTTTCGAGAAAATAAGCAAATTGTTATTGCGAGAAATATTAGATAATGGCAAATGATGTATGTACATGATGTTCAAAAATCTCTCAGGGTTATTATTGATTTTTGCCTATGATTTCATACAAAGGTTACAGAATTATGACCAGCAGCTCAGACATTTATCCTTCCTATATTACACACGTGATTATCCGGCAACATATTTACATGGCATACGATTGATGATTTTAGTTAATTCGAGTCCGACATAATGGCACTCACTTCACCGTTAGCTCCGGAAAAACCGTATGTTTAAAACAAAAGCCTGTTTGATACCAATATAGGTTAAATTTCTCCATAATTTTCTCAAAATATTCAACACTTACAGGTGAAAATTGTGAGACGAATTACGATGAATGTGAGTCAAACCCCTGTCTGAACAACGGCACTTGCATAGACCTGAACAATGGGTACATCTGTTCGTGTGTGCCGGGGTACACAGGACTGCACTGCGATATCGACGAAGCTGTTTGTAACTCTACTGAGGAAGTCAGGTGCTACAACGGGGGACAATGCATCGAAGGACCTGGATTTAAGTTCTACTGTAAATGCACGCCAGGTACCTATGTCATGAAATAGACACTAAAAAAAAGTGACGCAAATTTAAAAAAAATAGTTAGTCAAAAGGTTCATCTTTTTTCTTCGCCAACATTACAAGAATTGAGAACCCTTTTATAGAGTAGGTGACTAGTTTTAGGTCTTAGTAATTTGGTAAAAAAATATTTATAATAATAATAAGATTGGATCCTTTGAGTTTCGTTTCAATAGCAATGACCAAGCATATTTCAAAAACTAACATTAAGCTATTCACTTATTCCAAGACGTATAGTTTCCGTAAGTAGTAATATCTACTTAAATAAAGTTATAATGTAAGTAGTACATAATATAATCAGATACGGTTCATGTAATAGGTATATTTACACGAGAAGAACCTTCATTATTAATTCTCCTATTAGCATAAGTGCGTACTTGTTAGGTAGTATCGTAATTTAGTAAAATTCTTTTAAAATTAGGTACTTTCGCCTCTTAAGAATAATATAATTTATAATATTATATCCATTGCGTATACTTTTAAAGGCTGGACTGGACCTAAATGTGAGGATCAAATAGACGAATGTCGCTCTAACCCATGTTTGAACGGTGGAATATGTATAGACATACATGCGGACTACATGTGTGCTTGCACATTTGGTAAGAATTTTGTCATGTCTTGTAAATGTATCTTAAATCGATGCCTTCTATCAATGACAATTATTTTCTAACCCGAGTTCAGAAACAAAATAATATGTTTAGTAATCATATACCTAGTTTTCTGTACCTAAATACAAGGTTCTTGATAAGAGGCTTGAGTTTTTGAGATGCCTAAATTCATGATACGAGAGTACATTAGAAAATTCGAAGTAGTATAAAAGTATTGATTGATATTCTAGGATTTACTGGTAAAAGCTGTGAAGTACAAATTGAGTTTTGCGATGAGAACTCCTGCAGCAATAATGCTCTTTGTGTGGTCGAAGATGGAGCTAGAGTGTGTTATTGCGTACCAGACTATCATGGAGAAAGATGTGAACTACAATATGACGAGTGCTTACTAGGACCTAGGTAAGACAAAAAACAACTTACTAAGTTCTGTGTCTTGGATATTTCCATGCAATAAAATCTCGCATGATGCAACGACAACATAAAGTTAAGTTTTAAAAAATCTAACAACTCACTTCCGGTACCTATGTAAACCAAAAAATTAAAAGTTAGGTAGGTAGGTTGAATGAGTAGTCAATAAAGTACAGAAATATTCATGTTATTTCACAGATGCATGAATGGAGGCACCTGCATAGATGGCGTTGACAATTTTACATGCTCTTGTCCTCCTAAACTAACAGGGCCTTTGTGCGAATGTCTAATCCTTGATGACGAAAGTTACGATTGTGAATATATCAGTTCAACACCTTTAACCAGTTCCACACAATCTGTCCTGACCACATTGTTGGAAGAAACTACTACGCAGAAAACCACCTACACAGAAATATCTTCAACATATACTACTTACAATGGTACCACAGTAATAATTGCAACTGAAACTGAAAGTACTCCAATGTATACTATAACACCTGGTAATCAAACTGAAATAGATACTACTTTAACGAACACTGTTACTACATTGAAAGAAACTGATCTAACTCCTATATCTAGTGATACAGTCACAATTGAAGCCACGACTAAAGTTGAAATATTAGAACCGACGGAGCATGAAGAAACAAAACCAACAATAGAATCAGATAACGCTAAAACAGATGCAACCACTGAATGTCATGGAATTTGTAATGAAACTGTTACTAAGATTCCAACTGCTGAAACAGACGTCACTTTAAGTTCCACCGATAGTACTAAGGTTTTACCAACTAGTGGTATTCCTGAAGAAATTACTTCAGCATCTACTACAAGTACCACTTCTAGCACTACGACTAGTACCACAGTTAGAGCTGAGGAAGTGACTGAAACTACAACAACGACGAAAGTAGACATCGTTACAGATAAAATGTTTACTGATATACCAACTGATCGGCCAGTTACTGAACATCCTATAACTAATATGCCTCCATTTTTAACTTCGTCTACTGAAGCAGTAGAGGTTACCAGTGAGGCTGAAAGAGAAACTCCTTATACTACGGTACAGTCTGAATGTACTGATTCTATTTGCAATGATCATGGAAGTTGCATTAATACTCCTCACGGCATTCGAGTAAGACGACTTTTATATTCTATGTTAATTTATTAAATAATGGAGGAGTAGTGGGCTTTACAGCTTACAACCAATTTTATTTTTTGCCTGGTTGAATAATTTTAAAAAGCTATTACTTATTAATAAATAGCAGATTAATTAATTGAAGATTATTTCAGAAAATTTTGCTCCTTTGTTCTTCAATTAGAATACTCATAGTACAAATAAATCACTGTTCTTTACAGTGTCACTGCAACTTCAACTACGCAGGAAGATTTTGCGACGAAAAAATATTAGTTACGTCCGCCGCCTTCGGAGGCAATTCATTTATTGCTCATAAGCTGAAGAACGCGACCTCAATTGATATAGAATTTAATGCTAAAACACTCATTACTGACGGACAGATCATGTATGTAGATATAGCGAAAGGGGTGTACATGCAACTTTATATGAACTCAGGCTTATTAAAGTTCAAGTTCTCCTGTGGATACCAGACAATGCTTTTGAGTGAACTTAAGACTTTTGTCAACAAAGGATATCCAATGAAAATTGAAACCAGGTAAATAGAACTTTTCTATAATTATACAACTTGTCTTAAGTCACTGTTATCCTCAAAGTACTAGTAACTTTTAATACCAGCTGATCTCTCAGTCGTTCTTGAGCGAAAGATTTTGGGCACAGTTTTGATCAAAAAATAGGCTGAAAATATTGGTTTCAAATAAAAACGACTCAAGAACGACTATAATATCGGCCGGTATGGTAATAGTCATAATGACGGTAAGAGGTGTACTACTTATAACATCTGTAGGTACATATTAATACATCTAAGCACCTGTACAAGGGTGCAGGATCGAGGAAAACGTGTAGTAATTGTTGTTGCTCAGGTAACTTTTTAGAAAGTACTTATTTACTGGAAGTAGTTAGTTGGTTTGCTACTTCATAAAGAAGAAGAACCCTACTCAATTTCTTCTCTAACCGAAAATAATTCGAAATTCCAAAACCACAAGGTATTCTTCTAATTTTACTTCAATTGCATAAAAATCAAGTCAATAATCCTGGATGCATAGCATTTGTAATTTTAATATATTTTAGGCTGGATTTGTATATCAAAGAACAGCACTGCAATGCTACCCTTCGGCTGAACGACACAGTGGCAATGAGCGGAGGGCAAGTAGCGAACATTACGTCTCTTGATCACAACTCTACGCTGTACTTGGGCAATTTGCCTGATTTTAAAGACCCAGAGAATAAACCGTTCGTCGGATGTATTCGAGATTTAATGGTGAGTATAAAATTCTAGGCTTTTGTTCAAACCTATTTCTTAGAGACCTCCAATTGTTATAAGATATTAAATGAGTATCTTAAATTAATGTAGGTATAAAGTACATGTTAGTCGCGTAATGGAAGACCAATGGACTGCTCAGTCAGAAGCTGCGAATTCGATTCTCGCTTAGCGCAAATAGTACTTAATATATAGAAATAAATGGAGTATCCAAGTATGTTTATCCGCATTCTAGAACTCACAACAGATTAGTTAAACTGTTCTTACTTTGGGTTCAGCATTCTAGCATTCATCAAATCAATTCATCAAATGTGTAATGTGTAAATATTATTAAAAATACCTAAGGATGTCAGTACTAAAAGTTATTAGTTTTAAAATTACGTTAATATAAGAGGTCACAGAATGTAGGTAAGTTATTAATTTTTGAAATGTTAGGTGAACGGTAAGGAACGCGAAGTGTTCGGCGACGCCGTGGATGCAGGTGAAATAACCGAGTGTTTGTCACTGTCCTGTCTCTCTGCGCCGTGTCTCAATGGGGGATCTTGCAGTGACCATCACGATGGATGGTACACCTGCTCTTGTGCTAATGGGTAAGACATTCACTACAAATACAAACGTTAATACTTACGTTAGATAACAACTCAAAACTACGTAGATTCACAGGAGTGAAGAGGCTTTAGCTATAACGGGTTCATTCCTGTCGAGAAATATACGTATTCGGTAAGCAGGTTTATTCCCCTAAGATACAATTCCTCGATATGCTCTTCACAAAGAACTGTACGATTCGTAGCTGCTTTACGTCTAGATCCGACTTTTGATAAAATTGTTCTTTAATATTAATTCCCTTAAATAGATTTTGCATGGTTTGATATTCTTGCAGATGGGTAGGCGGACATTGCAACGAATCAGTGTGCGACAACAATCCATGTCAATCAGGCGGCAGCTGTGTTCGACACCCAGGTAGTGGCTTCCTGTGCCTCTGCCCCTATGGCAAACATGGGATATTCTGCGAGTATAGTAAGTTTTGTCATGTAACTATGCTTTGATATTTTAGAAATAACTTAGTTTTATCAAACTCTGAAAATTTGTTAAAAACGGCTTCTAATATAATCTCAGTAACCAAGTCTTCAGACGTTAGTCAAAAAGACGCTCCAACTATTGTTTTCGTTGGTCCTAGTTTAACATTCAAATATTATCGCCCATTCATATTTAACATGCGTTCATTTATTCATATTGAACATATTTATATAGGTATATTATGTCTATAACTATCTTATTGTCAATATACTTTAATTCTTATTCTACTTTATATATAAATATTAAATACTAGCACCGCGCCGCGGCTTCACCCGCGTAAATCCTGATCCCATGGGGATATCGGGATAAAAAGTAGCCTTTGTTACTCACGAAGAATGTAGCTTTCTAATGAAAAAAGAATTATTAAAATCGGTCCAGTACTTTTTGAGTTTATTCGTTACATACAAAAATACAAATCTTTCCTCTTTATAATATTAAGTATAGATAATTTTGTTTTTATTAATGCCTGTTAAAATACTGTTCCTTAACAATTAATTGCAGTCAATAAAATGGAGGTCATCTGCAAACATTTTGCGTCTTTCTTTAAAAAAGTTACAACGTTGTGCTACACTAGTTCCAAGGAATTCTAATGTGAATGATTAATGTTTTGACCAGTTAATTACATTTTCAGTGTGCCATTTGCTAAAGGTTAAGAATTCTGCAATTCTGCGATGAAGCAAGCACTAATTAATTATTAACATAGCTATTACTGTTTCACTTTCGCATGTTATGCCGATGCAAGTACCTATTGTTCTCATTTCTAGATAATTTGCTTCCTCGAGGAAGCGAACTATCCAGAAATGTACCTACATACTCTTAATCCTAATTGGCTACTGTGTTCTTCAGGGCAACGATAAAAAAAGAATTACTAGGTTATACCAGGCAAAATACACTGACGGACTCATAAACTGCATCAAAGTAATAGACGACTTTGAAATAAATATTTTAACCAAGTATGCATACTTTCTATGCAGATTTAAATTGAAACCTCTAGATTGGTTCGTGAACTTTAAAACAGCGTAGGGTCATATCTTTAAGTTTAAGTTTATGTACTGGAAAGGACCTTAAGACTTTTATTGAAGAAAAAACAGAAATTTAAGAAAAATTGGTTTAATTAAAAAATTGGTTTTAACAATAGACACAAACTTTATGCAAGGGTTTATTTGTGTTTTAATAAGGTGTATTACCCCCACGTGCCCTTATTACGGATTCTAATCGGTTCCGCATAGATTTTATAAGGGTTTTTAAAAGATCTTGCGGAATATTGTCCCATTCTTCTGAAAGTGCTGTTCTTAGTGCTGCCACTGTCGTGGGCGAAGGGTTTCTCGCATATACAGCTCTTTTTAAATTGTCCCAAACATGCTCGATGGGATTAAGATCCGGGCTGCGTGCTGGCCAATTCATTGTACGTATCCCAACCTCTTCGCAATAATGTTGAACTTGTGCAGCTGCATGCGGCCGGGCATTATCCTGCATTAAAGTAAAATTTTCGCCTATGAATCCCATGTAAGGCACCACGTGATCTTCTAATATCTCTGTTATGTAGCGATGTGCTGTCAAACCCCCTCTATTACCGTTTTGACGGACCATGTCTATGAACACAAGTTCGGTTCGCCCGTTCATCGATATGCCACCCCAGACCATACATGAACCGCCTCCAAAAGGAACACGCTCCTCAATGCAACTTTGAGCATATCGCTCCCCACGTCGACGATAGACTCTTCTGCGACCATCTGCACCATATAAACATGTCCTACACTCGTCCGTGAACAATACAGAGGCCCACTGCTCTTCTGTCCAATTCAGGTGATGACGCGCAAATCTTAAGCGAGCTTGTCTGTGAGCTGTAGACAACTTTGGACCATTTGCTGGTCTAAAAGGGGTGATATCCGCTTCCTTTAACCTTCTTCTTATTGTTCGTGCACACACGTTTACTCCACGCACTTCATTAAGCTCGGTTTTGATGTTAACTGACGTGAGGAAACGATTTCGCAGGGAAGTTATAACAATAAATCGGTCATCACGACCTGTGGTTGCTCGAGTTCTGCCTGTACCACGTCTCCTCCTGTAAGAACCTGTCTCTACAAACCTTCTGTATATTCTAGAAACCGTAGACTGGTTTAAATTTAAATTTCTACCAATCGTTCGTTGATCCAAGCCCTCCCGCACCAATGCTACAATTTGTGCCGCTTGTTCGGACGAAGTATCCATATTATGGTTCAAAAACTCTCGATGTGTTAAAAAACTAACCCAACAATTATGCTGGTAACAATAATTCAATTGACAAAACAAAAAAAATCAATGAGAATCAATTTAAAACTTTGCTATAAATAACACGCAAATCTGATACTACAAGTAAATTTTCTTTCCCGGCTATATTCATTTGTTTTACTGCAGTTCTATTTTTAAATTTAATTTTTTTTTAAGATTAAGAGCCAGTCTTTCCATATTTATATAATTTAATCTAAAAAGTTTGCATACTTATTATAAAAAATCCTTTTAGAGTAAACCTGAACTTTGATGCAGTTTATGAGTCCGTCAGTGTAATTAGAATCACTTCGTTAACGCGCAAAAGGAGGCAGTGCAAACGTTTTTCACCCGCACTTCTTAAAAGGGCTCCCTGAAATAGTGGTCAGAGCTGCTTGGAACATGTGCCAATTCGGTCTAATGAGTTCATTTGTCTTTTGTTGACGCTATTTAACCAACTAACAAGTGTCTAGTGACTAGATCAAAATGATGAACACACTAAACTACCAAATCAAAAGTCATTTTCAATAGACAATCTAATAACATGTATTCTTTACAGACGTGGACATAACCCGTCCATCACTTGCCCCCATCAGCACAGGCATCTCATCCTACATAATGTACGCGCTATCGCCGGCAGCAATGAACTCGGACCGTTTCGACCTGCGCCTGCGCTTTCAGACAACTGACATGGACCAGATATCATTGCTGATGTTTGTCGGTCAAACTGGACGACACGATTCGCGCAGTCAGCATATTGCACTTACGTTTGTCAAAGGATATATTATGCTAACCTGGAATATGGGTAGCGGTAAGTATTGTGATGCTCTTAGTACACTACGTGCAGGCACCTAATGGTGGATTTCCACAGTGCGAGATTTCACGGACGGGGACGCAGATACAGATGCATTTACTATGATAAACATGTCTTTCGGAAGCACAGATGAGCTTCTTTCCACTGTGCGTGATCCGCTAAATTCCGCACGCATCTTTAAAATCGCAGATCATGGAAAGTAGCCCTAATATACAAGTATGCCGTATGGTTTCGGTCATCGATTAACGCCTGTCTGATTTATATATTAATGGCTGATATGTATAGTTTTATATAAATTTATATACCGACTTGTATATAATTCAATTACACCAATAATTATCCGTCTTTCATAATAAATCATAGTAAATATTCAATAAAGATGATGGCTGATTACACCTTAGAGTTCTGGCTGTATAGTTTTCTTTTTTTGTATCATTGCTTTACTTTTTCTAACTCTTACGCTTACTTATTATATAGTTTAGATATTTTGTTCCCAATAATAAATATTATCTATTTCTTCGATCGATCAGGCCCTCGCAGAGTGTTCACGTCCCGGGCTCTTAGCCCTCGCCGCGGCGGGCATGCGGTGCGGGTATGGAGGCGCGGTAGGAACGCCGGCCTCAGTGTAGATGGCAGACACAACGTGTCAGGGAATGCACCTGCTCATAACAACAAAATGACTCTACTGCCTTACATTTATGTCGGTGAGTCCTCGTAACACAATACTATAAAAGAAGAAAACCTCTGTGGAGTGGCTGTAGTACACACGAGTTCTCCGCTGTGAGCGCGGGTTCGATTCAATGCAAGTATTTGCAAACATGCAAACAAAAACAAACGAAAAACAATGTCTATTTGTATAAGTCTGGACGTGCCTCGAAAAGCACGTTAAACCGCCGACCCCGGTTGTCCCTATCTATGTCAGTTTTTACGGGTAGCTGGAGCCTTAAAAAGTCCAACAACTGTTCAAACTGCAATACTTCAATATAGCCTATTGGTTGTGGAGGTCAGATGGCAGTCGCTTCACGGAACGTTAGACTGGAATAAGTGGAACCCTGACTCCGAAGTGAAACTTCAGATGCGACTGGGTTTAATGCTAGGATGAAGAAGAATGAAAGAAAAGTAAAATGATTTTATGAAAAATTCGCTATTATGAACTAAATAACTTAAATTATTTTTATCTTCGTTGACTTCTATGATACAGGTGGACACCCCTCTGAAGGCTTTTCTGACCTTCCCCACGATCTTCCACTACATTCTGGATGGCGGGGTTGTCTTTGGGAAGTCGGTGGTGGCGCGGCCGGGTCTGGCGCTCGACCGGTCGGAGGTCGAGGACTCGGGCAGTGCGGAGTGGCACAATGTACCTCCAAGTCTTGTAACGCCCCTCGAGGAGTTTGTATACACTCCCCCGCTACGTATGGGTAAGCATTGTGAATGTTCCTTAGGGTATTAATATATTTGTATTGTAGTGCTTGCTTATAAATGCATAATAATAGCTCTTTTTTAATTGCATATGAATGTAAATTATACGGGCTCGGGCTCTACTAGTATAAACTAGACTAGACTATGGAATCAAACACTCGAAATGGGGTATTAGACCTATATTGTGTACTCTCTGTCCGGATAAATGAGACTGATAAAGGCTTTCCTCTTGATGTTGGAAAGTTAGACGGCGGTCGCTTTAGCAAAATCCAAGACTAGCTTAACAAGAAAAATAATAATAGAGCGAACCCCGAACTCCAGCCCCGAACCAACACTGTAATGATGATATTTCCTATAGGTGTATATGCAACGAGGGCTGGTTCGGTGCCACCTGCTCCAGTTCACACAATCCATGCGACAGCGCGCTCTCCAAGTGTCAGGGACAGTGTGTCATCACGTCTGACAGCGACACTCAGTGTGACTGTCCTTATGGCAAGACTGGCCTCTACTGCGATGAAGGTAACTTTATCCCAACACAACATCTTGTCTAATGCTATAATTTGCTCTGTCGTCACGTGCTTCTCCAATTGGACATTCTGTCGTCATCGTAATGTGTATGAAGCTCCACCTAAATCTTTGGAACCCAATTCAACCTCATCTTCTAATATACTAATGAACGTATGGAGACTCTGGCGCAGATTTTCCTCTCGTGTGTGATCAGTTGACTCTCCAGGCTTCCGAAGCATGTGTCATATTGGACGCAGGAGGATAATAAGTCTTCTCTTCGGTGTTGCAAACTTTCAATACCATAATATTTATAAATAATTAATATTAATAAATTTCAGTCCTACTACCAACGGATGTTCTGTTCACGGGCATCAGGTCGTACTTGCAGCTCTATCCTCGCCCCATATCAAGCATCAGCCTAACCTTTGAAGCGGAAATCAAGCCTAACAAAGAACGAGGACTACTATTATATGCTGAGACCCCACACTTCTACACTGTGCTGTCAATCCAAGGAGGTCTATTGGAGTATCGTTGGACTGGTAAGTATCCATTACGGGGATCAAAAACCTAATCATTTGTTGTAAGCATATCCTACACCGACTGAAGACTTCGTAAAAGTATTCTATTGATAAAATTGCTCCAACGTTGCATCAACAAGTATGTGTCGAAGAATTTTGGCTTTCCAGGACGTGTCCAGCTCAATTGGTCAAAAAAAATTGCCTTAGAAAGGGACTGGTTGCCGGTTCACGCTCTGTCCTGAATGTAGACTTTGTATACTAATTGCATTCCTCTTCTTGTTCATCTTAACGTTAATCCCAGTCGCATCCGAAGCTTCCACCTCAGACTCTTGGGTTCACTTTACCGGTCTAACTGCGGATTTGACTGAACTTCGATATTTTCCGTGAAGCTGCCATCTGACCTCCACATTCCAAAGGCAATATCGAAACATTGCAGCTAGAGCAGTTGTTAGACTTTTTAGGGTTTCTAGTTGGAACCCTAGAAACCTCTGCCATAGATGTTGGTATGGCAACCAGGACCGATGGTTTAACGTGCTCTCGGAGCCACGACCAGACCAATGCTAATACCAATTTTCATGAATACAAATATTTGCACTTTGCGTCCTGCGTAGCGGCCGCGTTCACTACCTCCGCGCCGCGGAGTTCATAATAAAAGTAATTTGTAATTTAATGAGGAATCTGAAAACTTATAATTTCTGACTGAATTTGATTGTTTACCTACATTTTGACTTTATGAATTAAAAATAATGAAATGTCATAGTTACAGTTTAGTTAGGCAATATCTTATTTTGCAAAGCATATTTTATGACGCCGCCCGAAAATGCTCCATACAAAATTATACTTGCAAGTGACGTCACACGCCAGTGGCGAGTAGTGCAAATGTATGGGGTGCAAGAGAATGTCGTATTTATCTCGATCTATGTTGCTTTTACACATATGTATAGTTCATAATAAAAGTAATTTGTAATTTAATGAGGAATCTGAAAACTTATAATTTCTGACTGAATTTGATTGTTTATATTTTGACTTACTCTGGGAATTAAAAATAATAATGTCATAGTTACAGTTTATTATCTTAATTTGCAAAGCATATTTTATAATAACAAACTAACATATTAAGCAGTATTGTGAACAATCGGACGACATTTTCAAATAAATAGCCTATTGACGAGTACTATATAAAAAAATATATAAAAAACACTTATTTTTTGTACCTAAACTGATTATATATTGTTTAAAGTTGAATAAATATTAGTTCGAATGTAAAAAACACTTAATTATTAAACAGATCGTCTATCGGGAGTGACGTCGTTGGTCCGCAGCGGCGTGGTGGTGTCCATGTCGCAGTGGCACAGCGTGAAGGCGGGCCGCTACGGCAGCCGCCTGTACGTGTGGGTGGATGGCGCGCTAAGCACCGACGCCATGTTAGCGCACGCCTACCCTCACACCGCCAGCAACGCCACCATACTACTTGGTAAGTACCACCACAAAACGGTCCGGTATGAGAAGTTCATATAGTGACCAGCTGTACAATATTATAAGCACACAGCGTCGAGCACAGCGCTGCGACAGGTTAGACAGAGATTGTCATTGGTCGGAATGGATGACGTCACTGGAGATCGACCAAAGAGATCGACTCGACGGTGTATGCTTACAGAATCGCACAGCAGGAAAGACAGCTTACAGGGTGGTGGTTGATGGTGAGAGGGTGTGTTGGTAAAAGTTATACACCCTAAGACTTAACTGGCAAGAACCCTTCTACCCCTTGGATTATATTTGAATGTATTATCCATCAGTCTTAATATTTTGTAGGCTTTTCGCTTCCGTGATTTACCCATGCGCCTAAAATATGGGGTTCTTCAAGAGGGGAATTAGAAGGTTTCTTCAAGGTCGGTAGCGAGTGTGACGCCCCTGGTGTTGCAGATGTCCACAGGCCACAGTAACCACTTCCCATCAGGTGGGTCGTGTGCTTGTCGGCCACCTAAGTGGTATAAAACAGTGATGGTCGTTAATCTCCAGCATACTTTTTTGTCCAGATTGCCACAATAGTGGCTATAACGGCAAATTATATAAATCTACGTTTTTTCAGGTGGTGCAAAGGATTTGTCGAAGTTACCTTTTGATGCAATGTCAGGTCCTCCAGAATTCTACACAGGGTGTATCAAAAACCTTCACATCAACAACATAATGCTGCCTCTTGAGCAACAAAACATACAAGGTAAATGAGACAATTCTGAAAAATACACTTTTTCGTGAGATTTTCATGACTCCATTGGTCGTTCGTCGGCGAGCTATTAGACATAACATAACATAAACTCACTCCTATATCCCCGAAGGGGTAGGCAGAGGTGCTAGCACCTACATTTCGCCAGTTTATGTTTAGGTCTCAATGTAATAGGTGGCGAGCCTATTGCCACTAACCGAGCACTTATAAACCTGCGATAAATACATACATAACTTCGATAAGCATCGAAAAGTCATTGGTGTGTGCCATGGTAAAACCTGGGATCGAAGCCGAGACCTCGTCTCAGCAGTCCATTACCACTAGGCTAGTGTAGATTGAGGGTACGCAAAACTATACAATATGAATCTCTGAAAGTAGCTTATTACATGTCTAGACTGAAATCACCACGATGATGATTAAAACTTTCCAGAGGGTCGTAACGTCGGTGACTGCGATGGCACAGCGTGCGGCTCAGAAGCTTGCGGCGGAGGCACCTGCGTGGTGGAGCGGGGGCAGGCGCGCTGCACGTGCCACGCGGGCGGAGGGGGCGCAGGCGCGCGCTGCCGGCGGCACGACGCGGGCTGCTCGGCGGCCGCGTGCGCGCTGCCCCGCGGTTGGTGCCGCCAGCAGAGGTGCGTGTGCGCCGCGGGGTACGCCGGACATCACTGCGAATCCAGTAATTAATCTTTCGTAAACTCTTCTTTACTGGTGTACGAGGGTAGCCAATCTCACCCTGCAAGCCACTACACCTTTTTTTTTTCAACTTATGTGGCAGGCAAACGCACAGCCCACCTAATACAAAGTGGTCACCGTAGCCTATAGGCGTGTGCAACACCAGGGGAGTCACACTCATACTACCGGCTCTGTAAGAACAAAGAGTTTCTGTATCGTCAGTGCAGAAGACAAAGCTGGACAAGCCTTTGGTCTTCCCACTGATAACACAAAAACTCTCCAGTGGACTACGGTTACCCTACTCATTGCCGGGAACACAACACGAATTTATTATGACCAACAAGAGGATCCTTCTCCAATAAGTGGACATTGGACTCCAAGGTGAAAACCTCGCCCCAAGTAACGGATGAGGTTAGTTTGGGGTCTAAAAATCATAGCCCTTTCACATTATCTTTAATACTATAATAACATCGTGTTGTGTTCCCAGCGGTGAGTTGGGTAGCCAGAGCTCACTGGAGAATTTGTGCTGTCAGTGGGAAGGCTAAAGGCTAGTCCTGCTTTGTCTTCTACTGACGGCACAGAAACTTTGTACTTACAGGGTTGGCAGCGTGACTGTGACTCCTCTGGTGTTACAAACGTCGATAGGCCACGGTAACCACTTTCCTTCAGGTGGGCCGTGTGCTTGTCTGCCATCTAAGTGGTATAAAAAAAAATACATTTTCTCACAATAATGCTCACCATAGGCATTACCCCAAGTATGGCGCTTGCCCCATCCTGCTCTCCCCCTAAGTTAAGAATTACAAAACACACGAGCGCTCAAGCATTCGATTTGACTTTTGCTCCATCGTTTTTTTTTTTTTTTTTTTTATACCACTTAGTTGGCAGACAAGCACACGGCCCACCTGATGGAAAGTAGTTACCGTGGCCTATGGACGTCTGTAACACCAGAGGAGTCACAGTCGCGCTGCCAACCCTGTAAGTACAGAGTTTCTGTGCCGTCAGTAGAAGACAAATCAGGACAAGCCTTTAGTCTTCCCACTGACGCCACAAATTCTCCAGTGAGCTCTGGCTACCCTACTCACCGCTGGGAACACAACACGAAGTTATTATAACCGCGGTATTCTGTAGGGCGGAGGTACTTCCCCAGTCGGACTGCTCAATCGGGCGGATATACCGCCGTGTCCTACCTCCTACAAATTTAAAGAATGCTAATGGTAGAACCATTGCCTACATTACATTGATAACGTTTTACAATACAATGGTTTCCTTAATTCCAGAAATAAACATAACAATCCCACAATTCGACGGCTCCGCCCTCGTGTCGCTGACGCGCTCGGCCGCCAGCCGCGCCCACCAGCAGAAGCTGGCGCCGGCGCTCGGGCGGCCGAGACATGTCGCTCTCAACTTCACCACCGCCGAGTCCCATGGCCTGTTACTGTGGATTGTTATGGTAACCTTCTAAACATACATACATACATAACATAAACTCACGCCTATATCCCCGAAGGGGTAGGCAGAGGTGCTAGCACCCACATTTCGTCAGTTTATGTTTAGGTCCCAATCATTGGGACCAGAACATAAACGGCAGGACCCAATGTAATAGGTAGCGAGCCTATTGCCATTAACCGGACACTTATAAACCTGCTATAAGTACACACATAACTTCGAAAAGCATCAAGTCATTGGTGTGTGCCATGGTAAAACCTGGGATCGAACCCGAGACCTCGTCTCAGCAGTCCATTACCCATACCACTAGGCTACATACATACATACATATAATCACACCTTTATCCCTGGAGGGGTTAGGTAGTGGTGAATGAACACCCACATTTCACCAATAATTGTATTCGGTCCCACGTAATAGGGGGTGAGCCTATTGACATATTCCGGGCACTATTGTTGACTCAAGCCAGGCATCTGAGGCTGAGTCTGGGCTGTATATATCTGTCTGATGTAAAACAGCCCTATCATTTAGTTGCTTTGTATGACACCTCATGGGGAGAGATGGAATGGCCCTAATTCTACTCTGCGGCAAACCACGCGGCAAAACCTTCTAAAATCTTACCAATATGTGTAAACCTACTTATAATTAGTTTTCAAATATAAATAAAGCCACACCACTCTGTAAGGGACTGATCGCAGGTTCCAATCTCGTCTGAGCATACCTACACTTTTTCCAATCTACATCGAATAAATATATTAGATGGGGTGGCCCAAATTTAACTCCGCCGAAGTTTTTTGTTTCTGTTCTTCAAAAGAACAGGATCGATAAAAATTCTCTCATTGCTAGGGCAATCTCTACAAACCACCAATCTTTATCCCTATTTTTGTAGAGATAAAGTCGCAATCACAATACACAATCCTTTATCCCTATTTTTGTAGAGATATAGGATTGTGTCTTATTCTATATTTAGAATAAGACAGAATCCTTTATCCCTATTGGTGGTTTGTAGAGATTGCCCTAGCAATGAGACAATTTTTATCGATCCTGTTCTTTTGAAGAACAGAAACAAAAAACTTCGGCGGAGTTAAATTTGGGCCACCCCATCTCTTCCCATGCGACTAAGGGATAGGACTGTTTAAGTGTTCAGATATGTACAACCCAGACGCCGCCTCGGATGCGTAGCTCGAGTCAACAAAATAGTACCCGGAATACGGCAATAGGCTCACCCCCTGTTACGTGGGCCCGAATACAATTATTGATGAAATGTGGGTGTTAAAATACCTCTGCCTAACCCTCCGGGCATAAAGGCGTAATTATATGTTTGTATATAATTAATTCGATTTAACAAATTGATTCTTTTCGAATGTTTTTTATTTTATTTATCATGGTAACTTACTTGACAAAAATTCTGTTTCCAGGATATCGATCATGTGGGCTTCGGTCTAGAAAACGGATACCTCAGGGTAGTCTGGTTATTCCAGAATCACAGCTCCACAACCAATCATGTTATTTCTAAATATGGTAATATCTTGGAACCTTCGAGTATGTTCTCAAGATTATTACCGTATGCAGGCTTTTTGTCTGATGCTGAATGGCATACGGTGGTGCTGAAAATGGAAAACACCAATCTGACTCTGACTGTCGATAAAAATTTGGTTTACACTGCTGCACCAGGCTTTAAGAATGAAGCTGATTACGAAAATGTGGACGTCTACCTAGGTAAGAATAAAGTATAAGTATTATTTAAGTGGGTTACCTATGTTTAGGGAGGTAGGACACGGCGGTATTTCCGCCCAATTGAGCAGTCCTATCGGGGAAGTACCTCCGCCCTATAAAATACCGCGGTTATAATAACTTCGTGTTGTGTTCCCTGCGGTGAGTAGGGTGGCCAGAGCTCACTGGAGAATTTGTGCTGTCAGTGGAATGACTAAACGCTTGTCCTGCTTTGTCCTCTACACTGACGGCACAGAAACTCTGTGCTTACATGGTCGGCAGCGCGAGTGTGGCTTCTCAGGTGTCACACACGTCCATAGGCCACGGTAACCACTTTCCATCAGGTGGGCCGTGCGCTTGTCTGCCACCTAAGTGGTATAAAGAAAAAAATGTTTGACCGAAAAAAAATTGCCAAATTATCACTTCCCAAAAAATTTTTCGCATAATTACATATGCCAAATTATCACTTCCCAAAAAATCTTTCGCAGAATTTCATATGCCAAATAACTACTTAGCAAAACCCTAAAATCTTTTCATAATAATTGTAACACAAACGTTATGCTTGTATAGTGAACGTTTAAACAATAACGTGTAGTACTTTTACCAATTTTTATTTAGACAAATGCTTCAGTTGGAATATACATTTCACGCAAATTAAAATAAAACTTGGAACCGTATCAAAGTTACACCGAAATCGAAATTGATGTTGATATTGGTGTTGAATGGTTATACAATTTTATTTCGTTACAGATAAAATACCTGATATAATATTGCAACTAATAAAAATTTGACGAATTGAAAAAATGTGTAATAAAATTATTCCAAACAAAAAGTGTCCAAAATCTGTTTGAGTACCTAATGAAATTTGAACAAAATCTTTTCGGCAATACGGCAGGCTTCCATTTAGGTACCTAAATCCTAATTAGGTACACCGCCGCCGGTTGAAATCTGCAGTCTTGCTTTACTCAAAAAAATGTAAATAAGTTTTTGGTCTGATTTGTTGTTATTACAAAAACTGTTAAACTTATCATCTCACTTTATTTCAGAATAAATAAAAAATAAAACTAGTTAAATAGGTATATAATATACCTACTACTCATGTGCTGTGGTGGCCTCTGTGGCGAGGTGGTAGTGAACGCGGCCGCTATGCAAGAGGCGCGGGTTCGATCCCCGCTCAGTCCAAATATTTGTATGCGTGAATATAGATATATGCACTGGTCTGGTCGTACTTCGGAGAACACGCTAAACCGTCTGTCCTGGTTGCCATACGAACATCTATCGCTTCACAGAAAATATCGAAATTCAGCCGCATACTAGTTTGACTAAAAAACCAATCCCAACTGAGTTGGGAAAAGACTCCAAGAATAATGATGATGATCTACCCAAGTTAATAATAAATACGCTACTTTATTGCTTTTTCAGGAGGAATAACGGAACAAGAGAGCGTAATAGCCAAGAAGGCATTCCCTTACAATTTCAAAGGTTGCATTGACCACATATCTACGAAAGAAGAGTCCTACATAACGAATTACACAGAAGTTTACAGCGAAAATGTTATGTCGTGCCAACTGTTCCCACCGACGTAAACACTATATATAGTTAAGTAGATTTAAGCTAGGTAAGTGTGATGATATTATACTCATAGTACAAAACTCTAGTCTTCTCACAGGACCAACATTTTTGGTCTTGGTTTTATAACAATGTGTTTTAATATGTAAGTGTGCTGTTAGTTCCGCAGCTGAAATATATCTAGGTAATCAAATTTGACAAAATACTTGTATAAAGTTTTTGACTGAATATTTTATATTATTTATTCTGTTCTAATAAGTATTAGATACACATGTTGATTTTTTAAGAAGGGCAATGTTAGGAATATTGATGTTTGATAAAAATAAATTATAAGAATATTGGAACCGAAATTACTAATAACCCCTCCAGCTCCAGAAAAAGGATAAAAACAGACATCAGATGTAACTTTTTATAAACACGTTCAATATATTACGTAATTGCATGTACCTATAAATTAAGTGTGGTGGGGTGTTTTTAGGCGTATAGAAAGAAAATTAAACATTAAATGTACACAAAATATAGTTTTATTGATATATTCATGTTTAATAAATTGTATACATAACATCATCAAATATTATATTAAAACATATACATTTTCGTTATACGTTACATACTCAAACACAAATACAATATGAGATGTTATCCCCGTTAAACATATATCTCATTAATTTAAAAACATTTAGTCTTAACACAATGCAGTAATTTCAATTGGCATACATGTTCAGCATCTAAACATGCCCCCGTACTCGAAGCTCATCAACATCATATTTATTTACATTTCATTATTAAAGCATGTACATTTATAAGTCATAGAATTCATTAGGCCTATTTACAAGTGGAATATAGTTGGAATGCTTGACCATAGTACACAATTTAGCTTGCCATTGGTGTATTGTACAACAGTGTAAAACTCACATAGGAACATCGATTCCTTCACTTGATAAATGATACTATCTTGATATAATGTCTAAAAATATTTTATAAAGCAATAGAGAATAAATAATGATTAATTGCACATTATCAATATCATATAAAATTTTCGAAAATTAATAATTTATAACAGTGTAAGCTGCGCTTACTATTACATTATGCCGTACGGAAATAGGCACAAAGTGATTTTTTTTCTCTTCTACGCAATTATATTAATAACAAATTCCAAAGATCTTTATAATCCAAAAGTAACACGTACCCTAGGAATGTTTCGGACAATAAATATAAAGGATACTATAGAAAGAATAGAACAAGCTAATCACAGTAGAAGTAAATATTATATATTTACGATACATTTAATGCCTATTGGTGCGTCATTGTATTTCGACCATAAACAATATTAATAAATAAACAGAGCGGGCCGAGCCGGCCGCCATGCGCGAGGCGGGGCCCGTACAGGCCGGACTCCAGTACAACACGAAGCCTACGCAACATGATAATATTCAGTGTTATTTATTATGTACGACATTACACCTCCACGAAACAACATTCATCGGAATAACGACACTAAGAAACATCAAGTTCAAAACCCCGTACAATGCTTTATTTAATCTAATTTGAATATAAATGATACTTAAATTCATTTCTGCTTATCTACAAGAAAAATTCGTTTATTAAAATTATATTTATATATGAACATCAGTTAACAATTTTCCTAACAATGTTATTAAAGTAACAGACACCAGTATAGACAATACATTTAACTATCATATTTGGAACATAATTTCCTATAATTGAATTCCATTCTTAATTTTATACCGGGTGGTAACAATCTCAATAATTCGTAATCTCTAAATTTACAAACAAATTAATCTATATTATAAAATGTCATCAATAAAAGGTCATGTTCATCGAATAAAAACAACAATATTATGAAGTTATCGACAATACAATATAATTAGGTACATCGATAATATAAAATTAGCATTGGGAGTATATAAAATCGGTTTGTTGTCAGCGCGTGACGCCGCGCGCCGTGCGGGGCGGAGCGGGCCGTCCACGCGCTGTACGCTATACGCTGGACGCTGTACGCTATACGCTGGACGCTGTACGCTATACGCTGGACGCTGTACGGTATACGCTGTATGCTGTACGCTGTACACTGTACACACGCGCTCTCGTCGCGGGCACCGGGCACTCCGCGCGCGAGCGGCCAGGCGCGTTAACGGCGCAGGCACAGCGTATTATCGATAAAAGTTAAGCATTTGATTCATTTCTATAAACAAAGCATTTACTTGTAAAATCAGTCTCATTCGCATAAGGAAGTGATCACAGCACACACACACCGGAGAGTCGTTACAGACGAGGGGCCACGTCCCTCTTAACAAAACTAATAATAGTAGAGCACCTCGATCTCTATCTTCTTACAATTAAAACCCGATAAGAGTCATGCAACAGATCTTCAAACATTTAGTATTATAAAAATATGAAACGTACGGAAAAATAAACTACAAAGAAAATATAGTAAATACGAGAAGTACGTGTCGTATCAACATTGAAAACAAATATAGCGATCCTACACTCGCACACGGTAAACGAGCACACCGCCGCCAATACAATCGGTAAAATAATAAGTTACAAACAAGAATAGACTAGATTTATGGAAATTTGTGAAAGTTTAGATACAACACACAGAGACACGATAGACCGCGAGGCGCGCTCGCTCGGCTGCACAAATATTCACTCTCAGAACGGCAATCTCACTTTCATGCACAAATGCAAAGCCGGCATTGCTCCCGGAGATACATAGCGGAGCACCGGCGTACGTCGCGGAGTGGCGGTGGCGCGGCGGCGCCTACAGGCGGGCCAGCGCGCGCGGGCCCGCCGCCGCCAGCGCGCGTCACGGCTGCGGCGCCACCAGGCGCTGCAGCAGCACGGCCACGCCCACCGCCACCAGCAGGAACAGCGCCGCCATCAGCAGCGCCACGTGGCGCGGCGTGAGTGCGCGCGCGGCGCGGCGGGGGCGCGCGCGCGGCGCGGCGGGCGCGGCCGGCAGCAGCACGCGCGCCACGCCCGACCACGCGCCCGCCAGCCCGCCGCGCACGGCGCACACGCGCACGGCGTACTCGCCGCCCGCCTCCAGCTCCTCCAGCGTGAACTGCGTGTCGCCGCCGCTGTACACCTGCGCCCGAGCGACATGCTGCTGGTTACGTTTGTACGGTGGAACGTTCTACACTAGATGAGCAAGGCGAGGGCGGTGGCTTACCTGTTTGAAGACGCTGTCCTTGCCGCGCGCGCACTGCAGCACGTACTCGGCGTCGTCGAGCGCGTCCCAGGCGGCGAGCGCGGCGCGCGGCGCCAGCGCGCTGAGCGCGGGCGTGCGCGGCGCGGGCGGCGGCGCGCTGGCCGTGGCCGCCTCCACCGGCTCCGCCCACGCGCCGCGCCCGCCGCGCTCGTCGCTGGCTCGTATCCGGAACGCGTACGAGGTCGCCTCGCGCAGCTTCTTCACCTTGCAGGAGCGCGCCGAGCCGCGGTACACGGGCCGGAAGTCCCGCGCCTCGAACGTCCGCATCTCCACGCAGTACTGCGCGCCCTCGCCGCCGGAGGCCGGCCACTCCAGCCTCAGGTAGTTGTGCGCCGCCTGCACGCAGCGCAGCAGCGGGGGCGCGGGCGGCGGGGGACGGGTCGCGGCTTTCGTTTCCTCGGACCACTCGCCGAGCCCCAGCTCGTTGAACGCCGCGACTCTAACGCGATACACCGTATCGGGCGTGAGTCCCTCGACGAGGCGCTCGGTGGCCGGGCCGTCCGTGTCGAACTCCGCGTCGTCCACCCCTACCCGGTAGTGGAGCACCTCGGCGCCGTGGTCGGCGGGCGGGCGCCAGTGCAGGCGCAGGCTGTCGGCCGCGGCGTCGTGGCGCAGGCCGGCGGGCGCGGCGGGCGGCGCGCGCGGCGTCAGCACGTCGCGCACGCCCGACCACGCGCCGCGCCCCGCCGCGTTGCACGCGCACACGCGGAAAAAGTATGGCGAGAATGGCGTCAGGCGACTCACGAGGCAGTCGGTCTCGATGCCCCGGTACACTTCCGCAAAGGCATCGTCGACGTTGGTCGCGCTCATCTCGAGGCGATAATCGAGCACGGGTGCACCGTTGTCCTTCGGCGCTATCCATTCCAAGTAAGCCGCTCGTGCGTCCTCGAGCCGCGCGAAAGGTACCTCGGGCGCGTCGGGCGGCGCCGCCGCCGTCGTGAACGCGAGGACGGGCGAGCTCGGGCCGGCGCCGACCTTGTTGCACGCCGTGACCCAGGCCCGGTAGCGGCGGCCGGGCGCCAGCTCGCGGATGGCACACTCGGCGTCCAGCCCCTGGTAGGCGAGGCGCGCGGCGCCGCCCTCCTCGGCCACCTCGACGCGGTACTCGCCGAGCGGCGCGCCGCCCGTGCAGTCGGGCGGGCGCCAGCGCAGCGCCAGCAGCGTGGCGCGCGGCTCGGCGGCGGGCTCGGGCGCGCCGCACGCGCCGGGCGCCGCCGCCTCCGTGCTCACGCTCTCGGCGGCGGACCACTCGCTCTCGCCGACCTCGTTGGCGCAGCGCACGCGCGCGCGGTACAGCGTGCCGGGCTGCAGGCGGTCGCAGTGCGCCTCGCGCTCGGGCCCGCGGTACGCCGCCTGGTATCCCTCGCCGGCGTCCAGTTCCAGCGTGTAGTACTCGACCGCGGCGCCGCCGTCCTCGGTGGGTGCGTCCCAGCGTAGGCGAACCGCTCGCGAGTGAATGCGGCCGCGGGTCGTGGGGCGACCGGGGGGACCGGGACGCTCCGGCACCGTTCGGAATGTGACCTCGGTGGACCAGGGACCCTGCCCGTAGGAAGTCTCGCATCGGAGTCGGAAACGATAATCGGTGGCGCGCCGGAGCCCGGTACACTTGTAGGAGTTGTCGGCGCCCGAGTAAACGGGTAAAAAGCCGTGGCCGCGGGCGGGGTCGTCCATCTGAAGCGTGAACTCCTCGTCGGCGCGGCGCTCCCAGGCCAGCGCGAGCGCGTCGCTGGCGGCGGCGGCGAGCGCGGGCGGCGCGGGCGCGGGCGGCGGCGCGCCCGTGGTCCAGGCCACGGTCTCGTCGCTCCAGTCGCCGCGGCCGCACTCGTTGACGGCGGCCAGGCGGAAGCGGTAGCAGGTCTGCGGGCGCAGGTTGTTGACGGTGTGCTGGCGCGTGCGCGGGCGCGCCAGCTCGGCGAAGCCCGCGCCGGCGTCCAGCTCCAGCACGTAGTGCAGCAGGCGCGCGCCGTTGTCGTGCGCGGCGGCCCAGCGCAGCTGCAGCGCCGTGCGGTTGTGCTGCGTGACGCGCGCGGGCGCCAGGCGCTCGGGCGGCGCGGCGGGCGCGCGGAACGTGGCCGCCTCGCTGGCCGCGCCCGTCAGCTCGCCCGCGCGGATCTGCAGGCACACCGAGTACTCGCTGCCCGGCCGCAGGTCCCGCACCCTGTGCCGCGGAACAAACGACACTATTACATGACTGATTCAACTTCCACTAACCACGTACGCAAGAAGGTACTAACGTGTAACAAACATTTTTAGACGCCTATAAACTCGATTGGTTGGGCAGTAATGGTTTGTATAAACAAACTGTTTTACTATTGATTTTTCATACTATCAAAAAGGCAATATAAAAAATCTATGAAGATCATTTTCAGATTACTAGCATGTTTTCGATAAAATGTTGGTTAGGCTGTCATTGCACTCGCGGCCTTGGAGATAAGGATTGTGATTAATTCAATTTTACTTTAAGAAATTTATAGGTATAATAAAAGATGGTATGTCTATATCAAAAAGCATTCAGTATTTTGAACATTCAATAACGACATAAAGTTACTAACCGACAAGACAGGGAGGATCCACTGTAAATGGCCTTGTACCGACCGCGATCTCCGAGCAGTAGATCGTACGTTAATTCGACGTTAGGCATTGTTACACCCTCTGGTACTGGCGAGTTCCATTGTACTAGGGCACTAGTAGGTGTCATTTCTCTGACCTGAAATAAATGAGCACAATCATTAGTAAACATAAAATAAGGAAACGATTCACATTAGGTGTAGTTAATAAGGCAACCCCAGATGAAAAACGAAAAAAAAAAGGTAAACCAGAAAGAACTCCAGCACTCTCACAAAGTATAAATAAAGCATACTGCTACTGAGTGCAATTAAAAGGATCATAATATGGAGCCCAGCTGGTACACACAAATACTACTAGCTCACAATATACATTCCAATTAATGTAAAAATAACTTTATTTTTATAGATAGACAGATAATACTTTATTGTACACCAGTACATTTACAGCTGATACAAGTAGGTAACAATGGGCGATTATATTAAACATAAAGTTCTAAACTGTCAAGTTTTCACAGTCAAATAATGTTCCATACAACATCAAACACTTCTATCAAACGAGGACCATGCTCATTTGATAGAAGTTTTTAATGTTGATAATTAAAAAAAACAGGTATTAAATAAGAATAACAACAGAAGCATGTACCTGAGGTGTACGTGTTGCAGACAGTAAATCGAGAACTGCTTGCGTGTCGTTGTCATCATCACCTTGAACAGACGCACCAGCGGAGGAGCCCTCGCCTTCGGACCAGGCTCCCGACGAGGCATTACCGCTGCCACCTCCACGACCATTCACCTCTTTGCGTGGCGACAAGGATGGCGTACTTGCTCCCGAATTTGCTTCTGCTATTAAAAAAAAGAATGTTTAGCTATAGGTAGTGGGAAATTCCGATAAACATTGCACATTTAGAATTTTTTTAGTAAAGTTGTCTGCAGAAGTAGCTCAACACGTTGCAAATTACTAATCACTTTAGTTTTAAACTTTTCATAATTAATCTGACTACCATTTTAAATTATTTTAAGAAAGCCAATGTACTTTTATTAAAGGTAAACAAAAATAGATATTTAAATGAAGTAATGTTAAATAACTCAATTAAAAATATCTGTAGAAACTTTGAAAATTGTACGTTTATAGATTTGACATTTACAAATCATTTTACTAAAAATCAGTTCATTATTCACTATTGTACTATAATTAATTCTACAGTTGACACACATTATTATGCAAGAAATTTCCTGACATTTCGAAATATTAAAAAGACCTTGTGTACAAATAATCTTAAACAATCCGGTATTAAAAAAGGCACAATCCCATATTATTTTCCGATAGTGAAACCGAAGCATATTCGTTCTTGTGATACAGATACCAATAAAGACCAGTTGAATTCAACTTTTTTTCGTTAATAACAATACCAGTGTTAGTACATTGACATTATTGCATCAGAATATAGCGGGCTTATTGAATAAGGAGGATCAGCTAGAGATATGTCTGAATGGATTTGCAACAAATAAAAAGCCAATACACATAATATGTTTAACCGAATCGTTTGTACGGTCGGGTGATGAGTGTAACGTACATATTAGCAACTTTAAGTTGGTGAGTGCTTTTTGCAGACAAGATAAAGAGCGGGGGGTGTATGCATCCTAGTCAGAAAGCATTTAGAATGTGAACCTATTAGTATTTGTAATGAGTTGGCTTTAGAAAAATCCTTCGAATGTTGTGGAATTAGAATACCTAAATTACAGTGCATTATTATCTGTATATATAGAATACCCAATTCAGATGCTAGTACACTTCTCGAAAGACTGGAAATATTACTTCACAAATTAAACCTTAAATCTAATACAAAACTAATTATAGCAGGTGACACTAATATAAACACATTGAAACATAGCACTTTTTCGGAAACTTTAATGAATCTGTTGTTAAATTATAATTTGTACCTACACATCAAGGAACCCACGCGCCAAAATAAGACATGTATTGACCACATAATAAGCAACATTCATGATGCGGAAGGGCACGTTCATAGGTTGTTTCTATCTGATCATGAAACTGGACAAACATTATCATTTCCAGCTGCAAGGGTCCGGCAAACACCCACATATTGGTATGCATTAAGGAGAGATTTTAATAAGGAAAACGTTCAAAAATTTAAAACCTACATCTCCTCTTTATCATGGTCAGAGGTATATAATGAACCAACCTGCAACAGTGCATTCGATCAATTTCATGATATGTTTTCACTCCTGTACAATCTGTGCTTTCCCATAAATAAAATTAAAATAACAGAAAATAACACGGGTCCTAGGTGGTTAACAAAGGGAATAAAAGTATCAGCCATGATAAACAAAAAGTATAGATACCAGTATTATTTTAAAAAAAATGTAGAAAATAAGAATAAATACGATGAATATAATACATTATTTAGAAAATGTATAATTATATCTAAAAAAAGTCACTACAAAAAATACATAACAAATTCGCAAAATAAATGTAAAGCATCATGGAAAGTTATAAAAAACGATAGTGGTATAACGAGGCATGATATTGAAATGGTTGAATGCAATGGAGAGGAAGTGCGAGATGCAACACAGATTGCGAATAAGTTCAACAATTACTTCTTATCTCTTGTTAATTCAACAAACATAAACAATCCAGACTACTCGTTGATAATTAAGA
This sequence comes from Eilema griseolum, assembly GCA_963662185.1. Classification (NCBI taxonomy): domain Eukaryota; kingdom Metazoa; phylum Arthropoda; class Insecta; order Lepidoptera; family Erebidae; genus Eilema; species Eilema griseolum. The sequence goes on along the minus strand of OY759233.1, from coordinate 10,403,002 downwards.
CAGATCCAACTATATTTTTGCAACCCATAACGGAATTAGAAATAGTTAAAATCATAAAATCGCTCAAAAATACAAACGCAGTCGGTTATGATGGTATATCTACATTTATTTTAAAACAATGTGATATGGAGCTGGCAGAGGTCTTGTGTCATTTGGTCAATCAAACATTTATACAAGGTGTATTTCCCGAAAAATTAAAGATATCTACAGTGAGGCCACTTCACAAGAAACACAGTAGATTGCAAATGAGTAATTATAGACCTATAACTCTGATTCCTGTGTTTTCAAAAATCTTTGAAAAAGCCATGTGTGTTCGAATCAATGACTTTTTGAAAAAATTCAACATCATAGTCCCAGAGCAAAATGGTTTTCAGGCTAACAAGTCAACCACACTGGCAGCTTTTAACTTGTTTAAGAACATTACTGAAAATATTGATAGGAAGAGACAAGTATCTGCTGTGTTTTTTGATATGAGTCGCGCATTTGATTTTGTAGATCATAAAATACTGATCAGCAAATGTGAACGATATGGGCTCAGGGGCAAGGCTCTCGAATGGATAAGTAGCTATCTCCAAAATCGTACACAATGTGTTGAGATAGACCGGGTTGACAATAAAAAATGCTTAAACGCCTTTAGATCACAGTTTGCGCCAAATACATCCGGCGTGCCCCAGGGAAGTATTCTTGGTCCTCTACTCTTTCTTCTCTATATTAATGATATACCTAAAGTTATAAAAAATCACTGTACTTTATTCGCAGACGATATATCAGTTGTAGTGTCCGACGTCAGGGGTGAACCACAGCACATTTCTAATGTAAATACTGCAATAAGCGACGTAATGAATTGGCTAAGTCAAAAAATAAATAAAAAAAAAATTAAAAAAAAATAATAATAATAAATGATATACATACATATGGACAAGTTTATGACCTCTGAAGATTACAAAAATACTTTTACATCATTTTAAATTATTTTTCTATTTTAAATATTCTAAGACATTGTACACGACGCTATCTTGACCCAAATAAGCATAGCTTAACTAGCTTGTGTTATGGGTTCTAGAATGCGGATATACATACTTAGATATCCTTTTTTGTAAATATCCATAGAATCACCCAGACCAATGCAAATATTCATATTCATGCATACAAACATTTGCTCTGAGCGAGAATCGAATCCGCGCCCCCTGTGTAGCAGACCAACGGTTTACCTTATCGCCACAGAGGCAGTTCAAGATCAATAGGCTATTTTTTTTTTTTTATTCTCGAAAAATGACCACTGTATTAGATAGATCCAGTCAAAATAGAAGAAATAAAATTGTAAGCTTGCATAAATTCACATAGAGCTGGAAATTAATACCCCACCAATTTCTAGCTTGAAAACGTTCCATACGAAATTGTATTTGCGAGTGGCATCACAAACCCGCCGCACGTAGTGTAAATGTATGAAGTGTAAGAGAAATTTACCTCGGTCTATGTTACGATTACACATATGTGTCGCTTAACTTCAAACTCGGATAAATCCACTCTACCCTGTTAGGAGATATTTAAGAAAAAGTGTTAATAGTCTTAATTTCATGAATTAAAACACAGTATTTTTTTATTATGGCAACATTATTGAAGAAAACGATCCTGTTTAGCCAATTCTGTATTTAAATCACTCATTCTTTCAAAAATTTAATATTTAAGTTGGATTTACCTTCATTTGATATAATGGAATGCAATTTATCTATCTTTGAAAAAACTCAGTGTGGATTTTTAGAATTTTGATTTAATGGATTCGGATTTATCTGGATTTGAAAAACCACAATTAGAACTAGGGATGTGGTAGTGGCGAAGTCACGGTATACTATCGACTGTTAATTTGTAGCAGCTAACTGAATAAAACTAAAATAATACAAACAAAATAAGGAAATATAGTTTTATTTTACAAAAATAGGAGGTATCTAATTTAATCATTTTAAACAAAATTCTATATTTCTTCCGAATCATCCTCTTCAATTTCTTCTTCGTGCATTGGTCGCCCTATCACGTTCTCACTGTTAAGCACTTTTTTATAATATTTCAATTCCACCAATGATGCCCACTCTTGGCCAAAGTGCGTTTCCAGCAATTTGCGAACATCACTCAGTTTTGCTTCATTTACTGAAACTCCAATTGGCAGTCTCTCTGGACTAAAATTTTCAAACGATTGGCCGCGTTTATTGATTATTTTAGCAGTACCTGAAATTAAATTCATTATTAAAAAAAGAACGGCATATTTACAAACGAATTACCTAGTTAGTAAAATGCGATAAATCTCTTGTCAAGTAGGTACAAATTTACAGATAATAAATAAATAAGAATGTCAATTTTGTTTATAAATACCTGTATCAGAAAAGTAAGATATTTCACCACGAATTCGGACTTCTCCTCTATGTAAAGTTATGATAAATCTTTTACATTTTGTTATTTGAAAATGAAAGCATTGGGTCGACTTCTTTACATTTCTGCTTTGTGTCTTAAAATCAAATATCGGAATGTCCGTTCCTAAACACAAAATCGTTGCGTGTTCTTTTAGGATACCCATGTAGTCTTCGGGAGTTAATATTGTTTCCATTTTCCTGATTTTTTTTTCAGTTAACGCAAATACACGGTCTGCTGACAGAAAAAAATGTCGGGTATTTTGGGCAGTGGTAGATTTTTTTGACAGTCAAAAGATAACAGTATCTCGTTATCTTCTTCTTTTTGGAGGAGTTCAAAAAATGCCTTTGCACGAAGCTTATGAATCCTCAATTCCGTCATAAGTCTCACTTTTTCACTATCATTTTTTTCGACTTTTATTTTTTCCCTCAGTTGGAACACACGTCTTGCCTAGGACTTCCAAATCCAATATTAAATTTTGTTACAAAAATTTTGCGGAATAAACTGAAACTAACTGAAAAGCCAGGCAGTGCTTCATCAGAGTACATTTTCCATAACCTTTTTATATTTAACTCTGGATGTAAATATTGCCGTTGCCGAACTTTGTCCCGGCAGTAGTGAATTTCTAAAGGCTGCAAAGTCTGAACATACTTTTCAACAGCTTCTTTGCGTGAACGATATGTGTGCGTTTTTTTATCTCCCCCACGATTTTCGACAGCCATTGTGCCAGTAACATAATGACGCTTTGCCACACCATCTACTCTGCCCTTTTTTAAATTCAAAACTCCTAAAAACGCTTTTTTGCAAACAGGGATCAATACTTTGTCTTTTTTCTTGCGAATGAAGTATTTAAGAGCCATGAACCTTCCTGGTTTGTTTCCAGTCTTTGGGCGTCTTCTTTTTATGGCAGAAGATACGACATGCTTTAAAATAAAATTGTCCTGTTTAATTTTATCATTTGTTGCATAAAATGCTCTATTAAAGAATAAGATATCGTTTGAGTTAAGTTTGCTACATTGATAAGCTTTGGTTTTATGTCCACATGTCGGTTTTATTGGTGGTTGATTGGTTGAATATCTGAAAATACATCAAAGCTTCAGTTTTAAAATTTATTAAGTGTAACAAAATGCGACCAGGCATGACCAACCAAAAAATAATGCAAACAAAAGTAAAAGGAGTTTAAGACAGAAATAATTTAAAACGAAGGTAAATGCGATGCGAGAGACTGTTTTGAAAATGAAGTTCAGTGACATTATTTGCCTCAGAGTTAAAATTTAATAAAAATATTAATGTTAGTTTATTATATCATTTAAATAAATAAACATTCTCGAACGTTAACAATTGTATTTTTAATTATATAACGTGCATATAAAAAATAAGTAAAATTGCAAAACATATCAACGACCAACTCCACAAACCACTTATATTTTAAAACTTACATGATCCTGTATACCTACACAAATCTGATCGGAGAATAATAATTAATGTACTCAATATTATATCCTTACATATCCAAATCATTCTGTAACAGTAGAACAACAAAATAATAATAATCGATAATGATTATGGACAACACTAGTGCCAACCCAGGATTCCCAACTACGCGAGGTATAGGTATTTTAAACTTACCGAATTTTCGCTCTTTCCTCTTTCTTACAGCGAAGTTTTATATTAGGTCGCTTGCGGGCCTTACTTGGTGACACAATTTTAATGGAATTATTCATGGGAACTGTCCAAATAATAAAAAGAAACAATAAAAAGCGGGAGTGAACGGTGTTACTGTCGCAGAGTTTACGTGGACTGACGGCCATGTTGAACAAACGCAATTATCTGATTGGCTCTCATGGACTTAACTACATTTGAAAAAAACTGTCTTAAGGATCTATCTGACTTAGATAAAATATTATGATTTAACGGTTTATTTTCTTAAGAACCATACGGATTTATACACAACTGATGAAATTGTTTAAAAGCATTTCTTTTTCCGTTTCTTTTGACACCAAAATCTTAAAAAATCTCAGAATTGGATTTATCCGAGTTTGAAGTTAAGCGACACATATACAGTTAATGGTAAAAGTAATTTAAAAATTCACTCAGGAATCTTAAAAGTTAAAAATTGGGACAGAATTTGATATACTTTTATTTTGATTTGCTTTGGGAATTAGAAATAATGAAAAGAAGTGATTTCACTTTAGTTAGGCAATATCTTATTTTGCAAGGCATATTTTAGACGCCCTTATCAAATAGCCTATTATTGTTAATTATTTACTGATTTTTAGTAATATAATTATGGATAATTTAGTAAAATTAATTAGAAATTAAAAATAATTTAAATCTAATCTTAAAACTGAGCTACTTGGTAGAGTACCCTTACAAACTACCCAAGTGCTATCCTGAATATTTTCTTTACCAATTTGAAGAAACAAAATCTACTCTTGTATGCTATGTTAAAATCATGTATATTAGATATTTGTTTTTAGCACTAGGGCGTAATAGCTGAATAAACAATCACCAATAATGTGCGTAGGTGTGAACAACTTTTTATATTTTAACAGCTGTCCGATAGCTTTGGGAGAATGATCGTTGTGACAATTTAAATATAAACTTAAATCACAGACAAAACAACTACCAAGTCTTGTTAATTTCTCAGTTATAAAATAAAGTGTTTAACGAGAGATTGTCAATCAAGTTATAACACTATCAGTATAATGAACCATTAAAAACCACATTTTGGAAGCTAGTTTGAATAATTTTAAAATGTATGAATATCCTACAATTTTAATGTTAGAATATAAAGGAATATTTAAGTTAATACAACTAAAAAAATATATAAGCAGATTCAACCATTTTTATGGTAGTAGGTATGAAAGCGTCATAATACAGAATCAAAAAAAATTCTCATAGTACAGTACTTTTTTCTTATTTTTTTTAACAGTTCGCACATTTAGTAAGTTCTATCTACTGAATTAGACCGTTTATAGTAAGTACTTGTGAATCTATCTCTACTTACACCTTGAAGAATATTCAAGTGTAAGCATCGTCTGACATGTTTATAGCATAAGTGGTATGTTATGGTTTTGCAGGCCAGTATCCGCAACTGCACGTCATGGCGCGGTACTTGCGTGAAGGTGGGCATTTTACTCGCTCCATCCCAACTGGTTGAAAAACACCGGCAGTCTATTACTACTGCTGGTGATGTCCTGGAGCATACCTGTGTTTTTCAAGTACTTAGCCCTGATATAGCGGTTGCAGGACAGTATAGCATAAGAGATATTATGCATAATATACATAATGTCACTTATGCTACACATAATGTTACTTTTATGTACAACTAAAGCAACAATATATATGTGTACTTACCTATGCCATTATTTCTACTGTTGTCGTTCCTGCTCGCCAATTTCCTCTTCATTTTAGTGTACTGTCGTTGAGCCCTTTCATCTTTTTGGTAGACAGGGGGAGGCGGTGAAGGCTGCATATGGTGTGGAGGTACATAATATCCAGGAAAATATTGTGGAGCCCCTGTGCCATTAGTTGGGCCCTGAAAAGATCAAGAAGAATGTTAAGTAATGGCCTATTAAGAGGTACAAATTATGTAATGATTTAGAGTAAAAATATAAAATCATGTACCAGTGCTGAGGAATCCCTATAACCCGATTCCTGCTGGCATCCCAATGTTTCATATTCCATGATAAATTAAATCAAGGTAAGATTTTCTTACTAGCTTACTTTTAAAAAATTTACAACTTCCACCACCATATTATGTAGCTTTTTCATACATGTATAAAAATTCTTGTGCGACTATCGGAAGACATTATTATTATGTTCACTTTTCATTAGTATAGCTATGTAATATGTATTTTATTCTAGTCAAATGTGCCTTAAAATTTTATTGAAATCAGGCGGGTGATCTGGTGTATGATGTATACACGAATAAATAAAGTTTTCATGATGTATAGAAAACTGAATATTGACTGTGGCTTTATTTATTACTACGAGATACAAGTAAGTATTGAAAACAAATTTATATAATTTTATCTATAAAGTACATAATTATATTATATGTTTAAGCAAAATTATATTATAATTATATTATATTTTTAATTCATGCATGTGCATGAATTAAAAAATAGAGTCATAAAGTCAAGTTAAAAAAAATAGATAGCTAAATTAATAATGTTGTTATGATATTGTCTAGACCTAAAGTAATACTAATTATCTATTATTGAGAGATATTGACAGTACACAAATCAATAATTTCATGAAGAATTTCTCTGAAGTATGTTTCCCAATTCTTGATAACCACAGGTAGTAATAGGTGGAAGCATATTGTGAAGAATATTCTTATATCACAACTTAATTAAATAATTACACAAATTCAAACCTGTTCCCTTTCTTCTTTTTTTGAATTATCTTTTTTTGCTGGGTTTAGGTCACCCATGCTTTTTAATGGGTAATAAGTATTAAAATATAAGTTCTAAGTAAAAGACGTCACTGCCACGTACTACTGAACACTGAGCGCCAACTGTTTTTCGTGATAAGACTCACACACGACCAGTATAACAACGCCACGATTAGATTAACGTGGAATGTTGCACAAGTTCATGTAGTTGTGTACTCACTGAAAACCGTCGGGTAACGCGATACGCCTGTGCGCAAATTTAAAAGCGGCATACCTATGTAAGAATGTTGTTAAATTTACAAGCGAAACAATCGATATAATCAACGGAAATGTTTACACAGGTTTGTCTCCATTCTACTGTCATTTTAATACACTATTGATACCTTTTTACGACATGATTGCAATGATTTGGAATCATTTAGAAGTATAAAATGAAATAACACCACGAGTAATTACTATTTATGTATATGAGATACGGATACCTACGAATCTTTTTTCATAAAATTAAATATAAACCGTGCACGGTGCAATATAAACAGTTCAAGAAACTGTCAAATATGTATGTGTGACACTGACAGTACAGTGACAGTGACAAAATAAAATTTGAATAGTCTGACATAATTGGTCCTGTTGACGTGTCGTTCAACAATCGGACCACGATCGGCCTCAGTCAGCCTATTGTTTTTTTTAATTTACCAATTTTAGGTGCTATGCTACACAGTGAGGAATGAACGAAATAGCACTCAAAAAGATAAGAACACTCTATTAAGATTTGAGTGTTTTTAAAGCATCGCATAAAAGACGACAGGCAATCATTCATTAGTCATACACTCTTACCTATATAAGTAAGAATCATAGTTACTCACATAATGGTGTGGCGGTTGATGATGCGGGGGCGGTTGGTGGTGTGGCTGGTGGTGAGGCGGCTGGTGGTGAGGTGCGTGATGCGGGTGCGCCTGAGCGTGCACCAAGTAGGATCGCATGTTATCGTCCATCACCGGTGGCATCATGGGTGGCATCATCGCACCCGATGTCACAACTGGCATGCCAGCTGGAACAATGATAAGTTTAGATTGTAAATAACATTTCAATCTTTATCAGTCAACATATTTATTTGCTTATTAGCTCTGGCCGCAGTTTCCTCCGCGTGGACTTCGAACTGGGTTGTTTATGCGCGGAACCCAAATACTTTTCGAAAATAAAAGTAGCCTTAGTTACGCCTTAAAACATTAGCTTTAACGACACAGTCACTCAGATCATTGTCGTGAGACAGCTCCAAATTCATGACACTAGACGTACAGCTTCTGGTCAAGAAGCTGTACTTCTCCACATTCCAGTAAAGACGAGTAAATGCTGTATTTCTACGTATAATTGATATTATTATATACGGTTTCGTTGCAGTTCATCAAATCAACAATTTAAAGTTGCTGGCTTATTGGTAAAAGTCTAAAAGTTTAATTCAATACAACGAGGTAGGTAGGTACCTAATCTTCGATAAGATAGCCTGTTATTATAAATGAGGGTTCAGGCTCAGTCTAATGACTTATAGCTGATACACACGTAATGTTGTCTAATGTTTACATTTTGCTCTCGATAAGATACTTTGTGTTAAAAAATTAACGGTTAGGATAATATCATATGAGTACAATAGGTACTTAATGTAAACACAGCTGATAATGTAGAGGCGGGCCATAGCCGAAGTCACTGTCCGCGACGGGTAAGACGCCGCGTCATGGGCGAGTTAATTTCGCGTTATTTTGACATAGACTCCGACCGTTTCGCTTCGTAGCCTTGCGGTTATGAATGAACGTGTTTTGGAGGTTCGTAGAAGTCAGCCTTTGTCGGATAATACGCTTTTGTAAAGCCGCTAGCGGCGGAAATGTGTCGCATAGTTGATAACTTGAGCCCGTCCCGCGATGCAACGCGACCGCACAGTCTTGAGCAATTCTGCGCTCTAGGAATCCCACGAGAGCCTTCAAGCTCTTTGTTTCGACTCACGGTAAAAGGGTTTTTTCCCAGTTTTAATTCGCTACGGTTACTTAACTCTGTGACACAACCACTAATTGAATGTGGTTTTGCTGAGGTGCCTATTTTGAGCTAGCCCTAATTATCTACTGATTTCGTATAGCACAACAACAATGTAATGTGAAATAATGTAGTCAATTATATTTCGCAACAACAACACCAGCATCAGTCGATTTTCGATTTTAAGTCCAAATTATACCTACTACTGTAGGTGTATAATTAGCAATTTGGAAAAGCCGGGCAGGATTTCGTGACTCAATTGCTGCAACATAGATCTGTTTAGTATCCCAAAGTTTCGATGGTACCTCAACAATTTGACTCCTCTTTCCTACTCCTCCTTTTCTTACAGACTAGTCTATCTTGTCTTTAAAGAAGCCCTGAGAGAAAAGCTTGTATTAGAATCTCGTACGTCAATCAGCAGGTGAGCGGAGACGTTGGCGAGAATCTTGGTGGGATTACATACACCTCGTAATAACTTTTTTTTTTATACCACTTAGTTGGCAGACAAGCACACGGCCCACCTGATGGAAAGTAGTTACCATGGCCTATGGACGTCTGTAACACCAGAGGAGTCACAGTCGCGCTGCCAACCCTGTAAGTACAGAGTTTCTGTGCCGTCAGTAGAAGACAAAGCAGGACAAGCCTTTAGTCTTCCCACTGACAGCACAAACTATCCCTAACGTGTTCATATTACCAAAAAACTAAAATATTTTCTAATCAACTAACCAAACTCAGGAAGCACGGTGCACATATGCGGGTGCTGCGGATGCTGTTGCGGGTGAGGACACATCTCTGGTACGTAATATGTCTCGGGAGGGTAGTACTCGCCGTAGTAGCCGTCGCCGGGGCCCGCGCTGCCCCCTCCGCCTTCCGCGACCCCCACACCCACCATGGCGGTATCTAACACAACATGGCACACTTGCGCCCGTGCTGTGTTCGCTGCGTACACGGTTCTACGCGCAACCGCGACACGCCTGTTAACCTGTAACAACACAAATTTAACTGTCAGAATTTTTTGATAATAATTTTTTATACACTTAGTTTACCGGACAGTAACTTTGCCGGCTTACCGGCGGTGGTGCTTGCTTCAATCCTTTGGCCAGACCTTCGGCCACCTATTCTTTGGCTTTGTACGTGACTTACAAAAATTTAGAATATTACCTATATTATATATGTTTGAGTAGTGTTATTTTCAAACTATCGCGGTGTATCGTATAATTATGTTTGAGTAGTCTCCAATACAATACGAAAGTTTGAAAAAATTATATCTTTACATTAGATAAGGTATATCATCCCGTATCACTTGTTTTAACCGGGCAGATTGACCGATTCATCAACGAAGAGTAAACCGGTGGGGCAATCGAAGCACTTTATGTTTAAATAAAGAAAGCTTTTCAGTTGCCTTTTACCTACATGGAAAGTAGCAGCATCCCTGCTTTGACCATTGCATATAGTTTGTGCTTCCCTGCACTTTTACTTTTGTTGTAAGAAACCTTGGTTTTACATGTTTGATTACTGCATAACTTCATATTGGAATGTTGCACTTTATTGAAAAGTTAGTGAGTACTGGGAACGGGTACCTATATGACTATTGCCTCTCTCCAGGGCCCTTATTCTCTAATGCCCACTGTTAAGTACTCGTGAAGTAAACGTGTTAATCATATACATTCGTATTTGCTGTGCACATTTCATATTTGCCCTAGTTCCTTCTTGTACGTTAACCTATTTAAATTTACAGAACTATGTTTGTTACGACTGTGATTAGACACGTTTCCTTAGAGAATAATGTCAGTATTTTGTGATAAGGTAAAGTGTCAATTGCATCATATTTGTAAGAATGATTTTCTCTAGTGGATGCATTAGTGCGGAGTTGCACAAGTCGTATCGTAATATCGATATCGGCACATCCGTGTGGGTACGTCGTGACCGTATTTGCCTTTTAAATGGGGTGCTGTCGTGGCACCTCACGAGTTCTGCGTGGATGAGCCCGCAATCTGTGTCAGTGATTGTGGCTTGAGCGGAGCTCCTTGAAACTGTGATGCTCGTATCTAGTATTAGAAGCCTTGGTTAAGAAATGGTTATTCCCTTTTGGGAAACAGGCCTATTTACTCAAAAGATTATGGATTAATATCTTTTTATATAAGTACCTATAGGTATACCCAATTACAATCATGATAATAATATAGAATTTCATTAGTTTGATAACTGTGATTGCTCTGTTAATAATATTGATTATTATTAAAGATGTGTAAAATTAAAAATTGAATTTCATTATTTTAATAATTGTAAAATAGAGAAAAGATTCTATTAAAAACATGCATGAACCCCTCAAGTTGTGAGGGTGAAGGTCTCCTCCAGAGAACGCCAGTGGTCTCGGTTATTGGCTTCCGTTAGCGAGTCTTCGCCTGCTACTTGTGTGATGTCGTCCACCCATCTAGTTATAGGTCTTCCGCTTCTGCGGGTGCCTGCTGGGCTTAGCCATGACGTCGTGCGGATTGTCCAGCGATATTAATAAGCATTTCACTACTAGATTAAATTAGTATTTCATAATATTTTTGAAAATGTATGTAGTTAAAATAAATCTGAAAAGTTTGTTTGTTTAACACGCTAACTGGACCTAATTGTGTATTTGTAGAATAATTCTTTTTAATTTTAATAGTCTCGTTCTCGGACAAAGATACAAGTTGGTCAATTTGACTGCAGCCCGCCTGGAGCGTCACGAATCCAGAATTAAGATCCTCGGGGCCTATGCTATCCAGAACTGCAAGCAGGTATATCATCTAAAGGACGAAGGCCTAGTGCAGGCTGAAATAAATCAATATCTCCATATGCAAGATGATTGATGATGAGTGCAAAGGCACTCGGATGATGCGGATGCCTACATGTAAGTAACAAATGGAATGTATTTAATGGCAAGCCACGGCAGTCGTGGCAATGTTCAAACAAAAAATTTTAATAAAGAATATATTTATCATGTTTTATTTTAACTTATTGTAATATTATTATTCTTCATTACTTTACATTTTTATTTTACAAACATTTACATTACAAACCTTCGAGTTGTAGAGAAACAAATCTCTACAACTCGAAGGTTTGCGGGGAGAGAACTCATTTTGAGTTAAGCTCGTTTTTGTACATTTTCTTTGTAATGTTTTTATTTATGATCTTTGTACTGTGTGAATTAAAATAAATAAATAAATAATATGTTTTGTGTGAACACGAATAAGTTGGCGGCCGAATAGGGGAGACCAGGTATGAAAGTAACGTGGGATGAACGTAACAAGTGAGTTCCCGAACGAATTATGTTGGCTGCATTGACGGTCGTATCGCCAATATGCACGATTTTGACCCCCCCCTTGCCTCAGTTGCGCTCACGGCGCTGAGCTGTCAGGTTGTGGACGTAGCGAGTCAATGCCGAAAAAATAACAACAAAGTAAGTTTTGATCGTATTTTTCAAGTGTGTTTTTTTTTATTGTGGCTACCTTAAGCTGACATTTTATGTGTTAATATTATAGTATAACTGTCCATCTTACTATCTTGGTGTTTGAAATGGTATCTGTCTAACAATTTTTGAAGGTTATGAGCATGTGTTTGTCCATTTCGGGAAAATTTTAAGATAGGGATGAAAGTAACAACTTGTTACTTTCATCCCTATTATGATTGTGGTATCTTAAAGTGCACCTTATTGTATTTATTTGTATTTCAAAGTATTATAGATTTATTTTCTCATTCCAGAATGCCTAATATACACAAACGAACGACTGACAGAGGCTTAGTCACTCAAGAAATAATTGATTTGGCTGCGGAAGAAGTACTTCTCAGAAACGTACCGTTTCGAGACGCTGCGAAGTCATATCAGCTATGTCATGTAACTTTATATAGATATGTACAAAAGAAGAAAAAAATGCAAGAAGAAGGTTCTACTAGTCTTCCAAAAGTAGGCTATGTATCAAAGAGGCGTGTTTTTAATGATGAGGAAGAAAAAATACTTTCTGAGTATTTACTTCATTGTTCCCAAATTAATTACGGGTTGTCAACCAAAGAAGTGAAAACATTGGCGTTTCAATTGGCCATCAAATATAAAAAAGAAATTCCAGCTTCGTGGAATTCAAATAAATGTGCTGGGAATGACTGGTTGAGGTTATTTATGGGCCGTAATCCAAGATTGTCCATAAGAGCCCCGCAAGCTACAAGTATTGCTAGAGCTACAAGCTTCAATAAAAATAATGTTGAACTGTTTTTTAAAAATTATACTGAAATTCTAGGACGAGACAATTATACAGCATCAGCCATATGGAATATGGATGAAACTGGCATAACAACAGTGCAAAAACCTAATAGAGTTATAGCAGGAAGAGGCACCAAGCAAGTAAGCTCAGTTACATCTGCAGAGCGTGGTGTTTTAGTAACAGTGGCTACTGCAGTTAATGCCATTGGAAATAGTATCCCTCCTATGTTCATATTCCCTCGAAAGAGGTTTCAGGATCATTTCATTCGTGATGCCCCGCAAGGGTCAGTTGGAAGTGCGAATGGAAGTGGTTGGATGCAAGAAGATGACTTCAATATATTTTTGACGCATTTCAAGACTCACGCGAGGCCATCTAAAGAAAAGAAATGCATTCTTGTTTTGGACAACCACAGCTCCCATATAGCATTGAAGAACATTGATTTTTGCAGAGACGCTGGTATAATCCTTTTGACTTTCCCTCCGCACTGCACACATAAGATGCAGCCGCTTGATCGTAGTGTATTTGGACCTCTGAAAAAAGCCGTCAACACATGCTGTGACAACTGGATGAGATCAAACCCTGGAAAAGTTATGACGATTTACGACATACCGAGTATTGTCCGAGACTCTTTTCCAATTGCAGTAACACCGCGAAACATACAGGCGGGTTTTGCGAGTACAGGGATATGGCCCGTCAATACACAAGTATTTTCCGACATCGACTTCTTGCCCAGCTCCGTTACTGATAGACCATTGCAAGTTACTACAGTCCCCAGTGAAAACGCAGACCCGACTCCATCAACAAGCCGTCAGGTTGAAGCAACGCTCAATTCACCATCACCGTCCATTCAAACAATGTCTACAGAAGATTTGCTACCTTTACAACGTGACCTAAACACACCAACACCATCAACAAAATCACCCTTGTTAGCTTCTCCGGCGCCACCTGTTATGCCAATACCGCTGAGAAATTCTCCTGAATTAATCATGGCACCAATGGCTTTGCCATCAACAACGGTTCCTGATAATTCTGAGTCTGATAATTTACCCATTCCATCTACCTCGTCAGCCAGTATTCAGGACGTCACAACAACGTTTAGCCCCTACGTAGTCAAGCCTTTGCCAAAGGCAGGACCCAGGAAGAATAATGGAAAGGGAAGAAAATGTAGAAAAACAGCAATAATGACTGACACACCAAACAAACTAGAGATTCAAGACGAAGAAGAAAGAAAGACAAGATCTAAAGTGGTTAAGAAACCAATTTTTCAGATGGCCAAAGATACAAGAAAGGGTAAGCCTTCAGCTGTCAAGAAAACTATCAAAAAGAAAGCACAAAAGAAGAAAAATAGTGGTGATTCAGACGATGATGATTGCTTTTGTTTAGTTTGTGTGGAATCTTTTTCAAACAGTAGGCCAAGCGAAAAATGGGTGCAATGCCTAGACTGTAAACGATGGGCCCATGTAGAATGCACTAAAAACGAATTAAGTTATGTGTGCCATAATTGTTTGTCCGATTAGATCTCATTTTTAAACTATGTTGATTAATTAAGAAGATTGCTATGTTTCTTAGAAATAATTAATATTATTGATGATTGTGATATTAATGTAAGTCCTAAAAGGCTGATAATAAATAAATATGTTGATTATGAAAGTATATTTGGTTTTATTTGCAGTGTTACAATCATCCCTTTGTATTGTTACAACCAACCCTAGGGGTAGGGATGGTTGTAACAGATTCCACTCTTTTTCTATAATCGTTTTCATCAAAATATATAATAACTGTCGCATTAATTCTAAAGCTAAAATATAGCTGAAAGACCAACTTATCTGGTATATCAATTGAGATTTCGAAATTCCGAAAGGTATGTGAGATATTAGGTAAAATATGAAAATTGTTACGTTCATCCCTGGTCTCCCCTACGTCAGCAGTGTCACCACCGTGAGTCATTGACAACAATGCGTGTAGTCATTCATGTGCACGGAAGGGCGTATTGTGGTTTTTGGCTGACACATTGTGCACTTTAAGCAGCTAAGTAAATGTTTAAATGCGTACCTACATTTTATATTTGCATAAATACGGCGATGCCACGTGGTTCCCGGCAGAGTAGAATTTGAACCACCCCTTCTCTTCCTGTGCGGTGTCGTACAAGGCGACTAAGGGATAGGTTCGGATGCATGGTTCGAGGCAACAATAGTGCCAGGAAGACTCACTCCCTATTACGTGGACCGAATTCAATGATTGGTGGAATGTGAGTGTTAATTCACCTCTACCTAACCCTCCAGCGATAAAGGCGTGATTATATATATGTATGTATGTATGTGTATACGACGATCCAGGCATCATAATTATTAGAATTATACTAAGTATCGGGACTTCTCGCGAATTATATTTTGGAACTTACTATTTCTGCCGACGTTTCGGATGCGTTGCAGCACCCGTGGTCACGACTTGACTAGTCTTCGAGCGTCGAGATGTATGCGGGGAACATTTTTTGAGCGCCTACCCACCATTACACTTATTATGAATGGTTAGGCTGGCGACACACCACACTCACTATGTCAGTTTTTAACGGCACTGTGTTTTTTGGTTTTAGTATCTTAATCACTGGATTCCACGTTCCGGATAGCTTGAATCCATCTTCCCTATTGCCTATGCTGCAACGCATCCGAAACGTCGGCAGAAATAGTAAGTTCCAAAATATAATTCGCGAGAAGTCCCGATACTTAGTATAATTATGAATTCACACCGCGAAAGTTTAAAAATAACATCATAATTATTAGGTTCGTCCGTTTTTTTTCAATTGAAAGGCATTTTTATATACCTAGTAGTAAGTATTCTACTGGAATGCTACGGGACGCACAAATATAACCCAATTAATAGATGAGATAATTTAGTGTAGTATTAATGGGTAAACGCGTGGCGAATGAAAAGTTGAAAACGGAGCGTAGAAAATTACATTTCTATCTTTTCAATAATATTTAATATAATTTTTTTATGAACAAAGATAATATAATTTTTTTTATTAAATCAATTTATACAATATACATAAATTGTTACGTCAAATCAAATAACCCGCCCCGTATCGTTCCCGGCGCAAAGGTGCACATGACGCTGGCAGCGTTGCCTCGCTGAATCGCGATCTTTTCAATTAAAAATTAATGACAGTAAAAAATCACGTAGTGAAATCTTAAACTATAAATACTCATTCATGAAAATCCGTGACGTGTCATACACGTTTAATTTTGCGTAGGAAGTTTGTTGGTTCAGTGAGTCGTCGTAGGTGTAGGTATATTGTGAAGTGGCCTGAACAGGAAAATGCATTATATACTATATTTGGGGAACTTTAGTTGTTTTATAAACCCGTGTTACGAGAGCTGTGCCTTTATATCCGTGTTAGTAAGTTAGTACCTACACGAAGGTCGTTTAATTTAATATATGAAGAGCGTAGTTTTTCGGTATTGCTTAAAAAAATAATTGGTAGAATACTTTGGCAGAGCAGTCAATTTAAGTGCCCAAGCCAACACTATCTGCTGGACGATGCACCTGCAAACAACAGACAAGGGTCTGGCGCAGACTTTCCTTTTGAACTTTGATCGTATTCAGGAGTCATGGAAAGCCCACAAAACTGCAAACATTGAACGCAACTAGGCAATCGCTAAAATGATGATGATGATGATGGATACAAGGAATCATATCGTCGGGTATGTTCTATTTTATTCAACATTGTTGCTTCAACTGTTAGATAGATTGCTTCAAGGCTTCTACTACCAGATTGAGAGAGATGGCCCTGGGCACAGATTAATATGGTAGGCTGGGGTGCGAGGGATATGTCTGTCAGCCTCACCTTCGGTCCACAGGCGCCGTGCGTTTTAGTCGATTTGCATACGATATAACCTCTCCTACCGGCTCTGGCGGAGGGTGGGGTTGGGGGGTACTCGTGGGGATTTCGATTTCGCACGTAAAATTAATATATGCAATTTTATTTATAGAAACTTATATAGCTTATAGCTATATAGCCTATAGCTTCACGTCACGAATTACCTATCTCAAATTAGGTACTATGACCTATATATGTGTACCTATAACCTGTCTCTATACCTATAGACCTATGTGAAGACAGCTATGTAATCAACATTATTTTTTCATGTAAGTATTATTATGCTGCAAAAATCAGAGAAAGCGATAGTTAAAATTAACTTCATAATCAGTAAATATCTCTTTCCCAGTCCCTAAGAAATGGTAATGCAAAACAAAAAATATAAATAATTATACAGTAGGTGCTTACTGCAACCTTTGGCTTATTCTGTGTCTGATCTAATAGAAAATGCATAACACCGCTAGTTATAGGTACCAACTAAACGGCATAAAATGCTCGTAGGTATCACTCACAGACCCACAGCGGATGAAGTCAGCAAAAAAATCATAATTGCACGGAAATATTTTAATAGACAAGTAAACATGTTCTTTATTGTACTAGATAGGTACCTACGGTGATTACTTTAATTAATTGGCAGCTTATTGAGAGCACAGACAGCTTATAAACTGAAAGGAATGAAAAATCTTATAAAAGAGAGTAAGAAAATTAATTAATTAATCTTTTCATGCAAAAGAGACGCCGTTCATCAACCAAAGCGGTTGGTTTTACATGAATGGCGTATTTCAGTAGATATTAAATATTGAATCAAAGTATTCAGATTATGTTTACAGAATATAATTGAATGATAAACATATTTTTTATAAGTTTGTAGCAACATATTAAATTCAACAAGCATTTAGTCTGTTTGATAACTGTATAATAGAAACCCATGCATATCCGCCGGATTATTACACGGTAAGTGACTTCATTGCACTAGTTGTGCACTAAAAATACTATTTTTATTACTAACAGCCAAGTCATTCAGACTGACAGTTTTACGTAACAATAGATAGGTATAAGCAATATTCATTGGGGTCACTAACAGGAAATGTCGAATCAAGAATAAGGTTCATGACTTAATGATTTTCTTTATATAATCTTTATACGATACTTCACGTGCGATCGTACACAATAGTAAAGGTCAGAACGATAAAGGGGACGATCTTATCGATTAGGGACGAGAAAATGGTCCAAAAAGTACCTACGATATATTTATGTAGCTATTGTGAGGACAACAGACAACAAAGAAGCAACAGTTAGCTATTTTTAGAACAATACCCTCTTCTATATTTAGATTTTTGTGTACGTCATCGCCAAAATGTCGCTTTTATTGTAACCGTAGCTTGTTCCTGGTACTTACGTTCCCTGTGTATATGAAGGTCGTCGCTTATCTACCACTTCGTCTAAAAACCCAAAGAGGGTAGCCTGCGTTTGAACCTCGTCTGTTAATCAACATCCGTACCACCTAACAGGTGAGGTGGGCTCCGGAGATCTTCATGGACCCATACACTATTAATTTATTTTTCTATCCAAACTAATATTAAGTTCGTGAGGATAAATAGAGGAATGGTTAAATAAACATTTGTCTAATTTCAAGCAAAATCGACTGGATAGTTTTGGATGTAATTTAGTGCTGAGATCTGAAACAATATCTAAGTTTAGGTTCTTATTTTCCAGGATTAAGTTTGTCGATCGCGGAAACGCAGAAACATCCAGTAATATATGAACAACAGACATACCATTAAAAAACAAAAACCACGACACTGTCACTGACACTGTGTACTGTGCGCCCTAAATGCTGAAGATTTATGTTATGAACTACCTAGTTAATTTATAAAAAAAAACTAATCAGCTATTTTTACTACTTTATTAAGATTGGCGTAATTGGATACAAGCTATCGGATATCTGTCATTTTGCATAACATCACTCCCGGGAATCCCCATCATCGCATTTTGATACCCTATGTGCTCTATAACTATCATGTAATATGCAATGTAGAACTGGTTAGGTACAGGCTGCAATTTATTTGAAACTTGAAAGCTAAGAGTACAACAATAAGCACATTGTTGTACTCTTAGCGTTGATCCTTATTCCATACGAGTCTTTCACCTCAGAGCTTAGGCCGCTTCCTGCCTTATTCTCCTCAACATTGCCCGGACTTTGCCATCCTTGACTGTGAAACCTCTGGGACGCAAGTTATCCCTTACAATACGACACAACGTACTGTCAACATTTATTCAGCGCCAAGATATCACCCCCGAGTACATTATAGTTATATGCGCCAATAATTAAATAAGCTGATATTTATATGTACATTATTAGGTGATGTCAATGACGTCACGAAATAACCCACTTAGGTGGGTCCAAAGTGGGTGATTTCGTGAGGATTCGTAATCACACCCTCGAAGCTGATGTGCTGAAGTGCCTAAAACGTGTTTTATCTCTTTAATATTAGTATCTTGTTTTAAATTCAGCATAAAATAAATAAAAAGCTTTATTTAGTTCTAACTTCGCCCGTGGCATATTACCACCCTTTTGTAGCCGTAGTTTTTAGTCTTGAAATAATATATATATATATATATATATATATATTTATGATTACAACTCAGCGCCTTTGTGTAGTAGCGTGATGATAATAAAGCTGAAAACTTTCGTCGATAATTATTACTTCGTTGATAAAAATACTTTTTCAATTAGAACTAGTAGTTCCTGAGATTTGCGCGTTCAAACAAACAAACGATCTCTTCAGCTATTTAATATTAGTATAGATTATAGCAAGGAACGAACTTGCAAACAATGGGAAGACGCGTCTATCTCAGGATCTTTATATAAACATTTAACCTCGTGTTAATTCAGAACTGTGTTTTTACAATTTTTAAGAAGTCAGATGTTACCTAATTAAATATTAAACCCATTTCCGAGCGTTAGTAAGTAGGTCCTTAATAATTTAAACATATACGTAAAAATCGTTTGATTCTCGATGGAAATGTGTGCCTCTTAAGGAGATCTAATAGGAAGAATTCACAAAATCTTACAGGTACAATAATATTGCGGTTTTCCCAAGCACCTACAATATGGGGTTCTTCAAGAGGGGCATCAGAAGGTTTCTTCGTGGTCGGCAGCGCGACTGTAACACCCCTGGTGTTGCATACGTCCATAGGCCACGGTAACCACTTCCCATCAGGTGGGCCGTGTGCTTGTCTGCCACCTAAGTGGTTTAAATAAATAAAAATAAATATCTATTATCGCTATGAGTCCACAATAGTTATTATTGATGAGTTAAGTTTTCTGAGAGCGTCCACTTATGAAATATTCGGCTCAGAGTTCCTTTGATCAAAGATTGAGAATATCTATCTGCATTTATTCAGTCTGTTATTGCCAAATAGGTTCACACTATCATTCGTTGCCTGCAAAAGTATTATAAATATTTATTGAATCCTATACCTATTCTTAACACTCACTTGAGCACACGTAGATAAAGTCGTTAATTCGTTCGATCGTTCGTGTTAATCGAGGCAGCCTTGATCACCAGAATTAAATAGGTACATTTCAATACGACTACAATTTACAACCAAACATCGTGTTTAGCTGGTCTAACCTTGCACATTTGAATATTTAGATAACGTTCTAAGAAACAAGCTTCCTTTGCGAATAGGAACACTTAAACATCTGACTAACTGACTCATATTTATTTATCGACGAGCGGTATAATCACTACCTACATTGGATTTTCCCAACGACGAGACTTGGGTAAACTATTCTCGTAAGCAAGTAAGTTTATTTGGTTATGAGGACAATACTCAATTATCTTAGCAATCGTTAGTTTTTGTGATCGTCTGTTATTGTTAAAACATTTGTAAATAAAAGAAACATCATTACATAGTAATATAAACATCAACCAACCAATCTATCATTCAGAATATAACAAATAATCCGCCAGACGACAATTTTTCCGTCCCCCTGAACTCTCAAGACGTTCATCTAATTGCTCTCGATATGGGCCTCATATCTGCTAAAGCAAAACCACTGTCATAACACGTATACTGCTAAAAAAATCCATTTAATTTTAGATTTTAAACAATGCCTTTAAAGTCCATAATTAAAAGGCTATTGCAGAGTGAGTGTAAAATTGTAATGAAACTCTTTCAATTTAATTTTGGATTTAAGCTTATAGAAATAAAGTTTAAAATTGTATACCATTTTTGCAGTGGCCTGTGGTCAGACAGTGGTTTTGCTATAGCAGAATCGAAGGCCTGGTTCAATTGAATAAATGCACGGAGGTGATAGCGTGGCGATCACTATTAATGTCGGATCCTACGTGCGTTGTTATGTAAATAGGGTCGTGCCTACAGATGAGCGGCTTGCCTCGATAGAGGTGCTCCACCAGGGTCACGGCCGAACGTACGCTCAATGCCCTCACAGCCCTCGCATTATAAATAACACGTCATAATTTGTTATAATTACATATTAGTCATTTTAGCACCTATTTTTAGCGCCGCTATTGGACCTATGCTAATGATCTATGACAACAAGGCGCATAATGAGACCAGCGCCGCTCGGATTGGTTTAGCAAATATATACAGACCTATCGTTCTCTGTCGTCCATAGTCAGGTCTTATATAAATTACATACGTCAAGGTACTGTTGGTTGTACGTTAGTTCATAGTCAATTTAGCGAATACATTTTTATGATTTGGCTATCGGTGTGTGGTGTGGGTAATTGAAACGAAACATAATCTCGCCGCTGCTGACGCACGTGCACTCACGTCGGCTATCGATCCAACAACAATTATAACTTACGATAAAAACCAGCTTCGCAGAAGAAACAACACGACATGAGATTTTCCTCCTCGGATATCTACTTGGAATATTAGTTACATTTTGGCCGGTCAGAATTATTGTTTTTTCCGCTTTCCCAAGAAACCTTAGTTCATAGAAATATAATGTATCTGCGAGTACCTATTTCCTTCAAAGAGTACAAGGTAACGAAAACATTTTTTGGAAATATAACGCGTAGGCATATAGACCTTTTTCTCTTCATATTGCGTCTGAAAAACCTAACTTTCCAAGTAGGCATCTTTTTTTATTTTTTAACGTGCGGAAGTTCACTCGGATACCCCCCGCCGAAGCCAGCCGGGAGGTTATGTCGGGTTCGAACCGACTAAAACCGCACGGCCGTCTTGGGCCATCTGTTGCTGAGGGTGAGGTAGCCTCTGGCATATCCCTCGCGCACCCCGACTGACCCAAGGCTATAGAAAGCCCCATCGGGCGTGGGACAACGGCGTCCCCATCTTTCCCCGAAAAAGGCGGAGAGGTAGTAATCGCGCTGCCGTCTCGACCTGCTTCTGCTAGAGTGACAGGCGGCTCCACTTGTCACCCCCAGCCCCAAGTAGGTTTCTTATACATATCTACATGGACCTTTTTCCACTTCATATTGCCTCTGAAAAACCTAACTAAGCAGGCAGCTGTCAAACTCTGCTACGCCATTCAGGTTGTAAAAATTTAGCAAAGGTTTCTATGATCGCATACAAGTTACTTCACTTGTACACAAATTAAAAAGAGTAAGAATGAGGATGCTATTATTAAATATAATAACATTAATATTTACATTAAATCATTTGTAAGATAAACTACCAAGAAGATTTTATGTATCTACTTTGTACCTACAGAAAATTAAGAAGCTCGTGTAAAATTTAATTGCGTTAGGCCAAGACCGGTCGAACATAATTGTTTTGTTTATTACAAACATCGAAAACACTTTGTATATACAGTCAGTAACTTGAAGACATTAAATTTTCTGACTGTAGGTACCCGTGATAGAACATTGCCGAAAATGAAGGGTTGGAGATTTTACTTTTAATAAAAAAAAAGCCATTTGAATGACTGGCTTTTATCCCCGGAGGGTTAGCCAGAGGAGGTGAATTAAAACCTACATTTCACAAATAATTGTATTCGGTCCCACGCAATAGGGAGTGAGCCTATTGCCGTATGCCGGGCACTATTGTTGACTCGAGCCATACATCTGAGGCTGAGTCTGGAATGTATAATATACAGTATTTACCTGTATATTATATCTGTCTGATGTTAAACAGCCCTATTCCTTAGTCGCCTTGTACGACACCGCATGGGAAGAGATGGGGTGGCCCAAATTCTACTATGCCGGGCATATTAGACTAATAATAATGAGGTTAGTTAATTAACATCAGAATCAGAAACTTAGCATAGCCAAGTAGTTAGTATTCCCCCTGTGAGTTCTAGTCTCGTCTAGGACGTACACTTATTGCAATCTAAAGCGAATTATTATTGTGTAGTTAGTTTCTTGTTCCGCAGCGTTGTTCCCGGCAGAGTAGAATTTGGACCACCCCATCTCTTCCCATGTGGTGTCGTACAAGGCGACTAAGGGATAGGGCTGTTTAACATCGGACAGATATATACAGCCCAGACTCAGCCTCAGATGCATGGCTCGAGTCAACAATAGTGCCCGAAATACGGCAATAGGCTCACCCCCTATTACGTGGGACCGAATACAATTATTGGTGAAACGTGGGTGATAATTCACCTCTGCCTAACCCTTCGGGGATAAAGGCGTGATTATATGTAGTATGTATGTAGTTTCTTGTTCTGACTAACCACTGCTCAATAATCAGGTAGGAATAGAAACTTATTATTTGCTAGAAGCCGATACGGAGCTGCTATCTCTGCGTAACCTGGAGGGAGAAAGGTGTGAGTATATGCATACCTATGTGTTTGTTTATCTATTTTTTTTATACAATTTAGGTGGCAGACAAGCACACGGCCCACCTGATGGAAAGTAGTTACCGTGGCCTATGCATGCACAACACGCGCAACACCAATGGAGTCACATCCGTGCTGCCAACCCTGTAAGAACAGAGATTTTAAGTGCCTTCAGTGCAGAACACAAAATCAGGACAAGCCTTTGGTCTTCCCACTGATAGCACAAAAACTCTCCAGTGAGCTCTGGCTACCCTACTCACCTATTTATTTATTATTTCTACCTCAATTTACAGCAACCTTATCAGATAGGGAACAATGGAGATGCTAAAATCGAAGTGTGCCGTTGGACGCAATTCTAAAGTTAGAAAAGCCATTGATATTCAATGTGCGTAGGTTACGGACGAATGATTCATAAAGAGACTAAATGAGGGTATTCACTTAATGTAACATAAATAGATATATCGACAGAAGTTAATGACAAATTGGTTTTCCAGAAAGTGTTCAATATTTTATATTTTAATATTATATTATGAGTCAGAGGTTTTTATTTAGAACATACATACATACAGTCACACCTTCTTCCCAGGTAGGTAGAGACTACAGTTTTCACTTGATTTCCAGCCAAAAATCTTCTTTCAATATCACAGTTGTACTTCTCATCTCTCACAAACTCAAATACATAAACTCTTTCACTTATTCTATTCTTTCTCCTTCAATCAGAACTGTGCAGTTTGTCATACTTTCTTCTCTTTCAAAAACCATCACTTTCGTTTTACTTACATTCACTTTCATCCCTTTGCTTTTTATGGCTCCATGCATAATATTGACCATCGCCTGCAGCTCCTCCTCCGATGATGCCAAAATATCTTGATCATCAGCATATAGGAGACATTTGATGGTCAGATCATTTATTTTTAGTTCATACGCACTTTCTTGCAAATGTTCTTATAATTGTTATTACGCGTATGTCCTTCCCTTAATGTTAAAAAATACTCGAGAAATACTAGATACGGTTCGAGGATACCAGTTATTTGTTGGTATGATAGTTGACATGATTAGTGCGACCGTTAAATATTCTCAGGCGGGAATCCCAAATATCGTTGGTTGCAAAACGAAGATATGTATTGTAGGTATATGTGTCTGACGAACGCCAGAGACGTTCTGCGAATTCATTTACATAGCAAATGCGTTGAAGCCAGTCCGGTACGGTAGTGAGAAGTGAGAAGCGTTATTATGATTGATCCACACGCGAGTTGGACCAAGATTTGACGTGCTGCGAAAACATTTGCATGCTACTGATTTAGGAAGCCATATTTAACTAAGTTGCATTATTCAAAGATACGCTCTTTCATTCGATTAAATTGCATTTATTTACTTTTGTTATTTAAAACAATTACTAAATACTCATGAGGCTCATCGTTGGGGCAGCAAGTATTCCACCTTCTCATTGCAGAGCTATTTAATATTATTCGATGTTCTCTTTCTCAATCTTTTCAAAGTTCTGTAGTCTGTACTTTGACAATAGAGGAGCATCTTAATGTCAATAACCCAATTACTTCTGCCTTTTCGATATTATTGCATATATGACCCTGAACTTCATTAGTCTGCACGTAGACGTATTATATTACTGTTTCTCTGACTTCAGTTAATATAAAAATCATACAAGTGGCTGTGACGTCAACTTCATAAAAAGATGTCGGCCGACAGTGAACATCCTCTAGTCTTTTTTGAATTTTATATCACTTATTATACACACTAAGAATGTTACTTTTCTTCATCATTACACATTTTCAACAGACAGGAACGGTCACATCACATCACCCTGTCACTTAGCGTCACTGAAGTGTATTATGTGTACTTGAAACAAAAGCCTTTTGCAGTGCTGTATGGGTAATTTTTCGCACAACTGAGTGCCTACGCGTCACACCTCCCACACAATGAGGAGCTAGTCGTCACAAAGCTTTTAAAATTATTATTTTATTCATTCATCAAAGTGAAACAATGGCTGGCTACGTTCAAAAATGCTAAAATTACATTGCCGAGTGTATACGTATGTAATGTTTTACTTAAAAATAATTTTAAAACCAATTGTTCGTGCTGGCTAGTGATTAATTGAACTGCACAAGAAATAATAAATCAAAAAAGCGCTGTTAGATTGCAAATACGTTGATAGCTTTTTAATAAGACTTCTAGAAACGTTAGTAGCAATTACTAATACTCTTAGGGATAGGGCCGTTTAACATCATCATCATGATATATACAGCCCAGACTCAGCCTCAGAGGCATGGGTTGAGTGAACAATAGTGCCCGGAATACCCCCTATTACGTGGGACCGAATACAATTATTGGTGAAATGACGGTGTTAATTCACCTCTGCCTCACCCGCCAGGGATAAAGGCGTGATTATATGTATGTATGTACTAATACTCTTCTTACATATTATCATCGTCATTGCGATTTTCCAGTTGCGTCTAAAGTTTAAACACTGTGAAGCCTGGACCCGGGTTTAGTATATTCTATTAGTTCATTTACTTTTATGAGAGCGACTACAGTTTGACTTCCTAGCCCTGAGTTGATACCTGCGGGAGCAGGAGCAATATTTCACACGTCGGAGTCGTACAATTATAATAAACCGATAGCATTTAATTGTCTATTCGTGATTAATCTCTTCTATAAATCGATAGATTCGTCACGTGACTGTTAGGTGTATAAAACGTAAAGAAAAGATGTAATCGATGTTGTACGTTTTAACGAACAATTTATTGATTGCAGCGTTCTCATTGTGTCTGTTTGTACACGCAACCGATACAATTCACGCACAAGTATTTGTAGTAATTTCTTTACTTGTTTGTTTAGGATTCGTAAAGTAATGACTTTTTAAAGAATAGGTACGTACTTATTACATTTGTTTTTTAACATTTTCATTTCATTTTCGAGACCCAAACTAGTAACCAAATTTGCTTGTTTGGAGTCCCACCAACATTTTCGAGACCCAAACTAGTAACCGAATTTGCGTGTTTGGAGTCCCACCAACATTTTCGAGACCCAAACTAGTAACCGAATTTGCGTGTTTGGAGTCCCACCAACATTTTCGAGACCCAAACTAGTAACCGAATTTGCGTGTTTGGAGTCCCACCAACATTTTCGAGACCCAAACTAGTAACCGAATTTGCGTGTTTAGAGTCCCACCAACATTTTCGAGATCCAAACTAGTAACCGAATTTGCGTGTTTGGAGTTCCACCAACATTTTCGAGACACAAACTAGTAACCGAATTTGCGTGATTGGAGTCCCACCAACATTTTCGAGACCCAAACTAGTAACCGAATTTGCGTGTTTGGAGTCCCACCAACATTTTCGAGATTCAAACTAGTAACCGAATTTGCGTGTTTGGAGTTCCACCAACATTTTCGAGACCCAAACTAGTAACCGAATTTGCTTGTTTGGAGTCCCACCAACATTTTCGAGACCCAAACTAGTAACCGAATTTGCGTGTTTGGAGTACCACCAACATTTTCGAGACCCACACTAGTAACCGAATTTGCGTGTTTGGAGTACCACCAACATTTTCGAGACCCACACTAGTAACCGAATTTGCGTGTTTGGAGTCCCACCAACATTTTCGAGACCCACACTAGTAACCGAATTTGCGTGTTTGGAGTACCAACAACATTTTCGAGACCCAAACTAGTAACCGAATTTGCGTGTTTGGAGTCTCACCAACATTTTCGAGGTCCAAATCAACGTAACCTGCAATCCAATTTACGCAGTATAAGTACGCTGCGGCTTTTGCCGTACTTTCGAAAAGATTGTTTAAAAACTCTTTGTAGACGATTTTCATAGAAAGAAAAGTCAAGATAATTTTCTTGACTTTGCAGAATATTGGAACATTTCAGAAAACTACACATGCGATGCGTGTGAAACTGCGAGTTAAAGAAGGTTGTTAATACCCAAATGTTTATTAACATATTAAGCAGATTCCGAAATCTGATGCCAGAAATCACTGTGACTTATCAAAATTCATCTCCCACATAATCCCTCAGTGATGTCATAGCCGTGATAATTTCAATACCTACGAGAGAAAAACTGAAAACAAAATACATTGTTGCTCCCGCAACAGTATATATACATAAATATTCTACACTGACGGAACAGAAACTGTCCGTTCTTATAGGGTCGGTAGTACGGGTATTTCACTTCTGGTGTTGCACACGTTCATAGTTCAAGGTAACCACTTTCCTTCAAGTGGGCCGTGTGCTTGTCTGCCACTTAAGTTGTATAAAAAAATCTACTTTTTAGGACATAATTCGGTTAGAATCAACTGAGAGCCTGAGTAATTCACTTTCAAATACATTTCTATATTAATTTAAGTCACAAGGCAACATATAAGATCGTCAAGATTGAGTTGAGTTTCTACATTAACAGATGGATTCCAAGGCAATAATAATATTCTATGACAGACTACTACACAGCGCTACCTAAACCTTCTATGAGTTCTAGACGGTGGATCAACATAGTTAGATGTACTTATCTTCTTTTGTAAATATGTACATAAATATTATACATAGAATACTGATACCAATAAAGAAAAAATACAAAATTCTACCTTGTACAGCGTTAGAAAATTCGTTTTTTTACTACTTTAAGTCATTTCTTAGCTGATCAATCAATTTGAACTAAAGATAATGCCTAAACAACCAATAACTTTAAATTAACATTCTGCTAGAAAAGCTGAGTTAGGCTTCTTACTAAAGGATCAAATTAGTTTGTTCAGTGAGAGAAAAATAAAATTATTTTTATTTCGTTAGTAATTCAATTACAAATTACATTATTGTACGCCTCCTATTACATTGGGATCTAAACATAAACTGGCAAAATGTGGGTGCTAGCACCTCTGCCTACCCCTCCGGGGATAGAGGCGTGAGTTTATGTTTTGTTATTATTGTACAATTTATTGGGAATTAGTTGAACACTAACACATTAAGTATAACATTCGTGGGAGGCTGTCATTAATAACAATGCCTTTGTTCAATTTGATAGGTGTTTTTTGGTCGAGATGAATAAGGGTGGATTACACGTAGGTTTTGGGGGTAAACGCCCACGGTGCGACAGGGTGGCGCGACGGCGGTGGCGGCAGGAGACGCGGCGGTCGCAGCGCCCACGCACTGACGATGACGTAGGTACAACATTTCACGATAAGTAATGTTGAAGCGAAGTGCGTCGATACACCAACCGGCGAAAACTTAATTAAGAATTGATTTTCATTTTGCATTGAAATTATTTTGTGGTGGATTCTCTTTTAACGTTTATTTTTGGTCCTTTCATTGAATTCTAGCTATCGCTTAATCACATTACATAATAAAACCCACATAAATATTGTAAATGCGCACAATTATGCTATCAACGTTGGCATTTAACGACAAAATCTCTGAACCGAACGTAATGAAACTTTACACAAGGACGACGAGGTTGCCTCTTAAGAGCAGGAAAAGGACAGGAACTAATCTAACCTAAGACAGGATTAAGGACCTTAATAGTCTTAATCTTCATGAGGATAAATCTACAACTAAAATTAATACAAAATGTTTTCTTAATTAGTAGGCATTAACAGAAAGGTTAAGTAAGCTGCTGCTAATGAATCAAATAAGTATTTTTTTTAAGTGTGCTTCTATTTACACAAAGCAGAGTTTGTGTTGCAATTTCAATGTCCCCTACACCTGGATTGTATATGCTGATAGTGCTATATGCCTAAATATATAGCACAAGCTATTATTTTTATCGCTCAAAATTCTGTCTTCTAGTCACGTAAAATATTTAGAGGAAAATTTGTTCCTGACGCTTTCGGATGCTCTGGGGCTACCCAGAGTTTTCAGAAACATTATGGCAGATATAAAGAGTGTTTTATTGATTATAGTGTGTTATATTGTTACATTTGTTACATACATCCATACAATCACGCTTTTCTCCCTCCACGCAAGGTATACACTATCCCGTCGTTTGCTAATATCATTCACACTTCCTCAACTGTCATCCAACCTCTCATACAAATTTCAAGTGCATCTGACCTTTCTTCTTTTGCCAATGTAGTCTAAAGTTGCAACATTTAAGATTAGAAATAAAAAGCAACGTAAATATCAATCCGGTTTAAATGGATATAAATGTTTCGACAACAGCGTATTACAATTGTGGCGCCGACAAACAGTCGGGCGTAGAATTATTTACCGGAAATAGCGTACACTTGAACTGTAGATAGCCTATTCCTGGATCGAGGCCAATGCTAGACGACTCCAGGGTATATTCATTGTGAGCTAAGCACTTCATGCTAAGCCACGTCCGTGTAGACTAATCCTACGAATACAATATTATTCTTCAGACATTATTGTAAACGTGAAAGGGATTATAGGGATCGATGTATGGAGGTGGTGTATATGTGTGTGTGTATGTTTGGTAGGCACATTTTCGCTTAAAGTATATGAACGATTAGGATGAAGTGTGGCACATAATTATGTAATTTATAGTCTACAAAAGCATGGTAGACTTTTTTTATTTTATACAACTTAGGTGGCAGACAAGCACACGGCCCACCTGATGGAAAGTGGAGCTATGAACGAGTGTAACACCAGTGGAGTCACATCCGTGCTGCCGACCCTGTAAGAACAGAGATCTTGTGCCGTCAGTGTAGAGAACAAAGCAGGACAAGCCTTTGGTCATCCCACTGACAGCACAAAAACTCTCCAGTGAGCTCTGGCTACCCTACTCACCACCGGGAACACAATACGAAGTTATTATAACCGCGGTATTCTTTCTTAAATTGAAAATCGGTTCAAGAGGGTGTGAGAGTGTTTCCCGGCAGAGTAGAATTTGAACCACCTCATCTCTTCCCATGCGGTGTCGTGCAAGGGTTGTTTAACATCATACAGCCCAGACTGAGCATCAGATGCAAGGCTTGAGTCAACAATAGTGCCCGGAAGACGGCAATAGTCTCACCCCCTATTACGTGGGACCGAATACAACGATTGGTGAAATGTGCGTATTAATTCACCTTTGCCTAACCCTCCGGGGATAAAGATGTGATTATATTTATGTATGCAACAGCTCTATATTGAAAACTTGAGATGCTTACAATAATCATCCTACCCTATGCTTATTAAGTATTTATTATACATAAAATAAATGTTTTGTTATTCACTACGTACGCTTTCAGCTGAGAGCGAGCGAGATCTCGTTCGCTTGAATGATTTTTTTACTTTATAGTTTGATGTACTATGAGAGCGTTGGTTTGATTTCTTTTAGTTTGTTTTCAACTATTTTTTTAAACATGAGTCCGTCAAATCAAAACAACGATACTATGTATTTTATTTTCAGTAGATAATAATTATCTAGCTAGGTGGATATGGTATCTGGTTTTCCTGTTTCATTCTTTTTAAATTGTACGTACATTATTGTAATGCCAAACCTTTTAACAATTTATAACAACAGTAAAACTAATTCAAAATGTAATTATATGAGTCTTAAATATTAAAATGTTTATTGAATGTGTTTACTAACTAGTGTTTTAAATATTTAATATCTGCTAGTCTAGTCACAAG
Source organism: Eilema griseolum (assembly GCA_963662185.1). Lineage (NCBI taxonomy): Eukaryota > Metazoa > Arthropoda > Insecta > Lepidoptera > Erebidae > Eilema > Eilema griseolum. The sequence goes on along the minus strand of OY759233.1, from coordinate 10,371,703 downwards.
CTACAGCCTATTTAAATTCAAGTTAAGTTGTAATAAGTGCCTATATAATAGTTAAGTTAAAAATGAAGGAGGCACATGGGATGATTATGATATATGTACATACAAATATTTGCACTGAGCTGTAATCTAACCCGCGACCTATGACAGTGAACATTCTACCATTATGCCATACAAATCATACATATAATCATGCCGTTATCCCGGAAGGGTTAGGCAGAGGTGAATTAAGAACCACATTTCACCAATCATTGTTTTGGGACCCACGTAATAGGGTGAGCTTATTGTCGTCTTCCGGGCACTATTGGTGACTCGAGCCTTGTATCTGTGCCTGTATCCTGTATCTTGTATGTTCTTGTATCTTGTATGTTAAACAGCCCTATCCCTTAGTCGCCTTGTATGACACCGCGTGGGAAGGGATGGGGTGGCCCAAATTCTACTCTGCCGGGAACCACGCGGTGGAAGTCAAGCTTATAATAAGCAGTAATATAAAATGTTTAATGACGAAACAACACTATCATTATTGTTCAAGCATCGTGATGGCAGTACAAAAAGTAAATTACAACATTATAATCAGGTAATTGTAAACCGCAATATAATCTTGTTCTAAATTTTTGTAATCAGAATCTAAACTTTGGCCTTTTTTAATTTTTTTTTATCATAGTTTGGCATATGATAAAAAGATAGTATGTTCCAAAAAGGGAGGGTTCAAATCTTTCGGAACCTAGAATGAATAGTTTAATTAAAGACGATAAGAATAAGAAGCTCGTAAAGTACCTATGGACAGAAGCAATGGCGGTCTGTATTTCTGCCGACCCCAGAGGTAAGTAGGCTTGAGTATATGTATGCATGTGTATGAAAAAGCACGCTTTAAATTCAAAATATTAGTGTTTTGAACCGAAGTGATGAAACTCTGGAGAGTCAGGACAGGACTGATTAACTATTCATGGAAGGTTCTGAGAAATTTTAACCCACCTTTTTTATCCAGGACATGACAAAACACAAAAATAATAATAATGTAAACATGACTTCACCTCGCTTGATGGTAAGCGAAAGGCAAAGTCTAAGGAAAGAGGGTCACCATTACAGACATTAATTTCCCCCTTTTTAGAACACAGTATCTTTTTATCATTACGGCCACTGTCCTACAAAGAGAGCTAGTCATAGTAAGCATACAACATAATAACCCACATGCATAACTATTAGTTATTCTAGATGCATGTGGGACGTTACAAGTTACAACAAATTGGATAATTCGTAAACTGAAAGTTTAAACTGTTGTAGCTGACGACCTTTGACATTTAAAGGAATCTAGATTAGGTACCTCCATCCTCCATTCTTATTAAGGTCACGGCAATACGCGGATCTTTTGAAGTTTGTCCTTACAAAGCGAATGGTAGGTACAGTATAGGCGAACGTCGAAGGTATTTCTACGAAGTCTGTTAATATGAAAATTGACGAAGCAACAGAAAGTTGTTTTAACGGTTGACACCGAAGGTAGGCGGCTTATGACTTATGTTATGACTATGACTAATGTGATCACATACACGACCCGCATTTAGCTACGAGTATGTCACGGAAAATATAGAATGTTATTTGATACAAGTTTCACTCCGGGATAAAAGTCACAGTTCATAATTAAACAATTAAGTGCAATCTATTTCGAACTGCAAACCTAAAAGGCATTTAATAAATTGCCATGTGCAGTGCAGTCTTTATCTGGCAATTCGCCAGTAATCTTTTTTAATTGTTTTTGGTTAATTAACCTAAGGTTGTCAACAGATTTGTATGTGTAAGTTCGTCCTTATTTTATTATTAGCTAATAACTCAGGTGTAGGTATTATAGTTTATAATAATTTCAGAGGTATTCAATGCATACATATGGAAATAATGTAATATAAGATTTAAGATCGATCATATGTCCTGATCTTTTGTCTATTATACTCGGTCGCTTTTTGGACACCGCCGCGGTCTAAGCAGACAATAAAAAAAAAAATTAACTGCCAAGAAAACAGAATTAAAATTGACGCATCCGTTTAGAAATTAACAATTAAACACAAACAAAATCGTTGAGGTTAAAGTTACAGCATTATTCTGGAACGTACCGACAGATGACCCACATCTTAGACATGATAGAGTGAAGACAAATTATTTTGATAACAATTGTCTTATTAGGTTAATAAATTGACGCAAACTGAACCTATAATTACGCGAACTGCTATTTCAGTGCAAGCGAGTGGTCAAGACAACGCGACACAATATTTAGTGAATTATGTGTCAAATGTCAATAATTATTAGCTGCACATTTCTTCAATGCGTACAATATTTAATGAAACGTTTTGAGGAAAATGAAAAAGCTATTAGTCTTATTAGTCATCATTATAGCAGTATAGTGTGTGTGTGTGCCTAGTATGTAAGATCTATTGTATAATCTCTATATCTTTACTATATTTATATTCTATTTCTGCCTAGTGGTATGGGTAATGGACTGCTGAAACGAGGTCTCGGGTTCGATATCAGACTTTACCATGGCACACACCAATGACATTTCGATGCTTTTCGAAGTTATGTTTGTATTTATCGCAGGTTTATAAGTGCCCGGTTAATGGCAATAGGCTCGGCACCTATTACATTGGGATCTAAACATAAACTGGCGAAATTTGGGTGCTAACACCTCTGCCTACCCCTTCGGGGATATAGGCGTGAGTTAATGTTAGGTTATGTTTATGATTCTCATTAATACAAGCGCTATTGATCCATACGGTTGTCTCATTTTAATTCTCACGGCCCACACCGAACCTTATATGGCGACCAGGGCGCAGTCTCCTATTCTTACTATGGACAATTTTTTACCCCTAGACAATGAGATCCGACATCGTAATCTAAACGTCACTTTTTGTACCATATTTATTTTTATACCACTTATTTGGTAGACAAGCACACGGCCCACCTGATGGGAAGCGGTTACCGTGGCCTATGGACGTATGCAACACCAGGGGTGTTACACTCGCGCTGCCGAATATGAAGAAACCTTCTGATGCCTCTCTTGAAGAATCCCATATTGTATGCGCTTGGGTAAACAATCGGAAAAATGTTCAACAAATAAAGAACTTGGAACTTGAACAATCACACGGCCTACCTTATGGGAAGTGGTTACCGTGGTCCATAGACTTATGCAAGACCGGGGGCATTAAACTCGTGCTGCCGACCCTGAAGAAGCCTTATAATGCCCTTCTTGAAGAACTCGATATTGTAGTCTCTTGGAAAATCCACAGTAAAGCAAATATGCAGAGAAAGAGCATAGAATGTTTTATCTTGTGACAGCCTAACGCTACTAAACGCGAGAGGAAAGCATGCTATAAAACCTCTACTCTACGTTAATCAACAGTTGTACTTGCTTGCAGGAGAGATTGGCGTGTGCCCCGAAAATCTGGGAGACCAAATACAGCCAAAATTAACAATTAGTAGAACTGTAATTTAATTTCTGAAAGTTATTAAGGAATCCCTCGCCAAGAAATAGTATGTAGTGTGTAAGGGGGGAATTTTCGATGCTTGAAGTTGCAGTCTCTCCCCCCCCTTTTTTATTCGTATAGTTTTATTCGTATAGTTTTATACGAATAAAATATGTTATTTTAAAACCAATTACATGTATCTTGGCAAAGCGGCTGATCTACGCTACGCATGACTAGAAGGCAGGTTATTATCTTGCACAGAGGATAAGCATTACCATTCAACGTGGCAATGCTGCCAGCCTTCTGGGAACGTTGCCGGTCGGTGATAATGCGGAGGAATTCCATGACGCATTAAGTATGTAATCTATTTATTTATTTATTTTAGTAAGTACCTAATTCTAATAGATTTTAGTTTTGAATTTCATTTAAGTATTATTATTTTTGTATTTTACAAATCTTATTATTAATCCTCTTTTTTATCTGTATATTTATAATGGGGTAGTTAATTATTATGACAGTAAAAGTCTGCACTGTGTAAGTTTAAGAAAATTCCTTACGCCGCCGCCGCACCGAGGAGTACGTACGAGTATGTAGACGCTAAGAGCGTATGTATCAAATGTAAATTATTTATGAATGAATACAGGAAGTAGATATACAAAGTTATTTATACGTAATACTCATAATCGAGTGTGTTTTCATGTTATGACTGTAAAGAGTATTCTATTAATAGCCATGATAACAGTTTGATATGCACACAGCCGCACACACTAGTAATGAATTGAGTTCTGATTCCTACAGATAACAAACAATGGACCAAATGATACCTACCTTATTATTATTATTAGAGTTAATAACTGTAGATAAATCACATTAGTCATGACATTCATACATTAATATAACATATTGTATATTCACACTTGTAAATCCCCAAAGGGGTAGAAGTGCATGGAACCCACATATCGACATCTGTCTCTTCTGCCATGCCATGCAGGGAGAGTTAAGCTTGCATGACTGCGAATATATAAGGTACAAGTAGTAAAACTTCAATTCTTCAATATCTTTCTGTATAAAATGAAATTCATTTGTCCATAACTTCAAGTGATAAACAAAATAAAGTTCGTTTTTATTTTGATTAATTAAGTCATTTTGATGTACTTAAATATCCTCTCAAGCGATTGATTCACCGATGATTTCACCGACGAACATTTTAAGCTGCGTTACCAAATTTTCAACCACTGACGCAAAATCGGCGGGGTATTGTAGGTTTTACGTGTATGTGTGTCTGTCTGAGATATTGTAACTCCTGAAGGGATATACCGATTTTGATTGCTTTACAGAATTAATTTCATCTAAAAAACGTATATCACACGTTTATTACGTCTGGTTTCGTTCATACAATAACCACAATACTTATTATAAATACGATACGATACTATGTGTATAGTATACTTAAAGAATACGAATAGCAGATGATTGAGTTAACATAAAGATAATGACAATATGGACAAAGTCAGACAATCGCCTAGCTGGGAGGGGTCGTCCATCGACCTCCGAATCATTGGAAGTTCGTGCACTAGAAACCACGATCCGATCGTCGCCGAGCAACATTGCCCGGCTTCATGTCTCGCTCAGTCGCTCCACAGCTGAACCGAATAACAATCAACCAATGTTCACACCAACAATATCCACACTTACATGCACACTTTAAATACGTTATTGTAAGTACATACAGTACGCGCGTAACGGTCGTTTGCACAGAATCATTCTACATTTGAAATTATCAATGACTCATCATAGTGGGGTTGTTATTAATAAATTAATTATTAACTGTCAATCAATAATTGGGTATTTTCCTGTAGTTAAAATAAATTATTTAACTGAGCTTACGAAATTTAGAATGATAAAAGAGCGGTAAAATTTGCTTCGGTTCTTATTTTATTGTTATGATTTATTTTAAATCATACACCCAGTCTATAATAGTAAATGTACGTCTAAATATTATGACGTCACAATAAATTATTTCATGCAAGTTTCCTTTATAACTCACCGCTTTAACGTTTAGTAAAAAGTAACTAATTTGACTAGTAAGCCAAATATCCAATTGGTTGACAGTTAATAATTAATTATACTTCTATTAATAATAATGTGTAATTTTAGATGCAGTTTTGTTTCTCTATTACATATGTGGGTGGATGAAATTGGCAGATTTATTGTCTGGAATAGCGTGTAGACTACTTTTTATCCCAGATAGATTCTTGTGAGTCACAGCTTAGAATCAGTAGGTATCTCACGCGGGTTTAACCATAGACAACAGCAGACTCTGATAGTAAGAAATAAAATTAAGATAAAATAATAAAAATACAATTAACAATTTATGGATGGGAAAATCCTTTGAGTAGTTAATACACAAAGGGAAAACACATAACAATCATTTTTTTTATCTTTTTTTTACTGAGCTTAGACTGTCGCTCATATAGTACATCACTATCTTGATTTTAAAAAAATGCAATATTTAAGCTTCTATCTCAAATTTATATCTAATTTATTTTTTAACACAGTACTTTATGACCCCTACAGGGGTCACATTAGATTCAGTGACACGCCATATAGCCCATTTTTTTATGTTCTGATAGTGGATTTTTTTTATATGTAGTGTAAGTGTGTGTGTTATATTATATGGTTCTTTCTTCTTTCTTTTTCTTTCATAGGTAATCAGTGGACGATCAACGCTTCTAACGATTTTTCATTTGTCTAGTTCTAAACAGGTCTATTTAATAATCATGTAGTATTTCCTATTGCATTTGTAATTGTATTGTTTATTATATATTCAAAGTGGTTTGGAGGTGTTGTTAGCAGAGATACAAGTGCAAAACCTAGTTCAGCAGCAGATACTAAAACCCGACACAATTTTTTGTAAGCTTACTGTAACATTATCAATCAAAAACTTTGTTAACATGTATAATTTTTATAGCTAGATAAACATAAAAAAAATGTAGTTGAAGAGCTATGATGGAATGAACATACATAAATCATAGCCCTCGTATGGCTTTGCCGTAGTCGAATAAAAAGATAATATCGCAATACTTAGGGGTAATAAAACCTTAGTATGTATAGCAAAAATATAGTTTATGCAGTTAAACTTATCTATTGGCATTCTCACACATAAAATAAATAACGAGCTTCATTTTAATTTACCGCCGTTGATAACGCAAATGGAGCACGAACTATGCCGCATACATTATTTACAATGTGCAGTATGGTATGCGCACACGCAATCACATGCGCAGGCAATGCGAAAAAATTACAGTTATTTAAAACATAAAAAATATAGTGCAATACACAGTTAGCATTGTATTTTCAGGTTATACATTTTGTTTGGGAGGGAGGGGTTAAGAAAATTTAAAGCTTAGACACTTATGGGTGCATCAAATGATATAGGAGAGGAGAGGGAATGTAACCTGATTAACATTAGGTTAGGTTTTTTTTTATACCACTTAGGTGGCAGACATGCACACGGCCCACCTGATGGAAAGTGGTTACCGTGGCCTATGGACGTTTGTAACACCAGAGGAGTCACAGTCGCACTGCCAACCCTGTAAGTACAGAGTTTCTGTGCCGTCAGTGTAGAAGACAAAGCAGGACCAGCCTTTAGTCTTCCCACTGACAGCACAAATTTTCCATCAAATCCCCTCGGATACCACCCTGCCGGAGCTGGCAGGGGTGGTAATGTCGGACTCGTACCGACTAAAACCGCACGGCCGTAACAGGCCATCAGTTGCCAGGGCTGAGGTAGCCTTTGGCATATCCCTCGCGCAGGTTTACCATCAGAAATAAATGAACACATTGACAAATTGATAATGGTGGACGATCTGGGCGTCGGAGGTCGATGAACGACCTCCGCCCCTCATGAGCGCCGGCCTGGGGTTGACAGGTGGAGCCGCCTGTCACCCTAGCAGAAGCAGGCCGCGGCGGCGGCGTGCCTGGCGCGCCTCCCCGTTTACCGGGAACGAGTTGGGGACTCTGTAGTCCCCACACACCCGAGAAGAGGGCCAGATCGTGAGAGATGGCCCTGGGTCGGCCGGGGTGCGAGGGATATGCCTGTCAACCTCACCTTCGGCAACCAAAGCGACCCACAGGCGGCGTGCGTTTTAGTCGGTTCGAGTCCGACATAACCTCCTCCACCGGCTCCGGTGGGGAGGTATCCGTGGGGATTTTGCGCACGTAAAAAAAAAACAAAAAAAAAATGGTGGATGATCCATATGGTTGTTTTTAGCTATCAGCTTTTGTTTAATTTTGCGCGTCGGTAGATAGCGCTGCAATCGGGTTATAGGATTTTTATGAATGTATTCTTTCAAACAATCTTCTCACCTTTGGCATTAGTATTAACGATAAAGAAGCTATTGAAATCAAGCATCATGTATACAAATCAATTGCATATTATAATGAAAATGATTTAATCAATTAAATGTGATTGATTAACAACTTACGACATATTTATTATTTTAATAGCTACGAACAAGCAATAAAGTTCGTTTTTAATTTGATAAATTGCATTAATTAAGTCATTTTAACGATGTGCTTAAAGATCCTGTCAACCAGCTGGTAGATTAATAAGCCGGATTTCACCGGTGAATATAAGCGCCTACAATATATGGGTTCTTCAAGAGGGGCATCAGAAGGTTTCTTCACGGTCGGCAGCGCGAGTGTGACACCCCTGGTGTTGCATACGTCCATAGGCCACGGTAACCGCTTCCCATCAGGTGGGCCGTGTGCTTGTCTGCCAACTAAGTGGTATAAAAAAAAAAGCTGCGTTAGTAAATTTTCAACCACCTACGCAAAATCGGCGGGGTGTTGTAAGTTTTACTTGTGTCTGTGTGTGTCTGTCTGAGGCATTGTAACTCGAGAAGGGATGAACCAATTTTGATTTAGTTTTACAGAATTAATTTCATCTAATAAACTTGGTTCTCACGTTTATCAAATGAAATTAATATAACAGTTTAGTTAGATGAACAGCTTAATTTTTAATTTCACTGCTCACCCTCGCTCGACGTCATCATAACGTTACTCCCAGTTGCATCCAAAATTTTCAGGGGTTCGCTTTCCTACTCTTTCTAGGGTTCTCTTTCCTACTCTTTCTAGGGTTCTCTTTCCTACTCTTTCTGGGATTCTCTTTCCTACTTTTTCTGGGGTTCTCTTTCCTACTCTTTCTGGGTTTCTCTTTCCTACTCTTTCTGGGGTTCTCTTTTCTACTCTTTCTGGGGTTCTCTTTTCTACTCTTTCTGGGGTTCACATTCCTACTCTTTCTGGGGTTCTCTTTCCTACTCTTTCTGGGATTCTCTTTCCTACTCTTTCTGGGATTCTCTTTCCTACTCTTTCTGGGGTTCTCTTTTCTACTCTTTCTGGGGTTCACGTTCCTACTCCTTCTGGGGTTCTCTTTCCTACTCTTTCTGGGATTCTCTTTCCTACTCTTTCTGGGGTTCTCTTTTCTACTCTTTCTGGGGTTCACGTTCCTACTCTTTCTGGGGTTCTCTTTCCTACTCTTTCTGGGATTCTCTTACCTACTCTTTCTGGGGTTCTCTTTTCTACTCTTTCTGGGGTTCGCGTTCCTACTCTTTCTGGCGTCGTTTTCCTACTCTTTCTAGGATTCTCTTTCCTACTCTTTCTGGGGTTCTCTTTTCTACTCTTTCTGGGGTTGACGTTCCTACTCTTTCTGGGGTTCTCTTTCCTACTCTGTCTGGGATTCTCTTTCCTACTCTTTCTGGGGTTCTCTTTTCTACTCTTTCTGGGGTTCACGTTCCTACTCTTTCTGGCGTTCGTTTTCCTACTCTGTCTAAGGTTCACTTTCCTACTCTTTCTGGGATTCTCTTTCCTACTCTTTCTGGGGTTCTCTTTTCTACTCTTTCTGGGGTTCTCTTTCCTACTTTTTCTGGGGTTCTCTTTCCTACTCTTTCTGGGGTTCTCTATTCTACTCTTTCTGGGGTTCGCGTTCCTACTCTTTCTGGCGTTCGTTTTCCTACTTTGTCTGGGGTTCACTTTCCTACTCTTTCTGGGGTTCGCTTTCCTACTCTTTCTCTTGCTTTGGCTAGTATTGAATTTTACGAGAGGGATCCGACTGTCGTCTGATTCCTCAGCCTTGATAGAAAATTCTGTTCCAGAGTCTCGCCTAATAAATGGGTGTTTGACTGGCTAGTCAAAATAGTTACTTTTTACATCAAAACGGTACGTTACAAGGAAACTTCTATGAAATAATTTATTGTGACGTCACAAGATTTGATAGTCAAATCATTTCCTATTATATGTTGGATGGGTGATTAAAAATAAATAACAAAAGCGATAAAATAAAATTAGATTTTTCATCATCTCTTTGTAAGTCTTGTTTCATCGCTCTTTTACCATTCTTAATTTAAGAAGTAACTACAGGAAAATACCCAATTGAGGTTTGCTTGGACTCTGAAGATGGTAAACACATCTCAATCAACATGGCCCTAACTTCAGTTTAAAACGCTATAAAATTATAACACGTTATAATAATGTCAATCAATACATACATGTGTCACAATACTAATTTATGTAATTCCTATATGCTTACACGTGGCAAGTAAATAATATAATGGCAGTCTTCATTGATAGCAGATAAGAACCAATTTGTTCTTAAATCACCTTGCTTTCATTTTATTTGATTGGATATGCCTGACTATAGCTAATGTTTCGACGAATAACGTAAATAATTTTACCTATGTGAAATTCCAAATGCAATCAAGGAAATATTCCGTTACGTATACGTTTACGTCATGCTGGCCATCTGCAGAATAGGGCAATCTATGTAATACCCACAGACGACAACAAGCAATGTGCAACGAAATGTCAAAATGTACGTAAGCATTACAAATCACATATTCTACGCAATCAAAAAACATAACATATATATATTTGGAGACCAACAGGCCCAAGGCTTGGCACAGAGTATCATAAAAGCAAGAAGAAATAGATGGAACGACCATTTTACATGCACAGCTTTCATCAAACCAAATGCGCAGTGTACTCAAATCTTCGGCAGCTGCACCGAGGAATTCCTTCAGGGACTCACGTCGCAGGATATTGTGGTGCTAGTGATGGGTTCGAACGATAAGCGTCCATATACATTTATTTCGGAACTTTGTAATGTACTTTATAAACTGCGACTCCAATCTGTGTATGTAACAAATGTTCAATGTAATCCCTATCTAAATGAAACTATGCTAAACTATAACATTAAACAGATAATAAATAACTATGCAAAATGCACATACATAGAAATACCACTAGTTAGAGGTCATTACCAGAATAAGTTCGCTAACCATAACTATTATATCAACATGCTATGTAATAAATTGAACTCGGATATTGACCATAGATCTTACCAAAATCAAATATTAACGCGGGTTAAGAACAATCTTGCGAAATCAAAGATCCCTCGACGTACTAAAGGGCACGCAAACATAATTAGTAACCCACAACGCCCCAAAGAAAAACAAACAAAAATCACATCATACTTTACCACCAAAACCCCGCCCTCGAAACCAGTCTTAAATTTTTTTCGACCCCGAAACTAAGCATGATACCCTCACACTTTTTCACCAAAACATTGCGGGCTTACTAAATAAACAGGATGCACTAATGATTGCGTTAGAAGATATATATAACGTGCAAATAATCTGCATAAGCGAAACATTTATAAAACGAGGTGCGGAACGGAACTGTAACATAAACAACTTTCAAATGGTAGCTTCTTTCTCCCGAACAAATAAGCAAAGAGGTGGCACATGTATCCTTATAAAAAATAATTTACAGTATAAAGCAATTGATAACCTGTTCCCACCCATACCGTTCCATTTTGAGTACTGTGTAGCCGAGATCGTTAACTATAACTTAATTGTGGTATGTATTTATAGGACACCAGCTTCAAGCACTAGTATTTTTCTAGATAAGTTGGAACTTCTTGCAGGAAAACTCAGTAGGAAAAGAGATAAAAATATCATACTGTGCGGTGATTGGAATATTGATACAAGGAAATCCAATCCATTGACAAACAAACTTAACTCTGTATTGAATTGTAATAATTTAAGAAGCCACATACAGTTACCTACACGTGACAACGCTTGCTTAGATTTAATAGTGAGTAATATTCCCGAAGTTTCAGCTAACCTTCATTGTCTGAACCTGTCTGACCACCAAACGGGTCAGTCAATTACTTTCACACTTGAATGCCACAAGGTACGACAAGCCCCCGAATTCTGGTTCAAGACAGTGAGAGATTTGTGCGAGGAAAACATAGATAGCTATAAATCTTACTTGTCCCAGCTATCCTTTTCCGATGTGTTAGTTAATACAAATACGAACGAAGCTTTTAACACATTTCACGACACATTAACGCTCTTCTATGACCTATGTTTCCCATTAAAGAAAATTAAATGTACAAATAAACCAATAAAAAATAAATGGCTAACAAAAGGTCTAAAAAAATGCTGCGTTAAAAAAAGAATTCTTTATACCAAATATCGTTTAAGTAGAAGCAATAAAGAGCGGAATAAGTACACATACACACACTACTCTGCTATACTACGTAAATGCATACATACAGCACAACAAATCAATAGTCAGCGCTTTATCGCCTCATCGAAAAACGTTTGCAAAGCCGCATGGCAATTAATCAAAGACAAAACCAATAAAAAACAACAACAGCCAGCGATTGACACGTTAATAATAAACGACACGTTATATGAAGATCCCAAAGAACTATGTGACATGTTTAACAACTTTTACATTTCACAAACAAACACACACACGCAAACCACGAACGAAAATTGCACAGTTGGTATACCTCATAATACCAAGAGTGTATTCCTGACACCGGTGGATGAACTAGAAATACACAAAATAATCTTAAATCTAAAAGACACCTACTCCACAGGTTATGACGATTTAAGCACTAAAGTATTAAAAAAGTGTGCCCCCAGTTTAGTTGTTCCACTCACTCACATTATCAACCTATCGCTATCAGAGGGAAAGTTTCCAGATCGCCTAAAAATCTCTGTTGTTAAGCCCTTGTATAAAAAGGGGGAAAGAACAAATGTCAGCAACTACAGACCTATAACTCTAGTCCCCATTTTAGCAAAGATTTTTGAAAAGGTGTTCTGTTCTAAACTAGAGAACTTTATAACATCATGTGACATACTCGATGATCGACAGTACGGATTTAGGAAATCAAGCTCAACTTCCCTGGCATGCTTCTCATTAGTGAAACAGATCACAGAGACCCTTGACGCTAAATCTAAAATTGCTTGCGTTTTTCTTGATATGACGAAGGCATTTGATTTTGTCTGCCACAAAACACTCTTGGCCAAACTGTACAACTATGGTATACGAGGAACCGCCAATGACTTGATTAAGAGCTACCTAGAAAATCGATTACAGTGCGTTGAAATAACACAAATTGAACAACACGAACAAAAAAAATTCAGATCAGAGTATCGGCATAATGGCTACGGTGTACCACAGGGTAGTCTGATCTCTCCTCTCCTGTTCCTACTCTATATAAATGACCTCCCAAAAGCTGTAAATCAAGAGTGTATACTTTTCGCCGATGACACAACTTTAATTGTCAAAGGCAAAAACAATGACGATCTTGAATTCAATATAAAAGAAGCTCTAAACAGTGCGAATACATGGTTAGATATTAATAACTTAAAAATAAATACGTCTAAAACAAACATAATGCAATTCCAAACGTATAAGAGTAAAGTAACAGACCTTAAAATCACACACAAGGACAATATCATCAGTACTTGTAACGAGTGTACGTTCCTGGGCTTTGCGATGGACAAGTTTTGTAACTGGAAGTCGCACATCAATAAGATCTTGACTAAAATTGATCGTTTTGTATACGTACTCAGTAGAATTAGACAAATTGTTAATTTACATACAGCAGTTATAACGTATCATGCATACGTATCCTCGGTGCTCCGCTATGGAATTGTCATATGGGGTAACTCTGTGGAAGCGGATAGGGCATTTGTAGCCCAAAAGAAATGCATCCGTGCAATGCATGGGGTAGATAGGCTAACTAGTTGCAAACCACTGTTTAAGAGACATAAAATTCTTCCCCTACCATGTTTATACATACTGGAAATGTGCATTTTTGTCAAAAAACATTCACACCTGTTTATTAAATTGGGAGACATGCCAAACAGCCGAACAAGGCATAGGAATAGATTGCACATCCCAAAGATGACCTTAGAGTTGTGCAAAAGAAACTCGTTTAATATGTGCATAACATTGTATAACCATCTACCAGACTGGTTAAAAGAACTCAAAGGAGCCCCATTCCACAGGAAATTGTATGGAATCCTAAGCGAAAAGGGCTACTACGCGGTAGACGAATATTTAAGAGATGAAATAGCAGCTAAAAGTGAATGATTAATTAATTAATTGAATTTTCAAATTTTTATTTCGACATTGGGTATTTTATTGTAATTTCATCTTATTTATTTATTTTTAATTTTTTATTGATTGATTAAATTTAATTTTTAATGGAATTCTTTCAAATTGATTATTCAACAATTAGCTGTTTTATCTCATTTTATTTTAATTTAATTTATTTTGCATTTTATTAAAAGTTTCACTGATCCATTCTTTTTTTTTATTATTATTTTTGCTCTGACATTGTGAATTTTGTTTTAATATGACTGGCTGGAGTCCTAACGACAGCGAAATTGGTTGTGATTGACTTGTATCCATCAATAAATAGGTATTATTATTTCAACGCCACACGGCAGAATGTGCTGTACTTGTGAAAATTATAAAACCTGATGTTGTAACCATGTTCTTTGAAATAAAGATGATTTGATTTGATTTGATTTGATTTGAACAATCCGCATACGGCTTACAATGCACGGGCTTGCGTGTCCATTTCATTGTGTTTGTGCCGGTCAATTAGCTTAGCAGCCCTTAATGGAACCCATTCACGCGACCAACTTGAATGGAATAGTACTAAGTCCGACAGGAATAACTTCTAACAAGCAATTTTTAACAGATCATATTGGTATTCCTGAATTGAAATCAAAAAAATTCTTCAAGAAAAGTAATCCTAGACTGAAGAACCGATTGCACCACCGACACCCCCGGTCAGAGTTCACCTTTACCGAGTTCAATTCTGAATTCATAATATACATATATATGTCATAGACAATAAGTACTTATTTCGTAATTATATGACTTGGCCTTTTGCCTTTTCAGAAAATATTTTACGTCTTTGTCCAAGTATCTGTTCAGCTAATCGTTGTTACGTAACAAAGAACAAACAAATAAACTAACAAACCTTTCCATGTATACATACACAAACAATGTTGCAGTGGTAGGCTAATCCACCATTCACAGTTGTCTATCGACCAGCCAGCGTGGGCGGCGGAACACAGCGCTTACTCCATTACAAGTGCTACAAGATAAACACACATAGTTGCTAAAACTATTAATGGTATAAAAAATTATGAAACTCTATTGCCTAAGCGTAAAACAATATCGAGTATTACCAACGACTTCTACGTAGTAAGTAGACAAACTGTTTGGGTGTCTCGAGCTCTGTAAACACCCAAACAGTTTGTCTTCCAACCTTATGTGTAAGGTGGTACACCTGTTGATTACCTAATAAGCTTCTCGCGTCTTCTTTACCCTCAGAGTTGGGAGTCGCTCCCACACAAACTATTTCTTCTTTCAGAAGTCAAGGCAAGTAAAAAGGAGGAGAGGGAATAAGCAGACCCCCGGTTCGAAAGCGAAAGCCTCGGATGCAACCGCGAACTACGCTAATATGATAACAAATGGATTATTATTTTGCCTGCACCGACCTCAATGTATCTCTGCATCACTCTAAGGTTGACTGTTAGATAATGCCTTTGGCATTAAGTCCGCCAAAATTACTGTGCATAAAGTTGAATAAATAAATAAAATAAATAATATGATGATAGGATAAGCTACAGAACTACAAATAGCTGTGTGTAGTTGATAGTTGATGATGTACCATATTCTTTGTTCCGTACGGCCTGTCTACACCAGTATACATACAAGTCATTGTTCGGTCATGGTTCGGTCATTTCGTCCTCAGGTCCCAGAGATTACGAACGGTATGAATAGGTGTGGGATATTGCTAAAAAGCACGTACGAGGTGCTGTGAACCCGTATGGAAAATGTGGCATGTCGTTATTTTATATTCACATATACATCTCTATAAACTGTACACAATTCGTATCATACAAAACACTAACCGCCTCGGCCAATAAATGATTATAGTGAGAAAGTGTAATCTAGAGGATGTACTCTATCCCACGACAGCTTTTCTAACTGAGTTACCCATTTGAGAGTTTGATTCCCTTTCTGCATCTTTTCAAATTTCCACTTGTAGGAAAAAATTAGCATCTAATTGCTTCAAAATTTCATTCATATGTGACAATTTGACTTATTAGAATCGTTTTTCCCACTATGTATGTATATTGTATGCGACAACAACTTCTGTTTCCTATTAACTGGGTTAAAAAATCATTTTAACTGAAAGTCAGTGTTAATACTACTGCAATTATATATATAATAGGCGTTAGCAATGTATGATGACAACTTTGAATTTCTTTATTTTATATAAAGATAGTCACAGTACAATCTGCACTACAGCATGTACGTTTGCACCTTGGATATTTATGTTGCTGTGTTGTAATATATATTTTGGAAGTCATTACCCGCATGGGTTTCGGTGGATAAACCAAAGTGATGGCACGTACGGCTGTACAAGTCACACTTCTAAGGCCATCTACAGAGCCACGACGCGCCACGCTATTCTCTAATCATTTAGTGGCAGAGCACCAGAAACGTGGCAATACCACGCGATGGGATCCGCAACGGTACCCGCGGCATCACAAGTGCAAATACAAACATCATTTTCTCGCTTGGGAAATCACGGGGTGAAGCGATCACGTACCAAATTTTATAGCCCCTGCCCTACCTTGCGAAACTATGTGTAAATTAGCTACGTTTTAACCACAACGATTGCTATGTGGCTCGATATTAGCAATGGTAATATCAACCTAATAATTTTGCACGCAACACTTTCTCACGCACGATCATCCGTATGAATTAAATGCATAATGCCACACAAGAGTCCTACAATTGCAAGCGTCATAAGCCGTATGCGATTTTTATCAGTTTATTAGTACACAATGAAGTGTCAGCCTGTGGTACACTTTCCTGCCAAACGGCTACACGTGTAATGTGCGCTACGAATCAACTGCTAACCGCTACAAGTTGCTTGCTTCAACATTAGCTAACAAATGCTTCTGCATTCATTCCATCAGGTGGGCCGTGCGCTTGTCTGCCACCTAAGTGGTATAATTTTTTTTTTTTAATTTGAGTTTTTGTACTACTTAGTTGGCAAACAAGCACAAAGCACGGCCTACCTAATGGTAAATGGTTACCGTGGTTTATGTACGTGTACAATAAGGGTAACATTATGGTGAACTGGTTTTAAAGAATATGTGTACGTTTAAATTAATTCAGCCCTAAAATTAGAAACGTTCATAGACTACACGGCCGTCTGTGATTTGTCACCATAATGGTTTACCTTTTGAGTTAGATACGTTATTTATTTATTTTAAAATCAACCGCAGTAGCCTAGTGGTATGGGTAATGGACTGCTGAGACGAGGTCTCGGGTTCGATACCAGGTTTTACCATGGCACACACCGAAGTTTATGTGTGTATTTATCGCAGGTTTATAAGTGCCCTGTTAATGGCAATAGGCTCGCCGCCTATTACATCGGGACCTAAACATAAACTGGCGAAATGTAGGTGCTAGCACCTCTGCCTACCCCTTCCCTGGATATAGGCGTGAGTTTATGTTATTTTAAACTTTATTCACAAGTACATAGGTGGACTTAATGCCACAGGCATTCTCTACCAGTCAACCAAAGGTGGTGCAGAGAAAGACTCAGTAGGTGAATTATTGAGTGTAAATATTGTAGAGAATTAACCGTATACAAGAACAAGAATTACTTACCATAAGGTGGATATGTATAGTATGATAAAGTAGGTAAATTTTGATAGAGATACTTACATATATACCTACTTATATATAGGTTATCATTCTTGCTTGCTTCGTGTAACATTGGCTGAATATATTTTAAGTGCATACATATTTTAATGTAGTAAGTACACCATTTCTAGCCTGCTATTCCAAAGATACCAGTCCATCTAAAGGTTGTCTGGAAGAGATCGCAGTCCGCGATAAGGCCGCCCATTTGTACCTACTACTATGAACTTTGTTAATATTTATTTTGTGTTGATTATCGGTGTACAATAAAGTTTTATTCATTCATTAATTCATTCTTGTCCTAGCAACAAGGCTATTTTTTAAAACTTTGTAAGCAACCGGGAGTAGCTCTGGTTGCATCTAAGGTTTTAAAAACTTCATAACCATTTTTATTTCATTGATTTTCTATATAAAAAAATTTGGTAATACTTTTTATGAATTTTATTTAGTTAGTGTAATTGTTTGTCAGCTTTTACGCATCCGCCACCCAAAGCGATAAGTGATAACTGACAGCGCTATTCTAAAGTTAGAACAGTTGATTGAAATTATATTTTGTTTGCACTATTGGCTTCACATATCGACAGTCGAAAATGTTGGGTATATGTATAGGTTCTTTACTACAGCTATAATACACGTTTTCTTATCCAAATGTAACTCAATAACTCAACCGTTTAAAATATTGATCGTAAAAGCGGTAAAACAATGTTTATATTTATTATCACACCAGACCGTATCTTTAATAATGTATCTCACTTATGTATTGTATGCACGCCTCAATGTAGTACTTACATGCTACGGTGGCACTCGACTATAGCTTAATTTGGATCCATTTCCGGACTTGCTTAGAGCTCAAATCAGACGCGCACGCGCTGCGGTTATAGAATAGGGAGAAGTGCATACCGCAGCGCAGTGATAAAGTGCGGTTGTCATCACCTAACAAAAGTGATTAATTATCACTGTTTAATTAAAAAATGAAATTAGAAATCACATGGCGAAAAATGTTTGTACAAGTCCAATTAAGCATTGTAATTCTTTAGTTTAGATACATATAATCACGCCTTTATCCCTGGAGAGTTAGGCAGAAGTGAATTAACACCCACATTTCACCAATAATTGTATTCGGTCCGACATAATAGGGGGTGAGGCTATTGCCGTATTCCGGGCGCTATTGTTGACTCGAGCCATGCATCTGAGGCTGAGTCTGGGCTGTATATATCTGTCTGACGTTAAACAGCCTTATCCCTTAGTCGCCTTGTACGACACCGCATGGGAAGAGATAGGGTGGCCCTAATTCTACTCTGCCGGAAACCAAGCGGCAATTTTAGTTTAGATTTCTGTATAAAATGATGAATAATATTATCAGTCCTGTGTACAACGGATACGAGCCACCCCTAGGGCCCTCTGTATTAAAGGATGCCATAATCGACATTCAACATTGGTATCCCATTGTGTAGATAGCTCGCTACTGTGTGTAGTTTGGTAGACTTCACTTACCAAGTGATTTTAGTTTTAGGATTCCTGACTATATTTTTCTTAGTAGTTAAATGATGCAGGTTAAAAAAGTTTGAGATTAATGACCGGAGATAAACCGTGATTCCCTACGCTAGTATTAGCCAATAGCATCCAATAATACGATTTAAACAACTTGGGTAGCAGTAAAGTTTCTTACTGTAGAAGAAAGAATGAATTCAGTACCTAATGAAAATCGTTTTTTGTTAAGCCTGTATTTCCACGATATTTCGTTGCAGTGCGGTGAATGTGCAATGCAAAGCATAGGCATGTTAATTTATCGTAATTGTAGGTACGTCGTCTAAATAGAACGAGGGCAGGTGCAACTCCCACGCAAAAGGAACCGCAGATAATAACGTCACGCCCTCCCCTCCCGCCGTGCGTCGCGGGGCCGACGCGGCGACGTCTTTAGTCTGTACCCACAATGCTAATTCATATCTGCCAATAAAATACTTCCACTAGACTAATGTATTACATAGTGGCTCTATCAATTTACTGGACCTATGTGCCGCCTCGCAGAGGGCATTACAGATTAGGTATAAACATATGCTGTCGATATCCGGGTATGCACGCGATTACTTGCTCATCTATTTACAATACATGTATTAAAACGAAACGTAATATCGTAGGTACTGATTCCCTCTCCAACCAAAACTAAGCTTTGAATATTGAATTTGAATTTAACATGGAATTTAATTAAATACAAAAACACTGCCAATCCGAGATAAGGGCCTAAGGTCTACGCTACACTCGATGAAAATGTCGTCACAATACTGTCGCGGATCTTCCATGTCAAAACGCCAATACAAGTTATTAAGTGTAACTTAGGGCTTAATCATTTTCTTTGCTAAAGACATGTTTGATAATTTGTCTAAAACTCCTCAAAGGTCCAATGATAGCGAAGGTAATTACGGCCACATTACTGAGGGAAGACGCAACAACTGATGGCAATGACCCTCTACAATGCCTGTTACTCCTGATGATGCTCGCAATTACTAATCAAATACGTAAATTAGATGCTTTTTTTGAAGTATTCAAAATTAGAATTAGAACACAACAAGATGTGATACTTCGTAGTACAAATCTTGTTAATCATTACAAGTCAGGAGACGTCACACAATTTAGTGGCTAATGCAGGCCGCATCGTCCACGACAACGCAGCCAAAGCTGATTTAAATTTCACATAGATTTATCAACACACCTTCTGTTTTATTCATCCGGTCAAAGAGCATGATGTCACCAACGAGGTCCAGCAACCAAACAGAGGAAAATCATACCTATTATTTGGTGACTTTGAACCTACTAAATCGGATGTTAATTTTGGCGCGCATTAAGCTAATCATAGTATCTGGCATTACGTATACGGAAACAATCAATTATAGAGAATAGGAATTCATTAGAATACGTAATAGCTAGACAGAATAACATTATAGTACATAACCCATAGCGGTGTGTGACAATATAGGTTTATGACATCCTGGGGGCATCCATAGCCCATGTATAGATTGATTTATCGAACTGCTTATAGACTGTCCATTAGTTACGTCAATCCAAAAACGTTGTATCACCTCATTTATATTTTACATAATAACATAAACTCACGCCTATATCCCCGAAGGGGTAGGCAGAGGTGCCAGCACCCACATTTATAGTTTGTTCTATCAGTACAGTATTTAGTTAGTTATTACCTAACCTGTTCAATAGCTAAATATAGTAAAACTGTAGCATTATTACAATAGATTTAATTGAATATATGTATCTATTTCCAGATAATATACTATTCCATTCAATTCAATTCAAACATTTATTTGCTTCAAATATGGTTACAAAGATCTTGTCTTAAAATTAGTAAGTACAACATATTCTGCTCCATAGAGCGTGCAAACATTAGGTCATTAATTCCTTATGTAGGTTTAGTGTAGGTAATTGAGTAGGTTAGTCAGTAGGATAAAATCTCTATTGAAAAAGACAATATTTTTATGCATATGTATAAAGTGCACTTGGAACTTACTTGGTGCGATGAAGCAGTTGGTGGCAACGGGCAGAACTGGGACCGAACAGCCAAGATGGCGACTTATGATATTCTCTGCAACAAAAAAAAACACATGTAAGTAAAATATCTACTTTAATTACTATCCAGTTTTGTTCCATCATCATTTCATATCTATTTCAATATAATTGAAACTCATGTTTTATTTTTTATACCACTTAGGTGGCAGACATGCGCACGGCCCACCTGATGGAAAGTGGTTACCGTAGCCTATGGACGTCTGTAACACCAGAGAAGCCACACTCGCGCTGCCGACCCTGTAAGCACAGAGTTTCTGTGCCGTCAGTGTAGAGGACAAAGCAGGAGCTTAGCTTAGAAGCTTCTCCAGTGAGCTCTGGTTACCCTACTCACCGCTGGGAACACAACATGAAGTTATAACCGCGGTATTCTGTAGGACAGAGGTACTTTCCCAGTCGGACTGCTCAATTGGGCGGAAATACCGCCGTGTCCTACCTCCTCATATTATATATGTATCTTAACCAAGTAAAGGAAGTTGCAAAACAATTCGCCATCGGCATTGGTGACCCTCATTCCTGAGACTGTACCTTTAGCCTACTATCAGGCGAGTTAAAGTTGATATTAACGTAGTCAATATAAAAAAGTAGGATGTGTCATCTTATTTGGATTACTGTCACTTAATTGGTACAAGTTTGCTCTCAAAAGTAAATATGCACAGTTGCCTGTACTATTTCAGTCGATTACTGCAATTTATGGAAATTCGAACGACGTTCATATGTGTAATAGTCGTAGTAAAATGATATAAATTAGTTACAGACGTCTTGCAAGACCTCGCTGCGAGTGCCGCTTAACATATTGTGTGAATTTCCATCATTGTTGCTTAGCACCTACGTGCTCAACAATGCCTTATCGATGAGATTTATTCAAAAGCTTTTTTATAGCATCGGTAGCGTTACGAAATGTGTTAGCTCTGGATTTGATAATAACAGACTTACTAAACAAAACATGACAACATAAATTTACACGGTACTCTGTACCACCTGACCACACACAAGAGGCGCCGATTAATGATTCACATCCAAAATTGGATCAAAACATAGGTTTCAGTTTAACGTCTATGCTTCGTTGTCGCCAATCCTATAGAAAAATTTTATCAGTACATTTTTATGTATCAAAATCAAAGATAACTTGATATTTGTAAGATACCTTGTCCCTTCAAATTGATTAAGATATAGAAAAAATTGAATCGGTTCAGGCAGGATTTGAACCCGTGATCTTTCCCTTACAGGGGGAACGCTCTGACCACTAAGCCACAGAACCTTCTCCTGAAACCATCCAAATTCTGCTATACATACGAGTACAACCATCTTCCTGGGGGTGACAGGTGGAGCCGCCTGTCACCCTGGCAGAAGCAGGCCGCGGCGGTGGCGCGCCTCCCCGTTTCCGGGAACGAGTTGGGGACTCTGTAGTCCCCACACCCGAGAAGAGGGCCAGATCGTGAGAGATGGCCCTGGGTCGGCCGGGGTGCGAGGGATATGCCTGTCAACCTCACCTTCGGCAACCAAAGCGACCCACAGGCAGCGTGCGTTTTAATCGGTTCGAGTCCGACATAACCTCCTCCACCGGCTCCGGTGGGGAGGTATCTGTGGGGATATTGCGCACGTAAAAAAAAAAAGTACAACCATCTTACGGCGACGGTGAGAGTCATTTACTTTGTCCCTTGTTCGTCGGTAGCTTGGAAGTGTGATTAGCAGATGTTGGATTTGTCTATTTCTGGATTACGCTGTTTGAGCCCTGATACAGATAATTAAGTCTTTCAGTGCCTCTCAGCATAATTTATATTTCACAGGATCCTCTCAATCCTCGCCCGCAGAAATCGTTTAGTTGGTTAAAACTACGACGCTACATCTTAAGCTTATGTAGAAAATTGCTCTCATTTGGATGAAAATAAAAATTAGAACAGTACAGCTGAACAATTTTTTCCACTTTTTTTTTTTCATCAGGGATATCCCTCATAGTACTATAGATGTAGGTAGGTTGGAGCTTAACAATACATTAGCTACGGCGAAAGTCATAAGATAATATCACGCCTGACCCCGAGGAATAGTTATTGTTATTATATTTTCGTTTGAATCAGTACTAAAAATCTCTCAATATAGCTCTGATCGTTAACACAGTATAATTAGAATTATATTATATTATCTGTGGTATAATAGTGTGATTTCTATGATCATGTGGAGCACGCGTGGTATGGAGACCTGTGACTTGTCAGTGTTACGACAATATTATCTCTCGGAGATAAATCCACATAAGAATATCTATTATTCACATTGTGACACATAAACTTGTGATTGTGACGAATTGTGGTTAATAGATTCGTTTACTTGTTTTTAATATGATTCAATTGATTGAGGTTTAGTGGTTTTATCGATTAGAGGTAATATACACAAGTTGAATGTATTATTAACTTCCTCAAGTTACAATAAAATATTCGATAAATTTACTTTATTTATCCTCATGTTGTGTTCCCGACGGTGAGTAGGGTAGGCAGAGCTCACTGGAGGGTTTTTGTGCTGTTAGTGGGAAGACCAAAAGCTTGTTCTGCTTTTTCTTCTACACTGATGACACAGAAACTCTGTGCTTACAGTGACTCCCCTGGTGTTGCAAATGTCCATAGGCCATGGATGCTACTTTCCATCTGTTGGGCCGTGTGCTTGTCTACCACAACTGGTATAAAAAATAAATAATAAGAAAAATTATTCAGAAATATAATAAGAATAGGTATCTTTTATTCATAAAATTGTGATAATAAAAAATAAAAAAATGTATTTTTTCTGTATAGTTGAAGGTTAGTTAAGTCGTTGTGTTATTTTTTTGTCATAAATTGCAAGAAAAGAAGTTAATTAATTTATTATGAACCTAATATAATTTGTATTAATTTTATTTGTTAAATATTCTAGATTTCTTTACAATGGAGATCTAATCTATACTATGTAACTAACTACTTTAGATATATGATGTTTAATTAAATCTGTTATACATTAATAAAATATATTAATTAAAAAATGCGTCGTGGAATTCCTCCGCATCGCATGTCTCTTGTGGTAGCGTTCCCGGAAGACTAGCAGCATTGCCACGTTGTATGGTAATGCTTATTCTCTGACCTATAAAAAGTACAGCCCTCTGGTCACGAGAAGCGTCGACCATACACTTCGCAATCTCCCTGAAGCTCGGACCCCACGGCCCAAATGTTTCGACTCCAAACTGCACAAATCCATAATAACTAATGAGATTGGAATATTTGCGTCGCTTAAGAGCCTCCGCAGAAGCTGCAGCTGCACCGGCACAGCTAGCCGTGCCAGGTATATTGGTAGGGGCAATGGTAGCGACGCATGTTGCGTCCCACACCAGAGTCCTACCCATTTTCCATGGCATTAATGACATACAATCCGGTCTCCTGCCATCGTTGCGCGACAATCCGTTTGGTTCAAGCACAGCTGGCACAACAGCGGTGACAAGAGCACGGCGGATTATGTCGTTAAGGCTGACGTGCCGTGGAATTCGCCCAGCGCACCTGCAGCACGATATGCCATGGTATCCGAGTCGATCAACTGCTTCTCCACAACGGCATTGATGCGGAGAAACACACGGCGCACCTAAGCGAAGGCACGTCGCGATACGGAAGGTACTGTAATCTAACATAGTCCCTACGTTAGATGACAGAAGAGCTTGTAGCCAAAGACCCGATTCCCACACTCCATCCGCCAGTTAACGAGCACGCTCAGCAGTATTAGAGCATGTATATAATAAATTTTGTCTTACTAAGCTGCAGAGCGGCCCGTCACACTGACGTTGTGAGAATAGGTTCCTTAGAAGATCGGTGTTTGGACATGCAATTTTCCAAGCATTCACTGCATCAGTCTTACACAGTACTTCAGAATCAACTACTGTAGTATGTGCAATGGGACGAATGCCACCATCTCCCTTGTGTAGGGCACACAAATTAGCCCCTTACAAAATGTCTATGATGGCATCATCCACACTATCGGAGAGCATAAAATTTATGAAAGTCGTTAGCTCCTTCAGAAGTGCCTCACCAGCCTTCTCGGTGCTTAATACTAAAAGATCTTTTAAATGTTGTGGGGTCAATGCGCCGAGGCCGCCGGCAGAGCCACTTCGAAAGGAGACAACGGCTGCCAACACTTCCTTGGCCGTTACACACAGGCAATCAAGGTCGGGGACAGGTGCCTCAGGAAAAGAAAGGCCACCCGCAGGCGCTGGATGCTTGCTCCGCAGACCAGCCAGGGTTTTCGGAGAGCAAGGCGCCACTACATAGAAAAGTGGAGTATGTTAGGTTTAAATTTTTAGTTATGATGCTACAATTATTTCTAATTTGAGACGTCAATGAATTTGTTGTTGTTCGGTGGTCTGTCCGGTCTGTTTTGTCCGTTTTAATATGTTAAATTATGTACGGGAAAGTGAGCAATTGCTCCCAAGCTGTTTGTATTTTCTCAAAGTACAAGACCTATGCAGATTGACAAACTTTTCTCAACGATAGGACTAGCGCCGCGAGTAATTCTCTTTAGGATCGAAATGGAGTTTTTAAATGAGGTAGTCTTTGACAAAAGGGAATTTCAATAATGTTCTCAGAAACTTCGGGATACATTTCGGGGTTTGTGTTACTTTGCAGATATGTATTTTCAAAACCTCACTCACTTTAAAAATACGGTCTTGGGAGCAGTGAGGGCATCGTATCACTATTCACTTACCGCATTACTATCATGTAACATATGTGTAATATACAAAAGAAAATGGGGCACGTAAAACACTAAGACACACATAGATCCATAAACACTATAAATACAAAAACACTATATAAATTAAAAACAACTGTAACAGTAAAATAGCACTGAAAAATGTTTGACGTTTTTATGGCAGCTGGTTGCCAAGGAGCCCATTGCCTTGGGAGCGGCGTCTGTGGCGTCCCGTCATAAAAAGCAGCCCTTGCTTCTGCATACCGAGTTATATTCTTAACTGAAGACAAAATTCCTTACCAAATATCTACAATAAATTACCTATCTAAATCTCTGCCTCACAACGCACAGGAACGATAACTTCCAAAAATATTATGAAATGTTCTGTAAAGTTCACCTTATGTGAGGACGGTTTCCTACGAATCCCTCGACTTTCATCACACAATTTGTCTATTTCAGAAGCTGACTGTGCGAACTTCACGTGCAGAAATTAAGTGGCTATATGAGGCAATACCGTGTTGAAATTGTACACGAGTTTATTAACTTTCTTTCAAAACTCGTGTTCAGCTCAACGCACGTGTCGTCAAATATCGCACGTGAAATTCGCTTTTCATTATGCTTACTTCCTAGCCATAAACATTCGTATAAAAGGAGGTTTTCTAACTAAGCACCCCACATGACCTGGTCTTTTCCTTGTCTATTTTAGTACAGGTCAATTCGTGTGAAAAACAACATTAGTTTCGCGACATACAGGAACATTCTTAGGCTGATTAATACTTCCTTTACCTCTCTCACCGCAACTTCGTCGTGTCTATTTCCTTTAACTTTTTGCAGATACTCTGAACTGAAAAAAATATTGTACTATACAAACCACAGTGATAAACATAATTGATTTAACCACCATTAAAACCCTAATCTCTTAAGAGGACAAGGTATAGGTAGTTATTATTTGTACAATTAATTGAGGAAAACGTATGTAAAGTATTAATGACTACCTATATTTTCATTCTTAATATTCATCCTTCCTATAATCAATTATCCCATCGCAGTCCACAGCTGAACATAGGCCTCTCCCAATGTTGGGAGGTTTTTGCCTACTGTTTCCACACTGGTCAGACGGGTTGGTACAGGGTTTTATTCGAGCTTTCCTTCTCTCGCAGTGATATCGTTTGCGTATTTTTCAGTTAGTCTCTTACGACACCTTCGGATGAGATGGAGTGGTGATATTTGTATTCTTTCTCCGTCACTACACTGATGATTTCACAGTTCAACTTTTAATATGTAGACTGTTAATATGTATGTATGTGGTTTTATATCGATTATCTGTGTTTATGGACTCTAATGTGTATCAATCAATCACTGATTTGGTCCCTATATAAAGTAGGCCTGTATAAATTTATTATATCGATTTTATTGTTTCTACGTTTACGATATGAGAGCAATAAATATGATTTGTTTATTTTATTCAAGGTAAAAAATAGCTTTTCATAGATACTAATACTGTAATCAATTTGTAAAATTCGCACTATCAATTATATATTAGAATGTAAGACAAAATCTAATTCTCTCCATGCTAGAGAATGAGACGTGAAAAAGAATTTGTCCAGGCCGAAAATGTAGACCACCATTTTGGGACTGCACCATCTGAAATGGTAGTCAATATCATCTTTTTCGGGCATTAGGTACTCTATCATAGACGAATTTGCGAAATTCTTTTTTTATTTATTTTATCAAAGGTGTTGTCCAAAAATGGTTTTTATTCTTGAAAAAATCCAGTAACGATGAGCGATGAACCAAATATTTTTGGATAGTGTTACATTTAACTAATATTATGATTTTATTATTTTTTATTAATGTCAATATTAGCATAGCTTTAAAATACATTCAGTGTAAATAGATAACTAATATAATAATTTATAAAATAGAATTTGAAATTCATGCAATTTTGAGAAAACATTGTTTTTAATTTGGTGTAATTTTAAATTAAAAACAAACAAAACTTTTGCTGCCTGTGCCTGACAAAAAAAAAGCTTGACAACTTGTCACCGACGTGTCACACGTAACAGATGGATGTCAGTTCTGTTTATAATTTTGTGGACTGTTTGAGAATGTTTGATTTTGTGATTGAGATTTTTACAAATATTAAAACAAATCGATAGATTACGCCTTGTTCAGACGAAAAGCGTTACCTATTAGTGTTTTATTTGTAACTATGATGCAATATTGAACTACATAACGATATCGTTCACATATAGTGTAATCCTCCTACGAAGCTGCTTGATGTAATAAAAATGTAATATGTCGACTGATTGTCAAACTATGATTGTTGTTGATCGAAAATATTTGAAACCTACATAGCTACAAGCCACTGAAACTGCGCAGTTCCTAAACAAAAATGAAACAATTTGCCAAATGCAAGTTAAAAACTGATCCTGTAGTTATGATCACCTAGTAAGAAGTTCCATATCATGGTAAAAGTGTAATTTGTACAGTAAATGTACAATAGATATTTTACATTACAAAAATGAGCATGGTTCTAGAGAGATTTATGCGTTATGGAGGGAAACCAGAGTTATCAAGCATGGTTCGAAAGTGACTTTAAGTGACAGTTGACACCGGTAATAGCTATCAAAAAATAAAATTGTATTGCCATCCTCGAATTAAAATATCTACTAACATAGAATAATTTTAAGTGTTTCTCTTAAATGCAGAATTTAAAAATTATTATCGAACTAATGCCCAATTCCTTATTTTAATTACTATATATCAGTGTAATTTGAGCCATAATGGATTTTATTAAGAATAGCCTAGCGGTATGGGTAATGGACTGCTGAGACGAGTTCTCGGGTTCGATCCCAGGTTTTACCATGGCACACACCAATGACTTACCGATGCTTTTCGAAGTTATGTGTGTATTTATCGCAGGTTTATAAGTGCCCGGTTAATGGCAATAGGCTCGCCACCTATTACATTGGGACCTAAACATAAAATGGCGAAATGTGGGTGCTAGCACCTCTGCCTGCCCCTTCGGGGATATAGGCGTGAGTTTATGTTATGTTATGTGTAAAAAACCAACATCCATACATAAAGTGGACATGTCCTTTATGCAAAATTATGTGTCATAACAGTCATTACATTACAAAACATCTAAAGAACAATGGCAGATTCCCTTACTAACAATTGTCTGACACAAAAAATGAGGGTACATATATGAAAAATATGTCAAACGTTTCAGTTTCACTAGTGGATTCCATAAGTGAATTCATTTTCCATCGAGAAAGCCGGAAAATAAAGATATTGTGTTTTGATTGTTTGAGGTTATGTTGTTGTAAATAGTCTATGGTTATATCTATATGTTCAAAATTAGGCAGCTATGGCATTAATTAACCTACTAGTGTTTCTCAGTGATCATTGATCATATTGTCAGAACTATTATTTTATAATTTTATAGTCTAATAAAAAATGAGTACCTAGTACTCGTAGTAAGTAAGTTGCTACAGATCTATTTTTATTAGCAACTTTTATAGTACAACGTAGGTACATAGGGAGTGGAGGATAGATTTGTTGTCAATATGATCATGAGTCATGTCAGGAAAGAAAAATAAAACCACTACATATTTTTTCATTTCTTTTATTCTTCATCATCTCTAACTACAATTTCATCGAGATATTCTGCTGGTGCTGTGATATAGTCTTGATGTCTGGCCCATCCTAGATACCAAACAAGGGTCATGACGTGAGCGCAACAACCTACAGTACGCCGACCGACTAGGCAATTACAACAGTATTCAAGTATACCAGATCGGCCGGGTATATCATTTTCAATTAAAATGTATATATAATATTGTCTCCGTGTTACGTGACGGGATTTTATTTTTCCCCGGATTAATGTTTTTGGTCCACTGCCTACTCTGAGGCTAAACATATTTTCATTGATGGGTTCACCTCTGTTTACCTCTATAATGTATCCACCATGGAGACGTACATGCTCCCCATAGTAGGACCGAGCTTGCCTAATTTGGTATGTACCCAACGCGAATAAAACTAAATCTCTGTATTCCAAGGTAGGAAAACAAGTGAGATTATTTTGATCAGCACATAAGTTGATGAAATTAGAGGAGCGTCTGTTCATGTTCAGAGTACGTGTCATGTCTGCCAGATTATTATGGAATATCATCCGTTCTCTTATTGTCTCTAGAATCTGGGTTGCGTAAATATTATTTTCAAAGCGAACACCAAACCTATTTAATAATGCTGCTGCTATTCTAAAGTTTTGCATCATGTGTGGTAGAGACCGATGGAAGTATTCTTGACGCAAAAGCTTAAAATCTCTTTTAAATTGTCCATTGACGGCCTCTACCACCCATCTGCATATGGTAACACAGCGACTTCGATTGGCTTGAGCTGTTGTTAGTTGGTATTCGCCTTCTAATAATGATTCTGGCATGCATGCACGATATCCACATCCTTCTAAAAAACTTATGCTGTCCCTGAAGCCTCTATCGAGTATGAAAACATCACCATCTTGAAAATATGCTCTTAAAGCAGACCCGTCACGGAACAATTGATTCATAATAACAGCATCTGAGGTTGTTGCTATATATGGGCCAAAACAATCAACAATATATCCATCAGTCGCTACAAACATGAATGGTTTGAATAGGTTTCGGTACTTATGTAGAGAGTATGTTTGTTTTTGAAACATATAGTTTGCACTTTTATTAATATAAATGTATGTGCCATCACAGATAACTATAGTATTATGCCCGTTACCATACAGACCATTAGGTAATAATAAAGTATGAGTGATTAATTGTTCCCTGGAAATATGGCTAATCCCAAGGTGTGCTGGAACAAAATCCTGTATGAGAACTTCTCTTACTTTATCCATGAGGACTTCTAAAGTCCGCCTGGGCACATTAACTAATGTGGATATTCTTTCATCAGAATCACCTGTCCTTAGTTTCAATAAAAGCACCAGAAGTCCCAATGGGCCTCTCCGAATTTCCCTTATTCGAGGTACTTCCTCCAACAACATATTAATATTTTCTTTTGTACGACCTATCCAATATTGAAACACTCTTTCATCCATATCTTCAATATTTTCAAAATCTAATGTTTGGTTAACATTAACAAAAGAAAAAATATGTTGTACTTGTTGAGCTGTAAATGAGGAGTAGCTATTTTGGGAGTTAAATAATGTTTCCCACATATTGTCCATTAAATGATGTCGGCAAATACGAGCTTCTTTTGCAATATAATATTTATGATTGCTTAATACTATAGCTCTCAGTCTATCGCTTATACTGTGCAAAGATGTGCTTCCACAATTAGGAAAGACACAGTGATGGTTTGTATTTGCTGATCTTCTGTAATCAGGTAATGTAATTATATCATTTGAAGCTATTGGCTCCTCTTGTGATACAAGTGGAGATACTTGAGGCTCCTCATGCGGTGCTAGAGGCTCCTGTTGTGATACTTGCGGAGATACTTGAGGCTCCTCATGGGGTGGTGATTGAGATGCTTGTGACTCCTGCGGTTGTATATTCGGCTGGGGCCTGGCATCACCTGCTGTTCTCCTGCGACAAGCTTCTCTTCGCACCCGGACCCAACAGGCATGGCATAGCCGATCGTTGTCAGTTACCTATAAAGACATAATTAACTATATTAGATATCACGAAAAGTCATAAGTATTACTTTGTTCCTTGCCTTTTTTTCTTTTCTCCTTATTTTTCTAATATAATATATCATGTATTATGCTTTGTTTGTATGATAAATACAACATATTTATTGTTCTATCACATTACTGTCCATCCCAAGGTTACCTGGAAGAAATTGCTTCCAGAAAAGGCCACCCAATTACATACAAATGTTTGTGCTAGTCCAACTTTATACTTTCTTTTTATGTACAATATAAAGTTATTTATCTATCTATCTCTAATTATCTAAGTAGCAATAATTTGTTTCAAATAAATCGTACCTGGCGTGGTGTTTTGCTTTCTATAACAGCAATCATTGATTGAAGCAGTACAGAGGGGTCATCTCTTAATATTTTATCACTCCTTCTCCTTAAGGTAGAGCATCCACAGATTAGGCACACACTTGTATGACCTTGCTGACTAGATCCAGCTTGAGCATTCTCAGACAGTTGCTGAAGATTGTCATTGACTGCAGCCATTGCAAGATCTCTGCAGGCTTCACAGGCATAGTCTTCCTCTGAAACCTGAAATATTTCATTTGAACAATCTTAGTATATGTAGTACATAAATATAAATACGGCGTAGGTTCTCAATTTCCAATAAAATGAAGTACTTACAACTTGCGGATACACCCAGCTGCACAATACGCCAGCAGCTCTCGGATTCAGTGTTAACACTTGATATCGGCGCAATGTGTTCACGCATATATTGCAATTGACACACAAAATGCGCGTTGATTGTCTCGCACGATCTCCCATCATCGAAAAGCAACAAATCCAATTCACTAATAAACAGTCCAGTAGGGAATAGCACAAGGTCACGCAAAAGCAATATCAAGAGTCCTTTGGGCACGCAATAGTCACACGAGGAAATAATCGGAGTCAATAAAACAGTCTAGGGTCAAAATTATTAAAGAAAATCGGGAAGCACACAAAACAACAGTTTCGTCAAAAAGCGCAGAGTATTCTGTGATCTTGATCTGTCAAAGTGACAAGCGAGTGAAGTGAACCACAGAATAATTATACTGAAGTGAACGCACGATTTCACTGCCTGTGATTGGCGCCTTACGGTTGTAAATAATCGTTGAAATTCTTTTAAAATACAAATGTAACGCCGGCTTTTATTGGAACATTTAGATACTAGTAAAATCGCAAAAAAAAAAAAAATTACTTTGGCGTAACTAATATTTATGGACGTTTTTAAATTACCAGACAATTTTTTGCCATTGTTCTTTAGACATACAATCGATAAGTCAGAAAGGTTAATTAGGTACCAAACAACATCGTCAGCGAGAGGTGCTAGGTGTGAGGAGGCGCGCATGTGTGTGTCACCTGTCACGCGTATGTTATTACGTGATGTGAACCCGGAAGTGTGCCAACATCATCCGGATCACTGGTTCGAAACAATGTAGTGCCATTCAACTAAGCTGCTTATTTGAACGTAGACGAACAAAATTTGTGAAATTTAATATGTTGACCAGGTCCTGGTCACTCTTTGATACCAAGGTGCGTTGCTGTAGTTATTGTTTTAGATTGATGAACTACTAGTGGTCAGCGAGCGTAGAAACACAACCTATTCGTACGACGCCTTCACTATCTGCCCTGGCCCAATAAATGAAAGACAGCACCCAGTTAGCCTAAGTCTAATAATAGTCTAATAATAAAAGTAATTTTTACAGGTTTCCTTCATGCAGCTCTAAAGAACCACAGCTAACTTGTTCGAAAATGGCAGAAGCAATAAAATATTGCTTGTAAAATAAGACTCTATTGTATATATCTTAAAATTTCAAGGGGGAACCTGATGAGTATCATACAGTAACTATAATATAATATGATACTTAACGTTATTCGTGAACTAACTCGATACCACATTACACATGTACGATAAACAAGACCTTTTGCAATGCAACTAGTGGCAGAATGAAGAGATCGATCACGCTCTTTGGCTGCGAGTCAGAAAGCTGCATTGTTACATCACGCGGACTTTCTAACTGCCGACGACGGGCCATAGGATTTATATCACCATAGACTTTAATTAAAGTACCCCAACGTCGGGAGTTGAGAACTGCAAATGAATAACATCGGTAATACTCGACTGTGATGAGGACAATAGAATTGTGCAACAAAGAACACTTTCGATTTCGTGTTAATAATGATAGGTATTCTTTCGCCGGGCGGTCTCATCTTGCAAAATGCGGTGCTATGATCGTTAACGTTTCGATATATTACAAAACTGCATCTAGAACAAAGGAGTTCGGTGTAGTCAGCTTAAATCAGAAATACCTAACGCATCGGAGCACAATTGAAGATGACGCGCAGCTATAGGAATGCTGATGTAGTATTCATGAGCATACATATTAGTTGATAACAGGATGACGGTGCAACCAGAGAATCGAACTGTGGGACCGCATCCGCATACAATACGCCTAATAAATAGATATTTTCGCTTTGCAATTCGATAAGCTCGGTAGAAAGATAAGAATGGCGGAAAAGCGTAAAGGTAAAACGAAGCTCGGAAGCGATGTGAGTGTGTAAGATATAGAAAGCACTTTAGAAAGGAATCGAAGGTACGCCGTGACCCGCAGACGGCGAGGTGAGCGGCCTGCGCCGCCACGCCGCCGGAGGAGCGCGTGGTGTGGTGCGGTCGGCGCTTACGACATCACGCGGAACTTACGGCCTTCGTTGTCAACCTTTTGATTACTTTTTTAGCAAGTAGGTAACATTGAGCTAAACAACGTGGTCAGTTTTGACATGACTATTCTATACGGTACTTGCATAAATTTCAACCTTCTCTCGCAGAGAGAAAACGTCATGACTATGTTTGTTTCTTTCTTGTTTGTTTTTTTTTTGTAATGGTTTAAATACGTAGATTTTATATTACTATTAAAGCCAATAGTTAATAAGTAAACTTGCACCGAAGCAAACTATAATGCTGTGTACAGATGTAAGTGGACTTCGGGTTTAAAATGTTACATGGTTTCTAGAATCACAAAGTACTCATTAATCTGATGTCTGTTTCTGTACCGTTTGTATAAAATAAAAAATGTACATATTAGCATAATCAGGAAACCGTATCAAGACAAAATATCTTCCACAATTAGTGCAATTTATCAGATAATTGCCTATGTATTCAATGCGAATAAAAAAATAAATAAATGAACAAATCGTAATTGCAATGGCTGCTATTGAGCTGAATCGTCCGTAGAATTTTAGATTGTTCGCCACATATACGTTCTACAGACGATCTCCAATCGGCGTGGCCCCTCAATTGTCGTGAGCGCATGTTTGATCGGCGGCCCGTGGCCGGGAGCTTCAATAGCCCAGTCTTTAATATCTTTATGTAGATACACAACGTGGATAGTTTAAGCGATGAACTCAGCCAACAGACCGATTTTTAGTTAAACGTTGGTAGAGCGAGGCCGCGCGACCAGCTGATACTCAGCTGTTTCACTCATCAGTGCAAGCTTGTGTTTTGTCACTCACATAAACTGTCCTAGAACTGTTGGCAACGCTATTACTATTTGAGATATAAATCGTCTGAGAAACAAATTAAAACTAGGACATGTAAACACTCAATTATAGATATTAATTATATTAATATGAACAACATGCGTTGGCTGCCTAGAAAGTGTGAGATGCGCTGAACGATCACGTGGGTTGGCAACAACCAGTGAAGAATAATAAATGGTCGTTCTCGTTCATTCACCGAACAAGGCTAATAAAAGTTACAATGAAGTCTGGCGCCTATATCGCATAGCGAACTCATCAGCTCCATCTAAACACTGAATGTATAATGTATATAATGTATTATTTGCGGTTAACTGTTTGATATCACTACAAAAATGTACAAAAATACAAAGAGAATGTCGAATCTATTCAAAATTTTCTTTAAAGCCAGTTATAAATTAAATGTGACAAGGTGTATCCTATCCAGTGATTCAACGACGACGTATGTATGTAATTGAACACTTGAACATCCTAATAAACATCATTTTGTACGAGAAGTTCTGTTATATTATGTTGTACTCAATGAGTCACAGTCGCATTGATAACCCTCATTTGTAAACAGTGACAATTTCAGGCATCAATCCAATGTTTTATAATGTAAACAAAACAATTGCACTGACTGGAATAATTGTTATTTTTCGTAGTTCTCATATTTTCTTGTAAACTGATAACTTGACATTTTTTTTAAATCTAGGCCAGGCTAGTCTATGAGAAGAAGGAAGCACGTATCCTCTATGACATTGAAAATTATTAATAAATGTTTCTTGAAATAAAATTATTTATTTGTTATTATAGAGGTATAATTTTACACAAATGTCAAATAAATATAATTTTCTTGAAACACAGAATGTCAAGTAGCTAACAAAACCTTTGCTGGCTAAATAACCCAACCCGGGGCGTATCTGGTGCGAACTGTAAAGGTGCCCAGGAATACTGGCCGCATTTCCGCACTTTTGATACTTAGTATGTAATTATTTACATTAAGGCGGCCGCGACGCTTTTTGGTTACTTCTCACTTTTCAGCAGCCATGGTCACGAGTAGACTAAAGTGCTTACTTTTTCTATTATTTTACAAGAAAACATAAGGAAAATGCCACATTTCGTAGTGTTTGTGAGAGTGCCGGAAGCCTTATCTCTTTTCTTTCCATTATCTTATTTTACCACCACATTCTCACAGCCTGTCTAACATTAGGAGGCCTTCTCACCTATATGAGAAGCATTTACATATACCAAATACCGTAAAATGGGTTTACTTCTTTGGAAACTGGGTAACTTTTTGACAATTTAAAATTAGATTTTAATAGTAGGTAGGTACTTAATGTAAAAAAAACATAAATCGATAATCAACACTTCCTCCAGAAATGAAATCTGTTATTCTTCCAATTCTACCATTTGACTACTGTGTTTGGAAAAAAAAACTATTATCACATTAATTTATCAATATTTCACAAAAGTAATATAAACGATCGATATATATATAAGAAAAAGTATTTGTACTAGGTATATAAACTAGTCAATTACGATGCACCATTAATTTAGTAATTTTATTATACTCAATATCAGTGTTGTAACGGATGCATTACACTGACCTATATGATTCATCTCCACTGGACACTAAAACTAATGTAACCTATATTCTTTGAAAGTGTTACACAACTTTGGAGTATACTCACTTTTATTACTTCTAGTGATCAACGTGTAATAGATCTATTGTTGAGTGCGACGGTCCTCATAAACATTTTAATAACAATCTATTCGATCTAATAATTATAACTTTCGATCAATTTTATTATTGTTATATTGAACATAAAATAATTTTGTCGTTTGTCTTTGTAAAAAAGCTTCATGATTTTAGGGAACACCGACACGACAAATCGTACAGGAAATTGTTATAGATCAACATTAAAGAAATATAAAGTCATTCCAGTCAGTGAATCAATTTTAGGGTATCAAAT
The DNA here is from genome assembly GCA_963662185.1 of Eilema griseolum. NCBI lineage: Eukaryota > Metazoa > Arthropoda > Insecta > Lepidoptera > Erebidae > Eilema > Eilema griseolum. The sequence goes on along the minus strand of OY759233.1, from coordinate 10,334,717 downwards.
CTTCGGCGTTATTTTCACACAGGCTATTTCGTCTGTCGTCATTAAATAGTTTCTTTTTCAATTTGTCTGTTTCTAGTCATACCCCTGTAATGTCACTAAAATAAAGCAAATTAAATTTTAGCGGCATTATAATTACGTACTCCGTTTTATTGACATAACATACCTACTGATGGAGGTCAAAGTCCAGCAATGAACTGCAATTGATTGATTGTTAGTAAACAAGTTGTAATATTGAAATATATGGCAAATACTTACTAAGTACTCGTTCACAGGACGTCAGTCTGCACTGAGTGCACTGGTATTTACTCTCGTTGTATCCCAGTTTTGTAACGATTTCACGAACATAGATACTAATAATAGACACAAAATAGGTACATCAAGTCTAAGAGTTACAGCACTTCTGCATCTCTTTTGTTGTTCGTTGCTCCAAAGTGTCAGTATAGTCAATACTCAGGATCTTTTGGCAAAACATTTTTAACACTTAGTATGATGTAACATATTTTTAAAAAGAAAATGCCCATGTCATTAATGCCGCCTTTGTACACTTTTTATATTTGTGCATAAACATTAAATAATAATAATAATAATGTCATAACGCCGGAGGCATGCTGACTGGTATACCGCGAACTTGCACCCCGCAGACTCACCTCTCGACAACCTTAGCCGCTCAATGGATGTTGCTCCATGGTCGCACTATATGTGGCTATTTAAATGTGGCCCATGCAATGAGTTGGCAACACCGCCTGCCTTTTTACAATTTTGAGACTTATTGTCACGTCAGGCGTCTGTTAGTCCCCCCCTCCCCTCCCCCCATAGCCCATTCACCAGTCTATCCAATTCTCAATCCCATAGCCCAAAATTTAGTTTCCATCGCGGCCACAGCACCGCACAGCAATAGTCTCTGTACCTGGCGGGGACCATCTCCCGGTGTATCATATTGTGCGCTCGAGGATGATATCCGCCATGTGTGTGTATTCCTAGCATATTAAATTCTCATAAAAGGGCCTTTACGTTTTGGCTTCGGTCCGACGCACGCCTTCCAAAGGCCCGGGACTCCATAGTCTCGAGAGTCGTGGAACCGAGAAACAATAATAATAATAATATTTTTATATGTAAGTCATCATCCTCTGACCCTGAACCGCAGATCATCAATTCATCAGTAGTTAGACTATTCTTCGGACTTTTTAGGGTTACTTATATTATTTTTTATACAAATAAAATAACATTTTTGTATATTAGTAAATGGAACGATATTACACACACGTTATTGCGTCTTAGCGTATTTTTTTAACCTTCTAATAGCATTTATTATGTAAAGTTCAGCACACGTGGCGCACTTAATGTGTTATTTAATTACGCTAGTTACAACACATTGCTGATATTGCACTAGGTAGATAATAATTTTAATTATGTGGTTCATAAATTGATCACTCGTTACATTGTAAATGTCACTACTAGTGCCCTTTCCACCATATCTGTTTTATTCATAATTTATGGCATACCTAATTACCTTTATGTATTTTTTACAATAATAATAGTAATAATTATATTATGTTTCCTGACATAAAATTACCTAAGACAAGTACATATTACTAATGATTTACCTATTATAAACTATATACCTATACGACATGCAGGAACATGGTAGCTCTCAAAAATGGCGCAAACACTAAATTACATAAGTATAAAAATAAGTAAGTATAGCTACTTACTCGTGCGAAAAAATAATACGTTATTATTATTATTTTTTTTAATTATATTGTTATTTATATCAATAATATATGTAATATATGTAATATGTATGTAGTATGTAATATATGTAATATAGGTAATGTTATTTATTATTATTACGAATTTTTAATTTATGACGTATTTTTTGTGTAGCTTAATATTGCTTATTGCTAATAAAACATACTAAAAGTTTTCAATGCATATACGACACGTGACGGTTAGGAATTGGACTCTTTCTCACTGTTACAGTACTTATCTCTTTAGGTTTGCCCACATAACCTGCATTTTTATGAATAAAACATTACAGGAATGATTCTTTCCTACGATGTGGCCCAGTTTGGAAAGCAACTTGTCCCGGAGTTAAATTCCGTCTTGGATGTTGTCGTATTTAAACTTTTATAGGGAAATAAATAATTCATATTAAATTACAATCAACAATCTTATCAAAAACAAAGCTTAGATATGAAATAAAATTCGTTGGAAACAAATTTATTACGTAGTTTTATTTAAACTACATTGTAACCACAAGAGATATCAATCAGCGCGGCATTTCGAGTATATAATAATTGCGAATGTGTGTAATTTTTGATGTAGAGAGCTCGATAAGCACGCAACGTTGATTGTGCCGTGTCGCATATAGAAGTAATGTCCGACAGTTGTTTGTAGCATTGTCGACACCGGAAAACATGAACGAAGCGTGATCTGCCACACCGCTAACAATGAGAAGTTTTTTAAACACCGCGAGACATTTCAATTGTAGGTACCTTAATACATTGTCATATAACGAGGCAGCTGCAGACTCCCAGTATTCAATTGTCCTTTATAACTACGGACCTGCAGGAGATAACCTTCTCCTCCTCCTCCCTTCTTCCTTTTCATTATGACGCTGCAGAACGTTTGTTGTAAAATGTTCATCCTTAGTATACTTTCCTCATTGGTCATTCCTCTAGGAATGACGTCTGTAATTTATCACAGAGAACTAATTTATTTTTTAAGTAAACGACTAGTGACCCATTCATATTTACCAATTAATAAAAATCCCTATCATACAGGGTCACACAGGACAGTTCAGTTCAATAAATGTCAAACATATTCTTCAAAACCTAGAGTTCAATTCATCGAAACGATACCTCTTAATCAGTGTTGGCATAACAATAATTCAGAGAATGGCTATCATACACACAACATGGACTGTTCTCTATAAATTACGTCAGAGACACAAATATGGAGCATTACTCATACAAAATGATGCTGTTATGTCATGTCGAGTAATACATTACAACTGAAATAATACAAAATTAATGTTTTAAAATGTTTGGTGTGCAATAAAGAGATCTTATCGTATTTTATAAATACTCACTGACAGGTTAAAAAAAAACAAACCAACGACCCCTACCTTAGTCTTCTGAATCTTGATCCTGCTGCCTAGTTAAACTTTTATCAATAACGTTAGACTTGTGAGAAAGAATGTACCTTTTAACAAGAAACCTAACAAATAACCTGAAATTAAAAAAAAAATTGTTAATATGTTTCTAAACAGAGACTACTAGAAGTGGTATGTTGTAAAATAGATATTAGAAGTTTTATTTTTTAGATAAAAAAAGACATAAAACGCTATCAAAACCATTATTAACAAAATCACCCGCCTCCAATTTAACCTTTTAGACTTGACGACGCGGTCACTGACCTTCCCACTGTTAGAGATTGGAGACACATTTGTTATCGAGCTGAATTTATATGATACATACAAAATTATTACAATCTGTTTAGTGGTGAATGATGTTTAGTTAAAGGCACAAACTTTAATTTGACAATCTCAAAATACGGCTACATCCTGGCCTAACATCTCGTTTGGACATCTTTCCGTTTCGCAGCTAACCTTTTTTCTCCTGTAGGTCTGAAAAGGTCACTTTCATGGTATTGTATTAGTATACCGCGGTTATAACAACTTCGTGTTGTGTTCCCGGCGGTGAGTAGGGTAGCCAGAGTTCACTGGAGAGTTTGTACTGTCAGTGGGATGACTAAAGGTTTGTCCTGCTTTGTCCTCCACACTGACAGCACAGAAACTCTGTGCTTACAGGGTCGGCAGCACGAGTGTGGCTTCTCTGATGTTACACACGTCCACAGGCCATGGTAACCACTTTCCATCAAGTGGGCCGTGCGCTTGTTTGCCACCTAAGTGGTATAAAAAAAGGATAATACTTTGTCATGCGTCAATATTTACACGAAATTAGAATCTGTTTAGGAAAATAATTGTTGTGATTCTGCTTTAAGAGTGACCATTTAACGAATTTCATAGAATCTATTGAGATCTACTGGAAATTTATAACGATACTCGTTTTTAACAGAATCGCTCAATGTAGCGTTTTTAGACCGTTGGTGTCTGGACAATACAAGTTTTAAAATTTTGGCCTGGGTATAGACTATAAAAAAATAATACGCAGGTACACTTTTCACTAGGTATTTATTTCGTTATTAAAGTTGTGAAACCTGTTAGTTAGTTTTAATTTCATAAACAATCTTACATTGTATTGAAATTTCGTAGTTTAAAATTAACTTAGTACAACAAAATAATAAAAATCAAACAGAAATTCAATAAATAAAAAATATAATATAAAAAATAGGTATTTAAACTATCATGGTCACTGACATCAGTATCAGAATAAACGGGATATTTACCATGTTTCACTATTTTGAGCTTCCGATATTTCGGCGCTGTTGCAAGCACCATGATCACGGAGGAACTGGAGTAGTGGCGGTGAACTAAGAAAAAGTTTTTTCTTCTAGGAGTAATTATATCGATCTACCCTCTTTCGAGTTCTTTTACTACGCGTATCTGCACTACTATTGGCTAGAAGAAAAAACTTTTTCTTAGTTCACCGCCACTACTCCAGTTCCTCCGTGATCATGGTGCTTGCAACAGCGCCGAAATATCGGAAGCTCAAAATAGTGAAACATGGTAAATATCCCGTTTATTCTGATACTGAATATAAAAAATGTCAAAAGTTACATGTCAAGGATATTCAAATTAAAAAAATATTTTTTCTAGTTGAACTGGAAGTGCTTCAAACGGGATGATGTTCGAAATATGCTCATTTTTGAAATTTGAAGTGAAAACTTAACGCGCGTTGGGCACTTTTCAGAGGATTTTTGGGTGAACTGCAATCACGTCACTACTTCACGTACAATTTACTTAGTTTTTGTTTGTGGTTTGGTCACTCGTAATGCGAAAAAAAAACCTCGAAAGATCACCAGGGAAAAGGTAGAGGTATAGTGAAATATGTGTATTTTCGTTTTGTTTGTATTAAAGTGCTTTATTTTCTACTAACTTTTAGATTTCATTACAAAGATTAAAGTACTAAGATTTCTATAAATCTAATACATAATGCTTCATTGATTCAATAGATTCGGCCTCAATGTTGTTGTTTGTTACAAACGGTTGAATAAGTATGTAGGTAGTAGGCTGTGTACCGCAACTAGTGCTATTTACGTCAGGAGTAGAGGCTGCCGGCCGGGCTCCAGCTGACGTGGGAGGCACCTCCACCTCCCCGCGGCGCCCTGGCACGCGACCGCCCACCATCCCCTATCGATCGTAACCCCCGGCCGCATCTCCAGTGCACCACTTGTTACATCTCGCACTATTGTTATTATTAATTTGTTATGAAAATGTAATATTTTTCAGTTATTATTTATGCCGTGTATTTAAATAAGAAAGATTATTGGTACATTAATCTTTGTTCATAGGGATAGTACATAAAATTACACATGAATTATGTACAGAGGTTAGCTTTACTCATAGTTCCATCTAAGCAAAGCTTTTAGTACTAGTACTCGCAGAGTTTACTATTTCAATAATAAAAACAGTTTTTATTATTGAAATTCTAAGGAAGTCAATAAAAATAATGTATCTCTCGGACGCCAATGTCGATGCGGGTTGCATTCAAAACTTAAACTTTAGATCAGTATCAAAATAAACGGGATATTTACCATGTTTCATTGTTTTGGGTTTCCGATATTTCGGCGCTGTTGGAAGCACCATGATCACGGAGGAACTGGAGTAGTGGCGGTGAACAGAGAAAAAGTTTTTTCCTAGGAGTAATTATATCGATCTACCCTCTTTCGAGTTCTTTTACTACGCGTATCTGCACTACTATTGGTTTCACTCTCACTACAAACTCCAGAACATGGTACTGCCGAAACATGGTAAATATCCCGTTTATTTTGATACTGATGTGAGTGACCATGATAGTTTAAATACCTATATTAAACTTTAGATACCGGGGTCCGCTTAGGCTTTTACTGGAGCGACTGCCGAGGTTACACTTTGTCTTCGTCATAAGTTTGACAGCACCGTTTGTCCTCTCAACTTCAAAATCAGCAAGTTGGTATACCTTGACGTTGGGGTTGACTTGCGTAGATCTTCAGGGCTGTGCATTAATCAAGTGACGTTTATTTAGTCAATTTTGCCTCACGTGATTAATGGTCAGCCCCTTTGGTGCCCCATTCAGCGTAACCCAATCTCGGTGGTGCAACGGTACTGATAATGAGAACCATTACTACACATGAGGTCACAATTTCGATTCCCTAATTGGACAAATTGTTATTGTTTTCTGCTAAGAAATTCTCAATAGCAGTTCGAAGTCTGAGAAAGTGTGTGCGGTTGAAGACAATAGACTCGCCCTCTTTTATGTGAGATCGAAAACAGCTGGCGACATGTGGATGTTAATACACCTCTGTGCTGTTATGTGAAACGCAAGTTACATGTGTAGATATTATAATATTACCTTGTATTACTATCTATATAGGACTACGAGTAGTACGACTTGTTTACCCACAGAAACTCAGTGAAGGGTCACAAGGAAAGAAAGGTACATAAGGTACTTTAATTTTGACGTGCCTATGGTCACCTTCCTACTCCATCATCAGAACAACTCCATGGTACCATATTAATGCCATGCAAATGGAAAGTTTTTGTAAAATTTCAATAAAATCGGTTGACGATATCTGCATCAAAATCTAGTTGCAAGTTTTGACCCGAACAAACATAGTTACATACGTACATACTTGAAAGTATGTACAAGTTAATAAAAATCTTGTGAAAAACGAATTGAGAACCTTCTTCCTTCTTGAAGTCGGTTAAAAGGTTATCGTCGTCAACACACCCCTTCAGATTAGAGAGCGCAAACTACGCGAGTTTGCGCTCGCCAACTCTGCTGCTCGCTTCCCCTATATCCTTCCTAGTTATCCTACGCCAGTACCGAGTCGACCGACTGTAAGAAATAATAAAACTGTGGCCTTGTACAGGGTTGGTTGAGGCGCGATTGAATTTTGAATATTTCGAGTCACCCAGCCGCATAGAAAAAAATTAAGTAACTTTTAAATAAAAAATCCTTTGAAAACTGAAAAATACGCAGATGTTATCATTGCAAGAGAAGGAAAACTCGAAATAAAACCCTGTACCAACCCGTCTGGCCAGCGTGGATACAGTAGGCCAGAACCTCCCAACATTGGGAGAGGCCTAGTCCAGCAGTGGACTTAGCATATTTTAATAAATCAATAATCTCTTGGTTATAGAAAATACCACCATTAGATAGACCATCAATAGACAGACCATCAATAGTCATTAGCATTACACAATAGCCAGAGCGTCCGTGGTTACTATTTTCTACGAACCGTTATGTCTCCGCTCGTGTTGGATTCTGATCTCGTTCCCGCAATCCATGGCAACTTAAACTTTATTCCTGGCTATTGGTTATGCCCGACTACAAATTTGTCCGTGTACGAAATTTCAAGCAGATCGGTTCAGCCGTTAGAGCGTGATTGTGTAACAAACATCCAAACATCTTCGCAAACTTTCACATTTATAATGTTAGTAAGATAAATCGTCTGTTCAGTAGTCTTACTCCATGCTACAGTCACAAATCAAATTGGTACGGTATGGTACCAGTCACAATACAATCAGCTTTAAAGACTAGGAACTTGCACCTTCATATTATTACGGTATGTTGGCGGAGATTGCATAGAAAGCGTACGCGGTTTGGCAATTAGCCAATCGTTTAAAATAAAAATAGCTGTGATACCTTGATAAAGAAAGTTTTATGTACTTTGTGATGGGATGGCAATGAGATTGTCGTCGTTCGAGGTACCAGTGGCAAAGAGTGTAAAATGTGTAAATAGCATAATGGTAATTGTTTATAACAATGAGACAGGCCATGTGAAAAGTCGGGTTCCAAAATAAAATAAAAACAAAATAATATAATAATAATAATAATAAATAAACATTCCACAACATTTCACACAACGGTATCTCTAGACCCATGATAAGCATAGCTTAACTAACTTGTAAAACATACTTTTTCATTTTGTATTTTCAAAAATGAAGAAATACAAATATACATATTTATGCGTATAAATATTTGCACTGTGCGGGAATCGAGTCCGCGCCTTTTGCGAAGCAGTCCAACGTTCTACCGCTACGGGACAGAGAGGAAATGTGGGTATCAACTCTTAATGGGACCACTTAAAGTACGAGTACCTACCAGAAATTACAAAAATTCCTTACTAACCTTTACCAGGCATTTTGTATGGAAAAATGGTAAAATCAACTCGAAATGCTCTTTATTGTCAAACAATCCTGCCGGTTTGCCAATGTTATACCGTGTGTGGAAGTTCATGCGCGTACTCTATTTCCTAGCTAACAAACGTATGTGTGAATAGGATTTGATGGCATTTTAGATAATTGCTTCAATAATAAAGCGTGAGTAGCTTTCATTCGCTGCATGCGGTGAAAGTGTGATGATGCGCTCGTGGTTCGTGCTGCATGTACTCAGGGGAGATCGCAATCTCCTAATGTATGTTAACGTTGAAATACGATACTCACAAGTGAATTATATCAAATAGACGTAAACCACACTAGAACTTACTTAGTAGTACCTAGTCTCTCATGAATATAGTTGCTGCGAAGCAACCAAAATTTCGAAAATAGTGTAGGTAAAAAAAACATGATAATATTCTACACAACAACGCTATCTAGACCCATAGTAAGAGTAGTTTAACTAGCTTGTGTTATGGAATCTACAATACGAATAAACAAACTTAAATACTTTTTTTTGTAATTACATACATATTATACATAGAAACACACCAATGGAAAAACCCATATTCATGCATACAAATATTTGCAGTGAGCAGGGATCGAACCCGCGCCTCCTGCGTAGCAGTAGCGTTCACTACCATCACGCCACAGAGGCTGATAAATTGTTATCTAATCCATTAAAATTAGTTTTAAGTTTATAATAATCTACTCACGGGGCAAGTATTCCTCGTATTGGCCCAATAGAGTATGCTCAAAATAATTGTAAAATGTAATTTGTAAATTATATATATTATTTATTTATTTGCGGTGGAGACTATGGGCAGTTGGGGTCAGAGACAAGAGGTTGATCGCGGAAATTGCGCGCCGTATCCACGACCAAGGCGGTGACTCCCGCTCCGGCTCGCTCCTGGGGCAAAGGATGGCCATTGCGATTCAGCGAGGCAACGCGGCCAGCATTACGGGCACCTTTGCGCCGGGAACGATGCAGAGTGGGTTGTTCGACGTGACATGATCGCGAGTCTATTTTGTGTACTTAAGTTTTAATACTGACCAAATTGTATGATTTATTTCATTATTTACATCGAAAAGGGTTAGATGATCTTTAAAATGGTCACTAAATCATCGTCAGTAAAAGTAGACTAATTAGCCTACCTCCATGCAAGCACGAATGCAACAGGTAAGTGTGAACGGGAGCACAGACGAGAGTAAAACATAACCTCTATCATAAAACGCGGTGGGTACACTTGTAACATTGTGCTTTTTTGTTAATATTGTTCATAGATTGTAGCACATTAATATAAGATCATTGAATGTGTAAGCATTTATTGTAGTTAAGTGTGGGAGAATTTAAATAAAGGTATTATCAATTTAGTACGGCACCACTGCTGGGCAACGAGCCAACTCACCTGCCAAAGGCGCAAGATCCCGCTAAGAATGTTATGAAGAACATCTAATTTCTATAGAAAGAGTTTGCATCTAAGTAGGTACAGGGTTTTTTTTTTGCCGTATTACAACTGTTGCTTTATAAACATTCATCATCATCACTGAGTTAGTTTTGTGCGTGTTTCTCTTAATCCCTAGAGGAAACTGCCAGAGTTTCGTGAGTATCGTCTCGAATATCTTGGTGAGGTTTTATTGCTTTATAAACACTGAAAAATGTCTTTTGTACCAGCCTAACCCTAGAAAATAGCGGCGGTGGCGCGCGTGGCGCGCCTCCCCGTTTCCGGGGACGAGTTGGGGACTCTGTAGTCCCCACACCCGAGAAGAGGGCCAGATCGTGAGATGGAGAGGGATATGCCTGTCAACCTCACCTTCGGCAACCAAAGCGACCCACAGGCGGCGTGCGTTTTAGTCGGTTCGAGTCCGACATAACCTCCTTCGCCGGCTCCGGTGGGGAGGTATCCGTGGGGATTTTGCGCACGTAAAAAAAAAACCCCTAGAAAATACGACTGTTTGCCTCATTGCAACTAATTCTAATTTAACTACTGATACGGACGTGACATCCATTTAAGAGGGCATTAGTATGCCTCCGGTCGTGCAGTCGTGATTGTTCTCGTCTTGGAAGCCAATGGATAACAGAACATCACTGAATATACCAATTTTCTCTTGTTCGTTTGAACGCGCTAATCTCAGGAACTAGGTAAGCTACTGGACTTGTGTTGAATAGTCCGTTTATTGTGGTAGTGGATTGAAGCTAGGCCATATATATACCATCAAGGTAACTAACTAGACCCAAGTCGACCAATCCGGCACATTATATGAGCGCGTGTATATATTTTAATATTAAAAAATTAAAAACCCGAGTGCTGTCTAAAAGATCGAAACGAGTTTGATAGTACCCATTTGGCAATCATAAACCGGATAAAAATTAACAGGTATCGCCTACTATCAAACATGTTCCGAACTTTTAGACAGCAGTCGATTTTATATGTTTTATTTAATGATTTATTTAATTTTAAACTTTTTAGGTATATTAAATCAGTACATTTGTAATTTCCGCCATTTTGATCCCATTATCGAGAAATTAGAATAAAAAAGTTTTTTTTTTTACAACTCGCATTTCATCGTAGTTTTTAATGACATTTCACCTATGACCCTATGACACTCGGGATAGATGACCACCTATAATTTGAATTTCATCCAGTCGTTAGGCCCTTAGATGGGAACAAGGAAAACTACATTCATACATACGCGCGGAACGCATAGCAGAGCGTGACACGAGGTTTCAAAGTTTGCCATATTTATTTCGCTTAAAGTCAAGAAAACGAGCAGTTTTAGATGGCAATATGTCATGAGAACAGCTGATGAAACGTAGATATTTAATAGAACTCTGAACATAAAAAATATTAAGAAATATTTAACGAACTACAAAACACGTGCACAAAAACTGAATATTTTGTACAGTCTGCATAACCAGTACTTATACACAGAATAAATAATGTACTAGCGTATTTATTGGTATACAATACACACCTTTACGGGTTAGCAATTAAATTAATGAAATGAAATGAAATACAAAAACATACAGTGAATATTTAAATTATTATATAAATATCAGAGGTAGGCAGAGGTGCTAGCACCCACATTTCGCCAGGTTCCAATGTAATAGGCTCGCCACCTAGTACCTCTGCCTACCCCTTCGGGGATATAAGCGTGAGTTTATGTTATGTTATTTCAGAGGTAATGAATAATTTTTCAAATCATTAGCGCGATGTGATGAATGATATGACACGCTATTTAGTAAAATCGTTTATAATGGCCTTAAAAAAACTGCTAAGAGAGATGTTTTATGGGATTCAAATACGATGATTTTCATAATTACCTACCTATCTACATACATACGTTACTTTTTGTGCGGTAATCCTCGCGGATACCCATCATCGCGCTGACCAGCGGGATGGTTATGTCGTACTCGAACCGACTAAAATCCTCAGGTCACACATTGAAAATTAACATCAGAAACTCCATACATTATTCATTTTCATCTTTGGCATTAGTGATTCTATCTCGGTGTTAATAGACTGTCAACCTGTTCAAGACCAGTTAGGTGTAGAATAATTATAAAATTATGTATATCAATGATTAGCCATGTTTTATTTCTATGATTCTTTAGAATTTATAAATGAAACAGGTGCCTTCCAAGAGAGCAAAGCTACAAAATAAACTGAATAAATGATATTCCAGTCGTATAGTAATAACAGGCTTCTGAAGGTATCATTTACAATCGACAGGTAGGTAGCGTTGGTGTAATAATGCACAAGAACCCGTCAGACATGTCGCTGGTAAAACTGCGATGAGGAAAATCTGCCGACATCCTGTTTGTATGCACAGATGCTTTTAATACTTCTGTTTGTAAGCTTAAGGAGACTTAAGATGTACTGTCAACCAAAGTCTTAGATGACGTCATATTAGAATCATAAGTAAGTTTTAATAAGATCGACAAAGTAGCCTATTTTTAATTTACTAACATTTACAAAAATTATAAAACCACTGCATGCTTATTCTCTGATCATATACCTACTTACTATTCAATTTCATATCCGGGTCTTATACAAAGAATATTCATCACGATCATACCTTTATAAACAAATCTATGTAGTATTTTTAATCTGCAGCCAAATAAAATGCAATTATTTGGCTTTATTCCGTTTTTTTGGCTGTGAAATGACAAAGCCATGTATAGTAATCAAATTGTCAAAATTGGGTACTTTCTACTTGTAACTCAGATGCCCAATTAGGATTACCTAATACAAAAAGCAAGGCAATTTGCAACTCGACAATGGCTATATCCATTCATATGCCTTTATTTGCTGGCCGTACCACGCGGTCAATGTTCGCAAGCGGACAGCGCCGCCGCGCCCGCGCGGGCCCCACGCACCCACTATTGCGAAAATAATGCAGCAAAATACTACGTCACACACTTGTTTTGGGTATTTTTATAGTCTATTATGTTCGCATGCGTGTTAGTGAGCCAAACGTGGAAATACTTTTGTTTCGGATGCTATTGTAGGTTTTATTGCATGTTTTTACACGTTTTGCGTCGTCAGCGTAACGTAATATCACAAAATACAGAACACTGTTCTGTATTCTGAGCGTAATATCTAATGGCTGAGAATTTAGATAGGTATGCGTAATTTATATGAAGTAAACGCACTGATTGATTTATACCTCAATTATTTTGATTATTTCAATTTAAAAAACAGAAATAATATTTTGTAAATCAGCTGATAACTGTCACAGGGGCTGCTACAAAACAAAATTTAGCACCAATGTTCGAAGGATTCAGGTACTAATAATAAGTTATTTTTTTAATGGTGAGATCTTATATCTTGTCGCAAACGAATGTGTGATGTGATGGCTATGTGTGTGAGGGGGAGTAAGGTCCGTGAGGCGCGCGGGGCCTGCGGGGGGCACCCGGCGCGTTCAACGAACGTCCGCGGGCCGGCACGGGCCCAAGGTCGCCGCGTTCACTCGCCCGCCACCATCAACCGGCTGCCAAGTAAGGGTTTTATTTTACCCAAGATTTTACATTATTTTTAGCTGCAAAACTTTATCCTGTCATGCCATACTTGTCTTCCATCCTCAGCATGCATATGACCGACCACATTCCTCCACTCTACTGTTATTAAATAAATATAACATCAACAATGCAGTGCAGAAATCGGTTGATGCAAAAAATATTAACGTTTAGATTGGATATATAAAATAAACAAATAAAATAAATATTCACGACATTCTACACAACGCTGCAACGCTATCTAGACCCATGGTAAGCATAGCTTAACTAGCTTGTGTTATGGAATCTAGAATGCGGATAAACATACTTAGATACTTTTTTTTTGTAAATACGTACATATTATACATATAATAATATAATTATGTTATTTGTGCACTCACATAAATTATATTGTAATTGCATATTAATCTACCTAATCCACTACTCGGATACAATTTAGCTGACTTACCGAAAAACGATACCTGCCTATCGATCGTCACGTAAAAGTCTTATAATGTTTAGAGCCGGATGTTTGTGGAACGAGTGTTTCGAAACATTAAAAGTGAAGGCGAGTGATGCAACTCTTTATTCGTAGGTAGGTAAGTTGAAGACGAAGCTTAATGTAAAATCTCTAGCTACACACAAAACGAGTAATTAAAAATTCAGCTTAACTGCGTCGTTATTCAACAAAATTACGCAACAAATTTGCATTTCGTACCGAAACTACTGACCAGCATTCACTATTATCACGAACTTTAAGGATATCACAGAAGATAGCGGTTATTGGTTATTGCAGTGAAAGTTTTTTACAATTGGAAAATCTAACCTATAATAATTATGTTAGTAGGTATGTATTGTATTCATATGATCATTCTAAAATGAACGTACATACATATTAATAGTGCATATTATTGCATATTTGAAAGTTTTGAAACAGAGTACTTATTTAAACAGATCATAATAATTTAATGTCCTCTCGTTTCATACCATATACCTCTATATAGTTTATATTTTTTGTTGCAGACAATAGGCGAGGTAGACAGATGAAATTAAACAATAGATGTAACAATGCTGTAATTTGTATTTGTAATAGATGTACAATGATAATCTGAAGAAGGAATTGAAGAAAAGTAAGGTTACTATCGTCTTGCCAATAGCCATAACCATTGTATTATAATGAAAATGATACTAGACAAGAGACACCTAAACTAAAATGGCAAATGGCACGCCTGTTAACTGCAACCAAAACTAGATTGACAAAACCCAAATAGAGTAATTTATTCCATGAATTCCATCCCATTGCACAAAACTGTCAACTTACTGCTTGGCACTTGTGCAAATGTTATGAAGGCGCTTCAATAGGCTTATAGGATGTTTTAAGAAGTTTTCCCGTGAGACGCAGTCCGAGACAGTATCATTGAGGCTCAGTTGTTTTTATTAAAATCGAAATTGAAGGATTGATTCAGAATCAGAAGAATTTAAAATTTCGGCATTTTTTACACAAATAACCAACTAAAATAAAATTTGAGGAAGTAATGAAAAATTGGTTATCACATCTCTATAAATAAAATAAATATGTTCTATCGATTTAGAAGCGCTTTACAGTCTCCTACGTAATCATAATACATGATTACAGTCATCATTCTCATTCTCTGACCCTTTTCCCAATTCAGTTGGGTCAGCTTTTTAGTTTAAGGCTGAAACTTCGATATTTTTCGTGGAGCCATGCCATCTGACCTCCACAACCAATCATAATACAGTATGGCATCAAAATTCGCAAATCAATGCAGTACGGTATTTAAAATATCATGGAATGCGTTAACATTTTCATTTATTTAGAAAATCGAAAGTGATTTTATTATGCAACGAAATACGGGACTGACGCTGTCCCGGTTACGGCGGCACATTTGGTGATAAAAATACGGATGTCCATGAATGTATGCGGGTTGGGTACTAACAGTAGCAACATTTGCTTACTCATAGAATTCTATCGTATTATTATTGTATGATAATGTAATATCATAGACAAGTAGACACAAAAAAATAAGTAGGTACCGACAAACGCTGTGAATAGTTTGTTCAAAGGATGAATAGAAATAAAATGGTCAGCTAAATTCTGTAGTTATTTTGTTTTAAGTGAAACTATGAGCTCAATGTAGTTATGGAATCATTAAATATCTATTAAATGTAGCACCTTAAAGTTTTGTTACAGATATTTTTCTTTAAATACTAATAATCATTTATCTGTATTCATTCACCCCGTTTTGCTATCAAAACTGCATACTTTAGTAAAATTGCAACGTAATCTTGAACTTGATAATGATAAAAAAATTTATTCAAGTTAAAGTAAATCATATAATTTTAAGTACCTACCTACTTAGATAACGATTATCAAATGAAAAAACTTCATGCACCAAAGTACGTACTAAAATAAATTTATTATCAAATCATTCATTCATATTTATGCATTGTTTGAATAATAAAAACTTATTAGACATTCATTCTACATAATTATATGAATTGGTTTATCCTACCAAATGCGAAAGTGTGTGAGTGAATGAGTTTGTTACTTCTTCACTCGGCACTCACTGTTACGGCTCAATGCTTATACCCTCTTTGGCTCAATGGATATGAGTGAAATTCAAACTGGAGATGGGCTTATATTGATTTATGGTGTATCTTAACCACTTTATATTATATTGTATAAATAATAATACTTTTTTTATATAAATAAACAGTAGTGAGAGTCAAAAGATGAATGAGACAGAGTGAATACACACAACACGAATACATTCCAAATAAGTATGTATATGATATCCATTACCACGTTCCTAGAAATTGGGTCTATCGTTACCTGTAGACGTATTAGGCAAGTTAGCTATACATTATTAATTTATTGTAAGCCATAATTCTAATAGAACCTTTAAACTATAACAAAAATATATGTCACTTGAAATTTATTCGCGTTTCTAGAGCCATTGGCAGACCGCGCCCTAGCCCGGTATGCCGCCTATTGCGAGATACTTGCACACGTGTCCCAGACAAATTGATACGTACCGACACCTAAATTGAGACAATAATAATAGTACAGCTGCGTCATTCCCAAATCCTATTTAGACCAGCTTCATAGGTTGGTGCTACTGCCTACCACATTGTGAAATCAGTAGGATTATAAAACAATCATAAAAAAACTATTTTTATTTGATTATTAATGGGTATCGCTATTTATTATGGGTTATGTTATTATGGATTAGAGTAGATCATTATTATAATAGTCTGCGCTAATCCAGACGATTTGGTTGCTGCCTAGCCATGATCAGCTTCAAGTTTTATATCAATGGGTAATATTCGCGTACAATTTGGACACAATCATGGAGGTTGGTAGGTAATCGACCTTACATAAAAAAATTATGGATTCAAAATCATTAAGTGTATCATCGAAAGCTACATTGAGTAATACAAACATATCGAACATTATGAATATAAAAACAAGTAGCATCATTTCTATTCGACTGAGCCTACAACTGTGATAATTTTCTTCTGCAAAGCAAAGCGAGTGCGGCGTTGGAGAAATTCCTTGAGTATTCGGTTCAACGGCCGCGCTACGCCGCGCCGTGAGCGCCGCGCGGCTGTGTGACTGAGTGAGCGGCGCGAACGCACACACGGGCCCACACCCGTGCCTCTGCAAACATGACAGAACCGTTACCCGCTATCCTCTACCTACATCATCTAGCAAGGCCTAAGTACCCATCTCACCTGTCATCGTATTACTTAGCCTAAAACTTAAACATATAATAAACTGAAGATCTACAGTTATTCAATCTTACCAATATGTCGGCAAGTATTTTAATTAACATTACTATATCAACATAAGCTGATGGCGCTCCTATGCTCCAAAGCAATAAGCAATATCGGCAATAAAATGCAATATAGCTCATGTAAGAGTGCGGCGACGACGTCGGTATGCAACACCACTAGAGAGGGGAGGCTTACCGCGGAATGCGATTATATCTCCTCAAGATTTCATCACTTACACTGACGATCATATCTTCATTCACCTTACAAAATTTAGCACAACGCTATTAACAGTGGCGTTGATGAAATGCATTATGAAAGTTAAAACGCAAATTCTTATTTTTATTCAACTAAAATTGAAAGGATACTCAAGGTTATTTGATACAACAACAAGTACTGCAGACGGAGTCGCTGTCGCAACTTACTAAGATGAGATGACATCCTTAATTCGTAACCGTTTTAGCGGTAATTGAATGTGATTCAACTAAAAGTTTAATTCAATCGTTTAGTCTTTATTGCTACTAATATCTAATGTTGTTTTGTTCAGCCAGGCGTATGGTAGAATGAATCGTAAACACACTGCTCAGGGAAAAGTGCCCAGTCGTCAGCGTTCAGGGATATCCTCCAGATGAATTATGTCATACCGTCTTCAGATTTTAATAAATAATTCTACCCGTATAAACAATTAGCTATTTTCTTATTGACTACATCGTGATTCATGCTTTATTGAAATAACTTAATCTAAAGAAAAGAAGAAGCCAGCAGTAATGTTTTACGAAGATTCGTGGCGTCGCCTCTGATAAAATAGTAGAGTTACCAACTATTAAACGCTATTTGGGTGTTACGTGACGCAGCGGGATGTAAGTAAAAAAATCAACGCTAAACACGATGCCAGACATGTTATCTTAATGTGTAACCTCTAGTCGAATGGTAAAGATATCCTTTCACTTCCTTATACCATTCAGAAATCAAGTTTGATAAACTTTTAAATTATTCACACTAAATATTAAAAAATGTGAAAGTAACTAGTCTCTATTTCTGTTTGTTATGTAAATTACCATGTAAAGTTATAATAGAAACCAAAACAATAGGTGTCTTCTGTTTTACATAGTTGATATCTGAAATAACTAGATACATATTAATCTATAGGTAAATATAAACAAAAATTAATCGCTAAATTTGTTTAAACATAAGATATTTCTTTTTGTAATGTTTTGGATTCGAATTTTGGATATCCACGGAAAACATCATAAAAATATTGCAATAGATATATATGAAAATTTCTGAAAATCGATCCCCCTGATGACGCAAGCATCTAAAAGAATGGTTTATCAAATCACCTGTCTAGTGATTGCGTACTTTAACATTGTAGTAGAATAAGTCCTTTTCTGGATAATACTTTGAGGTTTTTAACCATGAATTTATTTTGTAATTTGTCATAGGTTGTTTGTAATTATAGCAGATATATTTGCGAGTAAATTAGAACGTTAATATACCTAGATCTTAAGTGTCACATTGAATTGTATAGAGCAAATCTTGTGGCATTTTAAAGCAGAAAATTAAAAGTAGTCTATAATGTCAAGGAGTCTTATAACTACCTAGTCGCAATGCTGGTTTTGTCAGTGGATTTTAAAGGTTACATAATTCAGTGTAGCATTCTTAACGCAGTTGAGTTAAAGTACTAAAGTTTTTTTTTTTAATTTAAGTAGATATACGACATTTGTAAGCATTAGAAGTGATTTCAGCATTAAAAGGTTAAATAACCACCTATAGTTGCCTTATATAAACAATAAGACATGATAGCGATTCTGAGAATTGACACAAAGGAACGTGTTTTAGCTATCTGAAACGAGATTAAAGGTCACTATGATTGTGTGAATTTGACCCAAGAACCGGACACTACCGATAATGAATTTGGTAACTTAGGTACTTATTATTGAGGGCCCTCTACTAGGGACTTTGTTCCAGACAATGTTGTGCAATCGGATATAAAATACGGTCCCATCTATTGAAAATTGAACGATGCGGTGACGAAACGAGCATGTTACTTCAAACTAAAACTTATCTACACCAGATACGAAAATTCTACCCCTGATAACGATAACGCTTTCTCTATGTGTTAAGACTTCCTTTTTGTAACCAAAAGTAAATATTTGTTTAGATAAGATTAGGTAGGTGTAGATTTTAAATAGACATCGCTCTTGTTATTGTATCCTATATCTGCTGCTGATTTAATTGAACTTGCCGCAGTTACTAAGATTCGATAAACATCATAAATGCATACATAGCTAGATGGGCAGTTGCCTTCTTATGAAAGATGACTCATTATTTTCGTACAATAAACGGTTTTATTATCGCCCGGAGGAAAAACATTGCCTAATCTGCATACTATGCGATATGGGGAAGAACCAACGCGACTATAATAGGCCTCTCACACATTATCTATTTCTGCACACATTTTCTGAGCTGAAACTGATAAAAAATGAAATGTTACACTTTGAGTTAAGATTGTGTGCACGCATAGAACTAATCCTAAAATTGGAATGAGGACTGCTTATTAGGGTATGCAATATACCCCACATCCGAAGAGGGCCGTCTCATTAGAGACGGTCCTGGGCCGGCCGGGGTGCGAGGGATATATGTCTCGGATAATCTAACCTCCCGCAACCTGGATATCGTCAAGATCAGGAGATATTATTTATCAGTCAATTCTGAAGTAATCGTAGAATGTGAGAGTTAAGCCGCGTTGAATGTAACGCGGCTAGCTATTAGTGGTTCGGGACACAATTTTCAGAAATAATCCGAATTTTTAATTGCTCGTTATAAATTCAAACACAAAGTTTGGAAAGATTTTTACTATTTTTAGCGTTTTTATTTAATCAAAATATGAATGTTATTATCTGTTTTCTAAATACAAAAATTAAAAGTAAATCTGTTTTCCAATATAAGATGTGAACTTTTTTATTTACTATGGTTTCTTCCAGTTTTGACTATAAAAATTCAATTTGAAGCCAGCGGACTCCGATGAATAGATAAGTTGTAACAGCTGTTGTCCTCTAATGTCGACTTTTACGAAAATATCAGGGGCGTTGGTACTCCCTGTCTGTATTATAGGTCAATTAATAACATATATGTCAAAATCATTCACATCATCATCCTTATTGTCACAATATTTAACGAACAAAGAATTACAATCCTTGTGGGGGTGGCTGGTAAACAGCTTGTAAATACATATCCCATACTACGGTAACTCCATTATTGGGATAGGTACCCTGAGTAGGTACCTAATTTATGAAACGTAAATATTTTCAGATTCTCCGATCATATGGATCTACCGCGAAAAATTAAGATTAAATTAGTACCTACCTACGTATTCTTTAATGGATAGACATTTTATGTAAGTACCTATATCATAAATAGCATGCTAATCCTAGGAATAGGCTTTTATTTCTACAAATTTCTTGGGGATCAGTGATAAACAGACTAGGTAGGTATCGTATCGCGAAAACAGTGAGAACATGGTGAGAACGGTTACGAAGCGGCTCGTTAAAAGTTTTATTGGATAAATCCTATATATGTTAGGTATTAAAAAACAGGATATTATCATTTATGATATGACATTATTTTTAATAAATGTTGCACACGTCCATATGCCATGGTAACCACTTCCCATCAGGTGGGCTGTGTGCTTGTCTGCCACCTAAGTGGTATCTGTACCTATCCTTTACCTATGTACTGAAAACTAGTGAAAGCCAAACACGGTTGAATTACATAAATGTTCCATATGTCACATGAGTATGACACCCAAAAATTAATATTAAATGACTTAGATACATCTAAAGTTTGATGTACTTTGTAGGTCACAGAGCGGAAGCGACGGACGGACGTATTTCGAAATATAGCACGCACTATCGAACTCATTATATTCATTATGTGAGATCACGAGTAATGTCATTCAGATTCAGATAATATACAATTTTATGGATGTTATGGGCACAGAGCCTCTCACCAGCATAGTAGTATCCTGTTATACAATAAAATTATTGCCATCCTACCTGCCCACAAACTATTTTTGCGAAACATGTTTGATAATAAGACACTAAATAAAAAGAAGCTTGTGGCGAGCTGTTGGTGAGTGGCAACACCACGTACCCAGATTCTCCCGAGGATTCGGATTTATTCCCCCTCACCTTGTGTGCTTGCCTTTATTGGCCGGCCATGAGTGGAGTTGCAAGAGTAGAACCTATGATGCTCCAGGTTAGAAGTGTAAAATGTCATAACGCCGGGGACATGCTGAATGGTATACCGCGAACTTGCGCCCCGCAGACTCACCTCTCGACAACCTTAGGCGCTCAACGGTTGTTGCTCCATGGTCGCACTATACACATGTGTGGCTATTTTAATGGGGCCCATGCAATGAGTTGGCAAAATATAATGCCATGTTAAGAGCTTCCGTTATACCTTATTAGGTACATTTTTATGTTATAAACTCTTTTTTTTATTTAGAAATATTTCAAATTAATTGTTTTAAAAGTCTGTTTTAGTTTTTGTTTGTATGAATGAGAGTATGTGTGTGGTGTGCGTGCGTGCGTGTGTGTGTGTGTGTGTGTGTTTGTGATCTTATTGATAGGTATTGATTGTATTGTTTTTAAGTAATAATATTAAAATGTAAGTACCTACATACAATCACTTAACTACTATGTAACAGGTATGTAGGTGCCCACCTACCTACTTGTTTATTTTTTACAGCAGGTAGGTAGTAGGTACCTAATTTTAGTAAACAGAAATTTTATCGGTAAGTAGGTAGGTATCTACCCACCAACTTAACCTAATCACTGTTTAATTGAAATGATTGTACCGATAGTAGGTAGGTATTCATTAAAGTTAGAAAGTTGAAGTACTTAGGTAGGTACCTAACAAAATAATTAAGTAGGCATGAAACCAATATCATTAATCTTGAAAGTTTAATAACAACAATACACAATCAAATAAAACACTCACGTGAAAACTGTTAAATTGAACGATGCTATCTAAACATTATTTTCATGTGGGCATATGGGAAGGGACTTGCGCCGTGATGTCAATCAGCGACGCAATTTGGTGTTATTAAGAGACGTATTACATGGACAGAATGTTTTGCTTCCTCTTGTGTACATTGTTGCGAATGTGCAATGGGCAGTGCAGCGGAGGCAGCAAGCTTCGAGTCACACTGACATTGCGTATAATCCGGCATTCCATATGGAATGCGGTCGCTCGACCGCTCGACCGGCGGCGCACCGCCCCGCGCCGCCGCTCACCTCCATGATTTCTTACCCACTCGCTTCCGTCTACCATATGGTGTAGTGGGATAGGACCGAATCTAACAAGAATCTAATAAGTTTTCAAATCGACAAAACTGGAACTTCTATTTTGAATTAAGTAGAATGTTTTCATGGAGTTCTAGAAACGTGATATTCACTTCAGTAAAATTTCGAGATTACAAGTTTCAGAGACAGACTGGTTAGTCAACGGTGTAACTAGTAGCCACATGAGTAATTGGCAATTGATATGAGATGGATGATCTTGATGTTCCTTCTTCGCACTAGGTAAATAAGTACATCTTCAATCTTCGGTACACCGGAACGTTTCGCGAGAATTCGCCACGTAGCGGCAAATCAGTCTCGTCGTTTTAAATAATTTTTGCAGAATCAAAAATTGCACTCACCTTAGCGAGAAGCCGTCGATCGTTAAAAATATCCACTTGACTCGATCGCACAGATAATACGGTTATCGTCCGTACAACACAAATATTCACCACACCAAAACGACAACATAAATAAACGCGGGAGGAGCCACCGACACCGGCGCGGATTGCTCGCTGCCGTCGTACTCTTTGCACTGATCGAAATGCAACTTGGAAAAATGCACAGGGCGGGGTTGTCGAATGTCATAAACGGTCGGTTACTACAGAGGTCGGACACTCGCCGTTCGAGCTCGGGGACCTATAATACACCAGCGCATAACGTGACGCCGCGAAGCGGACTGACAGAGAGGTAGAGGAGGGCGGGAGGCGCGGCGAGGAGCGGAACGGGCCGCGGGCGGCGCGCGCCGAGCGACGAGACGACTACGTGGCCGCCGCCGCCCGCCCGCCGCTTAGCAACGGACGACGGCGACGCCGCCGTCGTCGGTGCCGCGACACCCGTCGCCGACCTCATGTCACATACCTCCTTGAGCGACAGACACATCTCATATCCCAAGTATCAAATATTAAAACTTTGTAAGTACACTAGAACCTTCAACGACAATCCATTAAGGACTAAATAGCTGCCTACCCTCCACGAGAATTGTAGGTTTTTCTTTGGTTTTTCTATTGTATACTAGAACGTATACATAGTTAATATTGTTAACTTTGACTTTGATATTTACTTTTTTATACTTTGTCTAGATAATAATATGTAGTGTATGTATAATATAGTTAACGTCTAGACCAGTGATGGGCAAAGTACGGCCTGCGTGCCGCAGTGATGGCGACGGTCCTTTGACATGAAAAGTATATGGCCGGCGATAATTATATTTAGGCGGTCCAGATGTATAGATTATACTTATTAAAATAATAGACGTATAGGTAAAGAATCCAACTACCAGCTACTAGCCGCGTACTCATTGTGTTGCGGGTCGCGGGGCGCAAAGAAGCGCAGTGATTCGCTCGAATACTACAACAAATTAAATAAAAAATTGCAAGGACAGAACCAATTTACAGAATGATGATATTGGGGGTTGTCTAAATTCATTTGAAGCTGAGCTGAATGTTACTTCGTCAGAGCTCGGACCTGCATTCGAAAATATTATGGCAAATAAAAAGCAATTTCATATGTCTCACGCGTCTGCCATGGCAGGGTCTTCGAATAAAAATCGCCACTTCCGAAGAGGGCCAGCTCGAAAGAGATGGCCCTGTGTCGATCGGAGTGTGAGACATCCCTGCTCTGCCAATCTCACCTCCGGCAACCCACATAGATGGGGTGCGTTTTAGTCGGTTCGAGTCCGACATAACCACCCCCGCTAGCGGTATACTTGGTAATTTTGCGTTTTTCCTATAATTCTGGTCCTCCTCTAAAATTTCTTAAGCTTTCTGGCCCATTAAGAAAGATTGCCCACCACTAGTCTATACAGTATTCGTAGATAGTCGAAGATATTAGTTTTCATATAGGTAGGTACCTACCTACTGATATTCTGTATGACCTACCCACTGTGCTACAACTTTTGCTAATAGTGAAATATACATTTTGGGCTCGGTGTATTATTTATTCAACAATGGATTTTAGAAGAAGAAAATTCAACTTTGAATTATGGGAATGCCTTAATTTTGACTCATAGCATAAGAAAACAAAAACTATGAGTAATAGATTGATCGCTATCTTACAAAGTAATGACTCCAACGTCGAGAGTCGGGACGTAAGCATAACACAGACAACTAAGTAACGAACAAACTGGTCATAGACGAATCCAAATCATCTAGACGGAACAGGAGGCTCACCATGATAACAAGCCTCTGTGACGGGTTAAGCATCTGACGGCGATGAGAGCAAAACAGTTCCTAGATGCCTGGAACAAACGCAAAGCCCTATGGTCTCAACGATAAGATTGGGATTATTGTGGTTAAACATACCAGGCATAGAGGATCTTAGAGTGGAACCTAATCGTGAGATTATGTAAAGGAACAGGTAGGTACGATAGGGCGCGATAAAAAAGAGGACCCCGAAGAAATGAAGGAACTGGTCCGCAGACATCACGAAGATTGAAATCACCCACTACTACATCTGCGGGTCAAACTTTGAACGCTAGCAGCCTAGTAGTATCAAAAATCTATTTATAAAAATAAAGCTCAGAAGCGTCTAAAATTATGTACCTAGAAATGTCTTTTCCTTGCCCTGAACGATGACGGATTCGTGGTCACACCAAGTTGTCACACGAGTGTGACAGTCAGGAATTTCTTTCTTGTTTGTTACACCGCCAATAATACACCACCTTTTATCATTACTTGTCATTACCAACTAGTGCTGTTCTATCGATATATTTATTAAAATTAGTAAAATCTCTTTGCATAAATTAAATGTCATCATGAACTATCGGTAGATATGAGGTTTGGTGTTACTCATCCGCACTCATTGTGTTGCAAAAATGTTGTATTATTGGCGGTGTGACAAACAAGAAATTCCTGATTGTCACACTGGTGTGACCACTAGTCCGTCATCCCCTAAACAGTGCTTTACGATATGTTTATTATAGTCCAACCGATATATCATAGATGTGTAAAAGCTACATACACGGGTACTCGAGTTATCGTATGATTCCATCTATGTATACCTATCTCATAGAAAACGCAGGTTGCAGAAGTTGATTAGTTCTTTAACAGTTTGATATCAATTTATCAGCGCAGATTAATCAGTACGTGGTGATTCAATATATAAAGATAATTAAATGTGCTCTTCATCTTTCATGATAATCATCATCCGAGCGACAATGCGGGTGGCATCCAAAGCTTGCACGTAGCAGTCTAGGTTTCGCTTTCCTATTTCTCCATTATTGACTTACCTTGGCTTCTTTATTATAGGGTGGTCCTATCTAAATTTCTGGTTCAAAGGCTAAGAACAGAATCCCTAACGATGTTCATCTTTAATATCTCATTTACCTTATTATGGGTATTATGACGATCCTGTGAGGTAGAGATACTTTAATGTGCCTGACCGGGTCAGATTATTTCACCTTCGAGGTCGAAATTCAGTTGAAGTAGACAACTTTGTTGTTACTCGGCGATACGTTTTTACTGTGATTCCGAAAGTATGTTAAATTCTCATATCGATCTACAGCACACAGGCGCATCGACAATAACTACACTATGTTCCTGCTCTGCACAATAAAATGTAGTTTCTTTCCTATTGTTAATGTGATGAAATCAGTTTTACTATCTAGTGATCGAGTGAGGTTGGCGCGGCGCACGCTATTAGCCGCGCACTTGATGCTGCCCCGGTACTTTCACCCATGCAGGTACTCAGCTGTCACTCATGCGTATGCAATCAGTGCTTCATTTGATGTATGTCACAGTCGACGGACCGGTTTTACGCGAACAGGTATGAGGATAAAAGTAAGGCAAAAATAAAACTGCAAATTAGAGATCACATAGGTACTTATTTTTATTACAACAAATACATTTCTTGTAGTTTACTTACATCTAACATGTTTTATTATATACTAGTCACAAATATTATGTCAACATATTGAAATAAATTGAAATCGAGTGGAAATGGCACAGATTTTTCGTATGAAAACTGTCGTATCTGTTGTAATATCCCATTTATCTACACCGTTTTATTGATTGGTTCAGGTTTTTTGTATACTTAATTTTATAACGGACGCCGAATCAGCTATAATAAGAATGAGAGAAAAGACTTGTTTATGTTGACAATCGGGACCTAATTGCAATGATTTATAAGGTACTAAAGTCGTACGTGAAGTCTTTTCCATACATTCGCAACTGGTTGTTGATAACGCTATTCTAAGGGCAGGTTGCGTTCAGACACGGGACACCATTTGTCAGTACACACAAAGATCACACTGTCCAACAAATTATTAGCGAGAGTCCTTGGTAATGTGAATATAATGTTTACTAGGCTATATAGCGGGAATGGCAATACTTGTGACCGTGATGTTTTCTTTATTTTTAATAGGTTTTTTTTATTTTTTTATGCTGATCTGTCCTGCTTTGCTAAGGAGTGTGTGATATCTAGATGATGTATTGTATTACCTTCGACTTAGGTGTGAAGGCTAGAACTTCATCTATTCTCGGTACACCGGGTGAACAATAGAATTGAACAAGTGGTGGTTGAATTAGTTTTAAAAAACTTAGAATAACTTACCAATATCTGTAGTATTTAGTGACTGCGAACCACTTGCGAATTGATGGAAAAAACCTGTTGTATTGTATATATAGTATTTATGCAGTGTTTATCGACATTAGTTGAATCAAATTAGTGATCCTTTTGTACACGTAGGCGGGGTAGTGGGATTTTGCTGCCATAACATTTGACAAAACGCAAAGAAAAAATTAAGGCACTAGCACGTAATTTATTATTTATAGGTAACTTAAAAGTATACTATAGTATTATTGTACCAGTACGAATACGAGTCAGCTACGAAGACCTGTGACCATTCCCAACAGAAATAATTAAGCTAAATAAAAAAACATGATATTATAAAAACGTTTTTTTCCAAAACGAAAAATTGTTTTTAAATCTAATAAGAAATGAGGTAATTTACAGCCAGGGGTGCCAAGCTGGGTCCATTCGGCACAGATTGTCGTGGCTGTTGGCTGCTGTGACAAGGGTAGCAACCTTACTGTCAGGGCCGTCGAACGAGGCCAACGAGTTAAGACGGTTCATGATAACTGTTACGGCTTTGTTAACCATATTTATAATAGTTTCATTGTCCATATCTACGGGCTTGTTCTCTGCAGATGTTCCCGCCGTGGGCATACCTGATTTATCTTCAAGACGCTTCCGATAACCTGTCACCATTTCATCGCGCAAAATTGCGCGTAAAATGGATTGGATCTGAAAAAAAAAGGATTATAAGAATTGCAATTTCAAAAAAGATAATATTTCTAAATTTCTAAACTGTATTTGTTGGGGTTAAATTTAGCTTTCTAGTGTGTTTTACAATCTATCTATGCATCTCTCTATGTATCTTGTTAAAATTGTTATCAAAATGAAATAACAGTAAAATTAGCGCGTTTTTTCAAATACAGAATGTCCATGAGTCATACTTTAACTTTTATATATAATACAATAAGCATAACCGAAAAATTTCCTGTCCTGCCGTTAAATATCAATTAGCCTAACGGTATTTACTGCAGGATAAAGGACTCTCCCATGTAGGGCGGCATTGACGGTTTGATACATGGTTTTATTTCGCGTTTTCCTTCTCTCGCAGTGATATCGTCTGGATATTTTTCGTTAGTCGCCTCTTACGAAACCCTTCGGATAAGATAGGGTGGTGATACTTGTATTCTTTCTCCGTCACCACACAGATCCTTAAAATAGTAATGCAAATATTACCTTGAAGTTAGGTGTGACGAGACATCGTGCGACAGCAATGGCCGAGGCTGTCAAAGGTCCGGTGATGCCTATACTGGTTAGTAGCTCCGATATATTGGGAGTCAGCCGGAACGGTACTGGTCGATTGCAGTCCAATTCACCTGTGAGTAAAGGATGCAATGATATTATGTGGAAGAGATTTTATTCGGTTGATTTGAAGTCAACCATATAATAGACGTCGACGAGTTAAAATAAACTTCAGAAAATTTTAGGATGTGATATGTATGTAACATAACATAAACTCACGCCTATATCCCCGAAGGGGTTGGCAGAGGTGCTAGCACCCACATTTCGCCAGTTTATGTTTAGGTCCCAATGTAATAGGTGGCGAGCCTATTGCCATTAACCGGACACTTATAAACCTGCGATAAAAACACACAACTTCGACAAGCATCGAAGTCATTAGTGTGTGCCATGGTAAAACCTGGGATCGTATCCGAGATCTCGTCTCAGCAGTCCATTACCCATACCATTAGGCTACCGCGGTTTAGGATTTAAGGATTACTCATATTCATATTCAAACTCATTCATTATTATAGAATGGAAAGGGACTGTTTTGTCCGCAATTAGCCTCCTTTTTTAGGTCATTGTGCGTGTAATTTTAGGATTATAAAGTGTAATGATTTGATGATTCAGGGATAATAATTTGTTCCTTATATTATGCAGTACATTCTGTCCTCGCTATATGAGATACTCGCTCTAAGTAGTATATTACATTCAGTTTTTAATGGTAATAACATTTTGTTAGTGAAATAAGAGATCCTTGAAAATTGTAAATATTTTCAGTTACTTTTCTGATTACAATCGAGGCTACATGGGTGCTAATTGGATCAAACACTAGAAGCTACTTTGAGGCCTTAGAGTACAAATCGTCATCTATCAATCGCGTTTGGTCCTTTGTTTTTCATAAACATACATACATATAATCACGCCTTTATCCCCGGACAGTTAGGCAGAGGTGAATTAACACCCACATTTCACCAATCATTAAATTCAATCCCACGTAATATGGGGTGGTGAGCCTATTGCCGTCCGGGCACTATTTTTGACTCGAACCATGCATCTGAGACTGAGGCTGAGTCTGGGTTGTATATATATACAACCCAGACTCAGCGTCAGCCTAAGGCGACTAAGGGATAGGGCAGTTTAACATCACACGGATATCCGCTATAAACAGCCCTATCCCTTAGTCGCCTTGTACGACACCGCACAGGAAGAGATGGGGCGATCCAAATTCTACTCTGCCGGGAACCACGGGGCTGTTCAACTCGGTTTTTCATAAAAAATCAATAATTTCACTATGTATGTGGGATTATATGAAAGCTTTAATGACAGTAAATGTCGCTTATGAAGCTGTGAAGTGCGCAAGCCTAAAAGCAGATGGCGGGCTGTTTTCTCTGCCTACCCTAGAAGGGAAAAGGCGTGACCACATGTATATGTATGTGTCGGTTATCGCGACCAAACATAGTCTATGTCCTATCACAAGGTCTATTCTATCTCTGTACCAAATTTTAGTTTAGGCGTGAATGCACAACAGACAGACAGAGTTTGCATTTACAATATTAGTAGCGATATGGATAATTAACTTACCAGTGGTATCATCAACATCAAACTTGTAATATGACACATTGAGTAGCCCTGAATCCTGGTGCACATACATCATGTCAGGGTTGAGTCTGGTGAGGTGCAAAACATACTCTGCGAAGCTCGCCAGTGACAATTGCAGAGTCAGCATTTTCCGGAACGTCCAATAGTCAGTCGGATTAGGATATGTGGCTGCGGCCCATTCGCGTATCATACCTTTAGGGACCATTGTTGCTTGTACCTACATGGAAAAATGAAAAAGATTATCAATATTATTGCATAATTTTTTTTTTACTTTTTCTCCTCTATTCTACAGGATATCTTGATTTTTACAGGAGCGGCTACCGCCTGACCCCCAATCTGACATGATGCCCTGAGCTACATTCTATCATCGCACCTCTCGCCATAGGCAGGGAATTCATCCTACACAGTGCGCACCGTGCGGTATGAAAGAAACTTCATCCCACGCACACTTAAGCTGTGGAATAACCTCCCTGCTGCGGTTTTCCCAAGCACCTACAAGGGTTGTTGGTTGGGGATGGGGTTCTTCACGAGGGGCATCAGAAGGTTTCTTCATGGTCGGCAGCGTGAGTGTAACACCCCTGGTGTTGGATATGTCCATCGACCACGGTAACCACTTCCCATCAGGTAGGCCGTGTGCTTGTCTGCCTACATCAGAACCAGAACCACGTCCATTAGCAGATATACTGTCATGCAAATGAAGTTAGTTTGAGGTTCGCAGATCTTGTTGGGCTCCCATACAAGCGAATAAAAATATAGAAGCTAGGGTTGATACACTTTTTCGAGTTGATAAACTTAGATCGATACGTTACGTTCAGTAATTTGGTTTGATGTAAAGGTAGAAGGGATTTTGAAGACCAGTCCGATATAAAATATAGTTAATATAAATACACAACACAGCACATGCTGTGAAAGATCACAATTAATAGAAACCTGTGTGTTCTACGAATAAGAAGAACCACGTGATGAGTATTTATCATGTCCTGCCACTATTTTATTTCAATTTAATTAGTCAATGAAGACCCAGAATTCTTATATTATGTAGATCTGTGTTCGCAAGTTAAGCTGTTATAACCTCCATGGAACATATTATGTAACAATGTAGGTACAACATTATTTTGTTGATATAAGAACTGTAAACATACTATATTTATGTTCTCGATTTGCGTTCGTATTGTACTAAACGGTGTTGTTTAAATTGTTTTATGATAAAAACAAGGTCTGCAATGCCTAAGTTTATCCCACTAAATATATAACTAAATGTTAATTTAGAAAACACTAAGCTGAAAAGGGGATATGAATGGATATGAGACTAATTACAATTGGAATGTTGCCAACTTCACCTTGCAAGCACCTGTTGATTTACGGATTTGGGAAGTCACATTGAAGTCGCTCATATAAAAGACGTATAAACCGGATCATAAGGAGGACGAGTAAGCAGACCCCGGATCTAATGGGGAGTGTTTCGGGTGGAAACGTGAACAACGCTAGGATATAAGTCACACGAACATCATTTACATTATCGATTAAGATAGAATGAATTGGATCTGTTCAGGCGGGGTTCAAACCCCCGATCTTTCTCTTTCAGGGGGAACGCTCTGACCCCTGAGCCACCGAACCTTCGCCTGAAGCCATCTAAATTGTTCTATACATATATCCATCTTGCGGCAACAGTTCCCGCCTGAACCGATACAATTTTTTTCTATCTTAATCGATTCGAATAGTTAGCGTACTAAATGTTTTAAAATTTTATTAAATTCAAAACTCATCTAGAAAAAAATACGAAAGACTTACTTCGCGTAAAATGTCTCTTAGAACTTGATGTGAAGCTTGTGATCCACGTGCTTGAACAGCTGCCAGACGTTCGTAGTAACGTGCTATAGGGGCATCATACTCTACACCCCTGCAAAGAAGAACCGACTTTGTACAATATGTTACAACTATATTTCTAAACGAAATTTTCGTAACATTGAACATACCTGTTAGCACATTCCGTCTTGTATATATCTAGCAATGATATAGAACTCGGATTATCTTCTACAAGTCGCATTTGTGGTGACACTGAAACTACCCGTGGTACTGTGAAGTGTAGGAATCGTCTAGACGTTTCCTTTTGCTTTCCTAAGTAATGGTTCAACATGCGCAACAATTGTAGAACACGTTCTTCTCTCCTTGCATCACCCAGGCCAGAGTCGTTGACTACTAGGTAAGGGTATATTTTGCCGTTATGGCCACGTATGTATAATCTACGAGCAGATGTGTTGTGTTTCTGTACAATCTCAACGCGTGGCATAAATCTGGCAATACGAACGTGATAGTGAGTATGCTTGGGCAACAAGAATTCACCGGGTAGTTCTATGTCCGCAGTTTTCAAACTAAAGTTGGATAAGAATCTACATTTTTCTTCAATTAAAAATGATCTGTAAGAAAAAAAAAGAAACGAATAGTCAGCACGATGCATTGGTAACAAGAGAAGAGAGTTGTTAGTAAATGATCGCCTTGATTATGAACCCAAAAGCTACTGAAGTGAATGAAGCACGAAGCCAAAACCCTGTCTAAAACTACGCGATGGAGGTTAGATTGCGCATGACAGTGATGCTACCTTCTATACATGAGAAATGGACGGCACAATCGTAAAATAAATCTCCTCTGTATTTACCTTAGTTGGGAGGACTCAGTGCCTGACAACTACTTACTTGGGCAGAACCTTTGTTTTGGCCTCGAGTATCTTGACCCACTTTCTAAGTTTTTGTATGAGATTTTGTAATTTCATAGCGTTGGGTTGTGAAAAATCGAAGTCAGCAGTGAACTGAGTCTTCATCTTCTGGAATATAGGGTCTTGAACGGTGGCTTGCGCGCGCCGGGCGAGGCTCTCCGATGCAGCTGAAGAGAATGCACCACTTACAGTACTTGAAACACTTTCTGTAGACATACAAAATGGGAGTATCTGTATAAAATAACGCTAGCATCAAGAATAACATCAGTTTGCAAACATTACTGTGAAACCCAACAATACAATGATTGATTAGTACTTATTAGTTGTGAACACATATAAACGTTACCTGGAGCTACTTACAATTGCATATACACTGAGCAATCGTTATATACTTGCACAGGTATACATTGCCATAGTAATATTACCTCTGAAATAAACTGATATGTTATTATGTAGTGTGTAAAATGAATGAAGACTGATGTTATATAAATGTGCCATAATTTCTTTATTTCAAATTTACTATACAGAACTCACAGTGTTGGTACAAAAGTTAGGTATTTAATTACATTTCGACAGCATGCAGTGCATGCACTCAAACTTAACCTGTCTTTTTCGAATGTCCAAACCGTGTACAGTAATCTCCACATTATTTGTATGTAAGTAGATTACTTTATGTACAAAAGTATAGCCTTTATTGTATTACTAAAATTGTGGTGTGAAATCTCGTGGATATAATTAGATACTTGGGTACCAAGTATCTAAAGTCAGTCTATCTAATTAAAATAGTGTTATGGTGTTTAAATTGTGTGTATAAATTGAAATCAAAACAATCAAATCGTCATAAAAGGTTTTTCCAACATCCATTTATTTGATTGGGGTCAGTAAGATTCATTAAAAGCTAAAGAAAGCAAATATCATAGTTCGAATTTACTAATTTCAAGAGTTGTTAAAAAAATTCTTATGCATACAGAGCATGATCTTCTGTATATACAAATGAGTGTTTCTTTCTTTATTCGTCCTATAAGTATCTCTGTAGCATTGATTTCAGTGCAATCAATGAAAACTTAGCTAATCGATGTGTATGCCACAAAAATGTTTAATTAGTCAGGGGCATCAGATAGTTAATTTTCATAATCAAAAAATCTAAACGTTTTATCCGTTAACTAATCAAAAATATAAAACTTTCCACTTGGAAAATATAAATGCCCGTATTCTAGAACAACACTCAGTCTTGATTTATCTGTGGACAGATTGTACAACTCGTGCGAATTAACATGGCTCGAAAACAACCTTCCTCCCGTATCCCTGCAAGAAGCCCCGATCTCGTCTTGCGAGAACAGCAGCATCTGCAACACTGTGACCGCTGCATGTTTGCTTTCATTTGAGTTTCGTAGTTATTTGTTATCGGATTTGAGATTTGTTATTGTTACATTTGGAAAGTCAAGTGCCATGTTAATGTGCACGAGTTATATAAACAGTTTGACGGATTGTCTATACAATCTGTCATCAGATAAATCTAGATTCAGAACTGAGTACCATTCTATAATACGGGCCTGTAATATAATGAGAAGTGATTCGCAATGAGCAATACTCACTTATGCCGATCCCGATGCCGAAGGTGGAGACGACCTTCTTGATGAAGTTGAGCGTGTGCGGCGTGACGGTGGCGTCGGCGACGGCGGCGCGGTGGTGGAACGCGACCACGTAGCACTTGCACAGCCCCGCGCGCAGCTGCCGGAGCACTTCCTCGTACCAGTTCTCGCGGAACCATACCATCTGACACGGGGTGATCTCACCTTTTACTATTATACTATACCGTACTACACTGCACCAGTCACATACTAACATTATAAAGCTGAAGAGCTTGGTATCTCAAGAACTACTGGTTCGAATTCAAAAATTCTTTCTGTATTGATTAGTCCGTTTATCGACGAAAGTTCTAGGTTATACAACGTGTTACAGAAAGGTGTAGTCATATTCGAGGGACGCATTACGTGTGATATAAATAAAATTTCCGCGGGAGTATAAACACCGATTTACTTTGTATCACGTAGATAAATAATTTTCTTTTTTATCGACCATGTGTAAACTAGTGGAAATTGCCGACAAACGCACAACACTAAAAAACTAACCAGGGCTGCAGCAGCTGCAGCGCGCTATTACAAATGAACTCTACGGTTTGAACCCGAGTAGGTTTACCAAACGATCAGATTTGATAGGCCCTGTCTCAATATCATCCTACATACTTACTTTCTAGCTAACCTATTTTTTTTTATCGGGCAAAGAAACTCTGAAACAGCTTATAACTCGTTAAAATAGTATTAAATTAAAACAAAATTTACTTTAAGCAATAATAAAACATTTTTATGTTCCTGAAATCTTCCATGCGAAATGTGAGACATGTCTCAAAGTTACTTTAGGTAAAGGTTAACCTACATTCAATACCAGGAGCCGTGGACTACCGAATTTCCAGCCACGCCCCTTAATATTATACTAATTAAAATTGGTTCCGTACCCAATTTTATTGATATGTGATGCAAAAAATAAATTTTCGGTTTTTATACAACTTAGGTGGCAGATAAGCACATGGCCCACCTGATGATAAGTTAAATAGAACAAAATTCCAAGTTGTTGGGTAGGTACACGATACATAGAGATACTTGGTTGCGAACCTCCGCAGCGCAACTGCGCGTGAAGACGGCAGCACCTCTACTCTCCCAAAATCCCGACCGAGGCAGGAATGCCCCTGTAAAGGGTTGCTGGGTGCCTCTTCATGTGTGCCTGAGTAACATAGGACACAATGGAGAGCAGACAAAGCCTCAAAGGGCTGGTTGAGGACCCGCCCCTTTCCAGGGTAAAATGAGGATACTGTACTTTTCCATACGGAATTAACATGGCAACAGGTTCGAAAACAGGGTTGTTTTTTTCTCGCATCCCCGCACGCTCTCGTCCTTCGAGACCAGCAGGAGGTTGGACAAGGCGGTATTTCCGCCTAATTGAGCAGTCCGACTAGGGAAGTACCTCCGCCCTACAGAATACCGCGGCCATAATAACTTCGTGTTGTGTTAGGGTAGCTAGAGCTCACTGGAGAATTCGTGCTGTCAGTAAGAAAACTAAAGGCATGTCCTGCTTTGTCTTCTACATTGACGGCACAGAAACTCTGTGATTACAGGGTCGGCAGCGCGAGTGCGTTCCCTCTGGTGTTACATACGTCCATAGGCCACGGTAACCACTTTTCATCAGGTGGGCCATGTGCTTGTCTGCCACCTAAGTGGTATAAAAAAGCAGCATCCGCAACACTGTGATCGTTGCACGTTTGCCTTAGTTTGAGTTTCGCAGTTAACGAACAAACAAATTTCAAATAAAATCCGATAATAGGATTTTATTTGAAATTTGTTTGTTCGTTACTTTTGGGAAACCAGGTTTCATGATAATGCGCGCAATTGCGCACAACATAAATAACGGCGGTGTACAAAAATGCACACAGAACTTACTAAGGTATATCATGTCGTACCCGGATAACATAGACTCTAAGAGGTCCTTATTAAGTGTTCGTTAAATTAACATTCATTGCGGTACCCTAAAATATTTCATAATATTAAAATATCTTCTCTTTCACTCCAAATCGCCACGCCCTTTATTATGATTGGTTCCGTACCAATTTTTATTGAATACAAAACCTTTCTTAAAGCATAAAAAGGCATGGTAAAGTGAACAAAAATATGTTCAAATACCAGGATAACATAAAATGTAATAGTGGTTTCTTCAAAATTTTTGAATCAAGATTTTTTACGGTACCCTAAAATAATTGATAAGAAAAAATCATTTGTTATTTTTTTCCTATACCTAAATAGGGTGAACTGACTAGTATTCGACCATGATCACAATTTTATTATTTTCTGCATTCTTCATTATCTACTGAATTACATACTATTTTTTAATAACAATGTTGTTCAGTCAGTGGGTCGTGTGCTTGTTTGCCCACCCGTTATTGAATGATACGAAATTATTATATAAGTTGTCTTTTACATAACAACAGACAACGAGTAGATTGAATAGTAGTGGTGTTGCATACGTCCATAGGCCACGGTAACCGCTTCCCATCAGGTGGGCCGTGTGCTTGTCTGCCAACTAAGTGGTATAAAAAAAAAAGTTGCGATTTTTTTTCAGAGTAAGTACACAACTCTGATTATGATTAAATTTGAGCGCGATAGCCCATTCATTGTCCAACCCAAACTCAATGCGAGGGGGTTTCCGCACTTAAAGAAACACAAAGTCATAGTTGAAAAATCCAGATTTAAATATTAAAATAAAATTTTTAAATGGACGTAAATCAGTACCTCTACCCTAATTTCATAGGTAATACGTTCGGCCGCGGAGTCCTTTGATGAGGCCGCGATGCGTGGCGGCGCTTTTGATGCGGACAATCGGTGCCGCTGTGCCGCCGTGCCGCCAAGGACATAATATTTGGCGCCAAAGTGCGTAAAACAGTAGGCATCAATGTTGCCATAACTGATTTTATAAAATCAGTAGATGGCGTGTTAAAAATAGTAGAAGCAGCGTAGATTTCAAATGAAAAAGTGGTAAATTTATTAGTAGAGTAAAATGTATTTTTACGAGTTTATGCTTTTTAAAAGATAGAAGACGAAAAGCGGTTCGTTTGTTTTGCGTCTTGTCATCCGCAGAGTAGGTAAGTCTTGTCATATGCAAAGAAAATATCGTGACAATTTTATGTATTAATTATTTCCTGATTCCTCAACTTTTTTCTCCTCTTCCTCCTTTCCTCCTTCTCCTCTGGCTCTATCTCCTCTCGGTATGATTAAAACTTGTGATTTTCAGTAGCAAGGTCGATCTTAACCACTGAGCACGAAGCTATCATTTAAGTACTTTTAAGTTCAGATTTTTAGCGCGAACAGATAGCAAAATGTACCTAGGCAATGTACTTTTTAGTAGAAATAGAATATTGTTCTGAACAAAGGGATTGATTTAACTATTATAATTACTTAACTGCAGGTTTTTCAGTCATATTTACCTTAAAAATGAAAGGAAGGTCTGTGGATTTTTCAAAATTCTACGTATTAAATTAGATAATTAGAACTCGATAGATTAATGGTTGGCAACATTCGTATGTACCTACTTGTGCCGACTTCTTTTCTGTAGGTTGTTTACATGTTATTTGTAGACTAGTTGTTGTTTTGTTGTGCAGTGAAAATGTCGGTTTTTAGTAATAGCGAATATTAGATGATGCTTTGTGTTGGCGCAGCTGATGGTAGCTTACGAAAAGCTCGTCGGCTGTACAGTGAGAGATTTGTGGACGGAAGACTAGAGGGTGACCGTCGCCGTCGGCGGTTTCCCTCTTTGGAGTGTTTTAGGAAGATGGTGGAAGTTTTCGTGGCGACCTTCTACGACGCCCACTGCTTTAGACGATCGTATTCTCGAGCATTTTGAAGTAGACCCGAGAATGAGTAGGTACCCGGCGAGCTGGAACGGTTATCGGAGTGAAACCCGTTCATTTCAAGAGGGAAGTTCGCGCGTATTTAAAGATGCGTTTTGATCAGAGGATTGGGCGTGGCGGTGAAGTGAGAGTCGCTTACCCGGTGAGGTCCCCGGATCTCACTCCGCTCGACTATTTTCTCTAAGGTTACGTGAAGAAAAAGTGTACAGTACAGCATGTGACAGCAGAGAGAATATGGAAGCCCGAATATCAGAGATTTTCAGTAGCGTAACCCCAGATATGTTTCGAAGCGTGTGTGGTAGCATGTTACGGCATTGAGCAACGAGGTGGTCATTTTGAGCCGTTGCGCGTTGCTATAATTTTTTAAACGTAGGTATGCCTTGGAGTTTCACGCATACTGTGGCGTCATAAACTCTTCATTCTTGTGTACATGTACTCTTATGTTTTTGTGACCTACATAAGTGATAGTTGTAAACTCCTTGTGTCGCGATCGTGAAGTGATAAATTAGTGCGTTCTTATGGCTGTACCAGATCAGGTACATCACCGTTTCGCTGTAAGGAGAACACGCCCCGGTAAGTGGTAGTCAAAATATCTCTGATGTAACATATCTCTAACTGTACCTACGCTTGGTAGGCCGGCTACCAGGCGCACAGCTGAGATTAGGGATTTTGCAGAGGTTATTGGACTCAATTGAACTTATCGCGAAAAAACAAAATAGTGTTGTGACCTACCGCTTTTGCTAAATATCGAAAAATTTAACGAATTTAACAATTTTGTAAGACGATTAACGATGTCATCACTTTATTACTATTTGTACATTGGCCGGTGCATATCGACTGGTTATCAGGCATGTGTAACGACCCTTAAATATGACCACACCTTTCTGTAACACCCTGTATATCATCACACTAGTGATAAATGTCAACAAATCCGGCAGATTTCCATACATTATTTGAAAACTAAAAATTAAGAGCTTAAAGAGATGAAATGTTTCTAAATAATGCAATATGCGAAGCTGGGGCGGGTCAGCTAGTTAATTAAATGAACAAAGTCAGTCCAATCAACCTATAAAACGAACGGCGTGGGATAGACTGGTTGCGAAAAGTAAAAAATAAAGATTATTTTAAATATATTGTAGGGCAGGGCCGGATGGCAAGCTAAAAGTGAAATCTCAGTAATAAAGGTAACCATTTTAGAATTTTTAGATCCCAATAAGTGACAATGGTAACCATTTAAATACTTTTGTAATTACACTATATACTCAATCTGCACATATTTTTCTACGCTGTTGTTCCACTGAATTGATAGCAATGGGTGAACACTACCCAGATTACTGACCTGATCGACGATGCCCTCTAGCGAGGAGAGCACGGTGGGATGTATCTCCCGCTGCATCTGCATGATCTTGGAGCAGCGCCACATGGGCAGCGTGGCCTTGATAGTACCCGCCTCGCCGCCCGTCGACCCGCTACTCGAAGATGATGCACTTTCACTCACCTTGCTGCCGCTCTATGCAACACAA
Source organism: Eilema griseolum (assembly GCA_963662185.1). Classification (NCBI taxonomy): domain Eukaryota; kingdom Metazoa; phylum Arthropoda; class Insecta; order Lepidoptera; family Erebidae; genus Eilema; species Eilema griseolum. The sequence goes on along the minus strand of OY759233.1, from coordinate 10,295,172 downwards.
CAGTATATGAAGGACTTAAGGTCTGTCGTTGACAATTGAGTAATTTGATTAAACGTCAAAACTGTTTAAGGAAACTTATATGAAATAATTTATTGTGACGTCATAATATTCAAGTCAAATTTGACATATGAAATTTTTTGTCATAAAAAGTTTCACCGAGAAACCGCGGTAGCCTAATGGTATGGGTAATGAACTGCTGAGACGAGGTCTCGGGTCGATCCCAGGTTTTACCAGGGCACACACCAATGACTTATCGATGCTTTTCAAAGTTATGTGTGTATTTATTGCAGGTTTATAAGTGCCAGGTTAATGGCAATAGGCTCGCCACCTATTGGGACCTAAACATAAACTGGCGAAATGTGGGTGCTAGCACCTCTGCCTACCCCTTCGGGGACATAGGCGTGAGTTTATGTTATGTTATGTCAAATAATTTACTATTATAACTTGGATGGATGATTAAATATAAATAAAAACAATGAAATAAGAGCAGACGCAACTTCTATGGCTCTTATACAATTGCAATTGAATAAGCTCAGTTAAATAATTTATTTTAACTACAGGAAAATACCCAGGTGCTAGCATCTCTGCCTGCCCCTTCGGGGATATAGGCGTGAGTTTATGTTATGTTTAAATACCCAATTCACGACACTGGACCAGGTCACTTTCCTTTGATACGGTGAGTAGGACGATGCTTCGTGCATTTCCATTGGTCTGGGTAAATACCCAGACCAATGGAAATGCACGAAGCATGCCCCAGAAAGCATGTTAAGCTGTTGGTTCTGGTATTCTTATCAACATTTACGGCAATCGTTACGGATAGTTGGGAAGCCTAAAAAGTCACAGAACAAAGCCCAGTTAGATTGGAAAATGCGGATATCGGATTCCGAGATGAAAGCTTCAGTTTTTTTTTTATTTATTTCAATATTATTACATTAATTCATTTTTTATTTTTTTTATATAGGTCACGTCAATTGGACTTCGCCTTGCCTGATGATAAGCTGAACGCAAAGTCCCAGAAAAGAGGGTCACCATTACTTACACATACCGTGTGACAATGGTGACACTCAGCTTGACGGCCTCATCATATGCTTTTTCACGCCCCGCATAGGTCTCGTAGAAGGACCCATAAAACCCGCATAGGTCTCGTAGAAGGACCCATAAAACCCGCATAGGTTTATCTTGGGTGTGAGTGTACATTAAATTCAGATACAAGCGGGACTAACGCCAGAATGATTATGAGGTATTAAAATTATTCGTAGTCATTTCAAAACTACCATTTAAAAACACAGTGATTCTAAAAGATGACGATTGAATAACTTAGCCTTGAATATTACTATTGAAACTTACAGCGGAGGTGGTCGCTTGATGCGGCAGGTGCGCGGCGATGTTCTCAGCAGTCTTGTGTCTTTCACGTTGTTCAATCTTCAAAGTTAGGTATAGAGTACGGATAGGGAAATATACTGCTTGCGGATACAATCGCCCAACCTGAACGTAACAAAAGCAATTTTAACATTACAATATGTACCTATATTTTAATTATTTTTTTATACCACTTGGTTGGCAAGCATGCACACACCGTGGTCGGTGGGAGAGGTTAAGTCGGACTCGAACAGACCAAAACGCACGACGCCTGTGGGTCGCTTTGGTTGCCGGAGGTAAGGTTGACAGGCATATCCCTCGCACCCCAACCGACCTAGAGCCATCTCTTTCTATCTGGCCCTCTCCTGGGGTGTTACCGTGGCCTATGGACGTGTGCAACACCAAGGGAGTGACACTTGCACTGCCAACCCTGTAAGCACAAGAGTTTCTGTGCCGTCACTGTAAAAGACAAAGCAGGACAAGCTTTTGGTCTTCTCAATGACAGTACAAAAACTCTCCAGAGAGCTCTGGCTACCCTACTCACCGCCGGAAACACAACACGAGGTTATTATGGCCGCGGTATTATGTAGGGTGGAGGTATTTCCCCAGTCGGACTGCTCAATTGCTCGTGTCCTATCTCCTCTAACTTAAGTCTATTTTGCTGTCTCTATGCAGTCACAACATTACAACCTGAAAGATCCGGTCGGAGCGATGAGAGTCAACGGTGTTTTGATAAATTTGGTCAGCCTATCATTTCACTTTACTTATTCTGTGAGCTATATTTGTAATTTAAGTTTGACAATCGTAAAAAAAAAAATATTGCCTCAATTTGCCCCATTACGTTTTAACCTAAGCAGCCAATAGTAAGTTCAATAATACTAATTTTACTCCGCCCGCGTAGATGTCGGTTCCCGGCAATTATTCGAATTTTTCTCACCTTTTAAACCTTTCCTAAACCTCCACGAACATTTCAAGACCAAGATAAGATAAGTTCAGCCGTTCTCGAGTTTTAGCGAAACTAACGAACAGCAATTGATTTTTATATATATATAGACTAGCTTTTGCCCGCGGCTCCGCCCGCGTGGATGTCGGTTCCCAGGGTGGACTACCCTTAAGATTTAGGGCGGTGATAAATAGATGTTGTCCGATTCTCAGACCTACCCAATATGCACACAAAATTTCATGAGAATCGGTCAAGCCGTTTCGTTGAATTATGATGAGGAAAGAATTTAAAGAATTAAGCTTATCATTTACATGCGGGTTTGTTAGGTATGTCTGCTCAGTTGCCCTTCAGGACGTTATATAGACCAAACAAGGTGAGGAGAGTTTATATGAAACATGAGTAATGTTCTATATTTATTATTAATAATTATTATTGACTTATGATAATTTACTCACTAACCGTGAGTAATATACCTAAATGCATCACTGTTATGAATTTAGGCATATATGGATATTAATTTAATAATCTTCATTTACAGTTTAGCCATAATGAATCACCCTACATTTAAGTAAATGTAATTAACGTACTCAATTTATATTATGGACGGTATTTGTGTAGAATTAAGTAACATTTACAGTAACACTATTTCAAACAGTCATATAAGAAAACCAATCATTTCCGACAAAAAATAAAATGCGTCCATAAAATGTCCGTCTTACTGGTCTTATGCAACCAGTATTAATAGATATTCTCGCTCTCCGTTAAAGAAAATACCTCAATTATATATATCTTATACCACATGGAAATATACTACAGATATGTAAAACTCACATGGCTTAGAAGATTGAGTATCACATTGCCATCGTACTGAACGAGACAGGCGAGGAGCTGTGGTATCCATGGCAACCACTGGACAGGCGGAACACCCACAGAATACTTATCCAAAGCATCAGCTAAATTGTTTTTTTCGTCGTCAAAACTTAGCATCCATAGGACCTGCGGAAAAACATTTGTTATATTATTTGTGTAAGAAGACAGACATTCCGATTGTTCGTCAGATGTCGCAGGGTCGATTCTAGTTCAGTGTAAATATGTGCATGTCTGAATTCGCATTCTAGAACCAATACACAAGCTTATTTCAGCTCTAGATGGTGCTATGTTACAAGTATAATGTACATGAATATTTACTTTTATAAGACATCAAATAATGTAGCGTATATTATGAAAGTATTTAATCTGAACATCAATCGAATGTAGAGACCGGAATAACTTATACATACTTAGATTTTTCATTATTCGTATATTCATAAACTTATCAAATCACTATCAAATGTATTTGCGTACCTTTGCGCAGTATTTGCGTGATTTAGATTCATTCTGATGTCGGCTGGCGTGTAAGAAGCATGTCATAGCAGACACTCCCACTTGGATCTGTCTAGGGTCTCTTATGAATATATACTCCATGTAGTCACCCCAAAGCGCCCACGCCTTTACCAGAGTATCGTGAAGCTGTACTGCAGCTGCAAATGCTTTATTGGCGTCATCAGATCTTCCAAGATGGGACAGAAGTAATCCTTTGAATGCGTAGAATTCCGCTGTCATTTCTTTAGTGAAGTACTTAAAGTTGGTGGACTCAATCATGTCCAAACCTTCTTGTAACTCATCCTTGCCATCAGTCCAGGACATTTGAATGTGGCATTTAACTTGTTGTCTAATTTTTTGGAAACAGTCCACGATCGGAACACTTGGTATTGTATATATACGATGAAGTGAGTCGAGGCACACGCCTGATAGATTGTGTTTTCTTGCAATTTTTGCAAAATGAATGATGGCCTGAAATATTCGAGTATGTTACTAATAAGCATCTATTCATTATATAGTAATTAAAATAGAATATATATCTTATTGAGAAGTACTTAAGTAAAATGTTTTAAATATTTAAGACAGAATTCAAACACGAACATGTGATTTTTATGTATTATGCGAATGAATTGATTAATAAAAAAAGAGAAATATACTAAAGAAAAAAATCTTTTAAAAACATATTTCTTAAATTCATTGTTATTGCTATTATTGCCAATAATACCATTGATAAATTTTATAATTAGTATTTTACTCTCTAAAAACCATACACATTAAATCCAGGAATGAGATATAAATACCTGTGCACTGGCATGAACGCCGAGCATACTGTGATTGGAACCATGTTCGGTCTGTGAATCGTAATGCGACGCGATGAATTGGTAGTGATGTTGTCGCCACGTGAATATCGCGCCCCAGTGCGACAGCGGGTCGGCTACTACGGGCAGGCGGTTGCGCCACGTTTTCACTATGGCTTTCATATCGTGAAGAGATGTTGGACGGCTATGCAGGAGACCCTAGGATGATTAACTTATTTATAATTTTCAAGTATAATAACAACAGTACTCGTAAAAGAGCGATTTTGCTGTTCAATTTAATTAAACTGCGTACTTAATAATATTTAAAATATGAAGCTTGTGTATGAGAGGCACATTTAAGTTCTGAAAGTTCTCCTTATTTTGAATATATCCGCTGTATATTATCGCTTTAAATGTTTTTTTTTTTCTAAATATGAACTGCCAGTCTGTATTCAAGTGACTGTACAGATTTCCCCCTCTATTAATTCCGCATTGACATTTAGTTTAGTCATGAAATTGAATGGGTTGAGAAAAAAAAGAAACGTAAACATTATGTCTAGCATAACAATCTATATCTTGAATAAGGAATTGAACATTTTAATAAACTGAAAAAGAACTCAAAAATAGAATAAATTTTAGTTGATTGCTTGGTAACTCAATCAAATAGGTATATTGTATTTTTGAGTGCATTGTACTTACTGTATTTGTGCCCGTTTGAGGCTGCTGGCAAAAGTAAGTCATTAGTTAAAAGAAATACACACTACAGACTTATTGCCATGTATAGAATCATAAATGTAACGTCTTTTAGATTAATTTCTTTTTTATTAATTAATTATATTATTTCTTGACATTTTTAATTGGCAATAAGTTTGTAAGCGTAACAGAAACTTCTTCAACATGAGATGTATTGCCACCATTTATATACAAGAGAAAAACAGATAAATTGAGGCACTAAAACATAGATCTAATAACTACGAGTATTTTTACAAATTTACAACCGTTGCTCATTCATACAGTAGTATAGATGCAGCTAATGCACAAGTTAAACTGCTGGGATAACCATTATTTCGAACCAATTAAACCGGGTCTATTGGTATTACACAAAATAAGTGCACGGGAATCACGAAGAAATTGTTATTTTTATAAGTCTCTGATTTGTAGATCGCGTTCTAAAGTCCCATAATAACTTGTTGAGCATATTATGTGTCAAACTACATATTTATTAAGCTGCTAAACTACGAACTGCATCACCAGCACTCGTGTCATATTTTTTAAACAGATAAATGTACGTTCAGAGTAAGACCCTGGTTTTTGTCGAGTGTTGTCCCTGTACAATGAAAGTTTGATACCTTCGGTGTTAACTACTCTAGGAAGATATCAAACTGTAGACATACATTGTGTGATAGAGACAACCCTCTACAAAATCGAAGTATCTCGACCCTAGGCGAACTCCCACTCTCCTTATCGAAACAATGTGCAAGATCAAAAGCAGGGTAATGTACCCAGTATGATTATATTATGTTGCTGAAGTCCACTAAGTGCTGCGCGATTCCGTGCGACGGCCGTGCACATGCGAGATATACGCCACTCATGCAGTATCTACGATCACAAAACACTAAACATACAGAAGTTGAACTTATATATGGACTGCATTTTTATACCTACGTCTCCGGGTCAATTACACCGAACAATATGTGGAACAGTGTACCTACCTACTCTGTTTTATGTTGCGTTATTACAAATTACAACTATCGGCTTAACTTGTTGAGACAACTGGTAGTTTTCAAAATGATAATTTTATATGTACAATATAATGTATCATGAATAAAGTTATTCCTTTCTTTCCAGTTATCTGTGGTTGGTAGCATTGTATGAGCTTAACTTCCTTATGTAGTGTGTTAAGGCTAGTACTGCTCGCGATATACATTTTGGACCTAAAATGTGTTCGGCGTTACCTCTTATCGTAAGATAAGGCTACCCCCATGGATCCTACCCTAGCTTTGCCCCGCGATCTGTGATTCCTGCGTGTCTTTTGCGGCGGTGGAGTAGGTCATGTTGACCAAGCGTGTTGTGGTTAGTCTCGTGATGAAGGTTGAAGCTCCGTGGGCGGCACTCACCGTGTGTATCTGCGCGGCCTCGCTGAGCTCCATGAGCTGCTGCGCGGCGCGCAGGAGCGGCAGGTGCGCGTGCGACACGAGGCGCGGCAGGCGGCGCCACTCGCGCAGCGCCTGCGCCGCCGCCGCCTCCGCGTGCCGCTCCACGCCACTCAGTTGCTGCTCTCCGCCCGCACAGATGCACAGGTAGCCTCGGTACAAGTTCACGAGCCATGCTGGTTACACACCCAATGGAAATACATTGATTATTTAAATTAGATCTAGACGTAATTCGGATCTAAATCTATAGAAAAAATTATTTAGCGTACTAATTGGTTTTCAATTTCATCAAAAATAGACAGGACAAGTACTTCAATTTGCTTCTATAGTATTACTTAGAGAGGTCATTTTGTTTGACAACAAACTTTTAAATTTTCGGAATTACCCATACCAACAAACGAATCTGTAGAATCAATTTTTTTTATTTATTTTACTATTATTACACTAGTAATGTGAATGACCATGTCAATGTCAAATCATACATTTGCTATTTTTTTTATTTCATTTCCTACGGTTTCAACTACTCTACAACGTGTTACAGAAAGGTGTGGTCATATTTAAGGGTCGGTACACATGCCTGATAACCAGTCGATATGCACCGGCCAATGTACAAATAGTAATAAAGTGATGACATCGTTAGTCGTCTTACAAAATTGTTAAATTCGTTAAAATTTTCGATATTTAGCAAAAGCGGTAGGTCACAACACTATTGTATTTTGTTCTTTCGCGATAAGTTCAATTGAGTTCAATAACCTCTGTAAAATCTCTAATCTCAGCTGTGCGCCTGGTAGCCGGCCTACCAAGCGTAGGTATAGTTAGATACAGGTTACATCAGAGATATTTTGACTATCACTTACCGGGGCGTGTTCTCCTTACAGCGAAACGGTGATGTACCTGATCTGGTACAGTCATAAGAACGCACTAATTTATCACTTCACGATCGCGACACAAGGAGTTTAAACTATCACTTATGTAGGCCACAAAAACATAACGAGTACATGTACACATGAATGGAGTTTATGACGCCACAGTATGCGTGAAATTCCAAGGCATACCTACGTTTAAAAAATTATAGCAACGCGCAACGGCTCGTTGCTCGATGCCGTAACATGCTACCACGCACGCTTCGAAACATATCTGGGGTTACGCTACGTAAATCTCTGATATTCGGGCTTCCATATTCTCTCTGCTGTCACATGCTGTACTGTACACTTTTTCTTCACGTAACCTCAGAGAAAATAGTCGAGCGGAGTGAGATCCGGGGACCTCGCCGGGCAAGCGACTCTCACTTCACCGCCACGCCCAATCCTCTGATCAAAACGCATCTTTAAATACGCGCGAACTTCCCCCTTGAAATGAACGGGTTTCACTCCGATAACCGTTCCAGCTCGCCGGGTATCTACTCGTACTCGGGTCTACTTCAAAATGCTCGAGAATACGATCGTCTAAAGCAGTGGGCGTCGTAGAAGGTCGCCACGAAAACTTCCAGTGTGTTGAAGGCGGTTCACCATCTTCTTAAAACACTCCAAAGAGGGAAACCGCCGACGGTCACCCTCTAGTCTTCCGTCCACAAATATCTCACTGTACAGCCGACGAGCTTTTCGCAAGCTACCATCAGCTGCGCCAACACAAAGCATCATCTAATATTCGCTATTACTAAAAACCGACATTTTCACTGCACAACAGAACAACAACTAGTCTACAAATAAACATGTAAACAACCTACAGAAAAGAAGTCGGCACAAGTAGGTACATACGAATGTTGCCAACCATTAATCTATCTAATTCTAATTATCTAATTTAATACGTAGAATTTTGAAAAATCCACAGACCTTCCTTTCATTTTTAAGGTAAATATGACTGAAAAACCTGCAGTTAACTAATTAATGGTTAAATCAATCCCTTTGTTCAGAACAATATTCTATTTCTACTAAAAAGTACATTGCCTAGGTACATTTTGCTATCTGTTCGCGCTAAAAATCTGAACTGAAAAGTAAATGATAGCTTCGTGCTCAGTGGTTAAGGTCGGCCTTTCTACTGAAAATCACAAGTTTTAATCATACCGAGAGGAGATAGAGCCAGAGTAGAAAGAGGAGAAAAAGTTGAGGAATCAGGAAATAAGTAATACATAAAATTGTCACGATATTTTTCTTTGCATATGACAAGACTTACCTACTCTGCGGGTGACAAGACGCAAAACAAACGAACCGGATTTCGTCTTCTATCTTTTAAAAAGCATAAACGCGTAAAAATACATTTTAATCTACTAATAAATTTACCACTTTTTCATTTGAAATCTACGCTGCTTCTACTATTTTTAACATGCCATCTACAGATTTTATAAAATCAGTTATGGCAACATTGATGCCTACTGTTTTACGCACTTTGGCGCCAAATATTATGTCCTTGGCGGCACCGATTGTCCGTGTCAAAAGCGCCGCCACGCATCGCGGTCTCATCAAAGGACTCCGCGGCCGAACGTATTACCTATGAAATTAGGGTAGAGGTACAGGTTTACGTCCATTTAAAAATTTTATTTTAATATTTAAATCTGGATTTTTCAACTATGACTTTGTGCTTCTTTCAAGTGCAGAAACCCCCTCGCATTGAGTTTGGGTTGGACAATGAATGGACTATCGCGCTCAAATTTAATAAAAACCAGAGTTATGTACTTACTCTGAAAAAAAAATCGCAGCTACTATTCAATCTACTCGTTGTCTGTTGTTATGTAAGAGACAACTTTTTCGACGCCGTGATTTTCGTATCATTCAATAACGGGTGGGCAAACAAACATACGACCCACTGACTGAACAACATTGTTATTAAAAAAGAGTATGTAATTCAGTAGAAATACATCCGATACTAAGAATGCAGAATATAATAAAATTGTGACCATGGTCGAATACTAGTCAGTTCACCCTATTTAGGTATAGGAAAAAAATAACAAATGATTTTATCGTATCAATTATTTTAGGGTACCGTAAAATCTTGTTTCAAAAATTTTGAAGAAACGACTCTTACATTTTATGTTATCCTGGTATTTGAACATATTTTTGTTCACTTTACCATACCTTTTTATGCTTTAAGAAAGGTTTTGTATTAAATAAAAATTGGTACGGAACCAATCATAATAAAGGGCGTGGCGATTTGGAGTGAAAGAGAAGATATTTTAATTTTATGAAATAGTTTAGGGTACCGCAATGAATGTTACTTTAACGAACACTTATGAAGGACCTCTTAGAGTTATGTTATCCGGGTACGACATGATATACCTTAGTAAGTTCTGTGTGCATTTTTGTACACTGCCGTTATTTATGTTGTGCGCCATTGTGCGCATTATCATGACACCTGGTTTCCCAAACGTAACGAACAAACAAATCTCAAAAAAATCCGATAATAAATAACTACGTAACTCAAACTAAGGCAAACGTGTAACGATCACAGTGTTGCGGATGCTGCTTTTTTATACCACTTAGGTGGCAGACAAGCACATGGCCCACCTGATGAAAATTGGTTACCGTGGCCTATAAACGTATGTAACACCAGAGGGAACGCACTCGCGCTGCCGACCCTGTAATCACAGAGTTTCTGTGCCGTCAGTGTAGAAGACAAAGCAGGACATGCCTTTAGTTTTCTTACTGACAGCACGAATTCTCCAGTGAGCTCTAGCTACCCTAACACAACACGAAGTTATTATGGCCGCGGTATTCTGTTGGGCGGAGGTACTTCCCTAGTCGGACTGCTCAATTGGGCGGAAATACCGCCTTGTCCAACCTCCTGCTGGTCTCGAAGGACGAGAGCGTGCGGGGATGCGAGAGGAAAACAACCCTGTTTTCGAACCTGTTGCCATGTTAATTCCGTATGGAAAAGTACGATATCCTCATCTTACCCTGAAAAGGGGCGGCTCCTCAACCAGCCCTTTGAGGCTTTGTCTGCTCTCCACTGTGTCCTATGCTACTCAGGCACACATGAAGAGTCACCCAGCATCCCTTTACAGGGGCATTCCTGCCTCGGTCGGGATTTTGGGAGAGGAGGTGTGCTGCCGTCTTCACGCGCAGTTGCGCTGCGGAGATTCGCAACCAAGCATCTCTATTTATCGTGTACCTACCCAACAACTTGGAATTTTGTTCTATTTAACTTCTCATCAGGTGGGCCGTGTGCTTGTCTGCCACCGAAGTTGAATAAAAACCGAAAATTTATTTTTTGCATAACATTTCAATAAAATTGGGTACAGAACCAATTTTAATTAGTTTAATATTAAGGGGCGTGGCTGGAAATTCGATAGTCCACGACTCCTGGTATTGAATGTAGGTTAACCTTTACCTAAGGTATCTTTGAGACAAGTCTTACATTTAGCACGGATGATTTCAGGAACATAAAAATGTTTTATTATTGCTAAAAGTAAATTTTGTTTTATTTTAATACTATTTTAACAAGTTTAAGCTGTTTCAGAATTTCTTTGCCCGATATAAAAAAAAAATTGTTTAGGTACAAAGTAAGTAATATGATATTGAGACAGGGCCTATCAAATCCGATCGTTTGGCAAACCTACTCGGGTTCAAACCGTAGAGTTCATTTGTAACAGCGCGCTGCAGCTGCTGCAGCCCTGGTTAGTTTTTTAGTGTTGTGCGTTTGTCGACAATTTCCACTAGCTTACACATGGTCGATAAAAAAGAAAATTAATTATCTACGTGATACAAAGTAAATTGGTGTTTATACTCCCGCGGAAAATTTATTTATATCACACGTAATGCGTCCCTCGAATATGACCACACCTTTCTGTAACACGTTGTATAACGATATCAAGCTTTAAATATGCCGCGTGATTGAAAGAACGTCCTACAAAACGGAAGCAACCCGATCATAGCCGAAACTTGCTCTCTTCCTGACATGCTAAATAAAAAGTTAGGTATGGTAAAAAAAAAAAATTACTTAGGCCTATCATAATTCTACTGTATCAATTAAATACATACCCAATTCCTTAGGACAGTTGTTTTCAACTTCGGCGAGTGCTTCTTTCATTGTCGCCCAATTAGGATTTCTCCATGAACTTTCTAATATTAGGAAAGGATCCCTACCACTTCTTGTGAGACCGAGTTCGAGTAGAGAGTCCCACTGGTTCAATTCTTTGGCGCACTTCAACCAGTGTTGTGACCACAAATTGCACTCTTTGTGCATGTTGTATGAGGAAGGGTTGGCATTATATTCTTGTTTTAGTCTAGTCATAGCGACATCGTACGCAGCCTAAGACAAAAAAACATTTGAGAGAACTAATATCAAATCCCTGTATCAATTTTCATCCAGACTCGTTCAGCCGTTTGTTCATGAAATATACACGAACACATCCTTTCATCTAACTACATATAGATACATCTTAGCTTACAATAAATTCATAAATGTTGTTTATTAAACGTTTTGAACGCATTTTTATATTCAATGATGTTATAATGGTTGTGGTTTAATTTGAGTGTCCGTATACTTACTTGCGCTTGTTCGAAGAAGCCTTGTTGTTCATAAGCGATAGCCATATTAGTCTCACGGAACCGCGCATGCTTCTGCCACAGACCGCACCACATGTCCTCTTCTTGTAAAAGTTCGAACATATCGCTCAGAGAATCCAGCACTTCCTACAAAAGAGTTTGGAAAACGTTACAAATAAGTTCCTAAAATAAATGTTCTCTGTAAAAACAAGCAAACCCTAATAGACATACCTACTTATTTCGTTTTGACTATACATTTGCCTCTATGCGAATTTGTCCTAATGAGAAGGTGTCGAAGATGTTGGAAGTTCTGCGACCTGATTCTGATAAGGAATATAACATAACATAAACTCACGCCTATATCCCCGAAGGGGTAGGCAGAGGTGTTGGCACCCACATTTCGCCAGTTTATGTTTAGGTCCCAATGTAGTAGTGGCGAGCCTATTGCCATTAACCGGGCACTTCTAAGCCTGCGATAAATACACACATAACTTCGAAAAGCATCGAAAAGTCATTGGTGTGTGCCATGGTAAAACCTGGGATCGAACCCGAGACCTCGTCTCAGCAGTTCATTACCCATACCACTACGCTACCGCGGATGATAAGGAATAAAACAGAGATATTTGGACTGAGCATAGGAACATGGTCTTTTCCGTCGAAGTAACGACATAAAGAGATATAAGTGAGACATTTTGACGTTTTACTAGCTAGACGTGGGGTCGGGCTATCAATCATTACCTCTTTTGTTCGTTTGAAGTCCTATACAATGATCGCGCAAGTTTCGTAAACATAATTGTTCAATTATCAAATATTTAATTAAAATATTAGCTGTTTCCCCCTAGCTCCACCTGTGTGGGTGTTGGTTATCACTATCAAACAAAGCCTATCTGTCCTTTCACAAGGTCTAATATACTCATGTACCAAATTTCATCAAAATCGGTACAGTGATTTAGGCGTGAAAGCACAACAGACAAAGTTAATTCGTATTTGTAATCTTAGTATTATAGATACTTACTGTAGGGGTAGTAGTCTCAATATCATAGTCGTATATTTCCAATGGTTCTCGTTGAGCGCGTCCACTGGCCTGGTCAATAGCCAATTGCTCTAAATTGAGAGTCATACGGTGCCATAGATTGTGCGTCTTGCCCAGGTATCTCATCATAGGTCTGTAATGTGGTATTAATTATAGATCAAAATTGACAATAGAACTTTTTTTTTAATTCCTGCCTGCTGCTTTCTACTAATTAATGAAGAAAAGTTTTTCAAAATCATTCACTTTTTTTTTATACAACTTACGTGGCAGACAAGTACACGGTCTACCTAATGGAAAAAGGTTACCGTGGCCTAGGGAACACATTCGTGTTGCTGACCCTGTGAGAACAGAGAGTATCTGTGCCGTCGGTGCAGAAGACAAAGCAGGGCAAGCCTTTGGTCTTCCCACTGACAGCACAAAAACTCTCTGTGAGCTCTGGCTACGCTACTCACTGCCGGGAACACAACACGAGGTTATTATGGCCGCAGTATACATATTTAGTTTAAATATTCATAATATGGCATGAATGAAATAATATCATCATTAAAACAGGGAAAATTTAATACAAGGATAATATTATGTAATTTAATAACTCGAATTTATTCATAGCTAAGTAAATGATTATATAATATTATATTCATTCATAAACATAATGCGCTAGCCTTTTTTGAATGACTAATATTGTGGTCAGAAATTATTGTATGTTCATTATAGGATGATTCGCGTGACAGTTCAAAGCAAATCCGACGCATCAACTTTGAAACGACGGTAAATTCACACTTCGTATCACAACATATTACATCTCGCTTTTTCACTAACAATAATACAATATCGAAATTACATAAATATGATGCATTAACACGATACAGCAAAACTGTTTTATGGATAAAATACGATACCTAAATTAAGTTTTCTAAACATTTCAATTTACGTAAATCCAAATAATTACGCTCATAGAAGGTTATTTCACAAGCTCAAAATTATAGGGATGTAGTCACTTGATTATCAAATGGAGAATCTTGTATTCAAACTGTGTTGACACTATTGAGTATCTATTACTTAATAATTATTTTCATATGTATTTTTAATTATTTATGTATATGTCACGGTCTTATGGCACTTTTGACGTTGCCTTTTTATTAAATAATGCTTTTAACCGGGATATTCACCCATTTACTGGAGTAATACAATGATTTGAAAGATTTTGCTTAAAGATCTTAATCACCAACTCATCAATATTTAAAAAAACATAAATGGCGTATCGACCTCATGTTGTTTGATAGTACCTACCTCGTTTGATGCAATGTGCGATCAAGAATTAGTTATTAATTTGCAAGATTGGACTAGCAATGATCATTCCGAGTAGGAGGATAATGGTATCATGATACCTATATAAGTTGAGTGTCAATAAATACTTTTGTTTTTATTGTTTTCAAAACGGTTTGTGATTAATAATCCAGAAATAAATCGATTTAATCAATAATGTCCCAACACTTGTTCTTACTAAGTGACAGCTGCCTCGCGGATCATCGTATAATGAACACACTATAGTAAAGAAAACTTACGGTTTAATACTGAGAGGCGGGTTGCATCGCGCGATCGCTTCAACGAATGTATTGAGCGCGCTAAGCGGTTGGTCTCGTTGACCTACGTGCACGCCTGATATTATGAACGGAACGATCTCAGTCATTACGGTCTGCGGACAAACATTTATGTATTTAGCACATACATACATACATACATATCGTTAGGCCTTTATCCCTGGAGGGTTGGGCAGAGGTGAATTAACACACATTTCACCAATCATTAAGTTCGGTTCCACGTAATAGAGGGTGAGCCTATTGCCGTCTGCCGGGCACTATTGTTGACTCAAGCCATGCATCTGAGGCTGAATCTCGGCTATATATATATATCTGTCTGATGTTAAACATCCCTATCCCTTAGTCTCCTTGTATGACACCGCATGGGAAGAGATGGGGTTGTCCAAATTCTACTCTGGCGGGAACCATGCATTTAGCATATTGATAAATATATTATCTGTAGTAAAACGTGTGCAATAGAAACTAAATTATTGATCACATGGTCTGTATGAGGTCAGTTCATACTACACAAAATGCAAAATACTACTACTATCTCATGCTGAAAGTTATCCAAATTGAGTCTGCCTACGAAAACCTTTTTAATGATATCTTATTTTTAAACACTACAATACGTGTCTGATAAAAATGACAAACTTGCTTAGTACAGACAAGGGTACAATTATTTTTAACGAATATTAGTAACCGAAATTACTAATATTTCCTCGTATCCCCTTCAGATAAGAAAAATTGATTCTGCTAGGAGTTGGTTCTCGTCGGTAGCGATAGCTTTCCTATCTAAGCTTCGCATACTTACTCCTAACTGACGTTCTTCTAACGAGGACCATAATTTCGGGAAGAGCCGTAGCCAGGTGTGGTGCGCGAGTGCATCATCCATATGACACAACTGTGCAGCGGCGACAACCAACTGTTCCGTGCGGACGCGACGAGCCAAATCGAGGAACTCTGATTGCTTGGCTACGATTTGATTCAATGTTCGTAATCTGTGAAAAAAATATTTACCATTAATGTCTTGGCGTTGAAGACATACGATTTTACATATGTTATCTGAATGTTCGACAACTTATAAACAATACTTTACG
Organism: Eilema griseolum; assembly: GCA_963662185.1. Lineage (NCBI taxonomy): Eukaryota > Metazoa > Arthropoda > Insecta > Lepidoptera > Erebidae > Eilema > Eilema griseolum. The sequence continues at coordinate 10,279,365 of OY759233.1, read as the reverse complement.
GTTTATTTTTATACTAATCAAATGTGCAAAATAAAATCATTGAAATGGTTCGAGCCGTTTAGGAGCAGTGCGATCACTAATGCAGCGAGACGAGATTTTTATATACTTGTTATAAAGTATACTATAACTATAATGAATATAATACTAAGCCCCCCTTTAAAATTGCAGATTATGAAGAGTTACGATTTTATAGTTATATAACAGATCGGCAATTTTCTCGATTAAATCATGGTACTTACTATTATGATAATTATGAATTCACACCGCGATAGTTTAAAAAAAAAAAAATACGATTTAATGTTTTCGATACATTACCGTACTTTATTATTTAATTAGATAACATAACATAAACTCACGCCTATATCCCCGAAGGGGTAGGCAGAAGTGCCAGCACCCACATTTCGCCAGTTTATGTTTAGGTCCCAATGAAAATGTGGCGAGCCTATTGCCATTAACCGGGTACTTATAAACCTGCGATAAATACACACATAACTTCGAAAAGCATCGAAAAGTCATTGGTGTGTGTCATGGTAAAACCTGGGATCGAACCCGAGACCTCGTGTCGGCAGTCCATTACCCATACCACTAGGCTACTGCGTTTATTTAGTTAATAATAATTTAGTTACATAAACTACAGAGATAAGATCACTCACCTATTTGTAATTGTTTTAGTAACACATTCTTCTTTAGCTGTGGAGCTGGAATCGAGGTCCATATCAAGTACATCTTCTTTGTCCGGATCCAATGAGTCACTATACCCATCAGACGATTCCTCCTTCACATTACTAAATATTACAAACGATTTGCGATCCTCACTGTCACCAGTATTTATTACTGACGATATGCTTGGCAGTAGGTACTTCGGATTCGATAATCTGATTTGAGTAGCTGGTAAATAAAGATAAAAGGGTACTGTAATAAAACTCAATAGCTACAGGGTAAAAAAAGTACAACACCAGTGAGACTTAGGCGTACGGTACTCTGGAAGGAAATGCTGTTGCAGACCTTCCGCATATTGTATAAGAGAATTTTGAATATCTGAGACGTGTCAAAGTAACTCCGAGACATTATTCTGAGTGACATCGATTTTAAATGCAGTCGTGATAACATAGAAGAGAGAACTAGCATAAAACTAGACCTACTTAAATGTGCTTGTGTTTACGAACACGTGTAGTTACGTAATATTTGTCACTCAGAATTAGGGGCCAGGCGTTCAGATCATTCTCCCTGTAAGACACTGGTGACAGGATCAAGTCTCGTCTTGCATGTTGAATTTTCTGATCTAAATCTATTGGACTCTAGTTTTATAATTTTACTTACATGGTACACAAGTTACAAGCAGCAATTCCAGGCACTGTTTAATCCAGAAATGCTGTCCGATATTCTCCCAGTTTTGTGAACAAATCACGTACAACAAACGATCGAAGACGCGTTTGCGCACGCTTTGGTCGTAAACTTCAAAGAACTTGGCACGAATTTGAGGTTGAGGGCACCGAAGTCCCGCGAGGAATGCTGGCTCTAGTTTCATTGACAGTTCTGTCATTTTGAGATGGTCGTCTCTGTAAGGTTTTGAGAAATAATAGCAGATATTAGATATAATGACGTCATTTGAACGATCTACAATTGTCTACACTACTACTGTCATGAGTAAATATTTAATTCCTACTATAGATGTAGTTCTAAAATATTTAATTCATACGTTTATCTATATTATTTCAATAGTGACCCCGTATCACTAGTGAAACATTAAAAAAAGACATCATTAGTTCACTTAATTTCATAATACTCTTACCTATAAACGTAGTTTATGAGCTCCAGAAACAGTGCATTCAGCTCCAAGTCATCTGGGAATCTCTTCTCCACATAATGCATTAGTTTGGCCAGTAGAATAGACTTCTCCCTGAGGGACGGTGCGCCGCCCGCGTTCACAGCGACTAGGGCACCGCTCGTCCCCGGCGCATTTGCAGAAACAGCTGGCACACCGCGCCATTTCACCCATTCTTCCACCATACGAATTATGGCTTTCATCACCTAGCATAGCATAGAGAGCGTTCATTAAGATACCTGTAGACTTGTAAGGTCGACCTCGAATGGTTTTATTATTCCAGCGATCGATGAAGTCGATCGTCTACTAAACTCGCTCGATCTTTTGAGCACATTATCAGAATACAACACAATTCATTACAATATTTAAATAGCAAAAATATTTTAAAGCTTTGAGATGAATAAATTTAGATGACTACCTTAGCATCTGTTGTCTTTTCTATTAGGCCGACCAAAACTGTCCCGATGAATGTTTTCCTTGTTTCCACCGGCATCACCGACACGCGAGCTTTTAGTAGATCTAGTGCTAGTATCTGAATGAAAAAAAAAAAAGATTTTTAGGTGAACAGAAACGTAGTTAACTAGTTATGGTAATGATAGTACCAACTTAATACACGACAGACATTGCAATATATAAGAACAATTTTTTTTTGTTTTTATATTTCAGAATGGTGCCTAGAAACTGTTGACAAGTATTTTTTTCCTCTTTTATTGTTCTCTTGGCTCGGTTTTAAATCTAGATATGAAATAGCTAAACTTATAATATGTTTGAAATATAATTTAATTAAAGATAATTTCTTTGAAATCACTACATGACCCAATAGCTCTGTCCAGGTCTCAATTTATTAGGAAAGGTGACCCATCTCAAGACTGACCAGATTGGTATTGCTAAAACTCGGTTACCACTAGATAAGACAAATAATATTGGAACGCACAAGGAACAATTAAATAAGTGAATGATATTTTTTATACCACTTAGGTGTCAGACAAGCACACAGCTGATGGAAAGTGGTTACTGTGGGCTATGAACGTGTGCGTTACACTTGCGCTGCCAACCACAAATACAAAAAACCAATTTAATTCAATCATCAATCAATTAGCCTATCGCACTTTCATATTTCTTTTTATTTTAACGTTTTGTAAGCGCCGATTTAATGGTCTATATATGTTTTCTATGTATGTTTCTAATGTCTTTATTTAATGGTACAACTGAGTTGCCAGAACTGGTATCTAAGGTGGGCCTATACGCACCATCATTGTTTCTGCGCAGGCCAAATTTATTGTATATCAAGTATCCCCTATAGCAAGAACTATATATAGACAACATTCATACCTATTGCGACCATGTCGTTCTTTTAATGTGGCATGTCGGGAGGTTGATTTGGATTTATTTTGCACTAGTGTTACTAGAATGAAGAAAGCACTATGTGATCAATACTTTGAATGATTTCCATTATTTCTAATATAGTTTCCTAATTTCTAAAAGAACTTAATTTGTTTTGAGAGTTTTTTGAGCTTTAGCATGTAAAGATGTAATAATACCTAAATGTGGAAACTGATATTTGACATTCATCCTATTAATTATATAATATTGAACTATTTTTGGTGGAAGTTTCCCTAAAATTGTAAAATAAAATAACATGATTTTTTACTTTGACTAAGGTATCCGTGTGGATTCTGCGCACAAAATAAAAAGATAATATTTTCGCGTTCAGTAAAAATACTGATTGTGCATCTAATTAAGTTCAGAATGATCACCACCCACCCCGAAATGGATAGGTTAGGTTAGAACTTACTTACCTTACTTACCTACTTACTTGCAGTAGTTTGTTGGTGCTCAATCAGTATTTTTGATGTGAATTTGGATTATTTTGTCGTACAAAATGTACTCTTTTTGATATACGTTTAAATACCATCCAACATAAAATAAGTGTAGATTGTAGACTCACGAGTAGGTCGGCGAGCGCGTGGTCGGGGCTGGGCGCCACGTGGTCGCGCGCCATGCGCTGCAGCACGCGCATGAGCGGCTGCACCAGCCGGTCGATGTAGGCGGGCGACGACGCGCAGCACGCCTTCAGCATCATCAGCGGGCCCAGCAGCGCGCCCGCGCCGCCGCCCGCGCCCGCGCCCGCCGCGCCCGCGCCCGCGCCCGCCGCTGCACCCGCTACTGAGTACCACCACCACAAACATTAAACCTCACTCCGTTTGGTTAGGTTACCTCAGGACACGTATCTTGGCCGTGTGGTTCCCGGCAGAGTAGAATTTGGACCACCCCATCTCTTCCCATGTGGTGTCGTACAAGGAGACTAAGGGATAGGGCTGTTTAACATCGGACAGATATATACAGCCCAGACTCAGCCTCAGATGCATGGCTCGAGTCAACAATAGTGCCCGAAATACGGCAATAGGGTCACCCCCTATTACGTGGGACCGAATACAATTATTGGTAAAATGTGGATGATAATTGACCTCTGTCTAACCCTCCGAGGATGGAGGCGTGATTATGTGATTATGTATGTATCTTGGACCTGCTGCGCAGAGAATACCGCAGCAGGTCCAAGATAAGTGTCCACAGCACACAGCGTCGAGCACAGCTCTGCGACAGCCTTGATAGAGATGGTCGATCTCCAGTGACGTCACTCAGTCCGACTATTGAGATTCCCTATCAAGGCGTTCGCAGCGCTGTGCTCAACGCTGTGTGCTTAGAGAATTGCGCAGCTGAATCGGGAAACAAACGAGGTCCTGGCGCTTGCAGACTATTTTGTAATAATTTTTTTTTTATGATTAGTGCACCGTAGCTAGGAAGCTATGGTGCACTAACACAGGAGTGTTATCCTCTAAAGACATCCAAGAAACGTGTACTGCGCATATAGAAGAGCACATTTTAGGTTCAAGATATATGTCCCGACCAACTTAACTAAACGTAAACAATCTTGATGTGTCCTTTTATTGTTTTATTTAAAAACTCAGTTTCTTAATATTGTTCTAGTTAGAAACTCATTTTAAAGACTAAAAACCGAAATAGAACCAGTCAGATTTATTAACTTTTTTAATTTTTGTATCATTTAAAATTTACAAAACAAAACCTATGCGGTATATAATCTATGCTTCAGCGGTTAAAAAAAAAGTTAAACAAGTGATTTTAGGAAATGCAATTTGAGTCTCATTTTGAGACTGCAGGGCCCAATGCTATCAACAGTGCGTAATTCCAGGGGTAATAAGTTAATTAGTCGAGGAACCAAGTAAACAGTCGTTCGTTCGCCGTAGATATTTTTTGCGCCACTCGGCTCACACAACATTACTAAAAGATTTACCTTTAATTAAGCACCAGTGAAATGGAGTATGGTGTCCAATAAGCAACATTGTTGATCGTCGATCAATCACAAAGCAAATACAGAGAAGGTGTTGTTATTAGATTTTATTATGAAAAAACGCGTGACACTTTACAGTGTTGAGAGTACTGAGAAGAAGGTTAAGTTAGATGGGGCCCCACTAAAATTGTGAGCCCTACTAATTGGTGAACCACTGTCATAGTTAGGAGGGCAGACGGTGAAGGCTCAATACAAGGAGAAGCAGGATAGCGAAGTTTCAAAGTGCAAGCATTACAATTCTGAAGTAAAAATACCTGCTACGGCTGTAGCAGCGCCGGCCGTCTGCGCACCCGCAGACTTCTCATACGTGGCTAATCCTTCGAATGCATATTTGCTCACAGATGCGTATAAAGTTTCCAATTCTTCATACTGGAAATAAATTTATTAACTTAATATTTAATAGCTAAGTATGCACATGTAAAGACTTAAATAGAGCCTAAGTTAATATTTGCATGCCATTGAATGGTAGATGTGCTGAACTGTATTTTTTTTTTCTTAATCTTTGTAACATCATGTTCGACACAATTTCTGCAAATAAATGATTTTGAATTTTAGGAATACCAAATATGAATAAATTGTATAAAAAGCAATGTTTACTTAGACTAGCCATCAAGAACTTGAACGAAAACTTTCAAGTATGACCGATTTTTATGCATTTCCCTAACACTAACAATTAATGAAACTCTGTTTGAGACAAACTAATGTTTTACTCAAAGAATATTAGTAAATAATTTATGAAAATCCAGTTCAGTTGAACAGATTGTCACAGGTGAAATTTAGTCTTGGTGCAGAACGTACCTTAGAAGCTTGAGCTGCTCCCGTTGGCTCCGTAGGGAAAATCGCGGTAAGTTTGGCCAGCAAATTGTGCGTCAATCGTACTATCTTAGGGTTCGTAGATGACACACAGGCGGCAAGGCCTCGCTGTAGGGGCTTCAAAGCTACCAGAATTTGTTCCCGACGCAACACACCAAGTAGAAAGACGAGTAGTTCTAAAGCTGTGCATGCGTTTGCGCAGCCCCCGGCATTGGCTTCTGCTGTTGAGAACACCTGTACAGAAAATATCAATTTACTTACGGAGCACAATATTAATGTGGGATCATATTTAATCAAGGTATTATACCGGGTGATTTTATAGTCTTTTTGCATTTTTTTTTTCGCTGAATGAAATTACTCCAGATTTTGCTAACGAAACTGTGCCCAAAATCTTTCGCTTCGCAACGAAATTCAGGGTTTATAATAAAAAATAGTAAATATGTAGAATGTTTTTATTTTTAAAAGCACATGGCCCATTTGATAGAATGCGGTTACCGTGACCTGTAAACGTGTGCAATACTAGAGGAGACACACTCGTGCTGCCGACCCTGCAAGAACAGAGAGTTTCTGTGCCGTCAGTGCAGAAGACACAATTAGGACAAGCCTTTGGCCTTACCACTGACAGCACAAAAACTTTCCATTGAACTCTGGAGCACCCTACTCACCGCCGGGACCACAACATCGTGTTGTGTTCCCGGCGGTGAGTAGGTTATTATAGCCGTGGTATTCTGTAGGGACTGTTCAATTGGACGGGAATACCGTCGTGTCCTACGTCTTTTATAATCTATTTGCTATACGGATGTGGCAACATTTGAACAGTTTCAATTCACTTATTGAAATATAATAAACGAGGATACAGAAAATCAAACATTACTAATCTAATTTAGTATTCTATATAATCTAATCATTCTACACAACGCTATCTAGACCCATGGTGAACATTGCTTAACTAGTTTGCGTTATGGAATCTAGAATGTGGATAAAAAATACTTAAATATTATTTTTTTGTAAATATATACCTACTACTAGTTCATATGAAATGAGTATATAGAAAATACATACTTTATCAAGCCAAGCTAGCTTCGGTTCGCAAAGATGTGGCCAGACGTCAGGTTTGAGTGCAGTCTTGAGCAACATGACACAACGACGCGACAGTTGCTCGCCGGGCGATGCCCCTGCAGACCCGCCACCTGCGACGCTGCCTTCGTTCACCTGCTCATTGAAATTATGAAAAGGTATTATAATACTGTAGAGGAAGCAAATGAAGTGGTATGGATGAGATTGTTTCTGCCTACTTTGGAGACAAAACGAAATGGTAAATGTATATTGAATTGTTGTAATTATGGTCTAATTTGCTGTCTCAAAGTAGTTCGTGGAATTATATGGCATATAGTGAGTGGGACACAAAATTGTTTCAAATTAGACTTAATTACCAAGTTGTTTCGCTCACACTTATTTAGTGATAATATAAGCCGAGATCTGGCACCAATTTTGGTTATTCATTTCTATTTTATTTGAAGCAATCTGCTAATTTGTCATATTTACATATTTGTTTGTATTTAGGTTATATAAAATAACACAAACCCACCAACCAGGTCATCATATCTGTTTAGATTTTACGGGAGAGACACAAACTTACAGATTGACTCAAATATCTACCCAAAAATATGTTCTAGCTCTCGGACTATAAAGCTGTAGTCGACGATGAAATACGCTTAATTAAAATCAATTCTAAGCATTACCTGACAAGCTAGACGAAGTAATAAATTGACCACAACATCAACATGCTGCCTATCCAGAGGCTTTGCAGCATCAGGCTCCATCCGAGAGACACTAGCCTGAGGACTCGCCCATCCCGTGTTAAGGGCTTTGCGAGCCTCATTACCACTGTCATCGGAAGACATTCGTTTCATAGCACCACTTGGTGATGTTGCCACCTGAAAAAATATACTCATTGTAGAACTGGGAAAATTTTACTACAGGCTTCTAGTGTGTATAAATTTTTTAATGAAAAATAGTTTAATTACATTCGGATGAATGATGTAGACATTTATAGCATTCAACCTTGTTGTTTTTTACTCAATAAAGCCATAATGGCTGAATTAATCTGAATGAAATATAACAGATATAGAGTAACAGCACATATGCATCTTTAAACGCGAGATTACTGTACGTTGAGGGAATGAAATGGTACACCTACACAAGTAAGATTAGTAATTGCGATAGATAATTCAATTCAATTCTTGACTAATGGCTCTGTGCTTTTAACATTAATTCCGCCAATGTCGTAAAAAAATAGTAGTTTATAAAATCATGAATGGCGAGACGCCTATGTCAAGTTTTACGATAGATAAATAGATATAGCGTAATTACTTACCACGATATCATCATGCGTATGATCTCGTATCCTCTGTAATTCCCATTTGAGTGCAACCTCAGCCAAGTCTACGGCGAGTCGCCGGTGTTCAAGTGAGGCGGTCGCCGAAAAGCCGAGTCGCTGCATAGCTGCCACCATGTGTCCCACAAGCGCGTGGCGTACTGGGTAATAAACCTACACAAGATAATAGTAAAAGGATATATAGTAATTGATATATTATGATAATTCAAATTATTAGCATTACTAAACAAAGAAATTAGGATTTGAGCACATGTCAAATAATGGAAGTTTCTATTCGTGTTAAAATAAAAGGCTCGTTACAATTTAAAGATTAGCCTGAAACAAAGTAATGTTTGCTTCACCCAGACAGCTCACTAATAGTTCTTTATTTTTTCGAACCAACTTTTTATATAATATCGCTTTAAAATCTATTTTAGTTTAGCCAATAACTACACCATATATTTAATTTTATAACATTACTGTCCATCCCAAGGTTGCTTGGAAGAAATCGCTGCAGCACTAAGGCCGCCCATTGTACGGTAAGCTTCAGAGAAAAGGAACCCCCGCGGCGATATTCTTTAAGTATTGAGGGGGTCTGTTTTCTCTGACGCTGTGTGTACATTGAACTGTATATATGCTACCTACCTGTCCTACTGTAAATCTGTTGGTGTACAATAAAGAATTATCTATCTATCTATCTGAAATGAGCGAGAGAAGCGCTCATTTTAAGGGATATTATGTAATTGTTAAATGTCATTAATGATAAAAATATATAAAATAAAGAGTTACATTAGAACGGTAAGAGAACTTTCATTCAAATTCAGAGAGCATTAATTAGCTTAGAGTAGAGAATATTGTACCTTATAATGTCTAACAACAAGCTGCAGTATATGGAAGAGTTGCTGCACCGAGTGACCGTCCTCGACGATGATCTTCTTGGTCCAGTGCGTGAGCATAGTGTTTCCGTCTTCCATGCGCTGCGGCATCGCTGGCGTAAGGATCTCTAGCGCTTGCCGCACCACTGATCGCGCCTCTACTGCGTGCGCTTTCAGGAGACTGTGGAATACTAACCACGAGACACACAGGTTAAATTCTACTAATAAAAAAAATCAAAGGCAATGTGTAAAGTTGAAATGGTATGAACTGATTAAATGATTTTTCAAGCATATTTCCGTATTCCATGATTTAAAGTATACTGCACTGTGTATTATTCAGTTCTCAATTAGTTCAAACAAAACGAGGTGATTGAAAAAGGAATAATTTCTATTGAATTTTGAGTTACACTTATATTATGATTATTATAATGATAACTCACCTTGCAACACAATTCGTTTATGTATAGCAAATTTTGCTATAATATGACTTAATAATAAGTGTCCGTGATATCTGCAAAACAAAACAAATATTTAATTAATAACAAAATAAATTGCGAAAATTAATTTGGATGTTGAAACTTCACTATATAGAAATTATAGCTAGCTTATTAGATCAATTGTGTTTCAAATGAACAGGCTATTTATCTTACCTCGTCGCAGGGTCAACATAGTTTTTACCAAGCAGACATGGCCAGGCAAATGTCATGAGTCTACGGAGTTTATTGCCCTGCTTTTTATTGTTTGCATCATGAATGTGAGCAGAAGCTTGCTCCAACAATAAGCAAGCAAACTGCAGTAATGAAATGCGCACAGCATCTGAACATGCGAATGGGTTTTCAGGATCAATGACCTAAAAAGAATAAATTTTGTAAATACACACAATACAAGCACACTTGTACGTATTTCTCCAATATTCGTTATTAGACCTGACTGGTTTAGCCTTACAGCATCCTCAAATCTTTAATAAAGTCAAACCATTGAGGATGCCTTAAATTATGCAATAAATTACACCAATTGGCATCAATCAACAGTATAAAAAAAGCACGAGTTCAGTAGGTTAAATATAGTTTTACGTGTATTATTTTAAATTAATACTATCTTGCTTCTTTTTAATTTTCTGAAGTTTAGAACTCCAATACTTTAAACACAGCAATACTTACGTTATTAATAAACACCGAGACGACATTATCTGGGTTATCCTGATAGGGTGCCGGCGGTCCGCCAACAATCTTTTGTCCTTTGTCAAAGCTCACCGCGAAGCAAGGTATCAGGATCATCTGAAGGACCTTAGCCTTAAGATCCTGTGACATGGCATCACTCGAAAAATGTTCCACGAAGCGGAAAAACGCAGCGCGTTTCCAATCAACATCGTACGTCTGAGCCACTGTGTGCTCGAGGAAGTCTCGAAGGAACTGTTACAAAATATAATAATTTTAGAATGTTTTAGTAACAAGTAAAAGAACAGAGAAGTGTATCTTTCTCTAAAATGTTAAAATATGTATATATTTCTTCCTGGTATGATTAGGTACAGCTATGTGCATTTAACATAGTCTACAAATTATGATAACATTATATAAATTTATAGTAGTTATGTTAAGTAATACTAACATCTATGGGAGTAGTTACAGAACATAAACTCATACACATACATAAACTCACGCCTATATCCCCAAAGGGGTAGGCAGAGATGCTAGCACCCACATTTCGCCAGTTTATGTTTAGGTCCCAATGTAATAGGTGGCGAGCCTATTGCCATTAACCGGGACCTGCGATAAATACACACATAACTTCGAAAAGCATCGAAATGTCATTGGTGTGTGCTATAGTAAAACCTGGGATCGAACCCGAGACCTCGTCTCAGCAGTCCATTACCCATACCACTAGGCTACTGTGGTTTTTACAGTAGTTACAGAGAGCCGTAAAAAGATCAACTAGTCCAACTGTAGAACTGCGATATTTCAAATTGGTTGTGGAATACAGTTGGCAGTTGCTTCAAAAAAATATTGAAGTTCAGTCGCATCACATACGGAAAAGTCGGCCTCTACTGTGTTGGGAGCAGGCTCGCAGGATGAAGCAATAGGTTTAAGAAGTTAATATACCTGGAAATCAGGAATGAATCGGTCACACAACGCTCGCAGCAATTGGAACAACAAATCAATATTGGACTTGTGTTGGACAAAGTAGTGCAGTAATATTTTCACTATCAGTTTAGGCTCCTTCCAATGAGTGCAGTCTACTATTTCTACTTTCTTATGCACCTCCTGAAACATGACATATGTTTGTTAGATTTTTTTTTTTTTCAAATTCAAATACTTTAATTGATTACATTAAATAAAATATGCTATTATAATATACAATTACTTACAAATTTATATAAAACCATGCTAACTATACAATATATACAAAAATAGGATAGAGAAAAAGAGGGAGACTGTAATTTTAGGCATCGAAAAATTCCTCCCCATCGATCTCTACTGGTACCGTGCCCAAGAGGCTGGCGGCATTACCACGCTGAATGGCGATGGCAATTCTTTGAGCGAGGTAAAGGCCAGCCTTATGGTCACGGGAAGCGTCGATTAGTCGCTTCGCTATTTCTTTGAATAGCGCGCGCGCGCTTGGACCCCACGGACCCAACGTTTCGACTCCAAACGGCTCAAAATTATACGTTTGTTAGATACTATTAAAATATAAGGAGTACAACAAATAGGAAATCATTGTAATGTGAAATACTTACATGATATTGATCACTACACCAAATACGTTTTAACAACTCAATTAAATCTGGTTGGCTCGACAACCATTTGTCATCGAATTTGATTAAAAGTGATATGGCTCTTATAGCCTGAAACTGCATCTCGGCTCTATCGGCCTGTGGTAAGTTACTTACAGTAACACCAGTGTTGGCGGCCAACAATTGCATTAGACGGGGTTTTTTGGTTGTTTGCAATGTTTCTCTATATGGAGGGCCAGCTTTTGGATGTTTGATCAAGTACACAAGGAACCTACTCCATTGTTGATCTTTAATGTTGTTGTCGCTTAATACTAGATCCAATGTCTCTTTAGGGTATCTGAAAGAGAGAGTATCTTAGTTGTATAGTTTAAATTAAAAGATAAGGCATATTTATTTAAGATTATCCCAAATACTTATAACTTCTATAGCTTTCTTTTACCAGCACTTACCTCATAAGGAATTTAACAAGCGGTTCCCTGAAGGGAGAGCCAGCCTCGATCATGAGTGACTTTTCAGTATGGAATATAAGTCGGCAAAGTACATCGATAAACCGCGGCGATGCGGCTGGTATTTGATGGAAGATACCGATCAAGATTATTATCTTCTGTTCATTTTCATTGTTCTTTGATACGCTTTGCAGGAAATTACCACCTGTGGAATAATATAAAACAAATATTTAGTGGGACATATTTGGATCTTACAAATAGGATTCAAATTACTGCAACATTGACGTCCGTTTTTGTATCTTTAAAATGTGTACTGGTAATTAATAGAAAACAAAGATTAATGGTTTTTTTTTTAAATTTCTAAACATTACTACCATTTTATTGAAAATAAATTAAGATGAAAAACATGCAGTATCATACCTCTGTTTGTCTGTATAGAATAATCCAGTAACTTTTTAAGTAGTTGCAATAACTGCTCACAAAGTTTCTCGCTAAACGTGGACGGGAACAGCTGTGTTAAGTAAGACAACCTCTTTGCTCCATTCACACTCAAATGACGGTGATCGCCCAACGTCAGTAACAAAGGTCGCATCACTGGATGCACCATTTCCATGTCTATTTGGAAACCAGATAGGAATTTCTGCATGCATTCAAAACCAACCTAGAAGTATAAAGTAAATTTTAATAAAATTCGATAACATACTGAATTAGATCTTTGAATCAGTATGAAGATATGTTTTTCAAACTTCAAACTTCAAACTTCAAACTTTATTTCATGGAATATGGTATACATTAGATTTTGTGAGACATAGATAAAAGAACGTCATACTCTGCCGTGTGGCGTTGAAATACATATAACATGCTTACTTGACAATATTAAAATTAATGTGCAAATAATAAATAATTAGTAATAACACCCTTAGGGGCTTCGGCCAATCGATTAATATGTTACAAATAGAATAGTCAATAGTAATAGTAATAAGTAGCTAACATAATATTTTGAGAACTTCATACAGTCATGATAAAATAAATGTCACTAAAACACAAATCAAGTCAAAAGCCAAAAGCGAAAGAGTCAGTCATGAGGATTCAATTAAAATAAATAACAATGTCAATTAAAATTTGAAAACATTAAATTAAATTTAGAAATTATTCATTTTCAATAGTTATTTTGTCTCTTAAATATTTAGTTCAGTTAATTGATAATCTGAAAAATCAAATCAATCAATCAATCTGAGAAATCAATCTTCAGTTAATTGATAGCCTACATACGAAATTAAACTTACTTGTTGCAGCTCCTGATCATTCTTCTCTAGAGATTTATAGAGTACATGGAATATTTTCTCTCTACAATGTTTATCTTGTATATAATGACAAGCTGCCAGGGCCTTCAGGGCGGAAGCCCGGAGAGGAACCAGGTTCACACTTTTATAGCACGGCAGCTTACCTAACACTGCATCTTCGGCTTCGCATAGGGAAAGTAGCTCTCGGAAAAATACTTTGTGTTCGCTTATGTTCAAATCTAAAAGATAAAAAACATGATGAAGTTGTCGTGAACAGATGATACTTGTTAAATTCAGTAAGATTATTTTGTTACCTATTGTAAAAAGTCTGGGCTTCAAAGTAGTACAGAATGTAGTTCCATCCATTAGGCCCATTTGGGCATTGGCCGGTTGATGACGCAGCAAATGTTTTTTGGGAGGTATAATATCCGCCAATACTTCTCTATGTGGATCCATCACTTCTGTCACAGTCTTCTTCTGTAACTCGGCTATAAGTTCCAAAGATTTCATAGCCTGAGGAAAAAATCATACTTAAAATAGGAAAAAATTTAATACAAAAGCTACTGTATGTATGAACTGCTACTGTATACTATGAATTATAATAAATATTGGGTCTTTACCTGTTGGCGCACCAGAAGATGGGGGCTTGTCACTTGTAAGACGAGCTCTTGGTGAACATCGTGTAAAGCTTTAGCCTTCGCTGCAGCAACCTCTCCCTCAGCGTCCATACCTTGCCCACACGGCCCAACGACGCAGACGCGAACCAAACGCTCTAAGTTCACTGTAGCCATATCTATCGCCCCTGACGACACTTCGCCTGTCAAGTCCATCATAACAAACAACACAGCCTTCAAAAACGTGTACACATGTTTGTACACCCATTCAGGAGCCATTTTCTCAACCATAAACTTCACAGCGATACAACCACCTAGTTTAGCGTACCACGCTCGCTCGTAGCATAAAGCTGACATGCGTTCAGCAAGGTACTCCATTAACGGTAAACGGCATGCGCGTTCCCTGCTACCGAGCACAGTAGCCGCAGTCTCTATCATAAGAACTAGTGCCAGATGACCAGGTTTACATAACTCTTTCTCTTCGTGACCCATAATGACAGCGATGGCATCCACCAGAACCAACGCATCTAGACCATCTTTAGGATAAGAACTTTCTACGAAGGGTCCCGCCTGTTGGGCTACTGCCACCATTGTATAGTGACGTACTAGAGATACCATTGTTGGTAGTACATGGTGCCGTAATTCTTTAATGGCCGCGGCAACAAACATTCCTGTTAGAGCGGTGCGGTGAGTGTTCCTCACAATACTGTTCGAGCATTTGTAGTAAGGTCCGTTTTGTACTTGAATCTTGCCATCTACAAAACTGGGGTGGTTGAATAACTTTTGTAATGTCGCTTTGTCGTCGTCTAAATTGAGAGATGCTGCTAAATAACATCGAAGTACTTCCCAACATTGTCTTCTATAAAACGGATCCGTTATGCTAGACTTTAACGCCGAGAAAGCAGTCTCTATCACTTTATCTACTTCAAAATCTATGGGCTTGGATTGATCTTGAAAATATGCTAAGATAGCTGGTGGTGGCGCATCTGTTTCGCGATATTCAAGTCTTTGTGGTTCAATCATCATTTTGCGATTACCACCACCAAATTTGCCGAGAACCCTGAACGCAATTCTAGCAACTTCATTATTCTGTAAAGTTCTCCACAGCGCCTGCATCAGGTCTGCTCGGACTGGCTGAATATGTTCATACAAAAAGTCGGGCTGCAAGTTGTCCACGCAAAGTTCAAGAGTGCGTAAGCCCTGAGATATTAATGTGTGAGAACCATTAAGCGCTGACACCAAGGGGTCCATAAGCATTGGTAAATACGGCAACAGGCTACTTAATCTAACAGGTACAGTCAAGCATAACTCAACAAATAGATCTTTCATATGTTGTTTGTGTAGACCGCTCTGTAGGCGATTCAGTCCTTCAAGGAGATTAGGTAAAAGTGGTAAAAATTCTTGGTATAACAAGTCATGGCTGCCACCACCGATAGATCGGAACAGAGCTCTCAAAAGTAAGAAATAATTGTAGGGTTCTTTGGCAGTCATAGCATAGTCCATAGCTTTATTAACAATGCTGTGTAAATGTGGGCGCAGCATCTGCTCATTTTCAGTAGGGAATAAGCTTACAGAACCAAAAACCAATTTAAAAAGTCGGAGATAAAGGTTTGACCTCTCCACGTTAGTGCCCATTTCTTCCATTCTTTGGAGCAAGTACTCAACCAGAACTGTGGCGAAAATTGGTGAAGTGGCAGGGTTTGATAAAAATGTATTGGCAATTATTTGTAACGTCGTATTTTTGTTGATTCTTTCAACCATATGTGATATCGTGGCCGTAAATATTTCTTGAAATGTTTGTGGATTCATCATTGAAAACTGGAACAAATAAATTATTTACATTTCGATTCTAGTGGTATACATAACACGCGTTTTCACCAAGAAACAAGTTGTTAACTTGTTTGATACATTTGTAGAAGACTTATATATACATATTGAGACCATCTCAAACACTTTTTCGTTCACATAGTATGTATAGCCAAAGAGTTGTATACAAGTTTAAAACACATTTGCGTTCACATTGAAGTCTGTAACATATTGCAACTTGTCAAATACATATTTTAACAACTTGTCAAATCCAAAGCAAAGAAAAATGGCGGACTCGACTTTTTCAATTAAGTCAATATGGATATCGTTTTCGGGGTTTCCAGGTTGCTGATTAAGAATGTATCATCCATTGATCGAAGATTGTGACTTGACATTTTCAATAAAATCTATATGGGTATCATTTTCAGGGTTTTCGGGGTTGTTGATTACGAATATGTTATTAATTTAGCGATCAAAGACGGTGGACTCAAAATTAAAAAAAAAAAAAAGTATATAAAATTAAAACAATTTACCGACATGAATGTTTGCATTATTTCTTATTTGATATAAATAAATTTACACAGTTTGGTTAGAATTAGCTGCAAATTGATTGACTGGAACCGGAAATATGGTCAAAACCGATAACCGAGATCCAGGCGGAGTCACGGGTATCAGCTAATATTCTTATAAAATTGTAATTTAGTTAAGTTTATACATTTTATATACATACATGCTTCAAAAAAGAATTGCGTACATAGAGACATATAATCACGCCTTTACCGTACCGTATGTATATGATCGCGAGTACCGGGTCCACCGACTGTAAGAAATATTAAGATGTGTCACAGGTCTCACTCACCACTCCACTGAAGTGCTCGAGCACCTCCTTCTCCTCCTTGGAGCGCACGTGCGGCTGTGCGGGAGGGTGCGCGGGCGCTCGCGGCGCCGCCAGCGTGTAGATGTCCAGCGACTGCAGCCCCCAGCGCACCAGGCGGATGAACACTAGCGTCTCGCGCGCACTGAACTGCTTCTGCCCCGTGATTGTGGTCGTGGACGCGCCCTCTGCGGTCGCCGTCGTCTGCGTCAGACCAAAACATTGTACTGCACATATACACGATGTCAAGACAGCCTAAGTGGCGTGGCGGTACTGAGCGCTGCCGCTACGCACGGGACGCGGGTATTAGCATGCAAGAATAAGGGTATTTATTTATTTATTTTGCAGGAAGGAGGTAGGACACGGCGGTATTTCCGCCCGATTGAGCAGTCCGACTGGGGAAGTACCTCCGCCCTACAGAATACCGCGGTTATAATAACTTCGTGTTGTGTTCCCAGCGGTGAGTAGGGTAGCCAGAGCTCACTGGAGAATTTGTGCTGTCAGTGGGAAGACTAAAGGCTTGTCCTGCTTTGTCTTTTACTGACGGCACAGAAACTCTGTACTTACATGGTTGGCAGCGCGACTGTGACTCTCTGGTGTTACAGACGTCTATAGGCCACGGTAACTACTTTCCATCAGGTGGGCCGTGTGCTTGTCTGCCAATTAAGTGGTATAAAAAAAAAAAAAATTGCATTGGTCTGGTCGTGCCTAGGAGAGTACGTCAAGCCATCGGTCGCGGTTGCCATACGAACATCTAATGCAGTCGTTACAGGTAGTTAGACCTAATAGTTAGACTTCTAAAAAAAGTTAAGCAACTGGTCTAGCAGCAATACTTGGATATCGCCTTTGGGTTGTGGAGATCTGAGGCAGTTAGACTGGTAAAGCGGACCCCAGACTCCGATATGAAAGTTTCGCGACTGGGATTAACGCTAGGATGAAGAAGTGCTCACAATGTGCTCTATACGCGCTGTGCTCGTTTCTTGGGTGTCTTTTGTGGATAGCACGGGGTGCTAGTTGCTATTGTGATGGAGGAACTCAAATTCACCAATCATAGATTTATCAAAAATAACGCGCGCGCCAGGACCGCGTTAGTCTCGCGGCTTAAGTCCAAGATATGTGTTCCGAGGTATAGCTCGAGTCGCATAACCGAATAGATCAAGCCTAGATAGGAATAATCCTCTTGGAACACATTTTTTTTTATACAACTTAGCAGGCAGGCAAGCACACGGCCCACCTGATGGAAAGTGGTTACCATGACCTATGAACGTGTGTAACACCAGTGGAGTCACATTCGTGCTGCCGACCCTGTAAGAAGAGATTTTGTGCCGTCAGTGTAGAGGACAAAGCAGGACAAGCCTTTGGTCATCCCACTGACAGCACAAAAACTCTCCAGTGAGCTCTGGCTACCCTACTCACCGCCGGGAACACAACACGAAGTTATTATAACCGCGGTATTCTGTAGGGCGGGGGTACTTCCCCAGTCGGACTGCTCAATTGGGCGGAAATACCGCCGTGTCCTACCTCCTCAAATGTTCGGATACCATGAACACACATATTGAACCCCGGTCTCGGTAGGTTTGCTCCCGAGGTGGGTAATGATATTATTATAAAGTTTTAATAGTAATAGATTAGCAACACGAAGTCAAGAAACAAACCTAAATCACATCTATCAGTTAAGACAAGTAATTTGGATTTTTAAGACAATATTAATTTTGAATGAGATGAAAAAGCATGGGACATCATAGGAATACTTTTTTTTTATACCACGTAGGTGGTAGACAAGCACACGGCCCACCTGATGGAAAGTGGTTACCGTGGCCTATGGACGTGTGTAACACCAGAGAAGCCACACTCGCGCTGCCGACCCTGTAAGCACAGAGTCTCTGTGCCGTCAGCATAGAGGACAAAGCAGGACAAGCCTTTAGTCATCTCACTGACAGCACAAATTCTCCAGTGAGCTCAGGCTACCCTACCCATCTCACTCTTAGATTATACTTTATTATACTTTTAGAGTTTACTCAAAATATTCGAATTCGTAACGTAAACGTATCGAGAGAACAGAGCATTGCGATTGACAGTACGCAGGCAGCCAATCGCCATGCTCCGTTTTCTCGATACGATTACGAACTTTCGTGGTTGGCGCACTGTAGTCTATAAAGCTGATTGTAGACAGTCAATATATATTTTTACGTTGATAATTCAATCCGCAAACGCAATTAGTGTATTTTCCATGCTTGGGGCACATTTATTAGGTCCTTACCTTACACGACGCACATCCCCAAGTGATGGTCTTTACTCCACAAACTAAAGTTTTCACTAGTGTTCTGTAGTCGCCTACATTCAAATTGCTCATTTGTGAGGAAGGAAAACCTATCTTGGACTTCTCCTCGCTTTTAGCGGTTGCGTCTAGGAAATCTGATGCAATTTTCTCTTCTTCAACTTTGACATCCACTGCAGTAGCAACTGGCGTTGGCGTAGTGGGAGTCCCGGGTGTCGTGCCTCCACTGTTTGTGCCAGTCCCGGGCACTGCTGTCTGTTTGCTACAATAAATTATATTTATTATATATATTCCTCCAAAGAAATGGTAAAATGAACAAATTTGATGAAATTTTTAATTCAATAACCACTTAAAGAGCAGCGGCCAGACTTTGTTACTAGTGTACGAACTGCTACTCGTACCGAAGTGATAAATAAAAAGAAGTTAAGATCAACTGTATATTGACTCAATCCAAAATGATATGCTATGATTGATACTGATAGAATAGTGAGTACACCCGAACTGATTGATTGTCGTAATGATACAAAATGAATGTAATAATGAAATAGCGCGGATCGGCATAAACTGCTGACTAAGCGCAATGCTACTGTACGATGCTTGCATTTATTGATGCTTCGTACAACTAGAAATAATTGCGAGAAGTACTGCACAGCCGCGCGACATTTTGCAGCGCGAGTTTCCTTCTTCGCCTTCTAATGACTATGATCTTTCTCTCTCATAGATAAAATTCAAAATAGTTTGTAATATTTTGCCTCAAAAAGCTGCTGTCGGCCGCTGCTCTTTCAGTGGGGATTGACCCTCAGTATGCCAACTATTCAAATAGGTTAAGATTGGCAAAATTAATACGCTCAGACATGAAGGGGATGGTTGTTTAGTATTTAGTAGAATGTTCAAGACGTGTCTCGGTACCTCAGTGGTCAGAGCAAAGTGTAAGGGACTGGTCGTAGGTTCTAGTTCCGTCTTTTCCAGTCTTAATAGAAATTTAAAAAAAATAAAAATCAGTATGACAGTTTTCAAGATACTTACCATTTATTCATTAAAGCTGGTAGCTGTAACTTGGATATCGTCTTGAACTTGAGCACAAATACTTCCAAGATGCGCATGAGCAACTGGCGGCCCTGAGGCTGAGTGCCGGCCGCAGCCGCGCCCTCGCTCTCGGAGCGCTGGCGTATGCAGTCGACCAAGTTCAAGAGTAACTTGCAAGACATGGTTTGGATGCTAAAATCATAAACAGATATATAGATGATATAATGCTTTATTGCACACCAATATAGACCATAGGCTAAAAAAATAAGGTTTATTTTTTCGTAACATAGAAATTTCCGAATTTAAAGTTTTTACAGAGAAAACATAAGTTATTTAAGAATGAAAGTTTTGCTTATTAAACTGCTTTAATAAACAAACAAGTTGAAATTATCTGTTTAAATACTAAGTTGCATGAAATGGCATGTAGCAAAGCAATTAATCAAGTGATGTAATATAGTCTGGGATCAGGATAGCGATCAACGATGTAATCAAATCTGGTTCAATATACGTCATTGCTTTTCTTTATTCTCACAATGCGTTGTGGTCAACGATATGTTATAAACTACTAGATGCGTTATCCGCACTATAAAATGTCGACAAAAAAGTGAGGACGAACATCATTCTACGCACCAATAAGAGACGCGACAGCGCGCTACGTTAAAAAATACGACACTAAAGTAGGGACAAGATAATAGGTCACTTTTGACAGATGTCAGTTTTATATTCATAGTGAGGTGACCTGCTTAAAAACATCGATTAAATGAATGAATCGAATGAATCGATACAGACTTGAAACATATGTGAATTTTAAAAATGATCATGCGAATCCCTGTCCCATTATTATTTTTTCTTTCATAAATTAAAGGAGCAAAATAAGACAAGTACCTACGTAATTTAACAAAAAAATTGCTTTTATTCACTTGAACTATCGGAACTGCTATCTTCATCACTGCTGTCAGCACTCAGAGATATTATTAATTCATTTTCAATAATATTGTCTATTCTCACATCTCGTTCAAAATCTTGCAAAATTATTTTCTTTGTCTTCGCCACGACTTTTCGCCAGTCTTCTGTAGTGACTTCTGCACATGCAGTTTGTAGCAGAGTCATCATTTTAGCAGTACTGAAGGGTGGTTCAGTATTGTTCCGCGCTGCATGACCCTTTATTTGTGCCCAAATAAGCTCGATGGCGTTATACTGGCAATGGTAGGGAGGCAATCGAATAACTTCGTGTCCATGCTCTAGGGCTAGTTCATCGATTACATAGCGGAGCTTGGACGGCTTAGTTGCTTTTACCAGATTTAACAACTCAACTTTTAATAAAGTTGGACTTGCCTCCACACCATTTCTTACCAGCCACGAGACAATTTCTTGCTTTTTATTTGCTTGAGTTGGTGGTTTATCAACTTGTACAGAATGATACGGAGCATTGTCCATTAAAATTTTCAAGGGGTTTTCTAAGCTGACTAGCAGCTTCTCATACCACTTTTTTAAAATATCAAAGTTCATTTCCTCACGGTAATCTGTTGTAGTTTTAGAGGAGAATGCGAGGAGGCAGTCTGGAATAAAACCTTGAGAAGCTGATCCCGCGTGACATATAATAAGTCGGGCTCCTTTTCCCGATGGAACTTTTGAGGTGGAGGCCGCTGTATCATCGGTCCATGTCCGCGCAACCGTATGGTTCGCATTCAACCATGTTTCGTCAATAAACACGACATTGTCCCAATCCGTAATTTTATTTACCTGACGTAAGAATGTTATTCTCTTCAAAATAATATCGTAGCGTTCTAGCAGGATTTTCCGCTTGTCGGATTTTTTAAATCTAAAGCCAATCGATTTCAAAACCTTTGATAGAGACGATTTGCCTCCAAAAAATAAGCAATCGGAGTCCAATTTATAGCCAGGTAAACGTAGTCAGTAAGATCAGTTCAATGAAAAAGCCGGATCAGAAGAAAATAACAGAGAGCACACCAAAAACGCACAGTCACTTCGCACAACAACAAAAGACTGCGTCATCATCATGTTATGGCGACATGACATGTGTCATCGACAGGCACTGGTGTTGCCAGCAACATCCACCTAAATTGCACCCAACATCAATGACCTTTCTATTTAGTTATTTTTTTGTATTTTTATAGTTAAAAGAATAATAAATATGTATAATTAGGTTTTATTATAATCACAACGTGGTTATAAATTTATGGTGATTTTTCTTCACAAGTAATCATTGCATTCGATTCAACTTACAATCCTATCAGCTTTCGATTTTTAGAGTAACATCCCTAGTGTTTAAAAAGAAAAAGGGTTGACTGACGCAACATTGTAACGACGTTCAGTTCTTTAGATCAGAAATTGTTTATTATGTTCAGAATGGTTTATTAGTGAAAGCAAATCGTAAAATTACTCGTATCGGTCATTATTACAATAAATATGTAAACGTAATTGAAAAAAGTTAAGCAATTGTGCAGTTCTTATTTTATGCCCGCCGTTACAAGGTTACGTTGTTGAATTTTGATGAAATGTCAAAAGTGACCTATTATCTTGTCCCTACTTTAATAATAAATTCATCAAAAAATTATAAATTAATAACTCATAAATTAACTTTTAAAAATGACGTAATGTATTTTATCTACTACATATTTTGATGTTTCTGATGTCCAGATTCTATGGAAAGAAAGAAAGAAAGAAATATTTATTTGGTGCAAGGTGGTCACAGAGATAACAACCAACAATATAAAAAAGTAAGAATAGAGTGGCTCACAGATACACCAAATAGGTGTCCAGTTCAGCATGTGCCAGGTAGAAACCTGACGCTGGTTTTCAACTGGAACCTAATATGCCAGGCACACGGACGCCGAATCGTCGAAGTCAAGTGTGAAAGTATTGTGCACTGAGGATATGTAGAAGTTATGTACTTATATTACAATTTGAGAGTAAACAAATAATACATCGTAAATATAAAAAAAAACATATATCGTGATAACAGGCGATAGAAGATTGTAGTGACCAAATAAAATACGTATATAAAACAAAAAAATAAAATATATAAACATTAAAATAAAACAATAGTGCGATAGTCATACAAGATGGCTAACATTGAAAAAGGTCTATGTCCAATTAATTGAAACATAGAACCTTTATAATGTAATAATAGTTCTCTAGGTCAGACGACAGTCAGTCCTGTAAGCACCAAGATAAAAAACATCCAGTGCACTTTTACTGTCAGATTGTATGTGAAGAGATGTACAATGTTATAATGAGGTATACATACCTTGTGGGTAAGGACTCATCATGCACATTCTTGGAGAATAGATGTGCAGCTATCGCGAGATCAGTAAGAGGTAACAGTTGTCGCACGTGATGCACTAAGTCTGCCAAAGTGGAGTAAGCGAGTGGTCGCAGCGACTCGTGGACGGTCCATCCTCCGCCGAGCAACACGTCTTCGTCAAACAAACGCTCCATGTAGGGCACGAATTCTGTTATTGAAAAATTAACGGTCATTTGAGTACTGGTTTATTAAATTATACTTAATAACATAACATAAACTTATGCCTATATCCCCGAAGGGGTAGGCAGAGGTGCTAGCACCCACATTTCGCCAGTTTATGTTTAGGTCCCAATGTAAAATGGCGAGCCTATTGCCATTAACCGGGCACTTATAAAACCTGCGATAAATACACACATAACTTCGAAAAGCATCGAAAAGTCATTGGTGTGTGCCATGGTAAAACCTGGGACCGACCTCGTCTCATCAGTCCATTACCCTTACCACTAGGCTACCGCGGTGTTTTCTTAAACTTAATATCAGTTTTAATAAGTACATATATTATTTTATTATTAAATCATTTATTTCGGAAAATTTATTCATAGTGATACCTAGTTACATTGTTGTTTATAACTAGGGTTAGCAGACATTAATTTTAAATTATTTCATGGATATGCAACAAAGATGGGACCAATTTTCAAGTGAATGCGTAGTATTCATCCTTGTAACATACATAACATAACCTTGTAACATAGGTGAATCCTGCCGACTTGTGGACATGCGAGATATGAAACACGTCCTCAAACTTCGACTAATATACTTCATTTTCATGACTAATTCTGTAGTGACTTGGAAGTTTAACATTTAGGCCCAGAAATTCAGGTTTCTATGTACCTAGTACATAGAAACCTAAGTTTCTGGGCATAAATATGTGATATAGGTCAGTCAGTCAGATGCTGGTATGTACATACGCATGTAAAGAGAGTTTACTAGTTGTAACTAATAGTTCAATAAGTATAATGCTTTATTGTACACCAATAGATTTACAGTAGGACAGTAGAACAATAGTATATTATGGTACGAATGTGTAACGTTGGTGATTACCGCTAAGGCGCTATTGAGACCCGAGCCGACAGAAACTCTTAAGAGAGCCTAAGACCGTAATCATTAATACCCACGTGTATCATACGACGTTTTTCAACAGACTTGGGAAGAGAATATTACTAAAATAGATATTGGCCCTTGTAGTTTTCATATTTATCTACCTAATATATAAAATTCTCGTGTCACAGTGTTAGTTACCATACTCCTCCGAAATGGCTTGACCGATTCTCATGAAATATTGTGTGCATATTGGGTAGGTCTGAAAATCGGACATCTATTTTTCATCCCCCTAAATAATCCACACCTAAACTTCTTTTTTAATTTTTTTTAATTTTTTTATATTTTATTATACATCATTAGAAAATACATACAATCCTGAATTTTCAACCCTCTACGATCATCCCCTATTTTTCCATCGTGATTTTTGTATATGTCACCTCAGTTGTAGTGTATGAATAGGAATGACGATGTGGACATACTTACATGTAGCTATAATAATGATAATATTTACATTCAACTTACTTAGTCTCAAATCAGTAGCAAGTATATGTCGCGTAGCTATTACTAGCTCCTTCCGAAGATGCGCTACTTCAGGAGGACACAGTGTTAATAGGCCAATAATCCCTTTCACCATTAAATTAGCATGATTTGCTATTGTGTCTTGGTATATTCTAATGATATAGGCTAAGAAAGCCAACGTCTTGATTTGTGCACCCATGAAGTCCACAAATACCTCCTTGTTGAATGAGGCTGATTGTCTGAAAGATAAATTGAGTCATCATCCTCATGCCCTTATCTCAGGTTTATTCGGGGTCGGCGCAACATGTGTTCTTTTTCCATTCATCTCTAGTTGCAGTCATCTCAACATTCACTCATTCTTCAAAGATGATTGGTTAGAAAGACCAATCATCTTTCACTCAGTCCTTCCACCTCATTTTAGGTCTCCCTCTCCCCTTGTAGCCATCCACTTCCATAGTTAGTGCCTTCCTTACGATATTACTTTCATCCCTACGCATTACATTTCCGAACAAATACAAACGATTTCCTCGTAGCTTTTCCGCGATTGATGTAAGATAAATAGAGTATTTACATATAATAAAATAATTAGTCTCTTATAATTGAAAATCTAACAAAATAGAAAAGGATTTTGTAACGCAATTGAGACATGTGTATTTTTCGAAGATAAACTGAAAGAAGGCGTTTGACGCAGAGAACTCAAGTATGTCTCTGACCTGGGCACGGTCAACCCTCTGGCGAGGCTGTTGCCAAACTTGAGAGGTCCGGAGGACTCATGCAGGAGGCTTTACGCAGGTATCGTGCGATCCATGGCCCTGTACGGGTGCCCCGAGTGAGCGGACACCCTGAGGGACATGCATATGCCCCTGCTGCACGGTACACAGCGGAAGATGGCCTGCCGGATCATCAGGAGGTACCGCAATATATCGTTTGACGCGGCGAGATCGCCATCGTAGATCCTGGAAGCGAGATCCTTTTCGGCGCTATACCGGCTCCAAAAGGCGGCACGGGATCCCGAGCTTGAAGAAATCCGGGCCGTGAGATCCCGTTCGACATAACCGACACCGGAGGGGAAGTATACGTGGGGATTTTTCTCACGTTAGAAAAAAACAGACACCGAGCAGATAGACTATGGCCGTTCCATCCACTCGCAGTTTCTGACAGGTAAAGGAACAGGAAACAATTCTAGCCTCTACTGAACATTAATTGGTAGCCTTAATATAGGGTTATAGTATGATAAGGTTAATACAAAGAGCCGAGTATACTGGTGAAGGTGAATTCCTGTGGTGCTTAAAAAGAATTTATAATAGTTACCTGTGTGTTGCAGCTGGCTGCAAAGTAATTGTCTCCATGATAAGTGGGATAAAATTGCTGACCTCTTGATGTACATTTTGTTTGTATAATTGATACATTAGGACCACTATAATTGGTAGCTCCTGTATCACTTTAAGTGAGAGCACAGATCTTGGAATGAGATTGTACTGCAAAAAATCATTTAAACATGACAATTTTACCACTACAATTATGTTTTAATAATGCAAATGTAGTTCTTTTACTTCTCATGTCGCAAATAAATTATTATCCTCTGAGGAGTTTTCAATCTATCAATTACTCTGTCGCAGTCCACTACTGGATGTCTTCAAATGTTGGATGAGAACAAAATACTACAAAATATAAGAATCATGTATAATACTTACTGTAACTACACTACCATCAAGTAATTTTTTCTCAGTATGAATTGGGGTTGTTGTGTAAGTTTCTTGCAACAACTGCTCAATGTTGACTTCAGATAAATCTTTTACCCTTATTGTAGGCTTGGGCTCAAATATTTTTGGTAAATGATTGGGCAAGTCTGAGTATATCCCTTTGACCCATTGTAGAAACTTGTGAATCTACACATGAAAAGATATTTATAATATTAACAATCTATAAAGATATAAAAGACCTCTGAACATAGTTACACTAAAAATAGTTTAACACATTTCATTTAACATTTTGCTTTAACTCTAAATTTTTTTGGAAAATAAATATGTATATGTATAATTAAAAGTAGAATTATTTATTTCTTATGAAGATTACAAATATACTTACTTTGACTATATAGAAAATATTTGTATGAAATGATACTCAACTTATTTATTGACAATATTATGTAAAGATTATTTAAATTTATTACATTATTAAATTATAATTTTATTAAATTTATTTTTAACAGACTTAATTATTATTTTTTATTAATGTAAATTAAGTAGTTAAATAAATTTATAAAGTTCATTGTAGAAAAAAAAAGAGTATTTTATTAAATGTGTATACGTATTTTCTAACTGTTAATGTATTGTTCTGAATACAGTTAAGTTACTTACATCAACTTCTGTACTATATGGGGGTCTGTACTGCTTATGTAACTCCATAAATATCTTCAAGCAGACTAAAACATTCTCCTCGTTTTCAATCTCCATCAACTTTAACATCAATATCAAGATGGGACGGACATGATTTCTTAATGTTTCACTGATTGGTAGACGATGAATCATCTCGAGTATGAGTTTCCTCACTTGCTGTATGTTATATTCAGCTATAAAGTGTGGTTCCCCTTCTTGGAGTATTTTGAGGAATATTTTTAATGAATGTTCCAAAAATTGAGGATACTGTGGTGAGCTTAGTATTACCTGTTGAGTAAAAAGTAATAATAAAATTTAGTCATTTATTATTGACTAGCTGACCTACCCCAGCTTCGCCCGGGGTATATTTTGAAGCTTCATATCCCTTTGAGCCCGTATGTTTTAGTCTTCAAAATAAGTATGAAAAATTGCCGGCTTTGTTAACATTTATTATCAATGTTCCGCTCCCTTAAGTAGTAGCGTGATGATATATAGCCTAAAACCTTTCACGATAAATGGACTACCCAACACTGAAAGAATCATTCAAATCGAACCAGTAGTTCCAGAGATTAGCACTTTCAAACAAACAAACGAACTCTGCAGCTTTATAATATTAGTATAACGAAACTAAAAAACTATACAGGAGGGATTTGAACCCGCAATCTTTCCCTTATAGAAATCTAACCTTGTTTAGTTGTGATCAGTTAGTGGTCAGAGCGTTCCTCCTGTAAGAGAGAGATCGCAGTTTAAAATCCTGCCTGGACTGTTTCAAGTTTATCTATCCTAATCGATTTTGACAAGTTAACATACTAAATGCTTAAAATTTCATTCAATAGTCATTTATTATACTGTAGGTATCCTACCACCTGGGGCCATGCGAAAAACTATTTTGAACCTAGTAGAACCAACAACTAGTAGCTGTATCTTTTTCATTTACAAACCTTTATAGTAGACAATGCTAAAACTAATAGGTGTTACTTGACATTGTGTTACAAGGTGTTACATAGAAACCATTTCCATGGTTGGTTTCAGTAGATTCCCGGGGAATGGATTATAGATGTACTTTATTTATTAACACCCTTTGGTACATTAGTTGGACATTGCAGTTAGACCACCACAACACCAGAATATTCGCATCTTTGCATTGTAAACAGACTAAAAGCAAGATTAGGAAGTTTATAACATCACATTCACACATGGTGAAATTGAGTAATATTGCCGCGACATCGAACAAAGGTTTGGCTTGGCTTTTTTTTTTGTATTGGCGTACATACGGGTTTATTCGTTTGTGAACCATCATTAATTTTTGACTACATTTCTCATTTTGATGAATAGCGTGAAACATTACTCAATGGCATTCCTGATGCCGTAACTAATGATTGACCATAATAAATGATATTAATCTTCTATCCTGTGATACTTTGGTACCTATTTAAAGATTTATAAAATAGAAGATCTATAAGCTTAACATGTGACTAAAGTTTTAGAAGTTTCCATTACGATTCTACATTTTTTTAACTGATTACCTCGAAGTTCTCACTAAGTTCTTGAGCAGCCTTCAGCTTGATTTCATCCTTGGCCCCTGGATCTGCCAACATGGTCACGTAGCTTCTATACGTGTTCATTTGGGTGTGAGGGTCACCAGGACCACCTGGAGCCATCGCAGCCATCATCATCTATCGTAGAAAGACCGTCTAGGTGTTATAACTCTATCAGCAGCATTAGAATACCCACAATAAGAAAAAAATTAACAGTAAAGAATGCTAAGACATAAAACTGTTCTTATAATAATTTTCATGATTTGAGTAATACTTCTATACTTCTGCACTTTTAAACTATCATCATTAGCAATAATATAAAGTATTATCATAAATTGCGGGCGCTAGTTATCGAAAACAACCGGACAAAACAAGCAAAGCAATAAAGCATTGCACAGTGCACACCAAAGAGTATATAACAAAATGCAAAATCTTTATCTGTGGTAATCTCAAATCTAGTGCCACAGAGCGCAGAAAACAAACATAAAACATAGTGACTAGTGCACACAATCATACAATTCTTCCTTAAGATAAAATTACCAATGGCGTACATATAGAGGACAAATTAAAGTTCACTCTAGAAAAGGTATACCTATATTTATTAAAGAATGGTCGTTGCATCCTTTTTTAACTATTACAGCAATATTTAGATATTAATCTACCCATGCGGTGCCCTACAAAGCGGCTAAGGGATCTGTTTAACATTAGACAGATATATATAGATTTCCTTTCCAACCTTTCCTGTATTTGGATGAGGAATTAAACTATCTACTATCCTCCAAGGTTATGGAGCGTGTTATTAATACACAGCTCCTGATATACCTTGAAGGAAACGATCTATTGAGCGACCGACAGTAATATGGTATGGCTTTCGCCACTATCGCTCTACCGGTGACCTTCTTGTGTATCTCACAAACCGATGCGCGCAAACCATTAAGAATCGGGGTAAGGCGCTAGCGGTCAGCCTCGATATAACAAAGGCCTTCCATCGGGACGACTAAACCTAGTTCAATTTAACCCCACTAAGACACAAGTATGTGTATTCACCGCTAAGAAAACCCTATTCATTGTAGCGACGCAATTCCAGAACACACTGGTTACTATCTCCTCGAGTATTGGGATCCTTGGTGTCGATATCTCCAGCGACGTCCAGTACCGGAGTCATTTGGAGGACAAGGTTAAGTTGGCATTAAGGAAACTGGGAGTACTTAACAGGGCGAAGCAGTACTTCACTGCGGGGCAGTAACTCCTTCTTTATAAGGCACAGGTCCGGCCCCACATGGAGTACTGCTGTCACCTTTTTGTTTAAGCGCCTGCATACCAGCTTGACCCCTACGACTTTGACATGATGCCCACAGCTGCATTCTAAAGGCACAGGTCCGGCCCCACATGGAATACTGCTGTTACCTTTTTGTTGGAGTGCCTGCATACCAGCTTGACCCCTTCGACTCGGTGCAAAAACGGGCGTTGAGGCTGGTTGACAATCCTGTACTCGCAGATAGTGTGGAACCTCTTAGCCTTAGGAGGGACTTTGCCTCGCTATGTGTGTTCTACCACCTATACAATGGTTTGTGCTCAGATGAATTGTTTGACATGATGCCCACAGCTGCATCCTATCATTGCACCTTTCACCATAGGCAGGGAATTCATCCTCACACATTGCGAACTGAGACGGTGCGCACTATGCCTTATGAAAGAAACTTCATGCCACGCACACTCAAGCTGTGGAATGACCTCCCTGCTGCGGTTTTCCCAAACACCTACAATATGGGGTTCTTCAAGGGGGCATCAGAAGGTATCTTCGTGGTCGGCAGCGCGAGTGTTACACCCCTGGTGTTGCATACGTCCATAGGCCACGGTAACCACTTCCCATCAGGTGAGCCGTGTGCTTGTCTGCCATCTAAGTGGTATAAAAAAAAACTGTAGACCAACAAGATAAATAAAACGAGAAGAATTATTGAACATTATAGGTGTCTTTTCACACAACAAAGTTTTTTTTAAAGTGTCATCTTTTGGGTCAATGTCGGGCGTTGGTGTTTTTACCTTATAAACAGTTATAATAGTTTCCTAATGTATGAAAGGGTTACCTAGTAAATGGTAACATTGCTTCTCTAATTCTCTATGTCCTATTATTTTTTACGGTATAAAACTCTATCAATTGTTTATTCCATGTCATCGGCATCGATGGATGCTAAAGCAAGTTACATTATTTTTTGTAATGGATCGAAAATGGGTTGAAAATGAAATAGAAAAAACTTACAGGCCGTAGAAAAGTGATATAAATAAATAAATGGCAGTTCAAAATGTGAATATGGCCGCATTTACAACAGTGTTAGTCATAACATTTTGGCTTCAGTGTACAATAGTGTATGGATACGAGTTTATATCACAATATCCCAATAACTCTAATGGAACATTTCAATTCCATCACCTTGCTGTGGATAGACTAAGTGGTCAAGTATACGCAGGATCATTGAATTGGATTCACCAGTTAAGTCCTGACTTGAAACCTATTCATGTAATACGCACAGGCCCGAAAAATGATAATCCAATGTGTCATGCTAGTGGCTGCACTTCATCCGATACACAGCTTACAGAGATTGATAATGTAAATAAAATATTAGTAATCGATCAAGAATCTGGAAGAGTAATTGTATGTGGATCTATCGCGCAAGGCTCCTGCTTCAAATATAAACTTGGAGACCTGTCTTCGAAACCGGAGTTTTTTCCTATCAGTGTTGCTGCTAACGATGCTGATGCTTCCACTTATGCGTTCATAGGCCCTTCGAGGTACAATGCGTGGCAACAAGCTAACGTGCTTTATGTGGGGACAACATTTACAAATATTGGAGAATATAGGCATGATGTTCCTGCAATAGCCAGCCGTGATCTGATGTCCCTAGATGTCGCACAATTAACCTTCAATAAGCAAAGTTCAATACAAATAGATGTAAAGTACAGAGACAATTTTTTAGTGCAATATGTGTATGGTTTTAATGCTAGTGACTATGCATATTTTTTGATAATACAGAAGAATTCTCACCTTGCTGGTAATGAAGAATTGGGTTATGTGTCCCGACTAGCCCGTACTTGTGTTAATGATGATAACTACAACAGTTACACAGAAGTGACTCTTGAGTGTCAAGTCCGTGAAGAAGTTATTAATGGTAAGAGTGAAGTGGTCAATTACAATTTAATTCAAGATGCGAAGATTGCAAAGGCTGGTGCTAACCTAGCTGCTCAGCTGGGTATTGAGCCCGGAGATTCAGTGCTTGTAGCAGTCTTTAGTCCTTCAAAGGGTATTTCAAATGAACCAATGAATAAATCAGCTGTATGTGTATTTTCACTGCAAGAGATGGAAATTAAGTTTAATGAGAATGTTCACATGTGTTTTAATGGTAGCACTAAAGCACGTAATATGGGCTACATATCAGGTATGATATCAGATGGCAAATGTCCCACTGTTGGTACTACAGGCAACATACTTAATTTTTGCGAGGTAGGTCTTAAAATAAGTGGACTTTATCCTATTAAAACTATGTCTGTAATATATTGGAATGATACTTTAATTACTTCTATCACTATGTCTGTAACTGGATTGCATACTGTAGCATTTTTAGGCACAAATGAGGGTGTTTTGAAGAAAGTTTTGATAGATGCTGATAAAGCATTAGAATTCTCTAGTGAGATAATATTGCCCGGTCAAAGAATTTTACCAGATACAACATTGTCACCATATCTTAAAACGCTATATGTTTTGGGCAGGAACTCAATTGTTCAAATACCAACTGAAAGATGTGCTGAACTTGGTAACTGTTCCTCGTGTTTAGAATCAAATGACCCTCACTGTGGATGGTGTTCTTTAGAGAAACGCTGTACAGTTCAGAATATGTGTCAGAAAGGAACACAAAGTGCACCTAGATGGCTATCTCAATATATTGGACAGCAGTGTATTGATTTTGAACAGATATTGCCTGATAGAATATCAATGAACGAAGTTACAACAGTCCAACTTATTATTAGAACCCTGCCTGAACTACCTTTTGAATCAAAATACAAATGTGTTTTTGGCAATACTCCTCCCATAGATGCTGCAGTAACATCTAATGGTCTTGCCTGCCCGACACCTGATGTTAAACATAGACCCAAAATACCACAAAATCAAGATCATGTATATGTTTCTTTATCTGTACATTCATCGGAAACTAACAAAGATTTTGTGTCTAGAAACTTTGCTTTCTATGATTGTTCGAAGCACACAACATGTCACTCCTGTATATTAAGTGAATGGGCCTGTAATTGGTGCATTTATGATAACAGGTGCACACATGATACTTCAGTTTGTCAAAGGACTATTATAAGTGGTGAAAATAATCCTACTAAACTGCTTAACCATGGCATTGGACATTGTCCAAGAATAAGACAATACAAGAAACCAATTTTATTGCCTAACAATGTGCCTAAAGAATTAGAACTTGAAGTTGAAAACTTACCTCACTTACAACCAGGACACACTGGCTTTCAGTGCATAGTAACTATTGAACTTGCTAATATGATTCTACCAGCTAGAGTTGAATCCAATCATTACATAGTGTGTGATAAAACAACATATTCATATGAAGAAGATGTAGGGGAATATAATGTAAGTGTTAAAATTGTTTGGAATCATAAACATTATATAGATACTATCAATATTACATTATACAAATGTGAAATACTTGGATCCCATAGAGAACATGCAGATTGTTCTCTATGTATCACACGCAATTCCATCTACAAGTGTACCTGGTGTAGTAATTCATGTTCATATAGTGAAACTTGTCTAGAGAATCCAGTTACTGAGTGTCCAAAACCAAGAATTGACATGATCAAACCTCTCAGTGGACCCATAGAAGGAGGGACTATAGTAACCATTGAAGGTAGTAATCTAGGTTTGAGAGTGGAAGAGGTGTCTGGGAAAGTTCGTATTGGAGATGTTCTGTGTGAGATTGTAGACTTTGAAGTGTCTGTCAGCATTACCTGTCGTACAGGACCTGCAAATGGATCTACTGTTGCACCTGTAATCGTAGAAAACGATTCTGGCCACACAGAGTCATCTGTTTTATTTAGTTACAAAAATATTACACTTCAAGGTCTCTATCCAGTACTGGGTCCGGTTTCAGGCGGTACCCAATTAGCTATAGGAGGTCAATATTTGAATATTGGATCTTTTATTTCAGCTTACTTAGATGAGCTACCATGTTCCGTTAATAAGACTCAAACTTCTAACAGTAGACTGATCTGTGTTACTCCAAAAGCAGGTGTGGCTAGAGTTATTCACACATTGACTGTGGTTATAGATAACGCCAATCGAACTTTATATGGAGATTTATTCAACTATACAGCTGATCCAACTATAATGGAAATTAAACCTCTAAAGAGTTTTGTTTCTGGTGGGAGAATGATAACAGTACATGGCACAAATTTACATACAATACAGAAACCTCTTATGAAGTTATATTACTCTAATGAATTAATTCCAGTGAATCACACAGCTTGTACAGTGCTTAATGAACATCAAATGGAATGTCCTAGTCCAGCAATAAATAAAAAATATGAAGAAATTTTACAAGCAACCAAAGAACAAACTAGCACTCCACAAGTTGCAATGAAAGTTGGCTTTGTTATGGACAATGTTGAAACTATGCATGAAAAGAACTTTATCCCTCCTCGTACACATATGGTTTTCTTTGAAGATCCGCATGTTTATCAATTTCTAAATCGCATAAAATCCTACAAGGGAGACCCCTTGGTAATAGAAGGCGAACATTTGATAAAAGCAAGTGATGAGTCAGATGTTGTTGTAACTATTGGTACACAACCTTGTAATGTCACTAGCCTCACTAATCAGCAACTTTTATGCACTCCACCAGAAGTACAACCTGCTAATACTGACGAAAATGGACTTGTAATAACTGATATTAATTTGCCCTTAGTGGTAGTAAAAGTTGGAAAAAATTTAAGATTTCCAATTGGATTCCTACACTATGAATTACTTAGAAACTATAATTTTCCGCCAGAAGTTATTGCTGGCATCGCCGGCGGAACATTCTTTCTAGTGCTGATATTTATGATTGTTTTAGTTATGTATAGACGTCGAAGTACAAAGGCAGAAAGAGAGTATAAAAGGATTCAAATTCAGATGGATACTTTAGAGAGCAATGTTAGATTAGAATGTAAACTGGCATTTGCTGAATTGCAAACTGATATGTCTGATTTGGCAGCAGATTTGGAACATTCAGGTATCCCAACGCTGGATCATGTAAATTACGTCATGAAAGTGTTTTTTCCGGGAGTGTCTGATCACCCTATTTTGAATGTCCAGCGACAATTTATTAACGCTCCCAGAACTAACTACGACGCAGCAATGATTCAATTTGAGCAGCTTCTTAACAATAAATGTTTCCTTTTGTCATTTATAGACACATTAGAAGCCCAAAAATCTTTTAACATTCGAGATAAGGTTAATGTAGCTTCATTATTGATGGTAATACTTATGGGAAAAATGGAATACGCCACAGATATTTTAAAATCTCTTTTATTACGCTTAATTGATAAATCGATATGTAATAAGCATCCTCAGCTCATGTTACGAAGAACTGAGAGTGTAGTGGAAAAAATGTTAACAAATTGGATGGCTTTATGTATGTATTACTATCTCAAAGATTATGCTGGCTCGTCACTATTTTTACTCTTCAAAGCAATTAAGCATCAAATTGAAAAAGGCGTAGTTGATGCAATCACCCATGAAGCACGTTATTCCTTATCTGAAGAAAAGCTTTTGAAAGAGCAAATAGACCATCAAACTATAACACTTCATATAGTCCAAGATGATTTTGATGAAAAAGTCCAGTGCAAAGTTTTAGATTGTGACTCAATTTCACAAGTAAAAGCTAAAATATTAGATGGTTTGTTTAAAAACACACCGTTCTCAATGAGACCGTCTGTCCACGAGGTTGACCTGGAATGGCGACACGGCCGGGGAGGGCACGTTACCCTTCAAGACGAGGATGTCACAACGAAAACAATTAATGGCTGGCGTAAATTGAATACACTGGCTCATTACGGCGTTAAGGAATCCGCTGTCATGTCCTTGATATCCCGGCAAAACGACAGTTTCAACACTCCATACAAAATACCGTGCAAAAATTGCACTGGAATATATTGTTCCAATTCTCACATAAGAGTGTATAACAGCGACATAACGGACCAAAACGTGCATTACTATCATTTGGTTAAACCCATAGAGTACCAACATATTATCAACAAATCTTCAGAACACAGTCATAAAGCAATCCCAGAGATATTCCTCACGAGACTCCTGTCTACGAAAGGAACAGTCCATAAGTTTGTAGATGATTTCTTCAGTACTATTCTTACTGTAAACGAAGTTTTACCACCAGCAGTGAAGTGGTTGTTTGATTTATTTGATGATGCGGCACGGACACACGGTATTATGAATCCAGAAGTGGTCCATGCTTGGAAATCCAATAGTTTACCGTTGCGGTTCTGGGTAAATCTTATAAAAAATCCTGATTTTATCTTTGATATAAATAAAACGGCAACAGTTGACTCTTCGTTATCAGTTATCGCTCAAACTTTCATGGACGCCTGCTCTCTCACGGAACACCGATTATGTAAAGATTCTCCTTCCAACAAATTACTTTTCGCAAAAGACTTACCTACTTATAGGGAAATGGTTATAAGATTTTATCAAGCTGTATCTCAATTACCTCAAGTAACAGACCAAGAGCTAAGTACTTCAATGCAACAACTCTCGGTAGAACAGTTGAACGAATTCGACACTCTGTCTGCCTTAAAAGAGTTGTATATCTATGTCAGTAAATATAGAGAACAAATTATATTAGGACTAGAGAACAAAATGCACTTAGCTCATAAATTAGATAATATAGCATGCACTATGGAAGGTGATCCTACATCTATCTGCTGACTATATGACACCTTATGTCACGATTTGATTGCATTTACGTAATTTATTTATATAATACCTACATTGTAAAAAGAAGCTTTAATTTATTCTGAATACTCAGATTTACATAAACACTGATATGTAAAAAGACTGTATAATATCAGTTCCATAGTTTTAGTTAGAAAGTCATAATATTTTTTTGGATTACCTGGTAAGGTCCACATCGCACTTGCTGGTAGATACCCGCATTGCGGGCAGGTACCCTCATTGCGGGTAGCCGCACAAGTGTGGACACCCATGTCTTCTTTTGTATGAAAACGAACCGTATGCGGCTGGACGGAAGGACGGCTACATGTGCGGCTCCGCGCGGGTAGGCGTTCTTCCGTCTAGCCGTATGCAGATTCCCGCAAGTGCGTTGTGCCTCTAACAGTGGACTTGTTTTTGTTCAAAGTACCATCCAGTAAGTAAGTAGGTACTTAATACTATTTATGATGTACATATTGGCATTTTAAAATGTATGAAGCCATTTGAAATATTGATGAAATTCTGTGAATGTATTTTGGTAGCTTGAGGTCTCAGGTACATGATATTAAGCCATAAACTTGCCATTATTTTATATAGCCCATTTAATGTAAAAATATTTTTAGTTCTTTTCAAAGGGAAATATGAAGTATATTTTTATGGACAAACTGGTTAACCCTTGTCTCCAAATCCTAAATGGAACTTAGCATGGAACACCTAAACATGGTAATTGGGTTTCAAAATCCCTCATCTTAAGTAATAGTATTTTGTCAGGTATTAATAGTATTTTAAGCATTCAAAAGTATTTTCATTATTTCAATTCCTTTTTTTTATACCACTTAGTTGTCTTGACTTGTCAGACAAGCTTTTCTTTTTCTTCTATTCTTTATCTTACTTCTATAATAATTATGTGCAGTGCACTTTGTTATTTTTACAAGTGTCCTAAGTAACACTGGTCATCGTTTTTCTTTTTCTTCATTTATTATACTTGTTTTATTCTCATCTCTCGCTTTCACTCCCGCACTTCTCTCAAAACATTGTTTTATGGCCAGACTATACAGAATCAGTATTAAATAGTAATGAACATGATTATGGGGGTAGTAGTAACGAAGTAGGTAGGTTTATTTACTCAAAAGGATCGTGATATATAAAGAATCTCATACATATAATTTTCAATAAGTCTAATGTTCAAATGGCACCATACAACTAAATTTCAATTTCAAATGCATTTACTCTCCCAGTGGCCATGCTATTTTTATAATTTTAAAGTAAAATGTATTGCTCTCTTTTAGAAATGATTCATACAGATCTGGCACTGAAATTATTTATACTTACATGTAAATTTCTTATTTAATTTTGTATTATCTACATTACTTAATATTGATGTGTAAGATGTATGTGTAAAGAGAGATAAGCTAGTTAAGGAAAATGTTGTGATATTTGTATTTGGAATATTCGTAGTGTTGTTCATGTTATTATTATTATTATGTACTCCTCCTGTTTTAAATATTCATCAGTCTTTGATGTTCATTGCTTTACTCAGACTTTTGTATTCTTGTCTATATCGACATTTGGTCTTTAATGTAAAAGGGGTGTCCACTGTCTGTCTAATATTTATATATAAATTATAATACTTTAATGAAGACTTCTATAGTAAACTGTGTTTTAATATCTCTTGATCTCATTATGTTTTTGCTCAACTATCTTTTATATGATGTATGTTTAATGTAATGAAAACCCCAGTTGAATCTCTATGTATTTATTATACTCTACGTATTGTATAAATTGGCAGGTAATTGTCGTAATAATATTCCATTTACAAAATATGTTTAATATAGTATTAATTAGCTATAACTTGATAGAATTTAAGGCAGCGTAAATTCACCCGTCTTTGAAATTTTATATTATTGACTTAGAAATATACTTATTTATCAATCCTTTTGTAATGAATAATTTCAATATGAATGGGATAAAACAAAACAACAGTGTGTTATTATTTTGAACATTTATTATGGTTAAATTAAACATCAATTGAGACAATTTAGACATTTTGTCGGAGCTGTATTATCTATTTTAACTATTTTTTAGGTTTTATGTACTGTCGGAATTCCATCACTATTTTCACTTTGCCAGCTTTGAAATTTGTACTTATAATTTCAAACATTCTTATGTCTAGCTAAATGGACAACAATTATAATAAAAACTTGAATATTTGAATCTATTAGAAACATTACATTGAAAGCTATTGAAAACACACAGCTTTTACAAATTAATAGAAAATATCAGAGCTTTACTCATAAATATTTTGAATATAAAGTTGTGCCAAGCTTTTATGCAACTATGACAGCCACCCAAAAGAAATGGTCCCAACACAAGCAAAATATTTTAAAGTATTCAATCAATAGATTGTTGTAGTAAAGTTCATTTAAAATGGTCCTTTATAAAAATATA
The DNA here is from genome assembly GCA_963662185.1 of Eilema griseolum. Taxonomy (NCBI): domain Eukaryota; kingdom Metazoa; phylum Arthropoda; class Insecta; order Lepidoptera; family Erebidae; genus Eilema; species Eilema griseolum. The sequence continues at coordinate 10,239,802 of OY759233.1, read as the reverse complement.
TTCATTTATCTTATTAATATAATTTTTACTACATGACCACTATGTCCAGTCCATGTTGGATATGACCAGACAGCAAAAATTACATTGTTGTGAGATTGTTTGTGTGACATCACTAGTATTTATTTTCACACTTCTCATATTTCAAAAGGGACTTCTTTGTAATTTAGTAACATAAAAACTGCACAATCACCTGTCAAATCAATATTACAAACACTATTACACACAGTATATCCCTCTCATACAATAATTTCTCTGAGATCGAGTTTATATGGAAATTTGAGTAGTGCTCCATGACAATCAAATACAAGGTAGTACTTTCAGTTTTCAGTGTATAAACATTTAATGATAAGAAAACAACATTTTCTTTACACAGGTAAGTAAAATATGTTTCTCTTATCATATCGCACTTTGGTACTTTATGTATATAGTATTAACACTACTACCCAAGGTAAAGTAATAAGGCTTTGGACAGTGCGCCTGTGGGTACTCAAAAGCCTTTAAATGTCCACCTATTTCGTCTTCTAGTTCGCCATCTGTACCGTTCGTATTTTAGCACGCGGTACAAAGGCGCGTAAACACAGCCTTCCAAACGGACGGTAAGTAAATATAACACGTTTAAAAACTGTACATAGGCACACACAAAGTGTAGCTTGCAGATTGCTCTGCAAACACCTGACACTCACTAGTGTATATAGATGCATTCCCTCTACTAATATGTTCCACAACAATACAAATTACAAAACACTCGTAATATTTATAAAAGTATCAATTCGTTGCTTCACACAATATCTAGATCACTAACTATTCCCTTGAAACGCATACCTAGCCAATAGAGAAACATTACCGCAAGGCAATAGGGGGCGCTTCTGCTGCTTGTCACCCCCCGACCTAGCCGTTACCACCCTCGGTGCGTAATTAACTACGTGTTACCAACCGTTACGATATTGATTTGAAAAAGGAAATAGTTGTGGTGTATATTAATCATCATAATCTAGTGTATGGATGAATTACCTGAAATACTAGATGTGCAAAGTGATTTGTACTATGTCAAACAATAAAACATAGGCTTGTCTAATTCATCTATTCTTAGAATTCGCTTCACATCTTTTGATCATCATCATTGATTTTGTTTTTAGTTGGTTTGTCTTATGTGTTATCTATTTATAAACGTTTATGTTTTATTTTAACAGACCTGGTTTTACGCAAAAGTCACAAAAAAACCAACCAACCAACTGAATTAATGCTAATCTGGAGTTACAGATTATGAAACAAGTACAGTCAACAGCAGATGTACTTAAAGAGTGAAGATATACTCGTTCACGTCATGTTGTAAATGCTAATACTGCGTCAAGGTGCTTATTGTAGCTTCCATGCGACACGTGGACATAAAGCGACTGCTTGCACAATTTGTCAGCGGATTGTGATCAGACTACGTGATTACTTTAGGATCCATCGCATATGCTACACATAATTATACCTTGAACCAAATGGTTCTGCAGCTGTTGTTTTTCTTTACCGCACTACAAAGACTTAGATATTCATTACATCCGCATCTAGGTATCATTTGAGGCTGTCAAACTGCACTACCAATTTAGTATTTTGTACTTCAAAAATCGTCCGGACTTCATTTACAACTTTCCATCAGGCGAGGTGTAAGACAACTTGACAATCCATAAAGAAACAACGCTTTGACGACACACTTATTTTGGCACGGCCACCACCTCCATCTTGAAATCGACCACTACAGTTGAAACATTTTTAATGTACAATATTCTAAATTAATCTCACACATTAGCACTGCAATTGGTTGAAAGCCATTGATGGCCGTGCCCAAATGAGCAGGAATGGATTTAGCAGATTTGGAATTTGTGCTAGTTAGCTATATTTAAACGAGTCACATCACACGTTCTCATAAGCGTTCATAACGTAAAATGCAAGAGTACATACACAAAAAAATAACCAGTAAATATCACATTTTTAGAATTCAACAAACAGCATCCGCTGCCTTATGCGTATGCACGCATGTGGGCGCCAACGCACTGCGTGCTGTTTCGTGCAAATAGTACATCTTATGAACGATATTTGAACGAAACCGGCGGCTGTTTGCACGGATGTGGCAGCGGACGGCCTAAGACACCGCATAGTATCGTTTATGCGACAAACATAATATTATAAGTAAACATTTCATGGCGGACATAGTACAACCATAAGCGACGTGGAAGCAGGTTACGACTTGGAATGTTTTGTATTATAATCTCATTAGTCGTGCCGTTAATATTTTACTATAATATAGACAAACGGACAAATCGGAAAATGAGTGGGAATTGCCTCAAAAAATTAAATAAAATTGTTTCTTCCGTTTCAATTATTTTTGTGCTAACTGAATTAAAATTCTATTATACAAACTACGCCACTTTCTCTACGTCACAACATGAATGTTAAATCTATTAGTAATTATATCAGTTCACGTTTTATTGTAGTGTCTAAAAACCAGTTCAACCAGTCTAAAATAAATACATTTATAAAAGGCTAACGTACAGTGTACATTAGACAAAAAGAACATATTAGATCCTGCCTAATATCTTACTCAGGGCATAGAGGGAACTAACAGTCCCTCACTTACTAGGCTTTGGTAAAGGTGATGGTGTTTTTATCTCCTAAATATAAAAACCACTATTAATTGGGACGTATCATAAAAACGATGGAGAATCATTACCTCCAAAACATGTACAGGAACAATCTAAGTACTTTTAATTTCTATACTGCTGAATAAACGGATGCAGTACAATTTACATCAAAATATACATATTGCCACAAGAAGGTAAAATATTAATTGGTACATCGTATTCCAAATTTTATCCTTCTCGAATGCTGATGTTATAAGCGGAGTTCTTAAGCCAACCGCTGCTTTGAGCATGTACACGCGGAGTGCTACCTGCGCGTACTCACACGCGCCCTCAACGCAGCGGGCGACCTTAGTTAGCAATACTTTCGTTTTCTGTATTTACTATACTTAGATATAGTGATTGGCAAACTTGGTGACAATCTACAGTAAGTGCGCAAAACAGGGGCTGCCAATCAACCAATCATAGATTATAATAACCATACAACTACCACAATTTGTCTGAACTCAAGATCATTACAAACAGACATCAATGATTTTATCATCAAGGCAACACATCTATTATAATATTCAAACTCCCTGTGGCAATAAATACAATAAATATTACACATCTAAGCTTCCCAAATCACGCCGCGAGTCAATGTTGTTATGTTATTGTGATTGTATTATTGAAACTTTGTCTAATGGGTCGCGGTAAACGATGGTGGCAGATTTGATAAGATCAGGCTCGTCTTCGTAAATGCATTTGGAGTCATAGGTCACGGAGACATCTTTCTGTGAACATTTGTTGTGCGCCATGAGAAGCCCGCCGACCAGACCCACTAGTGCGCGGTCCAGCCAGTTTACTGGGTTAGCGTATATCAAACCACCTTCGTAGAATCCCAAATGTCCCCCGTGTGCTAATTCTAGGTACATCGCTTTATCGTGTGAACCTGAAATTTTAAGAAAAGAAATATTTTTATTAAGTTGTTGCTGTCACTTTTTAATTTTAAAAACGTTCGTTACATGTATGAGACATGTACTATTTTTAATATTGTATGGATTATACGTCGGAAATCTTTTAATTACAAGCTCTATTCTATTATTTGTATGAATCGATAGTAATGAACGTTATTTTACAAAACAGAAGTTAAAACATACTTAGTAAGAAATTAATAGACCTTGTAGTAATACCTAGTAAGTATAAATATTATTCTTAACGATAATATGTATAGAACCTTGACTTAGGCAATTCATATAAACCTAGACTTTAATATAAACAGTTTCCACTGCTTTATTAAAGTCGAATGTACCTACACAATGGTAATGACCTCAATTCTATTGCATAATGATGGTCCACCAATGTGTGGCTGTCGTTATGGGATTTAAAGATAGAAACACCAATGCTGATCTGTCCACAAAAAATAGTTGAGAGATTTAGAAATAATGTTTACGATGGTAATATTGCATCACAGTAGCTAACCGAAGTGTGAAGATTATAGAGAAGTTAATACATCAGCAAACCTTTCTTTGGAGGTCAGTATTTAATTTGAAGTAGGATCAAATTATGTACTGGCCTCCAAAGAACGATTTGCAGATTTGTGCAATAATTGAATCAGTCGATAGTATTTATTTAAGAGATATTTCATTCTTCAATTATTTGGAAAATGATGCAACATATTAAGTTTTTAAATATTTCAATTTAGAGATGAATTCAGGTTTTATCATGATCATTTAAATTGAAAATTTGAATGTTTAAATAATCTACAAATGAAAGCTGATGACGAAAAAATGTTTATTAAATCATCTGAACTATAATTTGAAAATCGAATATTAGTAAGTTACCCACCCCAGACTATGATGATTCATAGACAAACACTCTATTAAATTGAATGTAAACATAACTAATGAAATGTACGTAGAATATATCGTCTGCCTAAGTTTTTGAATATATTTTTGAATGATGGTGATAACAATTTTGAGCTCATAATAAAAAAGCTTCATATAAATAATATACGGTACTCACTGACAAATTCTCGTGCGAGGGGGAGTAAAGCCTCTGGTACAATAGGATCATCGCGGGCGTTGATGAAAATCATCGGTGTTTTTATGTTCTTTAGGTAAAACGCTGACGAGCTCCATTTGTAAAGATCAGCTACTGAGTCGAAGCCATATACTCTCCTGAAATAGAAAATAAACAGAAACTGTATTACCGAGAGACTCAAAATCAATAAATCGGTATTCTATAACTAATATTTCAAAGTGACATGATATGAGTCACAGCTCACAGCGCCATAAGATATATTCTGTGCATGAGTGAATTAAGTGGTGCTCAAAACAAGTAGTGTTAGTAATAGTAATAAATGACGTAAACTTTCCATTGGCAAAGTACACAGTCTTGATAGAAGTAACACGACTTTATCTGCTAAATTATATTCTCACACGAATGACATTCCATAATTATTTAAATTTTCAATTCTTTTTTTTTTCAGCCATTGCGGTGTCCCAATTGTTAGGGTATTTTTCGTAGTATCGAAGTCTCTATCGTACTCATTCATGGATTCCATAAAAATGTTATTTGTAGAGACTAGTTGCACCATTATAACCCGTTTGGTTTGTTTCTAAAGGCGTTTCCTATTAATATGCTACATCTATATACATGCATATATGAGCTACAAATAGTAAATATGGTGGCGGTAGATGTGGATCGCATTGATGGTATGTAGGCGCGGCGTTGCTTGCTGGGGTTTGTTTCAATATTATAGATACCTCTAGCTGACCCACCCCAGCTTCGCCCGGGGTATATTTTGAAGCTTCATATCCCTTTGAGCCCGTATGTTTTAGTCTTCAAAATATGTATGTAAAATTGCCGGATTTGTTAACATTTATTATCAATTCTCCGCTCCCTTAAGTAGTAGCGTGATGATATATAGCCTAAAACCTTCCTCGATAAATGGACTACCCAACACTGAAAGAATCATTCAAATCGGACCAGTACGGACCAGCGCGTTCAAACAAACAAACAAACTGCAGCTTTATAATATTAGTATAGATGACTGTATATGAGTTATAATAAAAAACATTGATATATTTTTAATTTACTGCAACCGTAATGCCTAAGTATATGTCAGCCGAGACTTGGGTACTTAGTCTCTATTTTGATTTGACTAGTGACTAAAATAAATTATTTGATTGTAAAAAGTTCGCCATGACCGTAAGTCCATGAACCTGGACTCGCCTGTTTAGTAAATAATAGGTAATATGTGGATTAGTATACAAAAGCATTGCGTAAGAAGATCTGTGATCTCTATTGTTGTATGAATTTCATAGTTCCAAGTTTTTCATCGCAACTATTCACGAGTTTATGCCAAACGACTATTATATTATAGAATTTGGTTTTTCGAAATGGACTTTTAAAACTATCGCGGTGTGAATTCATAATTATACAACGGATTAAACGTCGGCAGAAATAGTACTTACTACCATGATTTAATCGCGAAAAGTCCCGGAGCTTTGTATAATTATGGACTTTTAAAAATTAAGTAAACATGGCATTTTTTTTACTAATAAGTGCTTACCTGCACGGATAAACAGACAGTAATCATCATCAAGCACAGCTATCTTATGACTTATAAACGGTTGCGACACCATAAGCATTATTCACGCATTGTCGCTTGCAGAAGGAAAGGGAAAAGAAATGAATGAATAAAGGGAACAGTGTAGGTCAACATTTTGTTGTATATCGTGCTACACTCCCCTACATGTGCAGTACTGCTTACTTCTAGTGAAAATTAAGTGAGAAGGTGTCATTTCCCTAATCAAGTCGGTCCATTGGGTTTTTCAAAATATGCAGGAATATGAAAACGCGAGCGTAGGTCATTCACCTCGAATCGGGCCCTCGCCTCGGTCATAAGCTGCCATGCAAGAATAGTGTGTTACAACATAACTACCTCACTATATTCTCAATTTGGGTGTGATCTGATCGTGTTTTATAAGTCAACAAATAGTAGGTAGGTACTTATTGATTTTGAAGCAATACAATGTCATTATGGTTAGCTTTATTTTAAACCGAGTTTAAACCTCACTATGAATAAAAAATCTCCTACTATTCTGACTATTGTTATGTGATATGTAAAACTATAATACTCTTACAGAGAGTATTAGAGCATGTTGTGTTGTATTGCTTCCATTACTTTTGGCAAATTCTTCACGTTTATTCGAAAGCCTTTTAAGGCAGCGAAAGTTTGTATCTGGTTCTTCTTCTTCAGCTGAGAGCTAATCCCGGTAACACCTTTGGGCGCAACCGGGACCCGCTCTCCCACGCCTCATTTCCACAATTAGTTTCATTTTGGCTTTCATGGAAGAGACTGCCGTCTGATCTTTCAGCCCCAATAGGAAAATTTGCACTAGAGCCTCGTACCTACTTTACACAGCTGACAGTGTGGTTGTATTGGGTCTCGAAGATTTTAGTGTACCTCATACACACGCTCGAATATCTTGCTAGATCCCATACATACATATGACCGTAAACAAATGAGTTTAGAAAACACCCTCAAAACAAATGTCAGTAGTTGTCATAGTGAGTGATTTTGCAAAGCCACTCTGAAGTCGTGTTCAATTTATTAATACTTCTCCAAATCTTTTGTCAATGTACACTGTAACTGTAAGCTAGCTATGGCCAATAAATTGCGAGGTAAGTCGTCTGTTTGATGTTTTAGGGGCCGTTTAGATAGTTGTATCCACAGTCGTGATATTTTAAACGGATTTACTGCTTCAGTAATGCCTAAGGCTCTCACGTTTTAATCATTGAGTAAAATGTGGTAATGCCCATATTATCGGCGAAATCCTGCCTCTAAGACTGTCCCGTGTTTAGCTTAAACTAGTCTCCATGAGGAGTGGCCATTTGGGCAATTGCCACGTTTACGCAGATCGTGTTGCACGACCGGGGCATTGACGAAATGCATGTTGAACACACAAGTTAGAATCAATACATCTCAATTTTACATTTAAAAAGGCGTTTCGACACCTAATTCACGTCTTACAAAATTCAAAACTGCGGAAAATAAAACGTGTGAGTGATAATTATTAGCTGACTCGTGCACGTATTCGTCTATTTACTCTTATAGTTTCCTGTAGGAGATGGTGACTGGAGATAGTTTTGTGGATATACTATCCACGAAACTAACTATGAGAAATAATATAAGAAATATCTTCTTCAGAAGGCATGTCCACTCGTCAGTAAAAACTTATATTTAAAAAAACCTTTTAATCGATAATTCATACAATGTGTACTTATTCACACGTTGCGATCGATTTCGGTTTACAATAACCGAGGCTAGTAAGTAGGTAAGTATTTCGTTTTTGATATTGTCTTTTTGGGTTGAAAATAGCTAGAAATTCGTAGTGCATTTTACCATTTAACACCACTAATTATAAGAAACCAATTTAATGTTATCTTTATGTTTTGATAGGTGCATTACAAACGTGTTTAACAACTAAATGTATGCCATTAAATCACGTGAAGCATTACATTTCGCTATTACATACTCGTGAATATGAGATCGAATCGATAACATCTAGTACCTTGACAGTTTCCAAGGAGGTTTATACCTATCTAGTTTATTTTATTTAAAAAAGGATCCGTGGAGCCCAGATGCTAATTTACAACTATAATGTCTGTATGGTGGTATAGAATAGGGTCTAGGCTTCAACGCTCAAATTTTAGTCGCCACAGAAATCGTGGCTAATGATGAATGTTGGTTTGGTCGAGAAACACATAACTATTGGACTGATCAATAGGTGCGCCTTTTCTTTCACCTCAAATCTTACCTTGAATAAGCTTCGTCAAGATCCGGCAATGTACCAGCAGACACGATCATTTTATCATCTAACTTCCACCTGGATCTCATTTCGGCGGACAGCAATATTCTCTTATGCCTTGTGATGATATTGCGGTAGTTGTCAGTCATTACGTACAAGTAGAATCGCCGGAAGTTCTGCCACTGGAGTAGGTACACCATAGTGCTAAAAGTGAAAGTTAAGATTGTTTAGTTTATTTATCGTACTGCAAGGGTCATAAACAAGCCGAGCCGCGCATATACGTATAGTGATGTTTGTGTACAAAGGTAGAATGATTTCAAACCATCAATAAGATTCTAAATAAGTACGAGCTTGTGAAAGCGAACAGTACAATTCTCGTATGATAGCGTGAATAATCTTGGTGAGCCAACGCATCAAATGTGACATTCGCAGTATAGTTTGTTATTATTCAGTATAGTTGTTGTCCACGGTTTCGCCCGGGTGAAATACCGATCCATAAGAACTTTTTCTTTCGTGCGGAAATCACCACGGATACCTCTACCCACCACCCGGCTGCACGACGTCCAGTGTCTCTAATGCCGAGGTGTAAGGTGGCCCAATTAGGTATTTGCCTCGCACTCCGACTGACCCTAGGCCATCACCGGTACTTATCAAAACTACCCCCTCCGACGTGGGAACCACGGTGTCACCATCTTACCTCGGAAGGAGGGAGAGCGCATTGCCTCATCACACCACACAAAATAGATCATGATGTAAAAAGTCATAAACTTTCACAATATTAATTTTAGTAGGATAGGATTCGAGATTAGATTCGAGTTCAATTCGAAACTTTTTCGAATTGAACATAGATCTGCGTTTTAATTTTGCGCGGGACCCTGGATTAAAACTACCATAATTTCAAACTTTAGGAAAGGCCAGTACTTCGTTATAGGCATTTATCTGGGTGCCCCACTGTATTAAATTGGGTTAATTCCATATAACAAGCACGTTCAGCGAATTAGTGGACAATCATTATGGATCTGTTACGAATTCTAGGTTTTTATATTTTCGGACGGCATTTACCTTTTAGTACATTGACCTCTTCCCTGTCTCAAAACCGAGATTTGATGAAAAGTTGTAGACATCAACTAGTATCTTATTTATCTTAATTTATAGGAAACGATAGAAGTGATGATCATAAGAAAATTGAGAGCCGCTAAGTAGGTATACATAGCAATAGACTGCGATACGCGGATGCCAGACGCTGATTGATCGATCGATTAGATCTGTGGTGAGACTTAAGAGAATATCAGATCTAGACATTTTCTTAATGCCTCAGAGCAAGTACGTAAACCAATTGTGATTATCATGAACAGCTATTTTCAACTAATATCAAGTATTAAAACTATAAATTAAGTTAAGCGTTCGTCACGCTTTCATTGCTAATATGATATTTCGAGAGGGATGTACAGTCACTCATAAGTATAAATGTATAATACCTAGGTCGATGAACTCACATCAATCTACAATAGTGTATACTCATGATGTTTTGACAGCATTTCTAAGGCGTGCAGTAATTAAAAGAAATCAACCTCAATTCAACTTTCCGTGAAGGTAAATTCATAATAGGCACCTAATTATGTACAGCCAGTTTAGTTGTCATAGAAAACTGGTTTGAGGTTGAGCAAAGACAAGAAAGGGTCAGTGCTGTACTTGAGGAGTCTCAACAATTCTATAGAAGTATAGAAGCGTTGTCTGTACAGTATCTACAAGAAATAGAAATACGGATCTAAGGTAAATGCATTGTGTTGTGAAACGTCTCACAGCGCAATTTACAATTAGCTTGCATATAAAACGATTGTATGAATACATAAAGTAAATATTGCGTAATGTACAAGAATTTTCTAACCGCTTTACAATCAAAATTCCACCTTAACAACAAATATCTTACAGAAACCATATGTCGTATGTTTCTGTAGATATAAGTTTATTTATAAATATGAATTATTGAAATTCATGTAACTAGTACCTTGCCACCTAATTAAATGTACAAAGATTGTTAGAACAGTTGGGAATTTATGAAAATATGTAGGTACAATGAAGTCAGGGTATATTTAGTTTTAATTGCAATAAAACGATATATAGCATAGCTGACCCGCCCCTGATACCGTGGTATATTTGGAAACCTCATATCATCCCTTTGAGCCCATATTTCTAGTTTGTACTACAATATCCTTCTATTTTTTGTTATAAAAATGTTTTTTGTGTACAATAAAGAATAGTCTTTAAATAATGCATGGAAATCAGTCGGATTTGTTGATATTTATGATCACTGCTCCGCTCCCTCATGTAGTAGCATGATGATATATAGCCTAAAACCTTCGTCGATAAATGGACTATTCGACATAAAAATATTTTTTCAATTCGAACTAGTAGTTTCTGAGATTACGCGTTCAAAAAAACAAATTCTTCAGCTTTATAATATTAGTATAGATAGGTAGAAAGGTCTCCCTTAAAAATTTTCGGGCCTCATGTCAACCTCACCTGCTGGTTAAGGGACGAGACTCTGAGGTAGATCTACCTCTCGAGAATAACCTAATAAATCCCGTTACAGTTAAGATAACCCCACGGATACCCCCCCACCACCGGTGCCGGTGGGAGAAGTTATGTCGGACTCGAACCGACTAAAACGCACGATGGCGACGCCTATGGGTCACTTTCGGTTGCCGAAAGTGAGGTAACAAGTATATCCCTCGCAAGATACGTCGAATAAAATGGAAGGTACGAGAATATCGACCCCGGGTTGGGACTTCGCCATTGGCTAAGAGCAGAGATTACATAGGTAATCAGGATAAATAGAGGATCTTTTGACGTAAACCTAATTGGTGAAATAAGATTGTACTAGCAAATTTGTCAGGCCCGAAACTGAATTTCTCCTTTGACCATACTTATGTACAGAAATCTACAGACTTGAATATTTAATATTATGTAGGTATGTATTATGTAGACATCGTTATACTAAAATTGTTCCTATGAAATCGTTTTGCGCGATATGGAAATTTACATTGGAGATAAACTCGACCTCAAAGGTTACAAATCGGGGATAAATTCCGCTCTTTTATAAAAAGTCTTCGAGGCCAGTCAAACAAACATTTTGAGCGTATAGTTTTCTTTTTTTTTTTTTTTATATAGGACACGATGGTAAGCTGAAGGCAAAGTCCCAGAAAAGAGGGTCACCATTACTTACACATACCGTGTGACAATGGTGACACTCAGCTTGACGGCCTCATCATATGCTTTTTCACGCCCCGCTTAAAGGACCCGGGACTGTAGGAAGAAGGAAAGTTCATTGATTCGAAAATATATCAATCTTCTTTTAACCAAATTTACTTGGAGACTTTGTAGTATATTTTCATATATTGGTTAAAAGGGTCAGGTCTTGTTAGTTTAAATTAACCGGTCAACTTTTGAGTAGTTATCGGTATTTTTCATAGTTTCGAATTTGGCCTTCCGCGTCTAATTGAAAAATTCACCCTAACGATTGAGTAATACTAGAACTAGGGCATTCAAAGGGTCGGACCCACGGGTATGACTCCTATGGTGATGCACACACGTCTATAGGCCAATGTAACTAGATAACCACTTTCCATTAGGTGAACCGTGTGCTTATCTGTCACCTAAGTGGTATAAAAACGCCCGCGTCAGAGGTGAAACCGGTCCATTCGTGCACATAAATACATATGACTGTGCCACTTATAACATTGTCGGATCCTTGACCATGGCCGACATTACATCATTTTGTAGATATGTACCTAATGCCGTTCAATTAAGATTGATTAAGAGACTAACTGATTTTACAGTTATAGCAATAACAAAATGTCGCAGAGAATAAATCAATTATTATCTACTATACAAATTTTAATCGATATAAATAAAAATGGAGTGTCTGTTTATAATTTAAAATAACCGATTTTTAATCGATGCATCAAATGCATGTACGATACTTGTTATTTTAAATAAATAATCTACAACATTCTACATAACGTTATACATACATATAGACCTATGGTCAGCAAATTACAATAGCAACTAACAATAATATAACTAGCTTGTGTTATGGAATCTAGAATGCGAATAAACATCCTTACTTTTTTTTGTAAATATATACATAGTCAATTATACATAGAAACACCCAGAGCAATGCAAATATACATATTCGTGCATACAAATATTTGCACTGAGCGGGAATCGACCCGCGCCTCCTGCGTAGCGGTCGAACGTTCTACCGCTACAATACAGAAGCCGTCAATAGTTGCCTTTTTAAATATTGATTTATTAATAATGATTATTACAAATTTTAATTAAATTAAATAAATGTCAAATTAAAATTAAAATTGTACAACAAGTAATGCTTATAATTATACTAGGTATCGGGACTTCTCAAGAATTATATCTTGGAACGCGGTGTGAATTATGAATTCACACCGCGAAAGTTTAAAAGTAATGCTTAATTATACTTATCAAACAATCCGCCCCTGATCGCTCCCCGTGCAAAAGTGCCCATAACACTTGCTGCGTTGCCACGTTGGATGGCAATGGCCAGCCTTTGCACCAGGAACGACTTAACTCAACTTTAAAAAAATGCTGTTTATTAGATGTCGCCACAGAGTATGGCATAATATTATGGCGCTTACGAGATGAAACTCAAAGTCAATGTGAACCAATCAGTCCACACACTTAAAGGGTTTAAGGTTGAAATGGGTCTAATTGGCCAATAAAACACTGACGGCTTGATTTGGAAATCCTGAGCTAATCGCTGATATTACAAAAATTACAATACACAAAGAGGTAAAAATGTGGTATGACCAAATTAGAGAAATGTAAACTCCACAGAAGATTGAACAGCTTTAGAGGTATTTTGTCGAAGTACAAGCTAAACCGGTTGCCGATTATACTTAAAATAATCATGATTATTGGCTATACCACTTGTAGGTGTAGCATTCGGAGTTATAAGTTTATTAGTGGGTAGTAACATTATTGTATTTAGAAATAATGGAAACCTTGGAACCCTGACACACACCAATGACTTTTCGAAGTTATGTGTGTATTTATCGCAGGTTTATAGGTGCCCAGTTAATGGCAATAGGCTCGCCACCTATTACATCGGGACCTAAACATAAACTGGCGAAATGTGTGTGCTAGCACCTCTGCCTAACCCTTCGGGGATATACGTGTGAGTTTATGTTATGTTATGGAAATTTTGTAAAGACTTAGTTAATTAATTGTTTCATTAATTTTACTAATGACGTAGGTATCTTTGTATAACTTAACTTATAAATTGTATTACTTAATTTATTATCTGATACATAGGTGGTGACTAAACCCCTTTTTTAACTATATGTATATATACCAACCTACAAGTATAATAAAGAAATTTACCTACAAATTTTGTATTCATAGGTATATAATTAGACCATATAAAGTATAGACACAGCACATAACAAAATGCATCGTAAAAAGCGACGTAAAATACCCGATATGTGTAAGCTAATGTCAATATTGTTCTTCAAACTGTCAATGTGTACGTGTTATGGGAAGTACGTATATGTCAACTTATACCAAAGTAGTAAATATTTTTACGCCGTGTTGTAGTGACACTTACTGCATCTATAGAGTTTGTATATAGTCTATGGGTATATATAATAAAACACTCACTCAATAGCGTTATATCCTTGGCATATAGAAATTCCTCCGATGATGTTTGTAGGCCTACGCCTGTCCTCCCCAAGATATTTGGTCACCAAATTGCCTCCGAGACTAAAGCCGACTAGAATTAGTTTCGTATTTGGATATCGCTCCAAAATATTCTCTATCATATAGTTGTAGTCATCGGTGTGTCCTAAAAAACAACAAAACGTCAATGTTTTGTAACGTTAAAGCGTTTTGATAAGAAAATATCCTTTGCCATAAAGCTGATAATAAATAAATAAAAATATTTATTTCATTTCACAATTTTTGTACAAGTAATTTCTGCAAGAATATCCATATAGCTATTTAGATGCTTGTGTTTGGAAATGCCGCTCCTCCAGTATAGTCTTTCCTAGTTTTGGTTTTACAAAGGCAAGGTTTAACTTCTATTTTCTGCTTTATTATTAGGTATATTTCTTAGAATTAAGGGTTGATTAACTTACTTCTTCTAAATCTTCAAATACATCCACATTTAATACGATAGAGAAAAAAAAATAAAGAAAAAAATAATAATACATGGTAAATCCCTATGCTTGAAACATCCTATATTAGCCAATCATTGCCATTCTTAACCCCTCTTACTCTAGTTCTCGCAACTCGAATAACTAGGTTGCAACTACAGTTATCAAGCAGCTTTTCTTATATAGGATGCAGGTAGATATATAGACACTTTCTCTGTCGGGGAACCTGAACGCTAAATCAGTAGCGAAATCTGTACTTGGAACATAAGGTAAACGCGTCAGATATTAATATATTGCTTTATAAGTTCCCGGCAGAGTAGAAAATTGGACCACCCCATCTCTTCCCATGCGGTGTCGTACAAGGCGACTAAGGGATAGGGCTATTTAACATCAGACAGATATATACAGCCCAGACTCAGCTTCAGATGAATGGCTTGAGTCAACAATAGTGCCCGGAAGACGGTAATAGGCTCACCTCTAATAACGTGGGACCGAATTTAATTATTGGTGAAATGTGGGTGTTAATTCACTTCTGTCTAACCCTCCGGGGATAAAGGCGTGATTATATGTAAGTTTATAAGGCATAATACAGAGATTTGCATTTTGCTTTTTTTACCATGTTATGGCAATGATGAGTGATCAGATACAAAGGCACCATCGATCAGCACATAATATTGATTTCATTATGTTTGTGCCTTTTATTTTAGGGATGGATTTCGATTAACCTTTACCTGTATAACTCGATAACGAGATAAATTTTTATCAAAACCGTAAAATTGAACAACTAACAATAAACTATTATCATTATTTGGAATAGGAGGACAAAAATGTTACCTAATGTTAAAATAATTGGGGTCAATAACCCGCTATCATTTCTAGGTTAATGATCGTAAATATTGAAACGAGTAGGTTGCACATGTAAAATAGATAACTATGCAAAGTAATAAATTTTATTTAGGTCCCTGTCAAAATACTTACATTTGTAAGCTTAAGGAGGTTCAGATAGGGTAACAACTAGCTGTTTGCAATGTATTAATTGTCAATTTCGAAAAAAAATAATAAGAAGAATCTGCTGACATTGACCAATAAAGGAGAAAAGTATCAGTGTTTCAAATATATTTGATCACATATTATAAGATTATTACTTCACATAAGATTTATTCAAAATGCGCGTAAAGTTTTTCTTTTATCATTTTAAGGTTTCAAATTTTTGTTCCTTTTTTAAATTTACATTTGAATATTGTTTACTTCAATGTAAAAGTTCAATTATATTTGGAGCACTTTCTATGCACTGGGATTTCACGCGTCACATACAAAAACGTGGTGCACACTGCATAATATTGTGATAATACACTAACACACGTTTAAAGGATTGACTTCCAAAATAACACCTGCGATTGTCCTCTTTATTCCTGCTTCAAATTCAAATACTATTTTGTTCTTGTGATTCAAAAAATAACTACATAGATTAATAACCAAATCAACTTACCGTAAGAGAAAATACGGTTTCCTGTTACTGGCACGCTGTTGAGGGCTCCTATATGGTTTAGTACAGCGCACCGGTATCCATGACATTGTGAGTAGTGTACGTATGTCCGAATATACACACTCTCCGATGTGTTACCAATGCCGGGACATATCGCCACAGTTACGTCATCTGGGAACAAAGTTATAGCTTTAACTTCGTAAAATTTAAAAGTAAAAGAAATGTAAAAGCGGTCGTAATACATCATTTTGACCAGCTCATTGCGTGGTTTTCTCTTAAGTGATATTTTAATTTATTGTGCATCCACTATAACGCAAGATAATACATAATAATTATCTCTGTAAAACTCGTTATAATTTCCCTTGGCCAGTAAAGAATAAAACAAACCAAGAATTGGTAGGTAGTCAGTCTTGAGGTCTTGACCAAAGTGTGAGTGAGAAAAATTCAAACCAAATATAGCTTAGCTAACATTTAAACTTTCGCGTTCCATGATACACAATAATGTTTACGGTTTTTTTTATACCACTTAGGTTGCAGACAAGCATACGGCCCACCTGATGGAAAGTGGTTACCGTGGCCTATGGACGTGTGTAACACCAGAGAAGCCACACTCGCGCTGCCGACCCTATAAGAACAGAGATTTTGTGCCGTCAGGGTAGAGGACAAAGCAGGACAAGCCTTTGGTCATCCCACTGACAGCACAAAAACTCTCCAGTGAGCTCTGGCCACCCTACTCACCGCCGGGAACACAACACGAAGTTATTATAACCGCGGTATTCTGTAGGGCGGAGGTACTTCCCCAGTCGGACTGCTCAATTGGGCGGAAATACCGCCGTGTCCTACTTCCTACGTCTACGTATGTATGTACCTATACCATAATCGCGTTAATTCCCGTAAACATTATTGTGAAAATATAGCTTATTTGATATCAACTTAATACCAGTAGGTAGGTATATGATGTCACCACATCGTGGATTTCGCATGGCAGCACAAAACATGGTAAGTTTCGCGGCGTTGCTATATGATGCGGGATGCGGCCGGACCAAACGTATGATTATGGTCGCATCCTTCTTTAATTATTGCGGAAGGTGATTTCATATTGCAATGTGTCCAATTATGCCTTTTTTTTTTTTTTTTACGTGCGCAAAATCCCCACGGATACCTCCCCACCGGAGCCGGTGGAGGAGGTTATGTCGGACTCGAACCGACTAAAACGCACGCCGCCTGTGGGTCGTTTTGGTTGCCGAAGGTGAGGTTGACAGGCATATCCCTCGCACCCCGGCCGACCCAGGGCCATCTCTCACGATATGGCCCTCTTCTCGGGTGTGGGGACTACAGAGTCCCCAACTCGTCCCCGGAAACGGGGAGGCGCGCCACGCGCGCCACCGCCGCGGCCTGCTTCTGCCAGGGTGACAGGCGGCTTCACCTGTCACCCCCAGGCCGGCGCTCATGGGGGGCGGAGGTCGTTCATCGACCTCCGACGCCCGAGTTGCCTTCGTGCGCGGGCAGCTTGTCTAGCGATCCTTCGTCGCTCCCGCTGCCGCTCCCGCCCCGCCTCCTCCTTCACGAGCATTACTTGCTCGCAGAAGGAGGCGCCGGCCGCCCACGCATCCGCGCAGCGAACCATCGCCGCGAGCAAGGTGGAGAGCGTGAGAACCCTCACTCCCAGGGCCGCCACAAGCTCCCGCCTCGGCGTCTCCCACGCCGGACACTCGGTGAGCGTGTGCGGACCTGAGTCCTCGCTCGCGTCGCAGTGATGGCACTCGGACGTTGGCTCTTTCTGCATCCGACGCAGATACTTTCCAAAGCATCCGTGCTCGGTGATCATCTGCGTCAGACGGTACGAGAGGCTGCCGTGTGGCCTCTCTAGCCACTCCCCCATGATGGGTCTTACCGCCGTTACTACGGCGTGCCCTGCGCTTGGTTGCCCAAGTCGTCTCTCCCATTCCGCCACCATTTCCCTGTGGAGCCGGGATCTCACGGCCCGAATTTCTTCGGGCTCGGGATCGTGACCCCGCTCCCGCGCCGCCCTTCGGAACCGGTATAGCGCCGAAAGGCATCTCGCTTCCAGGATCCATGGTGGCGATCCGGCGAGGAGACTCGCCGCGTTGAATAATATCGTGCGGTACCCCCTTATGATGCGGCACGCCAGCTTCCGCTGCGGACGCTGCAGCAGGAGCATGTGCCGATCACTCAGGGTGTCCGCCCACACGGGACACCCGTACAGGGCCATGGACCGCACGACACCCGCGTAGAGTCTCCTGCAGGAGTCCTCCGGGCCCCTCAGGTTGGGCAATAGCCGCGCCAGAGCGTTGGCTGTGCCCGCCAATTTGGGGCCCAGACTTCGGAAGTGCTTCCCGAAGTCCCACCGGCCGTCGAGCACGAGCCCCAGATATTTCATCTGGGGCTTGATGCCGATGAGAGTGCCTCCCACTGTCAGACTGGAACCAGGTGGTGGCGTGCGCCGAGGTCCATGAAAGAACATGGCCTCGGATTTATGCAAAGCCACCTCAAGGCCCAGCCGCCGGATCCGTTCCACAACTTGAGCAACCGCGGTCGTGGCCCTCAGGATCGCTTCGCGGTGTGTAGCCCCGCTCGCCGTCACTAGCGTGTCGTCCGCATAGCACGTGACGGCGGCGCCGTCCGCAAGCTCACCGCGAAGCACCCAGTCGTATCCAATGTTCCACAGTAGCGGCCCGAGAACCGATCCCTGTGGAACACCGCACGACATCTCACGCCGACCGACGCCGGTCGCACTTGGGTAGATGACGGCTCTCTCCGTCAGGTACGCCCCGACTATGCGGCGGAGGTAGAGAGGCACACCGTGGTACACGAGTGCCTCCCTGATGCAACTCCAGGGCAAGGTGTTGAACGCGTTGGAGATGTCCAAGGACACCGCCAACGTCACCTCGCCCCGGGCAACTGCCTCCTCCGCCAAAGTCCTCACGCGCATGATGGCATCCACAGTGGACCGCCACCGGCGGAAGCCATATTGGGCATCCGCCAGGTCCGGCCCCCTACCAGAGAGGTGCTCGACGAGGCGCTTCGCAATAACTCTTTCAAAGAGCTTGCCCACCTCGTCGAGCAACACAATGGGCCGGTAGCCGGACGGTTCGTCCGCCGGGCGACCCTCCTTTCGGATGAGGACCAGTTTCCCCGTCTTCCACATCTTCGGAAACTGGCCCCGCTCCAAGCATGCGCTGAGGAACCCTCTAAGTCGGGGTTCGAGACCGTCTTCTCCCAGAGCTAGGACCCACGCGCGGCCTGGAATGCCGTCGGGTCCCGGGGCGGTGCACTTCTTGGCTCTAAGCCTTCGCACCGCCAGCTCCAGTTCTACCCAAGTGACCTCGGGGACTTCGTCGTCAACTACCACACTGGGCGCCACAGGCGACCGAGGTGGCGGAGTCATCTGCGGCGGAACGTGTTCCGCTCGCGCCGGGAACAGGGACTCGACCACTCCACCGAGCAGAGCTGGCTGGAGAACCCGGGTCAACGGCGGGGCCCGGGGGCGCAGCTTTCCTCTTACCATAAGGTAAGGCCGCCCCCATGGGTCCCGCTCCAGCGTCTCCATGAGCTCCTTGTAAGCCGCGGCTTTCGCCCGCTTAATCTCCGCTCGGAGGGCATCTCTGGCCTCCCTGTATCCCACATGAAGCTCCGCCACTCGGGGCTCCGTATCTGCGGTTCGGCTACGCCTCCTACGGAGTCTGGTCCACCGGCGGTGCGCGATCACGCAGGCTTGCCGTAGCCTCGCGATCTCCGCAGACCACCAGTAGACCCGACGCCTCGGACTATAGGGTGGTGCCCTAGGCATACCCGCATCGCAGACACGAGTCATGGCCTCCCGGAACCACACCGCCTCATCGTCGATATCGACAGGCCTGTCCGGCGCAATGGCCCAGGCCTGTACGATGGCGGCCTCCAGGAGGACCTCCCGATTCAGTCTCCCAAGCACCCAGCGTGGCTCGCGTGGGGCCGGTATGACCGGCGCATCACCCGCGGGGGGGGAGACATCAAACCGAACGTATCGGTGATCCGCCAGTGTCTCCACCCCCACAACAACACGCCAGTCCCGCACACGGTGCGACAGCGAAGCGCCTGCGAACGATAGGTCGATAATCGAACTGCGCTCCGCGGTCACGAACGTGGCTTCGGCCCCGCGATTCTGGAGAACTAGACCGTGATTAGCGGCCCAGCTCTCCAGAGCCCTACCTCGTGGGTTCGTGTGCCGGGACCCCCAGGTCACTGACCAGGCGTTGAAGTCCCCGAGCACAAGAACCGGATGAGGATGACAGGCGTTGACGACGTCGGTCAGTCGCTCCAGCGACTGCCGGTACTCCCCTATGCGTCGGTGTAGGCTCGGCGTGAGATAGACGGCCACGACCGCAATCTCCCCCACACGCGCCGCTACGATGCCATGCTCCCTTGCCACGACAACAGGGGGAGGGGCACCCATAGCGGCGTTGTACACCAGTGCCGCCGACCCGTCCAGGTCGACCACCCAGGCAGGCCCAAGGGGCCGGTGAGTGTACGGATCGGCGACAGCGGCGACGTGTATGGACCACTGTGCCATGCTCTGGAGCAGAAGACCCTGAGCATCGGCACCGTGGCCCACGTTCGCCTGCAGGATGCGGAGCTGGGGATCCATTATGGAACCATCTCCGCATCCCGCCGCGAACTTTGGATGGAGCCCCCGCCTTGCGGCTTCGGCTCCCCCCCGGTGCAGGCCTTGCTGCCAACCCTATGGTCGGCCGGTTTGCCCCCCGCTGCACACCTGAAACAGTGCAGCGGAGCTTCGCATCCACCGGCCGTATGGCCGGGTTGGCCACAGCGGAAGCAGCGGTCACCGACCGTCACCGCCGCCGTGCACTGCACCCCCACGTGGCCGACCGACAGGCACCTGAAGCACCTGGTCGGTCGAGCCTGCAGGAGCCGGACCTGCACCCGCACCACGCCTCCAACGGCGAGGAACCCCCGGTCGGCAGCCTTTTTGGCTGCTGCGATGGGGCAGCCGACAACTGCCGCCCCCAGTCCACGGCGGCCGAAGCGGATTGCTCCGACCTTCACCGCCTCTAGGGGGCAGCCCCCGGACTCCGCCACGGTGAGGCGGATTTGCTCCACCGTGATGGAGTCGTCCAGGTCCGAAATGCGCATTTCTGCGCACTTGTTGGGCCTGGACACCCGGACGTCGGCTGCGTCAAGCGTCTCCCTAAGCTTAGCCGCTAGGGCATCGGCCTGGGGACCGCTCGAAGCGCCTGGGATCTCGAGTAGCCGAGCACCCGTCCGAGTGGGTTTCACCCGGATGGGGCCCGGCATGTCGAGGGCCTTCATGTCAACGCAGGCTCTCGCCTGCGTGACAATCTGGGCGTACTGCACGCCCCTATCCGCCGCCTCCGCCGTCATCGTAAGGACGACGGCGGTTGAGCGGGGGACGCGCAGCCTCCCTGGCACTCCCCTCGCAGCAGCCTCAGCCCTCCTGGCCTTTTTGGCTGCCTTTCGGTTCGCCTTGCGCCGCTTTTTTGAGGCGCCGGCAACCTCCCAGCCCCCCTCCGGCGAGGAGCTCGTGGCGGCAATACCCGCCGAAGTTCGGGCCAGAGCTGGGGCCGGGGCTAGGGCTGGGGACTTCTTCCCCTTGCCCTTCCCCTTTCCCCTTCCCCTGGGCCGCGCGACCTGCGCATCCTGGGGGGGGCTCACAGCCCCCGCAGCGAGAGCAGCCCGAGCGGGCGGAGCGGCATGGGCGGCAAACGCAGCGGACGGGCTGCTGGCCGACCCCTGCGGGGATCCCGCCACTACCGGACAGGTGGGGCCCCTCTTAACTGCCCCGGCATATCCGGCCGGAGCCGCCAGGGGTGGTCGGCGGCTGGAGTCCATTATGGACTCCAGCCAGCTCCGGGTGCGCTCCTCCTGCGCCACCCGCCACGCCCGCTGCTCCGCCAGCGCCTCCTCCTGGCGCTTCTCCATGGCAGCTATTGCCGCCATGCAGAGCGCCAACGGGTCCGCAGGCCGAGCCGGCCGCAGCACCGGCGACTCCTGCCGAGCTGGTCGGGCCGGCGACTTCGGCGGCTCCGGCCGCGGCGACTCCAACGGCGCTAGAGGCTCCGGCCGCAGCGGTGACCTCGACCGCACGGGCAACAGCGGCCGCGCCGGCCGTCCCGACGGCGTCGGCTGCAACAGCGGCTCCGGCCGCAGTGGCGACCTTGATCGCACGGGCAACAGCGGATGCGCCGGCGGCGTCGGCTGCGCCACCAGTCGCCGCCGCGCCGACCGCGTAACGCGCTCCGCCGGCAGCCCAGCGACGACCGCTTGGAGGCTCGCCAGATCGGCCGCCATCCTCCCCATCTCCTTGCGGTAATCGGCCGCCATCCGCTCATTGCTCTCCAGGAGCTCCAGGTGCCTCCTGCCCAAATGAGCCCTGTCGAGCTGCAACTCGGCTAACTCCGCCTTCAGGAGGTCGAACAGCTCGACAAGCCGCGTCGTCGCCTGCGTGACCCGGTGCTCCTCCGGCGTCGGAGAATCGGTGCGGGCCCCGGCCCAACCTTCTAGGGCTTCTATCACCTCCTCAGATATTCTGTCGGCGCGAGGCAAGGGTAAGGATGCCGCCGAGGTGGAGGAACTCGGCGGCGCTTCCACATCCTCCGGGGCCCTGAGGCTATCACCACGCTGCAGCTGCGTGCGGCTGACCGCTAGCAGCTTCGGCGGTGGTGGATGCAGCGTCTCGTCACCGTCGTGACTGCTGCTGGTGGAAGAGGAGTCGGTCAAGGTGAGCTCCAAGTCCGACTCCGTCTTCTGTGGTGGAGGGGAAGGAGGAGGAAGAGACTTCTTCCTGAATCTCCTCTTCCGCCGTACAGATTTCCGGGTCTGTAGGCCCACCGGGCTGTTCGCCCTACTCCTCTCCGTGGCGGTGTCGAATTCCTCCGACACCGCGGTTTGGGACGCGACCTCCGCGTCGTGGTGCTGCGCGACCTCCGCGCAGACTGTTCTGCTAGGTTTGGGTTTTAATGTTAATAAATTTTCCATGTAAATCCCACGAGTAGAACCGATAAAATTACACTCCCCGGGTGACGGCCATTCCGGGAAGCGGGGTACATACTACGGAGGTCCCCTGGTATCCGTAGGTTTTAAGCGACTTCGCTGTCGGGTTTTTTCAGACTTTTTCTTGTCGCGGGCCGGCCAATTAAGGCAAGCCCCGCGGCCTTCAGAATATCGGCTTCCCAAGTGTGGCTAGCACTCAGGTCGTTGTCGATATCCTGGAGGTTACGCGACGCGGGAGAGCAGCCAACTCTCCCAGCACCGACGGTGGCACAAATGCCTGCCAGCCTCTGCGCGAGCAGTAGGCCGGCCCGTCCCTGGATCCCATGGATCCTTGTGTCGCCCCCATGTCCCCTCTGAAAGCAGAGGGATACCGGGAGCGACAGGCTAGCCCTAAAAAGGGCTGTTTGGGATGGAAGGGATTCTACGAATCCCTTCCCGCGGGCCTTGCAGGTCCGCCATACCACGACCCCCTCAGGGTCAGCTAGCCCTAAAAAGGGCTTGTCGGGTTATTGGTCGACGGCTAGCAGAGCTCCTTCTCCTTGGAGTCAGAGTCTACTAACCGTCGTCCAGAGTGCACCAGCCTCCCCGCTTCCGTTCCCCAGGACCGCGGTCCAGAGGGAAAAGAAACAGGTAAGCCAACGTGGAGGTTACCCAACCCGCACCCCCCAATTATGCCTATACAATGTGTTTCTACGTATGGACAGCTTCTGTGGCGTGGCGTTGGTGAACGCAGCCTCTACGCAGGCGTTGTATGCATGATTTTCTATATGCCACTTAAGTGGCAAACAAGCACACAGACCACTTGATGGGAAGTGGTTGCCGTGGACTAATGACGTGTGCAACACTAGGGGCGTTACATCCGCGCTGTCGAACCTGAATAAACCTTCTAATACCCATCTTGAAGAACCCCATATTGTAAGCGCTTGGGAAAATAGCAGCAGGGAGTTCATTCTATAGCTTGAGTATGCGTGGGATGAAGTTTCTTTCATACCGTACTACAGTGCGCACCGTCTCAGGTCGCAATGGGTGGGGATGAATTCCCTGCCTATGGGTGAATATGGGTATTTGCATTGATCTGGTCGGAGAGCACGTTAAGCCGTCGCCGTCGGTCCCGTTTGCCATGACGAGCAGTTGGACTCCTGAAAAGCCCAACAACTAGTCTAGCTGCAATGGTTCGATATCGCCTTTTGGTTGTGCAGGTCAGATAAAGCAGACACCAGACTCTGAGGTGAAAGCTTCGGATGCCACTGGGAATAACGCTAAGATGATAAGAATGTGTTCCTACGAATGTACAACAATATCACGAGACATGTCAAGTTACATAATTTTATTCGGTTTCCTGTTCTGTTCGAAAGACTCAGAAGCAATGATTATAATCTCCCAAACATCCAAAAGCAAAATCTATGCTCGGCATGACTCAGCTATAACTAATCATTAGGGATTCTTGTTAGTCACAGGGTACACACAGACGATCAGGTAAATTTATACATAAACCTGTCACTTCATGGTCTCCCGTACCGAGCGCCAATTGATATATCCGCGGCACATCCCCACTTTGAAACAATTTCCACTTGTTTAGGACGTTTAATTTGCGTTTCTTGTATTATTATCAAACTTTGTCAAGGTTATCTACGAATTCTGTTAGACTATATCACGTTGTTACATATGAACACATCACATACCTAACACTCATAAATAAAAATAAAAATAAAATTATACTATATCTACATACATACAATTATTATACAATAAGTACCTATCAAATATAGATTGCATAAATATGACTGTGTTAAGGAAAATCCGTCATATCAGGATAGTCTTCAATCTAAGAAAAGTATGAATAAACACAAGCAAAATGGCTATCTAAGTCTGTATCAATGAATTGCCACATCTGCATGGAAACAACGTGTTCTAGAATAGTGTGTAGAATAGTGTATTTTTATCTATAACCGATATTATGTAGTATGTATAGAAGCAAACTGGAATGACTAGGCTTCTTAATGAATCACGTAAGTTTTAGACAACGCGTGGGTGTTAATTTTTATATGTAAAATATGGTAAACAACGCACTGGCATCTCGGTAACCCAGTCAACCAGCATCGAGAGTTGAGCAGTTGCCTAGAGACAGATCCGGGATTATAGAAGAAAAAAACACGTTTGTAGTTTTCCAGGACGCGTTACCAGCTTTTTTTATCAATGCCGGTTTGCTTGACCACAGAAAGTCCGGTATTTTGTCGACGGACTGCTGTCTTTTTTTTAAGTGCGGAAAATCCCCCGAATACCCCACCACCGGAGCCAGTGGGACAGGTTATGTCAGACTCGAACCGACTAAAACGCACTACGCTTGTGGGTAGCTTTTGGTTGCCAAAGGTGAAGTTAACAGGCATATCCCTCGCACCCCGGCCTACCCAAGGCCATCTCTCTATCTGGTCCTCTCCGACGGACTGCTGTCTGACATGCTTATCATAGATAATATGCAGAAGAGTGGATGTCCTGGGACACGCCAGCCTTAACATACATGAACTAAGTTCTGTTATGCCTGCCGTTACACAGGACTCGTATGCTATGCTGTGCTTATGTAGTGCTTAAGAGAAGATTATAATAACGTATCCTCGATAGTAAAATGTAATCTTTTATCAAGAACTTTTCGGTATGTCACTGTTTTTTTTTATTTGTAAGAAGTAGCTACTTTAGGGCTATTCAGTTATTCTTTCGTAATGTCATGATGTGATACAAAACTGTAATTACACCTGTATAAAGAGATAAATTTCTTATATAGGCAATGTTTGTCTGAGTCTGTTTGTAGACAACTTATTCAGTAACTCATTTAAAAGAATACAGAAACATTGTATGCATTGTTTTGTTAGGCAATTGCATCGTAGCCGGTATAACCAATGAAGCAGTACAGTGAGTGAAAAAATAGTTATGTAGTAACGGCTGATCTAATCAATGGAAAAAATTATTGAAACAGTTGCCTTGTTGTACGTAAATTATTTTACAATTAGTTGTTGACCGCGGCTCGCTTCACGTGATATACTGATCTCTGATTCGGACAGATATCACAAGAATCTATTTCCGAGACAAAAACTTGCAGTAATGTACTACCCAACTGCACCAAGGAAAAAAGACGAACCAGACACGAGATGCCGGGAAGTTGTGCGAACAGCTAAATTGATTGTAGAATAGAATGAAAAATTGTATGGAGTTTATTAAAAAAGAAAAAAAAAACCGAAATTAGTAATATTCCCTGTAACCCCTCCAGTTAAGCTAAATTGCTTGTGTTAGGTGTAGGTTCACGTCCGTCGTTAGTGTAATGGCAATGATAAGAACCCGAGACCTTTCGATAGTAAATCGGCCTTACTAACTTATCCTTAATAATAATAAACGTCTTCATTGTACACCAATAATCTATACTAATATTATAAAGCTGCAGAATTTGTTTGTTTGAACGCGCTAATCTCTGGAACGACTGGTCCGATTTGAATGATTCTTTCAGTGTTGGGTAGTCCATTTATCGAGGAAGGTTTTAGGGTATATATCATCACGCTACTACTTAAGGGAGCGGAGCATTGATAATAAATGTTAACAAATTCGGCAATTTTTCATACATATTTTGAAGACTAAAACATACGGGCTCAAAGGGATATGAAGCTTCAAAATGTACCCCGGGCGAAGCTGGGGTGGGTCAGCTAGTATGAGATAAGTTTGTGGCATGTACAGATTAGGTAGGCAGGCAGTTAGGTGTACATAAAGAATGTATATAACATCACATAACATAAACTCACGCCTATATCCCCGAAGCGGTAGGCAGAGGTGCTAGCACCCACATTTCGCCAGTTTATCTTTAGGTCCCAATGTAATAGGTGGCGAGCCTATTGCTATTAACCGGGCACTTATATACCTGCGATAAATACACACATAACTTCGAAAAGCATCGAAAAGTCATTGGTGAGTGCCATCGTCTCCGCAGTCCATTAACCACACCACAAGGCTACCGCGGCTAATGTATTTTTTTTTATACCACTTAGGTGGCAGACAAGCACACGGCCCACCTGATGGAAAGTGGTTACCGTGGCCTATGGACGTTTGTAACACCAGAGGAGTCACACACGCTCACGCTCACGCACACGCACACGCACACGCACACGCACGCACACACACACACACACACACACACAGATGTATAAAGAAAACAATAATACTAATGAAACAATATTAATGAATATACATACTACAAATATATTATACAGATGTATAAAGAAAACAATAATACTAATGAAACAATATTAATGAATATATATACTACAAATATCCCAGAAAATGTCATAATATATTAACATACACATTGTTTACCACTAAGCTACCGTATACCGATATAATATACCGAGTATATAACGTGGCATAAACGTCAAATCCCGTACATTCGTAATTTTATTCTACGATACACCGGCCAATGAATTGATTACCATTTTTATAACGTGGCATAAACGTCAAATCCCGTACATTCGTAATTCTATTCTACGATACACCGGCCAATGAATTGATTACCATTTTTATAACGTGGCATAAACGTCAAATCCCGTACATTCGTAATTTTATTCTACGATACACCGGCCAATGAATTGATTACCATTTTTATAACGTGGCATAAACGTCAAATCCCGTACATTCGTAATTCTATTCTACGATACACCGGCCAATGAATTGATTACCATTTTTATAACGTGGCATAAACGTCAAATCCCGTACATTCGTAATTCTATTCTACGATACACCGGCCAATGAATTGATTACCATTTTTATAACGTGGCATAAACGTCAAATCCCGTACATTCGTAATTCTATTCTACGATACACCGGCCAATGAATTGATTACCATTTTTAGCAATCTATTTCTTTTCTATCTATTTATTTTCTCTGGCTGACTTTAAATAACGACTACCACTACCAATAAAGTTAGTAATACATTTATTGTTAAAAATAACGGAAATAGCCCAGACCTTTTAATATTTAACCTCGAATTAGTGCAGAATTGTTTTACTTTTGAAGAAAAAAAAATGGCCTGAAGAAAATTTTTTATCGAATTTAAAAAAGCGGCAGTTCCTCATTCGGATGATGTTTTTTTTGTCTAGCATTAATGATTTCTGATTACTTGAAGATTGTTAGACAGGCTTAATTTTCTCTTTTTTTTTTTGTACAATGATCACATCCTCGTCATTAGTAGGTATCTATAGGGATACCCATGATAACTATTTGAACCTTTTTTATAACTCGTACATTTACTCTAAACTGATTAATGAAAATAATAGGTACCCGTATACCAAATTTCATCAAAATCGGTTTAGTGGTTTAGGAATGAAAGCGTAACATACAGACAGACAGAATTACGTTCATATTTATAATATTAATTTTATATAGAATTAATCTGATAATAAATAGAAATCTCAGGCACCGAAACTACTAAATACGACTTTCATTGGTGCGACTTGATTACTTCATTATTAGTTACCTACTTTTTACTAAAAGTCAAAACGGAAACGGAACGAAACTTGTATGAAATAAATTATTGTGACGTCATAATATTTAATAGTCAGATCTAAAAATAAGAACTGATGCAACTTTTACAGCTCTTTTACCATTCTTAATTTATTAGTTAGCTCAGTTAAATAATTTATTTTAACTACAGGAAAATACCCAATTTATGTTCAATGCCTCAGATTAAAAGAATAACATAAATGGAACGTATAGAACTGTCGTGTGAAGCCGCATTCTGAGGACCGATGCAATAATCCCGGCGTAGTTTCACATGTTCCCGGCTGTATCTGAGGTTTTCAACACGGATCACGGGGTGCGCTTACCATTCAATATACAATTTTTGTCCCTGCATCGAGAAAAGCTATTAGCTATACATATTTGATGAGCAATTGACATTAGAATTTTGTATACAAATAAATATTTGTTTAATTTATTTTTGCTTTAAAAAAAGATTTAGGTCTATTAAATATTAATAAACTAGTAGAAAGAGTGCACGTAATTACAAAAATATTACAATATTTCACAAAGTTTCATTTTCAGACTCTACTTTCTCAAGTATCTAAATTAAAAATCTAAAATAAATGACCAAGTAATTATGATCTTACTTTGGTCAATATAAACTAAATCTGAAAGTTTTTTGTGTCTACCTTAACTTCATTGTATTGTTTGTACTATCTTAGACATGTTTGTATAAGGAATAATGGCATCAATAAAGTTATTATTATTAAAGGAATTTACTTTCATATTTGAAATCGCCTGATATTGTTGTTATAAACAAATCGCTATAGGTCTATGATTTGTGAAATGCGTGACATGTGAAAACTCTAGCCTACATTTCTTGTAACTTAAATCGTGGTCTTACAAATTACGTATGTATTACCAAAATAAATTTCCCTTGGTTCACAATTGAATGACGTATTTATTTATTGCCCTTACCCAGTTTTTTCTTCACAACGGAAGCTATATTAGTACACTAACAGTAGAGAAATCAATAATGGTACCACACTTGATGTCATTCTTCGTCAGAGTTCTTGTACCTACAGTTGTAGCACTACACTTGTCGATACATTTTGTAAACGGTCATTTTGATTACTGACGATATAACAGGCTTATTTACTGCCTTACGAAAGTATATGTAAAATAACGTAGAAGCAATAATGTACACGATTGTTACTGTATATGTACTATACGTACGTATTGACCTGAATTAATAAAGAAATTTGACTCGACCATCATCCTCCTTGCGTTAATGCCGGTCGCGGCTAATCCCCATGTCTTCATTTCGAAGTCCAGGGTCCGCTTTTTCCTAACTACGACGCGGCTGAATTTCAATTTTCTGTATAGGGACTGTGACCTCGACAATCCATGAGTGATATCAAAATATTACAGATAGTCCAGTGGTTGGACTTTTTAGGACTTCAACCACAGAATATTTAATAGTACTACGCTTCAACTGAAAGCAGCTTCACAGAGGCTGTGAAGAAATTTGACTCGTGGTTATTGAAAATGAATACATACCTTCATGTTCGCTTCCAACTGGCTCATATAAATCATAGGTAAGGGTCGATTTATCAGGTAGCACCAGCGACACTCGGCCGCCAATAGGCCATGGACATCGGACGCGTCCAATTAAACTGTGCAGGATAGTCTGGACGTGACCGCTGAAGCCCCATAGTCGAGTCGGGATATAGCTGCAACAAAGTACTGGGTCAATGATGTTTAAACACTTACCCTCTCGAGCATTGCATATTATACAAACGTGTGCAAAAAAAAAAGTGAGTCTTTTATAAGTTAGTTCCTATTTAAAATTCACCTACTAAATTCATTCACATAAATGAGTAAGTACAATAATAGAAATCAACGAAACAATAGTCATTTCAAGGTTAAACCTGTATTGCATGAGTCAAGATTGCTTTAAATATATTCTTGACATCAGGGTTAATGAGTCACAAGATGCTGACACGTGCAAATGTTTATGTATTTATTTACACTTAATAAACCTAATATAACAATAGGTCTGTGACACGTGACGAAAAAATTGATCCGCGTGCTTGGGTAAAATTGCCCCACGGACGCCCGACATTACAGCTTCTCCTAGTGTCTGATGCACGTACTTTGATACATAGGCCGGAAGCCAACTTTGTGTGCCTCGTTCTCCCGTTGCAGGAACTGAAAATTCCTTACTGAGAATCTGGACTTCCTAATCAATGGGTTTGGTTGATAAGACACTCAATGACCTTTCGCACCTTTTGAACGTTTCGCCTTAGCTGACTCTAGCACTGAAGTACCAGTATAATAAATTTGACAGGAGCCTGAAAGACGATCACATGATGTTCGAATTCCACTTCCTACCCAAATTATACCAGAGTCCTTGCAATAAGTAACAATTTCCGTCCAATTGGGCAGTCCGACTGGGGAAATACCTCCGCCCTACAGAATACCGCGGCCATAATAACCTCGTGTTGTGTTCCCGGCGGTGAGTAGGGTAGCCAGATCTCACTGGAGGGTTTTTGTGCTGTCAGTGGAAAGATCAAAAGCTTGTCCTGCTTTGTCTTTTACACTGCCACCTAAGTGGTATAGAAATAAAAAAAAAACACCATGTTCGTGGTTTTATTAGGTTCGTTCCCGATTAAAAGACTTCATCTTTATACCCATCTTGGGTGAGATATTTGCATGGTGGTTTTACCCACAAAAAAAAAGATGTTCAAAAGATGGGTCGATAGCTAGAGAGAATACTTCTCTTCTAAATTGAATATCCACGACACGACTGAGTAAAACGTGATGGCGCAGTATGATTCGACTTGATCTTATTCCTAACTGGCGAAAGCCTTTCTTACTTGCAGTTTTATATTCGTGCTGGTGAATACAACCACCTCGGCCACAAATGATTGAGATTTTAATGGTGTAGTAGTCAATAGATAGCGTTAACCGCAAAACATTACGGCCGTGAGCTTATTCCAATCGCAATAGTTAAAATAATGGTAGCATTTCCTCGTTGAAAGACTAACAAGAATAATTAGTCAAATTTGATTGGATCCAGAGTCGATCTAAATATAACAATATTATACATACATATATGTATTCACGTCTCTCACCTCAAGTAATTTTATCTACGTTTTTCTACAAAGTCGTCTGCAGTTGGGACAGTGAGTTGGCATTGACAGCGGAATGGACGCAATCCAGCAGATAATTTCTGTTAGCGGCGGTGGTAAGTACCTAGAGCTGTTCATCATGATTAACAGGTCATAGGAGGCCACATGCGCGTGTTTTATTGCTACGCGTGTGAACTAGGAAAGTTTGTCCTTCACTAAGTTAATGAGGTGGCTACAATCATGGCTGAGGGCCCCATGGGTTGTCCCATGGGGCCCTCAGCTATGGGTTGTCGTTATGACGGATTTGGACCGACTAAAACCGCACGTCGTCGCGGCCACGGTGTAAGATTGCCTTGATCATATCTATCGCACACCGGCTGAAGGCCCGATTTTAAGATGGCCCTCTCGGATATGTTTGTGTACATCGAACACTGGAAAGCGGCCAGGGGCGCGCCACTGCACCGACGGGGGTGAAAGGGTGACAGGCGTCCGCACTTGTAATCCCCACCCTCGCTTACCTGCCCGCCCTTTGCCTACTCTCCATTATGGCCTCTGTTAGTCAAGGGGATTTTATACAGGTTACCCACATAGAGCATATGAATAGTTGGGGTCATAACGGAATGACTTAACTACTACTGCCAGTAAGAACGCCTTGTGAGTGGGCCATTTCCCCTATATTACGACTGTCAGAGATGTTCGTATGACAACCAGAGCCAATGGGGTAACATGCTCTCCGAGACATGGTGACACCCAAGCCAATGCAAATAGACATTCCATTTTATGAATACCTGCATAGCTGTTGAATTCACTACCACCATGCTACAGAGACTGGATGGCCTTAGTGTTCTTCTTGATAAAATCAAACCAGCATCATTCATCTACACTGGACCCAGTTATTTTTCATTTGTATTAAATAAATAAAATTGCAGAATCTGTTTGTAAAATTAAAATAACAGCTTTTTAGTAAATACTCTCTGCCTGTCTCTGTTTCAACCTGTTTGACTTAACCAATCTCTGAAACAGCTGGGCCAATTTTGACAGGTCTTTTTCTGACAGATAGCTAATATTATAAGGTGTAACTTAAGTGACTCTTATTATAGAAAATGAATTACAGTTCCATGCAAAAGAATTTGACTCCCTGGTACTTTTCATTAGTTTTGAAATGAATCTGTAATCAGTTAAATTTAGAGACAGGCAGTACAATAGTAAAAAAATATCTATAGAATGAACATAACTAAATTTTAAGTATTTACCTTTACATGATGTTTGTTGTCATTGAATTCCTAAATAATTTTTGTACATTTAAATATATTACATATATAAACTGACTTAACAAATAATTGTTTTAGAATCATATATTACAATTCAGTGAAGGATATTTTCTTGACTGAATAATATTGTAGGTACATTTGCATAGGTATCATGATGATTGTGAAAAGATAAAAGATACCTAATTGTGTATTCATATACAACACCATAATAAATATATTATATTACATTGCATGGAAAATTACCAAATGGTGGAAACTAGTTTCTAATTTAATGTTTTTTCTTATACTTAAGTAGGTAACCTAACTACAAAATACAAATACCCCACTCAACACTTGTGATATTACAGCTCTTGTTTTGATTATTCAATATTCATATAAATAAGGCATTGAAATAATATAATCAGCTGAAAAATATAATATAACATACATAATAATTATAGCACTGCTCGCTCAATGAAATAAATAAAACAACTTTAATTTTGGTAAATAAGTATAAATCTGTTTTTGGTTCTCTTCTAAAATATTTATTAATATATATATATTACAGTTTTTAACACAAATTAAAATATTTATTGGGAAAGTTGTTTTTGAATCTATCTTTTAAGCATTTTTAGTCAGGTGTAAGTACCTATCAGAACATGAGAACCATAACAATAGCTACATGTAAGTAATTCTTTAAACATTTTGATAGTTATAATACAAATAAACATAATTTGAAACTAACAAACCAAATAGGTAGATACTCAATAAGTTACTAAATTTTTAAAAAAGGAAATAAATGTACCTAATTGTTTGGGTATGCAACAAAAGACCTATGCTAAAGCTAAAATTAGCAAGACATGATTCCACATTAGGATTTTCATTCATATTAGATTTTAGCATCGGTACGTTCCTAGTAAAAAGGAAAAATGTGTCATGAAAATCAAGGCTCCGATAATGAATGACATCATCAAAAGTAGTCATCTTGCGTGAACATGTAAAGGGTTTTAGATAAGTGATCAAACTATTATTGATATCCATTATTACATGAAAAATACTTACGGTTCATTAAGAAATGGCGATATAAATAAAATGTTTTCGATAAAATTTCTATCTCTCCCATAGATCACAGGTTTTTGGGCTTGACTGTTTACGTTCAATATTCGGAAAAGTACACATAAGATAACCGCAATAACAGCTAGAAGAACTGTTGACATTGTTAGATTTTTTTATCAGATCGCATGTGTCCAACTAGACAGAAAATTTTACATAATAGCGGCAAAACATTAACCGTTGCTATTATGGAAACAACAACACATGAACACACACCCAACTCACGAGTCACGACACACAACAACAGACTAAAAAAATAAGTCGCTCGCTTCATCGGCTACGTTCACTTCGTTTAAATGAATAGTCGATGCGATCTCCACAACAACCAATACAATTTCTTTACTAGTTGACAGAAAGTGGTCCTACCCTGTGATTGGTTATGCTCTGTTGTGAACTCATATGATTGGATCAATGTTTTAATCTTCAGTCAATCCAATAGGAGAATAGATAGCCCATAGATCAAGAGATAGAAATAGAGAATAGGTCAATTGTACAGGTGATACCATACCTTGGTGATACCTTAGGGTGATCCCCATGGAAGAATATTTTTCCTGTTCCGTGGAGACCACATGGGCGGGGACTGGGTCTGCTTATTACAAGAATACGATACAATATGATACGGGACGTTGGATTTCGGAAACGTAGTTATTTTTATTTCGTTTTTATTATAGAATAAATAATCTTACAATAACGTAACCAAGTACGTAATACTCTTATGTCATTAGATTGGCTAAGACTTCGCAAAGCACCTTAAGTTGTTGGTTCTGGGCAAAGTGGGTTCCGGCGCCGTTGTCAACTTGTCACCTGCCATGCCATACGCACATCTGCGGCATTCGCTACATTACGCATACCTAATTCATGTCTCGGATTTAATACAATCGTCATTTGTGTTGAGAAGGTACTCAGTTGGGAAAAAGCTCGGCGATTGAATCTTACCAAAATGTAGACTTTAATTTATACCTTGTTAGTTAATGAACCAGTGGACAGATATGGCCAACCGCAATAAATTCACAAACAAAGACACTAATGAGCAATAAGGAGAATAGAATAATTGTTATTATTTAAATTAGGATTTGAGTAGTTTTCACTGAAATTTATTTTCCAATTCAAAATAAATAATCCCACCATCTCCTTTCCTACATAGGACAACACGTGCCGGCCCTGAGATGTCCACGTTCACACTGTGCAGAATATACGAGCAAGAACCAAGCGGTTCGGAGACTCTTTTCTTTGCCGCACCACCAAGACCTGGAATTCATTATCAGTACACGTGTTTCCTTCTTCCTACAGTCCCGGGGCCTTTAAGCGATGCGTGAAAAAGCATCTGATTAGGCCGCTAAGCTAAGTGCCACCACTGTAACACTTGTAACACATAACAATTGTAACCTATGTCTGTAATGGTGACCCTCTTTCCTGAGACTTTGCCTTTAGCTTACCATCAGGCGAGGTGAAGTCAAGTTGGCATGTCCTATATAAAGAAATATTTTTTTTTGTTGGCAAATCTTTTTATTTATACCACTTAGGTGGCAGACAAGCACACGGCCCACCTGACCACTGAAAGTGGTTACCGTGGCCTATGGACGTGTGCAACACCGGGGCGTTACACTTGCTAAATCTGGGTATTGTTTTCACATGAATACTATCACTTCATACTCATTTTTGTAACAAATTTTGTAAAAAATATGAAGTTTTATTTATATCTTAGTCATCTGTATAGGCGACGTTAAGATATAGGTAAATAAATAAATAATATAAGATATAAACAAGAATGGTGCCGCAACACTTGAAACCGGTGCTATCTTCCGTAATTTGCACAGACTATTCCATACAGGGTGAAGCTACTAAGAAGCCTCTCAGTTGCTGCGCAGTGTGTAGGCCAGTCTCCAGTGTAGGCGAATCTTGGACTGTTAAGATTTAATCTGACTAAAAGTAGGGAAAAAATAAAGTAGTTTAAGAAGAACATAATTTTATTAGAGAAAAATGTTCATGAGCATAAAATAACTAATTACCAATAAATAACAATAATGCTATAGTCCCATAAATCAAACGTCAACTTGCAAAAATCCGTGAAATCAGTATAAGAAGACCAGTCAAAAAAGTCGTTAGGTAGTTTCTAAAAATATGCAAGTATACCAATCAACTTCTTATATACAATTATAATCCGAATTTTAATTATTGCGTACCGCGATCGGAATATGAAAACCTTAAACTAAGTACACTATTAGGTATTACATTTCATACATTCTTCTAATATTTCCATGAAACGTCTTTAAAATCTAGACCGTATCTAGACTTTTGTGACATATTATACACAGAAACTTTTAACATTTATCGATAATCATGTTATAAGCTAAAATATACAGATATACATTTGTGATTGAAACTTAGTGAGCAACACTTGTATTATTTTATATTACCTATATATCTATGAATATTAATTGTAACTTATAGCATCTGTAAGTCATCATGTAAGGCATTACTAAGTGAACGAACTAGGCATTGCTGGA
Organism: Eilema griseolum; assembly: GCA_963662185.1. Taxonomy (NCBI): domain Eukaryota; kingdom Metazoa; phylum Arthropoda; class Insecta; order Lepidoptera; family Erebidae; genus Eilema; species Eilema griseolum. The sequence goes on along the minus strand of OY759233.1, from coordinate 10,203,180 downwards.
ACACAGTCCTCAACTATCTAAATATAAATCAGTTATTTGTTGATAATCAGTTATTCTTGTTATAATAACATTTTATTATAACAAATGTACACTACACTCAATACGCAATAAAAAGGTCCATACTTCCATTACAAGCTTGCAGGGATAGTAAAACAAGAGATCAGATTATATGGACAAATTGGATTACGTTCAAATATATATTACAAGAAAGTCTTAAATTAGCAAAAAGTTATGTCTCAATTTGTAAAAGATCTTTATAAAAATATTATAGACAACTATAAATATATTGCATAACTTAGTGTCATATTAGTGTACACGCCATAATGAAAAACTTAAATATAACAAGTAATGCTCTATAAATACCTATAATAGAGTCCACCCGATGTTCAACCCATCAGCCTTCTCGTATCAATAAATATCTGTACATACACCTAATTATAAAACATTATAAATACACGGGATATCAGATGGTGCGCGCTCGTATAAGTTCTATGCAAATACTAAACGTTACTACTACGTACGAAATAAAGTCACGTAATGGTAAAATACAACTAAAATTAATATAACAGTAGCATAAAACTAAATTGTGATGACTCTAATACTAAAATATAATGGCAAAAATGAAATCATCACCTCATCAATTACTATGTACTCTTAACAACAATATTACCGTATCAAATAAAAATTAACAAATGCTTTATTATTTGTTATGTTAAGTTCAAAATATGTGTTTTCTTTATTAACTGATGTCGAAAGAAAATTTTAATATAATGAATTAAAAATTATGTTGCAGGAGAAATTATGTTGAACTTTGGTCAAATAACTGTCAATCTATTTTATTATCTCGAAATAATCAATAATTCAGGTAAAAGAAACTTTAAAACAAAATATCAATGCTCATCACACGTTCAAAAGTACACATCCTCGCGACAGGCAACAAATTATTCTGTCCTAATGACAGGAATGGCTCTGAGGTAAGAGAATAAAATATAAACCGTTTTTATTTCTAATTTACGTAAGCTAGCAAATATCAAAGCATCACACGCGAGAAGATATAACTCAGCTATGATATGGACAATCTGATAATATGATTAATCGAAGTTAAAGAAAATAGTGATGCACAGTATGTTTAATAATATTTTCAATTAAAATGTTCTATATTTCTAGACTAAGCGATTTAACGACGCGTATAAAACTGTTTAAATCACACCAGTTTCATAATATATAAGTGGATTTATGTCCATCGTATTAACATTTTAATTAAAAATACTGCAAACTAGAGTAAATAACGCCGCTTCAACAATGAGGTGAGCGTAAATTAGGCGGTTTTCTATTTCTAAATAATCTAATTGATCAAGCGGTGTTAAAGTATATTCGTCACTATTTCGTTAACCCAAATTAACTATACTATGACTTTAAAGCTATACACTCGATTTGCATAAGCAACAACTGTCCTTTTCGCTTGTACAAAACATTGTCAATATTCGTACATCGATTACAAAATAAATATTTATGTGTATTGATACATTCAAACAGATAGCACCACCATTCCTAACAACCTTTTACTTTGTTCACACCTCTATTCTGAATACTCACATTCCTATAGCTACACTGAATTAAAATTTTATAAACACGTTTACGGCTGTAGCTAAATTCGATCTATATAAGAGTTCTAATGTCAGCAAGTAACGGACAGCGCACTTATACACCAATGCCTTTATAGGTTTCCTTCGACGATATGTCAAATATGCCCCGCGTAGATCGGCGGTGTTTGGTTCGGCCTGCACAGCGCGTGACTACCGAATTGGTTGGGTCGCATGTGCATGCTGGACGCAAGGCAATCCGTACAGTTGGGGTCAGCGTATAAGACAAGTTAGACAAAGTTCCGCTGACCCGATGCAGTCGTCGTGGCAGAAGGCGCCGCATTTCTTGCACAGGATCATCGCTCGGAGGTTGCACACGCACGCCTCGTCCGCACCCACGCTCCGGCACCGGGCGACGCTCTGGACATACAAAAGTGTTTCGTTTATTTATAGATCGTCAAGTATAACATAATGAGTCGATGAATGACCTCCGCCCTACATGAGCGCAGGCCTAGGGATGACGGGTAGAGCCGCCTGTCGCTCTGGCAGAAGCAGGCTTCGGCGGCGGTGCGCCTCGAGACGAGTTTGGGGATTCTGGGGTCCTCACACCCGAGATGGCCAGATCGAAAGAGATGGCCCTAGATCGGCCTGGGTGCGAGGGATATGCCTGTTAACCTCACCTTCGGCAAACCAAAACGACCCACAGGCGTCGTACGTTTTAGTCGGTTCGAGTCCGACATAACCTCTCCCACCGGCTCCGGTGGCGGGAGTATCCGTGGGGATTTTTCGCACGTAAAAAACATAACATAAACATAGGAGTGACCTATATCCCCGAAAGGTTAGGCAGAGGTGCTAGCACCCACATTTCGCCAGTTTATGTTTAGGTCCCAATGTAATAGGTGGCGAGCCTGTTGCCATTAACCGGGCACTTATAAACCTGCGATAAATACACACATAACTTCGAAAAGTCATTGGTGTGTGCCATGGTAAATCTTGGGATCGAACCGAGACCTCGTCTCAGCAGTCCATTGGCCATACCACTAGGCTACTGCGGTTTTTTATAACGTAAAAAAAAAGGTTTAACATAATGAGGTAAAATATCTAAATCACAATGGTGTAATAAATTTGGGTGAAATAGTGTTAAGTGGAATAGGCTGGATGCGGAAGGCATGTCCAACACTGGACTGCAATAGGCTCATGGATTGATTTATGTTAGTGTTGTGTGGTGTCAACTGAATTGACGAGTATGTGAGGTATTAGCATATTGCATTTCTTATTTGCGGAAGTTTTCTTCAGGCATCGGAAGATTCAATACATTTCTCTACAATATTCTGGTAAGTATTTCTGCGGCTTGAGAGAAACTCTCGTGCCTCCATTGTCACACTCAGCAGAGCAGAGAGCATCTCGTGAACCCACTTCTAACACATGTACTACATTCAATCACAAGCATTAATAAATGACACATAGTGTGAGTGACTTACTACATTTGTATTTTGGTTAGCAGGAGGTGCACTAGACGCTCTCGGTGCCATATTGGGTGTCCTCTGCACAAGGATGTACTGACCAACATTATTAGATCGATTCTCGTTCATCTGCAAAATATTAATATTCTTCTTTGATATTTTGTTGGTGAATCTGTTTAACCATACGTTCATCACAAATTCGTTGGTTAAATGAAGTAATCTATACAAATTAATAATATCGATTTGTATGTTTATATAATTAAAGAAAAAAAACCGCGGTAGCCTAGTGGTATGGGTAATGAACAGCTGAGACGAGTTATGTGTGTATTTATCGCAGGTTAATGGCAATAGGCTCGCCACCTATTACATTGGAACCTAAAAATAAACTGGCGAAATGTGGGTGCTAGCACCTCTGCCTACCCCATCGGGGATATAGGCGTGAGTTTATATATATATATACAGTCAGGTTATAAGTATTGTCACACAGTAAAAACTTTTCGAATTTCGAATTGTTCATGAAAATAAAAATGTATACTTGTTAGAATTTTTCTCATTTTTAAATATGGAGTGGACGCTTAAAGAAGATCGTGTTGCAGATATTGCGTTGCATCGTTGCGGTTGCGCGCCAATTCAAATTTTTGATATACTGAAAAATTTGAATATAACCAAAAGATACGTTTATCGTACCATCAAACGATACAATGAAGTCTCTAGTGTAGTCTGTTAGGGCTTCAGCAGTGATAACAGCTGTGAAGGCGCGAATTCAAAGAAATCCCAAACGTAAGCAGAAACTGTTGGCCTTTCAGATGGGGTTAAGTAGAACCACGGTGAAAAGGGTGTTAAATGAAAACTTAAGGCTTCGGGCATATCGAAGAAAAACAGGACATCGTTTGAATGCTCGTCTAATGGACTTGAGACTGAAGAGATGCCGAGCTTTGTTGAAGCGGTACACGGAAAAAAAATATCGGGACTTTTTTTTTTCCGGTGAAAAATTTTTTACCGTAGAAGAGAGCTACAACAAACAAAATGATAAGGTGTACGCACACAGTAATGAAGAAGCGAGCAACCCGTATTCCACGTGTCCAACGAGGTCATTTTCCATCCTCGCTCATAGTATGGTTGGGAGTTTCTTATTGAGGCTTAGCAGAGGTACATTTTTGTGAGAAAGGTGTAAAAACGAATGCAGCTGTGTATCAAAATACAGTCCTGACGAACCTTGTGGAACCTGTTTCTCATACCATGTTCAATAACAGGCACTGGGTATTCCAACAAGATTCGGCGCCAGCTCATAGAGCGAAGAGCACACAAGACTGGCTGGCGGCGCGTGAAATCGACTTCATCCGGCACGAAGATTGGCCCTCCTCCAGTCCAGATTTGAGTTCGTTAGATTAAGATAAGATATGGCACCACTTGGAGGAAAGGGCGTGCTCAAAGTCTCATCCGAATTTGGAGTCACTCAAGACATCCTTGATTAAGGCAGCCACCGATAATGACATGGACCTTGTTCGTGCTGCGATAGACGACTGGCCGCGCAGATTGAAGGCCTGTATTCAAAATCGGGGATGTCATTTTGAATAAACTTTATTCTCATAAGAATCTATGTTTTGTTAAGTTCATTTTGGTATATAAATGGTTACATAATGAATAAACTTGTCTCAATTATTTTATATTAAACATGTGACAGAATTTACGACCTGACTGTGTATATATGTTACCTATGCAAGGAGGTAGGACACGGCGGTATATCCGCCCGATTGAGCAGTCCGACTGGGGAAGTACCTCCGCCCTACAGAATACCGCGGTTATAATAACTTCGTGTTGTGTTCCCAGCGGTGAGTAGGGTAGCCAGAGCTCACTGGAGAATTTGTGCCGTCAGTGGGAAGACTAAAGGCTTGTCCTGATGTGTCTTCTACTGACGGCACAGAAACTCTGTATGTACAGGGTTGGCAGCGCGACTGTGACTCCTCTGGTGTTACAGACGTCCATAGGCCACGGTAACTACTTTCCATCAGGTGGGCCGTGTGCTTGTCTGCCAACTAAGTGGTATAAAAAAAAAAAAACCTAATGTGAATTTTTCTAAAAATAGACTTGAATAACATAGGACAAGCTAAACACAAGTGCAGTGATATACACGCATCAGCTTATGCTGCTAGTGTATTAAATAATAATAATAAAATAAATATATTAAAGTAATACGATTATAATTATCAATCATTCTTTTAATATAACCATACGAAGATAAACTGTTCTACTTTCATCATTGAAGGATCCAGGTAGAGCGATTGACTGATAGGTTAGATGTAGAGGTGGTACACAAGTTCGATTCCCGCGTGAGAATATGCCTCTTGAGAATGTGCCTCGCAGAAGGAGGCGCCGGCCGCCCACGCATCGAACCATCGCCGCGAGCAAGGTGGCTTGCGTCGCAGTGATGGCACTCGGACGTTGGCTCTTTCTGCATCCGACGCAGATACTTTCCGAAGCATCCGTGCTCGGTGATCATCTGCGTCAGACGGTACGAGAGGCTGCCGTGTGGCCTCTCTAGCCACTCCCCCATGATGGGTCTTACCGCCGCTAATATGTGTTTCTATCTATGTGGTGAATGTGAAATGTATTATTAGAATAATAAGTCTACTTACTTCATTATGAGGCATGACAGAGACGGGGAGCTGTCTCACAAGCACAGGCGGGGGCGGGGGCGGAGGCGGCGGGGTGGGGCGCACAGAGCGCGCGGGCCGCGTGAGGAGCGCGGGGGGAGGCCGCAGCTGGCCCCGCAGCGCGTCGCGGTTAGGGCTGTTTTGTATCGCCGCTTGGCAGATTTGGTAGCTGCGTTCTAAATTCACTGTACCAGGGGGCACTTTGTTTGAACTTCGACTTCTGAAATAGTCAACAAATAAGTCAACTTATTGTACTCTTTCTTATCTACTACTTGCATGAAAATCAATGTAAATCTCGTCTTTAGCGTTAATCCCAGTCGCATACGAAGCACTGAGTCTGAGAACCACTTTGGCTGAACTACTATATTTTTCGTGAAGCGACTGCCATCTGATCTGCATAGCTCATTGGAGATATCGAAGCATTACAGTTAGTCCATTTGTTCGACTCTTTAGGGCTCGAACTACCCGTTACTACTGCCATAGATGTACATGTACGTGGCAATCAGGACCGATGGTTTAACCTGCTCTCCCGAGGCACGACCAGACAAATTTAAATATCCATTTTCATGCATATTTTTTTTTTTTCAATGAGCGGGTATCGAAACCGCACCTCTCGTGTAGCGGCCGCGTTTTTTTTTTACTTTAATTACATACACTTCACAGAGGCTGTTAATAACACGAATATAAACATATTAACAGAAATAACAGACTATTTTATACAGTTGATTGATGATCATTATAAAACTTTGAGGATGCCGTAAGGCGAAACCGGGCAGGTATAATAACAAATAAAAAATTCTGTGGTAAAGTACAAGTTAGTTCTCAATATGTGTAACAGAAATAACACATACCACAGGCTAAAAAACTAATTTCAACTGATTAAATACTATGCACAAGTTTCAGATGTAAATGAGCGTATGGATGGTATCACTGATTTTGGCCTAAATAAGGGTTAGTACCGCCACTAAAATGACTTTAGACAAGTGGATGCAAGTCAATATTTCTACTCATACTCCCCTTTTTTTGTAAGCCGCCACTTGTACAAAAAATGTCTTCCTTATAATATTATGTTCTTACCCCAACAATTTTTTTTTTTTTTTTTTTACGTGCGCAAAATCTCCTCGGATACCTCCCCACCGGAGCCGGTGGAGGAGGTTATGTCGGACTCGAACCGACTAAAACGCACTCCGCCTGTGGGTCGTTTCGGTTGCCGAAGGTGAGGTTGACAGGCATATCCCTCGCACCCCGGCCGACCCAGGGCCATCTCTCACGATCTGGCCCTCTTCTCGGGTGTGGGGACCACAGAGTCCCCAACTCGTCCCCGCAAACGGGGACCCCAACAATTGATGATAATGTTATCAAATTAAGAGGAATAGCACATTCATACAATACAAACCTGTTTGATTCTTTCCCCAACTTAGGTTTTTTACTGGCAGGTTTCATATTTTGTGTCATGGTTATAGAGTTAATTGGTGGGTTTGTCACAGGAGTACTGGACATTAAACTAGTAGCTGCCTCTAAGTCTTGCTTCACAGAAGTATCCTTTATAGATTGACAACTTTCTGAAGAATTAGATGACTCCATATTATAGTTTGCATCTCTATCTTCTTTATACATACAATTTTCGTCATTAATATTTATATCCTCCATGCTAGTTTTGGAATCTTCGCTAACATATTTAGAATTCTCATTATTTAAATTTGAAAATGAATGTAAGGTCATTACATTTTCATTATTTGTCCAATCTGATTCTGTTTTCCATGATACTGCAGATGCTTTAGGTTTTGCTGCATCTTTCATATTGTCATCTGGATAAGACCCAATCTGGAAAAATATAACATGATTTTGATGATTGTTTGAATTTGTGGACACTCAACATTTTATTAAACAAGTAGTAACCACTTACCGATGTATTAGTAACTTCCATCATTGGTATTGAAGAGTTCTGTGTTAATGGCATTGTTACTACAGCAGTAACATCTGAAATATTACAATCAAAGAAGTTTAAATGATATAACATGATAACATTTATTTTCATGTTTTGTTTATAATTTGATAAGTGGGGGTACTTTATAATAACTTAAAGGAACTCACTTGTTTCACTCATGTAGGATGACAACTCCATTAGATTGGGATGGGGTGAATATTTGACATCTTCATTTTCTGTAACATAGTGATTTTTATTTTGTTGATTTACCATTTAAAAAATGAAGTTTAGTATTGACTTGATAGAAACTTAACGAACGAACGTTATGCATCAAATTGATGGTATAAATGTGAGGCAAGCAAAGCATACTGTGTGTGTGTTTAAACTATCATGGTCACTCACATCAGTATCAAAGTAATCAATTCCTCCGTGATCATGGTGCTTGTAACAGCGCTGAAATATTGGAAACTCAAAACAATACAACATGGTAAATATCCCGATTATTTTGATACTGATGCGTGTGTGTTTGTGTGTGGTGTGTGTGGAAGTCATTTTTTTAATAATTTAAGATTAACTATTTTGTGCAGTTTATTAAAAGAATATCAAATTATTTTGGGTAATTTTGCATTGTTACTCTTGCTAGATGTTTTGTTGGGTTTTGATAAAACTATGTATAATTATTTTCTTTACTTATTCTACATATAAAAAAGTTATAGAGGTTTGATTCCCCCTCAGAACAAATATTTGTATGGATGAATGTGTATATTTGCATTGGACGGGGTGTTTCTATGTATAATATGCATGTACTCACAAAAACAAAAGTATCTATACTCCATTTGGTTAGGAACTTAACTAAAGATAAACAATCGTGATTTTAAATAAAAATACATATAAAATAAATAAACTAGTCTAGCTAACTCACTAGAGGTATACATAGAACCGTGTAGAATACTTAATTGTTAATATACTCACGTGATGTAAGTATAGAGAGGCTTGTCTCCAAAATGAAGGACTCTGCATCTTTGAAGTGCTCGTCATAATAATTTTGCGTCATACTTTGAGGTAGAGGCGGTTCTTTTTCACATTTATCGGGGCTTTCAAGAATTTTAGTCTTCAAATGATCCGGTTCACTTGGTGGAGGGACTTGACAATTCATATCCTGATTAAAATTCTGACATAGTTCTTGTTTTGAACCTGGATCATTACATTGCAGTGGTAACTCCACTTCAGGTTCCGGCATAGCTTTAGTAAAAGGTTCATACTGCTCCGATACATACTCCTCCTGACTTACGCATGGTGACGATTCTTTATCAATTAATTTATCAACATTGGGACTTTCCTCCATTTCTGTCACAAAATTATCATAACTAACTGATTCTGTGGGTCCTGCAGATTCATTTATAGTCATATTACCAACATTTACATCTATTTTTAAACTAGACACAGATGATTCACTTTTTGCATCATACTCATATACAGATGCAGTAGCTTTGCTATCATCACTGTTAGTGTCACCATGATCCTGAACAGAATACAACTGTTCATCATTTGGACAAACTTGTTCAGTGCCATAGCTTGTTTCAACTTCAGAGTGATTAGGAGTATTATTAGATGCATTGTGTACTAAAAAGCTTGTATTATCTAATTCATAATCCTCTTCAAATTTTATTCTCTTAGCAATTGACCTGTATTCTGTACTTTCATTATTTGGCCTCTTTGATGTTTCTTGTAAATTGCTGTCCGAGTCTATTTTGTATTCCTCACAGTCTTTTGATGTGCTAGATTCTTCTATTTTTACAACACTGAAATCAAGTTCTTGTTTCATATCACTACGATCAGTTTCACTTTCTGGCAGTAGTAAGGGATCAATGGGTGTTGTGGAAACTGAGTCATCCATCCTTTGTGTAGATGATGAATCAGAGAAATTAAAGTCGACTTGATACTCCTCATAGTTGGTATTGTGGCTTTTGGTATGTTTGAGAGGTAATAAGTCTGGAACAGGGGCAGACTGCTTTGTACATATAGTGACAGGTTCTTCCAGAACTTCATCAGCCCTAGCTGAAGACCTAGTTACTGCACCTACAGAGCGCATTCTTTTACTTGTGCTTGAAGATTTACTCTTTTTAATTTTTGGAACAGTACTGCTACTTGTTATGGAAGCTGTTGGTCTTAATTTAATAGTTGTTTTTAGAGATGGCCTATCTGAATTAAGACTGATAGAAGACTTTTCTTTTCTTGATTTTTCTCCCCAAATAGGTTCAAAGTGCTTTAATTTCCAAGGGTCTATTTTGCTTTTTTCTTTTTCAGCTTCAGTCTTCATTCTTTGTTGGTTTTCTGGAGTTAGTTCACCACCAGAAAGACTATCCTGCCATTGTAGGCAAGCCCGTGCAAAAAATTCATTATTAAGACTAGATGAATTCAAACGACCGGAAGGACTTAACCTGTCCACACTAGGAAGTAGCTGCCCAAGTTTGTATTGATATAATGGAGGAAGAAGTGAAAATGTATGTTTATTGAGAAGTGCCCTTATGTTTGTGTTTACTAATATTGAGTCTGGTGTTTCTAAATCAATGTAGCCCTCTCTTGTTTGTTGTAGTTGTGCTGCTGTTGATAACTTCTTGCCACTGCGCTTCCTAGGCTTTAAAGAGAATCCTGGAATGCTTGCCAAAACTTCACGCATGGTACAAGGTCTGTTAGAAATACAGCTAGGTTCACTATATGATGTTGCTGCTGTCCATTCCCTGCTCTCAGGAGGAGGGGGTGGTGGTAATGGCTTAACAATGATTCTAGGTAAAGGCCGTGAATGACTTGAATTCTTCTTCCTTCTTTTTGATTGTTTCCTCGAAGAGTGCTTACTAGATTTCTCACTATCTTCGGGAATGCGTATGATCGAGTACTGGTCGTTTTTACATGGTGTGTACTTATTATCTGCTGAAGTATCTGAATATTCCATGTCGTTCTGTATTTTATCCGCAGGGGATACATCTAGTTCCATTGTTATGAGACAGTGCGTGTATATTGCAAATGATTATATGGAAATGATAAGCTGTTGCCGATAGTAATCACTACTTCAACCCATCGTGCATACTTTTACAATATATAAAGGACTATTTCTTTGCAATACTAAGAATATAGAAAGATAATCATCACATATTTAATACAGTCTTAATGCTTAGAAGCATGAAAATGTTCATACGAATCTTTTCCTATAAAATAGCTGATTGAAGAGTAAAACTCAAAATGTCACAACAACGCAGAAAATGGATTCCGTCATAGATAATAAATGACTAAAATAAAAAGGGGCCATACAACATACACTGAGGTACATGATACATAGGAAATTACTTAGTTTAATCGATTAAAAATCCTCTCGTTTTGTGTTTACATAATAAAATCCACTTTAATGAATTTTTAAAATTACAAGTGAAATTAATAACATTTACTTGTAATTTTAAAAATTTAATTATACTGATTCTCGATTTTTCACGTTACACAATCCAAAGGCGAATTCGAAGCATTGTAGTTAGACCAGTTGTTGGACTTTTTATAGTTTAACTACCCTAAAGACGGACCACCAATGCCTTAACGTGCTCTCCGAGACACGAGCAGATCAATGCTAATAACCATATTCAAGCATACAAAATATTTGCACTGAGCGGAAATCTAATCCGCGCCTCTTTCGTAGCGGCCGCGTACACTACCGCCACGCCATTGAGGCTGTCTATTGTCTATATTGGATCGTACAGGGTCTTTAAGCCCTAACAGACGATGGGATTTGGTACGGATACGGACCCAAAAACCAAACTTGTTACGCTACGATCTTATAGAGAGCAGTCCAACGTACATTACACACTATATACTTATGCAAAAAAAAGAGATTTATTAAATTATTTAACTTAGTTTGTTAAGTTAAGAGTGGTAAATGAATTTTTTCAAATGTATGTACACCGATTACTCTGAGATTTATGTACCGATTTAGGTACGTAATTCTTTTATAGTTTTTGAATATTTTAATTGGATTACGTAACACCCCGATAAGGCGTGCTATTTTAGTTGTCTCGGGTCCGATCCGACATAAACACTCCTGCTGCTGTCGGGAGGGTATTCGCATGAAAAAAGGCACCGTTCCCAAATCTTAAACCATACACCAACCTCTAATTAGACTATACCCATATTATCCTTAAAAGGAAAGAGAGGGCACGTCATGTCTGTCTGCTTCCCGAAGAGACGTTAGGAGAAGTGTCCGGTTCCCAAACAATTAAATTTCTTGTACTACGGGTAGAAAAACTGAGTATTCCACGGTAAACTTTTTGTATGGCAAAGGATGGTATTTAAACTATCGTGATCACTGACTCACATTAGTATTAAAGTTATCAGAATATTTACCATGTTGTATTGTTACGAGTTTCCGACATTTGGGAGCTGTTGCTAGCACCATGAGGAGTAAAAACTTTAGTATTTGTGGTAAACAGTGTAAAAGTTTATAGGAAGTAATATATCGATCTACCTTCTTTCGAGTCCTTTTACTACCTTGTCTTACTACGCGGATCAGCACCAACACTGATTTCACTCTCACTACAAACTCGAACTCGATCTCGATCACGTTTACGACTCTCAATGCTTACTGTATCCATTCGCGATTTTGTTTTCTCTTGCTCTCGGTTGTTCTTGCAAAGACGGACCACTGGATGCCAGACGTTCGGCAATTGAAACCCATCCTCACGAATCACGATTGAAATTTCTATACTTTTTGTTTTCAATATCGGAAACTCGTAACCATACAACATGGTAAATATCCTGATAGTTTTAATACTAATGGCTGGTGGCTCAGATTGGGTTAAATTAATTGAACCAGGGTACTACATTTTGTTCTACTAACCCAGCTCACCATAAAAAGTACCGGTGGAAATCCTTAGTTTTATTCTATCTATCTATATTTATGTTTTCTTAACACTAAGTGTAACCACAAGCGAGAGCGCGAGATGCCGTCATAAGCGCTAGCGACAGTATCTCGCTCGCTCTCAGCTAATAATCCTTTGTAATAATTAAACCGCGATAGCCTAGTGGTATGGGTAATGGACTGCTGAAACGAGGTCTCGGGTACGATCCCAGGTTTTACAATGGCACACACCAATGACTTTTCGATGTTTTTCGAAAATATGTGTGTATTTATCGCAGGTGTAAGTGCCCGGTTAATGGCAATAGGCTCGCCACCTATTACGTTGGGACCTAAATATAAACTGGTGAAATGTGGGTGCTAGCACCTCTGCCTATCCCTTCGGGTATATAGGCGTGAGTTTATGTTATGTTATGTAATATTTTTTCTTTACAGCGTCCCTAGCCACGACACGGTTATAACGGAAGCGATACAGCGCTCGCGGTCACACTATAATTGAATCAATCCGAATGATATTAGTTAATTAAATGTAAACTGCACTAATTCAAATCTTATTGTCATTATCTTATAGTTAGGAGTTAGGTATCCATTAAATATTGAATTAGTCTATTGTTGATCACCATATTAACAAGGTATTAATATGGTGATTAAGACGAATTAATACTTGTTAATTACCATATTAACACCTTCTTTTACTGAATTTACTAATGATGCCTTAATTTTTAGTGAATTACGGTCATTCATTTTACTGTGAACCATTGAAGTAATCACTGAGTATTTTATAAATAATCATTAGGTATAATATTGTAATTTCCCGTCATTACTAAATTTAATTTTTACACCGATATTATAAATCGATTTTACCATAGAGTAAGTTAGGCTGTCACTTCACTAAACTACAAGCCAACTTTCTACCGTAGACAATTCCGTTTCATAAAGTGGATTGGATTTGGTTCGGATGCCATCTTGTTTTATTCGTTGAATGGCGTTGTGCGTTGTTCGTTGTGTGGTAATTGTAACAGAACTTGTTCAGTTATATTTTCATATTGAGTGATTGAATTTTATTAATCCCATAAATTTCATTAAAGATTTTGTTAATCCTCGTGAATTGAGTGCTTCTATAGTCATGGGACGCGGAAGGTAACTATAACACCTTTATATCTACATCGTGCTGAAAATGTACTTTTAGCTAGAGCCATTTTTCATTTTATTTTCTTTGTTATTTAGAGATCGTAGTCGAGATAGACGTCGAAGCCGAAGCCGTAGTAGAAGTCGTAGCCGAAGCCCGCGCTATGGCTTGGGATCAGGCGGTGGAGGCGGAGGCGGAGGCGGTGGAGGTTACGGCGGCGGTGGGCGTAGAAGCAATCCCGGCGCTAATCTACGTAAACCAAAATGGGATCTGAACAGGCTGAAACCGTTCAAAAAAGATTTTTATGTACCTCATCAAGACGTGGAAGGTAGATCTGATTCTGAGGTGGAAGCTTGGAGGAGTGAAAACGATATAACTCTCAAGGGACGTAACATTCCTAAACCGACGCTAACGTTCGAAGAAGCTGGATTTCCAGATTACGTTATGGATGAAATTGATAAAATGGGATTTTCTAAGCCAACTCCTATCCAGGCTCAAGGTTGGCCTATTGCTCTTAGCGGACATGATATGGTTGGAATTGCTTCAACAGGCTCAGGGAAAACACTATCATATATTTTACCTGCAATTGTACACATAAATCATCAGCCAAAGTCTAGCAGAGGTGATGGTCCAATTGCTCTTGTACTTGCACCTACCAGAGAATTAGCACAGCAAATTCAAGAAGTTTGTGACAAATTTGCAAACACCTCAAAAATACACAATACATGTTTGTTTGGTGGTGCACCAAAAGGACCACAAGCTAGAGATTTAGATGCAGGTGTGGAAATTGTTATTGCTACACCTGGTCGACTATTAGACTTCTTGGAAAGTACTAGAACAAATTTGAAGAGATGTACATATTTAGTGTTAGATGAAGCTGACAGAATGTTGGATATGGGATTTGAACCGCAGATTAGAAAAATCATAGAACAAATCAGACCTGATCGTCAAACACTTATGTGGTCTGCAACTTGGCCTAGAGAAGTTCAGAGCCTGGCAGCTGAATTTTTAAAGGATTATCTTCAAATCAATGTTGGTTCATTATCCTTAGCTGCCAATCATAATATTTTACAAATAATTGATGTTTGCATGGAGTATGAAAAGGAAACAAAGTTGAGTACACTGCTAAAAGAAATAATGGCAGAAAAAGAAAACAAAACAATAATTTTCATTGAGACCAAAAGACGTGTTGATGACATTACTAGAAAAATGAAGCGAGATGGGTTAGTATATTATAGTTACATGCATGTTCAGCAGATAAAGTGAGATCTGGCACACCATAAGTTTTTACACAGATAAGTTTGGAGAGTAAGGTGGAATTCCCTAGATTTCTGCCATATCCTTCATTTTAGGTTTGGTTACTTTGTCAATTGCATTGTCATTGTATTTGTGATTTTGTTTGGTTAGATTCTGTGGTAATTAATTTCTGTCATAGCATAGTAACTATTAAGTTAGGGAGTTGGGTTTGACAGGTGGAGCCGCCTGTCACCCTGGCAGAAGCAGGCCGCGGCGGTGGTGCGCCTGGCGCGCCTCCCCGTTTCCGGGGACGAGTTGGGGACTCTGTAGTCCCCACACCTGAGAAGAGGGCCGGATCGTGAGAGATGGCCCTGGGTCGGCCGGGGTGCGAGGGATATGCCTGTCAACCTCACCTTCGGCAACCAAAGCGACCTACAGGCGGCGTGCGTTTTAGTCGGTTCGAGTCCGATATAACCTCCTCCACCGGCTCCGGTGGGGAGGTATCCGTGGGGATTTTGCGCACGTAAAAAACAAAAAAAAAATATGATAGTGATTGTCAGTAGGATTCTTTAATAGTTAATAGTTTTTTGGTGTGCAAGATTTACTACTTATTAGCTAATCTATTGAGTGTTTAAGTAATGTTTTAAAGTGACTTAATATTAATATTCAACTATATTGCTTAGGTATACTTACCAAATTTTATAAAAAATGATTTGCTCTTCAGGTGGCCAGCAGTATGTATTCATGGAGATAAGTCACAAAATGAACGTGACTGGGTTCTACAAGGTAAGATTTACATCAAATATGTATCTGATTACATATTGTCTAATGATTTATATTTGATTTATTATTTTGACAGAAATTAAAATAATTTTACTATAATATCATATAAAAGGTGGTAGCCAAACTGAGTTAATCAAACTTAGTGCTGTATAATAACAAAAAACATTCAAAAGTAGCACTATGGTTGTCGAGAAGCGGCGATGGACAGCGCGTCGTGAGCGCGCAGTGTGTGTGGGTGCTCTGCAGTAAATATTCTATGAACTGTCTGCGTGTGCAGGCGGAGGCGAGCTGCGGCGCCGCCCGGCTCGCGGTGATGGCCGCGGGGCGTCGCCTAGCGGCGAGCCGCAGCGTCCGGCCGCGCCCGCCTCTAGTTGTCGGGGCTAAGCCCTATGCACTCTGACACGCTCCCGCGGCTAGTCTGAGCCGCTTCTCGCGTGGCGCGAGCGGCCCGGTCTGTAGCGCTGTCCGCGGCGGCAGGCCAGCGCCGCCGCGCCTCCTCGACCCGTTGGCTCTCGGTTCTCGCCATGTGCTGACGGCCGTCAACTCACCTCTCGCTCACGATTATTATTTTTTGCGCAAAATATGACACGGAATCATATGTTATTAGTAAGTTCAATACAATAGTGAATGGATAAAGTTATACTTTACGTCTCTCATTTAACCTCTTAAAGGTTGTCCTCAGTTTTCATTTATTCACCATTTATTTCTTTTTATTTTCTTTTATCCTTGGTAAATATATTTTATTTTTAATACCTTGGTTATTTAACTTAGCAACTTATCCATATAATTACGGTAATTTTGTATAATATGTATTATAATGATTCATTAACATTGGTGGCCTGAAAGGGGTGAAATGTGAGATGAATAGTAATCGATAGTATCTTATGGGGCTAAATTTAATGTCAATATGCTTGTATTTTGTTATACAACAGTCTGAAGTTCGATTAATAAATTAACAAGAGCGCAATTATTTCGTGAGCACAATAAAGTTCATATCGGTTTATGAATGTTGAAACTTGTTTCAAATTATTGTATTAGAAGAGATACTATTACAATAATACATTATTTAGGTGTTGCTTAGGATTGTACTTTAGATGTTATCTGAAGGTCTTTTATACTTTGAGACATTTCAATAGTTCAGATATAATTTAAAATATTTGCATATACTGAAGAAGCAAATCTTAGTCTAAAGTCTTAATACTTCGCCTACATTATTATCTGAGAACAAAATTAGTCAAATGATTGGCAAATACACTTCTAATTATATGGAGCTTAATCAAAGATTTCAGCAATGCAAGACATAACTGTTCATACATTCATCTCTTAGGCGTCACGGCAGACCATGTGTTCGCTATGCTGACGCAATTTTGACATGGTATGTCGGTACATTTAATTTGGATTTCAAGCTTTTTAGCTGCGACATGGGATTCATGGCCACGCCCATTCATCATTAGGTACCAGATCGAGTTCCTGCAATCAATTCAGTTTGAGTGTCTGTTTCATAATGCCAAAGGATACTGGTTACCCTTATTTTATAGGACCAAGAGAGAAGAGGCTTTAACGAGTCATGGTGTTATACAATAATGTTCATCATCATTCATACCATTCCACTTTTATTTCTATTTCAAATGTCTAAAACTAAAAGTATAATTTCTTACAGACTTTCGTAGTGGGAAAGCTCCCATTTTAGTAGCTACGGATGTTGCTGCAAGAGGTTTAGGTAAGTATTTTAAGGCTGTTTAATAAATTCTTTATATCAATCTGTTGCTATAAATACACAATAATGCGCCAGCAAGAAAGTTGAAATAATGGCATTATTATTTCAACTTTCTTGTTTCAAGTTCACAAGGACGCGTGTCTACTTTTGCGCCAGCTCCTCTAATCCAATGAAAGTATTTCGTAACGCAGGAAGCCCCAATTGTACTACAGTAATTGAAGTCATAAAAATTCTCAAATTTCAAAAATTTAAAACAGTTCATTTTAATTTTTTATTGGTGGTTGATAGTATAATTCCTTACGTGCCTTTTTTCGGTAATTTTTATACTCTTTCCATAAGCCACAAGTAGACATTGTGAAAATATAAAGATTGTATTTGCTTTACTCATAAATTGTTGCTATTTGATTTATAATATGACTAACCTAAATTTGAATTTTTCAGATGTTGATGATGTTAAATTCGTCATCAATTTTGATTATCCCAGTAACTCTGAAGACTACGTGCATCGTATTGGAAGAACAGGGCGAACAAATAAAACTGGGACAGCCTATACATTCTTTACACCATCAAATGCTGCGAAAGCTGCAGATTTAGTTTCCGTATTGAAAGAAGCAAAGCAAGTGGTCAATCCTAAATTGCAAGAGCTGGCAGAACGTGGTGGTGGAGGAGGTAGACGTGAGTACAAATTTATTGTTCTGTGAAGACGAGTAACTGAAACAGTAACTGTTAAATTGTTTAAAAAATATCAACATACTCTATTTTTCTTATAGGACACAGAGGTCGAGGTGGTCGATACCGACGTGGCGGACGCCGCTCGCGCTCCCGTTCACGTTCACGCCGCCGTCGTTCCCGCACACGATCTCGTTCTCGTGACCGCCGCCGCAGACGTCACAGCTCTTCTAGATCATCGCGAAGCAGGTCGTCCAGATCATCGAGAAGTCATTCGCGGTCCCGATCCCGTTCGCGTAGCCGTTCTCGCTCAGGCAAGTGCAGCCCACAGAAGGATACTAAAGATTCGGGCCAGCAACAGGCGCCCCAAGCTCTGCTTCCCACGCCAAAACCCCTTCTGCCTACTCCTATTGGACCTCAACTACCTACTCAAGTTGGTAAAGGCCCCTCTACACCACCTAATGTTATTGGCAGCAATCATACCGATAAAGTAGTTAGTATGCCCAATAGTAATTTACAAAATAACATTAACCCCAATTATCCCCCGCAATCTACTCAAATACCTCCGCTAATGGCTATAAATCCCCAGATGAGTATGTGTGCTCCTCCGCCTATAAGCGGCCCAGGATTTGCAATGCCCCAATTTTATCCTGATCAGTATGGTATGATGCTGCCTAACTTCTCTAATCCTCCTATACTTCCACCCGGTGGATGGACGGCAGCGCCGCCACCACCACCTCCTCCACCACCCGCCGATACCTTGGCTAACGGGAATCATGAGCAAAGGGGCCCTGGACCAAGTGGCCTCGAGTCAGATTCCAGAAAACGCGGAGCTCGTTCAGGCGGGCTCGGCAGCTCTGCCGGGCATGCACCCAGCCTAGGCGGTCTCGGCTCAGCTGGGAGCCTAGGCTCTGGCTCTGGGCTGGGCGGCTTGGGCTCGAGCACTTCTGCGCATGGCAGCGGAGGCCTCGGGTCAGGCGGCGGCCTCGGCTCTGGTGGCGGCCTCGGCTCTGGCGGCGGCCGTGGCTCGAGCGGCGGTCTCGGCTCAGGCGGCGGCCTTGGCTCTGGCGGCGGGCTCGGCTCATCTGGCGGGCTGTCAGATGGTCCGCCGCCATCTCGCTCTCGAGGTCGTGATAGGCGACGTCGCGGAAGAGGACGGGATTACGACGACTCGGACTCGGCCTCCGGAGGTCTTGGATCCTCTGGACTCGGGTCCGCTGGACTTGGATCCTCTGGACTCGGATCCGCTGGACTTGGTTCCGCTGGGCTCGGTGGCCTGGACGGCGGCGGCTTTGGTCAACCCCCTGGCAGTGGCTACAACTCTGGCGGTCTAGGAGTACCTCACGGGAGCCTGTTGCCGCGCATGCTCCCGCAGAATGGCGCCGACGGTGTAGGTCCTCAGGGTGCAAATTTTACCGCTTTCGGATCTTATGGACCCAAGAACATTAAGCAGGATACTAATTTTCAAACTAGTGAAAATGGGCAAGGTTATAATGATGCTGGGTTTAAAATGGATTATTATGGCCCACAAAATATGGGGCCTGGGCGACCTTACGCTGTCGGTTTGGACCCTGGGGGTCCCAACGGTGCGCTGGCAAATGGCTCCGTGGGGTACAATAACGACCGCCAGAGAAATCGCCGACGATGAATATAACTGAGGTTTGTTACATTCAAACCAATGCCAACTCACCTTATTTAACCATTCACTATAACTATGCTGAGATATGTGACAATCCCAACATATCTAAAGGAACATTTTTATTATATAGACTGTTAAGGGAACACTACAGAAAACCAAGTCGGACAATATAATAAATGAAAGAAAATTAATGCTGTCGAAAAACAAAATCAATATTTTTAAAATCAGTATCGCCTGACTTGATTTTTGGTAGTGTTTCCCTAACAACCTGTATTTAAACAATATTTATTTTATTGTAATACACAACTTCAATTTCATTGATATAATTTGTTACTATATACATTGTGCTATAAACTGACTTTGTAACAGAATATGATCTTTCTTTATAAATAAATAGAGTTTCTTTTTTCTTTTACAGAAAATGGACATAATGGAGACTCACGTCGACGCAGGAGACGTTAAACAAGAAGGAATTATTTTAGTGATTAAGATCTAGTAGTTGCATAAGCTTTTACACTGACTATAAGATTTCCATTCCATGTTGTATTTATTTGATGTGTGATTGTTAGTACAGTGCATACTAAATTAATAGTATTATTAATTGTCTTCATTTAGTACATAATACACTGTAATATCCCATACTTTAATGTACTTGTCTCTGATATTTTACTATTACATAATTGCATAGTTTCACACTTCATATGTGGGATTTAAATGGATGTCCTATTAATTAACATTGGATTCCGTAGGGCCTTTTGATTGTATTTTATAACAATATAATGCATCCTTGTATCATACAGTACACATCTAGCTAAGGTCATAAAATATATGAACATAATAATTGAACATTTGTAGTGTGATGATGACATTTTATCAAATTCTCTTAGATATTGTAAGTATTTGATCCTTGTGATGTCTACACATCTTCGTCTTTTTGTGTACAGTGTGTAACATTTTGAACCTATAGTTGGCTCTATCATGAATACTTCAATATGTACTGCATTCTCTACGTATTCAATTTAAAGCGAACCTTCATACCGCTTGTAATTTGCCGTACATTTATGTTAGTTACTGTTGTGATCATTCTAAGCTCTGAAGTTAATAAGACCAAGCTATTTGCGTATAACACCCAGTCTTTAGTTTAGGTAAATGTAGCCTATGAATCTTCGATTAGTAAAATGTATCTCTTTGTATACATTGTATAATGTGAACGAAATAAAGTTTTACACCAATTGAAATGATTGTTTTATTATATAATAGTTGAAAACCCAAAACCTTTTTCTGTTCGGAGATTTGGTCGCCGAGACTCAAATCGATGCGGTTATAAGGTGATGTTTTTTCAATGACGGCTGCAATCATGCAGTATCGACGACATCCTTTGCTAGTGGTGGCTGGTATCGCCATAGAATTAAAGTAAACGCGAGGTCAGGTTAAGGAGGTCAGATGGCAGTCGCTTCACAGAAAATGCCAAAATCCAGCCGCGTCGCAGTTAGAAAGCTAATCCCAAATTAGTTGAGGGAAAAGACTCGGGGTGATAATGACCCACGGCATGGCAAAGGATTTTGATTACTAATCAAGTTATTTTGAATCTTATTTCAGTGAACTAAGAATTAATTTTCCTTTATTTCGTCAAATGATGCCACGGCATCCTGCGACTTGACTGCCTTTGTGTCGTAGCAGTAGTGAACGCGTCCGCGGGTTCAATCCCCGCTTGGTGCAAATATTTGTATGCATGTATATGAATATTTGCATTGGTCTTAATGTTTCTATCCTATTAATATTATTAAGGCGGCAGTTTGTATGTGAGGATGTTTTTTACTCTTTCACGTAAAAACTACTGACTGGATTTATATGAAACTACAATAATATAATGTATACATCAAAATAACACATAAGTAGGCTATATTATCAGCGTTGAACAGGATCAGAATTTCACGCGGGCGGAGTCGCGGGCAACGCGGATGTATAATAATATTATGTATTTACAAAATAAATTGTATGAAGTATGTTTATAGGCATTCTAGAACCAATACATAATACAAGCTAGTTAAGCTATGCTTACTTTGGGTCTAGATAGCGTTGTGTAGATTGTAGTTGTTGAGAGCAAATCACTTAACTTCTCAAATCATAGTCCATTCTGTAATAATCATAAAATTTAGGATGTCGTATCTCAAATCATTAAACAAGTTGTTGAATTCACCATCTTGTTTTCCACAATTATGCACCCAGATTCGTGTTTTCCTCAAATTAGCAGTTCTTATTTGTGTCTCTTCATCTTCAATCTAGAAGTGCTATTAATCCAGTAAGAATATCGAGAAAAAGTAGCCCAAGTTATTTTTTGGGTTTGCGTTTGACCACTACCTTACCTGTAGACTGCAGATAAGTGATGATGTAGCCGGTGGCTGGTGGAGTAGGAACTGCTAAATGAAATAGGTTTCTAATAGTGAGAGAATCATTAAAATCGGTTTGTTCGTTTGTTAGTTTCGAAGCATCGGTAGCTGAGTGGTTAATACTAAATCCCAGTCAACCATAACGACACAATCACACAACCAACTTCGAATGCACGAAGAGCAAAACTGATGCTAGAGTAGCTGGGTTTTGCCGTGGCATACCGCATACCGCGGGATTCCGTGGCATGCAGGGGGCGCCGGGCCTAAAAATTGAGCGGCGCAAAGTGAAACTTATTGCTTGGAGTCGATCACAGAAATGATAGTTTGACAGTTTCCATGGCAGCAATTAATATATAAATAATACAAATTATATACATCGATGTTTTTGTATTCCCTGTGGTTATTCTGATAGTAACAAATTCATGGTGATTGATAAATATATTTATTGACGAAATATATTACGTAGTAAATTCAAAAATAAAATGAGTTTTTGTGTTGACTTAGTGTCTGAAGACTCCTTTTATGAAAATATTACTTTAGGAGTAACCAAGATTCTGGGTCAGTGCTAATTAAAATAATATATTTTAAGTTTAAGTATTTATTAGTTACATTATCTTATAACATAAATTGTGTACATATAGGTACAATTTCATCACTAGTATTTTATTGATACGAGTTAGCTTTATGTTTTGGCAGGAATATGAACCCTTCTGGTACAGGACCTAATAACATTTCGCTAATTTTTATCCAGTCAGTACAGTTGCTGGATGCCATCAATGTTTCTAAATCATCTCTACCGAAATAGGTAGGGGGCCGCTCATTAATTTTTTGTGGAGGTTGTTCTAACAATCCTACAGGTACATATCTGTATAAGAAGGATAACCATTCAAGTAAAAATCGTCGTGTATTTTCTACACCTTGCATATCAGAGCCCCAATGTTCTAGTCCATAATTAGTGTACTTTTTTAGTATATCAAATCTTTCACTACTGCGAATATCCCATAATCTCTGTTCTTTAATTTCAGTAAATATCCATGGTTTTATAAGAGCTCCTCGTCCAATCATTACGCCTTGTACAGTTGGTGCTACATTTCTTCTATTTACATAATCATCATAGCATAAAATATCACCATTGCCATATACTGGACATGGTGCTGCTGCCTGCGCACAAGTTTCAATATATTCCCAATCAGAGGACCTGGTATACCTTGCTTCTCTTGATCTTCCATGAACTGTAATGAGTGAAGCTCCCCAATCAGCCATTTTTGGTACAATAGTGTGGGTTATTTTTTTGTCTTGATAAACACCAGTCCTCATTTTGACTGTGAAAGGAATGCTCAGTAATTTTGAAGCACAGGTTACAGAGGCTTCTAATGAAGCCAATCTATGCATCATACCACTACCTCCCCCTTTTTTATATATCAAGTCAATAGGACATCCTAAATTTAAATCTATAAAATCTAATTCTGTGTTCTCTTGGAGTAATTGTGATACTTTGGTGATTTGGTAAACATTGGTCCCACATATTTGTGCACCGAATAAGTCTTCTGATTCATGTCTTTTCACCAGTGCCCACTCTTGTTTTAATCCTTTTAGCAGTGACTCACACAAAGCCATTTCTCCACAAGTTATATCTACGCCAAATTCTTTGCAGATTCTCCTAAAAGGAAGATTACCTACAGTTGTTAAAGGACTTAGGTATAACTTATCTCTCCAGTCAATTTTCTTTTTCTCTCTTGGTAACAATTTAATTATATCCTCATCTGTGATGGTGCCAATATTATTGTTTTTCTTTTCTAAATTATTGTCAGGCTGTTCTTTATTTAAATCTTGCTTGTCAGTAGGCTCTTCCTTCACAGGCTTCTTTCTTTTGTCCATATATTTGACTAGTGTTTCAGAGAAATTAAAATCATATTTCCTTTTCTGAAGCGCTGTTTGAAGAGAAGGTTGGATAGTATTTTTTGTATCTTCTTTCCATTGTTTCCACTTTTCAGCATCAACAATATTATATCCATCTGAGGTAATATGACTGGACCCAAAACAACAAGCGATACCCCTAGAGCATCTACCTCGGAGATTAAATAAATGACATATTTCACCCAAGTTTTTAGGTTTTGATTTTAAATAATCAAGCGGGTTGTGAATATATTTACAGTTTTTATATTCACATGGTTTTAGGTTATCAGGTGACTCTGCCGTGACGATAGATGGACATGGCTTGCTTTCTTTATTGTTTTGAAATGTTTTTGGTCGAGCTTTGTTCTGTCCCCTTCTTTTGCTTTTATTCCCTTGATTTGTGTCACTGTCTTTAGATTTCTTGTTCTCTATTTCGTTATCGCCGTCCCCTATGTCCTCCAACTTACGTTTAGAGTTATTAAAATTATCGTCGTTTTTGGCAGGCCGCTGTATAATGAATTCCTCTTTAATAGCGCAAACACCTGCCATTATTTTAGCCATAGTACGTAGGAAAGCAATTACTATTAAGTCACTATACCGCAGTTTCTAGGTTATATTTTTAAATACATTCCTTCACATCACAAATTACGGAGATGTGCTGTGTGAAAATGACGTTTTCAGTTGTCAATGTTGTCAATTGTCATTTCAGATGTCACCGGCTTAAAAAAATTACCTATGTTTTGATATTTGGTACTTTAGTTTTTTAGCATGTAAGAAATTGTTTACACAAAATTAAAACGTAGCTTTTCATAACACCAGCAAAGCACCAATAAAGGACACTTTCAAAAAAGCTTTTTAAGAAAATAAACTATTGATTTACTTGACTATTGCCTTAAAGACGCCTAATGACATCTACAAGGTTTGTTAAAAAATTCGCAACACTGTCGTGAGCAAATTTTGAATTGGCGACAGTTGTTTCTTCTCGGTTTGTTTGATTTGTTATGGATAGGTACCCTTTCCTAAGGATAGGATTTTTAATAGATGTGATATTTTATTTATTAATAATGGTTATTACCAATTATGATATGGATATTATAAATATTTAATTTGTTGACCATTGCCTATGTTTTTTAGCTATAATTTTCTAGCAGTTCAAAATGATTGTCCAATAGCATATTTAACGTAAATGTTAGTTTTAAATATTTTTTCTACTATAGTTAATGTCTAAATGTTGTTCTAACTGGTTAAAAAGGATGTAACGACCATTCTTTAATAAATATATTTAATTTTCTAGAGTGTAGTTTATGTTGTTTTTAAATTGTAGGTACGCCATTGGTGTTTTAACCATAATTATTGTTCAATATTTTTGACGTTGTTACGTCAAAAATCTTCTTATCCGACTGCAAAGAAGGGTTATGTATTTAGTAATATTATGTTTAATATTACTAAATACATAACCCTTCTTTGCAGTCGGATAAGAAGATTTTTCTAATAGTATTGCATTTATAGAATATATATCTACCTAATGATATATATCTGGTATCATTAGAATGATTATTATAATATTACAGAGGCCGACCCGCGCATAAGCGATGTTAACGTTGAACGTAGACCTCCGTGTGATCGAGTAGCCATTACTACATGGGAACAAAGACATTCTGCCGTTCTACCAGATGATTTACGAAACTTTTATGCATCAACTGATGGATTTAAACTTACTTGGCATTATAAGTACTCAGGTATGGTATGGGTTTTCAGACCTAACTGTCCTTCACATCTTAATTAAATTAGCTGAGGTATAATGGTATCAGTTGGGGACTCTGTAGTCCCCACACCCGAGAAGAGGGCCAGATCGTGAGAGATGGCCCTGGGTCGGCCGGGGTGCGAGGGATATGCCTGTCAACCTCACCTTCGGCAACCAAAACGACCCACAGGCGGCGTGCGTTTTAGTCGGTTCGAGTCCGACATAACCTCCTCCACCGGCTCCGGTGGGGAGGTATCCGTGGGGATTTTGCGCACGTAAAAAAAATAAAATAATGGTATAATGGTATGTGACAATTACTGTGGTTTTGTGTGAAATACTGATCAATCATCGGGATTATCGGGAGAACCTGCTAAGGTACTCCCGATTGTCCTGATGTTTGCAGTAGGTTACCAACTCTGCAGCTCCAAATCCGGGTAAACCGCGCGTGTGTGTTGCACCAAGTCCTCGCTGCAGTAGCACTTGACTCAAGTCAAAGACTCAATTGCAATAAAGACGGCTATTTGACGGGTTCCATTCACGCTCGTTGCAAATCTTGGTATGCTTGAATATGTAGGTATTTGTAGGTGAATACATAAATTTACAAATCCTTGCATTCCCGGTAACACAATTTCCGTCAACAACACCACTTCCGCAGATTCGGTGCGGTGACCTTGACCGCCATACTAAATCTTGACAACGACTGGAGAATTCCCGACAACCCTGTATACAGCTGCATGCGGTGTTGGTTACTCAATAGAGGAAGAGCAGCACCAAGTTGAGAAGAGGCGACTTTGAGCTGCATTTTAATACCACTTGGGTGGCACAGGACCCAATTGATGGTACCTAAGCGTTACCGTGGCCAATAGACGGATGGTATGAAGCACCAGGGGCGTTACACTCGTTGTCCATATACCTAGTGCTTGTACTTATAGCTAAATAATTTAACCTCTGTGCACTATGTGCCGCCTATACGAGTAGGTACAATGATTTGTGCTCAGATGAATTGTTGGACATGATGCTCACAGCTACATTCTATCATCACACCACTCGCCATAGGCAGGGATTTCATCTTCACACAATACGAGCGCAAACAGTGCGCACTGTATGAAAGAAACTTCATATCACGCAAGCTAGCTGTAGAATGAACACTCTGTTGCGGTTTTCCGAAGCGACTAGGTATATTATACCCCATATTGTAGTCGCTTGGGAAAACTTCAAGAAGAGCATTCGAAGGTTTCTTCGGGGTTCGGCAGCACGTGTGTAACGCACCTTGCATACGTCCATAGGCAACGGTACCTACTTCCGATGGTGGCCGTGTGCTTGTCTGCCATCTAAGCGGTATAAAAAAACTGTCTTACGTAAAGTTCGAAATCAAATCAGCTTGCACGTCGCTCAACTCTAAAACCCAAAACGGGCCCTTGGGCGCCGAGGTAAACTTGATTGCAACCTGAAGGAACGCTAAGATGATAAAGTCTAATTCAATTATGTTTGTGTACAGCGGATGAAATTTTACCAGTTGGTTCAATTCGGGTGAATACACTGAACGAGTTATATCTTTCTCCGGCACTTAAAGATCTTCTAGACTTCTCGCTCACAAGACCAAGCAGTGGGCAGCGACCAGTACTGAATACTAAAAGTAAAATATTCGAATTAGATACATGCAGGACTATTGGAAAGGTAATAAATATTTAAGTATACAGTTATCGGCAAAATCATGAATCAAAGTCAAAATATAACCCTTATTTACAACCGGGTAAGTACACATGTGGGTAACACAACCTATTATTGGTTTTCTGATTAGTTCATCAGAAAACCAATAAAAGGACTGATAAATTAAAAAAAAGTTAAATATATAAACAAAAGTTTTAAAGGAGGAAATTGAGAAGTCCGACTGTGGAAGTATCTTCGTCCTACAAAATACCGCGGCCATAATAACCTTGTGTTGTGTTCCCGGCAGGGCCGTCTTTAAACTATTTGAGGCCCTGGGCACATTAGGATCATGGGGCCCC
This sequence comes from Eilema griseolum, assembly GCA_963662185.1. Classification (NCBI taxonomy): domain Eukaryota; kingdom Metazoa; phylum Arthropoda; class Insecta; order Lepidoptera; family Erebidae; genus Eilema; species Eilema griseolum. The sequence continues at coordinate 10,175,444 of OY759233.1, read as the reverse complement.
TAGGACCTTGAGAAAACACTATTTAGTTACAATAGATAAAGAAAGACAAACAAGGTTCTAAATTTATTTTTATTTAGTTACTAACTATAAAAAATAGGAAATATAAAAAATAATCTACAAAAGTAACTCGCTTAACATAAAATCCTTAGATTAATTCTATGTTGATTGCAAAGGTACCCTTCTAGATTTAAGATGAGCAAAATCGTTAATCACATCTTCAAAATCTATGGTATTGAGAATATCACATTCTATGGACATCAGCGACAAACTAGTTAATCTCTCTTGAAGCATTGTACTTCTTAATTCATTTTTTATTCGTTTCAATTTGGAGAAGGAGCGTTCTCCGCTGCAGTTAGTTACCATCATACTTAAAAATATTCTAAATGCAATTTCTACGTTAGGAAATGTGTCTTCAATTTTGTTTTGCTTTAATAGATTATATACTTCCTGTACACTGTTAGATGCTTCATTTTCACTCTGAACATTTTTTAAGTATTCTTTTAAATGTTGACATTCTATTTCTAACTCTTTTTCATTTACATCTTCGTGATAGATTTGAGAAAATTCTTTGCATCCTTGTCGTATCTCTTCGGAATTCAGAGTTTTTAAGTGAAAAAATAAACTAAAACGTTGACTGACGGTCTCATATGAACTTTGTCGCTGTTTTAGATGAACACTCAAGGTATCGATTATTGGGAGAAAGGTTTCTACGTTGAATCGCTCTTTTCCATTCAATTGGACTGATGGCGCAGAGCCATCAAAAAAGTCAGCCGTGAGCTTCTACGTCTTGTTCTTTGAGATAGATCTTTGTAGTCAGATTCTGGGTTATTTTCTTTGGCAGATGATTCGAAGTTATCAAATTTATCCCTGAGGTTAGTAATAAAATCATAAAGTGAAGTCAACAAATTGGTTGCAACGTCCAGTGTTATTGTTTCTTTCTGAAGATAATTACTTGTTTTGTCTATTCTTTCCAATATGGTGCTCCAGATTTCCGTCAGTATAATAAATTCTAGATTTCCCATTTTTCTAGACAGACTAAGGGCTTCGTCTCTTGTTTCTCGTGCCTTTTCAGTATCGTTTGCGATGGTGATTAAAGCTTCTAATATTCTTTTATAACCCCCATGCAAAGCACTTACTGCATCAGCTCGGGCTGACCATCTGGTTTGTGAAAGACTCTTAACAACTTTTTTTGAACCTAAATGTTCTGTTAATATATTCCATCTGTGGGTAGAGCCCGAAAAAAAGTTGTACACTTTCTGAACTATTTCAAAAAACTGTGATGCCTCCGGTACACACCCAGCAGCATGGACACCTACCAAGTTTAGTGAATGTCCTGCACATGGTATAAAGGTGGCAAATTCACATTTTTCCTTGATTCTTGTTTGTAGACCACTATACTTTCCCGACATATTTGAAGCATTGTCGTAGCTTTGTCCTCTGCAATCTTTTATGGGAATATCATGTATCTCTAAAAAATTTAAGATGGTCTCCGCTAAATACTTAGATTTATGCTCTTTAATAGGTATAAATTTCAAAAACCTTTCAACAGGAACACAGTCTTTTACGTATCGAATGATGAAAGTTAGCTGGTCAATATGAGACAGATCGGGCGTACTGTCAACGCTTATGGAAAAATATTTTGCTGATTTAACTTCATTTATAATTTTTTTTAGAACCTGTTTTCCCATTACTTCAATAAACTCATTACAGATATTTGCTGATAAATAAGAAATGTTACCCTTTCCAGGATTCCCAAATTTTTTTAAGTGATCTGCAAGAAATGGATCAAATTCACTCAATAATTCCACACAACCCAAATAATTTCCATTGTTTGGAGATCCTAGGATTTCATTGTCGCCGCGAAATGGAAGCCCTCTCGATGCCAAAAATTTTACAACAGCTACAATCCGTTTAAGTACGTTTCTCCAGTAATCCACTTCCTTTTGATGTTGAGATAATAACTCTATATCTACTCTACCAACCGCTTTACTTCGTGCCAGATAAGTCATCATAGATTGCTTATGCGCTGGGCTATTTTCATGTGTTAAAATTATGTGATTAATATGCTTCCAATCATTACATCCATTCCGAGAGCAAAGATTAACATCAGTTGGGTTAAATAAGCAGCATGAAAAACAAAATACAGAGCATTTGGAAGGCGAATACAGCAACCATTTTCTTTCGACGCTTTCATTGTTCTTTAATTTGCGAATAAATAATGCTTTGTTGAAATATCTCGTCACTAATTTATTACCATCTTTGTAGGTTCTGGATGCCTCGGAAAAGTCAGAATCTTTATTTTGAAAATATACTGGTCCCTTACGAATTAAAATTTCGCGATTTATTTCAACAGACTTTTCGTGAAAATAATCGGCGGGATCGTGCGATATTAATTCCTCTGTGTTGGAAAACTGCTGTTCAATTGACACAGTTGGAGTTGTCGGTTTTAGTGAAGTTACTGAAGTCGTTGCACTTTCGTCGTAGGAATAGTCGCTTTCTGATTCAATCTCTTTTTCAAAATTGGAACATGAAGGTTTAGAAATTCCCGCAATTTGTAATTGAGCTGAGTCATCATGTGGAACATTTATGAGTTGATTGCTACTTACAGAAGTTTCTCCAGTAGTAGTAGTAAAATATGATGTTAATTTTGGTAACTTTTCAATTACTTCTTTCTGATGTAGAGCTTTTTTCCTTTTTTCAGATCCACTAGGATATGACCGTTTCGACATTTTATATTATAATTCAGTATTTAATTAATTTTATAACGAAAATATTCGCTAACACAAAACAGACAAACGACGATTTAATCAAACAATACTATTTTTTTGTCAGAGCTCAAGCACAGTCAGTAACAAACTAACAACTACAAACAAAACAAACGCCACAACATCGCAGACAAATACTCGAAGGGAATTCCCGTTCGTCAAGTCAAACGACGATCGGGAGTCGGGAATTCCCCTTTTTTGTCTTTGATATTACGAATGACGTTCGAATAGGTTTCTTAAAGACATAAACCACACCGCATCAAACAATTCTTCTTTTTTTAATTTAATAATTTTTCTTTTAATTGTATTCTTATGCTTACATATAGGTATTTAAATTAACCTAAATATACTAATATCGGAAAAACTCATTTTTGAGAGAGAGTGGAGTACTTATACCCTGTTTATTTATTAGTTTGATCTTTCTTTTTGACGGATGTCAAATCTGAAATCGATATAACTTTGCAAAACGAACAATATTTTCTTATTTTAATAATATTAAAAATTGATAATAATCATAAGAATAGACACACAACATAAGAGTACCTGTTAAGGACTCAAGCATTTTCCGAAAGTCTTAAGTGGTTTTTATTGCTTCGAAGTAAAATTTAAATAGAAAAACTGAAAACAATGGTACCTACCCAATGTTTTTATGTCTAGTGCAATAAAATTGATTGACGAATGAATTTATTTATTTTGAATAGTTTAAAACATACATACAGCCACATATTTAGCCAACACATTTTTTACACCAATAGATATTTTCTGTTTCCCATCACTGACCCATCTGTCAAAAAGTTCAAGCTATGTTGTACAAGGTATAGCTATCCGCATGCGGCAAACTAAAGCTAATATAATAAGCGTAGGTATTGTAGTAAGTCATTATCATCAGATTTTTCAAAATTAATGTTTTTCGGTAATACCTAAATATCGGTTATCATTTGGTAATCTGGCAGGAACTAGGGGGCCCCATTCGATCGCGGGGCCCTGGGCACGTGCCCATAGTGCCCAGTGGGGAAGAGGGGCCTGGTTCCCGGCGGTGAGTAGGGCAGCCAGAGCTCACTGGAGAGTTTTTGTGCTGTTAGTGGGAAGACCAAAAGCTTGTCCTGCTTTGTCTTTTGCACTGACGGCACAGAAACTCTCAATGCTTACAGGGTTGGCAGCGCGAGTGTGACTATTGGTTTTGCACACTTGCATAGGCCACGGTGACCACTTTCCATCAGATGGGCTTTGTGCTTGTCTGCCACCTAAGTGGTATAAAAAAAAGCGCGAGCCCGTGATTAGTTTGATATAGCCAATCTATATTGGTTGACTGGCGAGCCTTCGCCCGTCGCGCTTACCACCAGAGATCGAAAAAAAAAACGCACTTTGCACAGTTTGTGACATGTGTAAGCATATTACGGGATTGTTGTAGTCTTTGCCGACCCCAGTGTTATTTTTACCATTATGATCGTTTTTCAGATTTGCCTAGTGTACACAGGAAATGCATGGTCTGTGTGGTTGGCGACACGTGAAGGCGCTTGGGGTTGGCTTGCAGATTCTTTCACACAATACTTCCGTATGGCACTAGTTCATTTGGGGTTACCTGGATGGCAAGCTATCTTTGCTAACTTGCCGCTAATTCCTTGGGCTGAAGTAAGAACCTTTTCTTTAAAATTAAAGCTTATAACTATTCCCAGTTGGTCAGCTTTACTATAGGCTGTGACACACATATAGTAAGCTGTGTCCATGTTCTTTTCAAGCTCACATCTTAAAAGTACTGCATCTACTTCTCATGAAGTAATTATGTTATTGGATTCACCGATCGACGATGAGCAGATTAAACCGATCTAGACGCCCCTGTCGAACTAATGCTGATTTTTCATGTTGCAGCAACTGTTCCTACTACTTGCGCCACATTTGCTGGAGAAAACGGATTCTGAGAATTCTTTAATAACAGTTGGTAGTGAAACTGGTCTCAATCATATTGATCCTAACATCTTCAAGACCTCAGTTCGTCATCATAAGAACACGTCGCGTCATGCGCTCCAATAGGATGGAATGTGTCAGAGCCGGGGAAGCACATAAGTAATTGTTATAATTGTCTAAATCTGTCATCTAGTATTAAAATAAAATTTGTATACCTACATACATTAAGTTTTGCGTATGAATTTTTTTTTTAATACCAGTTAGGTGGCAGACAACCGCACGGCCCACCTGATGAAAGTGGTTACCGTGGCCTATGGACGTGTGTAACACCAGAGAAGCCACACTGCCGACCCTGTAAGCACAGAGTTTCTGTGCTGTCAGTGTAGAGGACAAAGCACTATAATACCACGAAAGATAAAAGCCTACGCTTTTTAACTAAAATCAGCTCCGTCGTTTCAGTGGTCAGATTGTAGACCAGAAGATATCGGGAATGTTGTCACTATATGATTCATTTTCAAGAGTAATTAAAATTAAAAATAGTCACAATCTTATGGTTAATGGACGCTTGAAGTCAATCTCGTCTATTTTTCAGAAACAACCCCGATTCGTCATTGGCATTGGTCCATGCATAGATTATTATTATACCTATATAGTAGAGGGTCCATGATAGCGCAGGAAAGGTAACGACTAGTGTGAAGTACTCACACTCATCGCCATGGTTTTGATATTAGAATACCTTGCACCAAGCAAAATTCCATTGATGGCATCCTGTGTGCTCGATTTGGTACAATTATTTAGTTTTGCTACAATAATAAGTTTGGAACTAGATCACCAAAGAGGTTTGCAATATTCCTACTGTATTTATAATCTAACGAGGATATTAATATAAGTTGATTGTATTTTGAGAAATTTTAGTACAATCGCCATATCTAACCAATGATACGCACTATTTAGAATGGAAATGATAATTTAATTTAATGCAATTATTTGAAGATTAAAAACAAACTAAGTAGGTATATTACATAGATGCGCTAACAGAATAATTGTTCTAAAAGCTAATAAAATATTCATTTATTCATAGCACAGACTTTTATTGAACTACTAAAGCATGAAATAAAATGAAAGCATGTAGTTACATAATGTATATTGAATAATTCTTGACACAATATTTTTTATAGCTAAATAACAAAACAAAATGGACGGAATGTGAGATTCTTATTGAAGTACAAGCTAAGGTCACAGTAACATGTGTCTTGCATAAGTAAAAAAAATATAAACAGGTATTTAGCCGCGTATTCTGGCATCGCCAGGTATCCATACTAAATAATTTATTCATACACGGTACGACCGTTTAGCTAAGACATACTTTATGCCAATGCCTACATTTCAGTTCCGAAAGAGCTTCTTGCAATGGAACATTTGCTGCTAGTCGCGACTTCTAACACTGCTTTTTCTATATTCAGGAAACTGGCACTGATGATCACAGTGATCACTTATAACATCATAATTAGTTGGTGCTAGGCGTGTATTCATTGCCTCGTAAAAAAGCATGATATTTCTGAATGTTTAGGTACGAAATATTTCCTGATATAATCACCAGAGAGATAAAAAAAGCGCTTTGCACAGCTTGTGACGTGTGTAAACAGATTGATATAATTAAAAACAGCTTATAAGAATTTCGCGGTATAATTGGGGGCTTATTTGTGCAAAAACGCGATGTGTACTGGCCGCGCATTGTACATTTCTATTATTTTGTTTATGTGAGAATTTTCTATATTGTCTAAAACTAATGTACCTAATTAAAATGTAGGAAGGGGGGGGAAATTTCACGCTGAAATTATTACATAAGTGATAGAACGTCGAATCACAATTTTATTGTATACCGTCGCGTCGTTGTGATTCGATTTGAATTTCTATTTGTTTCCAATGCATTAAGCTCTTTTTACAGATCACAAATTCTCTCTTCATATTGCTCATACCCGGTCTTCAATACCATTCTTATAACTCATTACCTAAAGTGTGCGTCATGTCACGTCTCACAAATATACAAATACTAATTTGACATTGCAATCATAAAACTATTCTTACCAAGATCATCTATTCATTGACTTAACATTTTATTAAATAGTCATCTTGACGATAACTACTCAGTGTCTTACCTGCCTGCAAAAATAATAAATGTAGTAGAAAATAAAATTGTAAAAGTCATAATACTGTAAATAATACAATATAAATAAGAAGAATAAAAATAGAAACTTAGTATTAAGAAAATGTGATTGATTTCGTGTGATGTAATAATATTTATCTATAATGAAAAGATATAGTGTAGTAAGCAATTATTAAGTTTGCATAAATAAAATTATGCTTTTCTTTAGTGGCAGTGATACAAGAGCAATGCATGTATCTCAGAATCTTAGCCAAAGCAAAATGTGTTTAACATTTAGGACCAATATCTGTCAAATTATACAAAATACTTTCGATTTAATAACTTAACTAAAGCTGCCTACTATCTTCAGAGTATATCTTAAATCTAAAACGCTGTTTTACCTTAGGTGGGAATATAATAATAATTTTTTTTTTTTTTAATTTTGCATCAAAGCCGATTTCTGGTAAGTATGTATATTTTGGTGTAGATGTTTCATTAAAAATTATAAGAACGTTCAAACGTATTTACTTAGCTACATTTAACTATTCTCATAATAATACATTTTACGTTACAATATTATAATTTTAACTTACTTAAACAATGGTTGTGATAGAATTTGCTTCAGGGTACTCCAGTGGTAACATAACGTCACAGAAATATTTAGATTAATTGGAATGCCTTATTATAACAAATAGCTAGTACTTATACCACATACAACAGGGAACTTCAAACGTGGGCAGTTTTATGCATTCGAAAACCATTACACATTCATATCTAATGATAATAAAAAATCTACAAATTGTATTTTTCGGAACAATTTTTGTCATCAACAAGATACGACCTCGGTGTAGTATATTATTTGTCGACAAATGTAAGCTTTTAAATTTCACTTCATCAATATTTTATTACTACCTAATTCATAATTTACTACCAATTGTCAAAAATTGACACAGATTCGATTAATTTATTTTTGGATTTATAAAAATGGCTCTAAATAAACATTCAATTGTAAAATTAAATTAAGCTTTAAATTACAACTATGTGATGCTATGTCTTATTATTAATTTATAAAGGTACAAAGTCTGGATCAGACAGTAAAAGGCAGTATAAGACTAATACTTTGCAATTCAAATTGATGGCACTATGTTTTGCCTGAAAAATGTGAAGCGTTTTTACAACGCTATGGTTAAGAGACACATTAGTGAGAATTCTTTTTAAATATGGCAAACATTAATTAGCAATTTTTCTATTTTTTATTTTGCGATGGGATTTTTTTTGATCTTTAAAGAATACATAGTTGAAAAGCTTAGATATGTTAAAACACTTTCATGCTCTTTATGTCAGAGCGGGAAGTTGCGTGGGCCTAAAGGGCGTTTGATCATTTTAAAACGCCAAATTCATTGTCATGTTGAGAAATGTTAGTAAATCCAACTGACGGGTACCCACTGGTGGTCGGTGGACAGGGAATGCAAGGCATCCATGATCTTAGAGTAAGTCGTATCCGTATTATTGTTAGTGATGACGAGATCGATGTACTTTTCATTCTGTCGTTGTATCCGAGCGCTTTCTTCTAGAGTTTGTTTTATATCTTCTTCCTGTGGGTAAATAAAATAAATAAATATTCTACACAGCGCTATCTAGGTCCAAAGTAAACGTAGCTTAATTAACTTATGTTATGTGTCCTAGAATGCGGATAAAAATACTTGCATACTTTTTTCTAAATTATACATTTTATATTATGCATACCTAGTCTAGCCATAAATATTGTTACGAAGAAAAAACATTTTTTTTATTGCAAATAATATTTATTACTTTTACAGTGTGTTAGTTTAATACATAAATATAAAACAATTTAAAATATAAAAAGCTTATTCGAAGTGGTCTCCATTGGCTGCAACACAGTCCTTTAAACGTTGAGGCCAGTTATCAATAGAAGCACGCACTCTTTTCATGGGAAAATTCTTCACTGCCAATCGTATGGATTGTTTTAGGGACTCCAAATTATCATGGCGTTTAGAGCAAGCCATACTCTCTAAAACTGACCATAAATCATAATCCAGCGGATTAAGCTCGGGACTAGACGACGGCCAGTCTTCAGCTCTGATGAAGTCCGAAACGTTCACTTCCAACCAAGACTGCGTGGACCGAGCTTTATGACCCGGCGCTGAGTCTTGTTGGAAGGACATACTTGGTTATTGAACATGGTGTTGTTAAGGGGTTTAACTACCTTCTCAAGAATGGTATCTTGATACACTTGTGACGATGTTTTGATACCTTTTTCACAAAAATATGGCTCAGTCACTCCTTCATAGCTAACACCCCACCAAACCATCACTGAAGTCGGATAATGCCCACGTTGCACTCTATCGACTAATTGGGAAGCTTCCTTAGAGCTTTGAGCATAAATACGGTCATTTTGTTTGTTAAAATGTTGCTCAATTGTAAAGATTTTCTCATCCGTAAACAAAATTTTTCTGTGACCTCCCTTTGCGTACCGCTTCAGTAGTTGCTTCGATTTTACCACCCTATTATTTTTTAAATTATCAGTTAAAAAATGACCAGTGCGTCTCTTATAGGCTGCAAGTCCTAAGTCATCTTTTAAAATGCGCGACATGGTTCTGGGTGCTATCTTCATCTCCCGAGATAAAATCTTTTGCTTTCGGACAGGATTTCTTCGAATTCTTTCCCTTACTGCTTTGACCACCTTTTTCGTACGAACACTACGTGGACGGCCAGATCTTTTTCTGTCACAAACAGAGGAGGTCTCATTGTACCTATTAATAGCCCGGTACACAAACATTTGACTAATACCAAGCGTATGGAGAGTTTTAAAAATTACATTCGGCTCCATACCAACTTTGTGTAATGCAATCACAGCGATTCGGTTTTCTTTATCACTCCACTCCATTTTAATATAGCAAAATATTGTACAATGTATTGGCGCCAAAATTAGAAAACACAATGAACAATCGTATAAAAATGACAGATTCCAAATTCAAATGTAATATCTTTCTTATTTTAATTGTAACAGTATTTTATGGCCAGACTAAGTAGAAAAATAGAATAATTCTTAGTTTAGTGAAAAAATTCTGTAGACACGTTAAATTGCATCCAGCTGAAGACAATATATTTGTGTAGTCATCTACATAATAAAATAAAATTGCGGCGTCTGTTTGTAATATTGAAATAACAGTTTTTTAGACTAATGCATTAGAATGTTTACATTTCTTAGTTACAAATAAAATTATCTTTTAATATTTTGTCTGTCTATTGGTTTCGGCAAGTGAGTAGGCCGGGCCGATTTTGATGGGATTTGCACTAGTAGTTGGCTAATATTAAATGGCGTCGTATTTCTCAAATTAGAAAAATAGTTATTTACTGCACTTACTGCATGTACTGCACTTACCTCATACAGCGACGCGAGTGACTCAAGGGTTCGTGCGCGCCTCGAACTGTAGCGGATGGAGCTCTGCCTGTCAAACTACGCAACACATGCACAAATACATCAATGAACAATACAAACTACTCAAATAATTCACATGGAATTTAAAATTAACTACCTATTTAACTATCTCGTACATCCATACTAATATTATAAATGCTAAAGTAACTCTGTCTGTCTGACTGTATGTTAAGCTTTCACACTTAAACCACTGAACCGATTTTGATGAAATTTGCTAAAGAGATCGATTAGACCATGGGGAAGAACATAGGCTAGGTTCGATCACGATAACCGACATTAACACGGTTGGAGTCGCGGGCAACACCTATATTCATATAAATATCATTGGTATATCACTTATATTGTATGATTTGAGACTGATATGGTCATTTATATCAATAGTGTAAAAATCGTCAGGATGATTACCAAGCTGTCACAATACCTACGCATGCTTTAAGACAGTTTTCCCCTAGAACATTCGGGTGTTTATAAAATTGACTACAGCTGTGGGAGCTCCTACATAGGCCAGACCAAACGCACTGTCTCATGCCGGATCAGGGAGCACAGCACATTTAAAGGAGGTAGGACATGACGGTATCTCCCGTCCAAAATTGAGCAGTCCGTCTGGGTAAGTACCTCCGCCCTACAGAATACCCCGGCTATAATAACCTTGTGTTGTGTTCCCGGCGGTGAGTAGGGGCTGTCAGTGGGAAGACCAAAGGCTTAAATTGACCCCGCTGACTGGTGGGGGCGTGAAATGTTGGCGCGGTGGTCAGGGAGACCCGGTGAAACGGTTATCCGCTGGCCGCCCGCAGGCTGTACGGTTCCCGAACCTGGGGATTACTTAATCTCCGCCCCAGGAGGCTGAACCAGCAGCCTGTGTAAAGTTCCCGGTGCTGTAGCCGTGCCGGAGGAGGAAACCGGAGTGGACTCGGCTTCAGTATCTGGGAGGGGACCGGGGGCCCTTCCGCCCACCGCGCCAGCCAGTCACACAACCCCAACTTGTCTGTGAGGGTGGGACGCCTTGCTTTGTCTTCTACACTGGAGGCACAGAATCTCTTCTTACCTTCTCCCCCCCCCCCTCCCCCCAACTCAAACATGAAATTTAAAAAAGGCAAGAGTAACGTTACCACAGCGGCTCCATCATCCACAGTTAATGTGGATTTCTGCAACATCAGGGGCCTACACTCCAACCTTAACGCGGTCCATCTCCACTTAGAGACCGCGCAGCCTACCTTGCTTTTTCTGACGGAGACGCAAATATCATGCCCGGCCGATACAGCCTACCTAATGTACCCCGGGTACAAAACTCGAGCACAACTTTATGAGTCGCGCCGGGGTATGCTTGTACGTCCGGGATGATATTTGCTGCCGCCGTCTCCATGGTCTTGAGGACAGAGACCTATCAACTATATGGGTACGTATAGATCACGGTGGCCACACCCGTATCTATGCGTGCCTATACAGGTCTCATAGCGGTGACCTGGGCACGGCTCAACTGTTTCAGCATCTGCAACGGTCGGCGGACAGCGTAATTGAGCAGTACCCCACTGCGGATTTAGTATTCTTGGGGGACTTCAACGCTCACCACGTGGAGTGGCTGGGGACTCCCAGGACTGATTTCGCGGGAAGGGCTGCTCACGACTTTGCCCTGACCTATGGGCTCTCTCAACTGGTACATTCTATCACTAGAATACCAGAAATTGAGACCCACAGAAGCTCTATACTGGACCTTCTGCTGACTACGCGCCCGGATGAATATTCCATAAGGGTGGAAGCACCTCTTGGTAATTCGGACCACAGCCTCGTCCGGGCGCAAGTGACACTCGCGCGGCCTGAACCACCGCGGTCACCTCAGTGGCGACACGTGTGGCACTACAAGTCGGCAGACTGGGACGGACTGCGAGAATTCTTCGCATCGTACCCGTGGAGGCAGCTTTGCTTCACTTCTGATGATCCAAGCTCCTGTGCAACAGCAGTCGCTGACGCGATTCTAGTGGGTATGGAATGCTACATCCCTAACCGCTGGGTCGCGACAGGAGCGAACAAACGCCCGTGGTTTAATAGGCCTTGCAGGGAAGCTAGAGACCGCAAGCAATCTGCATACAAGGCTTGGACCACGGCTCTTGCCAATAAGGATCCGAACATCGCTGAAGTGAAGCGGCAGTTGAATGCTGCTTCGAGGTCCAGTAAAAAGGCAACGTCTAGGGCAAAGTTTGAGTTCATCGGCAGAATTGGCGAACGGCTTGCGCGCTACCCATCTGGCAGTCGCGCATTTTGGTCGCTCGCCAAAGCTGTCGAGGGAAACTTCTGCCAGTCTTGCCTTCCGCCGCTGCAAAAATCCGACGGTAGTCTGGCCCATGGCGCTAAGGAGAAGGCCGATCTTTTGGGTAATCTCTTTGCGTCAAACTCGACTATGAACGACGGGAACGCCGAACCACCCATCATCCCCAGCTGTGGTGCTTCCATGACCGAAGTTAAAATCACGCAACGGGTGGTCCGGCGCGAGCTTCAGTCCCTAGATGTCCGGAAGTCGAGTGGGCCGGACGGTATACCGGCGATGGTGCTTAAGCACTGTGCCCCCGAGCTGTGCCCTGTACTTACACGCCTTTTCGCACTCTCATACTCCGCGCGGCAGGTCCCAGCCTCGTGGAAGACCGCATTCGTGCACCCTGTACCTAAGAAAGGTGACAGGACAGATCCGACCAATTACAGGCCTATCGCTGTAACCTCCCTACTCTCGAAGGTTATGGAGCGTGTCATTAATACACAGCTCCTGAGATACCTTGAAGGAAACGATCTACTGAGCGACCGACAGTACGGCTTTCGCCACCGTCGCTCAACCGGTGACCTTCTTGTGTATCTCACAAACCGGTGGTCGCAAGCCATCGAGAGTCGGGGTGAGGCACTAGCGGTCAGCCTCGATATAGCGAAGGCCTTCGATCGGGTCTGGCACAAAGGTCTTCTTGCGAAGTTGCCGTACTATGGACTCCCCGAGGGACTTTGTGAATGGATCGCCAGCTTTTTGTCCAACAGAAGCATCCAAGCCGTCGTCGACGGCAGCTGCTCGGACCGCATGAACATAAACGCTGGTGTCCCACAAGGCTCCGTGTTGTCTCCGACGCTGTTTCTGCTGCATATCAATGACATGCTGTCTGATGGCTCCATTCATTGTTATGCGGACGACAGTACCGGGGACACGTGTTACACGGGCCGTGCAAATATCCCTCAGTCCGAGGTGGAAAAGAGTCGCGAACAACTTGTGTCTGAAATCGAGACTACTCTCTCTGGAGTATCCGATTGGGGACGACTAAACCTAGTCCAATTCAACCCCACTAAGACACAAGTATGTGTATTCACCGCTAAGAAAACCCCATTCGTTGTGGCGCCGCAATTCCTGGGCACACCGCTTACCATCTCCTCGAGTATCGGGATCCTTGGTGTCGATATCTCCAGCGACGTCCAATACCGAAGTCATTTGCAGGACAAGGTTAAGTTGGCATCAAGAAAACTCGGAGTGCTCAACAGGGCGAAGCAGTACTTCACTGCGGGGCAGCAACTCCTTCTTTATAAAGCACAGGTCCGGCCTCACATGGAGTACTGCTGTCACCTTTTTGCTGGAGCACCTGCATACCAGCTTGACCCCTTCGACTCGTTGCAAAGACGGGCATTGAGGCTGGTTGACAATCCCATACTCGCAGGTAGAGTGGAACCTCTTAGCCTTAGGAGGGATTTTGCCTCACTGTGTGTGTTCTACCGCCTATACAATGGTTTGTGCTCAGATGAATTGTTTGACATGATGCCCGTAGCTACATTCTATCATCGCACCTCTCGCCATAGGCAGGGAATTCATCCCCACACATTGCGACCTGAGCCGGTGCGCACTGTGCGGTATGAAAGAAACTTCATCCCACGCACACTCAAGCTGTGGAATGACCTCCCTGCTGCGGTTTTCCCAAGCGCCTACAATATGGGGTTCTTCAAGAGGGGCATCAGAAGGTTTCTTCATGGTCGGCAGCACGAGTGTGACACCCCTGGTGTTGCATACGTCCATAGGCCACGGTAACCGCTTCCCATCAGGTGGGCCGTGTGCTTGTCCGCCAACTTAGTGGTATAAAAAACAAAAAAAAAAAAATACAGCACACCAGGGCGGTCAAAAACAACGCGCCACAGAAATCGGCTATCGCTCAGCACCTTTTGGAGGAAGGGTCAAATCACTGGATTGAGTTACACAACCCTCAGATTCTCTCGACAGAACGCACTATATATTCGAAATTAGTAAATACAAGAACTTCAACCGGGAAGATGGGTATCAACTGTCGAGTGTCTGGCATCCAGTGATCCGTATGTTCACAGGACCTGAGCAAACTAAAATTTCAAAACCAGTGCGATTCGATTCAGTGAGTTGCGTGTGTCATGATCGAGTACAGTGCGAGAACGCGGACGGTAGTAGTGGCGATGCACTTAACAAACGAGTGCGAAAGAGGGTAGAGCGATAATGTGGTCTGCCCAATGACAACTAGCACGGCGCTGTAACAGCGCGCTGATAGTGACGAAATATGAGTACCTCAGAAAAAACAATAAGGTAAATATCTCGGTTTTACACTATTCACCTATATGGTCATTATCTAATATTCTTTTTGTACTTTACATTCCTTCTAATAAAGTTTAAACTGGAAAAATTCATGCTTGTAATAACTTAAGCTTAATGAAAATTCGGCTATTTCATACATAACTATACGAAGAGCATACCTTACTAACATTTTAACATGCTGAATAGCAATTTAAATTATCTGCCTTACTACAGTTTACTAATAATTAAAAACATTGGCATAATCCGTAGGCCTACCATGAAACATCGCAGTCACAATTGGGATAATTTTTTTTTTTTCGTTTTGCATGATAATGTATAATATGATAATTTTAACTATCGAATAATTTAATTTTAATTGTAAGACATATTTTTGTACGCCACACAGTGGTAGAGTATGGCTTGCACCTAAATGCAAACATCCAAAATTTATGTACCCACTCACCCATATTCTGATAAATAAACTTTCACTTTCAAAAAAAAAAAAAGAAGTAATATGTTCCATTGAACACGTTTATACCGAAATCGGATTCTAAAAACGTAGCACTTCGGTTCGGCTTCAAGCTAAATGCTACGTTTATTGTTCGCGTTTCGTGCGCGTCCGAAGTTTTGGATGTTGGATGTCTCATGGTAGCCTCGCTGGATAGCCAGTTAACTAATCTATATTCAGAAAAAATGAATCAAAGGAGCTCTTCACGTACATAAAAGATTTTTTTTTCTTACCGTCAGGTTGCGATTGGAGGCGTATGTGAGATTTCTTAGTTGTTCAATGCCAGGAGCCGCCATCATCACGACGAAAGGTAGAAACTCTCCGCTGTTGTGTAGCAGCTTGAGAGATTGAGGAGCACAGTCCAAGATGCACATTTTACCTGCAAAGTGATGTTAGGGATTAAGTTCATATATTTAAATTGTGACAGTAGATAATTAACATACACAGTCATTCTTGTATCAAGAATGTTTGAGACAACATGATATTTTAAAAATGATACAAGAATTTTAAATAGACTTGACGATCAAAATGTTGTGATAATCGTATATTATGAAACTGGGCAGGTTAAATGTACTCGAAATCGGTTTTAAAAGCCAGTAAGGATAAAAGCAGACAGCGGGCTGTCATCTCTGCCTACCCCGGAGGGAAAGAAGGCTAATATATTTTGCGTACAAAAGACTACCCGTAGGTTTAAACTTAAATTTTAATTTAAATTTTGAAAGCGATTTCTTTTAATTAATTGAACTACATTCAAAGCAGCTAAAAAAGTTAGTACTTTACCATCTTTCATAACGGCGCGTATGGAGTCAAGATGAGTTCCATAAAGATGTCCATTATGCTCCCCATATTCCAAAAACCTTCCAGCATGTGCGTCGCGCTCCATTTCTTCGCGAGACACGAACCAGTAAGACTGGCCGTTTTCTTCCATAGGCCGAGGAGGGCGCGACGTATCTACAACAAAATATGATTTATTTTTCTTGAAAATATTCAGTCTGTAGTGATTTTATAGATACAAAACTGAAATCATTATTGAAACTTGCAGTTTCGTAAAAAAAGAGGTTTCGATAATTGAGGACTGACGGATTCCACATGCTTTTTTATATAGGACACGTCAAATAAATTTGACTATTAAATATTATGACATCACAGTAATTTATTTCATACAAGTTTCCTTACACTAACCGTTTTGACGTTTACTAAAAAGTAACTAATTTGACTAGTCAGTCAAATACCCAATTACCTATAGTCAAGGTCTCGGTTTCGGTCTCGGGTTCGATCCCAGGTTTTACCATGGCACACACCAATAACTTTTCGATGCTTTCCGAAGTTATGTGTGTATTTATCGCAGGTTTATAAGTGCCCGGTTAATGGCAATAAGCTCGCCACATTGGGACCTAAACATAAACTGGCGAAATGTGGGTGCTAGCACTTCTGCCTGCCCCTTCGGGGATATACGTTTATGTTTTATATGTTACTATAGTCAAGGATTGGCGGGAATAGGTTCCTATGGATAGCGGGAACGGGATCAAAATATTCAGCTAGTAAAGTATAAAAATTATAACTTACGAGGCACGACAGCCCCAAATCTGTCAGGATGTTCCTGTATCATACGGTTCTTTATAGTCCTTCTGCCAACACCGCGGGTGCCCACCAACGCTAATACTCTTCGTAGGAATGGTGGTGTACGAGCCACTTCCTCGTAGAGAGCTAACTCCGCACCTTCCAACTGCACGCTCGAGCGAGACTCGTAAACGAACTTCTTTTTCTTTTTTGATATCTAGAAATGTGGAGCTCATTTTAATATGTTTCATCATCCTCTTCCTGCCCTTATCCTAAGTTTATTTGGGGTCGGCGCAACATGTGTTCTTTTTCCATTCATCTCTAGTTGCAGTCATCTCAACGTTCACTCCCTTTTTAACCATATCATCTTTCACACAGTCCAAGCACCTAGTTTTAGGTCTTCCTCTCCCCTTGTAGTAATCTACTTCCGTAGTTAGTGCTTACGACATGACTTTCATCCCTACGCATTATATGTCGGAACCAGGACAAACGATTTCCTAGAAGCTTTTCAGTGATTGGTGCTACTCTCAAACTTCCTCTAATATATTAATTCCTAATCTTATCCATTGTTGTTACACCACACATCCATCTAAACATTCGCATCTTGGCTACATGCAACCGTCTTTCATCCATCACCTTGACGGGTCAGCTCTCCGATCCGGTACAGGACTGCAGGCCGGTTCATGCTCTTATAATTTTTCCCTTATTCGAAGGGGCATTGTGGTTGCTGTATCCTGCCGCCACTTCATCTAACCTAGGTTAATCCGGTGTTTTACCACCTCCATCGCGTTGCAGTAGTGAACCGAGGTACCTAAAATCGGAGCAGGTTGGTATAGGAGCGCCATCAAGCGCTATGACTGTGGGACTAGAGTGACCGCCGAAATCGCAGAACATGAATTCCGGTTTGATTCGGCTAATTTTCAGGCCAACATGCGTATGAGATTGCCGGTAGGTACATAGCACGGATTTGCTCTACATACTTCACTGGCACACCTTTCTCTTTCAGGGCCCACCACAAAACCTTTCATGGTACTTTATCGTACGCCTATTCGAGGTCCACAAACACCATGTCCAGATTTTTATGGGCATGTCTATATTTTTCACATAGTTGGCGTAATGCGAATACGGCATCTGTGGTACCCCGCTTTGGCATAAAAGCGAACTGGTTTTGGGTGATCTCACTCTCCTCTCGCATTTTAATATGTTTATGTCATTTTTATACTTATTTTTTGAGTTCTACTCTATAAAAATAAATAAAATTACAGTATCTGTTTGTACCGTTAAAATGATAATTTTTTGAATAAATGTTCCGATAACCGCTGAAGTGGCTAGGCTAGGCCATTGACGGGATTTAGGAGGTACTTTTGATGATTTATTTGATAACTCGAAAATGGAACTGTTCAGGTTTCTGTAACCGCTGCCATCAGGGCAATCTTAATATATTAGACTATATGTAACTTCGCGTCCCCGATTTCACTTCCGTGCAATGCCTCTCACGCTGTGAAAGATTTGTTGCTAAACAATGGGTAAAATAGGATGAATACTTAAGTTTTTTATTATCGTGATAAACTAGAACACTAAGGATGCTGGTAATTATTTATTGTACACAAAATTTTAAAGATCCTAATATCACTGAAGTGAAGCGAAAGTTGAATGCCGCCTCGAGGTCTAGTAAAAAAGCTACGGCCAGGGCTAAGTTTGAGTTCATCGGCAGAATTGGCGAGCGGCTTGCCCGCTACCCATCTGGCAGTCGTGCATTTTGGTCGCTCGCCAAAGCTGCCGAGGGAAACTTCTGCCAGTCTTGCCTTCCACCGCTGCAAAAATCCGATGGTAGTCTGGCCCATGGCGCTAAGGAGAAAGCCGATCTGTTGGGTAATCTCTTTGCGTCAAACTCGACTATGAACGACGGGGACGCCGAACCACCCATAATCCCCAGCTGTGGTGCTTCCATGTCTGAAGTTAAAATCACGCAACGGGCGGTCCGGCGTGAGCTTAAGTCCCTAGATGTTCGGAAGTCGAGTGGGCCGGATGGGATACCGGCGATGGTGCTTAAACACTGCGCCCCCGAGCTGTGCCCTGTACTTACACGCCTTTTTGCACTCTCCTACTCCGCGCGGCAGGTTCCAGCCTCGTGGAAGACCGCATTCGTGCACCCTGTACCTAAGAAAGGCGACAGGACAGATCCGACCAATTACAGGCCTATCGCTATAACCTCCCTACTCTCGAAGGTTATGGAGCGTGTCATTAACACACAGCTCCTGAGATACCTTGAAGGAAACGATCTACTGAGCGACCGACAGTACGGCTTTCGCCACCGTCGCTCAACCGGTGACCTTCTTGTGTATCTCACAAACCGGTGGTCGCAAGCCATCGAGAGTCGGGGTGAGGCACTAGCGGTCAGCCTCGATATAGCAAAGGCCTTCGATCGGGTCTGGCACAAAGGTCTTCTTGCGAAGTTGCCGTACTATGGACTCCCCGAGGGACTTTGCGAATGGATCGCCAGCTTTTTGTCCAACAGAAGCATCCAAGCTGTCGTCGACGGCAGCTGCTCGGACCGCATGAACATAAACGCTGGTGTCCCACAAGGCTCCGTGTTGTCTCCGACGCTGTTTCTGCTGCATATCAATGACATGCTGTCTGATGGCTCCATTCATTGTTATGCGGACGACAGTACCGGGGACACGTGTTACACGGGCCGTGCAAATATCCCTCAGTCCGAGGTGGAGAAGAGTCGTGAACAACTTGTGTCTAAAATCGAGACTACTCTCTCTGGAGTATCCGATTGGGGACGACTAAACCTAGTCCAATTCAACCCCACTAAGACACAAGTATGTGTATTCACCGC
This sequence comes from Eilema griseolum, assembly GCA_963662185.1. NCBI lineage: Eukaryota > Metazoa > Arthropoda > Insecta > Lepidoptera > Erebidae > Eilema > Eilema griseolum. The sequence continues at coordinate 10,155,700 of OY759233.1, read as the reverse complement.
TAAGAAAACCCCATTCATTGTAGCGCCGCAATTCCTGGGCACACCGCTTACCATCTCCTCGAGTATCGGGATCCTTGGTGTCGATATCTCCAGCGACGTCCAATACCGAAGTCATTTGCAGGACAAGGTTAAGTTGGCATCAAAAAAACTCGGAGTGCTCAACAGGGCGAAGCAGTACTTCACTGCGGGGCAGCAACTCCTTCTTTATAAGGCACAGGTCCGGCCTCACATGGAGTACTGCTGTCACCTTTTTGCTGGAGCACCTGCATACCAGCTTGACCCCTTCGACTCGCTGCAAAGACGGGCATTGAGGCTGGTTGACAATCCCATACTCACAGGTAGAGTGGAACCTCTTAGCCTTAGGAGGGATTTTGCCTCACTGTGTGTGTTCTACCGCCTATACAATGGTTTGTGCTCAGATGAATTGTTTGACATGATGCCCGTAGCTTCATTCTATCATCGCACCTCTCGCCATAGGCAGGGAATTCATCCCCACACATTGCGACCTGAGACGGTGCGCACTGTGCGGTATGAAAGAAACTTCATCCCACGCACACTCAAGCTGTGGAATGACCTCCCTGCTGCGGTTTTCCCAAGCGCCTACAATATGGGGTTCTTCAAGAGGGGCATCAGAAGGTTTCTTCATGGTCGGCAGCACGAGTGTGACACCCCTGGTGTTGCATACGTCCATAGGCCACGGTAACCGCTTCCCATCAGGTGGGCCGTGTGCTTGTCTGCCAACTTAGTGGTATAAAAAAAAAAAAAAAAAAAAAAAAAAAAAAAAAAAAAAAGACAAATGTATAGACATATATAGTATAGGTAAAATTAATTATATAAAGGCGAGCTTAATTAACTCTATAGCGGTTCTCTACCAGAAAATCTTTGTGCTTTAGAGAAATTAGCTGAGGAGAACAAAGATTTACCAAAATTCGATACTTTTTAAAGAATTTTAGAAAAATATATTTTCTTGTAGTGAATGAACAAGAAAGTATATCTGCAAAAAGGATTACCTAATTACGACCACTTTTGTTTCAAGCATTATAAAACGGTAAGGTGTTGATTTTCTTAGAACAAAGCTATGATATTTCACAGAACAAGAATTGTATTAAATATGCAAATTATGAATATAAAATCTCTCACTTAGGTCGTGACTCGTTAGTTTGTGTTCGTATTTTGTAGATGTCAGAATTATTGCGATTATACGCCCAGTCTCGCTCGTAAAAGCTTTAGTCTCGATAACTGTTTTAAAGTCGAGACCGCTATCTGTGGATGTCTTTAAATTTTAGCTAATGATACGTACAGACATGGCAGTATTTTATAGATACTGTCTACTATGACGAGTGTTCCGATTAGTTTTTTTTTAAATAATCCTATACTTTCGTTGTCTAAACATAGCAGAACGTAATAAGTCACCATTAGTAAGCTAACTTTTCCTATAGATTTAATCGAAAAAATCCTAAGACGAATAGTATAGAGGCGAATTTGGAATATCTAAGTAGTCCTAGTAGTTCAGTTAGTCAAAGTATTAGCCCTGTAAGGGACCGGTCGCGTTTTGGATGTTGTCATTTTCAGAATTAAATGTATATTCAACATTGTTAATTTTTGCTTATAATTTTAAAGTTAACCTTGGTACTTTGGAATGTGTTAAGATAATCAAATATTGATGGCGACTGCACTAAAGCTAAGTATTTGTACCCATTACTCATCCGGAGATTAACACAGAGTCAACATGTCCACATATAACGACAACGTGGGCAGAGACGTAGGCGATAACGACTCTCCAATAATATGCATTAGTTATTTGTTTCAATGTCTAGACCAGCTCACTAATTAACTAAACGGCTGTGAGTCACGATTATGTAAAAATACCGAAACAAAGACTGTTTTGTTATTCGACACGTCTGGATATTGTCATAACATAACAGTGGGAATTTAGTTGTCAGCAGTTTCGATGGAAATCGCGCGAATCGGTTGATTCATGCGACGATGGTGGTAAATATAAACAAAGGAGTCTCACAGCTGCTGTTCGCGTTTGAATAAAAATAAATAAATCTACCTTACTTTCAATCCTGTTAACGCTGAAGTTTATCATATGCAAAATAAATAAGAAATTCCAGCGAGTAGTTTATCTCGGTCAGATAAACAATATCTAAATAGGTACTTTCCTCATCTGAGCACTAATGCTATCATATCACGTCCCAAGATCGCACTTTGAGGTCCCGTAAATGCTCGAGTGCTATCCGTTTTATTGGTTTATTGTAGCTTTTATGGAAGCGATTGTCGTCTGACCTCCGCAATCCCAAGGAGAAGCAGTAAGTGTACTGCTTCTCTCAGACCTCAGTCGCAAAGCCAAGATTTGATTTATCTTGCCTCGACAAAAATGGTAGCATTAAGATGCAACCAGGACTAATCCTGCACCCATCCTATTAGATTCGAAATATTGTTGATAGGATTGGAAAATTTCAATCCGTTTTCGTATTTTTTTTAATCTCGGTCATATTATTTAGGAGTAACTATGTACTAGCCCAGTTTCTATTATTCTACTTCTTATTATCCTTCATCTTCGTTAAAAATGTTTAGATCGGCGATAAAAATACAAGTGGCCCTTAAGATAAGAAAGAAGGTAAAATAAAAAAATAAAAATGCATACCCGAGCACCACAAATACTAATTTTATGCACAAAGTCAGCTTCGGGAGGCACATATGCTTTGCGCCTCTCCTCCAATTCTGGTGAAGGTATCAATCCAACAACTTCAGGGTTTTCAACATGACTTGCTTGCCACCAGTTGGGGTCTTTTCTGTCAGACACCTGAAATTTTATATTGCTATTTTAAGTATTGTATATTAATAAATTGTCCTAAGAAATCCATATTGCACTGTATTCAATAATATTTAAATAATTTCCATTTCCATTATCTCTAATATAGTTTCCTAATTTCTAAAATAACTTAATTTGTCTTGAGAGTTTTTGCATGTAAAGATGTAACAATACCTAAATGTGGAAACTGATAATTGGCCTTCATCTTATTAATTATATAATATTGAACCTTTTTTAGCTGTAAGTTTCCCTAAAATTGTAAAATAAAATAAAAATAAATAAAATAAATTTGTTTCCAACTTACTTGTAAAATATCTCCTCTTTTGAATTCTAACCCAATTTCTTTGCATGGCAGTAATGTGTCTTCCTTAGGGTTATAGTCAAATAATGTTCTCATATAACACTGAAAATGAAAGACAAATTCAAAGTATTAATTTCCCTTTTCTTTTATGGCTATTATTGATACAGATGGCACTTGCCAAGTCTTTTACGAATAAATACTTTGTTTTATATTTTTTTATTGAACTACGTAAAACACTATTTTACAATTCCTAGCATAGCTGTGTGCTTATTTAATATTAAGTACAATAATAATTAAAAAAAAAATGTATGTAGTCATCCTTGGAAATTGCAGCAATTTTAAATACAAAGGATTTGTACGTTGAAATAAATATTTGTATTGTCCAAAAGGCAAATTTAAGGCAATTCCATTTTTGTTTAATATTTTACATAAAGCTTTAGGGCTAAGATGGTAGCTAATTTAGAATGTGTTTACCTATGGAAACTGTATGATAAGTATGAATAATACTTACACTGAGCTTATTGGTTAATTGTGCAGTCTTTTCCTTCAGATTCGGTCCCACTTTAAGAGTTATTCTATCATTAGGCTTAGCTACAGCTTCCTTGAGCTGATCTTCCGAGTCTATATGTACTCCGTCAACTTCTAATAATACATCACCTACTGAAACTAAGGCCTGTTTAGCAGCAGCACTACCTGCTAGTATCCTAGCTACTATGAGCTGCCCATGCTCATCAGTAGTTACCTGTTTGGACAGAAATTAATGAGATTATTCATTTATATAACATACAAATACTTGTAGAAATACATTAGCATTTTCATTATCATAATTAAATGCATCCTGTACATAATATATTCTAGTTACAACAATTTTTAAATACTTGCACATATTGGTCAAGGTTATTAATATAATTAATTGCAAAATGTTAACTATTTGTTTATTTTTAAAACAAATTACTTCTCGAAAAATTAATAAAGTGTTAGGTGAATGTTTATAAGGTTTGTTTAGTAATTCCATTATCAAAATCAATTAACTCACAGTTAATCCTAAAGGCTGACCAGGAATTTTCCTAAGCCCAACAACTTTAACAGTTTCAACAGGCATGTCTCCGTTTTCTTCTGTACTGCCTTCAGCTCCCTCTGCAAGGTCTTTACCTAATTCTGTTTCTGTCGCCAGGGTTTTTTCGTCAACTCCTGACCCTCTATCCAGCCAAATTGCACCTATTATATCGTGAGCATCTATTAAAGCCTAAAATAAAAAAGTATTTATATTGCAAACTCTTTGTAAACAGGGTTATAATAAAATTATACTTACTCACCTAAATGCATGAATAAACTATAATAAATTGTGTCTATGAAAATGGTACCCACAACAAACAGAATTTCAATGTCATAACTCAAATATAAACAGAACAACTGATGTTATTTTGGGATTGATAAAGAACTCGTTATACAGATTTATAATACAAACAAACAAAACAGTTCTAAATATTTGCATTACTTTGTAAACAATTCGCCGATGGCGGGCTAATATTGGAAGAGGCGACCTACCTTAAAGTGTGCCCTGGACACAATAATAGCGAGTTCAGCTTGTTCAATAGTCCGTATATTGTTGCCACGATACTCGCTTAGTGAACGAATTATATTAACGTTACCAAGCGAGACAGGTTTAACAATCAAGTCCTCCTCTGAGTCGATAGACTGCAATAACAACACTCACCAGTTATTAAAATGTAACCCAGGATCTGCTTTTGGTAATACAAAAGACGAGCGTCTATAGGCGTGGCACTCGTTGTTAAATTGTTGAATGAAAACTACGATAATAACGTCTGTATATTACGACTCATTACATAAAACAAACTAATTATTACTTTACTAGCTAATATTAGAACAAGTAGCTTTAAAGAGCTACATTTATATGTTGAATCTGTTTTTGTTGTAAGAACGAACACACCCAACTGTATACTCACTCATACGATTTCACAAAATCTTGTTTTCCAACTAGACGCTTTTGACATTTGTTAGATAAGATATTGTTTCATCAATGTATGCCTTAACGGATTGAGTTAATGCCTAAATCGACATGGCATTTTTTGGTAAAAAATGCAGTTTAGTGAACCCACGAATTTACGAAAAAAAAATTACAGTGGTATGTTTACTTTACATTTTATATTGTCATTGAAATCCAGTTATTAAGTAATATTAGTACAAGATGAATACAATATTATTTTTATTGTTTAAGTAAGTAAGTAATGATAATAAATTCACATTTCATCAATGAAACATATTTATTTTGATTCTGGCAACTCTTTCTGGTTTTGAATTTTGTAGAATGGCGGGAATTATATCGATTTAAAAAGTTTATAAATTTATTTCGTTTTTGAATTTTTTTATATACCTATGAGATTATTTTTTATTTAACTTTAACATACATAATTTCAAGAAAAAAGTAAGTAATTTATTTACATTTACCTCGCTTTTTCTACAGAAGTCTGGGCTCTCCACAATACTTCTCAAAAATATAACTTCGTGATTCGATAAATCTTCTACAGGCTTTGTTTCCTCTTGTTCTGAAATGATTTCGGTATTAATGTACTTATATAGTTAATATCTTTAAGTAAGAACCTATAGTAAAAGTATTATTTCAAAATTTTAGCCGATGCATAGATATACACACAATACATATATTATATATCTAAATATTTTAAATTTCTTTTTCCGAATGATTCATCAACACAGAGCCTACATATAAACTTGAAATTTTGACAGTAAATGATTTTTATTTTGGAAGAATTTGGTAGGCAAGCATCCACTAAGAAAGGATTTTTGAAAATTTTGCTACTAAGGGGTAAAAGATTTTATAAAAGTAGATACTCATTTTCAAAGCTAGTACTAATGTAGCTAATGAAACTTCATACAGATAAATGAATACCCACGTACATGTATCAGCGTTTTCTAAGATTTCACTACTAAGATGGTAAAATAGGCGACGATGATCGCATCGTCGCCTATTTTGACGAATTGACGAATTTGCCACACATCGGCGCGGTGTGGCAAATTCGTCATTTTCAAAGCTAGTATGAAATCTCGTATAGCTCTTCAGGTTAGAAATAAATTTATAGGTAATTACGTCAGCGTTTTATCAAAAAATAAGGCGGTTGTATGGAAAGTTGGAATTCTTTTACTAAATTATCCCCGGGGGAAGCTTGGGCCCGGACTCCTAGTATTTCATATGTATGATAGACATTAGTAGGACTGGTCCTACTACTTAATATGAATACTGTGAATGTTTGTGAGTATGGATTTCATTTACAGCTTGAGTAGAAATTGCAATGAGTTTCATGTGTAGTTGAATATTTAATCCATATGGTAAATGTACCTATTAACATTATTTTAGGTACCTATCTGCTTGACTATGAGTCTCTACTACTTTCTTCATAGGGAAATTCACGGATTCCATCCCCGCTGGGCACAGTAAACAGTTATGACAGACTCTGACAGACAGGCGCCGGCGTATCGTTTCTCGGTAGATACTGTACTGTAGTGTAAGGTTACCCAGTAAGGCATTTCCATCGTAAATAACATACCAATTTTTTTTTTCATTGAGCCATGAGGTATGTATGTAATGGTTCCACTGAAATTATTTTAAGAAAGGTCAGGACCACAATAGGTGCTTGTTGATAATAGACCCAGTCAAAATAATAACTCTTAAACTATCGCGTTCCATGATATACCATAATGTTAACGGGAATTAACGCGATCATGGTAGATATGGTAGTCCCAATCAAATATTCAAATCGACTGACTTCGTATTTTAGATAGACTTTTAGATTAACAAAAATATTCTATACTATACGCATTAATGTTATCGTAAAAATCTCCATCTAAATAGGTTCGAAGCTAAATGTTTACTTTGACTGTACAATAAAATTGGCAATGAGTGGATAATTAAGTCATCGTAAACTATGTAGAATGTGTTTAATTATAGAATTTGTACATTATTTATTATGATAATAGCGTAGTAACATTACTGTTCTTCACTATTGACAATGTTTGCTTGACATGGGTTTTGGGTGAGGATAACTCTATCTAGGCATCAGAGGTACACCACAGAGATTTCCGTCTCTTGTCTCCCCTAATATCGCCCCTAGGGGAGACATTAGAATTTATTCAATTCTGTTGTCTCTCCTAGGGGGATATTCGGGGACACAAGAAAACAAGATGATGTCTGATATCTCCCCAGCCTAGGGGAGACAACAGGACTGAAGAAATCCAGATGTCTCCTCTAATACTCGTAGTAGTATTATGTACTAAACTAATGCGGTTGTAAGCGGTTTGAATATTCTTATCGATTCTAAGTAGAATTATGACGTAGGTACCTATCTACTTAGCTAAATTAAATAACGAACTACTTACGTAAATGCTGTCTTATGACTAAGCGAGGAAATTACTTTGTACACGGTATTGTATCTCCTTTCATGTTGGTCTTATATTTGTGTGTATTGTATACTTAGATAGTTTTGGCAGCCTAGCGCACTTTTCTTGGTGTCGAGTCCATCGAAATTCATCTGTGCGATGCTAACAATGCTTGTACAAGGGATTGAAATAGAGGATCCAAATGGGACACCCGCATTTGATAAGAGTCGGTCCTTATCAAGCTATTCGCTATCTGCATACGTGTTTTTCATTTTCAAAATTGCCCACGGGCAAAGTTAAAGATGTGGGGACTGTTAAAGACATTTTATATGACCGAAATACACAACGATTCGTTGGAAATTTTGTTAGAGCTCAGTCAGAAAAAAAGGCCAGCCAATATCGGACATACTGCGATCCAGATATGCCTAGATCTAGACCTCACTTCGTCACAATTTAGAAATGTTTCTATTTTGAAATTCATGCAAGGTTTTTTTCCCTTCGAAACAGGAAGGCATAAAGGAAGTCACCTTTGAGGTTGTGACAGAATGTTACCTGTGACAAAAACGACCTTACGTATTTCGTTGAAAAGGTCTTTTCGTGATTGCCATTTGTTACTAATCAGCCCCAAACCATAAGGTTTCATAAATGTAACCCAATTTCCCCTTTGAATACGTGATCAAAACAAAATGATTAATGATGTCTCATTTTGTAGGTAGCAGGTGAACCAACACGGCATTGTTGGGTTCCGTTTTTATGCTGTTTATTTTGTTTGTCCCATTTTCTTGCTAACAAAATTTGGAGCGAATATTAGTACTGTGAGTATAAATAAAAACAAACTATAGGTAACATAAAATAAAAAGGAACTTCTATTCAAGCCTCATTGTCATTCTTCGTGTCTAAAATTTAAACGTGTAAATCCTATAAAAAATTTACCTTTTTCTCTATATTTATTTTTTGTATAAAGAATAAAAAACTTAGTTGTAGATGTATTGCATTTAGACCTTACTGACTGACCTGACTAGACTGAATATAAATCTCTATTTAGTTCACAACATTACTCACTGCCAAATAGTTCAGCATCAATAGACACCTGGATTATACAAAGATGAACCAGAATAGCAGTAAAGTTGAATGAAAATCTAATTAGGTGAGTATTGATTTAACTAAACATGTGATGGAGTAGGTGATAATCTTTCGTCTGCTTCGTTTATTTCTACAATTATACTCGAAATTGTTAGATTCCAAGTGGGTGTGTAAAATTGATGATGACTTTTAGTATGTTGATTTTTCAATAATGAAACTAAACTGCATAAACTTGATTTATATTTATGAGAAAATATAATAACATTAAATAGTACCTATCTATCTAAATAAGCATGATTTAAATCTAATAAAATATTTATTTGTTGCTAGGTGCCGGACATATCTACAAAATATCTTTCGAAAAAACAACGGAAAATTGGCTGTCTTTTTTGTCTCTGCAAATGCGGTTTTACGATATTGTTCAGGACTTATATATTCCTGGAATTTCATCTTGGTGAGATCACTTTACACACATTTCATACATACTTTTATCAAAACTCTTCTAAGGTTAGGTTTGACAGGTATGCAAATTTACCCCGGATCAATCGAGTATCACTTGGAAAGTACACTTACCTTCGTCGGGAGGTTTATTTCCGAATGCAAAATCCTTAAACCCTCTCCAATTGACGGTGTATCGTCCGCTGCGTCGCACCATCATCAGTAATGAACGGTAAACACTGCACGAAGCGTGCACTGAACGGGTAACACGTTGCTCACTAGCGAGTGGACAGAGGCATTATCCGGTACCGGCAGATATTCGCCACAGACGTGCGCGGTATCGATGCGTGGTAGCGCCGCGTCACTGGGCCGCCGCGGCGTCAGCTGGGCACGTCACACCACGGCGGCGCCGCCCGCCCGCCCGCTCTGGTCGCGCTTGCGCAAAACCGCCCGCCCTCCTTTTTGTTCGACGTTTCTGCGTCGTCTAATACAGTCTAACTGAATACAAGATTATGTAGCCGTGACTTCCTTTATCACGATTATAATTCAGATTAAAAGCGTAAGAGTAGGTATGCACTGACAAAAATTAGGTCAATTTAATCACACTCTATCAGGCCAGTGCGCGCTTCCAACTGAAATGAAATGTCGGCTGCTTTCGATCGAGACGGATTATTCGCACGCTTTGGTTATTTTTTGAGTGGCAGACAAAGTTTACTAGCGCACGCGGTGTCTACCAACAATAGAACTCACTACGTTTTAATTTTAGACTAGTTTTGCAAGACTAAAATAAAGATTATAGAAGTTTGTTCACACTTTTGAGAAGTTGCAGGGAATCGAGTGCGAGTATTATTATTACTATGCTCTTAAAATATTCTTTATTTATTGGGAAAGTTCTTCATTTTATACAAAATACGCGGGTAAATAAAGATGTCTTATTCAAAGTCATGAAACTGTAGTCATAAAACTAACCACATAAAAATATTACGATCGTACTATAAAAATTGCGTACCACTCACATTTTGCTTTTTCATCTATATTTTAATGTAAATAACTTTTTATTTTTAGAATACATACGTTTAGAGAAAAGAGACACTTGCAAGTCAGTACTTGGTCTCTATAAGATTAGAGCTGCAAAACATAAAATGCTGCCATACTCGAGAAACTGATTTAAAGTAACTATATAGTGACTTATTTAATAATTTATTTACCCATAGGGTCTAGTGAATTGAGACAATATCATCTAAGGTTAGATATTACGCATACACTCTTAACATGATACCTAAATCACGTGTTCTAATAATGAATAAAAAATACTTATTTGACCTTAGTTTTATTATTGATAGATAAGAAATAAATAGATAAGAAAAACAAAATAAGTAGTGCGTCATCAAATCAATATTTCTATGAAGTCGCGTCACTTATTTATCTGACATATTTTTCTCAAACGTAAACTATTACCAGGAAATATAAACTTATATGACTGCCACGATAAGAATTCGCTAATAAAATAAAAGATAAATACCTAGCAACTAACGTTTAATTAGTGTTCTTTCAAATAATTGATATAGTCTCTCCCTCAATCTCTACTTTAATTTAAAAAAGAATGTTTTTACACATATTACAATTTTATTTTTTTTACTTATTGTAACTTCTAATTGCGTGATGAACAATGACTAAATTTTATAAGTACCTAAACTATAACCGGACTACTGCTAGTGGTATTAAAAGTCTAATAAAGGTATACACACGACTTTATGATAAATAAAATACAAAGGCACATCAGGACGTAGAATGAGACTCCGACTAAGGTCGGCTTGCGTCGGTGTTGTAGCGATCTTTTGTATTGACTACGGTTTGTGTACCCGAAGCATTACGTCCCTCTCTTTCGTTACCCTCTGAAGGCGGCTACTTGTTGCTAGGTAACTTAGTGGTATGAAAAAGCATAGTAATATGTAGAGAGGCATTCGACTGTTAAGTCGGAGGTCATGTTCAGTGCAAATACTTATATGGATGTGCCAATTTGTATTGGTATTGACTGAACCGTTGGCTGCAGCTACATGCCCCTGTATATCAACATCTGTACCTCTAGCACAGGGAGCAGCACCAAAAGTCATAATTTATTTATATATATTCTATTGCTAACATACTAACAGTAGATTAATATCATATAAGCTACTAACAATTTATTTGTATAGTATAAATCTGAAATAAAGCTTATTCTTTTCTATTGATATGGGTACCAAAAGAAAATAAAAGAGGTATGTTTATCCATACTCTAGATTCTATATTACAGTATAGTTGAGCTATGTTTACTCCGTGTCATAAAATATCATTATTATTTAAAAAATCTTAAAATTCTAGACCCTAGTAGCTATCATTAACGCGCTAACGGTCACTTAAAAATTGGTCACAAAAATTAACTTATTATAAGTTCACCAGAGTTTATCGCTGTCCGTAATTTACACGTTAACCGAACACGTGCTAGAACCGTTTGACAACAATAAGAATAGGCTTCAGAATAACTAGTACGAGTATGTACATACGCCATTATATCAAACATATATACGTAAGTAGGCATTAGATAAACAAGTAATTAATGAGTGTTACAATATCTTTGTGGCAGCACAGGCGCGTGCTCACTGCGATAACACTGGGGTCACAGGGTACTCTTATATATGATGTCTGGACTAGCAGCGGAACAGTGTATGTTGGGCTATGCTCAGACGTTCTTTCCTACATTCTCTCAAAATTAAGTGATTTAATTGTTATTTTAAAATGCCGTGGACTAGCATTAACAGGTAAATATTCCTGTGATACTTCAAAAGTTTATTTTTTTGAACTATTCATTTAAATAAAAAATATTTTGTAATCATAAGAAAGATAAAGTTCAATGCTGCTTCAACACATATATTTGCATTAATATTAACTTATAAATTACAATATTATTTTTAGAATTTACGCGAAACCTTCGAACACTAGCTCAGAAGTACCCGTGGCCAATGCCTTGAAAGCTGGACCAGTACTGACTGCTGCGGCCGATTCCGGTGGTCGCTTCGAACTTAGCCACCATGGCTACGGCAAAAGTGCGATCAAGCTCCTTCACGTTCACCGTGACGCGGATTACCACTCGATCCGTGAATTTGAAGTGTTCACGGAACTGAAGCTGCAATCCGAAAGTGCTTACGTCGTTGGAGATAATAAGGACGTAGTTGCAACAGATTCTCAAAAGAATACAGTGTACTTATTAGCGAAGAAACATGGGGTTAAGACTCCCGAAGAATTTGGTGCGCTAGTTGTGGGTCATTTCCTGTATATGTACAAACAAGTTACGGAGGCCAAATGCAAAGTGGTGGAGTATCCTTGGGAGAGACTGCAAGCCGGAACACCTCATAATCACGCTTTCGTGTTTTCACCAACAGCTACTAGGTGGTCTGAAGTGTCTCAGTGCAGACATGGTAAGTCGTACATATTTTTTAGTAATATTATTTTCTTAGATATCATGGTTTTTGAGTTAAGTTTGCTCATAACATTTTTTTTGTCGTACAGAGGCTGTTACAGTGAAATCAGGCTTAAACGGGCTTCGTGTACTCAAGACAACACAATCAGCGTTCGTGGACTTTGTACAAGATGAATACACGACATTGAGTGATGCTGCTGAAAGAATATTTAGGTATTATTTCTTCTAAATTTTTTGTATGCTGCTGGTGTTATTGTCAGGAAAAATAACTAAATGATCCAATTTAATTTTATAGTACTGTGGTAGAAGCTGAATGGATATACGACAGTATGCGGACAGCGGACTTCGACAATGCCTGGCTAACAGTGAAGGACGCTATACTCGATAAATTTGCCGGACCACCTGACATTGGAGTGTATTCACCTTCAGTACAACATACCTTGTATCAAGCTGAGAAGACGGTTCTAGAAAAAGTGTCTGAGGTAAGAATTCGTTCTTCTATTGAATTTTATGCTACTTATAACTTAATTTTCTTCAGTTATCATTAGATTTTTCTGTGCTCATAAATTGACACGTGTAGGTCAATATTTATTCGATTCTGCATTTAAGAAAAATGAAGTCCATGTTTACAATTAAAGTTTTCATTTACGCCACTTTATTTTAGAGCATTCGTAATATAAAACGTTTTTTATTAGCACTAAATGTCAATGATTAATAGGCGTGTTTAACAACTAATTTCACACTTTAAAAATGCTATCAAAATGATGTTATAACTCTACAATTCAATTTCATTGAACGCATCTCGTGTAGGTATCTAATAGATGATAATGTGGTTCGAGAAAGTAATTATCAATTATCTTACTAGCTTGCCTTCATTTAATCCAACAAATTGTACGATAAAATATAACAGAAATATGAAAAATATCCTTTGTTTTGTAATAGAGTTCAAACTAGTGAGATGTCTTTTGAGTGGTACAGATATAAACAAGTTTCTATGTTTAGACCGGTCGGTCAATAGCCCGCAGTGTTGCCGCAACAGTGATTTCTCTTGGGAAGCTTATTTTATCGGGCTCTGAAAGAATGTCTGAATTTATAAGTTGGATAATATTGCAGGGTTAATTTACCGGTTTCATAAAACACATAAAACATATAAAACATATGTATATCTTTGCCTATTACACTCATGAATAGTGATTTGTAGCAAAAAAGCCACTTTAAACAGCTTAAAATAAAAAATACTTACTCCTCTTTTAGACTCTGAATATATTTTTTAATAAAGGTACGTGATCAAGCCATTTCTATAATACAGCCAGATTCATATGTAGTATCATTGACTTTAAAACTGTTTTCATAATTATTTTATATCATTGTGGTCAATAATAACGTAATTATGCATAAAATACTAATGAGACAACAAAGAGGGTTTATCGGAAGTGAATCCGGTCAATCGAGTAGTTATATAGCGCTATCGGAGTGGACGTCACAACTATTTTGTTCGCAACGAGTGTCAGTCACGTGAACTGAAGGCTAAGGGGTTATCGTTAAAACCCGGAGGCGGAGTTTGTTTACCAGTGCTTTTCGGGTACAAGATGTTGTTTAACCTTAATGACTTAACTATTATTATTACTCTGGGGGTAGTTATAGATAATAAAAGTACATGGAGTACATATCTCATATCACTATGGGCTGAAGTTTATCCCGGTCAAGTTTAGTACACACGTTGTCTTATGTCAACAATATTTTATATAAAAACATAATATATTTCATCATTATCACATGATTATAAGTTTCTTCTGAGTACCTTTAACCCGAACAGTTATACAACTGATAACTTGCCCAGGTTCTCCTTGCGATAGTTATCTTCCGAGAAATGGTAATCATGAGAGTTTGTGAAATATAGAATGAAAGCGGTTTAAGTTAAATATATCAAAATCCTTATTATCATTAAAATATTTTGTCTTTTGTCTACAGATTAACTTGATTAAGATGACGATGCCAAACAAACACTACCTCAACATCGACATGTCGAAATTCCCGGCCAACGTGACGAAAGGTGACCCACGTCATCAAATTTACCAGCCCATAGACAAACCAGCTGGTCTCATCTACGCGCAACTACGCCGTAGACCCAAGAGTCACTTGTGACGAAAACGCTGCTACGCCTCGTAGAGCTTTAGTTTTACGCATTGACTATTACATAGTTGTAAACACGGAGACGTCAGCCAGGCCTATCGCCGTATTTGTGTAGTAACACAGAATACTAAAAAGTGTCGGCATAAATTTAATGTTTCATAAGAAAGTGTTGATTAATTGTATATAACTTTAAACATTTATGTATCTAGTCAAGGTATTAATGTTATTGGCTGAACTGTGTAAATCAACCATGATTACAGTTTCAAAATAGTTTGTAATTAATATTTAAGTTTGTTTTCTATAGTGTAATAAGTATAATTAAGATGAATAAAACTTCGAAGTATTAAAATGAGTTTAATATGAAAGTTGTGCAAAAAATACAACAAAACGGATTTTCTATGGACATTAATTACATACAAAATTGCATTTTTTACTGTGTTGCCAGTTTAATATTCTATTGCAATAAGCAATAGGTAAATGTCGTGACCAGTACTGAGCAAAAAAGTAGTAATATTATATTAATATAAAATATCAGGCACATAACACGACTATACTATAACGTAATTACTCTTATACATAAATAAAAAAAAATTACAGACGTTTCGTTCCAATGATTTTATCTGCCAGTGCGTAAAGTTCTTCAACAGTCTGAAAAGAAAAAAAGATCATCAACAGAATTTTAAACTAAAGAAACTTGTTATGAAAGATAATTTGAAAATAGAATGAGACATTAAAAATAGACATTTGCAAAACACATGGTGTCTGGTTGTTGTATTATTAATCATGTAAACTTGATTTAGTTTTTGTTATCAAGCCCTTAGTAGGTCTGAATACATCTGCGAAAAGCGATTAAACTGAAAAGGAAATAGTACAGATGGAATAAATAACCTACTCCTTGTTCCTAAGATCAATATTACGTTACATTGCAATACTATTCTGATGTAACTGCAAACTAAGTAGCAAAGTACCTATATCAGTATCAGATATTTTTCTTTGTTCACCGCCACTACTCCAGTTCCTCCGTGATCATGGTGTTTGCAACAGCGCCGAAATATCGGAAACTCAAAGTAATGAAACATGGTAAATATCCCGTTTATTCTGACACTGATGTGAGTGACCATGATAGTTTAAATAACTATAAAGTACCTATAGGTAATATTTGTAACAAGTGTTACTATCTACTAATTATATTAGTTTACTTTTTATAGATTAGGTGTGTGCATATGAGTGGTTGCAACAACACCAGAGCTATTCTAACTCGGGTCATTCACTTTTGCCATTAAAATCTATAATTCAAGGGGAGCCTCCCTTCTCTTCTACTTTATGACGTATATACAGTATATTGGTACGTCGTATACGTCAATATCCTTACTACGAAGATAAGCAATACTTTCAAAATATATACATGATTCTTCGGCGATTCGGGGCGATTTCGCCAAGATTAAGTAGAAATTTAATTTTGTTTATGCTAAGGCTTTATTGGTGAGTGCTTAGGCTGGTTCTGTTTCAGTAAAATATTAGGTCAGATCGCTCATAGGGTTTAACTTTTTCAATCATTTATAATATATGCGTCCTGGAACTGAATTGGTTTATTTTGAAGATGCTTTAGAATCAACATCATCATTCTCTGTGCAGGGGTCGGCTTTCTAGTCTAACTAAGATGCGAACTTCGATATTTGCCGTGAAGTGGCTGTCATCTGACTTCCACAACAAATGACTTGTGCATGACTATTTAATACATATTTAAAAAAGAGCATTCCTACTAAATTTCCATCTAAGAATTATTTTTCTTTCAAAAGGTGTCTCGTAACGAGACTTGTTTTTGCATAGGTAAAGCCTGTCAGTGACTTTTGTGAACTCAATCAGAAAACAAGTAGGTACTTATACACCTGAAAAAGGTTCATTGAGTATTCTATCCTATATTTAATTACAAGCTGTTGCTCGCGGCTCCACATGCGTGGAATAGTTATCCCGTTCCCGCATCCCAAGTGAACCTTTTCCCGGGATAAAAAGTGTTAAATCCATGTTTTATTCCAGACTATAATCTATCCGTGTTCCAACTCTATCTATAGACGTACATATTATACATATACATATTATAATTATTTTTATTTTATGAGTGCCGTAATATGTAGTACGGTGAGTAGGGTAGCCAGAGGTCACTGGAGAGTTTGCTGTTTGTGGGAATACCAAAGGCTTAACTTACTTTCTGTTCTACACTGACTGCACAGAAACTCTAGTGGTTACAGAGTCGGGAGCGCTAGTGTAACTCCCCTGGTGTTGCACACGTTTAAAGGCCACGGTAACCACTTTCCATCAGGTGATATAAAAATAATTATTTATCAAGTAAATTAAGTTCAAATAAAGGTTTCGAGAACCTCCAATTTAATAAATTCTGATTCATTTTAGTAATCTGATTTCGTTTGCTGCTATTATAATACTTGCTCAATTGAGTCCACAATATCTTTATTAAATATTTTTAGACCTTAAAGTAGGTAATTAGGTTAATAAAATCCAAACAGTTTAAAGTTCGAATAAACTAGTATTTAAAGCTTCTCGCAAATGATTTATTATATTATTATTGATAACATGAGTACACTTTATCATATTTGTAAGGGTCAATATTGATTGATATGGCTGGGTCTTTAGCGATGACGATATTGCTATCGGTCGTTGGTGTTATAGGGCTGCCTAAAATGAATGTAATTTTTATTTGACCGGTTTATGCAACTGAGAGGAATGTAGTGACAGTACATTCCTTTCAGTTGTGAGTAATAGGAATAGCCCAAGTGATGAAAGACAAAAAAGTGGTAAGTACTTTTGATTTTGCAAGTTAAATTATGAGGTATACAATTACCCCTTTTGAAATACACGGGGGCCAGATTTTAGAAGGTATCACAGGATGTACAGGTTACCTGAAGTGCGCGGGATATAATCTTAGACAATTTTACATGAAACCCGAGAAAACTGACTGAAAACCCGAGAAGGCGTGCGGTTTTAGTCGGCGGGCGCAGGAGATATTCGCACGAAAGAAAAGAAAGGTATTACAAGTCCCCTAACATCAAGAGTGTGGAGGAGAGCTATGAGACCTCCACCGTACTGCACCACCTTAATCTATCTGTGGAATTTGGCCGGTTAAATTTAGTATTATTTCTACTTTAAAATAAAAAGATAATAAAAAAAGAAAGTCCTTAAACCGAGGTACCAAATACTAAAATATTTTTACATGTTCACAGTGTATACTGTACAGCAAATCTGGTACGCCCAGATAACCTGCTTATTACTTAAATATTTTGCAATATTTTTTTGTACATACCCTTTTATATTACGCTATGTGAAACTGAAAGCAATATGACTGGCAATATTGTGTATTTATTTTACATTTTAGGTGTTGCACCTAAGTTGAGCGTAGAGTAAATTGTTACCTACAGTTTACAATCCTGATCACGATATGCGTTTATGCGCTGTATATCGACAGTTTGTTTACGACGTCGAAAGGGGTGAATTTAGTGTACGTTGATGTCGGCACGTAAACCCACAAAAGGGGACTCAGCTTTATAGTTAAGCGTCATAATAAAGTGTGTAATCAAAATCATTGAATAACCTATTATTACAGATAAAGGTCACGAAAATATCAAACACTGATAAGTTTCCTCTTATCGACGCTAAAGACGCAAGACGCAATGCATGACTGCTAATTCTGTTTATGTAAGGTTATCTTTAGGTTAACTCTTGAAAAACTAAAAAAAATACAATTATTTTACATAACATAACATAAACTTACGCCTATATCCCCGAAGGTGTAGACAGAGGTGCTAACACCCACATTTCACTAGTTTATGTTTAGGTCCCAATGTAATAGGTGGCGAGCCTATTGCCATTAACCGGGCACTTATTTTATGCAAAAAATAGGAAGTTTGAGACACGTATTTTAATTATCAGGTTTCATCTAGTCTGGGAGTAGACACCAAAATACAAAATTTTAAAATCAATATCTAAACATACTATTGCTGATAACCTATGTATGCAATTAGTAAAGTAATATTATTAAGTCTTCAAAGTTTAAAAGTTTATAACATTGAATAATATTCGTACAGTATTAATACCATAAACTTTATATAAACTAACGTACCTAAATAGACCAAGAGTCTCCGCACTTCTGCGTTACTGAATTTAAAATGTCTGTGTTGTGACAAACGGTGTCATATTTTGGTATACGAATATTTTATTGACAAACATGTAATTTTCTAAATTAGTGTAATATTTCGAAAATAGAGAACAGACAGTATGAAAGTACTGAGTGTAAACTATTAGTATTTAACTATGAAATGTCTCTTTATTTGGATTATTGCTACAGATAAGGTTATAACATGTAACCATTATTTTATTCTTTATATTATTCTGTTAAAATCTGATAAAATTGCGACGAATTAAATTATAATACAATTTGATTTTTTATGACAGTAGGCAATTTCTGTCAATCTGTTTATAAGCCTAGTGGTATGGGTAATGGACTGCTGAGACGAGGACTCGGGTTCGATTCCAGGTTTTGCCATGGCACACACCAATGACTTTTTGATGCTTTTTGAAGTTATGTGTGTATTTATCGCAGGTTTATAAGTACCCGGTTAATGGCAATAGGCTCGCTACCTTATTACATTGGGACCTAAACATAAACTGGCGAAATGTGGGTGCTAGCACCTCTGCCTACCCTTTCGGGGATATAGGCGTGAGTTTATGTTATGTTATGTTTATAAGTTGATAAAACAACGCTTCACCATATAATGTACTCTGTCTCTTTCGATAAACCTAGGTTTTTATATAAGCCTATGTATCTCACTCGCACACTTTGTTGGTCTAGTATTACTAAGTTTACGATCAATACTCTGTTGGTTTATTTTATATCACTTAGTTGGCAGACAAGCACACGGCCCACCTGATGGAAAGTGGTAATCGTGGCCTATGGACGTGTGCAATACCAAGGGAGTCACACTCGCGCTGTCAACCCTGTTTATTGTCCTTATCAACGTTTTTAGCTCTTATGACGTCTTAAAACTTTTTGTAAAGTCCTAGTACCTAGTACATATCTAATAGAATCCCTTACTAAACTCTGAGCAACACAGCAGATAGTCGTAGGTACAAAACAATTATGGACAAGTTTATTTTATTTTTAGTAAAAGATACCTTTCAGTTATGTCGATAAGTACTTACAATGTCATCATAATATTATGATTTATTGAAGTACACATTATCAAAAACAGTTACCAACGAACTATAACATAATAAGACTTGTTGTTACGTGTCCCTGGGTTGAATGTGACCTCATTATGTGCGGTAATTAATCACGCCCCTAGTTCAGGTGGTCTACTTCATCTTCTTATTGACCCTTCAATGTATTGCATTCTTTTCAGCTATTAATTATATTAATAAGTTTATTTATCGCCGCGTGGTTCCCGGTAGAGTAGAATTTGGACCTCCCCATCTCTCCCCATGCGGTGTCGTGCATAGCGATTAAGGGATAGTGTTGTTTAACATCAGACATATATTCAGGCCACACTCGAGGCTCGAGTCAACAAATGCCCGGAATACGGCAATAGGCTTACCCCCTATTACGTGGGACCGAATACTATTATTGGTGAAATGTGGGTGTTAATTCACCTCTGCCTAATCCTACGGGGATAAAGGCGTGATTATATGTATGTATGTAAGTTTATTTATCAAGGTTCTGTATCTGGTTATTTTTGTCATGACACGACTTATACAGGGTGATTTTTTTAAAAGTGATTGAATGGCTAAATTCGATACTATAATCTCCAGGTCTTCAAACAGTTCATTCAAAATTTCTACATATTTAAATGTCGTCAACGTTCCGTCATAAATTTTAAAATAAAACACTTCAAATCAAAATACTACACCAAAAATTAAATGAAAATCGCACGCAAGAATTAGTTTGTGACCAGTAATGTTTATTATTTCGATTATACACCCCATTATTAGAAAAAAAATGATTCATCAGAGAATAAAATATTGGATAACAAATATTTGTCGCTGTATAGTTTCCGATTAAACCAATTGCAAAAATCAAGCCGTCTTAAATTATCTCCTGGATGTAAGTTTTGCACAATGCATCTTCTGCACAATCTTTTCTGGGATTTCGAACGAAACAATAATATGATGCAAAAATAAAAAATTTGATACGAAATGTAGGTACATGAAATTTGAATTTTATTAAAATTTCATATTTTCCTTAAATTTGCCGCAATTTACTTCGCAGAATTTGATTCTTAACAGCGACATCATCGTATGGTGTAAATACAGGATTTTTCAAAATAAATGGGTTCGATTCCCAGCTAGAATTATTGGTTTTTCAAAAATTTAATGATGAGGTTATGTAAGTTTCATCAAAATTGAACTCGTGACTCCTTTGAGCATTTTTCGATATTCCTTATAGTTTTATATCCAAGCCCTTTTCAAAAATTCTTTCTGTATATGACCTAGGTGACTTTCCGAAGCGGTAAAATTCACAGAGCAAATCTGCGGTAAAACTTCACAATTGATGTACTGAGGTTTTACTACAACTTGGAAAATCTGGGCAAATCTATCTCAAGTTTTTTTTCTAATATGGAAAATTTATCACTTCATAAACCGTATGAGGAAGCCACGGGGCAAGTATTATTAGATCTAAGTATATCTATGATAAAGGTATTTTCTATGAAGTTGTTATCCATTGTACCTACTCATATTAGGTTACAATAGACATAACATTGCAATCATGGTAAAAAAGTAACAGTGAATTAATAAGTATATTATGGTACGAGTGTGTAAAGTTGGTAATTACCGCTGAGCTAGCCGAAGTCGGTAATTATCAATACACACGTTATTCAACACACTTGCGAATAAAATAGTACTAAAAAAACACTTTATCTACTCTCGTACTGAAATGTAAACTTAAAAACAACTTTAATGATATTTTTTACGTACAGCGTATCACGATAAATTTAAAAAATTAAGATGAAGTTTTTTCCATTTTTTCTACATAATGTCTGCATCCACGGCTCAACACGTATGAGCGGATCAGTAAATGGATTTTGGAGCTAAAAATAACTTTGTAATTTTACGCTAATTGCGTCAACTATTTCATGAGATTTTATTTTATTTTAAAACGTTTGGATAGCATTAGATAAAATAGGGTATGAAAATGCACATAATTTGGATTAGGAAACTTATGCAACAGTTTCGTTAAATACTATTATAAAATATGTAGGTACCAACTTAGATAAAAAGATTATTTAGAGAAACAATTAGCAAATATGCAGTTAGTAAAATGAACTGTTTTAAATGGCATAGTTTTGTTTATTAAATATGTACAAGTAGAAATTATATATTTAAATACGAAATTGCATAAAATGAGTAAGCAGTTTTTTAAGAACAGAGCAACTGAAGCAATAAAATAAAATAATCTATTAGGATTTTTTTAGGATGTTTTCACTCGTGAATTAAAGGCAGGAAAAAGTCACAGTTTGGTTATAGGTGCCAATTATGTGCTTAATTGCGGTGAAATTAGAGCCACTTTGTGTTTTAAGTGTGTTATGCGGCTTGCGTTGAAACGTTCTATTAGTTGCAGAATATTTTTAGTGTGTCTACTATATGAATATGGGTTCACTGGTTTAAAAGTTCAATGACATTCGTAGATCGTATCTATCATACTTCAGTTGAAATATCAACGATTAATAGAGACGAACATAAAATTTCCATATTCATATTATGTATTATTTTATTATACTAATCATTTAAGGTACAATATTCGTCACTAAATTACCTGGATACAAAGCGTTCTAAAACAATGTAAGCAAGGCCTTTTCGAGGTCGCTTATCCAACGTATTTAAATTTATCAATAATTCAAATACAAAAATTTAAATGCGCGTTCATTATGAATACAAGTAAAGCTATGGTATCTTGAATTCTATCTAATTTGAAACTATGCCTAAGCTTATGTTATTTATGACTTGGTGGATCTGTTTTAAATGCTGATAATATCTATGAGTAACAAACGTTTGGATAGCACGAGCCTGAAGTACCGAGGTTAGGTCATTGTTGTCTTATCTGACATAGCCGTGCATGATTCAAGTCCAGTTACACACCAGTTTAATCTACTTTCATCCACAGATTATGACTTTTTAGTTCCTACCGCACCGTGTATTATCAAGTGGGTAAAATAAAAATATTCAGAAAGTAAAATTAGTCAGAAGTGTACCTAAATATTTTACATTGAAATAAAATTACTTAGAAAGGATTCTATCGCGATCCACAACTATGGTTGCTGAAAAGTAACGAAAACCATACTTATATTATAAATGTGAAAGTAACTGTCTATCTATTACCCTCTCATGCCTAAACCACTGAATCGATTTTGATGAAATTTGATATAGGGATAGATTATATCTTGAGAAAAGACATAGGCTATGTTTGGTCGCGATATCCAACATCCACGCGTGTGGAGTCGCGGGCAACAACTAGTTTTAAATAAATAACGAAACTAGAGCTATAGAATTCGTTCAAACGGTTTTATTCCATTAGGTTTATGTAGGTAAAATTTGAAACTGTATTGTGGAAAGATTTTAAGTGTACCTACTAGATAATAATTACTTTGCTTCGTACCTACCTACTGAAACTTCTTTAGTCATACAAGTTGTTTGTAAAAGAAGGTTGTTGCATTAAAAAACACTTTCACTGTTTTATGCTTACAATTTAAAAGAATCTTTATGATAAAATTATCAATTATAAATATAATACGTATTTAAAAACCATAAGGAAACGCTGTTGAAGCTTAAACATTTCGTTTCAGCAAATATGCTTTTTTATTTCAAAACTTGTATCTGCTTCGACGATATTTACTGACACCATACATATGCGTATATCTAAAGAAAAGACGGTTAAAATTAAAATCTCAAAACCTAAAACGATCTACCAATCACTCTATTTAATGCATATGTTAGAGGAACGTGCCTAAATAATTCTGATTGTGGTCGTCATAATATGTCGTGTCAGATTGCGAGTACCTATACGTCAGCTGATGACTGTTACACGAGCTTAGGATAAGTCCATAGATCACACATTATCAAGGCAGGTGCTCTTATATCTAGGTCACCACGAGGTTGCCCTAGCTCAGCTAAAACCGGTTCTCGACCAGCGCTATCATTTGAATCAATACATACAAGCAAATCATGACCTGCTGATATCCACGCATGAAGATCATTTTACTTTACAAAGTACAGTACCTAAAAGTGCCATGAATAGTTACCGTCAGGCTCTTAAGTATCTTGACATCATTCGTTTCGTATTTCAGCTGCGCGAATTGTTCATCGGTGAAGCGAACACCTCGCTCAATGTCCAACAGTTTCTGTGCTTCAATTTCCTGATTACATTTCGCAAGAAGTTGTTCAGGTGTTAGTTGTTCTCTTTCCTCCTCTTCATGTTCTTGTTCTGTTTCCTCATCCATAGACTATAATTAAATAAATTGAATGCAAAAGTTATATACTTTGAATTATGTCGTAGGTTGCAATTTCAAACCTCATGAGCTTTTCAATGGACGTTTTTATTTTTATTTATTTAAAATATAAACTATTTAAGAATATGTTAGGTTAGTTGTCTCTTTCATCTTATCTTTTATAAGTTCAAACAGTCAGTATTGGCGGTTTGAAGTGAGTGACCGTGACTTTTTATAAACAGATTATTTTTTCACGGGTTTTACATAATTACGTATTCTCGTAATCTGACAATAAATATTGATATAACTTTGCAACCTTATTGGATATTATGTTCTTAGGCATATATAGCATGGCTTCACTTGGTTAAGCTAGATGAGGATCATTAGCACTCTGATTTACATAAATATTCATTTTAATCTGCGGTATTCCAAATTAAATTTTTCATTAGATTGACGTTACCTGTTCCATTTTTTGCGAAGCGTTCAATTTTCTATAGTAAGCATCGGCCCGTTTTTTTGATGCACGTGCAACTTCACGGTTCACCATCCGCCAAAATACGAAAACTGGGTGATGGTACAGCTCTGGAGGGCATTCTTTGAGGGGCGTTTTCCCGACTAAAATTAGTCGCTTAAGCCTCTCCATTTCGTCCAACTGTCAATGAAAAATTATTAAATGTAATATATGTATGTATAACTATCAATCATTAGGGCAAATCAAAACATCATGTGAATGGTATTACCGATATATTTATTTGGCACTTCTGAGCTACCAACTGAGTTACTCTGTCTAATCGTATTAGGTTCTGTATTATCTTCACAAAGCCAAATAGTAATTTAATAAACTCAGGTTAAAAGTATACTTAAGTCTACAATTGCAAAAAAAAATGTTTTATATAAAGCTATGAACAGTAAAATGTACTGCGTAAAGGTACCGACAATAATCTAGATCAGAAACTAGATTTTAATTACAGGGAAACATTTAACTAGACTGCACCACTTACAAACAAAGTAGTTTTTGATTGACATGATAATTAGTTTCACGTCAACCACATATTTGCGGACACGAGAGTTGTCTGATACATGAATTATGCTCGTCTTTGATTCATTGGAAGTAAACTTAACAATTTAGTTTATGAAAGCTTTCGGTTTTCTATCGCTCTTTTGTTCGCTTAGTAGTGTTTTGTTCACTGATTGTGGATCTAAGGTTTATAGAAGACATATAAAACTAAATTAAACGTGATTAATGCATAAAGTAACTTCCTAGTTTAAAGTTACTTAACGTTTAAGCTAACAACAAGAGGGACAGAACTAGGAGAATCAGAAGAGGAACGAAATATGTTCTTGGGGACTCTTGGTAAGTCTATAAAATGTAGTATACTGGTACTTAAATGGAAGATATTTCTCAGGTTAATATCTATGTGGGCGATTTGTTTTTAAGTTCAATGTGTCACTGTTGTTGTACTAAAATTCAAGGGTACAATCCAAAATATAGTATTCCGCCACGGTGATTAGTCGCCATAGGCAGGTAATAGTGTATTACGAGGTTCAAGCAAAACTTATCCTTGGTGGGTCAAAACTTTGGCCATGTTTTGGAGCCTTTGCTATTAGAATGATGCACGAAAAACATATCTCATCAGTGTCATAGGACTTCTTTTGCTATAGTGATAGATTAAGCTACCGGTTAGTCCATTTGCGAAGGTCAACAGGTAGGCACTTATTCAAAATTAGATCAGATTAAACTTATGAGCAAGAAGTCTGCTGGCTATTTCTCCTTCTTTTAGTTTAGCCCTTTGGTTTTTATTGGAGTGGCTGCCGTTTGTCCTGCAAACACCGAAAAGGAAGCCTAAGAAAGAGCCTCGTCCGATATCAGCAGGTGTACCGGCTTGCAGGTAAGGTTGGCTTGGCCCCAAAGGTCTTGGTTGGTTTGGGTCAGCTTGGGTTTGTATAAAAGAAAATTTAAAAAAATTTCAGCTCCGAAGTTTCACGCGTGGTAAAAAATAACTGAATGAAGCTACCAAGATTGTCTGTGAATCCATCACAAAAAAGTGAAGAAATTGATGTACTTACGACTCTTGATGAGATTCTCTTGTTGAGACCCTCCTCATTGACCGCACGGATCCGTTCCTCCAGTTCTGTCATGTAGGATTTGTCCGTAAGCCTCACCAGGTTCGACCCCATATGTTTCTCCAGGCGGGCCCGGACATGCGGATGCGCGAAGCTGATGACATCAGAAAAAATAAATAATTATAGGTAATATAAGTCATTATCTGTTTAATACTAAGTTTATTTACAGAATGTATAAACATTAAGTAATTATCATCTGGTGATGTCATTCTCTGGCATAGTGTTGAGAAAACAAGTTATCGCGAAAAGTTTGAGAAAGAGTTTAACACACACCTACTTGTATCTGGACATTTTCTTAAAAAATAACTTTGATATTTTTTAAATCTAGCAACACATAGAATTTATTGGCGCCATTGAATAATAAGTGCTATTTACTAATAAAGTTAAAGTACACAAGTAAGTAAATAAAAAAATTGTGTCTAAAAACAACAAATTCAAAATATGTTAGGTCAGGCCGCTTCTTCGACTCACCAGAGCCGCGCAGACACGTTAGGACTCCTCTTTCGACTCGTTTTGGTGGAGCACTAGTTCAGAATCAACCGGAGGCCGCCAGACGTCTTGTCGTCGCCGTAAAGTTTTAGTAGTTTTGGCGCTACATGCTCAGTGTCATAGTTGAGACCTTTATCGCGGTATACGATGGGCCTGGCACGGTATGGCACGGCCCCCACCGACACCACATGTAGGTACAAATTTTGCCTAAAGAAGCATACCTACTGCATATTTTGTCTTTGGTCGGGCAGTGACTAGATAAGTACATATTTGTTATTGTTAAATAAAAAATTGCAATTGTTTACGCTAATGTAAGAAAAATAATTATATTAAATAATAAAAGTGCTGATTGTATTATGAGAGGTAATAAACAAGTACATGTTTAAAAAAACAATTAAGAATGTTAAGATTTATACTGTTATCGTCTTAATGAAATTAATAGTTACATCTTCTCAATTTATTATTGTTTTTAAAGTAGCTACTTAGTTACTACAAAGTCAGAGAAATGTTAATTGATAATTTATTATATCATCACATTATTATTATGTGAAACTGCGTGTTGAACTGACAGTCAGCTCTAAAGGACCTGTTTGTCATTGTCAATGGTAGTAATTGATTTTAATAGCAATAAGCTGCGTTAAATAGTGCGCTGCACTGCGTGTATCTACCAATGTGCGCCAATGGTACTTGTTATATTACATAGTTTTCCTTCGAATACAGTGCTGTCAACTATAAGTTTCAGGTCGCAGTCGACAGCAAAAAAAAACTGAAAACCGTATCTTTATCCAACATTGTTCATTGTAACAGGTCCCTTAACTTACGTGATTCCTGAGAGTTTAGTCAGCGCCATACATGGCAACGGTATGGCAATTTTGAGTTACTGCCCATGGAATGCATAAAGATGCATCTTTATATCGCATTCTTACAAAAGAAAGTAATAACCAGTGAATCAAAGGAACATCGTGGAAACTTTTATTTCCTTTTTAAAGACAGATATTTGTAAGTAACTGTTGGAACTTTATATCATAAAGGGGCGTGATGGTGGATCCATTAAAGCAAAATGGTAATAATGGGTTTGGTATTTTATGCCTATTCATGCATATACAGGTGTATCTGATTTATTGTATGTATCATTTAAGTGTTTAGTTTTTCTTTTATGTGTCAGTAGGAGCTTCAATTTCCGGGTCGGGCAAATGGTTATCAGGTTTTCTGTTACTACATTTTCAAGAAGTGTTTCTGTATGGCAATAAGCTCGCTCCACAATTTACTTAGTTGACGAAATGGAGAAGGTGGTTAATATTTTGCGCAATATTAAACGATTATAAATTGTGCGAGGTTAAGTCTGGTACAGGAATTTTTAACAAGAGCTTGTAATAAGCTATCCTGACCAATATTGTTACGAAGAAAAATCATTTTTTTTTATTGCAAATAAGATTTATTACTTTTACAGTGTGTTAGTTTAATACATAAATATAAAACAATTTAAAATATAAAAAGCTTATTCAAAGTGATCTCCATTGGCTGCAACACAGTCCTTTAAACGTTGAGGCCAGTTATCAATAGAAGCACGCACTCTTTCCATGGGAAAATTCTTCACTGCCAATCGTATGGATTGTTTTAGGGACTCCAAATTATCATGGCGTTTAGAGCAAGCCATACTCTCTAAAACTGACCATAAATCATAATACAGCGGATTAAGATCGGGACTAGACGACGGCCAGTCTTCAGCTCTGATGAAGTCCGAAACGTTCACTTCCAACCAAGACTGTGTGGACCGAGCTTTATGACCCGGCGCTGAGTCTTGTTGGAAGAACCATACTTGGTTATTGAACATGGTGTTGTTAAGGGGTTTAACTACCTTCTCAAGAATGGTATCTTGATACACTTGTGCCGATGTTTTGATACCCTTTTCACAAAAATATGGCTCAGTCACTCCTTCATAGCTAACACCCCACCAAACCATCACTGTAGTCGGATAATGCCCACGTTGCACTCTGTCGACTAATTGGGAAGCTTCCTTAGAGCTTTGAGTATAAATACGGTCATTTTATTTGTTAAAATGTTGCTCAATTGTAAAGATTTTCTCATCCGTAAACAAAATTTTTCTGTGACCTCCCTTTGCGTACCGCTTCAGTAGTTGCTTCGATTTTACCACCCTATTCTTTTTTAAATTATCAGTTAAAAAATGACCAGTGCATCTCTTATAGGCTGCAAGTCCTAAGTCATCTTTTAAAATGCGCGACATGGTTCTGGGTGCTATCTTCATCTCCCGAGATAAAATCTTTTGCTTTCGGACAGGATTTCTTCGAATTCTTTCCCTTACTGCTTTGATCACCTTTTTCGTAAGAACACTACGTGGAAGGCCAGATCTTTTTCTGTCACAAACAGAGGAGGTCTCATTGTACCTATTAATAGCCCGATACACAAACATTTGACTAATACCAAGCGTATGGAGAGTTTTAAAAATTACATTCGGCTCCATACCAACTTTGTGTAATGCAATCACAGCGATTCGGTTATCTTTATCACCCCACTCCATTTTAATATAGCAAAATATTGTACAATGTATTGGCGCCAAAATTAGAAAACACAATGAACAATCGTATAAAAATGACAGATTCCAAATTCAAATTATCTTTCTTATTTTAATTGTAACAGTATTTATGGCCAGACTAAGTATATGAGGCTTATTCGCATTGCATGAGTGAAACGCTGGAATCCGAAGCAATGTGGGAAAAACCTAGGATTCTACTATTTACAACTTGTGATCTATTAAAAATCAAGTAGTTATCTATTAAGAATACTCAGATAGCTATTGGCTACTGCGCAAATTGGTCTGGCTCATAACAGACAATAATTGTTTACATACCACATATCACATGATAAAGTTATCGCAAATAATTATTATTAAGTACGCTGCGTCATTGAAATAGAATTTATGGTGATAAAACGGAAAAGAGAAGAATGGAAAAAGGTGAGAAAGTAAGAGAACCATGTAGTCTCTTTCTCGTTCTTTCCTTCCACTCAGTCTTACCGACTTCGACCGACTTCGACCGACTTAGTCTTGACGACTGAGTGGAAGGACTCACGCGTGAGTGAGAGCTGTTTCTGCAACGATCATCACATTTAAAGCTTTCCACCTAGACACCTAGACATACCTAATAATTTAATTTTAATAGACATACCTAATAATTTTATGGAAACTTAATTCCGCATTAGTAACTTGGCTGTTTCAACTCTTCACTACTACTCACTAGTACCGCTCATGTTTTATGATAATTTTAATATTTTTAATCGTATTTAACAAGTCTAACAGCGAAATTTTATTCCTGCTATTTTTAAGGTGCGTTGAGTAACAGCTCCCGTGATATTTTTTCAAATGTTGAAAATAGAAATAATTAAAGTATTTATTTATTCAAACAAAATGCATTACTTATTACTGTGTACAATAATACGTTAAATATTAAATAAAAAACATGGTTATTCATTTTATAAATATCTTTCAAATTTTGAATTTCAAAATTGTACCTTCAAGTAATTTGAAGGTACAATTCGTGTTTGTCACTTGCTCTTTTTTAAGGACGGGAAAGAGACCAAGTGCAGTGTAGTTCAAACAATTTCTTTCTAAATCTATGGTTGACACCCTTTATTGAAAAAATAATAAATAAGAAGTTATTTTGTTTCACTCAGTGGCCGAAATTACATTTTGCACACTGTTTTTACGCAGCAAACTTAATGTTTGAGTAGCTG
Source organism: Eilema griseolum (assembly GCA_963662185.1). NCBI lineage: Eukaryota > Metazoa > Arthropoda > Insecta > Lepidoptera > Erebidae > Eilema > Eilema griseolum. The sequence continues at coordinate 10,125,206 of OY759233.1, read as the reverse complement.
AAGTGAAAAATATTTTACAATGCCTAGCGTTTCTGAATGCTATTTTACCAGCGAGCTCAAAAGACACATCACATTCACTCATTCATTTAAAATGACCTAGGAGTTATTTTCAGTTATTTAGATCTGTGGTGTTCAATATAGAGTTGCTAAGTTATGTTTCCGTATCCGTTACGTGTCTCGATGTCACGCACTCGACAGATACAACACGTTCAACATTCACGTATATTACATTTGTGAGTGTTTTATTACACCAATATCATGTTGGATATTGCCGATGACTTGTTTCTTTTCAACATTGTGAGGTTTTTAGGTTCTTTACGTCGCGTAGCGATAACCTAATAAAGCATAAGGTCGAGAATATCCGTAAGATTTTTTTCATCAGATACTCCAATCCGGCCAGCAACAGGCCCTGTTCCTACTTTTTAACATAAAAGGTATCTACTACCTTAATTTCATCTTTGTAATCCCAGCAGTTTAGGCTCTGGTTGATGTATCGTTTCAGTCAGTCAATCAGGACAATTAATAAACTTACCAGTATATAGTATTATATATTAGGTACATCGGCAAGTTGTAATTACGAGCTTCTTCTATAAATCCCAAACAGTTAAGTTTTAAGTTTGGATTTCACTGTGCAAATCCGTTCAACTTAATTAACTTTGCACTTTTTACCAATGAAATCCAGTGCTAACGCCGTCTAATAGTTGTTTACTATAATACATGGTTGTTTACTATAGTAATTATATGGCTGATTACTATAGTAAGTATACGACTGCTTACTATAATGGGTAGGTACATGGTTGTTTACTAATGACGATCTTGTTTGTATTACTCAATCGAATAATATTATCTTTAGTTCGAAAATAAGGCAACATTTCACTATAATTGTATATTGACTAACAGTCGATAACCTTTATCAATAGTAACATTTACTAGTTATGTACCGAACAGTATTGTTTGTAACCAGTGATATTATATAATAAAACTTGGCGCCACGGGAAGATCTAGAAGAGGACTAATAAATACTAGATATGTAGATATGAATTATTTATCAGATTTTTTACTAGTTTAGGTCTAAAACTTAATGAGTATAAATCAGGACGGATTGCTTCACTAGACTAACTTAACCAAGTGCAGAACCGGGCTTTGCATTTGGTACATCACCGGGATGAAAAAAGTGAGAGGTCTATTTTTATTGTGTGAAACATCCCCACAGATACCTCCCCTCACCGGAGTCGGTGGGGGAGGTTATGTCGGACTTGAACCGACTAAAACGCACACCGTCTGTGTCTGTCGGGTCTTAGGTTGCTGAAGGTGAAGTTGCCAGAGGCTCTCCCCGGCCGACACAGGGCCATATCCTTCGAGATGGCCTCTTCGGGTGTAGGGTCCACAGAGTCCCCATCCAGTTCCCGAGTATATCTAGACACGGATCGCACACCGCTACCGCTAGGGTGATAGGGGGGCTCCAACCGTCCCCAGGCCCCGGCTCATTGGGTTGGAGGTCATTTTGCGACCTCTGACGCCCGAGTAGCCTTCGCTCGTCGCGGGCTGTCTCCTCTGTTCCCGCTCCATCGCCTCTTTTACGAGCACTACTTGCTCGCAGAAGAAGGTGGCGGCAGCCCACACATTTGCGGTGAGAGTCCGCCCAAGACCGCTTCGATTGAGTAGATCTATAAATTTTGCTTCGTCGGTCAATCAGCTGGTATATCAGCTTGTGTGCAGGAGAGGTTGGTTTGCCTTCAAAAGTCTTGACGTGGTCTCAAATATGTTGTGGCATTAGATGCCAGTTGTTTCCCCAAAAGCCTTGATTATTCAATCCATAATGAACGGAGGAGTAGTATAGAGCGGACCCCGGGGTCCCAAATGCGAGCTTAGGATGCAACCGGAATTGGCAATTGAATGAAGATGAACATAATATGTATATAGATAATCTAAATAATAACTATAAAACACTATAGTATAGTAGGTACAGACAAGACAGACATTAAATTGTAGAGGTAGTGCGAGATTTTTCTATTCTCAACAGGTGTAAAAACTACTATACCTACCCATCCAGGTTAGGCATGGTATGGATTTCCACAAACTAAAGTCTAGTGTCAGTTTCATCTTATTATAAAATGTAACGTTATAGTGAGCTGTAATGGATTAGATAATAGTTACTACGAAAGCAGTGACCCACACGGAAACAGGATTGAGAGTTTATTTCATTTAAACGCGTGATGTCACACAGATGCGGTCATGCTGTGAATATTATTTATTGCCATAGTAACAACTGTAGCGAGCGCAGATAAGTAGGTTTCTTGGAGGCAATCACCTTTTTCTAACATAATGAGGATAAGAAATTTAGTTACATTCGTACTTACCTACGTTATTATGAGTGAACAAAGTCCACATAATTCCGATAACAGGCAACTATTCTAGGGACTACACTTAATTATTCATGTAATTAATAGGTAGGTATATCTATCTATAACCAGTAGATCTGTGAACAGTAGACTTCGTGAGCACCCTTTACCATATTCCTATACCCTATAACGAAGTTTACCTTTACGAGACATGATTTTTTTTTCACATAACCTGTGAGGAATCTTGTTCTTGATGTTTCAGTCAAAATCATAACGATCCGTTCATAAATGAGCTTCCCTCCTTTTCTCCCTCATTTTGCTTCCTAACCAAAAAAGCTCTCGACAAAAGTTGAGTAATAAATCAAAGAGTTAAAAGTGCCAAGTTGGTTAACAAATGCGCCCTCTAGATCGAAACTGACAAACAAACTGACATAGATACGGACAAAAGCAAAATGGGCCTTATCAAAACGGGAGACTCTCGGTCGCTTTGCTCACTCGGTCAAATACACGACATAACCATATTTCTTTTGAATGCTTACTAATAGCATAAATCTATAGGCGTGATAGTTTTCCCGTAAAGTGAACCATAAAAATGGTAAGGTTGTGGGACTAGTGCTAGGTTTGTTGATTATTGCGATTGCTGCGAATGATGTGTTTGACTCTAATAATGGGTTAAAAGTGCTTTGCAAGAACGGAGTTTTCTTTCCTCCAAAACGACGATGGGGTTGCCAACGATGTTAGCCGAAACTTGTCGGGGTGTTGGCCAAAACTTCTCTCTACGGAACATATAGAGTGGCAGAATTCCCCAGGTCTTTCATAGAAAAGTAAGAGTTTATCCACGTTGTCATTATTTACGCACAATTTTTACACAAATTACAAAGGTAATTATATTAAATTATTGTCCCAGCAGTATGACACACCTAAAAATAATAACGCAAAAGAAATTGTAAGTAAGTCATAAAAAAAGAATTGCAAATACAAAAATCTGTAATATGATGAATCTGAGTTCATACTCGCTCATCATAAGAGTTGCAGTTTGCTATCTGCAATAGTGGTCGGTTGATGTTATCCCGCTATTATTTCGATCCGAACAAAGACAATTGAAAATTTCTAATAGGGCAAACAATCGCAAATGTAAGTAATGGATGCAAATCAGACCAGTATGGACATATCAGAGAAAACGAACAGACAAAGATAAATAGCTTTGAAACACATCGTATCACATAAAGATTTGAAGATAACTGAGACAGCTCTACAATGAAAAAGAAGGAAATATTAGCATTGAGTGAATCAAAACAAGCATCATATTCTTCTTCATTTCATACCAGACGACTCAACCCGATTTGACTCGTGGCATACACATATTTTACGTGCGCAAAATCCCCACGGATACCTCCCCACCGGAGCCGGTGGGAAAGGTAATGTCGGACTCGAACCAACTAAAGCGCACGCCGCCTGTGGGTCGTTTTGGGTGCCGAAGGTGAGGTTAACAGGCATATCCCTCGCACCCCGGCCGACCCAGGGCTATCTATCACGATCTGGCCCTCTTCTTGGGTGTGGGGACTACAGAGGTCTCCAACTCGTCCCCGGAAACGGGCAGGCGCGCCAGGCGCGCCACTGCCGCCGCCTGCTTCTGCCAGAGTGACAGGCGGTTCCACCTGTCACCCCTAGGCCGGCGCTCATGGGGGGCGGAGGTCGTTCATCGACCTCCGACGCCCGAGTTGCCTTACCCGGCGGCGGGTGGAGGAGGAGGAGGAGGCGGGGCGCCTCCTCCTTCACGAGCATTACTTGCTCGCAGAAGGAGGCGCCGGCCGCCCACGCATCCGCGCAGCGGACCATCGCCACGAGCAAGGTGGAGAGCGTGAGAACTCTCACTTGCAGGGCCGCCACAAGCTCAAGTCACGGCGTCTCCCACGCCGGACAATCGGTGAGCGTGTGCGACCGAGTCTTCGCTCGCGTCGCAGTGATGGCACTCGGACGTTGACTCTTTCCCCATCCAATGCAGATACTTCCCGAAGCACCCGTGCTCGGTGATCATCTCCGTTAGACGGTACGAGAGGCTGCCGTGCGGCCTCTCTAGCCACTCCCCCATGATGGGTCTTACCGCCGCTACTACGGCGCGCCCTCGTGGCATACCTCGACCTTATTAAATCAAAATATGCCCGTATGTATTTAGTTTTCAAATAATATTAGTATGAGAATGTACCGTAATTGTTCATATTTATGATTACTATCACACTCCTTTGAGTAGTGTCGTAATGATATTATATAACCATAAATCTTCCTCAATAAACAGACTATTCAATCAATTGATAATCATCTAAAACGTGCTCCAACTACACCATTATAAAACGCACCACCCAACCAATATTTCTTTTTGAACTAAGCCAAAAATCACGCTAGTCCGTATCCGTAATTTTCTTTGAAAGGGATCCTGAACTTTTCGTTTCACAATACATACACAACGCATATACGTAGATATCATAGCGGTTCGGTATGACGGCATAGCTGAATGTTTACGGAGCCTAAATTACTCGTGGTGATACATTTACTCGACACGTCATCATTCCAAAAAGCATCTACATTTTAACTGTATACTCTTGTCTTGTGAATAAGCTTGATGCTGTGATGCATCATGTCGGTACTTACATTCACGAAATGATACTTGCAAATGCAAATACTTGTGAAATGGAAAATGTTTTTACAAACATGGGTCACTTTATCTGCATTTGTAACCACATTTAAAAAGTCGGAGGGTCCTATTCGTCTGTCTACATATTTTTTTAAGAACTCTGATGATGTTATTTTTAAACTTTCGCGGTGTGAATTATGCGGATAGTTATGCGACACTGCTGCAGAGTTGCCTCGAAGGGAACTACTTCCTTTACCATAGTCAAAATTACCTCCAGATAAACGGCGTCGCCATGGGCAGCCCTTTGGCACCAGTCGTGGCTAATATCTGGATGGAACATATTGAGGAAATGGTGTTTCAGAACGCCCACGCCCAAATTAGGCTATGGAAAAGGTACGTAGATGATATATTTTGTATATTCAAGGGCAACAGGGAGCAGGTGGTTCGCTTTACTGAGTATCTCAAGTCATTACATGTGAAGACACAGTTTACGTATGAGATTGAGAACAAAAGAACATTATCTTTTTTAGACATAAAGTTGATGGTGAGAACTGATGGCTCCTTGGCCCACACTGTGTATCGAAAACCCACTCACACAGATAGATACCTGCACGCCTCCTCGCATCATCACCCACTTCACTTAAAATCCGTAAGTTCGACGCTCATCAAGCGAGCTAATGACCTGTGTGACCCTGAGCACCTACAGCAGGAGTTAGATCATGTTCAGGAGGTTCTTGAGGTGAACGGGTATGGTACGAGTGCTAGAAAGCCGCGACGTGCACCGAGGAAGATGTTGCTGGGTGTTGACCGCCAACCGGCATACATGCCGTATGTGAAAGGTGTAACGGACAAAATCGGATCTTGCTTACGGAAGTTTTCCATCAAGACGATTTTTAAACCGTTCGCCAAAGTAGCGAAATATGTGCGAACATCGAAGGACGTCATACCTCTACAAACACCGGGTGTTTATAAAGTGGATTGCAGCTGCGGTAGTTCCTACATAGGCCAGACCAAGCGAACCATTGCAGAGAGAGTCAGAGAACATATCGCAGCTGTGAAAAACCGTCAGTTCAACAAATCGGCAGTAGCAGAACATCTTGAGTCGGGTACCAATCACTGGATTGAGCTTCATCAACCCAAAGTCCTCTCCACTGATCGCCACTACTATTCACGGATTGTGCGTGAAGCCATTGAAATCAAAAAATATAAAAATTTCAATAGGGAAGATGGATTCAAGCTATCCGGAACGTGGAATCCAGTGATTAAGATACTAAAACCAAAAAACACAGTGCCGTTAAAAACTGACATAGTGAGTGTGGTGTGTCGCCAGCCTAACCATTCATAATAAGTGTAATGGTGGGTAGGCGCTCAAAAAATGTTCCCCGCATACATCTCGACGCTCGAAGACTAGTCAAGTCGTGACCACGGGTGCTGCAACGCATCCGAAACGTCGGCAGAAATAGTAAGTTCCAAAAAAAAATATAATTCGCGAGAAGTCCCGATACTTGGTATAATTATGAACTCTGATGATGTACCAGAGAACCTTATAATCAAATAATTGATCATAATGCTTAACTTAGAACTAGTTATTTGCACAATTGAGGGTTTACAAATATTATGAGGAGAGTTTGTTGATAATGTGAAGTGATTTAGGCATTGTTGGAAGCCACAACGCACTTGCGGCTATAAGCTATGCCAGACTTACCGCATTTTTCATTTTTATTAGGAAACCGCATGAACGCACTTGCGGCTGCCCAGTGAGCGGTCATATAGACGGCATAATATGTTTATGATAATCCAACATTATTATTTTGTTTATGACAACGTAGTTACATTACTGTGATCAAGGACGTACTGGAAATTTCTAGACTAACCTAACCTAACTAATAGAACCTTTACCTTTACATTTTTACCTATTTTACTTGGCACCGACTTATATGTTTTTGGTATTTTCTTCTTCGTGTCAATGGTAAGCATTCAAAATAGCTAAATGCGCCCAGCCCAAAACTCGGCGATATTAGCAATTGTGCAGGTGTAGGGTCCCAGTGGGCACGACAGGAGGTGGTCCATCGACTGCAGAGGTGCACCACAGTCAAAGACCCTCCCCCCCCCTCCCCCCGAGTCAAGGTAGCACCATTTTGTCCAGTTGGCCCTACAGAGGCCGACCTGAGTCCTCAACCTATTTAGGGACTTCCAGATGGACCATGGCCAGGGTAGAAGGCTTTCAGCAGGCTGGATGTTGTCTGAAAGGGGTGTATTATCCGTGCGCCACTTCTGGTACTGAACGCGCTCGGGCTGACCCTTCACAGAAGCGGTACATCGAAGGAAGCTCCTTCTGCTTCTAAGGCAGGAGCTGAGTATGATATGTTGAAAGAGTGGGTGCTGCGCATCAATCTCCTGTTTTCTTTTCTCGACTTCACCGTGAAACGTGCCGCCGTATGCTTGGTGGAGCGATACCGGTAAGTGGATGCAATTTGTTGAGGGGAGACGACTTAAGACAGCCCGTTATAATGTGGCAGGTGTCATTAAGGGCAGCATGAATCTCATTTGCATGCGCAGAATGGTGCCATACTGGGCACGTGAACTCACCTACTGAAAAGGAGAGAGCAAGGCAAGAGAGCATGCTTGGCTTGGGCAACATGTGGGGCTGCTCCCCAGGACGTGGATGTTGACCTTTGCACCAAGTTATTTCTGTTCGCCAATTTTTGTTTGTTGTTAAGACAGTGGGCTTTATAAGTGATAGCGTAGTCGAGGGTAACCCCAAGATAACGTGGCTTTGGGCAATGCTTAATCTCGAACCCTTGCCACGAGATATTAAGGGGTCGGTTTGCTTCCCGATTACGCAAGTGGAAGTTGTGATGAAGTCCATTCTTTTTGTAGTACTAGACCAGACCTTATGCCGCAACTAGTTGGATTCAGCCTCTTCGAATTTTTTTGTCTGAGCAGCCAGTGCCAGATCACCCGCGTTTGAAAAGTGTTTTGTGCTCGGGGTTATTGGTCATTTATGTAGATATTAAATAGAGAGAGAATCCATTTTTATGCACGCGCCGTCGGCACGTGAAATCGGTTTAATTTTTGTATTGCAAGTAGTTATCTTTGTAAAAGGAATGGCATAAAATTCACATTTTATACATTCTTATATATCGATCTTATCTCTGTTGTTGCCTGTAGAGTAGGTAAATGTGTTATTTATGATAACATAGGTTACATAATGCGACACGTCACAGAATTTGACCTAACGGGAATACCGACGCAATAGTTATTGTTTATTGTGACGAACAGAACATGATCATCTTTTGAAGTCATTTAGTAAGCGACGTGTTAATATTGCAAAGAATATAAATTTTAAAATCCACAATAAACTAAGAAAGATATAAATTTTCTATATTTATAGTACAATAAAGTCAAGTTGTAGCGTTTTAAAAGTTCTTTATGAGTTCTTACAAAATTTTATTTTCAGACAAAAAGTTTGTCGTCAGCCTACAGCTGTAAAAATATTATGAAATGTTTCTTTAGTGCTTTGGAAACACACTCACAAAATAAACACTAAAGCGGTATTACGAATCGTGGGAACGCCTACATTCATAGTTTAGTTTCCTTTATCGTGTCCTTAAAAACTAAGAACCTGAAATCACGCATTCCAATTTCTGGTAAGTGCTCTTTCCATTTTACTACTCATTTCGTTTAGTGTAAATAAGTTTGTTATCGAGTCACACATATTTTTCGAGGACGTTTTTTTCTATTCCCCTAGAGAATCGCACAATGTTTTAATGCGTCACACAGTTACGTATTTTACGTTGTATTTTTATAGTAAACAAAGTTTTAGCATTGAATATACCGGGCAGCTGATTGCCATTCAATATAGATGCAAATATCAGCATGTTTTACAGTAGAGGCAATGGACGAAACTGTCGGCAGTAAAGCGAAAAGTCGTGATATTTTTAAAGCTAGTATACGTCACCGGCATTAAACGATTTTAGAATTTATGTACTTCATGAATCGACATTTCAATGAGGAATTGAATTTATGTTTTATCCATAAATATGGTTGGTGTTATTCTGACCATGGACAGGGAGAAGTTAGTCATTGGTTCTACTTGGATTTTTTGATTAAGTACCTAAGTCTGTATATTAACCGACACATATATATTATAAGTGTGTACGGAATTGAATTGAAAGTTTTTAAAATGATTTCTCCTTGATTTGATCTATGATTAGCTTAATTTTGACGAGATAAGTAATCAATCAATCTAACAAAATTCTTAACTCTATATTCAGTGTAGGAAAGAAATGGGTACCTAATGAACTTTGAACAATATTTGAAAATACTGGTTCAAAGAGGTTTACTTGTAGATAAGCAACAGGAAACTTAAAGATTGTGACCTATAATGATATATAGAAAAAAATTAAAGGCCAGGAGCACTTAAAACCAAGTGAAAGGTTTTATAACACTGGATGAAGTTAGAGAAATGCAAGACTAGAAGCAGATGGCGGCCTATTGTCTCTGTCAAATTCAGAGCAAGAAATGTGTGATTAAATGTACCTACTTATGATATTTGTTCGTCAAAACTAAAAACATTGATAGATCCAAGGCCAAATTTGAGATAATTTTCTTAGATAGCCAGTATGTAATTATAATGAGTGTGATAACCTTCTGGGCTACAGAAGTCCAAACAAATGTAAACATAAAAAAAAAACAAGACTAATGAGCTTGAACTGAAGTCACGGCAATTATATAGTGCAATGTGCGATTCGGCACGCCACTCGTTTAATTACTCGAGTTAATTGTTATTAAGTTTTACTATTAGGTAATTCCGAGTAGCCACGAAAACTCAAAAGAGTGGAATTCAAAAAGTAAAGATAGGTAATTGCTAATGATGGCAATTACAAAATATGACAATTATGAATATAATGATCTTTAATGAGAAATCAAATGTTGGTAGGTCTCACTTTGCAATCATCAACTAGGCAATTTTGCCTGGCCTAAAATCTCAACACACCAGTTCCACTTGTGAGTACTACACCACTGAGATTGAATTAGGTAAATATTAAGCACCGAGATAGCTTTTTATACCACTGAGGTATAAAATGATTACCGTGTGGTGACAAAGAAAGAATACAAGTATCACCACGCTATCTCATCCAACGCGTGTCATAACGTAAGAGGCGACTAACAGAAAAATACGAAGACGATATCATTGCAAGAGAAAGGAAAACTTGAATAAAACCCGTCTGGCCAGCGTGGAAACAGTAGGCCAAAGCCACCCAGCATTGGAAGAGGAGATGATTACCATGCCCCATATTCATAAAGTCATATGTAATCTAATATAACAAAATGTCCACGTTAAAAAGAGTTCTTTCGTTTCCGTGTCCTTCTCAGTAAAAATAAAATATTCACCTATTGATCATAACATATTCGAAATACCTGATTCTAGTGTCTTGACACGATTGCTTAGCATTTCTCATCTCTCCAAACGATCGAAATAAATGAACAGACTCCAGTCCACTATTAGGCATAAGTCTCTTTTAGTGGATGCGCCATATCATAATGTTTATGATGTACTTTAATATAAACTTAAACCTGTAGGTACCTACAAATCACGTGAGGTTGATTGATCGAATTAATAGTTTTGGTTAACTGTTATACGTAATGCGTTGTAAATTTTATTAGATACAACAAGTAAGCTGAAGAGGGTAAATATGACTCACGTCTTATGAGTACCCTCTATGAGTCATGCCTTTCTCCATTATGGGGTAAAAGTAGATATAAAAGTTCTACGTTCAATTTTTGCCGGTATTTGTGAAATAGAACTTAATGATCAATGACCTTTTTATACCACTTAGGTGACAGACAAGCACACGGCTCACCTGATGGGAAGTAATTACCGTAGCCTATGGACGTATGTAACACCAGGGGTGTTACAGTCACGCTGCCGACCATATGAGCTAGATAGGTTAACTCACTTTACTATCACGATTTCTAAAATTAAAGTGCTGGCACTCACTGGTTAGTGCGTGTCCAGTTGTGCTTGCGTGGAGATAGGTGGATGAGTTCGCATTATATCGTGTAAGTATTTTAAGCGCCAGTGCCATATCTACCTCTCTTTAATATAAGATCGTTTAAAACTAATAATAATTAAGTTTAATAAAGAATGTGAGTAGGGTATCTAGATTGCATTGTAGAGTTTTTGTGCTGTCAGTGGAAAGACCAAAAGCTTGTCCTGCTTTGTTTTTTACTCTGATGGCACAGAAACTCTCAATTCTTGCAGGGTTGGCAGTGCGAGTGTGACTCTCTTGGTTTTGCACGCGTCCATAGACCACGGTGACCACTTTCCATCAGATGGGCCGTGTGCTTTTCTGCCACCTAAGTGGTATAAAAAAAAATTCATTCACACTGACGTAATTACTAAACATTCTCATGAGATATTGCATAGATACACGTTGTAGGACACAGAGGGTACAGTGAAATTAGTCTTGAGAAGTTTTTGCATATGTAGTGGTGTGTATATTACTCAGATCTTAGAGCGCGTTTCCACTATATCGTTCTGGCCTATACAAAAATGTTTCGATATCCTAACATTACTATTTAATTTTATACTTATCCCTAGCAACACTCTGATTTTTGTTTTCAATAAAAACAAGTTTTTATTTTAAAGAAAAGGTTTTGACTTTATAAAAAAAAAATAATTTCATTCAATTTCACGTCCTTGAGCAAACGACAAGGCGACTACCGTGAAACAATAAAATATCGTGTCGTTCTTTAGATGATAGTAGTTTAGCTATAGGTAAAAAGTTTTGACCATAATAATTACGAAACAAAACAAATAAATAAATCGTCACTTGATAGTGGAAAGTGGAAACACGCACAAAACCAGAATAAACCAGTTTACGCTGTCCGCAGGTGCCACGTGCAGTCCGGCGTCAGTCGCTTGGTACCGTTAGAACATAAAGCACACATTTCATTCAAAAATTATAATTATTACGTAGTTTAATTGTTAAATTTTGTATTTGTTGATTGTTGTTATTGTTTGTTATTATTGTTATAATATTTGTTGAAGTGTTTAATTTGTGTGTAAGTGTTGTAACTTTATATTGTTAATTCAAAATGGCTCCAGTGTTAAAACATGGTCGAGGCAAGCCTTTGACTTCTCAAACTAAAGAAGTTTTGTACTGTTTGTACAAATATTTCGAAAATGAGTGTAATAACAACCCGAGCAGTATTATGACCCCCACTCAATTAGTTGCTAAATCAACAGGAATTTCAATAGCATCCGTCAGGAAGGTAGTATCAGAAAGCAAATGTCGTCCTTCAGATCAGGAAGTAACATTTAAATCTCCTTAAAATAAACCGAATCGTAAACCTACAATAGTAATCGATAACTTTGATCAGCAAGTTATCAGAAGAACAATTCATGACTTCCACATCACAAATAAAGAAGTTCCCACTTTGAAAACTTTGCACGCAAAATTGAAAGAAGATATCGATTATAAAGGTTGTGTCAGCACGTTACGAAAACACGTCATGTCATTAGGTTTTAATTGGAAGCAAACAGAAGATAACCGGAAACTTCTTATGGAAAAACACGAAATTAGATACTTGCGAATTAATTACTTGATGAAAATTGCTGAATATCATCAACAACGCCGACCAATTGTTTACACCGACGAAACATATATACATACATCACATATCCTCTCGAAATCTTGGTCAGATGGAAGCACTTCAGATTTGAAGCAACATATATCGAAGGCAACCGCTTAATCATTGTTCATGCCGGTGGTATGGATGGCTTTATACCAAATGCATTGCTTATGTTTAAAGCCAACCAAAAAAGTGGAGATTACCACGACAATATGAACTATGATAACTATTCAAGGTGGATTCAAACTCAATTAATACCCAACTTACAACCAAATAGTGTTGTTGTTGTTGACAACGCACCATATCATAACTCAATACAAAATCCTGCACCGAATAGTAATTCTAGAAAACAGCAAATGATTGACTGGCTGACATTTCGAAACATTGAACATTCATCCACGTTGCTTAAGCCTCAATTATATGAACTGATTCTGCAAAACAAGGCGAGATTTGTAGGATCCGGAGTTTAATCCTATAGAAAATATATGGGGGATAGTGAAAACATATGTCGCAAAAAAGAATGTCGCAATGAATATGAAGGTTATAATGTCATTAGCTGAAAAAAAATGAACGCCATAACTGTAGAGGAATGGGGAAAAGTTTGTCTGCATGCTATTGAGGAGGAAAACAAATATCAGGGTAGAGACGCAGCTTTAGACACAATATCAGAACGAATCATAATTAATTTAAATAATTCATCTGATGAAAGCGAGAATGGGGATGATTGTGATATGCCAGGGGTTGATGAATTATTAGAATAAAACATTTATGGCCGGAGAACACCTAATTCATACACGTCTTCACTGAAATGAAAACCGGCATTCACTGCTTGTAATGTTTGGAACTGGCTTGTCTGCCTCATACCGTTCCATAGATTACAATGCAGTGGATACACATTTTCACGTCCGTATTAGTACGTAGTGCGTATGCGTAGACGTGTACGCATTTGTGTGCTCCAGCCACAAACGTATATTACCTTTAAAAAAATAAAAACTAAAAATAAAATGTTGTTTTTTTTTTATTTGCTGACCACCGTCCGTTAATCAGCAGGACCAATGACTTGCAGCTGAGGTTGGCATAGACTCCGAAGATCCTGGTGAGACCTGCACCCTTTCCGTTCTGGCTAAAATAAGTAGAATCATTTTGTATATTCGCAAGAGAGATCCTCTCCACTATAGTAGTAAAGTTTCTGACAAATTACCTTCACGCACGCACGTTACATCTTGATATTTTGTCTACAAGTTGATGGGAGTAATTCGAGACCTTGTAACTTCTAAAAAATAATAGAAAGAAAGAAAGAAAGAAAAGATGAAAACACATTTATTCTAGCCGATACATATTAACATTACATACATATCATACATAATAACGATTACGGACCCGAAAAGGTCGCCACCTCAGCATGGTGTTTTGTGTGATGTGAAGCGCTGATTTTCAGACTACGTACCCGCTCGACCTCCAAGATTCGACCCCTCACAGAAGTACCCATTCGACCTCATTTTTTGGCCCCACTGGACCTCCTTCAAACTATAGTAATTAATGTGCCCACTTGACCTCCTTTTCAGTGTCCGTTGGACCTTCAAAATTAAATCATACAAAAAAGCACCCATTGGACCTCTTTTGTAGTACCTATTGGACCTCCAAAAAATATGTGTTCATTTGTTATTATCGCCTAAGAAGAACAACATTAATAATAGTATATTATGGTACGAGTGTGTAACGTTAGTGATTACCGCTAAGACGCTACATGGGATGAAAAAGCAGTCGGGAAATAATTGGGTATCAATCAGTACATCCACTTCAATAATTTACAGGTGATTTGTGAGTAGATAAATTAAAAATATATAAAGTTAGTGATGTGTCGCGCCATTAGCTCTTTGAAAATAGAATTGCGAACTCAGTAGGTACGGTGGGTGAAATCGTGGGGCACAGCTAGTTATTTTATATTATATTTAAACGAATATTGACTAGGTAATTATATAAAATCAGAAAATATATGTAACACTAGGTAGTTATTTGTGTCAGTGGATTGCTCCAGTGGATTTTCCATAATTTTAATTTGCCTACGTTTTTCTCTCAAAAATTATTACCACCACCACAAAAATAAATAATTCGAATGGTTCAACTAATGTAAATTCACTTTGACGAATGTCTATCGCTAAAATCAAGACGTTAATCACACTTTTAGTTTTAATAGTCAAACTGCTAGCAAAAACCAATTAGTGTAATTACACACGTAATTTTATTGATGACCATTATTAATACGGTGACAAATCATAAAAAGTGCGTGTTTACCATTCGCGCGGCGCACGTCGCACGCTACCCGGAGCGGCACGGCGCGGCGTCCGGCATACGCATGCCACGAGATAACGCCTTGATTATCCTTTAGTGAACAAGGTCATGTAAACATTGACTATGATCAAAATATATTTTATTAACAGTCCATTGAAAGTTGTCATGAGATTTTAAGAGGAAATCTTGTTAAAATAAATTATTTGGTAACATCACTTCGAATTGTTTTGATTTTACTTTATGTAAGTTGGTCGAAAGTTTTCTATAGGTGTTAAAATAAAAAAAATAAAAAACTATATTTACTAGTGACAAACACTCTCATCTCATCACATGTCACAAACATCTCTATGTAGAGTTTTGCACTGAAACCTAAATAAAGGTGAACTTCAAAGTACCTACCTGAGAGAAGATACTCTTCTTGAAGGAATATCGAGGAATTTGGCATAATCTTCAGCATCAGCAGCAGATCGTCTACGGCCTCGACCCGCGAGGAGCTCAATGGTTTTCCAAAACGAGCCATCAGAGGCAGTGGAAGATGTTCGCTGCATCTTCACCTTGTATTCACAGGTGCATGTTGCCCGACTCGCGGCTTAAGGTGCAATGACTGCCGCCGCCATCATAGTCTCAGTCACACGCCCCTTCCCCCATAGTTTCGGCACCACCGATTCTACACGCAAACATTAATCTCCCCGCCCGACACCTTTTATGGATAATTTTACTCGTATTCACTGACGTCTATAGACACTTGATCGACATTTAAAATTTCATTAAAGCCGGTGAATTGTTCATTTGTTTAGTTTCACGAGCAGATAATTACTTTTTATGCACTGTAGTGTATAGCTTTAAATTGTATGTATTTTCAATTAACTTTCAAGTTCATAGGCCTTTTTAAAAATGTGTTAAAATATTCCTTGAAATATGTAAAACAATGGTGTGCATCTAGTGGACATTTAGTTTAAATGCGGCGCATTCATAGACCCGGTCCTGCTCGCGTTGACCCGGATAGCTCCAACGTCGCCGGTCGCGACCGGGTCAGCCGGATGCCTCAGCCGCGGCCTTCACAGACTCACGAAAATAATTAAGTATTTTTAGGTTAATACACTTTTACAATGTTGTAATACAATTTTCTTATTACGTTTTTACTTTTATTACAACGGAAAATTGTGTTAACACTATTAAGTAATTATGTATACCTAATGAAATGTATGAGAGAACCACACTATAAAGTGTGATGAGCGGCAGTAGGGTTGTGGTTGTAGCATATATCATAGCATATTATTTGGAATGAAGATGTTTTGTTGATGTTACTGTAGGAGGTCACGTGAGGGCGGCACGTGCTCCACATTCATATTTTTATGTTTACGCAGAATACACAGGTCTTAACATAATTTATTAAGATGATGTCAGTTCATTTAAAGCTCGGACGAATCTCGAAAATGCCATTACGCTACCGGCTATTAATATATAGGTAGGTATTTATTTTGAAAGGCAATTCTTGCTGTTGAGAATTTTTTAGATTTGGGCATTTTTGTTTGATAATTAGGTCTCTTTTTATCCAAGCACCAAAATAAGATGTATATTGATTAAAAATGAATGTGTAATATATTATATAAAATTATACGAAAATTATATTTATTTCTATTTTCAACATTTGAAAAGTAAAACGTCACGAACGCACCTTCAAATTAGCGAGAGTAAAATTTCACTTATAAACTTGTCAAATAAGATATTAAAATAATTATAAAAGATGAGCGATATTAGCGACGAAGACAGTATTTTAAGACCAGAAGAGTTGGAATAGCAAGTTACTTATGCGGAATAAGGTTTCCATAAAATCTCAAGTCAATACAACTATAACGATGCCAAATAAAACTATAACTTTAAATTTGTAGAACTACAATTATTACACCTTTAACTTTTAAAATGTTAAGTATTATTTTGATTAATATAAATATAAACGCCATTTCTATCTATTCCGTGTGGTGGCGCGATTTGGCCACGTGCGCTAGTGGACTGTATTGCGGGGAAGCAGCTAACTGTTCCATTGACGCTTTACACACAAAAAGACAGGTGATCGGGTTGCCGCGGACGTGATCCAGGCAATGAATGCAACCCGAGAAATTAGGAGAGGATGCACTAACCTTCACGACACCACGTGTTTTTCATCGCAGCCGGTACACGGATCTTCTCTTCCTTGCTCAGGAGCTGCCGCCAGCATCACTAAATCACTTGAGGGACACACGAGAGGCACAATCCGATCGGTAAAGGTCTATGAAGCGGTAAAAATGCAACAAATATTATTCATTTCTGAGAGACGCGCGCGCGGGTCCGCCTTTACGCTGGCTAGTTCAAAGCGGGAGTGAATGTCTATATCTCACAAATGGCGGACAGAAGCTATATCTAGTACTATTCTATGGTTAGTGCGGGAGGGGAGACGGGTATAAAAGGAGTGTGTTTCCGCGTCAAAAAATACAGCCTCTACATCGGCGCAACCATTCCCCCCGGCTTGAAGGGCTACCTTCGAAACGAAAAATGTGGAACAAATCTAATGTCTAATCTAAATCTAGGTTTGTGAAATAACAACTAAAATATAAACATAGATTGGAACTCGTGCCTACTGCTGGCTAGGCAGAGGGCAGAGGCGAACAACCGGGCGCAGATACGATCCGGTTGCAGTATTAACCCGTACAACACGAGTTATCCCGCGGGCATCGGGAAAAATTTCCTCTACTACTCCCAGAGGCCAATGTAAAGGAGGCGCATTCTCAGTCATAAGGAATACCACCGTACCTACAGTAATTGGGTTGGATGGAGTATTCCATTTTTGACGTGACTGCAGCGTGTGCAAATAATCGGTTCTCCAACGATTCCAAAACGATTGGACCAACTTATCCAAAAGAGCGTGACGAGTTAGAAGGTGCATTCTATCGTCATCAACATCTATTGCGGGCAAATATTTTAGAGGAGTCGTATTCAAGAAGTGAGCTGGCGTCAGAGCTAATGGCTCTGACGGATCGCTAGATAGAGTCCGACACAGCGGACGCGTGTTCATCACTGCCTCTACTTGAGCGAGTACGGTACTCAACTCCTCGAACGAGAGAATCTGCTCGCCTATGACGCGAAACAGATGCGACTTAAGGCTTTTAATATTCGCTTCCCAATTACCACCAAAATGACTAGCTGCAGGCGTGTTAAAGTACCATTCAATGCGATTTTCGGCTAAGATGTGAGCGAATTCACTTTGGTAGTACTTAGACCGTAAGAATGTGTGCAATTCCGAGATACTACGTCGGGCCCCTACA
The DNA here is from genome assembly GCA_963662185.1 of Eilema griseolum. Lineage (NCBI taxonomy): Eukaryota > Metazoa > Arthropoda > Insecta > Lepidoptera > Erebidae > Eilema > Eilema griseolum. Next base: position 10,106,997 of record OY759233.1, on the reverse strand, counting down.
TAGTTTGTACCGTTGTCCGAATACATGCGCTTAACCGGACCCCGACGCGACAAAAAACGTTTAAAAGCGGACATAAAATTTTGCGTACTTAAATCACCGGTCAACTCTATATGAACCGCGCGAGTTGTCATACAAATGAACAAACAAACGTAAGCTTTCGTGGAGCGAATGCCACGACCACGAGCAATGGTGACTTTGAAAGGCCCAGCAAAGTCTGTGCCGGTGTGTACGAAAGGTTTTGCGGATTGAACAACACGACAAGAGCGATGATCGGCCATTTCAGGTGCGATAAAACGCGGGCGGAGCTTAAAACAAGGTACACATCTGTGTACTCTAGCGCGAATCAAATTACGAGCGGAAATTATCCAGTATTTCTGTCTCAAAATAGACATCAACAAATCGGGACCAGCGTGACAATTCACCTTATGATGATAATCTACTAACAAATCTAATACGTGGTCCTTACGCGGGAGAACTACTGGATGCCTTTGTTCAAATCCTAAACTTGAATTTCTCAAACGACCACCTACTCGAATGAGTCCATCCTCCAAAAATGGTTTCAAGTGTCGGAAAGAACGACTACAAGGTTTGTTAAATTCTAAATTTTTAAATTCAGAAGCAAAATAACCTTTCTGCAACTCGCGAAGTATGACCAATTCAGCCTTATCTAAATCAGCGGCGGTTATATGACCGCGTGTAGATAAAATTCTCAAAAATCGGCCCACATAAACAACACAACGCAACAGTCTCGACCAAGACGAGACGCGACTAGCCAACAACAAAATAAGGGACTCTTCACGCGGGACCGATACAACAAGCGAGTGCTTCTTTTCCTCGGGTGGTTCGGAAACCGTAGTGGGATTGAATTGACTAACTGGCCACTTATCTAACGCGGCATGAATCCAGAACGGTCCACTAAACCACAACGGGTGATCCAAAATTTGCGAAGGAAGCAATCCACGAGAGAGACAATCGGCTGGGTTGTCGGTGCCAGCAACGTGAAAGAGATTTTGTGGCGCTAATTCCGATTGAATTTTTGCCACTCTATTAGCGACGAATGTGTCCCAACGATGGGGCGAAGAGTGGGCCCAACACAAAGCGACTGTTGAGTCCGAAAAAGCTAAAATTCTACTAATATTAATGCGACTACTACAAGCATTGGCGATAGAGGTGATCAATCTAACTAACAATAGTAAAGCGCATAGCTCGAGGCGTGCCAGAGAGACGACCTTACGGGGAGAGACCTTTGATTTCGCGCTTATAAGGCTAATTGAAACCTTACCTACATTCGAGACATGAAAGTAGACTACTCCTCCATACGCCCTCTCACTAGCGTCCGCGAAGCCTACTACCGTAACAACACTATGTTGCGATATACCTACATGACGCGGAATTTGTATTTGGTCAAGCACAGAAAGTTCTTTTCTAAAGCGAGCCCACAACTTAGCAATGTTGTCGGGCGCGGTGTCGTCCGAATCACAATTGGAAAGCCAAAGCTCTTTTATAAGTAGTTTGGCGTACAAAACGACAGGAGCTACGAATCCCATTACGTCCCATATCCGTGCCACACACGACAGGATAATGCGTTTAGTACAAGTTTGCGGGGTCGAACTAATTTTCAAACTAAACGTATCAGATGCGGGCGACCAGCTTAAACCAAGCACCTTGTGCGTATCACTTTCATCGAATTCCTTAACCGAAGACAATCGGTGCGACGGTGGAATCGACTCTAACGCAGTTTGCGAGTTGCTCGTCCATTTCACGAGATCAAATTGACCAGCCTTCATGAGACTTATAACTTGAGCGGCCGTCTCGACAGCCTCTGCCTCGCCATCTACACTATACACGAAGTCATCCATGTATAAGCCAGTCTCAATGGTGGCTCTCGCTTTCGGAAATGCATCGCCCTCGTCAGCGGCCAACTGCTTGACGGTGCGAAGTGCGTGAAAAGGGCTAGATTTAAGCCCGAAGCAAACACGATTAAACTCGTAAACCATTAAAGGTTCTTGCGGTGAAAATCTATACAAAAATCGTTGAAACCTACGATCGGATTTGCGCACTTCAAGGCACAGAAACATTTGTCGAATATCTGCAGAGAGTGCAACAGCGAATAAGCGAAAATTTACAATTATGTCAAATAAATTACCTTGAAGATTTTGACCACAATACAAAATGTCATTAAGCGACACGGAAGTGCTAGTCTTAGCACTGCCATCTAAAACTACGCGGAGTTTAGTAGTAAGCTTATCTTCTCTAATAACTCCGTGGTGCGGGATAACGTACGAAGGCTGGGTCTCGTCAGTGTCCGCAGGCGCAGGTGAGATGTAACCTTTATCTAAATATTCGTTAACAACCTCATCATAGGCTTGCTTTAACTTTGGAGACGCCTGCATCTTTCGTTCTAAACAAAGAAAGCGTCTTTCAGCGGATGCACGGGAGTCACCGAGCGAAAAAATATCTCCCTTGAAAGGGAGCGCGACAACATAACGACCCTGCTCATCACGAGTAGTCGTGCGACAATAAATCTCCTCAGCCATCTTGTCGTCAGGGCTTAGGATAGGTGGGACATTGACCTCTTCAATTTCCCAAAACTTGCGGATGGTAGACTCCAGTGGCGGCTCGACGGTGCAACAGAACGAAGCAGTCGAGTGACTAAAACTATCTATTGAAGCGGGTGCGGAACCAATTACAACAAAACCAAGAACTGTTTCCAGTGCGTGCGGAGCGGGGTACGTCGGTCCCCCTTGAATCTTACGTGATAACTGGAGGTGCGGGAGAATCGAAGCGCCGATCAATATATCGACGACTCCAGGAACAGCGTAAGTCTCATCAGATAAAGGCAAGTCTTTAAATTTCGTTAATAAAGACGTGTCAACTGGGACGGTAGGCAACTGTTCAGTTATTTTATCTGTTACGAGCGAATCCATGTCAAACCAAATATTATTATTAAAACGAGATCCAAACCTTGTTTTAACGGTGCCATGAACAGCTGACTGCAAACCCCCAAGACCTTTCACCACTGAATGGGTTGAACGCTTATCAACATTGAAACCAAGACGTTGACAACAATCTTGAGTAATAAAATTACTTTGCGAAGCGCCATCTAATAGCGCTCGAACAAGGTGCGGTTTACCTAATGTATCAACAATAACAACGCGAGCGGTCGCGAGACACACAGTAGTGAGTGCAGCACTAGCGGAGAACGAACACAAGGTGACGTCATCCGCAGCGGTCACCGGGCGGGCCGGAGCGCGCGCGGGCGCGGGGTGCGGCTGCGGCGCAGGCTGCCGTGTGTCACCGCACTCACCGCTCGACGGGCCAACTGTACTCACATTGGATGCGGCATTACTATTCTCAAAATGAAGCAAAGTGTGGTGTCTCGCTTGACATTTGCGACAACCATTTCCACTATTACATAAAACAACGCGGTGTTTAGTACCGAGACAATTAAAACAAAAATTATTAGCGCGAACAAATTTATAACGATCACTAGGCGACAATTTTAGGAAACCAGGACACTTGTACAGTTGCGAATGATGAGTACTACACAAAGAGCAAACAGGTGATTGTACACGTGCTGGTGCGGTATTAACATAAGTATGGGTTGACCTCGGTGACCTCGATGAGGCATCTATTTTGCGTTCAGAAGTAACAACCTTCTTCGCGCCTTCATGTTTCGATGAAGAGCGTTGCAATACCTTTATATGCTCGCGAACAAAACTTTCTAAGTCTTCGAACTTAGGAATTTTACTGTTTACGGTTTCGGAATCTAATTTCTTTAAACCCATATACAAAAATACGAAGTCGCAGAGGTCATCGATCTTTAGGTTCTTTACGGCGCGAACAGCTGACGCGAAAGTATCTAGAAATTTCTCTAAGTTTTGATCGTTACATGCCGTAATAGATTTCAAATCAGACATCTGATCTAAATAGGCGTTAGCTACCGATCTTTTATCCTCATACTTAGCTTTCAAAGTATTTAAAATTAAATTATAATTCTCGGCACTAAACGTAATTCCAGCGCAAACGGTTATAGCTTTACCAGTCAATTTTTCAACGAGATAATGCAATTTTTCGTGATCTGTCAACGAATCGTTCTTATCTATTGTATTCTCAAAACTATCTATAAATAGACACCAATTGCGAATGTTACCATCAAATTCGGGTATTTGAATTGGTGGCAACTTAGGTCGGTCGCGAGTGGGGTTGGGTCGGTCAGACGGTTTCTCCAAACTCCTAGCGACGCGCTTGATACGACAATACAAATCGTCAAACGACGACAAGGCTTGATAACTCACTGAGTAATCGGGATCCAAATTCAACTCTAAAACGTTGATGTCATGTACTAAGGTTTCGAAATCCGCGCGTAGACTATCTAAGTTTTCTATAGAACACAAGAACGAATCTCTGATGACCAAATCAGAGGTTTTAAGTGCATTATCATAAATCGATTGTACGCGAGAGTAAATCATTTCTTTTTTAGCGTATAAAAGTTTCAATTGAACCTTACCGGTCTTATCAACCTTTGGGGACATGTTTACAATTAAATCTCAAACTAAAGTGCGGTAAACAACAAATATGAAATGACTTAATCTTAGCGGTACAGAGCAGCGAGGCGGCGCGAGCGATACTCGGCAGGTAGGTAGGTATTTACAACTGTGAATGCACGCTTGAACAAAACGCGCCCGGCAACAGCCAGATCGTACTTACGCAAGCCAGACCGCTGTCTAGGTTCAACTATTATTTCAGAGATTAAGTATTGCGTAATATCTATTCAAATTAAAATACTTTCGTATGAATTGGAATGAGGTACAACCACGTGTCTACCCACGCAGGTACCAGGCAAATACGACGCGAGCCAGCGGCGAGCGAACAACGTAATTGAAAAAAATAAAACAAAGCCAAATGCGTTAGGTATTACACTGTGCCTATGCACTAGGGTGTCTAGTATACCTAAGATCTAAGCCTAAATGCCTAGATGCGGGGTTTTCTACTAAAATAACTAGGTAATTAGGCGCGGTGCGAAAATTGCGAACTACGACTAAGTGTTGATACGCTACCTAACCTATTTATGTATTAGGTAGGTACAATGCGAGCCAGCGGCGAACGGACAACAAATTCTAAGCCTAAATGTCTAGATGCGGGGTTTTCTACTAAAATAACCAGGCATTTAGGTGCGGTGCGCTTATTCCCATTAGAATAATAACAAAATACGAACTACGGCTAAGAATCCGGCTCGAAGGACCATAGAATGGTGGCGCGATTTGGCCACGTGCGCTAGTGGACTGTATTGCGGGGAAGCAGCTAACTGTTCCATTGACGCTTTATACACAAAAAGACAGGTGATCGGGTTGCCGCGGACGTGATCCAGGCAATGAATGCAACCCGAGAAATTAGGAGAGGATGCACTAACCTTCACGACACCACGTGTTTTTCATCGCAGCCGGTACACGGATCTTCTCTTCCTTGCTCAGGAGCTGCCGCCAGCATCACTAAATCACTTGAGGGACACACGAGAGGCACAATCCGATCGGTAAAGGTCTATGAAGCGGTAAAAATGCAACAAATATTATTCATTTCTGAGAGACGCGCGCGCGGGTCCGCCTTTACGCTGGCTAGTTCAAAGCGGGAGTGAATGTCTATATCTCACAAATGGCGGACGGAAGCTATATCTAGTACTATTCTATGGTTAGTGCGGGAGGGGAGACGGGTATAAAAGGAGTGTGTTTCCGCGTCAAAAAATACAGCCTCTACATCGGCGCAACCACCGTGTATGTGCACAATGCACGAGAAGCAAAATTATTTGCATCTCGTGCATTCGAATCCCTCCGGAATCTACATTAGAATCACTCGCTATGCTCGTGATTCAATTTTAGAATCCGTCGCTTACTCGGGACTCATAATCAGCACTAGCAGTAAAAAGCTATTTTGCTCACTGTTGCACAAATAACTATTTCCAAATTTGCTCGAAAACTGACAGGCAATATGAAAAACGTTTCAAACAAAAGTTGTAGACTTCGTTATTAGCTACAAATTTATTTATAACTTTTTTCGAAAGGAGGAGGTTTAGTTTGGCTGCAAATTGTGGCAAACATTTGTCACCCTTTAAAAGACCCTTACACTCCTGTATTTCATAGAGAGTTTAATGTATTTTTTCGTTGTTTTAACCACATTTCCTTTCATTTACAACAGTAGGTCTAAACGTATTTAAACGAAATTAGAATCTGCTTGGTAAATAAATTGTTGGGATTCTGCTCATATGAGTGACCTTTTTGCGATTTTTATAGGAATCTACTTGAAATTCATAAAGTTACTCGTTTGTAGCAGAATCCCTCAATGTGTCCTTTTTAGACCGGCATGTCTCATGCTGTTAATATTTCCCTAATTTTTTTTTATCTGCAACCCGGTCTGCACTGTTCACAATAAATATTTTGGAAATTGATTAGTTTTAATTGTTATTAATTGCAACTAAAAAAAACGAGTGAAAAGTACCCACAAAAAGTATACAGGGTGTATTTTTGAAACGGGACAGTAAGGGCAAGTACCTTAACCGTTGCAGTTACAGCAAAACGTTCTTCCCTAACTTTTTGACATATTTTGAACTGCATTCACAGATTTTGTAAAAAACTTACAGTTGGCAAAAAAATGCAAAAAGTCCAAAAATTTTTTTTTTATGCCAATCGATTCTATTTCATGTGGGGATCAAAAAACTCTATGAGATCATTTTAGCTTTCAGTACTAGGAAAGACAGAAATCGCCAAAAACGTTTCCCATACATTTCGGCAACAGAAACAAATTTCTACGATGGTCTAACTTTTTGTTATGGCCAGGAAGTGGGTAGAATTGACTGTAAAGTAAATAAAAAGAATTTTTACCCTCAAATTTCGAATTTGATTCGAAAATCTGTGTGTTATACTTAGTTTCAGCTGAGAAACTTCGTATGAGTTATTAATTAAGGATTTTCGCTAAAATGTCTTCTAATCGTGAAAAAATTTACTTATTAGAAGCGTATTTTGTCAATAATCGAAATGCGGGAGCTGCATTAGTGTGGTACCGCAATAAGTATCCGTTGCGGCATGTGCCAACAAGAAAGGTTATTACAAATCTTTTGAAAAACCTGGAATTGCAGGGTTCTTTCAAAAGAAAGCGGCAGCCTCGTGTGGACATGGACACGGAGATTGCGGTTCTGACTTATGTCGAAGCATATCCAGAGGTATCGTCCAGGCAAGTCGCCCTTGAAGTAGGTGTATCCCACTCCCTTGTGATAAAGATATGGGAGAAATACGGCTACAAGTGCTATCGATATGGGCGCATAGTTCAAGTGTTACATCCGGGTGATGATGTTCGAAGGCTTACTTTTTGCAGATGGCTAAGAGGAAAAATAAGCAGAGATCATGAATTTTTAAATTACATACTGTGGTCAGACGAAACGAATTTTTCCAATAACGGTATGTACAACAGAAAAAATCACCACTATTGGTCCAAAGAAAATCCACTAAAAGTTACGGCAAGTCATTATCAGGTTCGCTTCTCATTCAACTGTTGGTGTGGTATAATGTCCAATCGAGTCATAATGGTGGAATTTTATGAAGGGAAGCTGAATTCTGCCATGTATAATGAAGTCATTTTACACCATCTTGAAAACGAGATGGACGAATGGCCCCTGTCGGAATTGCGAAAAGTTCATTTTCAACAAGATGGTGCTCCGCCACATAACAGTCACCTTTCACGTTCCAATTTGAGCCGCCTATTCGGTACACAGTGGATAGGTACACATGGTCCAACACAGTGGCCACCTCGTAGCCCCGATCTTACACCACTTGATTTTTTTTTATGGGGCTTCGTGAAAACGAGGTGTATAAGACGACGTACGCCAGTGTTCAAGAGCTCAAGAATGCATTAATGACCATTTTACGTAATATTCATCCCAGAACATTATTAGCCGCCATTCGTTCAGTGCAAAAAAGGATAGACTTATGTATTCGTGAAAATGGAAATCATTTTGAGCAATTTATTTCATAAACCAATTTCTTAAATGTTTAAATGATTTTTTTTATTTCAAAAAAGTTCAAAATTTTACCTGACCTATGAGTTTCGAGTTGATTTATCATATTTCCGTACGAAATGTATGGGAAACGTTTTTGGCGATTTCTGTCTTTTCTAGTACTGAAAGCTAAAATGGTCCCATAGAGTTTTTTGATCCCCACATGAAATAGAATCGATTGGCATAAAAAAAAAAATTTGAACTTTTTGCATTTTTTTTGCTAACTGTAAGTTTTTTACAAAATCTGTGAATGCAGTTCAAAATGTCCCAAAAAGTTAGGGAAGGTCTTTTAAGAACGTTTTGCTGTAACTGCAACGGTTAAGGTACTTGCCCTTACTGCCCCGTTTCAAAAATACATCCTGTATATATGATCTACTACGATATATTTTCTATAATTTAATATTATTTTTGTAATTTGTATTAATACGATTTGTTCATTGTAGTGAAATACATGTGTATCAATGAATGTTTTGTTATAAGTTTGACTTGGCTACCGGCCGCCCGTGGGATGCGTCATAAGTTCATGACTAATCATGACCTAAGTAACCTCTAGAGTCGTTGGCTTGCGCTTGTTGTAAGCTATTTTGATATCTGCCGTATTCGGGTCATACACCACGCGCACCCCGATCAGGCCCTGTTAAGCATAAACTACTTTTGACTAACTGACAGGGCTAGCGCACTCACGACTGCGAAGGACATTTAACCGGTTCCAAATTTTATCGAAATATCCCGTAATTTTTTGCTTTCTTGAATTGATTTATTATGAAGGTTTTTAACAAAAACCGTCTGGGAAAGTAACTCCGCCCTACAGAATACCGCGGTTATAATAACTTCGTGTTGTGTTCCCGGCGGTGAGTAGGGTAGCCAGAGCTCACTGGAGAGTTTTTGTGCTGTCAGTGGGACGACCAAAGGCTTGTCCTGCTTTGTCCTCTACACTGACGGCACAAAATCTCTGTTCTTACGGGGTCGGCAGCACGGATGTGACTCCACTGGTGTTACACACGTTCATAGGTCGTGGTAACCATTTTCCATCAGGTGGGTCGTGTGCTTGTCTGTCACCTAAGTTGTATAAAAAAAACTACCTCCTATTTTTTTTTTATTTCGGCGAAAACAGTAAGTTACATGATTTAACCGTGAATAGTCCGGAACCGTTAAATAACTTTTTCCTACAGTTCAGTATTTCCATTTCTTCAGTAAATTTTTATTGATAATTCACTCAGTCAACCTTACCTAATCTGAGTGTTTATCATTCAAATGAGCACACATGTCAACGCTCTATAGATTGCTAAAAGTTACTATACCACACACAAAATATTATGCCACGAATAATTCTACTTTCGTTGATAAAATAAAATGTCATGTCCTCATATCAAAAAAACGCGAACGATAACATACCAAAAGTTTGGTTGCTACATGTACCACCTAATGTAAATTACTAAGTAATGATTGAATGAAATTTTAAAGCATTAGGTATACTAACTATTCAAAACGATTAAGATAGAAAATAATGACTAGGTTCAGGCGGGAGTTCGTACCCGCAATCTTTCCCCTACAGGGGTAATGTTCTAACCACTAAGACACCAAACCTCGCCTGAACCTATCCAAATTTTCTTGTATATTCGTCTTGCGGCGACGGGCATACCCCCTGTAAGGAAAAGATCACGGGTTCGAATTCCGCCTATACCGATTCATTTTTTTCTTACATAATCGATTTACTTACTAAGTAATGTTTCGAGTATCTACGTAAAGTTCACATTAAATGTAGATAATGATGAATCAATACATACAACATTAATAAGTATGAATAAATATATTAAACGTTGAATTGCATAGCTTATTATGTGTAAAAAGTAGAGATAAATACCACTTGTTATAGACAATGACATCTTATGTTATAGGTCCATAGTCTACCCATGGGCGCAGTTTAACATAATCTGCAACGAGTTCCGGACGAGATAGAGGGCTGGAGTTCTATACTGGATAACTCATAAACTTTCAGTGCATTCAACATAGTAGTCATATTATTAACTGATATTATACAACGGAGGAGGTAGGACACGGTATTCCCGTCCGAATTGAGCAGTCCGACTGGAGAAGTACCTCCACCCTACCGAATACCACGGCTATAATAACACGTGTTGTGTTCCCGGCGGTGAGTAGGGTAGCCAGAGCTCACTGGAGAGTTTTTGTGCTGTCAGTGGGAAGACCAAAGGCTTGTCCTGATTTTGTGTTCTGCACTGAAAGCACATAAAATCTCTGTTCTTACAGGGTCGGCAGCACGTATGTATCTCCACTAGTGTTACATACCAGCACACGGCTCGCAGGCCATGGCCTGCGAGCCGTGCGAGCTTGTCTGCTACCTAAGTTGTATACAAAAAAAATTAGTAGGAAAAACTTCCCACAATCAAGTTTGCATGAAAAGTAAAAATAGGTACACACAAAATCAATCTTGACTATCAAAGTATTCAAAATGATGATCGATCTTATGCTGCCTGTATTTACCTACCACAACTAACTGACTATATAAAAAAATAAAAAATTATCATCATGTACTTTTGACGTTGATTGCGCGTAAAGCTTTTTGGCATCGATTCGTAAGTATCTATTTCACCTTTCGCAGTTGCAAGTCTGTATATTAATTTTCACTGTAAGATAAGTATTTTCGAAGGTCACAGTTTCTAATGGCAGCTACGTTAAAGAACCGTGGAGCAGTTAAATATAGGCCGACTACTTTAGATCAAACACTAACAGTCCTTCAATCTTCACGACTGCAAATGTTTTTGGCTTAGATGTAAGACAATGTAGCATCAATTTATACTCAGTATTGAGTCGGTAATGCATATATCAGTTAAATATTCATATGTAGTTTGATTGCCGTGGAGCATTCAGTGGCATATATTAGACTCTCAATCATGTATAGTTTCATTTCTCAAGGATTGTATTGATAGGTAGCCAATTTAAAAACGGACGTTACTTTTGTTTTTATTGGTTCTGTGAAGATATTGTATTAGGTCATCATCAATCTGGCTCATGAAATAAGAAGTTCGAATTGATAGATAATATAAATGGAGTTTATTTCAATGGCTAAAAAAGATTTAAGCGCAATGTGTGTTGGTAATTTTTTCGTGTTTGTGTAGCTAAATATTATAAGATTGAGGCGTATTGTTGGAATTTGATTTTAAAAAGGCGTGACGCAATCAATCGGTCACGTTGCCATAGCTGATGAATTAAATTGGATCAACTTTGAGACTAATAACGAAAATACAATAAAATAATCAAGTCAAAGCACAAAGCGATAAGACGAGACAGGAATGAACAAACTAATAGGTGAAGTAGTAAGTAGTGGGTACTCACGCATATTGTATTATTTTCGCTTGCCACCATCGCGGTAAGTTTGGCAGTTGGAACCTTTTCATTTTTTTTCGGCCCATCTCGGTTTCGCCTTGTTCATCTTCTCCCTCCTAAGATGTTTAATAGTAATTATTCTCTTTTCGGTTAAACATAACTGAAGGTAAAAAATCTTGTCGCGACTTTTTATACAAACACATATTAATAAAATAGACCAATTTACTTATTTATTTATTAAGGTACATCAACAGTATACATATTATACATTTTCTATAATAGTTGCATCCGTGTAATATTCCAATATGCATACCCACCCATTAGAGACGTACACAACATTCGCATGCATTAAAGTAATAATGAACAACTAACTAACTAGTTCTTCAGTTTCGGTTTATAGTCTTTAAAATTAGTTTCTAAACAGAAAAAACATTAGTAAACTGAGTTTTTAAATAAAATATATTATTTGTGGGTGCCAGCAGCTCTACCTACCCCTTCGGGGATGTAGGCGTGAGTTTATGTTATGTTATGTTACGTATTAAAAAGTGTTACATATCAAGTACTCAACCGAATGGAGTAAAGATAGCTTTTACTGATGAGTTAAATTTTATGAAATATGACGAATTATAAGTAAAACATATCTTTCAGCTGCTTTCGTTGCCGACTGTACTTTATCAGTAGTAAAATGGGCAACTTATATATTTATTTTAAAAATTTTACAGGTTTCACGTACGAGACCATTCTCATAATGGGCTTGCTTATGTTTACTGGCTATTAAATAAACCTACTTTTCCTCCATGTAAGCGGTCAGTCTTTCTATCAACTCTTCTCCTGTTGATCAAGCATGGTTGCGAAGGTCTCAGTTGTATCTGTTACGCGAAGATTTAGATCACATTTTATTGGTACTTTAAAAGTGATTCGAGAGATGAGGTTGCTCAGAGAACAAGTACCAATTTTAAGCAAAAGTCCCATCCCACTATGCTAAGGCGGCCAATATTGTAAACTGTACCAAATACTGTTCTGTATACTGGGTACGTACCGGGAGTTTTACCCTTTTTTCTTTATCGCCTTCAGCATCTATATTTTCGGTTGGTTCAGTCATTTTGCTAGTGTATATCTAACGTATTTGGCTAATTAATACTGAAAATTTAATTGCACAATAAATTTGGAAATAATACGTTTTAATTTAGTTATCAATTCATGTTATTATATAATTTTTGAACCAAAATATATAACTTGAATTTACAGGTCACAACATTGATATAAAACGTTGACGGATATAAAATTATCTAATGTTGTCTATTATTATCTATGAGTTAGTAAAAATTTTTATAAAATTTATGGTTTAGAAAAGTCTTGTAGCTTCAAGTCAAAACTTTTTAGTTATAATAATATTAGTTATAATAAATAATTAAGGTAATAATTATTAGTTATAATATAATAAAAAAATAAAAAAATGCTACTGAATTTACAGTTTAATTATTGATCTGTTAGAAGCCGGTGCCTAGCCCGAGAAGCCATATTATTTCGATTGCATCATATCATAATAGTTCAGGCATAACAGACAAAGTAGGCAGCGACTTCTAAAGGATTAGTAAATATGTAAATTCACTAATTTTTCAATTAATATTTAATAGGTTATTTATAGTTCTTAGTTTTTAAAGTCGGATTCTTTAAGCATAGTTTTTTTTTTTTATACCACTTAGTTGGCAGACAAGCACACGGCCCACCTGATGGGAAGCGGTTACCGTGGCCTATGGACGTATGCAACACCAGGGGTGTCACACTCGCGCTGCTGACCATGAAGAAACCTTCTGATGCCCCTCTTGGAGAACCCCATATTATAGGTGCTTGAGAAAACCGCAGCAGGGTCATTCCACAGCTTGAGTGTGCGTGGGATGAAGTTTCTTTCATACCGCACAGTGCGCACCGTCTCAGGTCGCAATGTGTGAGGATGAATTCCCTGCCTATGGCGAGAGGTGCGATGATAGAATGTAGCTACGGGCATCATGTCAAACAATTCATCTGAGCACAAACCATTGTATAGGCGGTAGAACACACACAGTGAGGCAAAATCCCTCCTAAGGCTAAGAGGTTCCACACTACCTGGGATTGTCAACCAGCCTCAATGCCCGTCTTTGCACTGAGTCGAAGGGGTCAAGCTGGTATGCAGGTGCTCCAGCAAAAAGGTGACAGCAGTACTCCATGTGAGGCCGGACCTGTGCTTTATAAAGAAGGAGTTGCTGCCCCGCAGTGAAGTACTGCTTCGCCCTGTTAAGCACTCCGAGTTTTCTTGATGCCAACTTAACCTTGTCCTGCAAATGACTTCGGTATTGAACGTCACTGGAGATATCGACACCAAGGATCCCGATACTCGAGGAGATGGTAAGCGGTGTGCCCAGGAATTGCGGCGCTACAATGATTGGGGTTTTCTTAGCGGTGAATACACATACTTGTGTCTTAGTGGGGTTGAATTCGACTAGGTTTAGTCGTCTCCAATCGGATACACCAGAGAGAGTAGTCTCGATTTCAGACACAAGTTGTTCGCGACTCTTATCCACCTCGGACTGGGGGATATTTGCACGGCCCGTGTAACACGTGTCTCCGGTACTGTCGTCCGCATAACAATGAATTTTTTTATTTATTAATTTTTAGTCACTGTAATAGTTTGTTTTTAAATTTTATTAATTTTGTTCCCCTTTTTAGTAGGCCTAATCCAGTCCAGCATGACGACCATAATTTTCGAGTTAATGCTAAATTTAAACGAGACATTCTTGCTATACATCATTATGAAATTCTTCTGTTATCTGCCTCTATAGTTCAAGACCTAGTAATTTTAGCATGCCCTCGGCTGCCGAGGCATAGGATCATCATAAAACTAGGAAAAAAGAAATCATTTCACATTTCCTTTTGAGGAGTTCTCTTGTGTATCTCCAGAGTCCAAGGTCCAGTACGCATGAAATTTATTTGGAACCACCTGTGAGTTATTGAAAACATGGCGCGGGTTCTATCCCCGCTCACAGAGCTAAAATATTTGTATGCATGAATGTAGGTATTTGGATTGATCTAGTCGTGCCTCGGAGAGCACGTCAGTTCCGGTTGCCATACCAACATCTAAAGTTAAATATTGAATAATAGAGCAAATTAAAAAAGTCATACTAATTGTGAGGGATTATTAAACTTTGCACCTGGCTTGCTAAACTATACATCACTTTACGGACAGTACCCAGTTGAATCGGCATCCTGGAAAGATTTCTATGTAAATAAATTTGACGTTTATACATTGCATTATTATTGACACAGACACACACACTCACACACACACACACACACACACACTCACACACACCAAACACATACACAACAAAACATCGACACATAACTTGTACCACAAACTCACTCTAACACATAACCTTCTTCTCCCTTAACGTACATTATTGCTCCAAACGATACAACGACGGCCATGCATATGTATTCTTGTATAAATAAGTAAAACGTGTCATATTCCACGACTGAACACTGCCTCCCAAAATACAAGCTATGCTTAGCTTGGAGGGCAGCATCAGTATACTCTGTCCATACATTTATTCAAGACTACTTTTAAGATAAAAATTGTACCTTCCAAAATGTATATTGGTGACAATAAATAGTTTTTAATTTTTAATTTTAATTTAATTTAAATTAATTGATTGTCAGCCTCAAACACCTATACAGAAATGTGCTCTCGGCCTAAAATCCCACCAAAATCACGCGTGTGATGGCAGATTTCAGTGTGCCATACTCTGCGTCTTTCCGCGCCATCACGGGAGGCTACGCGTGTTTTCTACTTGTACATATATGAAAAAAAAAAACAATTTTATGAATGTAATCAATCAAAACCTTCCTTAACCGATAGGCAAGGTATCTAATGCGAAACAAATACAATCCCTCACGTAAATTGACAGATTATATATGTTTTTAGTACGTACGCCTGCTGAAGCTTGCGTGCCCTCAATATTACAATCATTTGTAGTAATTTGGTTGTCACCAGTGATTTGGTTACTATATTGTTTAAATATAAAGATTTCGAAATAACACGATATTACTGAAATGCTGTCGTTTTCTCGTTATAATCAGAGACTATAATTTACAAGGGTAATTCGCCCTTAAAAAATTGTAAACAAAAATTGTGATAGTATGCATAGTGAATGGCTCTTAATTTCGTTGGTCTATCGGCATTGACACGATGGTCTTTATGACTCATCATTAAATGTTCTGAGTGGGTGTGAGGGCTAGAGAGATTGCAATTAGTCGGAATAGGTGCCAAGGTCCCTCACACGAACGAGGCTGTCTAATTCTTGATTGGCGTATCAGTAATGGGAGAGGGTTCACAAAGTGGAACTGAATATAAGGCTATAATTTTTTAATAATAATAATAATAATCATATAATCTCAGACATCGGTCCATATGTGTTAGTAACAATGTTCTTATAACTATGTTAGTACTACATTAAACACAAATTACAAAATAAAACGAGGGCACGCGCTAGCATGTAAGCGCGTCCACCTTTGCAGGACAGGAAGGTCCCATCTCTCGGACAATACCTTCAGGATGCTGTTGGTGCTACTTAGCAGTCGAGCAGACATTGACGCGCTCCGCTTTCTTATTATAGCGT
Organism: Eilema griseolum; assembly: GCA_963662185.1. Classification (NCBI taxonomy): domain Eukaryota; kingdom Metazoa; phylum Arthropoda; class Insecta; order Lepidoptera; family Erebidae; genus Eilema; species Eilema griseolum. The sequence goes on along the minus strand of OY759233.1, from coordinate 10,090,953 downwards.
AAAAATCATCGCAATGTGCCTCCGCGAACATATTTGATGCGCTACAGAATTTCGGCAGGTTCAGCAGCACCCGGAAGGCATTGTTGTACTGAACTCGTAGTGCGCTGTACGCCCTCTGCGTGAAGTCGGCCCACAGACTGCACTTGTAAAAAGACTGGCAATACGCTTTGAAAAGTGTTACCTTCACTGGTATTGTACACCGTGCAAACCTGCGCGCCAACATGTTACAACGAACGGACAGCGCCCTACGCTCCCTGTCTATGTCTAGGTCATCTGACAAATCATCGACGACCCAGTGGCCCAGATATTTGAACCTATTAACCTTTTCTAAAGGTTTACCGCAAAGAGTGACGGGAGGAACAATTGAGTAGCATTTAGTACCGGCTTTAAAGATCATAAGTTCACTCTTCTTGGCATTATACCTAAGACCATGAGCCGCCGCATAGGATTCACAGATGTCTATCAGCTTACGTAAAGCACCGATCGACGGGCTCAGCAACACCATGTCATCCGCGTAGCTTATATTATTAATACACACGCCATCAATAGAACAGCCAATGTTAGTGTTGCTGAGCTCACCGATCAACTCATTCATATACAGGTTAAAGAGACGAGGCGAGGATATACCACCCTGCCTAACGCCACACTCCAACCCGTACAGGTCCGAGCGCGCATTCGACCATCTTACCCTATTTTGCTGCCGACTGTACCAATATTTAAACAAATATACGATTTCACGTGATAAAGTGGTATCGCATAGTAGTTTCTGCCAGAGTCTGTCATAATTAACAAGATCAAAAGCTTTTGACAGATCCAGATAACAAGCGTATACTGGTGTATTTCTAGTTGTATAGTACTGAACCGTCTGCTTGAGACAAAGAATAGCACTCTCAGTTGATAACCCGGGCCTAAACCCAAACTGAGCGTCATGTAATTCCAGGTGCTGATTCAACTGTTGGTCAAGCAGACTGTCCAGCACCTTAGCAATGACAGTCGCAAGTGAAATTGGCCTGTAATTAGACAGATTCGATAGGTCACCAGTCTTGTCTTTTACAATTGGCACAACATCCGTACACATTAAATCCTCTGGCAAAAAGCTATGAGTAACACACAGGTTAAATAACAATGCAAGCACTCTCGGCATATGTACGCCCGCATACTGCAAGTGCTCGATGCTGAGACTATCGTGGCCTGGGGATTTTCCTCTAACCATGTTTTTTATAACTAGGGCAACCTCCTTAACAGAGAATCTGATGTTAACATTCCCGGGACGATCGTCAGCCGCGAGCACCTGCGACGAGGGCCCGAGAGGCGATGACACACTGAAATGAGTCTGAAAGGCACGGGCTATATCATGTGGATCGTGTGCACCGCCCACACTCACCGGTGTGCTCGATCTAGGATTCAACTTTCGCGTGTTTTTCCAAAAACTTGCAAAGTTTTTATTTGAATGATGTTTCGCTATAATATCCATCTTAATTTGAGTTTCATTGTTCTGACAGTGTTTTAATTTAGATTTAAATACTCTTCTAGTCTCACACATATTATTATATATATATATCCCGATTTAGGCTTGCCGTACGTCACCCATGCTTGAAACCAAGATCTCGCTATTCGGTGTGCATCACTAACATATCTATTCCACCCAACTATGTATTTATGTTTCGGTGCCATTATTTTACAGCTCATTTTGGCAGCATCCGTAAGGATATTGACAATCTCATTATACATTTTAGTTATAAGTATTTTATGATGCTCATTATTACATAATTTGTCAGTACAGTTATTGAACTCGGTTGAGAAGTCAATTAATTTTATGAATGTTTTTCTTTTATACACAATCGTATTATATATCTCCGATGGAATAGGCAGAAGTGTATTAAGAGCCCACATTTCGTCGGACGTTTTCGTTTTTTGGTCCCTTAAAATGGAGTGAGTCTATTGCCATTAACTGAGCACTTTTTTATTTTTAACCCCCGATGCAAAAACGACGGGGTGTTATAAGTTTGACGAATCTGTGTGTGTGTGTGTGTGTGTGTGTGTGTGTGTGTGTGTGTGTGTGTGTGTGTGTGTGTGTCTGTGGCATCGTAGCTCCTGAACGGATAAACCGATTTGGCATTCGTTTCTTTTATTTGACAGGTATATTATTCGGCAGTGTTCTTAGCTATGTTTGAAAATTGGACCGATTCCAAGATGGCCGCTACTACAAAATGACGGAGGAGGTACATATTTTTTCTCAACTCTCTCAATATGGGTATGAAATGAAAGGGCTTGACTAGTAGAATACCATACAATATGAGAAATTTAAATCCAAGATGGCCGCCACCACAAAATGGCGAATTACCTACATTTTATTTCACAACTCCCTCAATATGGGTATCAAATCAAAGACGAGTAGATCAATTTAAAAAGTGAAAATAAAAATTAAATTAAAAATTTAAAAAACCTGCGTCACAAAAAAAAAACCCCAAAAGGTCGAAAATAAGTTGTGTTAGCTAGCTCTATAACTTTGATATACCTAGTAATACATATTTTGATTCAAGCGTTGTCATGTCGGGGGGAACTTGGATCGTTCTGATAATATGACACTACGTCATATTATCGCTCTACCAGTTATGGTCCCCCGACATGTGTGACGGGGTTTTTTAATAGATAGTTATTAAGATATCATTTAACTTTGCTCTGCTTTGTAGCATCTTTTATTGTCCTGAGAAATCCTACTCCTGATTTCGGGTTATAAGGTCTAAGGTAAGTAATAATATTTAATAAAATAGTATTAGAAATTATATTTTTTATTTGACCATATCATCGAGTTTTATATCTATATTTTGCTGTGATATTTTAATTAGTAGATTTTTTTTGTTCATCTCCTCCCAGCGTTGACGAATATCAGCCTCGGCTGGGCCCCATTCGCTGTTCGGAACACAGTTATCACGAATACGCTGAAAAAAAGGATCTGTAAGTATTATAAGAATTAAACGCTGAGGTAGGACTAGGGAAGTAGGTATCTCTACCCTGAAAATAATCGCAGTCAGCACTTTTTTTTGAGAGAAGGTTCTCTCAAAAAAAAGTGCTGACTGGGTACAGTTCTTTCTTCTCTGAGTTGTAGTTTTAATTGTTACCTAGTCATAATCTGAAGTTTTTATTATAAAACATTTTTCAATGTCGTTCTTCATCAACAAGAACCATACCTGTGTGAATGAATCTTTAGATTTGTAGAGCAGTCTAGCTACATGGATCGGTATGCAGACAAGGGATATAAGAGCTGTGGTCCATCCAGCCAATCCTGACGCCTCCTTTAACGAGTACACTACGATCACCTGGAACAAAGTAGTAGCAAGGCATGTAGCAAGGCGGTTGACGCAAAACGTGGCCGCACCAGCGAAGGCGATTTTCCTATAGTTTATCTACAATGTCACAATTATATATGTATAACTATACAATGGGCATGATGACTGCGCGGTTGCGGTATTTTCTCATACGATCTTACCGCGTGATTTCGCACATTGAGACCTGATGCGGCGTGCGGATTTAATCGGTCTGTGTCCGTTACAATCACCCCTGATGGCCAACAGGGATGGTATTCGTATTCCATGAGTAAAAATTTTGCCCTACGGAATGTGAACAACCCTACCCACATTTTCTTTTTTTTCTTTTCTGCATCTTCATTCTATGCCTTCCACTTCACAAATTAAAAGGCGTGAGATGTTACAATTAAATTACATAGTACAAAACACTGATTACCAGAACAGAAATAAAAAGGTTTTATGGCCTATTTACAAGGTACTTTATTGGCAATTTCACTCACGAATGTTTCTCGACAGACAGTTGCTTGTTTTAGATGCGTACTTATTTGTCGTTTTTACAACCACACAGATGCTAACAAATGAAGGCAACATCTAACAACAGATTTACGGTGTAATGAAAAAAATCATCTAATTTAACATGTGAGCTTTGAAGTACTCCCAGCGTTTGTTTAATGATTTAATGACTTTCGGAGGGTAAAAAAGAAATTGACTTTTTATTGAGAGTGATAAAATAAAATCTGAACATTTTTTGAATGATGTTTGTTTCGTAATCAAGTAATTCAGGTATCGCTTCAATCTATCTATCAATGTGCGGAGTCACACGGAAAGATGGCATGATTATTTGATATCTTCGGAAAACTAAGATAATAGAAAGAGCATGATTTCACATTACTAGTGTAAATCTCGCCGGGATACTTATGAGCGTCACAAACGAGTGCAGAAGAGAGTAGACCAATATGGTCTGCCCAATAACAACTAGCTCGGCGATCGTCAGTACACCGTGATCATGGCGCTTGTAACAGCGCCGAAATATCGGTTGCTCAACAAAAATAATAAACATGGTAAATATACCGCCGAGATTTACAGTAGTAATAAAAATAGCATTATTAGAACGACGAAATAACCAAATAATAATAACGATGACTTGTGTTTCCTTATAGTTGTTTAACTATCCGTAAATGGAAGTCATTTTTTATTAATCATTATTAAAAAATCACACGTAATATAAATCAACTTAGTTTTTTTCACGTCAATATCGTCATCAAGCGAGATGAAGTCATCACTTCGCCTAATGGAAAGCTGAAGGTGAAGTCTCAAGTAAGTACCTTCCTAATGTTGGTCCTCAACCCTCAGCAACTCAGAGATCTCGTCGTGAAAATGTAACCAACCAACGTATTTCAATCTTTGACTAGAATTCACCAAAGAATTGTTCGTACCTTTTAATAAGTAAATGAAATTCATTGAGGAACGTAGTTTAGGTTTTAATTCCTGTCGATTCCTATCATTGGTAAAATGAAAATCCTATCATACAGAAACCTAGTTTTGTAGCACTGTCAACGGATCATCGTTGACAGTGCAGGAAAACAATACAACTACTTCTATCTTGCCGACAGCCTTGTATTTATATTCCCATTCAAAGGTCGCCTAAAGCAGAAATCATTTCAAGTGATAAGGCTGTCATTAGACTATTTTATTTTTATTTTTATTTTTAATTAATAATATTATTAATTTATTTACCTGGTGTACAATCAATAAACAAATTAGGTAATAAACGTGTAACCTTACCACTAATACCACAGGAACTATGTATCTCCAAAGTATGATCCACAAGCGTCCAAGTGGTTTTCCAGTCATGAATAATACATCAGCACTCAGCCGCTTCGGTCCGTAAGTATAAAGAGCTGCTATGATCTCAAGACCACACACGACTGGTACACAGGCTAGAGCCACGTGCGAGTCCAGGAGGCCGATTATGTGGAGCCCGCCCTGTTGATTTAGAGTTGGATACTATTTAGGTGATATGAGGTGTATACTATGGAGCTACAGCCTGCCAACCTTCGGGTAATGGCAAGCTCATCTGCAAGGCGGTGCACCTGCTTGTTGATGAATGAGGCTCTGGCGCTGTCTTTCCTCTCAGGGTTGGGAGGTCAAACGACAGTCGCTCCCATAAAAGAAGTATTAGCCAATCCAAGAGGTTAACGAGTAAGCAAAACACAAGCTCCGAAACGAATGCCTCAGATACAACCGGGAACAACACGTAATTACCTAAACGATGATGATGATGATGGTGCTGATGATGATAATGGTGATGATGATGATGATGGTGATGGTGATGAAACTGTGGGTGATGTGACGAAAGCGACTACAAATTATGAGATGGCTAAAAGTCTGTTTAAGTTTCAGATTGTCTACCAGCTAGACCAGAAGACCATTTGTAAGATAGTTATGTAAATAATATTGTATAAAAATAAACTGACATACTGACTTATCATTTTGAAGAAAAACTAAGCGAAGCCTATCATTGAAATCCTTAATTATATTACAAGTAGTGAAATTTATTGTATATGTTACCAGATATTATTCATGAACGTTAACTGCGGTGCCGTGTAGTATCTAGAAGTTAGTAAAAATAGTCGTTTATTACTTCACGGCTTTCACTTACAACACTAAAATATACATAAAACAAAAGAAAGTAAACAGAAAAGAACAAACAACAAAAATTACCGGATATCTCTCCATCGTATAATACAATATAATAGAGCTTTAACAACTTAACAAACGACAACGACTCATAAAACACTCTGGTTCAATTAATTTCACGATATTATTCCAAAAGCTTTTGTTGTCATAGTGAACGAGCTATATCTCTGTCATGCATGTTGGTCTTTAGAGCACGCTAGTCACGCGACCACCTCGTTCAATTGCAATTTCTGAACTATAGTATGAGCTATTTACTGGATAACTGATATTACTGAACGTTCAATGCTGGTTTTATTGTTATGATCTTCGTATTGCAGATTGTTGCAATGAACCTCAAATATTGGGGCATATGTAATGTATTAACGATCATTTGAATGTATTTCGGCTCAGTTGCACCGCTGTAACTGCACCCATTCGCACGATTTTGAAATAGAACAGTTGAATTTCATTTTGTTTTATATTGTAACCGAATGCAAAATTATTAAATATCACATAAATGCTTGCTATGTATGTTTGTGTAGTCAAATTCATGATTAAACTAAAGGCTGAAGGTAAAGACAAGTTAACTAAATTTTAACTATAAGAAACCCATTCAACTAAGGTTCATTGCTCTCATCATCATCTCCATCATATTACCCTAATTGCATCCGAGGCCGAGGTGCCCTCGGAGCTTAGGGTTTACCTTCCGGCTCCTCCACTTCGCACAATTTTGGGCGTCCATGGTAGTGAGATCATTTGCATGCATGTCACCCTCCACGATGTCAAGCCAGAATTTCTTGGGCCTACCCCTTCTATCTGGAACTGGCGACGGCGCCATTGCCAGGTATTAGTTACCCACGAGGCCAGGTGGCTGCCGCAAAACGTGGTCGCACCAGCGAAGGCGGTTTTCTTGCATTTTATCTGTAATGTCATGGACATAAAGGCTGCCGCGGATACGAGAGTTCCTCATGTGATCTAAACGCATGACTCCAAACATCCACCGCAGCATTTTCATCTCCGTGACACGCAGCTATTGCTTGTGTCGCTCTAACAGCGGCCACGCCTCATATCCGTGTAAAAGGACAGGCTTAATGATCGTCCTGTAGCCCTTGGCCCTTCAACCTGACTGGCATTTTAGGTTCGCATGTGAAGCCAGTTATTTCTCGCCACTTGGCCCACGCTGCGGCGCTGCCTTGACGTCGTAGCCAATGTCACCAGTCACGTGAAGTACAGATCTTCTTCATCCTAGCGTTAATCCCAATCGCATCCTAAATTTCATATCGGAGCCCGCTTTACCAGTCTAACTGCAGATTTGGCAGAACTTCGATATTTTCCGTGAAGCGACTGCCATCTGACCTCCACAACCCAAATGCGATATGGAAGCCATTGCTTTCTTCAGCATTCTGTTAGACCAGTTTTGGACGTTTTTAGGGCACCAACTATCCGTAACGACTGCAATAGATGTTCGTAATTCGTATGGCAACCGAGACCAACGGCGACGGCTTAACCAATGTACCTACCTATATTCATGCATACAAATATTTGCATTGAGGGGGAATCGAACCCTACACAACCATGAGGGTTGCTTATGTGAGTTTCTGATGCTGTCGGACAAAACGTCTAATACCAAAGTGAACAAGTAAGGACTAAGTACGGATCCTTGGAGTACCCTGACGGTGATAGGGAAGATTTTCGTGTAGCCGATAGCGGTCCGAACCACGGCTCACCACTGCTATGTACCTATTTCAGTACTATTATCCATATTGTGACTTAAGTAATCCGTAACAGTACCACTATTATACTGAAAAAAGTTGCAAAAGGAACATTTCTTGTTAAGTGTTGTGTTCGTCATTCTTAATTTAGATAGGGACAACAAACAGTTACAATATAAATATATAGAATAATGTTCAGTGATAGGTTTTATATATGTTATATTGTAACACATTACATTTTCCACAATTGCTGAGAAAGCTTGTAAAGCTTATTGGGAATCGGATTGGTGGCACATGATCTTTAAGCACTGAACATTTGTCACACCTTATGTAACTTTTTCAGAGAATCTAGTACATGTAGCGTCTTATCATGTATACAAACCTCCGTATTGCAGATGATGGAAAAGCAAAAAAGCACTAAACACGTAATAAATGTGATTATCCTTTTTCGTGATCGCCACGTCGGAAACTCGTCTATAATTCCAGCGATTACAGCTTCTATTGTCACGAACTGAAATGCAAAATATTTGTTTGTTGAAAGTTCAACGAAATTAGTATATTAACTATCGATAGATTGGATGAAATAGGTTTGAACCCGAAACCAGTCACTTATAGGAGAATGCTCTAACCAACTGAGGTCACGGACATGTCTTAAACATTCGAAATTCAATTCTCCTATATTCGTATAGCATTGGGGCGACGATGGAGCCATCAGCCGGCCAATGGTAGACTCAAGACGTGACCCGAAGCTATAGTGTTTTTTTTAAATATACACATTCAGTTTTAACTAAATACTCTACAAAGATATCAAACTGTCAGTCTGATATACGACACAAGACTGAAACAAACTGATCTTCAATCGATCAAAAGCTGAATACCTACTATAGATTAGTTAAAGCGAAATCATAGTAACTTTTAAACTATCGCATTCTATGATATACTATAATATCTATTAACGGGAACTAACGCGATCATGGTATAGGTACAAATATACCTTTGATTTGTTTGATGTTTCGACCTGATTACACCGGCCGTGGTCACAGGTTGACTGGCTCAGCGACCAGGATCGAAACGTCAGGCAAACCAAAGGTATGTATGTACCTACCTATACCATGATCGCGTTAGTTCCCGTTAACATTATTGTAAAGCGAAATTATGTACTTAAATAAGGTACAATAAAATTAGCTATTTTAGTAGTAAATGAAATAAATACCATTGTGTCTATTCCGAGGAAGAAGAGCATAATAAAAAATGTAACAGCCCAGAAATTAGCTGCAGGCATCATTGTCACAGCTGCGGGATAAGTTACATAGGCTAACCCTGGCCCCGCTCTGGCTACCTCTCCCACAGGTACTCCTGCGCGTTCAGCTGCAAAACCCAGTACTGAGAATACTACGAATCCTCCCCATATACTGGTGCCACTGTTTACAAGTGGGATTATTACAGATGATCTGAAAAATAGGCAATGATAAATCAATTACATGTATTTTGTTATAGGTGAGACGTGAGGTCTCAGCGAAATCTATATTATAAGAAAAGATTGAAAAAGTCATTCTCCTTATGGGATATCTCTGTGTCAATAACCTTTTGTAGTTAGATGAGGAGTGTTGTAAAAGTTTCTAAAGAAAGTGCTTTACTGTGAGACATAATATGTTCGCCTCGATAAGTTCGTAAAATTAGAGATAATCGTACTTTTGTGGTATTTTCACGAAAGTCGTAAAAGTTTCGAAATGACATATTTACTTTTTGAAGAACTAGGAATTATGGTCTGGCAAGAACTAGATAGAGCCAACCACTTCCACTAGATGTAACTTATATACCTACTTCAAAATATAAATACGTCGATTTTTCATGTGTAATTAAACTATATAGATATTCTACTGTAGAAAGGAATATAATAAAGCAAACCTGTAATTGTTGTAATGAAATTTATTAAAACTAGCCATGCTCAGTAAACCACCCCAACCAGGGCCGAGCGAGTAAAACAGTTGTGTAGCCGCATCTGCCCATACCTGCAAGAAAAAAATACTGATCAAAATAAAGTTATATGTGTCTATAAAATTTACAGTAAAGTATACTTACTTTCGGCTTTCTCAAATGATCCCATTCCGGTATAATATAGAACATGATACCCTTCCAAGCGCCGGGCAATGTGACGCCGCGTACAAATAAAATCGTCAGAACCACGTAAGGAAACAAAACCGTGAAGTATACGATCTGCAGATTAAAAATAAACTCATTTTCAAGAATAGTTCACTAACGTGATTGACAGAACGGCATCGTGCCAATAAAGATCAAAAGAGGAAAATATTCGGCAACTCACCTTTCCAACGCTCTTTACACCGTTACAGACACAAAAATACACAACGACCCAACAGAATACGTTACACCAGAATACTGGCCACACAATGCTGCCGATCTGGTTGATGCTAGGAGACATTTGTAGTAAGCGGATGCTGAAATAAACAGTATTGAATATTGAATCGCTGGTTCATTTTTGAGTTTGGTCATGTCGCCAGCGTAATAACAGAAGCACGGTACCAAACATGTAAATCTTCTTTCGATCCTTTTTTTTTCTGTTCTTAATTGTATCAATATAAGAGTCATTTCAAAAACAGCATTGCTGCCAGTATTGGCCCAGTGCGGTAACGTCATTGTAACATGAAATTTAATTTTAATAAATTATAAAGTACTGTAACAGACGCATAATAACAATATCTTAAAAGTTAATTTTATGAAATTCTCACGCAGACACACGCAATGATGAACAGAATGATTTAAAAAGTTATTTTTTTGAGTACAAAAGCTAGAATATTTACTGTAACATTTGTATATTTATCTTATAGATAACTCTGCACGTTTGACTATCATTTTACTGTTAACAGCGTGCAGTTACTACGAAGTGAAAACAAACTTTGATCGCTGTAATCTTAAATCTTTCAACAGGTAGGCAATAAAAGTCTTTAGAAAAACAACTCGCTTAAACGCAATGAAATTTATATGGATATTCTGCATCGGTTATGGAAAGAATTACGATATTATTTCAGAGGTATCAGAAAAATCGTGCGTCAATGCCTTTAATAATTCTTTAAACTCTTGAGTTGGTAAAATAATAGTGAAAGGAGAGAATAATTTAAAAAATAATCCTCTTACTGAAAAAATTCATCCTCCGGCGTAGTTATTGTTCCATTTGATGTGAAAACACTGGAATTGCCTCTTATCTGTAAATAAATCCTCGTATAAACGACTTTCATCGTTATTTATATTTCAAATAGGTATGTTAATGTACAAATCTATAATTATCTCACCTCGGTACATTTATCTGTATTCCAGGAATTGCCACAATTCTGCCAAGGCAAAGGTGAGCTCATTGAGTGATACATGTAGAGTACTGGGTAGGACATAATAGTTGAGAAATACGATACAGCTATTACGTTCATAACAATTACTGCGTACCCCGCACCTGGGGAGCATAAAATCAATAAGAATACCTTATATTACCTTCTAAAAATACTCATTGATAATACAGATCCTTTAGAGGTCCTAGCAAACCTCATCTGATAGCCACTACGCCTATTGATGAAAAAACGAAGCTATCGTGCAGGCTTTCTTCTCAATGTCAGGTGGTTAACGGCAGTGAACCAGATATCGCAAATGAATATATTGGTATGGTGCATTTTGTGCATTAGGAGGTGGATTACGAGAACGAATAAATTTGGAAGCAGATTCATCTAAATCAACCTTGTAGTTACAAGCAGTTCTAAAGGGAGTAAGAAAGCGATATTGGTTTATCTACATCCAATTGATGAACTTACTGAAACAAAACTAGATACGTCGAAACTAACCCTTAGTACAGTAGTCTCATATAGTTGCTTTTGCAATTAAAATGAAGTTTTAAGAGTTTACTTGCAGGTCTTTCTTACCTTTGAAGAGTGGATTGAGGTTGAATACAGAAATACATCCTGCACTAGCAAATTGTCCCAGTGTAGTTTCTAGGTAAACGAGCGGTATCCCGCATGTTAATAATGTAAGAAAATATGGAATGAGGAATGCTCCTGAAACAAAACAGATGGATTCCATATTTTCACGAATCTGTTATATTGCATCACCCATAAATAACATAAATCCTAAGAATAGGATAGGATTTATTTATTATAGTTAAGTACATTGATGGCTGAGATATGTATTTAACTTTTTAAGAATACGACATCACATATTTACAAAGTGTTTTTAAACTTCTATACTTGATGTTAAGCTTCGACTAAATTTTCGAACTTGTTGATCTTGAACAGTCATATCAAAGCACAAGGTTGAAATTGCTTCTCATGCTTGTGAACTCTTAAATTAATTTTCTATTGCCATTCATCAATCATGCCTTGGTAGGGAAAAGGGTCAATGCTATTTCATATATTATGAAAAGTCTATGCTAACATAACAATTTTCAAAACAAGTTAAAAATAACATTCCGCTTATGATTCTGACTGAGAGAGTGTTATTTGATCAGCTGTTAAATCCGCTTATAGAATAAATCAAGTTATTTTTTTTTCCAGTAGATGCTTCACTCTGTTTTACCTATAACATAGAAAGGTCAAAAAATAGGAAAGCCAAAGTCGATTCGAAGCACTACCAACCGGGTCCAATATAATAAAAACCCTTCAGGAAAGCAATAACTTGACAAAATTTTGCTGTACCGAATAATACCATTTAGACAGTATATAATGCAAGGATTTATTCCTTGCATTATATACTGTATAACATATATACTGTATAACAAACATTGTTTTCTATATAAAAAAAATCAACTACTTAATGCAATAACTCACCTCCACCATTTCGATAACATAAATAAGGGAACCTCCAAATGTTTCCTATACCAACAGCATACCCGAGACACGATAGAAGGTATTCCATCTGATTGCCCCATCGTTCGTGTTCTACTACAGCCATTCACTGATAATTCTAAGCAACTACCTAGATGCGTTTCGTTACTGAACTGCCGATATTATGTCTCATCCAATTTAGTGTTTAAATCAAATTAATGAATTGGTTTTGTCTCTAAGCATAACTTCTATGGATTATTCTTTACAAGTTCGAGCATTAAGCGTCACGATTGGCCGTCAACTACAATTCCTAGGGGCCTGGGACAGTCCAGTTATCATGTACTTATGGGTCAATAGGATAATAGCTTCAGGGAAGCGCTTGGTACATAATAGATTGAAAACAATTTAGTGTTGGGATTAGAAGCCGGATTTAATATATCACTAGGTATACCTATGTTAGTACTCAGCGGTTCCTTGAAGAATTGTTGAGTACTTAGTAACATTGAGATAAATATGAATGTTGGGTGTCGGAGGTTACGAATTAAGGACATGTGAAAGCATGAAAACCGCTTTGTCTTCCGTGTAGTCCACTTAGAGCACCCAGTCGAATAGCACCTAGCCTGAGTTGCACCTTTGTCTTTCCTGGTGAATGCTCTGACTGCTCTCTGTAATCGTCATTCAGTCGAAATTCAAGAATCAGCAAAATTCCTTATTTTTTTTAATGCCACTTAGTTGGCAGACAAGCACACGGCCCACCTAATGGGAAGCGGTTACCGTGGCCTATGGACGTATGCAACACCAGGGGTGTCACACTCGCGCTGCCGACCATGAAGAAACCTTCTGAGGCTCCTCTTGAAGAACCCCATATTGTAGGCGCTTGGGAAAACCGCAGCAGGGAGGTCATTCCACAGCTTGAGTGTGCGTGGGATGAAGTTTCTTTCATACCGCACAGTGCGCACCGTCTCGGGTCGCAATGTGTGAGGATGAATTCCCTGCCTATGGCGAGAGGTGCGATTATAGAATGTAGCTACGGGCATCATGTCAAACTATTCAACTGAGCACAAACCATTGTATAGGCGGTAGAACACACACAGTGAGGCAAAATCCCTCCTAAGGCTAAGAGGTTCCACATTGCCTGTGAGTATGGGATTGTCAACCAGCCTCAATGCCCGTCTTTGCACTGAGTCGAAGGGGTCAAGCTGGTATGCAGGCGCTCCAGCAAAAGGGTGACAGCAGTACTCCATGTGAGGCCGGACCTGTGCTTTATAAAGAAGGAGTTGCTGCCCCGCAGTGAATTACTGCTTCGCCCTGTTGAGCACTCCAAGTTTTCTCGATGCCAACTTAACCTTGTCCTGCAAATGACTTCGGTATTGGACGTCACTGGAGATATTGACACCAAGGATCCCGATACTCGAGGAGATGGTAAGCGGTGTGCCCAGGCATTGCGGCGCTACAATGAATGGGGTTTTCTTAGCGGTGAATACACATACTTGTGTCTTAGTGGGGTTGAATTGGACTAGGTTTAGTCGTCCCCAATCGGATACTGCAGAGAGAGTAGTCTCGATTTTGTTCGCGACTCTTCTCCACCTCGGACTGAGGGTCATTTGCACGGCCCGTGTAACACGTGTCTCCGGTACTGTCGTCCGCATAACAATGAATGGAGCCATCTGACAGCATGTCATTGATATGCAGCAGAAACAGCGTCGGAGACAACACGGAGCCTTGTGGGACACCAGCGTTTATGTTCATGCGGTCCGAGCAGCTGCCGTCGACGACGGCTTGGATGCTTCTGTTGGACAAAAAGCTGGAGATCCATTCGCACAGTCCCTCGGGGAGTCCATAATATGGCAACTTCGCAAGAAGACCTTTGTGCCAGACCCGATCAAAGGCCTTCGCTATATCGAGGCTGACCGCTAGTGCCTCACCCCGACTCTCAATGGCCTGCGCCCACCGGTTTGTGAGATACACAAGAAGGTCACCGGTAGAGCGACGGTGGCGAAAGCCGTACTGTCCATCGCTCAGTAGATCGTTTCCCTCAAGGTATCTCAGGAGCTGTGTATTAATAACACGCTCCATTACTTTCGAGAGAAGGGAGGTGATAGCGATAGGCCTGTAATTGGTCGGATCTGTCCTGTCACCTTTCTTAGGCACAGGGTGCACGAATGCGGTCTTCCACGAGGTCGGGACCCGCCTTGCGGAGTATGAGAGTGCGAAAAGACGTGTAAGTACAGGGCACAGCTTGGGGGCACAGTGTTTAAGCACCATCGCCGGTATACCGTCCGGCCCACTCGACTTCCGAACATCTACAGCTGGGGATTATGGGTGGTTCGGCGTTCCCGCCGTTCATAGTCGAGTTTGACGCAAAGAGATTACCCAACAGATCGGCTTTCTCCTTAGCGCCATGGGCCAGACTACCATCGGATTTTTGCAGCGGTGGAAGGCAAAACTGGCAGAAGTTTCCCTCGGCAGCTTTGGCGAGCGACCAAAATGCACGACTGCCAGATGGGTAGCGCGCAAGCCACTCGCCAATTCTGCCGATGAAATCTAACTTAGCCCTGGCCGTAGCTTTTTTACTAGACCTCGAGCCGGCATTCAACTTTCGCTTCACTTCAGCGATATTTGGATCTTTATTGGCAAGAGCCGTGGTCCAAGCCCTGTATGCAGATTGCTTGTGGTCTCTTGCTTCTCTGCAGGGCCTATTAAACCAAGGGCGTTTGCTCTCTCCTGTTGCAATCCAGCGGTTCGGAATATAGCATTCCATACCCACTAGGATCGCATCAGCTACTGCTGTTGCACAGGAGCTGAGATCATTTGAAGTGAAGCAAAGCCGCCTCCACGGGTACGACGCGAAGAATTCTCGCAGTCCATCCCAGTCTGCCGACTTGTAGTGCCAGACATGCCGCCATTGAGGTGGCCGCGGTGGTTCAAGCCGCGTGAGAGTCACTTGCGCACGAACGAGGCTGTGGTCCGAAGTACCAAGTGGTGCTTCCACAGTTACTGAGTATTCGTCCGGGCGCGAAGTCAGCAGAAGGTCCAGTATAGAGCTTCTGTGGATCTCTATTTCTGGTGTTCTAGTAATAGAATGCACCAGTTGAGAGAATCCGTAGGTCAGTGCAAAGTCATGAGCAGCCCTTCCCGCAAAATCAGTTCTAGGAGACCCCAGCCACTCAAGGTGGTGAGCGTTGAAGTCCCCCAAGAATATTAACTCCGCGGTAGGGTATTGCTCAATTACCTTTTCCGCAGACCGCTGCAGATGCTCAAACAATTGAACTGTACCCAGGTCACCGCTATGAGACCTGTAGAGGCACGCAAAGATACGGGTGTGGCCACCGTGATCCGTACGTTCCCAAAGAGTTGACAGGTTCCTGTCTTCAAGGCCATGAAGACGGCAGCAGCAAATATCATCCCGGACGTACAAGCATACCCCGGCGCGACTCAGGAAGTTATGCTCGAGTTTGTACCCGGGGTACATTAAGTAGGCTGTATCGGCCGGGCATGATATTTGCGTCTCCGTCAGAAAAAACAAGGTGGGCTGCGCGGTCTCTAAATGTAGATGAACCGCGTTGAGGTTGGTGTGTAGGCTGTAGGCGGGCTGATGTTACAGAAATCCACATGTACTGTGGACGATGGTGCCGCTGTGGTAACGTTTATCTTGCTTTTTTTCTTTTCATGACCTATGTGGGGGGGGGGGGGGAGAGAAAGGTAAAGAGAGTTTCTGTGCTCCCAGTGCAGAAGACAAAGCTAGGCTTCGTACCACCATAGACAAGCTAGGGTTGTGTGACTGGCTGGCGCGGCGGGTGGAAGTATACTGTAGTATACTGTAATAGCATACTGTAGCCGAGTCCACTCCGGTTTCCTCCTCCGGCACGACTACAGCATCGGGCACTTTACACAGGCTGCTGGTTCAGCCTCCTGGGGCGGAGATTAAGTAATCCCCAGGTTCGGGAACCGTACAACCTGCGGGCGGCCAGCGGATAACCGTTTCACCGGGTCTCCCTGACCGCCGCGCCAATATTTCACGCCCGTACAAGTCAGTGGTGTCAATTTAAGCCTACGGTCTTTCCACTGACAGCACAAAACCTCTCCAGTGAGCTCTGGCTACCCTACTCACCACCGGAAATACAACACAAGGTTATTATAACCGTGGTATTCTGTAGGGCGGAGGTACTTCCCCAGACGGACTGCTCAATTTGAGACGGGAGATACCGTCGTGTCCTACCTCCTTAAAATTCTTATTTGGTACACAATAAACATAACATGAGAGTCTATCGTCGGTTTTGAGTGCTTTCACCTTTTTTCAAAAGATTCTGCTCAGCTTCTAATATACTAACCTCGCTATATATGTTTTTATTTCAAATGGTGCCAATATTGTCAAAATAAAATCAAACACAAAAATGTTTAACAGGTCATTTATTTCTATGAACGTAACGTTTCGATGCCGAAACCGACGTGGCATGTGAGATTTTCCGGAGGCAATTGGCGAGAACTAGTAGCTGCATCCGCCTCTGGCTTGCCTTTAGCTACTTTTATAGGCGCCTGGGTGTATTGAATTACCTGGAAACACACGGTGTATACTATTAGATAACAAAATAAAATTAAGAATTACTCAAACTAGAGGATGCTGTAGTGAAGTGTCTAAGGACAGAAGCAGATTACGAAAAGCAGATAGAAAGGTGTTAGTGTCTATAATATGTATTATCTACATTTTTGTAAGTTCATGCTATCAAATTACCCACAGGTTTATAATCATTAGGAAATGTTTTTTAAGATTGTGTTTGTTCATTGAAAAATTTAACTATTAGTATATTAAAGACTCGTTCACATTTTATTAGAATAAGCTTATTATTTACACTAAGCCCGATGTTTTTAAATCATGTAAAATCATATTTTACATGACAGGTATACAGAATACACGCAGTTGTGCACTTTTTATTCAAAATCAAAGGTCAAAGTTATTGCATTCTTGCAATTTTCTCATAAAGAAGAAGTGTTGTCTTAGAAGTAGGTTGGACATAGTTGCAGATCATATAAATACCTACTAATTTGGTATCAAAGTTTTTTTTGTACGGGTCATCTTTTCGGACACTTCACAATTTCAAAATTGAAAGACACAAATTTACTTGTTCCCATAATATAATTCATCAACGCAGAGCCTGAACCGCATGTCATATAAACTTGAAATTATAGCAGTAGCATCTATTCATATTGCTAACATCCACTAATAAAGGGTTTTCGTAAATTTTGTTACTAAGGAGTTTAAATAAGGGATGAACGATAATGAACTTCTATACAAACTTTCATCCCTTATTGTACCTACTTAGTAACGAAATTTTCAAAAATCCTTTCTTGCGAACGCTAGTAACATGAAAAGCATCTAATGCCAAAATTTCAAGTTTATGGGACTAGCGGTTCAGGCTCTACGTTGATGTATTATACTATGGGAACAAGTAACTTCGTGTATGGTGGACTAGACTTCTTCCAATTTTGAAATCGTGATATCTCCAAAATGGTGAACCTATAATAACATCTTATGTAACCCATATTTGCAAGTAATAAATGAATATGAATATGAAAAAAAACTAAGAGACCAATTTTTTAGGTAAGTAAGTACATGATCTACAACTTCGTTCAATCTACTTTTGTGATAGCACTTGTTGTTAACGAAAACAATAACTTTCACCTTTAACCTTGAATAAATAGAAATGCACTAGTCCAATTGATGGGGACTTTTGATATTTCTTGTATTATGATGTATTTAAGACCCCCACCAATTTTCAGCTCTATGCGAATTTATGCAAGTTCAAATCTTTATTTTGCCGCGTGGTTTCCCGCAGAGTAGAATTAGGGCCACTCCATCTCTTCCCATGCGGTGTCGTACAAGGCGACTAAGGGATAGGGCTGTTTAATATCAGGCAGATATATACAGTCCAGACTATGCCTCAGATGCATGGCTCGAGTCAACAATAGTGCCCGGAATACGGCAATAGGCTCACCCCCTATTACGTGGGACCGAATACAATTATTGGTGAAATGTGGGTGTTAATTCACCTCTGCCTAACCTTCCAGGGATAAAGGCGTGATTATATGTATGTATGTAGGTATCTTTATTGTGTCTGGTTTACAATGTGACTCTACATATTATAAAAAAATATTTATTTATTTATACTTTATTGTACACAAATGACATTTATACAGAAAGATTAGTCACATTGTAGGTATGTAAAGAATACACATAACGCCATCTAGAGTTGATTAATAAAACTAATGTGAAGCAAATGACTTCATTGTACCTAACAACCTGCCTAGCACGATAGGCTAAACTGAAAGATTCACGGTACCCTTTTTCCCGATACATTGCCAACTCATTTAACTTCGAATAATATCAAAATTCGTATGTTGGTTTAAGTACCTACCTATAGGGAACGATCCACAGGAAGTGTAATATTCATTGACACTGGAATAGGCACTGAATCATAACCTACTCTTTACAATGTAATTCAAAACTGAAGAGCATTAGATATATTTACGAGTTTTTCGAACAACAGCCAAACGGCAAAGTGCAATAAATCACACAAAAGTAAACATCACATGTGAATCAGAAAGAACTTCATAAAAATATTATTCTTAAAATGCCTATAGGTAGGTACCTAAACTATCTTTAGTATGATTAACTCAGTTAAAATTGACGTTAGACACATTTTATTATTTTGAGATTTTGTTTTTATCGTTACTGTCAAAATAAATGAATGATGTTGGATCAAACAAACATCATCTGCTAGTCGGTTGCTAAGCAACGAACGAAGTTCTGGCGCAGGTTTTCCTCTCGTGGTTTGGAGGTCAGACGGTGGTCTCTCTCGGAAAAGCCCACATCCCAATAAATAATTGAGCCGCGAGTTCCAAAGTTCAAACATGCGACTCGGTAATCGTTAATAGGATCGTGCAATACGAACCTACTCCAGGTTTGAAATGACTAGTCTATAATCGATCCCTTCACTTTTCAACCAGGCGTCAGAGGTCCTCTATGAACGCGAGTATGGAGGTGACATGTGGAGACAGCACGCTACCGCCCTTTTCTGAGAAAAGGGGGGTACGCCGTAGTCCTACACCCGAGTGGCCTTCTATGGCCCTGGGTCAGGAGGCGTGCGTATATACTAGAGGGATATACTAGAGGCTACCTCACGGCCGGTAACTGATGGCCCGAGACAGCCGTGCGGTTTTAGTCGGTCCGAGTCCGACATTACCACCGCCGCTGACTCTGGGGCCCATCCGGGATATCCGAGGGGACTTCCGTGTGTTTAAAACAAAGATACGTTCAGGTGTTTGAGCGTGATCCACCAAACATGTAAAACTATTCAGAAACTTTCACATTTAATCAGTAGAACTTACAGCAAGATCTCGATCGCCCCAATGTATGGCTTCATTGGTACCGAGGGAGTCGTCCCAGTGGAAATGTTGAGAAGGTTGAGTCCAGTCAGGCTCCTTCAGAGCACATTTTATGGTGGCTATTACCACTCTTTGCTCGGAAGGCATTTTTAGTACGTGGGCACTTTTCTTGTCCGGTTTAGCAGTTTTTGCGAACACCTGTTTAAATACTTACAATGAATGTTCTTGACATGATTGTAAAGTATTATGTAATACCATTTCCTAATATATTAACTACAAAATAACCAAATAAATCATAAGTATTCTTCGTATTTTAATTTTGTTATATTTGGTCACCACAGATCTATTATCTGTGACCAAAGTCGCGGGACATACGAGGCCTTCGCGCGTGCTGACTGTTTTGTAATTATCTATGCATTATGAATCAGACTGGACGCGGAAGGCAGCGGATCGGAAAAAATGGCGCACATTGGGAGAGGCCTATGTCCAGCAGTGGACAGCGGTGGGCTAATTGATTGATTGAACTGAATTTGAGCTAGTCCACCACCGTAGCACCCCGTGCTATCTTTAAAAGGAGTCCAAGAAACGCGTATAGAGCACATTTTAGGACTAAGATATATGACCCGAGGTCAATGTGTAGGTGTAAGCGTACACCAAACGTTATTTGACAATTGCTAGCTAGTGTGCTTGTCCAGACACTCACTGCCCTAGCCAAAAACAACCAAGCAAACCAATCTTCGCTAAGTTTATGGGCCTCGCATGCTGTGCTAGAAGTGCGATGAATAGCGATGGGGCTATACAGCTCTACAGAGCAATACGTTCATTATGACAAAGACCACATACTTAGCACACATTTATGGAGCAATGTAGTGTCGTTAACTCAGAATCTGGTATTGAAAGTTTAATAACTTACTACTGAATAAACAAGCTTGACTGTAATGACGCTTCGGAATGTATCCCTCAAGGCAAACAGATCGGGGCAGAATATTTTCACTGTGGGTTCTTGAAAGTTCATAACTTTGGCCCATTGTATTTTGTTACTCTCGAACGTAGTAAAGTTGTTGATCTCTCGTGAACACTTAGCCACCAAATGTTGGTAGATGTCGCTTGAATGGGATGAGGCTTCGTCTGCTATGTCTGCATTCATACCTAAAATATCGGATGATAAGAACAGGCAGGAATAATTTTGTTTTGTTTTTAAATAATATTTGTAGTAGGAACACTTCTAACCTCTCCAGCTATGTTAAATTAGGATTGGATTTGGTACCAGATTCGATCGTAAGACAGACTAGTTAACCACCAAGCTACTGAGGTCAAGATTGAATGCATTATGCTATTACCAATAAATTCTGAGATAAATGGTTTACTCTTACACATTAGCACTATCTAGTTTCATACTAAGCATTGCTTGTAATGTAGATACCAAAATGGGAATAAACATACTTATGTACTTTTTTTGTGAAATATCGTAAATAAATAGATACAAATATTTGTAATGTGTGTAATGCTGCCGTCCACTTACTAAAAGGTAGCTAAGTGCAAAAAGGTATTTTCGAGAAAACGCAAAAATAAGTGGGAATTGATGTCTCTTGAAAAGTATGCTACCTAGGAACAAGGTTGCAAGTTATATATGTAGGCATAGGTCTTTGTGCAAATATGCCATATATTTTATTAATTTATATTTATTATATTTTAATTAAATTTAGTTTCTAACTTTTAGTTAAGCATTTTTTTTTTCATTTTCACGTAATATGCCGCACTTTAAGGCCGCTAACCATACCTTAGCTGCTTTATAGCAAAGCATTTTTTGTTGCCGCCACGTTTTTTACTTATAGTAAAAGTTATCAAAATATAATTAGTTACAAAGCAGTTAAAGGATTTTAACACTCTTACAGCCTAGTAGTTAACGCTTGGAGAAGTAACTTCCCTTACTTAGAAAGCAGTTATGGGATTTTAAACGCTTTTCAGCTTGGTATTTGTAAAACATATTTTATACTGATTCTCCTATTGCTTAATTAGAAGGTAGTTAGAGACATCTCGCTCGCAATTAACTGTCTTTTAAGTAAGCACTTTCGGGTAAAAAATTAAGAAGTTAAAAACAATTTAATGAAATCAGAACTTTATTCATTTAAGTAACAGATAATTAGACCTTACTTTTCAAGTAGCTTATTAATTAAACAATACAAAAAAACAAGTTTAATCAAACTTTTAATAATCTTATGCAGTAATGAGATCACAATATTACCTACATCTAAAATAAGTAATTACAATCAGTAATCGTGAAACCATTATGGTTTCCCAAATAACAAATAAAAAACATATATACTACAACAACAAACAGCAACAAAATATGGTACCTAAGTACCATATTTTGTTGCTTTGTTGTTTTAATAAAATCAGAACTTTCAATAATCTTATTCAGTAATGATATCACAATATTACCTACATCTTTAATAATAATAATCAGTATTAATTATTAGCTAATCAGTATATAACAAATAAAACATATACTTATCATGTTTTGGGTATTTTTACAAAATAATTATAATAATATACTATATCCTATGATAGGATAAAGTATATTATAATTATTTTGTAAAACTACCCAAAACATGTACGAGTAAGTACGTTTTATGGAAGATTTATGGCCCAGTCTTGAACACACAACATTGGTTTAATAATCATATCACAATCAGAGATCAATAATTATAAAGTTATCTAAAAAAATATTAACTACGCAATTTTTTATGCTTAAATATTAATTAAAAACTTGACAAAATGAGCAAATCAGATTAGGTAAATAAGCAATTATACTTATTAACACTCGTGTAGTATTATCAAAACAAAGTATTATAAAAAATTAAGTAAGTAATAAACAAAAATATTTAATAGAATATAAAAGACGACATTATTCTAAAGGCACTTTTTCAGTCTTTAGGTTTCTAAAGTTACGTTCCTTTTGTTTTTTTTCTTGTGGTTCATTTCAGATATATTATTTCTTTTTGCATTTCTCTTAGGCTCCTGAACATATTTTCTCTTAGGAACTGCTACCGTATAATTACTTCTTATAAATAGCCTTTTTTCAGAATGTGTCAACGTTCCTCGGGAGTAAATATAGTTGAACAACATTTTGTACACTTCATATTACAGCCTGTTTTTACATTGTACTTGCTTCTACGTTGTCTTTCCTTCTCAATTAATCTATCTTTCATGCTGGTATCATATTTCTTTCTCTTTGTGGAAGATGGTGGTGCTAAATTTACTAAATCTGTAGAAATAGAGCAATCATTAATAGATGAAGATTTACGTATTTTCTTAGGTAACTGATGTCGCATAATCTCTTCTGTTCTTGTAAATTCTTGAGTATGTCGTCGCTTTATAATTTTTTTGGGAAACATTTTAGTTATTGATGTTTTCCTTTTTAATATTGGGTATGATTATATGTTATTTGTGTTTCATTGAATTTTTGAAATAATTGGGATGTCATTGAGTAAGATTCTTGGTAGAGAAGATTTACTAAATCGTAATTGTTCTTGTGGGCGTACTTTGATTCTTTTTGGCTAACATTAGAGCAAGATGAATTGCGTGTAGAAGGCATGCTGTTAGTTTCAAGGCGTTCTTCAGTTGGAAATTCTTGGTCCACCAACACACTATTCATCATAGTTTGGATCCTTGATGATACACAGGAACGTCTAAAATACAAATAAAGAAATATATATTTTACGACATTTTACGCATCGCTTTCCAGACCTATACTAAGCATAGTTTGTGTTACATGTTCTAGAATGCGGTTAAACATACTTAGATACTTTTTTTTGTAAATACATTCATAAGTATACATAGAAACACCCAGACCAAGTGCAAATATTCATCTTCATGCACACAAATATTTGTGCAGTGCGGGAATCAAACCCGCGACCTCCGAATCAGCAGTTGAACAACACAACCACTAGACCACATGAAATTATTATAAGTATTAATCTCTTTCGCACTAATAGTTATAAAACAATCAACAATCGAAATAGATATGTACCTACAACAACAATTACGATGATGAACTTAAACTCAGTAGGTAGGGAATCAGTAGGTAGGTTGCAATAAATAGGTAGGTAAGTTTTTGCTTAAAAGAGTTTAAAACTATCAAATATACTTATGCATTTATAATAATTTTACAAATAACTATTTATTACAATAAATGAAATAATAATGTCCGCTTACCTTTGCGTATTTTGCGTCATTCTCGTATTTGTGGCGCCAAAAAGCAAGAGCCGCGCCACACGCACGTCCTTCCACCCGTCCTCGCACCCGAAGTGAAAAGGAAGGAATTATTTCGCTTGAGCTGGTCAAACGCAAACGAAAGTCACAAGCGTTTAACTGCTATTTAGTCTGGAATTGTCATTTAACTGCTCTCTAGCGATTAATATTTAGCTGATACTAATTACAATATATAACTTGAAAGTCGCTATTGGCGTATAACTACTTTCTAGAGTAGTTTTTCTTAATAACTGCTTTGTAGTTAAGGTACGAGATTCAGATGGTTGTTTGTATGACAAAATACATGAAGGTAGCTGAAGACGCTTAGCTGCTTTTTAGTCGAGCATGACTTGATAACATACTTTTAGTTAAGTAAATTTAAATAAAATGATACATGAATTTACCGTTACTATATGTTAACGTCTTTCTAGAAAAGCATTGCGGCTTAGCCGCTTTTTAATCAAGGCAGCAACAAAATTTATGTGGTTTAACTCCTCAGCAACGTTCTGTATCTCTAAAACTATTACTAATAGAAAAATGAATCTTAAACCAAAAGATAGAGCATCGAAAGTTGTATAAAACTGCATTAAAAAGTAAAAATCGACGAACTGTGGCTTAACGGCTTTTTAGTTAGTGAAGGGCAGAATGTAGCCTGTGACATACCGCGGTAGCCTAGTGGTATGGGTAATGGACTGCTGACACGAGGTCTCGGGTTCGATGGTTCCAGGTTTTACCATGACACACACCAATGACTTTTCGATGCTTTTCGAAGTTATATGTGTATTTATCGCAGGTTTATAAGTGCCCAGTTAATGGCAATAGGCTCGCTACCTATTACATTGGGACCTAAACATAAAACTGGCGAAATGTGGGTGCTAGCACCTCTGTCTACCACTTCGGGGATATAGGCGTGAGTTTATGTTAAGAATTGAGTAATCTATGATTATCAAATAACCTAAGCAAATATAATGTAATTAATAAAGTAAGATTACATAATATATGTCTCGTGCTCATACACGATGTTCACGAATACTCATATTTGTACGTCTACATTGACAGAACAACATGTTGAAACTTGCAATGCATTGTATTGAGCAGGAACCGAACCCGTCATCGTCGACGTCACATGTGCGATGACGACGATGACGATTCGAGTCCGATTTAAAAGTTAAAGTACTCGTAATACATAGGTTACACTAAAAGTTTCCGGAACTGGCCACTTACATAAACAATATTTAAAAATTTATTACAACATTTCAAAATAGAACTCTTTGGCTGTAGAATACAGTTTGTTTCATCTGACTGTCTTTTGTTTTTACCTTGTGGCGCCATTTAAAAAATTGTGTGTCTGCATCAACATGGATTTAACTCGGGAAAATTTTCGTAGTATGATTTTCTACGATTTTAAGTGTAATTTGACGGCTCAACAGAGCATCGCTCGGCTTGAAACAGCTTTTGGCGATGAAGCTCCATGCAAGACGACTGTTTATAGCTGGTTTGCAGAATTCAAGCGTGGTCGTATCAATCTCAGTGACGAATCTCGCGATGGTCGGCCGTCCACCGCTGTGACCAACAAAAACATCGATGCTGTGCGCCGTATGATTGAAACAGACAGGCATATGACCTACCATGAAATTCGCACATCCTTAGAAATAGGCATGAGTCAAATACAATCAATCCTACACAAACATTTGGGTGTGAGAAAGCTGTGCTCGCGGTGGATCCCACATAACTTGACCGAGGATCAAAAAACGGACCGCGTCATTTGGTGCAGTGCCATGCTTACCAGATTCAACGAAGGTGCGTCAAATTTGGTGTGGGACATAGTAACAGGTGACGAAACATGGATTTATTGCTACGATCCCAAAACAAAGCAGCAATCGAGCGTATGGGTCTTTCAAGATGAGCCGAAACCAACCAAAGTGGCGCGCGTGAAAAGTGCATCTAAGCGGATGATTGCTTCTTTTTTTAATAAAACTGGACACGTGGCTACTGTTGCTTTAGAAAATCGTCGTACTGTGAATAGTGACTGGTACACGACCATTTGTTTGCCGGAAGTTATTGACGAACTTCGTAAAAATAACCGTAAACGCCGTATCATCCTGCACCACGACAATGCTAGTACTCACACGGCCAGACAGACAAACGAATTTTTGAAGGCGAAAAATGTAGAACTCATGAGTCATCCTGCATACAGTCCCGACCTGGCACCTTGTGACTTTTATCTGTTCCCAAAAATTAAGAACCAATTACGCGGCCAACGATTTTCATCACCAGAAGAGGCTGTCGAGGAGTATGAAAAACACGTTTCAGAGGTCACCACAGAGGAGTGGCACAAAAGTTTTCAAAACTGGTTTGATCGAATGAAAAAGTGCATAGACGCCAAGGGAGATTATTTTGAAAAACAATAAATTAATTTTGTACCTTTAATAGTATTTTTTCATATTCATTCCGGAAACTTATAGTGCGCCCCACGTATTACTTAAAAAAATGATGCTATACCGTCTGATACACCTTGAACAAGTACTCACTTAAAGCTTTAATACTTAGGGGTTTCATCACAGATGAATGGCCCATCTCTACCTCTTCTTCTTCGGGCAGTGGTAACAATTCCGTCAGTGACTCATAATTCCGATACATCAGGAAATTTCGTCTTTCTGAATCGAGCAACGGGAGCTCTAATTCAACATGGAATGCTGTTGTAGCACCCTTCAATCATAATATTCTACGATAATAATCTATGACTATTTATACTGTAGATTGATGGCACTTGGTGGAATTTTTTGTTACACATATTGATAACTCACTTGTACATTTCCACATTACTTTATTGCTTATTACACCTGACCGGTTTCGCCTTACGCCGTACGTGGAGGATGCCGTAAGGCGAAACCGGTCAGGTGTAATAAGCAATAAAGTAATGTGGAAAAGTACAAGTGAGTTATCAATATGTGTAATAATCTATGACACCCAAATAAACTATAAAAAGTTATTATAATCTATATTTAGCAGAACATTATCGTATCTGGTCCAAGAGTTGATATGGAGATCAAGTCCGAAGGGTCCGATAGATGACCAAGAGATTAAGTTCTAAAAAGGACTGTCTAGAAATCTACAGATCAAGTCGAAGGAACTCTCGAGGAGTTAGGACACGACGGTATTCCCGTCCGAATTGAGCAGTCCGACTGGGGAAGTACCTCCACCCTACAGAATACCAAGGCTAAAATAACCTCGTGTTGTGCTCCCGGTGGTGAGTAGGGTAGCCAGAGCTCACTGGAGAGTTATTGTGCTGTCAGTGGGAAGACCAAAGGCTTGTCCTGATTTTGTGTTCTGCACTGAGGGCACATAAAATCTCTGTTCGTATACGACCGTATAAGAATGCTGCACGGATGTGATCCACTGGTGTTACACACGTTCATAGGTCACGGTAACCACTTTCTAACAGGTGTGCCGTGGGCTTGTCTGTCACCTAAGTTGTATAAAAAAGGGGCCTTTGTTACACCCCCACCTTCTCTGAATCCATTACATTTCTTTTTGGTCACCTTTTTAGAATTTCGTATCATGATTTGATATTTGATCATTGTCTCAAAGAAAAAATACTTCCTTCTGATACTCGATCTATAGATCGAGTACCATTATGTTGATTTTAAGTACGAACTTCCTTTGTCCTCTCTTCTCTCTGTCTTTCCCTCAGTGAATGGCAGTGCAAATTAACACTGTGGTGTTGGAAGTATGTATTGTATAGTTCCAGGTTTAGTAGTTTACGTGGTTCGTGTGCTTATCTGCTACTTTTGATTGTTGACCCAAATAGGAAGTGCTTAGAAATATGTCTTCGCACCATTGATATATTCGATATTAAAGGTTGTGACGAATATGAACGGAACATTTATTTACCTTTTCGGGTTTGGGTGGTGGAGGAATACTCATTACTCGAATAACTGTGAAATAAAAATATGCAGAACGGAGGTCATCTGGATGTATTTCATAAGGCTCTGAAGGTCTGTCCGTGGGCAGTACTTGACGAGAATCCAACCATTTTAAACGCGGTAATGCTATTAACGTTAGTCGAGCATATCCAGCACTAACCTAAAAAGATAAACTTAATATAACGCCATCTTTGAACACCTCATGAACAACGTGCGTAGAAATTAACAAACCGAGCAAGGGTTTCCCGCGAGGTACAATGAAATCAAACTTGGCAGTCTGGCCAGAGCATCTAATACTGGATCCAGATGACAGATGTCGTTATTCGACAAATCAAGTACTGTCAAGTGAAATGGTAACTGTGATAGTGATTCAACGCTATCTGAAATTGAATGCTATAATTTTATTTCACATTTTATTAGATACCTAGTAAAATTATTGTGCATTGTAACATAATACATAATTACCCAAAGTGAGCAAATTTTTAGCCAACCCCAAATAAAGTAAATCATGTGGCAAAGATTCTACGAATGATTTGATATCACTTATATGATTAGTTTGAAGTTCAAGGCTCCTCAACGTTGAAGGGATGAAGTTCGCATCAATATCCGTAAGGTAATTTCCACACAAATTCAGTGATACTACTTTTTTAAACTGAAGAATACCAGCATCTAATTCAGTCATCTAAAAAGGGCATTATAATTAAAAAACTTGAAATTAGTTAATGTTATAGCTAATTTACAGTTTCTGTGTAAAAATTAAAACTATCGTTCTTTTTTTCAGTGTTCTCATTTTAAAGGGAAAAGAGTAGAGTATGAAATAAGAATTGTAACCACTCCTGCTTCCAAATTTATTCAATCTTGTGACGGAATCATTGGAGTAATAGTACAACAAACCAATGATCAACGTCGAGTTTTGTCAGGTGGAGTCTGTAACTGTACTTGACAAAACCCGAGAGGAAAGCCGGCATTGAAGCCTCAGCCGCAGGTGGTTTAGGATTCCAATGAAAAATCATTAAATTAGGATAAGGCTCGACCAAGAGGTCTACTATTAGTAAACCGATACCTTCTCATCATTAACTCTTAAGATTTCTACGTTCTTTAAATCATTCCACAAGGTTTGCCGATCACCGGTAACGATAGCCTTACGTATTAATTTGATGAGGTCGTCAGTGAGACAATTGACGCCGTGAAAGAGTATCTTCCCTTCCTCGGTGGCGAAATTTTCGATATCCCATAACGTGGTCGGTAGTATCTGTTCCCAATGCTGGTCGAAACTAATACTAGATTTGTCATCAAGAAAACCATTTATGAACCCTTTCTTAATTTTATTCTTGAGGGCTTCCGAAAACGTTATTGTAGGAACTTCCCTACTAGCTTTTCTTCGGTGGTGGCGAGCTCCCAGTTCTAAAAGGGTCCAGTCTATTCCAGTTTCAATACGATCTTGAAAACCTAAAAATATAAAATGTATTAAATTGGGTCAGTCGGGGTGCGAGGGAATTGGGTGTCAACCTTCAGCAATCAAAAACGATCCACAGGAGCCGTGCGTTTTAGTCAGTTGAGTCCGACATAACACCGGCTCCGTGGAGGATTTTTGGAACGTAAAAAAAATGAATTAAGTACTATAGTCCTGGTAATTAGCTGGCCATTGTTCTACGCTATACGCTATAATATATACGCTATAAAGAAGTAATCGTTGGTAGAAATTACAGATTTATTAGTACGCAGTGGCGTGTAGGATTAAGAAACCCAAGGCAACTACTAGATGTTATACTATAAATGTAATATATATCCAAGCCTATCCCTTTCCATTTCGTGATGATTGTGATGACTACATTACAGTTGTATTTGCAGTAGTATAATAAGTATTATCTAGAATGAAAAATATACAAAAATACCTTCTATAGCATCCTCTGGAACAATTACAAGACTAGAATCGCTAATAGGTGGACGTACTATTGCTGCTGCAGGTTTCTTAACGGCTTCCTTCGGTGCCATTGTGTTAAAATATCACCTAGTAGTATTTGAGCAAAATATTATGTGTATGTATTAGCTATTTATTATTTATTATTTAGTATTTGATTTTTAGAGTACTCCTACAAAAATAAAAATAAAACTTGAGAAATTATGCGGATTTTAGACCAACTTTTATTATATTCGGCTACAGATTATAGTATGTGTATAGTGTATAAAAATGTTGCATAAAAGGATATAAAAATAGGTTTTATACATATTTTTATTACATTTTCCTTTGATAGCAAAAGCACATCCTACATTGTCGATAAAACAGAACACAGTTCTCAGTACAGTATTACGTTAAGAGATGGCGCATAAATAAATATTTAGATTGCCTGGTTTTGACCGCTTTGATATTTGACGTAAGGTGCAAGCAAGTATGGCGAGTGACGACTGTCAGTGTCAGTTGTCATTGATACTGGCTTTGGTACACAGTCGTAAATGTGCACGATTGAACTTATAAATTATTATATCGTATGAATAAAAACGATCGACTAATTATATAGGTAGTATTTCAGGAGCTTGTAGACGTGGACGGAAATACATTTTTGAACTGAGGCGTGTGTGTTACGAATAATAATAATTGTTTTCGCTTCCATTCAATTTGTTATGAAATGACATTGACATGTGAGCAGGCGGGACATTTGAGTTACGCGTAAAGGCAAATTCCGTTGCTGCCGGGTATCAACGCCAGTGTTTTGCAAAAGTTATGTTGAGTGAAAGTAAACTGTGCAATGCGGTTGTGCAGCTTTGGTGACGTTGCTATTGCCAAGACATATGTTCATGTGCGTACGAGGTTGCCAAGGTCCTACATATGCGAATGCGAACTATTTCATTTTTGTTTACTTCCGCACTGACAAAATATTTTTGTAATTTTAATCGTTATAAAGTGGTAAGTTAAATATTTATTCTCATAATATTTTTTTAAATGCGTAATATAAGTTATTTGTATGTTATAAGTTGAATGAGACAGTTTATTACACGCCTTGGTTGTTCATTAAAGGCATGCATCTGCATCCAATCAAATAGTCCGATAGTTAATTGAACTAGAATTGTTTGCATTTTTTGGTTTATATATAATATACGACGACCTCTGTGTAGTATCGGAATGTGACTAGTAAACCGGAGGTTCGATTCTCGCACACTGCAAATATTTGTATGCGTGAATGACATATTTGCATTGGTATAAAAATGCCACCTAAGTGGTATACAAAAATTGGTCTTGATGTTTCTATGTATAATAAATATGTGTATTTATAAAAAGTGTTATACTAAGCATGCTCAAGTCTATTTCCCTCCAGAATGGGGACTAACAATTTGGTGTATTGAAAGTCAGCCCATTGAAGAGAGCTGACCAACTCTCAGCGAAGTAATTGAAAGGACATCGTTCATTTTAGTCCAAAATTGAAAGTGGTGGCCATAGAAAAAGAATTCGATATTCCGTTAGAGCTTATTCTCACTAGTATTTTTAACTATCGCGTCAAAGTCCAGGAGAAAATCTCTAACAGAATATCGCATCTTTTTTCTTTGGAGGGTACTTTCAATTTTTACTAAAAATAGGATGAAACACAACGATAAACTGTCTCGCTTTAATTTTTTATTCCTTTTATGAACTATTTTTCAATATAATACGATATTTTGCACTCTTTTTCTATAAGCTGCATTGAAAATTAAATTTACGTTTCCAAGATTTTTAAACTCTAATAAAACAGAGGGCCGGGGTCCCTCAACTTTAAACCCATAATAAAAAATATTATTAGGGACAAATTGTAACGGAACATTGTATTTTTTTGTGGCCGGCTCTTTCAATTTTGGATCAATAGAAACTGGAACGTAAACGTCCTTTAGTTCTGTTTTGCCATTGCGGTGCTAGTAATTATCTAAACATCGCTTCTCTTCATGGATAGATAAGGTTAGAAGGATATCGCGGAGGTGTCACAGACTTCCATTAGGTAACCTGTGATAATGTACGAAAAAATGGAAGCTTTGTTGACATTACTCACCAAGTCATAAGATAGAGGATTGATCAAGTAATCCATTTCCTGTAGTTCAATTTATTTAAATAAAACCAGCATTAAACAGGTTCTATCGCGATTTATTTGATATTATTTATATTGAGGACGTAGGACACGACGATATTTCCGTCCCAATTGAGCAGTCCTACTGGGGAAATACCTCCACCCTATAGAATACCACGGCCATAATAACCTAGTGTTGTGTTCCTGGCGGTGAGTAGGGTAGCCAGAGCTCACTGGAGAGTTTTTTGCTGTTAGTGGGAAGACCAAAGACTTGTCCTCATTTTGTGTTCTGCACTGACGGCACAGAAAATCTCAGTTCTAACAGGGTTTCACCCGTGTGACTCCCCCGGTGTTCATAGGTCACAGTTACCACTTTCAATCAGGTGGGCCGTGTGCTTGTCTGCCATTTAGTTGTATAATATTTATTAATGAAAGAATACTGGGGAAGTACCTCCGCCCTACAGAATACCGCGGTTATAATAACTTCGTGTTGTGTTCCCGGCGGTGAGTAGGGTAGCCAGAGCTCACTGGAGAGTTTTTGTGCTGTCAGTGGGATGACCAAAGGCTTGTCCTGCTTTGTCCTGTACACTGACGGCACAAAATCTCTGTTCTTACAGGGTCGGCAGCACGGATGTGACTCTACTGGTGTTACACACGTTCATAGGTTAAGGTTGTATAAAAAATGGAAATGGAATGTAACCTTGTCGAAGAATCTTAACCCTCACACGGAAAACGTATCACAAAAAATGTAACTAGACACCATTTTGTAGTAATGCTGCCTACTTGTAAA
Source organism: Eilema griseolum (assembly GCA_963662185.1). NCBI lineage: Eukaryota > Metazoa > Arthropoda > Insecta > Lepidoptera > Erebidae > Eilema > Eilema griseolum. The sequence goes on along the minus strand of OY759233.1, from coordinate 10,058,050 downwards.
TTGTACAGAATAAATTTTGAGTGTTCGTGTTTGTGTTAAATCTCCTAAAATTGGCAAATGTTTGTTAAGCACTATAAGCATTGCTGACTTTAAATGCTCGTTTTATAGTAAACTGGGTGTTACCCGCGGCTCTACCCGCTTGGATGTTGGTTATCGGACAAAACCTAGCCATTTCAAGTTATTTCTCCAGGTTCAATCTATCTCTGTAACAAATTTATTGAAAATCGGTTTTAATGGTTTAGGAGTGAAAGAGTAACAGACAGACAGAAAGACAGAGTTACTTTCGCATTTATTAAATTATGGCTATATGATCAAATAAAAGCGAATTTGAAAATGAAATCTACACTTGACATTGTGAAATATACGAGAAACGTACAAGTACAATGCCCGGTTTTGGTTAGAAGTTCACAGAACATTGTTTACCCACCTATCAAAATATTTAAATGTATGGATACATTATAATGTGGACTTTGATCTCCTAACTCAGTACATGCGTACTCTTCAAGACAGTAAGTCATATTCTCTAAGTACATTTATAAGTATGAAATTCAAAGTGATAGCATTTACCTATCTGGGTGTAAGAGTAATTCTAACAAAATGCATATTTTCATATTTGTTCTTAGAATCGGTAATAAAAACGAAGGTTGTGTTTATTTTATGACCGAGTTGAATGTAGGTAGCATGTAAAAGTGATGATTAAAATCGTTTCTAGTTGGTATTTTATCGTACCCTGCTATATTGCATGTTGTTACTGTTATTTTTTTTATATTTATCTAGTTTAGGAGCACGGTATTTTAGTATTTAGATCTTATTCATAATTATACAAAATATCAGGACTTCGCGATTAAATCATGGAACTTACTATTTCTGCTGACGTTTCGGATGCGTTGCAGCACCCGTGGTTACGACTTGACTGGTCACGATGTGGTCAGAAATAGTAAGTTCCATGATTTAATCGCGAAAACTCCAGATACCTTGTATAATTATGAATTCACACCGCGACAGTTTAAAAATAACTTTAGATCTTATTGTCGTTCAGATTTGCATATATATAATACAACTAAAGACCTAAATTCCAACATGATAACATACACATCTTCACATCAATATGATACCTGCGAAATTATGCCCCTACTCCCCTAGGTCTAGGTGAACCTATGAGCGAAGTCGTAACTTATGGCTGTCGTCCATTTCAGTAAGTCATTGATTTGAGAAATAATTAAACTAGGTACCCATTCAATGGTAAGCATTCGATTATTACCAGTGGATAATAAAGATGGCTATGGAGGCCCACAGAACCCCAGTTTCTTGTACTCTTCAGAGGTGTATATTTTGGAGGCTCTGGAGTCTACCCCGCCGATAATGAGAGTTACCTTCGTGCTGATAGTTTCTCCAAGATTCTTTATATAAAAGGCTTTTTGAAGGTGAGAAAACAGAACTGATGAATGACGGTTCAAAAAACTCAAAAGTGTCTTCCAAACTTCCCCTATATCTACTTGTAAAATAATAGAGCATGAGAGAAAATCGTTGAGCAAGATAGTCTAGACCTATACTAAAGCTATTGAAATCGATTATGACAAAGAAAAAATTTAATCCATAAACACTAATTTTGTATTTTGACTGTTTTTTGAAGTTCTTGGCGGGGCCAGAACTTAATGTACTGCAGTTACCTGATATAACTGATATCATAATAATTTTTGATATCATGAAAGAAGCATTTGGTATATATTGACGATGTCGTTAACAAATTGAACATAATATTGGGTGCTCTAGCACATTAGTGTGACGTTATTGAAGAGATAAGTAAGTTGTTGGATTGTCTAAAACTAACTCTAGAAACTTGAACCAAAGAAAACAAGTTATGTAATTATGTGCACAAAACAGGTTTTCGTGACCTTTGACATCGTAATTCACGAACCTTGAGATAACTTCGGAAAGACTAAAATAAAAAAAATATAAACATAATACATACCTACTTACATTAACACATTTTTTTGGTAGGTAGGGACAACCAGTGTTAATTTTTTTAGTAATTAAAATTCTTAATGACCCCGAAATATCTTTAACAGAATTTTAATATCTACTTAGGGTTTTGAATAGAATATGAGTAACCTTCAGAAGTAGTTTTTTAGTAAATAAAAATATTTATTATTATCTTTTAAGTTCAATGACAATACATGAAGCTGATGTACCTACCTTCTGTCAATACAGAAGCAATATTTAATGGAAGCATCGTTTTTCTAAGAATATCTTTTTTTTTACTTCTACTACCAATACCTCATATTTTGTACTGTATTATTGCGAAACAGGTTCAGGTAACAAGAAACAATTTGATCTCAACAAAAAAATACTACAACCTTTCACAAAAACGTGACGTGCAAAAACATATTTTTTGGTGTTAATTGTTGACTTCTTTTAAATCCTGTGGCATGGGGTACAATTGTATTTCAAACCATCAATTGAATTGTTTAGGAGGAAGTAGCCGTTTAGGAGCTTCAGGAGGAGGTGATTAACACACGTACAGAATATTCCACGACATTCTACACAGCGCTATCTAGACCCATGGTAAGGATAGCTTAACTAGCTTGTGTTACGGGATCTAGAATGCGGATAATCGTACTTAGATACCTTTTTTTGGGCAAAAAAACGCTCTTCCGCTACGCCAAGGAGGTCAAAAAGACTCAGTAGGTACTCTAGTTTTTCGGCCATAACTACTTTAGTATTAGTTCATTCGTGTTGTCGCGCTAAGTCAAGTAATTTTACAAACTATCCACACACTAGCCTCAGACCGTTCCCGTGGGGTGATTGAACAGTATGGGCATTTTGAGTGAGAATGGGTCGTTTTGATCCGTGCGCTATGTGACGCATGTGTAAGTGAATTTGACCATTTTAAAAATATTGTTTTGCTAATATTTCTTTGTAAATATGTCACGAAATTATTTGAATTCGAATTATTTGGAAAACGTGAACTAATTAACTGTTGCTCTTGCCACTGGATTATTAGTTAAATACAGTAAAGCGTAGCTGCAATAGCGAAGGCAAAATTTCAGGAGAGTATATAATTATCATCTGCGATGTCACGGACATAAAGACTTTCGTACATGCGGGAGTTCCTAACGCGATCGTCATACATCCCTCGCAGTATACTCCTCTCCATGACACACAACACCTGTTTCTGTTAACCGTCAATCTAGCAATGTCTAAGCTGTGCGGCTGTATGGTGGCAGCTCAACACATGCCACTAAAGTGATTATAATATAAAAAATATGGTAAAAGATGTCGGTAAAAACAGTACAGAGTGGATGAGTTCAACATTATTATGCCTAACTTCACCTAAGTGACTTGGCAATATTTTGACAATAATATATTATGTTTGCCGCATGGTTCCCGTCAGAGTAGAATTAGGGCCACCCCATCTCTTCCCATGCGGTGCCTTACAAGGCGACTAAGGGATAGGGCTGTTTAACATCAGACAGATATTTACAACCCAGACTCAGGCTCAGATGCATGACCGAATACAATTATCGCAAGTTCTTTTTTAAGTATTTTATCTTGGCATTTAGTTAGTATTTGAGAGATTCATATGTTTTTGATATTATTAGTTACCTCTGTGGTGTAGTGATAGAGCGTTAGGCTGCTAATTCAGAGGTTGTGCGTTTGATTCTTGCTCAGTGCATTATTGGGTATTTTCCTGTATCTAAACTAAATTATTTAACTGAACCTATTATATTGAAAACATTGGGAGAGGCATATGTCTAGCAGTGGACTGCGAAGTGGTAATTTATTGATTTATTAATTGAATAGAGCAGTAAAATTTTAGTTATTTTATTGTTATTATTTATATTTAAACTCCCACGCAATCTATAATACTAAAGTATTTGACTCTTAAATATTATCACTCCACAATAAATTATTTCATACAAGTTTCCTTGTAACTTACCGTTTTGACTATGATGGCAGTATAAGCACAATAAATGTGTGTGTGTGTGTACATTATGTGTTATTTACGACATCACATTAGAATCCTCTAAAATTATAAATGTATGTCTACTATATTATGCATGTATTGTACAAATAAACCTATCTCTAGAACAACTATTTTTTAAAGAAAACCGCTTCGAAATTCGTTACACAGTTTAGAAGATCTAATCTCTACATAGGGACAGACAGACAGTGGGATGCGAATTTGTTTTATACCATATAGGATGTACGTTGTAGTTAGTATTATAATAAATGTATACTATCTATATATTATACTATATATATTATTATAAAGAGGTGGTTTGTGACGTTGTAAAGGGTAATCTCTCTATTGGAAAGATTCAGTAGCGGGAAAAAGATTAGAAATCCACGCGGCATGAGCCGCGGGCAAAAGTTAGTAACAAATAAAGTTGTGAATAAAATAATCAACATATTTACACATATTGAGAACTCACTTGTACTTATCCACATTATTTTTATTTGTTATTAGACCTGATCGGTTTCACATATTGAGAACTCACTTGTAGGTACTTTTTATATTATTTTTTAATTGTTACTAGACCTAACCGGTTTCGCCATGACATTTCAACAAAATTTCACACAAATTCCACCAAGTGCCATCAATCAACAGTAGGTATAAATAGACATTTTCATGTATTTCTTGAGAGTTTAAAGCTTTAGTTTTCTTTGCCTAATGTATTTTCGGTGTCTCAAAGCAGTGTCTTATCTGTTCACTTGTGGTTTAATCTCGACTCTTAAAGATGTCAAAACTGTGAAAACATGAAGTTTCACGGCACTGCCGCCCGGCCCCTGCATACCTAGGAACCCGCTAAGCCAAACTCTCAAGAACCAAATGGGTTCTTCAAAACCCATTCTACACATTCAATAGCAAATCGTATAGTGTATACTTCAAATCTTTATCTGACTTTTAGTTAAAAAAAAAACATAAAAATCCTTTCCGTTCAAAAGTAGTTTAAAGTTAAAGAAAAAAATAGAATTCATTTATTTGCAGCAACAGGTAACACATCTACCATTCAATGGCATGCAAATATTAGCTTAGGTTCTATTTAATATTTAATAATAATGCTTTTCGAAGTTATGTGTGTATTTATCGCAGGTTTATAAGTGCCCGGTTAATGGCAATAGGCTCGCCACCTATTACATTGGGACCTAAACATAAACCGGCGAAATGTGGGTGCTAGCACCTCTGCCTACCCCTTCGGGGATATAGGCGTGAGTTTATGTTATGTTATGTTATGTTAATATTTGCATGCTTAGGCACTTAAAACAAAATTGGAATACTATCACTACTAAGATTATAAGAATTAGATTATGATATGAAATGACATAGAATAATATAAATATAAATATTCTACAACATTCTACACAACGCTATCTAGACCCATGGTAAGCATAGTTCAACTAGCTTGTGTTATGGAATCTAGAATACGGATAAACATACTTAAATACTTTTTTTTTGTAAATACATACATATTATACATAGAAACACCCAGACCAATGCAAATACCTAATACCAATATTCATGCATACAAATATTTGCACTGAGCGGGGATCGAACCCGCGCCTCCTGCGTAGCAGTCGTATTCACTACCGCCACGCCACAGAGGCTGTCAAATAATAATAGTCAGCAAAGCAATAGTAATAATAACATAGTCATAATGTCCAAGATAATTCACGCTGTCCAAAACAAACTCATCAATAATGTCCACAATAGGTATTACAAATTTTTATGTCAATAAATTAATTTAATTTTCAATTTTAAAGTAGTCGTCTAATGAGTAAAACGATTTTTCTAAAACCCATAATTTAAATTTTCTACAAAACCTATTTGTGGGTAAATGTTTGAATTCGTTTGGCACTGCGTTATAAACACGGTCACACATTGCTATATAATTTTTAAGATACATTGTGGTTCTTGGTATCTTTGTCAAGACGATTCTGTATTAATATTATATAAAAGTCTTTTCACATTATAGTATGTATGAACTTGTAATAAAATCTCTTTGGCTATACTATTTGCATCTGGCTGGTTTTGGTATCATTAAAAGTTAAAACTTTAAAGAGCATAATTCCAAATTTAAATTAGGAAAATGCGTGATTTTCATTTGTTTTTCGTACTGTCAAGATGAGTGAATCTAATGAAGAAATTCGATACCTACATTTTAAAATTTTATTACAAAAAAGGTAAAAATGCAAGGCAAGCCGCGAAAAAAAACTGCAATGTTTATGGACCTAGTGCAGTATCTATGAGAGTAGCACAAATTTGGTTTAAGCGTTTTCATTCCGGAAATTTTGATGTCAAAGATGCACGTCGCTCTGGTCGCCCTATTACGGATAAAATGGATGCCATTTTTGAAAAAGTAGAGCAAGATCGGCATATCAGTAGTAACGACGTAGCTGAAGAACTGGGAATTGACCATAAAAAGTTTTGGCTCATTTGAAAAAAACTGAAAACACAAAAATGCTCGATATTTGGGTACTTCACGACCTCACTGAAAGAAACCTAATGAACCGTGTACTCAATTGTGATTCTGAGACGTAATGAACTGGGATTGGAAGGGCATTATTCATTATGAGCTGTTACTACCAGGCAGGACCATCGATTCTGAACTCTACTGCGAACAACTGACGAGATTAAAGCAAGAAGTTGAGAGAAAGCGGCCGGAAATAATCAACAGAAGGGGTGTGGTTTTTCATCATGATAACGCTAGACCTCACACATTTTTAGTCACTCAGCAAAAGTTAAGAGAGTTTGTCTGGGAGGTGTAATACATCCGCCGTATAGTACTGACCTTCCACCTCCAGATTTCCACCTGTTTCGGTCTCTTCAGAATTCTTTAGGCAATGTCAGGTTAACATCACGAGAGGACTGCCAAAACCACCGCGGTATTTTGATCAGAAGTCCCAAAATTTCCATAGCAGTGGGATCATGTCTCTACCTACAAGATGGCAAAAAGTTATCGAACAAAATGATACCTACATACTTTAGTTAAATGTAAATAAACTGTATTAAAAAGTTTTGAATTTTCTTTAAAAATGCGAAGAATCTTTTTCCCCTACCTATTATTCAAGTCGCATATTTTTACAATGGTTTTGTATATCAGTTGACAATTAAATGCTCCAACTGTTGTTATTGCTATGCAGTGCCAAGTGCTTTCTGTGCTATTATAAGAAATTGCATTGATGTGGAAAAAAAAAACTAGATTGAATTAGTATTAATAGAATTAGTAGTTACCGACAAACTATCTTTTTATTTAATTTTTTCGAAGGTATTTTTGTACAGAGTAATAATATATCCTCGCACTTGTGATGTAAATGTTAAAATAGAATTAGCAACTGTTGTGGCCTATGGACGTGTGTAACACCAGAGGAGCCACACTCGCGCTGCCGACCCTGTAAGCACAGAGTTTCTGTGCCGTCAGTGTAGAGGACAAAGCAGGACAAGCCATTAGTCATCCCACTGACAGCACAAATTCTCCGGTGAGCTCTGGCTACCCTACTCGCCGCTGGGAACACAACACGAAGTTATTATAACCGCGGTATTCTGTAGAGCGGAGGAACTTCCCCAGTCGGACTGCTCAATTGGGCGGAAATACCGCCGTGTCCTACCTCCTATAAAACAGTAAATTTAAATATGTGTTGTATCATGAATTCTTTTTCACAGGAGTCAAAATGGTGGCATTTACAATGCAAGAAGGAGGCTTCAGCGTGGTGGATTACGTAGTTTTCGGGGTACTATGCGTAGTGTCATGTACTGGAGGTATGTGGTATAGCGCACTTGGCTCCCGGCACAAGGCGATAAAGGATGTCAAAGACTACCTATTGGGTGGGAAAACCATGACGACCTTCCCGGTTGCCATGTCACTTATTGCCAGGTGAGTTTTTTAATTTTTTTTTTTTAAATGTTTATTTGTTGTATTTTATGTAAAGATATCTGTTTCTTATAAGAAGTATAAGAACCATTCACGCAGGTTTATTATAATATAAGTCAGGTAACAGATGTAGTAAAGGACGTGGTGCTTTATTGTCTGCGTACCTCACTCGTTATTGTATGGAATACGGTTCATATATATATAAAATATTTTAGATACGATTGAGTATTTTTAAAATTATTATTATTGCCATTACTGGCCATAAATGTAATATGTAGCTTTGAAAGGATAAATCCGTACTGTAGTACTAGTACATACTTTACAGTTTTAGAGGCAAAGACGGCAACAGAAACACATTTTAGATACCAGCACGTTATTGACTCCGGCTCCTGTGAACGTCGGCCCTATGGCCATTGGTAGGGCTGGTTATAATTCTACTCCAGGAAATAGCAAGCCCTTATAATGCGTGCTCGACCCTTCCTCCACACTATGGCAGCTTGCCATTTGCAACCGCTAAAAGCATTAGGAAACGGAAATTGCTTATTTCTCCTTTTCACATTTTTGTAGGTATATACCTACAGCCAAACTGATAAATGTCATAACGATAATTGCTTGACTTATTTAAATAAAAAATGTCTTCCGTACTTTCACATATTATGTTTTCGAATTACGTGTTGTTGGTAGATAATCGTAGTTTGAATGTGACCTCTTCTGAAAGTGCCCCCAAGCTAGTGTCATTGAGTCATTGATAATTGATTTGTTAATGCAATCGTGTATGTATGATACTAAACTGGCATTTCGCCACAATATTAGTAAACTTTAAATGACCTCTGTCGAAGATTGTGTTGTCTGAAGGTACACAGATATAAACTTGCTTGGTGACAACTCAACAGGTTTTGATACTTGATGAGTAAAATCTCGAGAAAGCTCGTAAGACACAACTAAGTCAAAAATGCATTTTTATATTGCATGCCATTACATATTCAGTTTTGCAGTGTAGAGAGTGTCAGTGGGAAGACCAAATACTTGTCCTGATTTTGTGTTCTGCATCAGCACAGTAAATCTCTGTTCTTACAAGGTCGGCAGCACAGGTGTGGCTCCCCTGATGTTACACACGTTCATAGGTCATGGTAACCACTTTCCATCTGGTGGTCTGTATGCTTGTCTGCCAAGTTGTATAAAAAGAAAACAATCATCACAAACTTAAACTTTTTAGTTTGAAAGGAATCTTTCTCCAGCTTATTTCAAAGAAATCCAATCGCTACTTCACGCAAACCGTATAAAAATCTGTTCAGTAGTTTTTGTTTCCATTGCAAACAAACAGACAAGAATAAAAAAAAATGGGTTCAAAATCATCCTATCACATACCCCAAGTATTTTTGTTAAAAACCCATCTCTAATGTACAGACACAACCACTTCACATTTTTATAGTAGCATCTATAGCCATAGCCACAGAATAGATAATAGTACACGGCCTCTGTGGCGTGGTGGTAGTGAACGCGACTGCTACGCAGGAGGCGCGGGTTCGATCCCCGCTCAGTGCAAATATTTGTATGCATGACTATGGGTATTTGCATTGGTCTGGGTGTTTCTATATATAATATGTATGTATTTACAAAAAAAAAAAAAGTATTTAAGTGTGTTTATCCGTATTCTAGACTCCATAACACAAGCTAGTAAAACTATGCTTACCATGGGTCTAGATAGCGTTGTGTAGAATGTTGTAGAATATATTATATATTGTTATATTATACATTACACCATAAATTAGGAAATTAGGGATACACGTAAAGCGACGGGACACAGTGATGAATACCAAGAGCTCCACTCGCGCGCCAATACACCGAATAAATATTCGAAATTGAGCAGTGCGAGATTGTGGCGGCTCTCAGGCAGCTGAAGAGCAACAGGTGTCCTGGTGATGACGAAATTAGTACTGAGCTCCTGAAAGCAGGCGGGGCCCCAATCCTGAAAGAGCTAGCAAGCCGCTTTAATTCCGTTATCCAACAGGGTCTTATAGCTAGGACATAGAGCGGGAGTGCGGTGATACTACATACATACATACACACATAAAATCACGCCTGTTTCCCATAGGGGTAGGCAGAGATCACGGATCTCCATTTGCAATGATCTTGACATACTACTCTCGCTTCATTCACTCTCATTACATTCTTCATGCATGCTCGTCGGTACTCCTGACCTGCCCCTTTTCTAAAACTTCCCCGATTTGGTCCAGGTATGTGCGCCTAGGTCTTCCCTTTCCGACGGTACTATCTACACTCGCCTCATACACCTGTTTCGTTAGTCTTCTTTCGTTCATTCTCTCAACATGACCAAACCATCTCAACATTCTTCTCTCAATTCTCATCACTACATGTTCTATCATTCCACATCGCTCTCTTATCACGCTATTTCTCACTGGCCCATCTCACTCCTGAGCCATGTCTATAAGTTGTTCTCAAGAGTTGTCACAAATCGCCTCGCGGGTAAACTCAACGAGTTCCAGCCACCGGAACAAGTCGGGTTTCGAAAAGGCTGTAGCACCGTGAACCACATCCATACGCTTCGGCACAAGAATACGAGCAGCCGCTGTGTATGGCATTTGTGGACTACGAATAAGCCTTTGACTCCGTCGAAAGCTGGGCAGTTTTGGATGCCCTGCAGCGGTATCGAGTCGATTGCCGATACATCGAGGTGGTTGTATGACACTGCCACAATGTCCCTTCAGCTCCAAGACCAGAAGATGAAAACCCATTAACCTCCAGCATGGAGTGAGACAGGGGTATGTTATATTCCCCAAACTATTCACCAACGCATTGGAGGACGTCTTCAAAACTCTGGATTGAGCTGGGCAGGATATCGACATTAGCAGGCTATCGACATTAACGGTGAGTGTATCTCACATCTTCGGTTCGCGCACGACATCGTCATAGGGGCGGAGTCCCTGGAACAACTGGGCGAGATGCTGCACGGCCTAAATGGGACTTTTCGATGCGTCGGCCTCGGTGTAAACTTGAATAAGACCATGATTATTTTCAACGAACATGTGTCACGGAGACCGATTGCTATCGAAGGGGTAATGCTCGAAGTTGTTCATAAATATGTCTACCTGGGGCAGGTTATCCAGCTCGGTAAAAACTACTTCGAGAAAGAACTAGCCAGAAGGATCCAAAATGTTGGGCAGCATTTCGTAATATACGTCGAGTCTTCTCTTCACCCACTTACGGTGGACACTTACGTTGGGGCTAGATCATAACCTAAAAGTCGCGCAGCGGGCTATCGAGCGAGCTATGCTTGGAGTTTTTCTGAAGAATAGAGTTCGAAATGAGGTTATCCGATAAAGAACTAGACATAGCTGGTAGAATAAGCAAGTTGAATTGGCAGTGGGCTGGCAACGTCTGTCGAAGGACCGATGGCCGTTGGAGCAAACGAGTGCTAGAGTGGAGATGGCCAGAAGTTAAATGGAAGGTGAGACACCCCTTAGCCAGATGGACTGACGACCTGAAAAGGGTGGCTGGGACGAACTGGATGCGGAAGGCGGAGGACCGGACAAAATGGCACACATTGGGAGAGGCCTATGTCCAGCAGTGGATTGCTGTGTTGATACAAATATAATTTAAATTATGTAGTTAGTAAGATATCATTGGTTATATACGTATCTACTTACATAGGTATAATAGGTAACTATACAGCTTGAACATTAGTACCGATCTTCTTGAGATAATTGTGTGCGGTTTTTGTTCTGGCATCTATCAACATTTGGTTACCTATCATCAAGCCCGCGTGTGAGAATAAATACTTAAATAGTTTTATTACAAATTCTCGTAAAACGTTACCAGTGATGGCTAAAACGTTCCTGCATTTGTTATCAATGAAATTATTTAATATTTAATAGTCAAGGGTTGCAACCATTGACGGGTTGACTGCAGTTTATTTAAATACAACTTAAATTGTATTATTTTGTTATTGAGAAATAACGGTTGTGAGGTTTTGTTATCTGATTTTTTTTCACTGGTTCTGCCTTTTACCTTTTAAAACTTAACCTTGTACTTGTAAATATAGCTTCAAAGTACTTTAATTTAGCTTCCAGTATAAATTTAATATGTAATGACTTTAAGTAAAACATAGTTTTATTTTAAGATAATTTTACAAGCGTCTGTAGCTTAGTGGTTAAGGAGTTGGCCTTACGGTCGAGAAGTCTCTGATTCAAATCAGGATTTCAGGGCCATTACACTACCGACGTGAAACCACTCCTAACACAAACAATTTAGCGTAGTTGGAGGGCTTAGAGGGAGGATCAGTAATTGCGGTTTCTAATATTCTTTAAAAAGAAATTGAATAAAATGTTGCTTTACGTAAGAAATTTAAAATGATTAAAAACACTTTCTGAGAATTTGGGAGTACTTTCAATGGATATTAATATTAGATTATTATATTAATTGGCAAAGTAAATTCAAACATGGTAGATGTTGTAATTGGATTCCTGTAATAGGTAATACAAATTAGACCTGATAGCAAGATTATTAATACAACTTTAAATTAGTTTTTTAATCTTTATTTACGGAGCTTAGCCACAACATGACTGTGACTCAATTTTTAAGATTATTTTTAACAATATTTTGGATTTCATAAAAGGTTAACCAGAGGCAGTTAATAGAAACGAATATCTATCGTAGTGCTAAATACACGTTTCGTATTGACTGAACGCAATATTTTTAAGTAGTTATATAGCAATATCTGTTAAAAAGATATCCTATCATTGTCAGTGAAAATTCCATTTAATAACCATAGAGTTTTCGATTGTAAACTATTTAAAAAAATCTGTATTCAAAGCGCACTCGTCTATATGATAATGATATCCATTAAATTGTTAATTAAAAGGCCAAATCTTGATATTTCGTTGACCTTTTGAATAAATTCAGCCATTTTACTACTGTAGGTATACCTACTTTATATTTAGTTATGTTAAATCACGGTGAAGGCATCTAAATTTACTGTGACCTCACACCAAAAGTATATATTTTACTTGCTTATTTCGTAAACAGATGATATTTTAGTTTTGCAATAATTAAATAAATTTATTAATAGCAGTGCATCAGGGGTTAATGGCCTCCTCGTGCCACATGCAATGGAAGTGGCAACCTCTTCTATGGCAGAATTTGGTCGATTGGTTGATGGTTCTAAGTATTGATCTGCGAAAGTGGGAGTGCTTCGCTTGCACATGACATTTTTTTTTACGTGCGCAATATCCCCACGGATACATCCCCACCGGAGCCGGTGGAAGAGGTTATGTCGGATTTGAACCGACTAAAACGCACGCCGCCTGTGGGTCGTTTTGGTTGCCGAAGGTGAGGTTGACAAGCATATCCCTCGCACCCCGGCCAGGGCCATCTCTCACGATCTGGCCCTCTTCTCGGATATGGGGACTACAGAGTCCCCAACTCCCCAACTCGTCCCCGGCGGTGGCGCACGAGACGCGCCACCGCCGCGGCCTGCTTCTGCCAGGGTGACAGGCGACTCCACCTGTCACCCCCAGGCCGGCGCTCATGGGGGGCGGAGGTCATTCATCAACCTCCGACGCCCGAGTTGCCTTCGTACGCGGGCAGCTTGGCTTGCGATCCTTCGTCGCTCCCGCTGCCGCTCCCGCCCCGCCTCCTCCTTCAGGAGCATGACTTGCTCGCAGAAGGAGGCGCCGGCCGCCCACGCATCCGCGCAACGGACCATCGCCGCGAGCACGGTGGAGAGCGTAAGAACCCTCACTCCCAGGGCCGTGACAAGCTCCCGCCTCCGCGTCTCCCACGCCGGACGCTCGGTGCGAAAATGCGTGATGTCAAAAAAAAAAAAATCGATTAGGGTATTAAAATGAAGGGAATTATATTATTTTTCTTCTTATCGAAAAAGCTCTCGACAAAAGTTAAGTTTTAGATCAAAAGACATGTGTGCATAATCGGTTAAGAAATCAGTCAAAACTGACAAACATAGTGACATAGATACGGATAAAAACAAAATCGGCTTCCTTGTTGAAACATAGACTCGTTTGCTTCGGTCACTCGGTCTATAATTTTGTAAGAGAAAAATTCGGTGACCCTATTCACCGAATTTTTTTCATATCTCACCAGAGCTCAGTGGAGAATTTGTGCTGTCAGTGGGATGACTAAAGGCTTGTCCTGCTTTGTCCTCTACACTTACGGCACAGAAACTCTGTGCTCACAGGGTCGGCAGCGCGAGTGTGGTTTCTCTGGTGTTACACACGTCCATAGCCCACGGTAACCACTTTCCATCAGGTGGGCCGTGCGCTTGTCTGCCACCTAAGTGGTACAAAAAAAATAGTGACTAAGAATCATTTACCAACACACATAATTCCATCTTCCTACAACTCCACAACGCTGGGTCTTGCCAGCGAGGCATAAGAAAGCATCTATTGAAACATCCGAAACCTTGAAACTGAAGATTACATTTTAGCATGGATCTTTATTTGTATTTTCAATCATACTCAACAAGCTGAATAGATCTGGCTGAAATTTAGTATTCAGATATTGAATAAGACACTGTACTTTTCCACTATATTTTGTTTTTCACCTAACCGGTTTCGCTTCACGGCATTCTCAAAGGGTTGTATTGGCAGTTATGAAGTTATATTTCTAAATAGCCATCAATAGTATTAATATTTCTTTTGTTATTTATTTATTTTTTATGCACGATGTACATTGGCGGACTTAATGCCGTGGCCTTCTCTACCAGTCTACCATTGGGTGGTGCAGAGCTAGTGCGTGGTAGGCGCATATTAATGAGGGATAAGTTACGTTCAATAAAGAAATCAATCAAATTAAGTCAAAATCATGTATTGCTAACCAAAGGTTTTTTTTAACACAAAACAACTTAAAACAAAAATTACAGTGGTATTGTTGGCATGCAAGAACACATTGTGGTTTTTAAGTACCTATTTTTAATTATTACAGGGTTAAAGAAAATGTGATTAATTAAATTATCCAATGTTAATAAATATTGAAATCAACCAATTCAATACAATACAAATATGTAAATTATAACAAGTAATCATCATGTCAATAAAGATCTCACTAAATGAAAGAAACAATATTAATATACCAATCAATGAAAAGTCAGGTGCTAAGTCAATAATAAAAAAAAAATTCAAAAAATTATAATTATAGGTACTGTCCATTAACACAATAACTAATTCAATATAACAATAATATCCCGACTAGGTATTATATAATAAGATCCAGATTTATAATCATGTTAATATCCTGCGAGAAAGTCACTTATTGTGAAGTAACATTTCTTTGATAGATACTCATATAGACAGTTCTTAAATAGAGTAATATTTAATGTTTTTATATCCGGAGGTATGCTGTTATAGATTACTGGTGCCATACAGTAGACACTTTTATGTAATAAAGCCGTATTTGCTCTATGTATGCGTAGCCTATCACGCGTATTTGCTCTTCGGTTTCTGGTGACTGTATCTGCCAAAGTCTCGAAGAGTTCAGAAATCAACTTTACAAAAGTTGACGTTTCAAAAATATACAATGACGGTAATGTCAGTATGCCATGATTAAAAAAATATGGTTTACAGCTTTCCCTTCTAGTTAAGCTTCTAATAATAATAATAAGCCTTCTAGAGGAGGTAGGACACGGCGGTATATCCGCCCGATTGAGCAGTCCGACTGGGGAAGTACCTCCGCCCTACAGAATACCGCGGTTATAATAACTTCGTGTTGTGTTCCCAGCGGTGAGTAGGGTAGCCAGAGCTCACTGGAGAATTTGTGCCGTCAGTGGGAAGACTAAAGGGTTGTCCTGATTTGTCTTCTACTGACGGCACAGAAACTCTGTAATTACAGGGTTGGCAGCGCGACTGTGACTCTCTGGTGTTACAGACGTCCATAGGCCACGGTAACTACTTTCCATCAGGTGGGCCGTGTGCTTGTCTGCCAACTAAGTGGTATAAAAAAAAAAAAGCTAAAAATTGCACTGATACATCGTTTCTGGGCTCTGAAGATGGTATCCTTATGTGTCGAATTACCACAAAACATTATAGTCTACCTTACATGTGACGCAATCATTCCATGGTACGCTGTACGTAGAGCATCAATATTTAATATTCGCGCAAGTTTAAACAAGGCGCATGCTGAGCTGCTTACTTTTTTACATAATGCTTCCGTGTGTGATTGCCAATTCATCTTATTATCTATAGTAAGTCCTAGGAATTTTGTCGACTCAACTTCTTCAATTTTTATATTTTTATAAGTAATATTTAGATTTGATATAGTGGGTAGTCTTTGTATGAATTGCACCAATTTTGTTTTAGATAGATTGATCTTTAAATTATTATTATCAAGCTAATTTACATTATTCAATAGTACAGTATTAATTTCATTTTCATAATCCTCTCTATTTTGACACTCTGTAGCAATTGTGCTATCATCTGCAAACAATGTAACCGGTTAATTAGTCACTTTAGGAAAATCATTTATATATAAAATGAAAAATAAAGGACCCAAGACGCTACCCTGACCCACGCCATACTTAACTGAGCGAATATGTGAAACAAGTGTTTCTTCGCGTTTATTTAAGTTATTAACCCGTTTGAGCTCTACATATTGCTTTCGATCAGTCAAATATGACTTTATTAGACTTAGGATATTTCCCCGTATACCATAATGATCAAGCTTTGCCAGTAGGATTTCATGATCCACATAATCGAAAGCCTGAGTCATATCGCAGAAAATTGTGGATACCGGTACCCTACTATCCATTCTCGTTATAACTATATTTAAAAAGTCATATATCGCTCTATTTATGCTCTTATTCTGCCTAAACCCTTTTTGCTCTATGTCTAAGATTTCATTTTTCTCTACATATTTATTAATTTGGTTAAAAATATACTTAATTTTTTTTTTAAAAAACAGGTGTAAGTGTTAATATAGGTCTGTAGAACTCCATAAGTTCACTATTTTCTTTTTGAAAACTGGTATTACTACTGAAGTATTTAGTTCACTTGGATATATACTTGTTATAATGCTCAAATTTATTATATGACTAAGATGTTTCGATATGCAATGCCTTGTACACTTAATTACTTTAGTTAAAAACGATTTGATTGATTGTTCGACAGCATGTAGATAATACTATAGATTAATTATATAAACAGTACATATACTTACATACCATAAATGTATGATTTATATATTTGATTAAAATACATATAAAACATAAATACAAAATATATAAATATACATGAGTGGTAAAAACATTATTCTTGAGTCGATAACTCTACCAATTCCGTGGTGATTAATTGCCGTACCTTGGACTTGAACACATTGCGGCTTGTGCTCTTCCTGATCTCCTGAGGAAGTGCATTCCACCGACGAACGGCCTCAACAAAGAACTAAGAGCCTAAAAAGTTTGTTCTATGAGATGGAAATGCAAGGAGCCGATTGTCCGTAGAACGAAGATTTCTATCATTCTTGGAACATGAGAAGTTAAGTAAGTATAGAGGGAGAGGATGAGGATATTGTAGAGAGTAGTAAATGTGTGTAACTCACGGCGAGGACGAATAGTTAACCAATTAAGTTGCGAGCGGAAAGAAGACACGTGGTCATATTTACGAAGCTTGAAGACGAATCAAATGCAGCTATTGAGAAGACGGTCAAGTTTATCGAGAAGGTCTGCATTCAGGTCATGATAGTACACATCACCATAGTCTATCAGAGGATAGATTAAACTTTCAGTCAACATAGCGTTTGTACTTGCTGGGAGGAAGTTCTTTAGGCGGTACAGAACTCTAAGCCTACCTGTAATTTTCTGGCTTAAGTTCATGACCTGCACGCGCCAGTCAAGGTTGGAATCGAGCAAGAGTTCCAGGTCCTTTACTGAAGAGCTGAAAGGAATTGTTGTTCGGTTGAAGTGGTGGTGTCGTGGTGTTGACTTCATTCAGCAACCTACCACTGCCCAGCATGATGGTCTGGCACTTTGATAGGTTTACGGTTAAACCAAATTTAGTAGACCAGTTTCCCAAAGCTTCCAGATCCCCATTCTCCTCGTGTATGGCATGAGAAATGTCACCTGCAGGTGCTTGACCATATAACTGCAGGTCGTCTGCACACAGATGATAAGCACATCGAAGATTGTAAGTAACAAGATTAATAAAAATAGAAAACAATAAGGAAGAGAGAATACCGCCTTGAGGGACACCAGCGATGAAATCGCACCAGCTAGAAGTGCCCCTGAAGATAATTTGAGAAAAATTCCAGTGCATCCGCTGAGATCTTAAGATGGGAAATATAGCTAGCAAAATATCATGACTGACTGTAATAAACGCATTAGAGAAGTCCACCAAGACAAGCACTGTTACCTTAGTAGTCTCCATGCCAGTCCTTATATCATTTGTAACCTTTAGAAGTGCAGTAGTAGTGCTATGGCCAAGCCGAAAGCATGACTGTAGCGGGCTTAACAGGTTATTCCGATGAATAAACGAAGAGAGTTCTTTTTGTGTACAGGTCTCGAGCAGCTTGGATATAAAAGGGAGAATAGAAATGGGGCGGAAGTGGTTGGGAGGTGTGGCGTTGGATATTTTAGGTAAAGGGATCAAGTAGACTTTATGCCAAAGTGAGGGGATTAATAGTAAAGAGATAGATTATATAGTTTGATATATCAGTTTTATCCCTGATATAGGTCCCCATGGATTGCGGCAACGGGATTAGAATGCGTAGTAGAGATGGCAGGCAGAGTCGTAGGCAACAGTTAGTCCTATTATATTTCTTGTGGTACATGTTATTCGTTATGCAAGTACTTATATCTAGGAATTCAAAGAATTTAAATCTATTTATGTATTGGAAAACGTGCGTAGTTATTACATAAAGATATTTTTTTTGGCTACCTACAAGCTGTGTATTAGTTAACAACTAGCTATAGTATAGCAACTAAAATTACGTCACACGTATTACCGTTCAACACAACTTTTTTTCAAGTGTATTGATAACACTGAGTCACTGACTGAAATTATTCGCTATTTTCATCGCTTAAATAATTCAAACTTCAAATAAAATTAAGGTTTATAAATAAAAGTGGACTGTATTTGAGCCTTGTAGTAAATGCAAATTGGACTCGTGAGTACGTATAACGGAATACATTAGCACATTACAAGGTTAAGCAATAGCTAGGTCAGTCTTACTCTCGTATCTATAGACAAGTGAAAGTAATTACTTGAGTAAAAGTAATTACTTAAGTAACGATTTTGATTCTATAGTTTAGAAATTGACCAAAGTAAGAACTGTCAAAGTTCGAATTCTTCACTTAAGTCATAGTCATCATTTCCGTTACTTAAGCATTACTTTGCTAACATTTATCAGTGATTTCGAGGTTAGCCTTTGTGATAAATAACTGTTTCTGCTTACTCGACAATATGGTATCATATTTTTTGAATGATGCTAAGGAATAAATCCTTCTCTAATGATAAAAACGGTTTCTTTCTATCACTTTCAGAACTCATTGCAAATTAGGTATTGTTGTAAACGAAATATTCATACGCGATACTGACGACTGACGACTTATGAAGGAACAGTGAATGTTCGAATGGATATTTGGTAATTTTGTAAGGATTCTATGCATTTTTACGTTACTATTTTCTATTGCTGTTTATTGTGCAATTACAACAAATACAACCGGCCTAACTGTGACGCACAATCCAAGCAAGTTTACAATGCACCTTCATAAACGGTGACAAAGGCTCAAAGATAATTTTTATTTTATTATGTATTGTAATAATTAAAAAATATGTGTTATTACAAAGTAAAATAAATTGGTTCGCAAGCGTCAGATGTAATAATAAAAAAATGGGTGTCATGTGACAATGTAAAAAAGTAAGTGTGTAATCTCCTATTTAAAAGAAATATAAATAAAATTGGTTTGTAAGTACATTACCATAAAAGTTCGGGCGCCTTGGAGATACACATGCCTAAGATAATCAGCGGATATTGGAAACTTTTAATCTTCCGGAGGTGAGCTAAATGAAACCAAACTGTGAGGTTTAAGGTTTTATTGTCCACTCCAGTGTGCATTTAGAAATAGTTGCAAGGACACATTCCTAATGTATATCTAACCTTAAATTTAAAATTAGAGTTTTATAAGCTAGGTCAAAATGATTCTATGTCAATATGATTCTATGTCACCAATGCACTTTTAGGTCGTTTTGAAGTTTAGATTTAAAATATAATTAAAGTAAGCTCACGGCATCCCTCGGCGAGTATATGTAAACACAGCAGCGAGAAAGCTCGTAGCAGGCGAAGTTTTCCGTTTAAGCCCATGCGGTACATCCATGTTTGAGGTGAAAAGTCCAAACCCTCCATAAGGAAATGCAGATGACCGAAGACAAAGGAACGCCGAAAAAGGTCCAAAGAAAAGAGAAAAGGCAAAGCCAAAGGGCAAAGGCGGTTCCAATTTGGAAACCTGTAATAAAATTGCATGTCATTAGAACAAACTCCAATATAGGGCACGAGGTCCTAATTTTTTATAAATTTGCGCGACTTACCGCCTTAATTTGCTGGAACAATGCCAATAGCAAAAGAAATCATAATATTCTCAGATTAAGAGCTGAAACAATAGAATTCCAACAATTATTTTTCAAATTAGGAGCGTGGCGAATTTCCATCAAAGGGAATCTTATTAAAAAATAACAACTCACCAGAAATAAACTATAATTCCACAAGAGGATAGTTGTGAGGACACAAACTATTATCCTTTAGGCCAAAATACTCTCATTTTTATGAGATTTATTGAAATTAAGTTACGAAGCCATGAATATCGACCATTCCGTCTCAATATAGGAAAAAAGGTGCTTTTGACAGCGATACGTCAAAATGTCATTCACTCCGCGCTCCGAAACCTTTCGTTCAAAAATAGAATTAAAACAGGTGTGACGACGTTCGCAGAGCGCGTCGTTACATTACATCCCTCCCCAAAAAGAAAAAAGAAAGAAAGAAACTTCCTTTTCTAATGAAAATTATGAGAGTCCAGAACAAAATTCCAAAAAACCTCAAAAGACAAAATGTCTTGCAACACTCTTCAACAAACAAAAAAGGCAATGCGAAAGCATCTTGCATTGGGTATTGCAGAAACAATCATAAATTAAAGAATGGGAAAGCATTCCTAAAAATCAAAGAATGTGAAAACACTCGAAAAGCAAAGAATTAAGTTGAAAAAGAATTTCCAGTTTCAAATGGAAACAAAGGACACTATCCAACCCAATGGAATAACCGAAACCAAACTCAGAAAAGAGTAAAAACTTATTTCAACACAAAAGTGAAAATAAATCCTTCAATAAAACAAATTAAACAATCCCTACTCAATTCCATTCCAGACATCGATTAGGCAACCAACGCCGTCGAATCCAATCCTTGATCTTAACCAGCCTTCTAGCATCAATACAAAAGTGCGGTTGAGCTCCTACGCCACCGACTCTATACCAGCTATTCCTGAAACAAAAATATGAAACTAACAAGATATCGGTTAAGCACCAACGCTGCCGAATCTGAAAGAAAATCGGTAAAAACAATGAAGTTTTCCCACTGTCGGTTAGGTTGAAAAGCCGCCGACTTCAAATTCCTATTCCAACATCCAAAACGTCAAAACAAAATCACAACAAAAGTGTCGTAATAATATATTTATAAGCATTGTGATCGGCATAACACCACCAACTTTCCGAGCACAAGCAAAATATAAAGAAAATATGACAATTGTGACCAGTACAACAC
Source organism: Eilema griseolum (assembly GCA_963662185.1). Lineage (NCBI taxonomy): Eukaryota > Metazoa > Arthropoda > Insecta > Lepidoptera > Erebidae > Eilema > Eilema griseolum. The sequence continues at coordinate 10,036,403 of OY759233.1, read as the reverse complement.
CACTGACTTTCTGAGCACAACCGCATAAGAAAAGTATGACATTTGCGACCGGCACAACACCACCGACATCCCGTGCGCAAAGCATAAAAAATGTAACAATGTGTATAAAAACACAATCGTACAAAAAGAGAAAAACGACAATTACGACCGGCTCAACACCACCAGCTTCCCGTGCGCAAAGCGTAAGGTGTGACTATGTGTATGAAACACAATAGCACAAAAAATGGTAAAGTCCAGTAAGACACAAGTTTCCCAAAAAATGGTATAACAAGGTGTGTAAAAAATGCATAAAATGCGTCCAATCCGAGAATCTTAATACTAAGAAAATAACCCAGAACTGTACAAAAATAAAGTTCAAGAAACTTAATTTTCCATTCCCTAAGTGAGTGGAAATAAGTCAAGTGAATTTAATGTAGAAAATGAATATTAAATTTCACTCCTATATTAGAGTAGAAACTAAATTCCTAAATTTGTACAAAATATACAATATTAAATATACAAGTGTATAAAAATATATACAGGAAAATAATCCTATACAACAAAGATAAATAAAAATTATAAGATCTTTTGATGTGGAACTATTTGTTAATATGGAGTAGAGTTACACAATAACAAGTCCTAAAATGACCTAAGTTATTTTTGAAGGAAACTAAAATTGAAATTAATAAATTGTTGTGAAGTTCCTAACATACATCTCCTTTCAACACCCCTCAACCTTTCAAACATCACCTCATAGTGGGGTCATACTTCAAACAAAGTACCAAAGACAAAGATAGACATTGTCAAAACAAGAATAATTTTAATATTTAATTATGTCTTTAATATGATAACGACCAGTATAGTTTTTATTAAGGTCTTTTAAAACATAAACATTAGAGGAAATTTTATCTATTATTTCACACTTAACAAACTTAGGTGCTAACTTAGCTGAAAAGAATGCAGGAGCATTAGACTGCACAAAACTTCTCCTCCACACTATATCTCCCACCTCAAAAGAAATGACCTTCCTTCCTACATTATAATAACGCGCATTACGCTTATAAGCTTTAAGCAATGAAGCTTGAACTTTTATAAAAATATCACTAAGTGATTTAAGTGAAAAAGCAAATGAAGACCTATCAACAACATCAAGTTGATTGAGGTTATCAAAAGAATTACTAAAACGGTGCAATGAAGCATCAAAAATAAGTTCTCTACCGAACATGAGAAAATTAGGAGTGAAATCTGTAGCTAGATTCACACTACTATTTAAAGCTAATTGAACATGAGGCAAATATTTTGACCAAGTTCTATGATCATCTTTAACAAAACAAGAAATACATGTTTCGACTGTTTTGTTATATCTCTCTACAGGATTATTTTGAGGTGTATATAAAGTATTATAAAATATTTTACTAATATTATAACTTTTTAGAAAATCTACAAATTGCTTAGCTGTAAATTGGCTTCCATTATCACAAACAAAAATTTTATGTTTAACTAAATGAGTAAGACCTAAGCCTCTCTTTTCATAAGAAATATTTTCAAAAAGTGAAATAATTTTATTTAACTCGTGTTTCTCAGAAGGAGAAAGTTCAGAAACAGAAGTAACTGCATTTACACAAGTAGTGGATTCATATTCAAAAGTAATATTATTCCATAAGTCTTTAGCAAGATTAAATTTCAACCAAAAGTCAAATCCCAAAATAATTGAAGGTTTAAAAGAAGGTATTATCAAAAAATCTACATTTTGAGTTAAGTTATCACAAGTGATAGGTAAAACCATAGTTCCAATAACATTGTGTGCAGAACCATCAGCAGTAACAGCGTTACCTTTATAAGGTTTAAATTTATAACCTAATTGCAAAAATGTTTGATGAATATTAGAACCGAGTACACAACTACAAGCTCCACTATCTAACAAACCTGAATAAAATTTATTATTAATATTAAAATTTAAATAAGGTCTAGTGTCTTTATGTTTAACAAACAAAATAGGAGCAGCCCTGATATTATTAAAGAAAACTTTCAAATAATCCAACCATTCATTAAATTCTTTCTTACAAGTGGCTTCATTCGGAGCACTGCTAAATTTTTTCAACATCGAGTCACCAGAAGTTTTATCAAAAACTAGGGCTCGATGGGACCTGATACGTTTTTTGACTGAACAGTATTTGAATTACAAACTTCGCAATTCTTCGTAGTGACGCCAAGCTTGTGACATTTAAAACAAATTACACCTGGAAATGTAGGGCAATTTTTATAAGAATGTCCAGAGGACTTACATTTTAAACAAGTTAAATCATCTGATTTAACAGCACTAATTTGAGCAGAATATTTTTCTTTTTTAATACTTTTATTCTCACTCAAGTTCTTTCTTGACACAAAATTCTCTAATTCTCTGCTGAGGTTAATAAATTCGTCGATAGAAGAAATAGTTCTACCAAACACAAAAGGTGTGTAAATATTTAACATATTATGTTTAATAATAGTTATGAGGGTAGCATCAAAAACAGGCATAGACAAACGGCTAGCCATATCCATTATGTCTGTAATAAAATCTTGTAATGACTCAGTTATCTTTTGTTTACGAGTACGGAGTTCCTGTTCCAAATGATAATCAAATTCAACTCTATCAAAACGTTTCAACAACGCAGCCTTCAAATCCTGCCAAGAAGCAATACGAATACGAACACTACGAAACCATTTAAGCGCAGTGCCTGACAAAAGATCAGAGAATGAACTAACCAAAAAATATTCATTAAAATTTTTAAACAAGAAATATTCTTCCACCTGAGTAATAAATTCCCTAACGCACGATTTACCATCATACAAAAGCTTACTTCGTTTTAAATCAGGCAACTTAGTAACAGAAGGCAAGTTTTTCTTCAAATTATCATTCAATAAAACATTCATCATATTAAATGAAGATGCGGCTCTCAGACTATGATCACCAGCTCCTCGACTATTCGAAAATGGATCAACAACTTCAGATAAATCAGCCATGACATGAGTAAAAGTACCAACTGGAACATCACCAACAATATTCTCAAACAAAGGCGGGACCTGTATTTCCTTATCCATGTTTGATTTATAAAAGGATGTGAAAATCTAATAAAAAGTTGTATTAAATACACTATAAGTTTCTAATTAAAGTATCAATTAAAGTTTCTAATTAAAGTTAATTAAATTATGAATGAAGTTAATTGCATTGATAGCAAAACGCTAAACTCAAAAGTCAAACAAACTCATAGAATGGAATGTTATTGTTGCAAAAATTATTTAGGTCAAATGCCTATAAAGATAAAAATGCATTAGTGATTCACAAAATAAATTATTTATGTTTACCTAAGGTAAACAGCAAATATTCAAATATTACTATGTTTTCACACATGTGAATAAAGGTTAAGAACTAGTAATTATATAATATTACTAAGTGGAAAATCTTACCTGTAATAAACAAAAGCTATATAAGATAAAGCAATCATAACAATAACCATGTTATACAAATTGAAACATTCACCTGTAATTGAGAGATACAAACAATAGTACTAACTTGTAGTATGATTAGTTTTGCAAAGTAAACAATAACAAAGATTTACTGTAATACACAGTTATGTAACAGTAAAATACATGAAGAAAACACTGTTCTTAACATGATAAGGTAAAAAATAATGCAAAGGTGACAAGGAATAAAGATATATGCACACTGTCATGTCCCTGTTCGCGAGTGCCAATTGTAATAATTAAAAAATATGTGTTATTACAAAGTAAAATAAATTGGTTCGCAAGCGTCAGATGTAATAATAAAAAAATGGGTGTCATGTGACAATGTAAAAAAGTAAGTGTGTAATCTCCTATTTAAAAGAAATATAAATAAAATTGGTTTGTAAGTACATTACCATAAAAGTTCGGGCGCCTTGGAGATACACATGCCTAAGATAATCAGCGGATATTGGAAACTTTTAATCTTCCGGAGGTGAGCTAAATGAAACCAAACTGTGAGGTTTAAGGTTTTATTGTCCACTCCAGTGTGCATTTAGAAATAGTTGCAAGGACACATTCCTAATGTATATCTAACCTTAAATTTAAAATTAGAGTTTTATAAGCTAGGTCAAAATGATTCTATGTCAATATGATTCTATGTCACCAATGCACTTTTAGGTCGTTTTGAAGTTTAGATTTAAAATATAATTAAAGTAAGCTCACGGCATCCCTCGGCGAGTATATGTAAACACAGCAGCGAGAAAGCTCGTAGCAGGCGAAGTTTTCCGTTTAAGCCCATGCGGTACATCCATGTTTGAGGTGAAAAGTCCAAACCCTCCATAAGGAAATGCAGATGACCGAAGACAAAGGAACGCCGAAAAAGGTCCAAAGAAAAGAGAAAAGGCAAAGCCAAAGGGCAAAGGCGGTTCCAATTTGGAAACCTGTAATAAAATTGCATGTCATTAGAACAAACTCCAATATAGGGCACGAGGTCCTAATTTTTTATAAATTTGCGCGACTTACCGCCTTAATTTGCTGGAACAATGCCAATAGCAAAAGAAATCATAATATTCTCAGATTAAGAGCTGAAACAATAGAATTCCAACAATTATTTTTCAAATTAGGAGCGTGGCGAATTTCCATCAAAGGGAATCTTATTAAAAAATAACAACTCACCAGAAATAAACTATAATTCCACAAGAGGATAGTTGTGAGGACACAAACTATTATCCTTTAGGCCAAAATACTCTCATTTTTATGAGATTTATTGAAATTAAGTTACGAAGCCATGAATATCGACCATTCCGTCTCAATATAGGAAAAAAGGTGCTTTTGACAGCGATACGTCAAAATGTCATTCACTCCGCGCTCCGAAACCTTTCGTTCAAAAATAGAATTAAAACAGGTGTGACGACGTTCGCAGAGCGCGTCGTTACAGTATTTTACATTACTACATTTTATTGTTTTTTTTTTCTCCTTTTTGGCAAGTAGGTAATAGATATATGCCAATGTCAAGTAATATAGTAGTAGTAATATAAGTAGGTATATAAATGTCTTTAGAATTATTAATGGCGAGACGCCAAAGTCAAGTTTTTCAAGTTACGGTCCTCAGTAAAGTTGTGAGGACTTTACTAGAGGCTCCCTAGGGAGGTTTGGAACCAACACGAAAAGTCACAATTCACTGTAATTTGCCACTTTCCGCACTTGTGTGCGTTGTCAAAAATATTATATCTAAAAATCCACCATTTTTATACATAAAATCTCGAAATCACATCAATTTTGGATAGTAAAAAATACCGCGATGCGCCATTCTTCATGTTGGCGCCAAAACTCCATTTTATTGTTGTTTATTATACAATTACAATACAACAAATAGAACCGGTATAACCTAACTGTAGGTGAATGACGTACAATCCATGCAAGTTTAAAATGCACCTTACTACACGGTAATAAACACTCGATAATACTTTTCAGTTTAATAGGATTATTTTGCTGTCAGTCGTTTAGTTTCACAATAAACCATCACAAAAACAAAATCACGCAGCGCATCACAAACTTATTTGCAATGGATCGAATATTGTATTAAACATGACAGTTTTAAATAAAGTGTTATTAAATTTAAAAATATTAGCGATGTATTATATAAAATTGTTTGTTTTTCATTATTCTATTAAAGAAACAAAACGTTGATAGCAGTATTGCCAGCTGGAAAAGATTCTTACGGCCTGAGTAATACTTATAACTTTACTCAAGTAAGTATTTTGCGTTACTTGTCTATAGAATAACATTTACTTAAGAAATTACTTAAGAACAAGTTATGACTTAGTTGAGAAATTACTTAAGAACAAGTAATGACTTGTTTATAGATACGGGGGTTAGGATAGGTAACCGTGACTTCCCCGTGCCTCAAAGATCACGTAAAGCTGTTGGTCTTGATTGTCATTGGTAAATCAGTGGCATTTTTAGAGACGGACTTGCGGTATTCAGATTGTAGTTGCTTTATGGAAGGTATCGAAAATTATAAAGATAATACAATTCACATTTTTCGAAGAACATTAACGTACACTCAAATTACAAATTCATTAATGTATCAATCACCATTTAATGACTGTAGTGAATCTTTTAATCATCTGGAACATTATCTTTGATCATTATCGTTGAAGTAAAAGCCGATGTAAGGTGGCCCTGTGTCGGCCGGAGTGCGAGGGATATGCCTGCTAACCTCACCTTCGGAAACCAACGACGACTCACAGATGACGGGCGTTTTAGTCGGTTCGAGTCCGACATAATCTTCCGTGGGGATTCTATGCACGTAAAAACCGACGTAAAGTTTTGGGTCAATTTGCTAAAGACTCTGCAAATTTCCTTCTAGGGAAGTTTCTGCAAGGCGCCGTCGTGGGGTGTACAGGAAGGACCCCAGCAACACTTTTGGGGTCCAAGCCAACCTCATTTGCTAGTTGGTGCACCTGTTAAATACTGGATGACTTTGTGACGCAGGCTTTCCTCTTGAGCTTAATAGGTCAGATCCAATTGTGACTAACGCGAAGATGACGATGAGAGATATACAGTGTGTGTGCTAGGTGGTATTACAATCGGAACATGGGATTCTTTTTACAATTTTTTCCCGAGCAAAGCTGGGGACGGGCCGCTATAGTACCTGCGGATTGGTACCTGCTCCATACCATGCTGAACGCTTTTATTTTATCAGGTGAAACATCCTCTTTATCCCCGGTCGACCTAGGGCCATCTCTTTTGAACTGGGCTTCTTCGGATGTGGGGACCTCGGAGTCCCTATCTAGTCGCCGGGCATGTGAGACGCATATATCGCGTAGCCGCCGCGGCCTGCTTCTGCTAGGGTGACAGGCGGCTCCACTCGTTACCCCCAGGCCCGCGCTCATGGGGGATGGAACTCATTCTGCGACCTCCGACGCCCGAACAGCGTCCGCACGTTGGAACACACTGACAAAAAATGACCGTATGGTAACACCGGTCAGGTCTAATAATAAAATATACTGCGGAAAAATTACAAGTGCGTGAAAAACAAAATTTCTAACTGTTTTTTATTGTTCTTGTTTTAGCTATGTTTCTGGTGTGACAATTATGGGAACACCAGCAGAGATATACAACTATGGCGCTCAGTATTGGCTGGTGGTCGTGGGAGTAGCGCTCAGTTGTATCATTGTGTGCGTCGTGTACCTGCCTGTCTTCTGCACGTTAAGACTTTCATCATCTTATGAGGTAAGTGATATTCATACAATGTTACCTATTCAATGTCTTTATACAAATTATCATCAGTGTGGTGACGGAGAAAGAACACAAGTATCACCACTTCATCTCATCCGAAGGGTGTCGTAAGAGGCGACTAACTGAACAATACGTAGACGATATCACTGCGAGAGAAGGAAAACTTGAAATAAACCCTGTATCAACCCGTCTGGCCAGTGTGGAAACAGTAGGCCAAAGCCTCCCAACATTATGCTTACAGGGTCGGCAGCGGGAGTGTGGCTCCTCTGGTATTACAGACGTCCATAGACCACGGTAACCACTTTACATTAGGTGGGCCATGTGTTTGTCTGCCACCTAAGTGGTATAAAAAATGAGCTAGTTGTTATATATGAATATGTTTTTTAGTTGTTATATATATACAAATTTTATAGTAAATCTTTCTATGTAACTCAACCGATAATTAAATGTGAAATTCGGAATCGAGTTACAAAACACATACAAACAGAATTGCATTAAGTTGGCATTGCATTCACTCTGATAACATAATCTGCAATTTATAATGCATTATGAAAATATCGATGTTGTTAAGTAATAAATGGGAATATTTGAACAATCGTGTCGTTGATGTGGAAGTTATCTAACATCTCATCATGTTATCATAATACTAGGTAGGTAATCTGTCTTGGAGCGACAACCGATTTGCAGCGGGCTATAAACGCACGCATAGATTACAAGAACGAGACGAATGTTATGTAGTAAACCCGGGTTCACATCACCTGTAGGTATATAAATAAACTCGAGGTTTTTATGCTAAAACTAAGTCTCATGTTTGCAAAAGATATAGAAAATCTTCTTGTGAGCAAGTAATGTTGAGAGAAGGAGACAGCGGATCGGGCCCGGGAGTGACTCGATTTCGCGAGATGCGAAGGTGACTCAGACTTTAGAGGTTGCATAATGACCTCTATCCTCCATAAGCGCGAGCCTGAGAGTGACCAATGGAACCGCCTGTCATCCAGGTCGGCGTGGTGTTAGGATGCGCGGCCCATATTTTTGGGGAGATTTGTCCCCGCCGTGGTTTCATACCCGAGGGCTCGAAGCCAGAGATGACCTTAGTAAGCCCGAGTGTGAGGGATATGTATGACATAACCACCCCCGCCTTGTGGCGGGAGGGTATCGAAAGGGTATTCTGCACAAAATATAAGGTTATGTCACGTTTGCGCTTAGCGACAAATTCAACTATTAAATGTTAAATATAGGTATTGATTTAACACTTAATTAAATACGCTCTGTAAGTATTGCACTACTGAAGTCTAGATTTGACCTCTTGTATGCCACTTATTTCTTTGTAGGTCAATTGTAATGCGATTATTTGATATTGTGCAATTGTAACATTTGACACATGGAAACAAATCAAATTTATTATACAATGAATTTGAATTAGATAAGAGTCGCTAGCTCAGTGGTTAAAGAGTCGGCCTTACGATCAAGAAGTCCCGAGTTCGAATCCTGCCCATTACACTACCAACGTGAACCCACTCCTAACACAAGCAATTTGGCTTTGTTGGAGGGATTAGAGGGGATATTAGTAATTTCGGTTACTTTTAATAAAACAAATGATTTGTCGCTACCACAGATAATACAATAGGTACTTGTCGCTACTACAAGAGTGCGAAAACAACTGGGGTAATTATAATATTCTGCAGTAATTGTAACGAGTTAATCATTATTATAGAATTCTCTTAAATGTTTGTTTCAGTACTTAGAACTGCGGTTCAACAGGCATGTCCGCGCTGTCGCGTCGATCCTGTTTGTTTTCGACGAGGTAAGTTCTGCTTTACCTTCTTCTATGTGTAAATACCGAGCAACAGTACTGTACTTAGCTTAGGTTTCTTTCTTGTTTCTAACGCCATCTCGTAGAGATTTACGGTATCTATAGTCAGTTTTTTCTTTATTAGGAAAATAAACTGTTTTTGCTTTTCTCAACAGTATAATATTTTTATTTTATTTTATAATTTCACATTTTATGCTACGTTAACATCAAATTATAAAATGTAAGTACTAGATGAAAAATATTACTAACAAAATCTAAAAGAAAGTTACCCTATTTATAACTCAAGAACGGTTGTACCGATTTGGCTGAAAATTGATAGGGATATAGCTTAGAACCAGGAGACAGACAGGATACAAGTCACTATAAAAAGAGATTAACAAGAAACGCATCTGACTTGATATAACAAAACACAAATGACAGCTGACCATAATTTTGTCTATAGTTAATTATGGTTATTATGGTTATTATGGGTATTATAATGCTAAACGCAACTATTCTCTGTCTAACTATAGTCTGGTCAAATGTGACGTCATCGTTCATAAACAACGTCAGCGAATGCGTAGTAGTCAACTTTTTATTACTGTTTGTAATTGTTTTAGAGTTTTATTGAAGAACCTTCGCGTATTTAGTAATTTTATTGTTTCTTCATATTTGTTACATGACGTGACTCTAGTGAGGGCTAAATCGCCAGCAATTGCTGGCAAGAGCTTGGAAGATGCTTTAACTTCATTACCAGCTCACGTGTTTCCTTCTTCCTATAGTCCCATGTCCTTTTATGGGGCGTGAAAAAGCATATTATGAGGCGACCAAGCTGAGTCGCTTCATTGTAACATACTACTTGTCTGTAATGGTCTTGAGACTTTGCCTTTAGCTTACCATCAGGCGAGGTGAAGTCAAATTGGCGCGTCCTAGATAAATAAAAACATTTTTGCAGAAAACCTATTTTGATATTTGCTGAGATCAAATAGTGAAATATGCAATTTTACTTAGGGGTATACTGTATACATGGTCTATCTATTTTATTAAATCAATAGAATTTATCTGTATATTCGACAGTTAAATATATATTTGAGCGAAGTCATAAAAATTAATGTTTAAAAATGATTGCAACATCATTCATTGGTTCCGATAATTCGTACGAATGTACGGTAGATGGCTCTTAACCGTCGCCGTTAGAAGTATATATGCGAATAGAATTTGGATGGTTTCGGGCGAAGGTGCTGTGGCTTAGTGGGCAGAACGTTCCTTCTGTAAGGGAAGATCGCGGGTTCGAATCCCGGCTGAACCGATTCAATTTTTTCTATATTGTAATGGACTTGAATAGTTAGCATAGTAAATGCTTTAAAATTTCATTCAATAGTCAAATATGTATACGTTAAATGCGTTGTCAAAATGTAGGACGAAAATAACTTCTCATTTATATGGGTTCAAGTAACGATGTATCCAATTGATTTGACCTACAGAGATGACCGTGAAATTGTGTCATATAGTGTCAAACATTAAATTTTTTCAACAAGTATTATTTAACAAAAAAGAAAATGAATCGACTTCTAGAAAAAATGCACCGAAAAGTAAAAAAAATACGCCAAAAGATAAAATGTGCGTAAGACTTTTGTTGAACTCCGTCTATAAATGACGGAGCTATGCGCGGTACAAACTTAAAATATTCATATTATATAAACATTGGAATAGAGAACCTCTTTCTTTCTAAAACTCAGTTAATAACCATAAACATATAAATCTCTATAATGGTTTTTTGTATGTTTCTAGTGAAAAGTTTGTGAAAGATATGAGCTGCAGACGTTCCTTAATGAGAACATTAGACGTTAGGAATAAAAACTAGTAGCGTTGTGAACAGTAGACCTCGCAAACCCCCTTTGCCCATTTTTCTGGTACCCTTAATCAGATTTGGTATTCTAACGCTACTTTTCTTTTTTTCTCATCAGTTTTTTACCCTCCTTCCACTTGAATCCACAATCTGGATCCACATGTGGATCTGGGGATACTAATTTTTCCACTTGAGTCCACCGGTGGATCCATGGATACTTTTAATTCCTCTTGAATACACCATCAAGTGGATCGAATAATACACACAATTATTATATGCCACTTCGATCCACAAGCGAGGGGATCCAAAAATACGAATGATTTTTCTATGCCACTTGAATCCCCAATCTGCTGACTACCAAAATCTTCAAACTGAATTCCATGCTTCTGTGTCATCTATATAATAACTATTAGTGTAATAGCCCGTTCCTAATAAATTACTCTTAACAGAATTTTTAAATTTATTTTATTACAGAGGTAAAGTCATGATATCCTTCGGAATTATGTTGTAGAAATGCACGCCAAAACTAACAAAACAAGAGTTATTAACTGTTGATAACAACAACATAACAATAACAACAACAAGACAACGATGATAACAATATCATCTACTTCACTTTCTCTAAAAATAACCCAACGCGTATTTCACCGGTATTTAACTCATCTTAGAATTCTTTAATAAATTTGTCGTTATCGACATTCTGAGGTTTTCGTTTATTTTTAATAATATCTGTTCCACGTAACATGCAATATTTTGCCTCTTGCTTTAATATATGGATGAAATTTATTAAGTTGGAATATTTTCGCCCTAACTTTTTGTTAAGTTTTCTGTTAAAACCCTCAACACAATTATTGGTGCGATGCCGTTCTTCGGCGATCGCCCACATCTGCACAAAAAAATCATCATTTAACCAAAACCTATTCATAAATCGCTGAAATTCAATCAGTTTTGGCTGTTCACTTTTTGTGATTTCTGTGCAAATGTATAACCACCCGTCTGTTAGGTGAGATTTTGGAGTAAGTGGCAAAGCTGCAGAAAGTGCGACTATTTATTTGCCACGTTTTGTTTTTAATAGCCCCATAGCCTTTCCTTTCTTCCTTTATTTTTAGCATTCGTTATACATTCTTGATAGATGCTCGGTATAGGACGACATTCTTCATAAATACCCAAAGTCCAAAACAAACATTCTAAAAATATTTGGTTCGACCCGGGAATCGAACCATGCCGGCAGTCCTACTCTCGTGGCACAGCGCTACCGAGGTACTCACACACATTTAATAACAATAATAAATGTAAATTACGTTTACGGTTCCTTAGTAAAGTAAAAATAACGCTAGTACAGTTTATAATAATTTACTTGCTTTAATATTTATTGTACCGTTGCATTTCATTTTCCTCCAATGTGAACATCGCCAAATAATTGCACCATTTCTAAATGCTCTTATTTTGTGGTAATGATAACATTTGAACACCATTACACTGTTATTTTTAAACAAAATACTTAATAGAGAACAATAATGAATTTATAACCATGCCATTGTGTAGGTAGGTAGATTGAAAAGGAATAAAAATATCCCCAGATCCACCGGTGGATTAATATGGAAGAAAAAGTAGTCAAGGATCCACCAGTGGATTAATGAGGAAGAAAAAGTATTTAATGAATCCACTGGTGAATTCTTGAGGAATTAAAAGTTGGCTCCACCGGTGGATTGAAGTGGAAAAATAAGTATCCCCAGATCCACATGTGGATCGAGATTGTGGATTCAAGTGGAAGGAGACGTTTTTTATAACGATGTTCACCTTTACGATGCGTTATTTCTCACAACAACCTTTAAGGATGTTAATGTTTCAGTCAAAAATCATCAAAAATTAACCACAAATATTGCGACAGAAAACTTCCCCCCTTTTCTCTCCCATTTTCCCACCTATCAAAAAAGGGTCTGGACAAAAATTGTGTTTCAAATCAAAGAAGCCTAGTTTGGTGAATATTGGTTAAGAAATGCGCCCTTTAGACCGGTACATATTTACATATAATCACGGCTTTATCCCCGCCTTTTTGGGTGAGTCTATTGCCGTCTTCCGGGCACTATTGTTGACTCAAGGCATACATCTGAGGCTGAGTCTGGGCTGTATATATGTGTCTGATGTTATAAAGCCCTATCCCTTTGTCACCTTGTATTGTTCTGACAAACAGACATACGGACGAAAGCAAAATCAGTCACCTTTTCAAAACGAAGACCCGCTCGTTTCGCTCGTTCGATCAAAAAGATTGTATAGAAATGAATTTGTTTTTATAAGAAGATGGTTTTTTATACATAGGTACAACAAGTATGTTGAAATAACAGTAGCTAAGTTTTTCTTTACGTTATGAGTTTTGCATGTTATGTTTAAATAGTAGATCTCACCAGACTCTTCTATTTATATAGCACGTGGCAGAAGAAATTGCTACCTACGGTACATGAATAGCTTTGCATGACATTGTTATTAATACTTCACACAAAAATATTACTAAGTTGCGACCTGCGTCGCAATGGTTGTAAATTTATTCATAGTTTATTGTTTTCTAAAGTTTATTAATAACCAATTACTTTGCAACACACTTGCGTTATTGATTACAGAGATTCTTTTGCCAATCATATGCCTGCCCCCCGAGGCCATTCGTTGGCGTATCCAGTGTATTGTAGAATGGATGTGATCAATGCATGGGATTGACATAACGTTGACGACTGTCATAAACGTCAAAATACGTGTGAATCCCATACATATATCATTCTATTCTACAATACGCTGGTTGAATTGCCTCTTTTCGGCTGTACCATTTACTCTGATCGCTTTTCAAACTAGGCTTATGCGGCTAGTGAAATTATTCCTGACGCAATGGATACTAAAAGTAACTTTGAGTACATTGCACAAAATAGCATAGATTAGAAATAATAATGTAATTAAAGAAGGCATCTAGATTGTATTGTAATATTAGAGATGTAGCTTTACTATTTGTTTCTGTCATTTTCGATGCGTATGCGGATGCGTGCATGAATGAATAATTTAAGCTACAAGTGCCCTTGTGGATAAGATAGGAAATGAAGATATGAGGGTTACCGTGAGATTAAAGATATTACGTTGAGATGTTAAATCTGACAACTTGACGGCTCTTATATTTTTGCCAAACGTTCACGGTTTGTTGGCTTTCTAAATTGATAAGATGACACAATACAAGTTCGTGCAAAAAGGTGTGATCGAGATTAAGAAACTAGTGCGTGCCTATTGGTCAACACTCGACCGTAATTAGTATTAATTTATGTATTATATTTATGTTATATATGTGTAGGTATATATTTTATCCTATAACTATTCTGATTTATTTTAAATAAGATAAGTAGGTATATGTACTGTTTATGTTTAAGAACCTATATATAATTAATCTATAGTCCTTATAGAACCAAATCTCATCTCTTGTTAATATGCGCCTACCTCGTACTAGCTCTGCTCCACCCTATGGTAGACTGGCAGAGAATGCCTACGGCATTTAGTCCGCCAATGTACATCGTGCATAAAGTATAAATAAATAAATAATAGTTATGAAAAACATGACTTGAGGTGGAACAAAGAACTACAGTTTTGAATTTTTTAAATTGAAAACACACGAGGGCTTGTCGATAGCTGCTTAACAAATAGAAAAAAAAAAGAAAACCGTTAAAAAGAAGAAGAAAAAGGATCCCGAAGTTTTCACTTGGCGAATTAATGTTTAGACGTGAGACAATATTATCTATACATGATATAATGATAGAATGATGTAATGATATGTATAGATAATTATATATATAGATAATATTGCCTGATGCTAAGCGCAAAACACCAGTCTCGTTTTGTCCCGACCGATTCGGCAGATTTCGTACGTTCCAAAAGTACCACGAAAGATTTTAAAACAAAGTTCCCATGGGTCAAAGGATTGGGTACAGAATTGGGTATTTTCCTGTAGTTAAAATAAATTATTTAACAGTGCTTAAATAATGGTCAAAGAGCGGTAAAACTTGTGTTAGTTCTTATTTTATCGTTTAACCTATTTATTTTTATTCATCAACCGAACTAGTACATATGGACATATCCCTATAAGTATTCTAGTTTCTATAATAGGACTTCATAATATATTAGTATGAATGAAGTGGTGAGTGCATTAAGAAGTATGAAAGCTGGTGAAGCAGCGGGATATGATAAGGTGACAGTCGAGATGCTGAAGGCTGGACAGGGCCTTGTAGCAAGTCAGTTGTGCCGCCTTTTCAACATATGTTGGGTTAGCGGTCGTGTACCAAGTGATTGGTGTAAGGCCGTTATAGTTCCACTTTACAAAGGAAAGGGCTCGCATCAAGACTGCAAAAACTACAGGGGCATTAGCCTACTCAGCGTCGTCGGCAAACTGTATGCGAAACTGTTGATTGAGAGAGTTATGAAAGAAACCGATGAGAAAATATGGGATGCACAAGCGGGTTTTAGAAAGGGAATGGGATGTACGGATCAGGTCTTTTCATTGCGAAGCATAGCCGAGAAATTTTTGGCCAAGAGTCAAAAGGTCTATTGCGCATTTGTGGATTTGGAAAAGGCCTATGACAAAGTGGTGAGGAATGAACTTTGGTCGGTACTGTCTATGTATGGGGTGAGGAGCAACCTTATTCGAGCTGTGAAGTCTCTCTATGAGGACTCCAGAGCTTGCGTGAGGATAAATGGGTCATACACTGAATGGTTTAGTATCCAAAAGGGGGTTAGACAGGGATGTGTAGCGTCACCATGGCTGTTTAACTTATTCATGGACAGTTGTTTGCAAGATTTGAAAGATAAAGAATGTGGTTTAAGAATGAAGAATTTACTCGTCAAATGTCTTCTTTATGCTGATGATCAGGTTTTACTGGCGTCATCGGCAGATGAGTTGCAGGAGATGGTAACAACTATGCATGAAGCTTTTGAGAGGAAAGGAATGAAAGTGAATGTTAGTAAGACAAAAGTTATGGTTTTTGAAAGAGATGAATGCGTGACAGAGTGTAGGATTTGTATAGATGGAGAAAAAGTGGAACAAGTGAATGAGTTCATATATTTGGGAACATTGTTTACGAGAGATGGAAAGCATGAAGAAGATGTTGAATGGAGAGTGATGGCTGGAAATAGAGTGAATGGGGCACTACACAACTTTATGAGCAGCCGGAAAGTGTCCGAAAAGGCACGACTGGCTGTACATGGAGGAGTATTGGTGCCGACTCTTATGTATGGTAGTGAAAGTTGGGTGTGGCAGAAAAAGCATCAGAGTAGAGTGAATGCAGTAGAAATGCGTGCGTTGCGAAGTATGTGTGGCTTGACCTTGAAAGATAGAGTGAGAAATAGCGTGATAAGAGAACGATGTGGAGTGATAGAAGATGTAGTGATGAGAATTGAGAGAGGAATGTTGAGATGGTTTGGTCATGTTGAGAGAATGAATGAAAGAAGACTAACAAAACAGGTGTATGAGGCGAGTGTGGATGGTACCGTCGGAAGGGGAAGACCTAGGCGCACATACCTGGACCAAATCGGGGAAGTTTTAGAAAAGGGGCAGGTCAGGAGTACTCTAAACCGACGAGCATGCATGAAGAATGTAATGAGAGTGAATGAAGCGAGAGTAGTATGTCAGGATCGTAGCAAATGGAGATCCGTGATCTCTGCCTACCCCTATGGGAGACAGGCGTGATTTTATGTATGTATGTATTAAGTGTTATAACGTCATAATACATTATTTCATAATAGTTTCCTTGTAACTTACTAATTTGACTAGTCGGGTCTGGCACAAAGGTCTTCTTACGAAGTTGCCGTACTATGGACTACCTGAGGGACTATGCGAATGGATCGCTAGCTTTTTGTCCAACAGGATCATCCAAGCCGTCGTCGACGGCAGCTGCTAGGACCGCATGAACATAAATGCTGGTGTCCCACAAGGCTCCCTGTTGTCTCCGACCTTGTTTTTGCTGCATATCAATGACATGCTGTCTGATGGCTCCATTCATTGCTATGCGGACGACAGTACCGGGGACATGTTACACGGGCCGTGCAAATATCCCTCAGTCCGAGGTGGAGAAGAGTCGCGAACAACTTGTATCTGAAATCGAGACTACTCTCTCTGGAGTATCCGATTGGGGACGACTAAACCTAGTCCAATTCAACCCCACTAAGACACAATATGTGTATTAACCGCTAAGAAAACTCCATTCATTGTAGCGCCACAATTCCTGGGCATACCGCTGGAGATGGTTCCTCGAGTATCGGGATCCTTGGTGTCGATATCTCTAGTGACGTCCAGTACCGGAGTCATTTGGAGAACAAGGTTAAGTTGGCATCAAGGAAACTTGGAGTACTTAACAGGGCGAAGCAGTACTTAACAGGGCGAAGCAGTACTTCACTGCGGGACAGCAACTAAGCAACTAATCAATAAGTCGATTATATGTATTGTCCTACCAACACAGTAATAAACATTAATTTAAAAAATATTCATGAATTCATCTAAAAATGTTTGTTGTCATGGTATTTCAGTACATTTTATTACTTTTCTCGTATATCACTGTCACCGATAAAGATAACAAAAAATACCATTAGTAATTTGTTATAGTAATGAAACGTTGGAACTAATTAGATATTTTTGTTTAATATATATTACACCAGTTGTTGATTGCGGTTCTGCCCGCGTATAATATTTTTCTTCATAGTCGGCAGCGCGAGTGTAACGCCCCTGGTGTTGCATACGTCCATAGGCCACTGTAACCACTTCCCATCAGGTGGGCCATGTGCGTGTCTGCCACCTAAGTGATATAAAAAAAAATTCAGCGTTCCCGCGACCCAAAAGAACTTAGTCCTGGGCTGGGAAAAAAGTAGCTTATGTTTTATAATTTGTTGTGTTAAATCATCGAGTATCAGCTCTTATTATAAACAATTTTCGATAAAACTCTTTGATATTTCTGTGCGCCTAGTAGACAGCACAGATAATGGTTGTTCGATAAAATTCCTTGTAGTTTCTGTGAGCCTGGTACTTTATGCAAAAAGTATCAGGCTCACAGAAATACTTATTCCGTTATATTTCATGTTCACGACCGGCAGGGACCTATTCACGGGATAAAAAGTAGCCTATATTATAATCTATCTCTGTTCGGTAAATACAAAATTTTAAAAGCCTTTGGGAAGAATCAGAAGAAACTGGTACATAACTAATAATACTCATATTATTAGCTCTGTTACAGAACTAAACACAAGTAGGTTTTATTAATTCTTGAAGCACTTCACCCAAAGAGTAATCTTTGGATGCAAATGGAACAAAAAAATATTTGGAACACTAGGAGTTCTTGTTCCATTAGTTAGTAGCGCTTCTAACACTACGCATTCATTCATAACAATGCGGAATCGGTGCAAAACTCAATTGACAACTAGAATTAAATACGAGTACACGTGAGCTAGAATGGGTTCGTATTCTGGGCATCATATCAGCTGTTTTTCTCTTGTTTGTTTATATCAGCAAGGTCTAAAGTCCAATTTCATACTTCACTCGATCATAACTCGTCATAACCAATGAATCAATTCTATTTACCTGTATGACGACATTGATGACACCTTTCTGAATTATCCACTCTACGTAAATTTATTTAACAGTGTGAAAACACAGACGGTTTTTGCTCGTTAGCTAATTAATGAAAAATATGCAGTTGAGATATTAATTAGCACTGAAAACAGGTTTTAGTGTTGTTACGGGCATGCCATTTTTAATCTTGTAATTAAACCGTAACCATAGAAAAAACTTTTAATTAAAGATTTTGTTTATAAACCACAATATTAAAAAAATAGTTGTATTTGTTTTTCTGCCTTGATTAACTCTTAAGTGGATACCTTCAACGGTCAACTACGTGATGATAGTTAATTTCAGATGTACTTCATCAACGATCTCTTTCTTTGAATAACAAAACAAAATCGACTAAATTCTTTTGATAGACTTTAATTCCCATGGTCACGTGGGATATCCACGTGCTAATATCCTCAAACTAAAGCGGAAAGATTTTTATCAAATACAATAAATATAGGTACCTACAGTCTGTGATATACTTAAGCTAAGAAGTTATACATCGAATCAATTCCCACGAGGCTGTTTAGAAGGTTGACTCCTCTAAACGGCCTTGTATACATTGATCAGGTGTGTATATGGAATAACAACGCGAAATGATTTTATATCGAGTAGTCGATTGTCACGATTGTTTATATTCTGCTATTCTGCAAGAAATTTATCGAATAGCCGCGTGGTTTCCGGTAGAGTAGAATTTGGACCATCCCACCTCGTCCCATGCGGTGTCGTACAAGGCGACTAAGGGATAGGGCTGTTTAATATCAAACATATATATACAGACCAGACTCTGCCTCAAATGCATAGCTCGAGTCAACAATATTGCCCGGAAAACGTCAATAGGCTTACCCCTTTTACGTGGGACCGAATACAATGATTGGTGAAATGTGCTGTTAATTCACCACAGCAATTTGTTTTATCGTTCTTTGAGCCTTTTCCCAACTCAGTTTTTTTTTTTTTTTTTTTATTTATTTATTTACTTACAAAATATAATACAATCATTACACACATTGGCACATCCTAAAACCACTGGGTTCTGGTGCTTCATGTAAAAGTACCAGGCTCACATAAATACTTGATGTGCAGATACAAAGATATGTGTTATATTCAGATATTCTTAGGATAGAATATGAAACTAGCTGTTTTCGACGATCAGGGCACCGATAACCTGTTCTCCCTATGTGTTATTCCAGCCTGTGATCTATCTCTGTACAAAATTTCAGCCAGATTTGTTCAGCTATTTAAGTGTAACTGAACAAAAACATCTTTTTTTTTAAATTTGACTAAGGTTTTTAATTAAACTTTCTTTTATCTTTTGTCCAATTGTTAACATTTTATTTGCATAAACGATACCTTCCTCTATACTCTATCTGATATAATATTCTCTATGTTATCGTCTAAATCTCAGTGTCTAAATCATGACTATTCTAAAATCTAGCCACACCCACTTACAACAAGATATTTTTAGTTCAATATTGTGAGATAACAAATATTGGTGTAAAAGGTAATCGTAATCCGATGATGACACGATAATATTCACAATTCAGTGGTACAGATACAGACAGACTATCTAGTCTATTCCAGATAAAAGGAAATATTTTATCTGTGGTGCACGTATATATCCTTTTTTAATCCGTCATATGTCATCATCTGTTATTTACATTATTGGTACCCGGATCTCATCGTCAATCACAGTTTTATCATTGCTCTTGTCCAAATATTACATGTAGGTACGTCACGTGATTAAGTTTTTATTTATTTAATTAATCTGATCACGTCGCTTAATAGGAAAGTATATTGATTGATTACTT
Organism: Eilema griseolum; assembly: GCA_963662185.1. Lineage (NCBI taxonomy): Eukaryota > Metazoa > Arthropoda > Insecta > Lepidoptera > Erebidae > Eilema > Eilema griseolum. The sequence goes on along the minus strand of OY759233.1, from coordinate 10,016,127 downwards.
CGCGTATTATAGTTTACTTTAATGTACGTTTACGGTAATAATTAACGTATTAACGCTGGCAGAGGTGTCCCGTGTTATACACCCATTTCACTATATCTACCATTTTTATACCATTTAGGTAGCAGGCAAGCCTACGGCCCACATGACGGAAAGTGATTACCGTGGCCTATGGGTGTGTGTCACACCTGGGGCGTCACAATCGAGCTGCCATCCCTGTAAAAACCTTCTGATGCCCTGCTCTGTGTTTTAGTGAGTCATTGCTGTTCATGAGTCACAGAGTTGTAGTTTGGGGGTTTCGGGAATTAAACTCAGGGAATATTTTTTCGTACAGAAATCTCCTCGGATTCTTCCTCGCCGGAAATCCAACTTCGAACCTCATGATCATCGGACCTAACCTACCTGTTCAAGATTATATTAATACGATTACCTATTGTTGTTATTAGTATAAAGATTAGTATTATAAAACTCAGCAGCTTCGTATACATAATCAGCAATTCGTATTAGCGTAGGTGATAGGTCATTCACTTGTTGCTGTGTTGGACTTTGGTCAGTGTCGTTTACTGTAAAGGAAATCAACATCAATTGGCGACAGATTGGCGTAACGTTCACGTGGCTGGAAATAATTCTTCGAGTTTGAGAAATAATTTTATGTGATGGTTAAATAACGATCACACACCATATTGTCATAAATATTTTGGGTTGCCATTTTTAGTTTATGATTTCGGTGGTGTCGTAGCCCAGGAGTATTTAGATGCATATAAGCACACACAAATATGTTTTTAGATGCATATTTTGTCAAAATAACTGACATTGACAAAATGATTGCATCATAATGGTTTTTGTTATAATTCATTAGTATAGTAATATAATTCAACTGAAAATTAAAACTAAAAACTATTATTATGTACCTACTAAAATACACTAAAATAAAACAAACTAAAATTACATACATAATGCGTCAATTTCCTCCGCATCATCACCGACCGGTAACGTACCCAGAAGGCTGGCAGTATTGCCACCTTGAATGGCAATGCTTATCCTCTGTCCAAGATAAGTGGTATAAAAAAAAATAACCTGCCTTCAGGTCACGCGTAGCGTCGATCAGCTGCTTTGCCAAGTCTTTATATAGAGAATGAGCACTTGGACCCCACGTCCCTAACGTTTCAACCCCAAACGGCTCAAAAACATAATCACCTGTCAGGTTACAATATTTGCGCCGTTTGAGGTTTTCCGCAGATGCAGCAGCAGCACCGGCACACCCTGCTGTGCTTGAAAGATGTGAAGGCGCAAGAGTGTCGACGCACGTAGCGTCCCACACCAAAGGCCTACCCATCTTCCAAGGTAGCAACGACATACTATCCGGTCTCTTACCACCGTTACGCACCAGCCCTTTAGGTTCACGAATGGCTGGCTGGCACGCCAGCGGTAGCTAGAGTCCGGCGGATAATGTCGTTGCGCTTCTGCTGCATGAAAGGCCATGGTGCCCAAGACTGTCGACAGCTTCACAGCAGTGGCAAAATAGGAAAAATCCTACAATATGCGTACTCTCCAGAACCCAGGCAACCTCTTTGTCAAGTTTCAGTCACGAGACAAAGACAGACAGATGGAGACAATACATGAATTATATCATATCTAATCAGTCTATTTGTCTGTCTACACATATGCACAGATGGTAACCTAGTCATCAGTGCAAAAAACAAACGTCTTGTGACAGGCATTATAATATGCATATTTTATAATAAGCACGTAGGTCGTTACCACGATTCCAGCAAAATAAGCAGCTATTTCAATGTTTTTCAATATACATTTGTCATATTCAATCACGACAATAAATAAAATAGGGATTTTAGCCTGTTCATTTTAGCTGCCATTCTTAAACATCGACGTATGAAAGACGATGATATGAGAAGTATAACAATTCTGCAGATATACCGCATTTGAAGGGTAAGGGCATGACGGGATATTCTTACAAGTACTGGAGAAATATCTCCGCTCAACCGATAACGGCAGGTTAAGTAATAACAATTGCCTCACTGCTGATAACTCTAAAACTCCTTGTGCAAGGTAGAGATATCAACATAAACGTATGGTGTGTACCATAATACCTGCTGATACTATTTCCTCTAATCTTTTTTCTGAATAACCATTATACGACGATGCTTGTGATGGTAAAACTCAATACTCCTAGGCCCTAAGCCTAGAGTATTGCTCTTGGGAGCTCACTAATAAATTAACGGGTTTCATTTTATCAATACCTTGATACTAAACCTTCATAATACCACCCATTACATTCGCTTTTGAAGAAAAAAGAGAAGGAACGGCAACAGTGATATATTTTGTTCGCTAAGTACTTGCTAGGTTCCGGATTGATGGACTTTGGCCATTATAATTTGTGATGTTACGTTTAGCAGATTGTAAACAAACTATACAGGTTGAGGTTTATATTCGTACTGATATGTTATTGTAGCAAGACTATAAAGAAAATATGAAACAACCTTGGGATTAGTCGGGGTATGTTTTCTATCCATCAATGCATCAGCCCACAGCAGTCCACTGCTGGACATAGGCCTCTTCCAACGTGCGCCATTTCGTCCGGTCCTTTCCACTCACAGTCCGTCTCAGCCACCCTTCAGTTTTCGTCAGTTCATCTGATTAGGGGGTGTCCTACCTTCCGTTTGCCTTCTCGCGGTCTCCACTCTAGGACTGCTTATTCTGTGAGCTGTCCGTAACTTTAGTTCTTTATCAGATAACCTCGTTTCGAACTCTATCCTTCAGAGAAACTCCAAGCATAGCTGTCCACGTTTCGGCGCCGTAAGTCATAACAGATAGGACTCACTGGTAGGGGTGAAGAGAATATCCGACGTAATTTGCAAAATGCTGCCCAAAACAGTTCGATCCTTCTGGCTAGTTCTGCTTCGAAGCTGTTTTTTACCGAGCTGGATAACCTATCCCAAGTAGACATATTATTGAACAACTTCGAGCATCACCCCTTCTATAGCAATCGATTTCGGTGCAACATATTTGTTGAACATAATCTTGGTTTTATCCAAGTTGCACCGAGGCCGTCGCGCCGAGAAGCCCCATTTAGGCTGTGCAGCATTTGGCCCAGTTGTTCCAGCGACTCCTCCACTATGACGATATCGTTGGCGAATCGGAGATGTGAGATGTACTTACCGTTAATGTTTATACCCCGCCCAGTCCAATTCAGATCTTTGAAGACGTCCTCCAATGCGTTGGTGAATAGTTTCGGGGATATAACATCCCTCTGTCTCATTCCACGCTGGAGGCTAATGGGTTTTGCCTTCTGGCCTTGGAGCTAAAGGAGCATTGTGGCAGTGACATACAAGCATTTCAGTACCTTGATGTATCGCCAACCAACACGATACCGCTGCAGGGCATCAAAAACTGCCCAGGTTTGCGCGGAGTCAAAGGTTTTTTCGTAGTCCACAAACGCGATACACAGCGGCTGATTGTATTCTTATGATAGGAGGTAGGACACGACGATATTTCCGTCCAATTGAGCAGTCCGACTGGGGAAGTACCTCCGTCCTACAGAATACCGTGGCCATAATAGCCTCGTATTGTGTTCCCGGCGGTGAGTAGGGTAGCCAGAGCTCACTGGAGAGTTTTTGTGCTGTCAGTGGGAAGACCAAAAGCTTGTCCTGCTTTGTTTTTTACATTGACGGCACAGAAAGTCTGTGCTTACAGGGTTGGCAGCGCGAGTGAGCCCTTGGTGTTGCACACATCCATAGGTCACGGTAACCACTTTCCATCAATTTTTCTATTCAATCTTGGGTCTTTTCTACAATCTGCCGAAATCCATTCCATCAATGACACGTTTTTGTCAAGTAAAGGAAATTTGAATTGGAATATGTTTATTATTCTGTAAGATTGATCGACTATAAAATTGCGTTATATCCATTAACATCACGTAATCAGCATGCACACAACAAAGGACACAATAAAATTATTAATTGCCCACTAGCGAAGGTAATGCGAAGCTCTCTGGTATAAGAATTTCACTATTCTTTGTATTGAAACCGAGTACTTATTGTTATTCATTCTGTATTAATTGGTAGACTACACAGTAAATAGAAATAACAAATATTCATAATCAGCCTGTATACTCCAAAGGACACAATGGTTAATTGACCACTTACTAGAATAATGTACGAGCACTCTGACGTTAGAACTTCGTTCCCACTAATGTTTAAAAACAATGCCAGTGACAAGTAAGTGAGTTATCTCTGGCATGTGTTATATGCAGAAAACAGTACCTCAATTTCTAGACTCCAGATGTTCGTTTTATTTTCAGTTTACTTAGTCAACCTTGGTATCACTCTCACAAAATAATAGTTGTCATTTCTCAATAAATTTTCGCAACTCTGTGTAACTGACTGACTGAAAACCTCCGTAGCGTGGCGGTAGTGAACGCGGCCGCTACGCAGGAGGCGCGGGTTCGATCCCCGCTCAATGCAAATATTTGAATGCATGTCGTGCCTTGGAGAGCACGTTTATCCATCGGTACCGGTTGCCATACGAATATTATAGCAGTCGTAACAGGTTGTAGCAGCCCTAAAAAATTCAATAGCTGGTCTAACTGCAACGATTCGATATGGCCCTTGAGTTGTGGAGGTCAGATTGCAGTCGCTTCACGGAAGATTGGTGAAGCGGACCCCAGACTCCAAGGTAAAAGCTTCAGATGGGACTAGGATTAAGGTTAGGATGAAGAAGATGTTATGACTGACTCAGACTCCCATAAAATATCTCCGTCTGAGAAGACTCTGGCGAGAAACACCGATATGGATCCTAAGACGAATGTATGGAAGTATCTGAAGAATTCCGAATGACCAAGTAATACGTGTTTGAGCAGCTCAGTTGTTCAGAGCACTTCCCCTGTAATTATGAATCGCAGAGTATCCCCGTAAATACTCTCCACTTTCGCCAGCCTGAGTTGATGCGGTGTGTTTTGTCGCCAAGTGGCCAACGGTCTTTAGAGTGGCGTTTTGGAGTATGATGGTGTAGCAGACATTGCTGTTTGAGAAGTTGCAGTGCAAGTGTTCCGTTTTTTCCCTGCTTATTCTCAAGTTAGCTGTTTGTATTAGTCTGTTCGAGTCCTACATAACCTCTTCGACCTGCTCCGGCCGTAGGGTATCTGTGGTGATTTTTCGCACGTGTAAAAAAGACGATTAAAACGTTTCATTATAATGAGACATTTCAGTTATGGGTAGATTTCTAATAATATTTTCCTTTTATAATAAAATTTTACAATCTGTATTGTTCTTACAAGACAGATAACACACAAACCTACGTGGGAAGATAATTATGTTTGCTACCAGCTAAAACATTGTGTGCTTTTCTACCTAAATATAAACTTACTAAATATTTGATCAGATTACAGCATGAAGATGCAATATCGGTGTGGAATACTTTACTTTACTTTACTACTACTAATGAATACAGATTATGTCAGAAATATATTTTATTACTATTTCTATTATTTAACTTTATTACATTATTTACAATTGCAATTGTTAAACGTGATCATGTAACATCAAATAACTCGCCCCGTATCATTCTCTGTGCAAGGGTGCACATGATGCTGGCATCGTTGCCTCGTTGAATCGCAATGGCCATCCTGTGCCCCAAAAACATGCCGCAACAGGATTCACCTGAGTGACGTGCTTTAACATTAACTTCACTTTTTTTTACTTTATTTATTTTACCCTACTACCTTCTTTAAAGTCGTAGAATGAATAATTTTACATTTTTATTGTTTTTATAGTCACGGATATTCTATTATCACGTGTCCCACGAGGTAGTCATGTTTCCACACTTACGTTCTTGGCATATAATTTTTAATATTTTCCCTGAGAATTATGATATTATAGGAAGTATCTTAAGAATTTCGAATGTTCAAGAAAGACGTGTTTGAGTAGCGCAGTTGGTCAGAACAATCCCAGTCTTCCCAGTCTGTTTTATAATTTATAATTATATTATAATTATAGAACAAATACAATATAATTATATTATAACAACATAACATAAACTCACGCCTATATCCCGGAAGGGGTAGGCAGAGGTGCTAGCACCCACATTTCGCCAGTTTATGTTTACGTCCCAATGTAATAGGTGGCGAGCCTAATTATATTATATTATAATTATGATATTATAAGTACGTGTTTAAAAACAAAATTTTAATATCTGAAACCGTTCATCTACTTTACGTTCATTTGCATTCTAGAACACATATTGCAAGCTATTCTAACTTGGGAGTCTAAATGGCGCTGTGTAAAATATCCTAGAATATTTAATTATCAACTGTTAACTAATTTAAATAATTCCAGATTTTATTAAATAATACATTTTGTTCTAGATCCTGTTCCTGCCGATGGTGGTATTTGTTCCTGCTTTAGCGTTTAACCAATGTGAGTTTTGATATATTATTTGAACCGTTATATTTATTTCCTATATTTAAGTTTGGTTATTCCATTGTTAGCCCAGTTAGCTGAATTATCACCTGCGCTACCTTATGCTTGGCACTCATACGGTCCCGTCGTGCAAATCCTATGGATTTTTTGCATGACCTTTTTTGCATTTTCCTGGACGAGTTTAGCTGAAGACGATTTTTTTTAATGTTGCATAAAACGCAGCGCTGGCCCTTAGTTTTGAGTATTTTGAATGTCTGTTTGTGAATATATCAGTTGAATTAAAAAAAAAAACAATTTGTGAGTATATTCACACTTCGATGCGCTTTTTAGACAAAATGAAATAAAATCAAGTACCTACATTGCTTTACAATTCCATGTTTGTTGTTGATTTTTTCTTTGTGTATATAGACTGCATGCTGCATTAATAATATTGCTTTGTTATTATGATTTCCAGTAACCGGCGCTAATGTGTTTGCCGTAGGAGGCGCTATGGTCTTTATTTGTGGCATCTACACAGTTTTAGTGAGTAGATTGATATTATTATTTATTTTATGCGATTTACTGATGTCCAAAACATGTAGGTATCTCAATGCGATTCTTGCTGTTTTCTTCTACTAGACTTCAGTTACCGCTGCTTCTGTATCTATTTATAGTTCTCACACTGACTTCGAAAAAAAACCTATATCTATTGAGGCGACAAGTTGCGGCTGATCCGGCTGTACCTTTTTTCCATCTTTTTTCTTCATTTTTCTTTTCTCTCGTTTTCTTCTCTATCCGACCATTTTGAAATTTTACCTAATCTGTGTACTGTGCAAAGCGACAAAGCCTTTCAATAAAAAAAAACTAAACAGTTTTTATTTACTATACAGGGTGGTCTACGCGCAGTGGTATGGACAGATTCGGTGCAGACAGGCCTCATGTTTATGGGCGTGTTACTAGTTGCCGTCGCTGGAACAATCGCTGTCGGCGGCGTGGTGCCCGCGCTCCAGATAGCCAGCGACTCTGGCAGAATGGAGTTGACTAAGTACCTATGTCTCTTAGCTATATTGTGAATTAACCGATGACTCAGTCCGCGAGGATGTTTGTTGGTTATCGGGATTTTTGGTCATATCTCCGGTTCTGCCATACCTTACTAGATATGGCAGAACCGGAGATTTGACCAAAAATCGACTGAAAAATATATTTTCATTCTTTATTGAGGTCGACTTAACCGAAAGCCCGTTTATTTGTATGGATTTATTATGATAATTTTCACTTTCACACGTCCCTATACACGTCAGTTAGACATCGCCTTGCCTGATGGTGAGCTGAAGGCAAAGTCTCAGAAAAGAGGATCACCATTATTTACATATACCATGTGACAATGGTGACACCCAGCTTGACGGCCTTTTTCTTCTGCTGTCACGAACGCATTTTGAGATTTAAATATAGGTACTGAATACCTAAATAAAAATGACATATCTTTTTCCAGTTGGAGCTTCTCGCCATTCGAGCGTCAAACAGGGTGGGGCGCAGTAGTTGGAGGGTGTATATACTGGACGTGTTTCAACTCAGTCAATCAGACCATGGTGCAGCGATACATTGCGCTGGACAGCAAGAAGAAGGCAATGACGTAAGTTTCGTATCCGAAATTTTTGCAGGATGCGGGTTAGGTAGAATTTTTGACCCTAAAGAGTTCGACTAGTCTAAACCCAGAACTTTGAAATCGTCAATTGGTTGTGGAGGTCAGTTAGCCGTCGCTTCACGGATAATAACGAAGTTCAACCGCATTACAGTTAGATTATAAAGGCAATCCCAAGTGAATTGGGAAAAGGCTCAGAGAATCATGATGAATGATGACGTAAACCATCGTCACAATATTATTTTTTGGTATTATAATTTTTATATATTAACACTTGTATTCATTCTTGAGACCGAACAATGAACCGATATTATGTTGTGACTAAATTGTATCCTGCAAAAATTCGATTGTTGCCAAATAATGAAAAAATCGCATCCTACGACAGACAATACTGTGGGAACTAAACACCACTTGAGACTGTTTTCTATGATTTACTGCAAATATAGTGCAGTTGTTTCTACTTACGGTGCGTGTATTCTTTAAATATTTATTATACTTCGTATTTAGTTCAAATAATATTTACTATTAAACCATAATTGCACAATTCACATGACGGATGTTCATGGTTCTTTCACACACGCACACACAGTTTATATTATATACTAACTACAATTTATACAATGCATGGGTACATACAGGATAGCCGCGTGGGTCCCGGCAGAGTAGAATTTGGGCCACCACATCTCTTTCCATACGGTTTCATACAGGGCGATTAAGGAATAGGGCTGTTTAACATCTGACAAATATATAAATATACAGCCCAGACACAGCCCAGATGCATGGCTCGTGTCAACTATTAGCGCCCGAAAGCCGGCAATGGGCTCATCCCTTATTACGTGGGACCGAATTCAATGATTGGTGAAATGTGAATGTTAATACTGTTAATTCAATGATGTATTTGTTATAATCTGTACATGCGTTATCCGTACCTTCTCTAAATGGCAGCAAATCATATCAATTAGAGATACGACAGTGTGCTACGGAGAGAAAATACATATTTAATCATAAATTCGTGATAATAATATAAAAATTGATAGAAATTATAATATAATCCTGACAAAGTTTATAGATTTATTTGTTTACAATTACAACAAAAATATATAATTCATATAATTTAATATTATAAGGGACCCAGTGCCCAGTGACCACGAAAATAAAAGTATCGGGACACAGCCTTGTTTCAAGAGGTTTTATGTTTAAGTATCACTCGTACATTATTTAAAATGAATAAAAACCTATTTACTGATCTATCAGGCAGTCAATAAGATGCACGCCTTGATTTTTTTCACGCCACTTCTACAATGAAAAATGTCGTAGCAGTTTTATAGAACAACTTAACGTGTCGCAATTATCATGTTCACACGCATCGTGCATGCGAACATAATAAGTAGGTATGCCACAGAAATCTCGTAATATGATGTACCTACATTTGAAATTGAGATATTCTAAAAATGCGAACTTTGAAGTTCTCGAAAACGTCGGCAGTAAGATATTCATAATATACCTAGCCTATTCACTCAGCCTCCAGACAGTCAACATTCAGATAGGTAACATAATAATTGACAAACAGTTAACATAAACTAAGATCACTTTTACTTGTTGGCTTATTAAAATCATTTGATAAGAAATAATAACATTTATTTACTGCTTATTTGCCAAAGCTTAGAATACATGTACCTACTGCACCGACTTTGATATGGCACGTCCTCGAGAAGAAAAGTGAAATGCCGGCAATGGTTTACTTCAGTTTTGAAGAGCGTTCACTCTATGAAAGCGTTGTGTTCGCTTGAATCTTAGTCTTTAACCTCGGAACCTGGGGTCCACTTACTCTGTCCCCTTTCAAATTACCTGAGAGGAAAGCCCCAGAGTCTCGTCTGTAAATCAGCAAGGTACTAAATAGCAGGCGAGGTCGGGTTGACTTCGAATATCTTGGCAGGCAAGGACCAGTTCCTTGTTTTTGATATGCAAGTTTTTTCAAAACTTATGGGACTCGTGGAAAGCAATATTTAAAAACAGTTCTTTCGGTGGGATAGTGTTGGTTAAATACCTGTAATGCTGTATTACAAATTATTCAATAGTATATTATGGTACGAGTGTGTAACGTTGGTGATTACCGCTAAGGCGCTATTGAAACGGTAATCATCAATAGTTACACACGTTTATCATACGACGTTTTTCAACACACTTGCAAAGAAAATAATACTAAAATAGATACTTACCCTTGTAGTTTTCAGGTAATAAACTTTCCATAACGTTAAGGGTTTCACATCTTATATCGGGCGGTGAACAGCATAATTTTCTTCAGAACTAGTACTTGTACACAATTCAATTAATAATTAAATATAATTTCAACATTGCAAATAATTATTTTCGCATTAGCGGGAAAAAATCATTTTTATGCGTGCGCATAGACCATACACTAAAAGAATGAGGCTTTTTTACGAAACGTAGAAAATGGGGAATTTAAAGTTTTTACAGAGAAAACATATTCGATATTTGAGTGAAAGTTTTGTTTATTAAACTGGTTTTTGTATCGAAACTTTTTTTAAGAACAAAGCAACTCCAATAAAATATAAAAAGCAAAGCCTGGCGTCAGCGCCAACTAGCGGCCCCATCTGAAAACCAGCGCTGCGTATACTCGCGTTGCGGTGTACGCCACATCTTATGCTGAGATGTGGCCCTATTTGCGCTCGCACAAGTAAAGTAAATTAATAAATCAATTACTTTTAATAATGTATCCATCATGCATTGTGTGTGGTCGCCAATAAAATATTTTCTTTCTTTCTTTCTTTCTTTCTATAACTCACTTGTTCTGCAAGGAAAATGTCAAAGTTTGGTTATAGGCACATGAGTAGATAATTTATAGGTGCCATTATGTGCCTAATTGCGGTAAAATTAGAGCCACTTTATGACTTTTGAAAAAGTCTTATGACCATTTTATTCCTAGTCACCCCATTTTACGGTTATAGAAAACTGGGCCTGTATAATACTTACGTGTGTGTAATTTTTCAGCGCTATAGGTATATTCTGCATCGGGGCAGTGTTAGCCATCACTCTCTGCGCGTGGTGTGGTATCGCGGCCTATGCGGCATGGGTGTCCAGCGGCTGCGACACCGGCGCCACCCCGCTGGTAGATGACAGGATGCTACCGTCCTTTGTCACCTACATCGCGGAAACGCAAAACCTGCCTGGACTATCCGGTGTTTTTCTTGCAGGAGTATTTGGTGCTGGACTCAGGTAATTGTAAAATTTTAAATAGATTCATTAAAATTAAATAGGCTCATACATACCTAAATTAGATTATTATAATTAGATTTTATTTGAGTAGTCGTTGTAATCCTGCCCCCGTGGCTCTACACCGTTAAGTCGCGATTCTCGTCTGTCTTAGACGCAAAAAAAGTTGTTTTTTTTAAAGAGTGATTACTCGATTGAAATAGATTAAGATAAAAAAAAATTTAATCGGTTCAAGCGGGATTCGAACCCGGGATCTTTCCCTTACAGGGAGTATGCTCTGACCACTGAGGCACTGAACCTCGCCTGAGGCCATTCAAATTTTCCTAAATACACCCGTCTTGCGGAGACAGTGGGAGTCATCTACCGATACTCGTACAAATTATTGGAACCAATGAATGACGTTGCAATAATTTTTAAACATTGATTTTTGATTACTCCGCCCACACAATTGAATGAAATTTAAAAGCATTTAGTATACTAACTATTCAAATCGATTATGATAGAAAAAAAAATTGAATGTATAAAAATGAATGTAATATCATTCATTGGTTCCGATAGTTCATACGAGTATCGGTAGATGGCGCCCACCATATCGCCACGAGACAGATATATTTAGGAAGATTTAGATTACAAGTAGATACTTCCTCGTTTATTTTTCCGTCAACCCCTCCAGCTAAAATACTTTAAATTTTATATTTTATTTAAATTTTCGTTTATCAAGTTCAAGTAACCAATTTGTTCTTTTTCCTAGCTCCTTATCTGCAGTACTGAACGCGTGTGCGTTGGTAATAGTAGAAGACCTAATGCACGGCTGGCTGCAGGTACGGTTCAAGCCGTTCAAGGAGGGCTTGTTCGCTCGGGGCGCTACTGCAATCCTGGCTGTCATCTCCGTTGTCATGTTACTCGTTATCCAAAAACTGGGTGGAGTACTCGGTGAGTGTAATGAAATTTTAAAGAACAACGTTAGGTACCTACATATAAAATGAATACGAATTAGTGTAATCAAATTAAAAATTGAACAAAGAGTTTTACGAAATAATCGGTGTTGTAAATGTTTTTAATTATCATCTTTTGTTTTGTAAATAGAAGATGAAGTGTTTATGTTAGTAAATAAATAAAGATCGACTGTGGGCGACACCGAGGTACGAACAGACCAATGCAAATATTATAACTGAGCGGGGATCGAACCCACGCCTTCTGCATAGCGGCCGGGTTCTACCGCCACACCACCGAGGCTGTCAGTTTAGTGTAAATGTCTGTTTTAGTAACAAATGCACGATGGCAGTCGTTACGGGTAGTTAGAGCCCTAAAAAGTCTAACAACTGGTCTAGGAGGTAGGACACGGCGGTATTTCCGCCCAATTGAGCAGTCCGACTGGGGAAGTACCTCCGCCCTACAGAATACCGCGGTTATAATAACTTCGTGTTGTGTTCCCGGCGGTGAGTAGGGTAGCCAGAGCTCACTGGAGAGATTTTGTGCTGTCAGTGGGATGACCAAAGGCTTGACCTGCTTTGTCCTCTACACTGACGGCACAAAATCTCTGTTCTTACAGGGTCGGCAGCACGGATGTGACTCCACTGGTGTTACACACGTTTATAGGTCATGGTAACCACTTTCCATCAGGTGGGCCGTGTGCTTGTCTGCCATCTAAGTTGTATAAAAAAAAAACTGCAATGTTTCGATATCGCCATTGGATTGCGGAGATCAAATGCCAGTCGCTTCACAGAAAATATCGAAGTTCAGCCAAACCCCCAGTTAGACTGGAAAAAGCGGATCCCAGACTCCGATGTGAAAGCTTCGTATTCGACTGGGATAGATAAGAACAAGAACTCGCGTTTCTTATAACAAAGGTTAAGTAGATGTTAGTTAGTAAAACTAATGTTTGTAATGTAGTTCATTTACAATGCGTAATATTGACTTAAATATACTTACGAAACGTTTATGCGGAAATTTATTGTGTCAACACAATCAATTACTGGTGGTAGAGATTTGACGGCACAAATTTGTCACAAATTTCGACCGGGTTGGTACCACCGTGCAATATTGCGAAAAACCCTTCATAGTAATTCAATTTCGGTTGGATTGCGTTCAGGGATCAGCAAATGCATAGCCGGGTAGGGGTGATGGTGGTCGCAGCACTAGTGGGACCAGTGGGTCTTGGCGTAGTCTAGTGAGGATGGTGCGGGGCGACGCGCCGGTCAGGGAGACCCGTAGAAACGGTGGTGCCGCTGGCCGCCCGCGGTATAGTACAGAGGCCCAACTGGGACTAACCACCCTGGAAGGCTGCCTCACCAGACCGCGCATAATCCCGGTATGGCTCGTCGTGCCGGTTGGTGACCGGAAGTGGGGGCCAGGCGACCATATTCGGGGGGGTACGGGGGCCCTTCCGTACGGCGTGTCGGCTCACGCCATGCCTCATAATCATAGACAAAACCAATATCCCGCACTTTGTCACGCGGTGCTGCGACGACAATCACCTCTTTTTTTCACGCCCTTTTCTCCTTTTCATCATGGCAGCGCATTTAAGAGTATTGGGCAACACAGCGGCTCTACAGACTCCCACAAGCTCGCTATTTGAGGTGGAGTCCACTAACATCTGTGGACTCCATGCGAACCTCAACGCCGTCCACCAAAACCTTGAGACGGCGAAACCAGATATGCTCTTTCTCACGGAGACACAAATAGGCCGCCCTGATGACACGACCTACTTGCTTTACCCCGGCTATGTTATCGAGGAAAATTTCCGTGCAAAAGCCGGGGTGTGCGTGTTTGTTAGGGCGGATGTTTGATGTCGCCGTTTGCGCTGCCTTGAGGACCCATCCTTTTCAACCCTATGGGTACACGTAGACCATGGCTCTACGAGTCAGATCTATGTGTGCCTCTACCGTTCCCATACAGGAGATGCTGAGACAACTCGACTCTTTGAATATCTGAGTCAGGCGGCAGATGATGCGCAGGAACGGTTTCCGAACGCCGAAGTGGTATTTTTGGGGGACTTTAACGCCCACCACGAAACCTGGTTGGGCTCCTCCAAAACAGACCATGCGGGAAGAGCCGCCCATGCATTTGCTCTGGCGCATGGCCTGACCCAATTGGTACACGAGGTCACTAGAATACCAAGAAGGTCGGGCCTAGCACCCTCTCTGCTAGACCTTCTGCTGACGAGTCACCCAGACCTGTACAGTGTTTCGGTACAAGCCGCTTTAGGCAATTCCGACCACTGTCTGGTCTGCTCCAGGGTGCCAATTATAGCGCCTTCAAGACCCGTGCAGGGGAAGCGGCGTCTCTGGCACTACTCGTCAGCAGATTGGGATGGGCTGCGCAACTATTTTGCGTCCATCCCGTGGGTTGAACGCTGCTTTGAAGGTAAGAAACCCTCGGATTGTGCTACTGCTGTTGCCGGTGAGATCGGTCTGGGTATGGAATACTATATTCCTTACACTGATGTCACCGGTGCCCGAGGAGTGCGCCCTTGGTTCGGGCGCGAGTGTGCGAGGGCTGTTGATCAAAAGCAGTCCGCGTATCGCGCTTGGGTAAGGGCGCGTGCCACGCACGATCCCAATGTGAGCCACTTCAAGGCGGCGTACAACAGAGCCACAAAGGTCTGCAAGAGGGCTTACGTCAAAGCGGATGCCCTGCGCATTGCGCGGCTTGGTCAAGAGCTAGTGGCACATCCCACGGGCAGCCGTGGATACTGGCGACTGGCCAAAGCCGTGCAGGCCAACTTCTGTCAGCCTTCGCTGCCACCGCTGCGCTACCCTGATGGATCCCTGGCCCATGGACCGCAAGAGAAAGCCAATATGCTAGTAAATCTCTTTGCGGCCAATTCCCGAGTCGATGATTGCGGTATACAGCCGCCGACACTACCCAATGGTGACCACGTAATGCCTGAAATACGTATCAGGCAATGCGATGTTCGTGCGGTGCTTCAATCACTCGATGTCCGGAAAGCCAGTGGCCCGGATGGTATTCCAGCGGTGGTCTTACAAAAATGTGCAGCGGAGTTGTCTCCGATGCTTACGCGGCTGTACCGACTGTCCTACAGCTCGGGTACAGTGCCTTCGGCTTGGAAAGAGGCGAATGTACAGCCGATCCCCAAGAAGGGGGATCGCTCAGAGCCAGCCAACTATCGACCCATAGCCGTCACCTCAGTGCTGTGCAAGGTCTTCGAGCACATCATTAACAAACAGCTCATGCGTCACCTAGAGGATCACTCCTTAATTAATGACCGGCAATATGGCTTCAGGCCGAAACGGTCAACGGGTGATCTTCTAGCATACGTTACCCATCTTTGGGGTGAGGCTATGGACAAGCACGGCGAGTCACTGGCAATTAGTCTTGATATCGCCAAAGCTTTCGATAGAGTCTGGCACAAATCGCTTCTCTCCAAGCTACCAGCCTTTGGTCTGCCTCCTAGACTGTGCAACTGGATTGCTAGTTTCCTGCAGGAGCGCCGTATCCGCGTCCTCTGTGATGGACGGGCTTCGGAGTTCTTGCAAATAAATGCTGGCGTACCGCAGGGGTCTGTATTATCTCCCACTCTCTTTCTTCTGCATATCAACGACATGCTGTCCACCGGCAGCATACATTGCTATGCAGACGATAGCACCTTACACGGGAGTTATCACGGACAACCTGCGGCCAAACAGTCTGATATCGTGGAAAAAAGACAGCTTCTTGTCACTGAACTGGACCGGATCTTGAATCACATTTCTCAATGGGGCTCCGAGAACATGGTCGAGTTCAATGCCAAGAAGACGCAGGCTTGTGCGTTCACAGCAAAGGTATCTTCTTTCCTTCCCCTTCCCACTCTTCAGAGCACGCCACTTCCACTGCAGGACAATCTCTATATCCTAGTCATGGATATTCGCTGCAAACTGAATAACAGAAATTACATCGAGAGCATCATCAAAACAGCCTCGCGGAAACTCGGACTCTTAAACAAAGTGAGACGTTTTTTCACGCCGGAGCAGCGGTGTCTTCTCTATAAGACACAAATTCGCTCCTGCGTGGAATACTGCTCGCATCTTTGGGATGGCTCCGCGAAATACCTACTAGATGCTCTCGACAGGTTGCAGCGACGCGCGGTCCGAATTATTGGGAACCCTGAGGTCACGAACACCCTCGAGCCTTTGCAGATGCGTAGAGATATTGCTTCCTTGGCTGTATTTTACCGTCTCTACCACGGTGAGTGTTCTGACGAGCTCTTCCAACTAATCCCACCATCTCCTTTCCTACATAGGACAACACGTGCAGGCCTTAGATGTCACCCTCACACTGTGCAGAATATACGAGCAAGAACCAAGCGGTTCGGAGACTCTTTTCTTTGCCGCACCACCAAGACCTGGAATTCATTACCAGCACACGTGTTTCCTTCTTCCTACAGTCCCGGGGCCTTTAAGCGGGGCGTGAAAAAGCATCTGATGAGGCCGCCAAGCT